>CM017796.1:64673119-65892970 GCA_008121215.1 Drosophila athabasca | reverse complement strand
GTTTCCGAGTCGTAGCGCTGTGTGAGGCTACTGATGTCCCTCGCCAGACCTGCACGAGATAGACAGAGACAGAGAGAGAGGGAGAGAGAGAGAGAGAACACAAAATGGAAATTAGTTTCCGAGCGAGGCGTAGTCTGTGGGTCAAAAGAATACTCGTGCCGGGTGCTGGATGCTGGGTATTACGTATGGTATGGGTTTATGGTATGGATTAATCTGGACCAAAGTCTGCCGGATCTTTCGTGTTTGATCATATGTTTGCGTGTGTGTGTGTGTGTGTTGTGTCAAGCGGGATAAAAACTACATAAAGACAGAAAAACCAGAAGGATATTCAAAGGAATCGTTAGAGAACTCTCCAGATTCAGCTGGAAAATGAATCTCCAATCCATTTCAAAGGAGAAAGAAAATATAAACAAACTCATAAATTTAAAAACGTTTAACAAGCACCAAAAAAACAAACAAAGAAAACAGAAATAACATTCTTTAAATATAAGAAAGAGGCTCTCGGATCTCGGAAATACAAATAAAACATTCCAAAAAAGCTTAAAAAATTAATAAAAACAAATAAAAATTGTAATCAAAAAGTCGTTTACATGTGGAAACTATTTTCAAATTGTTTCCACTGGCAAACGATATTAAAAATGTAAAAAATAAAAAAGTCTTCTGCATGTGGAAGCCAAAAAAGAAATAACAATATAAAACTCAAGCCAATACAAACGATGAACCATTAAAAATACAAATAATTGGTACAATGAAACACACAATAACCGGATAAAAGATAACAGATAACAGATAAACGAACATAGAATTTTGAAAGAAGATCAATTGGGAGGGAGTGCTCTCGCAGGACGAGATGGTCCGCTCCGGTTTTGACAAAATAATACCTCGAAATAGGATGTCGTAAAGGAAACTACTGCAGGAGGACGATTTCTTAATGGAATACTGTTGTTGTTTCTGTTGTTGTTGTTGTGCCTGTGGCAGTGGCAGTGGCAGTGACTGTTTCTGTGCCAGTGACTGCTGCACTGGCTGTACGTGTGCTGTACGTATTTGTTGTTGTGGTGTGTATTGTTGTTGTTGTTGTTGTTGGTGGGTTGGAATTTGGGTCTTGAAATTTCTACTGAGGGTCTGGCTGAAATGGCTGCAATTTCGATTGAATTTTGTGCTTGTGTTTATACCATTAGTATTGAGGTCATCGATGAAGTTGCACCGCTGATTGGCGCCGCCGCCATTGGCGTTGGTTGGGTCTTCCTCGCGATATGTTGAATCCCGACTACTAGAAAGCAGACTGCAAACGAAAGGATTGGATTACTAAAAACTTCTGCTTCTTTCTGTAGGATTCTTCTGTAAGAGGATTCGGATTCGGATTCTCTACCTGGTTCGTTTGGGTGGTGCCGGCGCCTGTTTTCCCTGCTTATTGGTGGTGCGTCGCATCTGTACATTTCCCTTTCCCTGGCTGGAGAAGGTGCTCAGCTTTGTGGAAGTGGATCCGGTTTCTGCATACGAAAATATAACAACAACATTATATGATATGATATGATGCCATACTCTGATCTCCCCACTCGTCACTCACCTGACATGGGCGTACTGGCCTGTTGCTGCTGCTGATCGTGCTGCTGCTGCTGCTGCTGCTGCTGATGGGCATTTGGCGCGAGGGAAGACGACGACTGGCACTGGGAGGAGGCCGCTGGCATGCCCTTCTTCCCCATTTGAGGGGTGAGGCTGAGCGAGGCCGATGAGGAGGCACCGCTGGCCGCTGACTGTGTGCCACTGGCACCGCCGACTACTATGCCCGATGTGGTGTTGCTGCCGCCGCCGCCGCCGCTGCTGCTGGGGTTGTTGTGGGAGCTGCTGCTGCTGCTGGCGTTTAGCTGTTTCTCGACCGCTTCGGTGATGGACGATTCCTGCGGAGGAGCGGAGAAGGAGAGATGTGCACCGTGTGGGTCATTATTGCTATCACTACTTTTGATTGTTGCCTGCTGACGATAATCGCGGAGAATGGCCACGCATTGCGATCAAAGCTCAACGTCCACATTGCCATCCGCGAGATGATGATGGCCCCTGGGGCCTCGATGATGCCCCGTCGTCGTCGTTACCACGTTGTTGTGGCAGCGGCGGCGGTGGCTCCTGTGCCGACGAGGATGATCATCGTCATCGTCGCCATCGTAGTTGCTCTCATCATCGTCACCATCACCATCATCGTCATCGTCTTCATCTTGATCTTGATCGTAATGGACATTGTTCTGCTCCTCTTCGCCTTCG
Source organism: Drosophila athabasca (assembly GCA_008121215.1). Lineage (NCBI taxonomy): Eukaryota > Metazoa > Arthropoda > Insecta > Diptera > Drosophilidae > Drosophila > Drosophila athabasca. Next base: position 65,890,714 of record CM017796.1, on the reverse strand, counting down.
CCTTCGCCATCATCTTCATAATCATCTTCATCATCATCATCTGCATACTCATCATCCCACACCTCGACGTCACCCACCTGAAACATATGCTCCAGCGCATGGTGTATGCTCTTGAATGTGGGCCTGTCGGCGGCATCCCACTGCCAGCACTGGCGCATCAGATCGTACACCTCGGGCGGACAGCCGGGCGGCCGCTCCATGCGATAGCCCTTCTCTAGCTTGTGATATACATCGGTCAGATCGATGCCCGGATAGGGGGACATCCCGTACGTGGCTATCTCCCACAGCAGCACCCCAAAGGCCCACACATCCGACTTGGTGCTGAACTTATTGTACGCCAGTCCCTCGGGGGCCGTCCATTTGATCGGGAACTTGGCGCCCGCATGCGCCGTGTACGTGTCGTCGCGCATCAGCCGCGCCAGCCCAAAGTCCGCCACCTTCACCAGCTTATTGTCGCCCACAAGGCAGTTTCTGGCCGCCAAATCGCGATGGATGTAGTTGCGCGACTCCAGGTAGCTCATCCCCGACGCTATCTGTGTGGCCATGTAAAGCAGGGCCACGGCATCGAGGGTCTCGCGGCCGGCGGAGCGCAGAAAGTCCAGCAGATTGCCATGCGACATGAACTCGGTGATGATGTAAAACGGAGGCTCACGCGTGCAGACACCTGCGAAAAAATGAAGGAGGATCAGCACTCAATGGACACTCAATGCATTCAAATGGCTGTGCCTGTGGCTGCGACTGTTTGGGACATACCGATAAGCTGCACCAGATTCGGATGCTTCATCTCCTTCATGATGGCCGCCTCTTCGAGGAAATCCTTGAGGGCCATTGTATCCTCCTTGAGGGTCTTAACGGCCACCGTGTTGCCGTAACGCTTCCACACGGCCTCGTACACCTCCCCGTACTGGCCGCCGCCGAGCTTGTGCTTCATCATGATGTCCGTGCGACAGATCTCCCACTCGTCGGGCTCCGGACTCAGTGGGAAGACCGTGGGCTTGTTCTGCTTGGGCGCCGGATAGAGCAGGGGCGTGATCAGGCCATGCCCCTCGTGGGGCACACTGTGATGATGCACCAGCTCCGCCAGTGTGTTGAATTTCGCCTCCTGGGTGACGAACACCTTGCCATCGGGATCCTCCGAGATGCGATAGTGATAGACGCGACCCTCGTACCTGCGATTCCAGAGAGAGACAAATTAGTGACGGACGGAATAGATGGCAGATGAGTAGGAATCGATGGAATCGACGTACCTCAGACTGATGCTCCTTTGGCCCGGAGAACTCTCGCTCTCACGCACCAGGAAGCTCCCGTTGATGCCCGAACTCAGGAGATATTCGGCGGCATTGCGGGAGATGGGTCCGTGGTACCACGAGTGCTTCTCCAGCGAATTCAATGGCGTCACATAGTTGGAGGGCACCCATCCCACGTTGCCAGAGTCCGAGTGCGCCTCGCACCACTCCCCGGACTTGTTGTAGCTCAGGATCCGCACCTGTTCGCCCTTCTTCAGGCTCAACTGGTTCTCGCCGCCCGCCTGGAAGTCGTACAGTGCCACAAACAGTTGCGGATCGTCCTCCTCGGGGCCCGGCTCCAGCAGATTCTCCTTGGAGGTCCAGCGATGCGTCGATTCGAACACCGATGTCGACGAACTGTGGCCCCCCAGGGAGGAGCACTGCAGTCCGGAATCGCTGCACTGCAATTCCGCTGCATCGGCCAGCAGGGAGGCTGCCGTGCTACCAGCCGGAATGTGAGGTAATGGACGCGACTGCAGCAGGGCTTCTGCATAAGAAAAACAGAGAGAGAGAGAGAAAGATGGTTAGAGTGGAGTGGCGTTGCGTTGAGTTGAGTTGAGTGAACCACCGATCGATCGGAGGAGAGTAAACCCGTTTCTTTCTCTAGGAATGCGGGTGCTCCATCTACACTCCACCGCACTCCCCCCCTGCACTCCACCGCACTCCCCTCCTGCACTCTCTTTGTTCCATTGAGAAAATAAATTATGCATAAAATTACACAAATCGTGGGGTCCCCTTCCCGTCCCGTCCCGTACCCCCCGTTGGCACTTTGATTGTGGGAAGGTTCTAGCAACTCCCACACACATTTCTTTATTTTTGTTGTTTTCACTTGGGTATCCCTCTCGGAATAGACAGCTCTTTAGATGTATCTGTATATCCGTTTATCTGTTTACATATCTCTGGAATGCTGCAAGTGTTCTTTGATAGAGAGAGAGACAGAGACAGAGTGCTCGACAGAAATATTCTCTCTTTTCAAATAACTCAAAAATCAAATATATTTACGAGATGCTTCCTCTTGGTTTATATCTAAAGAGAATTCCCAAGAACAAATCAAAACCAAAACACATTACATGACCTGTACCTGACGCGTACCTGACAACTCTTGAACTCAATGAAATAAAACCTATACAGGGTATCCCTGGGGCCGCAACACTCTCTTCTCTCTCTCTCTCTCTCTCTCTCTGGGCACCATTGAAGTAATTGACCAAAAATTTACATTTTCCCCCGCTTTTGTTCAACGTTTGACCAAAGCAAACACTTCCGTTGATTCCCAGATTCCATTCCATTCCATTCCGTTGGGTACACATTTCTCCACATTTTTATTTGAAATTTATATTACGAGTATTTCCATTCCACACCGAACTGGAAATGGAAATGGTAGTGGAAGTGGAAGCCACTCTTCAGGGAGCAGTGAGACAGGGAATGTTTGTATCTTTGGGATGGCGGTGGTGGGATGGTGGGGGCATGTTGGATGCAGAGCTGCCAAATCATAATGAAATGTACTCTCGTGTTTATTGAGAAGGGTTCCCCCAAAACCACACACACAACATCACACATTCCGTTAATTTATGCGCGCGAGACAGGAAATATTAATGGCAAATAATACCGAGTATAAGTAGGTAGGATGAAGGGAAAGGGGAGGGGAGGGGAGGGTAGGGGACGGACCACAGATCAGAGCGGAAATGTTCGGTTCTCCAATGATGGTCGGGTGTTCTGGACTCCCACTCTCCTCTCTCTGTCGCTCTGTCTGTCTGTCTGTCTGTCTGTCTGTCTGTCTGTCTGTCTGTCTGTGCAGGGAGTGGGGTGTAGGGGGTAGGGGGTAGGAGGGGATTAGCCTATAAAACCCATTGTCCCCCCACTTGATATGCAAGTAGCTTAAAGATTCACATTTGTTGTGCGTTTTTTGGGGGACAATGAGTCACTCGTCACTCGTAGAAGGTTTTGGGGTTGGGGGGCGGTGCCAGTATTCGTAGTACTGACTCAGTGCCAATCAACAGGCAATTACATATTTGAGTCAGTGATTGTACATATGTATGTATCCCTCCTAGATTGTTAGACAATAATAGACACAATTATCATGTAACAGCAGCATTTATCGAAAATTAACTTGGAATCGATTGAGGGTTGAGGATTGAGGGTTGAGTATTGGGGGTTGTTGGGTTATAACTCTATAAATCCTGATATACCTTATATTTCTATTCTTATAGAGAAAATCAGTCTTTTAGAGTGTATTCCTATTATTTTGGGAAATTAAATGGAAATTCTTTTCGGGGGAAATCATTTTTCCAACCGATACTCTATTTCCCTTTCAATATAATTTCCCAAGTGAGGCAGAGCCACTTTTCCTCCCCCCCCCCCTATCCACCATCAACCATCAACCATCGGGAATTACCCGCTCTATACAGAACTTGAAGGAAAATCCAATCCAATCGTGGATTCCACGGCCGCCTCTGACACTGCTTATGTGTGTATATGTGTGTGTGTGTTGTATTTTGTTTATGAGTATTGTAGTTGTTGTTGTTGTTGTTACCTAAATTCATGTGATATTTGCCTGGATGGCCGCGAAAAGAGCTGTGCTTCGTACCACCTGCAGAAACAGAAGAAACAGAAAACAGAGAGAGGTGTGTGAGAGAGAGAGAGAGAGAGAGAGATGTGGATCGGAATGTGGATCGTGATCTGTGGTACCTATGTGGTACACATCTACATACTATATGTACATATATATCGTATGGATCTGCGTGGATGCATAGATCAGGCAATTCTTTTTTGGATAATGATTGTCCGCAAATAAATAAATAAATAGTTACATAAATAGGGGGAAAAAAGCAAACAACAAATTAAATCAAATTACATTTATGTACAGAAGATATACATATGTACACTATATACATATGTACATATACTCGTATATACTAGAAAGATAGAGAGGGGGAGATCTGCTGTATTTACAGTTGGATGACAGGCAAAGGCGGGGAGCTTGAAAGCCGTCGAAAGCAACCGGCAACCGCAGAAAGGCCAATTAGTGTCTTGGCCCGGACAAGAGGAAGAGTAATACTCTCATTACCCGTAAGAAAAATAACATTTAATGCTGTAATTTCTTCTCAGAGTGAAAGAGAGAGAGAGAGAGAGAGAGATGAAACTTATTGTATGCTGGCGGGGGGGATCACGCCCCCTAGACAATTGACAAAAAATGAGGAAGAGGCAGCAGAAGCGGCAGAGGCAGAGGAGATATATTTCCCCACTCAAAAAGAGCTTACATACGAGAATGTATGTGTGTGTGTGTGTGTGTGTGTAAGCTTTCCGCTAGAATGAGTCCAATGAACTTTAAAGTCACAAAAATTCCACAAAGTCAGCCAGAGGAGAGAGAGAGAGAGAGAGAAAGGGGGGAAAATGGAATCCGTCTCAAGCTATTCACATCCGCCATATAGCCGGGCTACTTATGCAGGTTATTAGCGGGAAGGGAATTTGGAGCAAGCAATGCGCCTGAGCCTGAGAGAAGATTAAGAGTGGAAGGAAGGGGGGGACACGTCACACACATACGAGTACACACCACCACACACACACCCACTCAAGCCATCAGAGACTTAACGGTAAGTGTGTTGAGCAAGCATAGATTAAAATCTGGCTACGCAGCAGACTCTCATCACTCTCTTTGTCTCTGTCGCCCCCTCTCTTTCTGGCATAAAAGATAAGTATCGATTTAGGCACTGGCTAAACGGGGCAGCAGCAGCAGGTGTAATGGTGGATGCTATAAACGTCCATCAATGTATTGTCCTATAGGCTGAAACTTCTGTACAGGCTTTTCATTCTCATATGCTGTTGCCCCGTTTAGCCAGTACTCTCTCTCCCGCTTTTCCGCTCTCCCTCTCAATTGTAACCTTGGCTCCAAACAGTAACTCATTTGCCACTCTCAAGCACTATTGATCTCCCTCACACCCTCACACACCATAACACTATGCGGTGCGGTGCTGCTGCTGGCTGTCCTTTGTTTCTGATGGGTAACGGTTTGTCCTTGTCCAACTTGATGTGGCTCCCATTTAGCTAAGTCCCCTCTCCCCTCCCCTGACCAGGCATCATCAATGTGTGAGTGTGAGTGTGTGTGTGATTTATTGCCATTGCATTTCGAGAAGAACTTTTTGTATTCATTCATTCGCTCATTCGCTCATTCATTAATTCAAGCACTCCGCTTGTCATTCATTCATTCCACTCGCAGTTCATTCATGCATTTCATTTGTTATCTCTGTGTGTGTGTTTGATTTTTTTCTATTTGGATCTATTTTTGGTTTTTTTTTATTTCTTTTGCTTTTAAGCACGTTTTCTCTCCTTTTAGTTCTCGCTCTGCTCTGCTCTTCTTCTTCCCCTTCAAGGGCTTTTGTGTCATGCCCTGAAACGGGATTTACAGTTGTCCTCGCACTCGTCTTTGGCACGCCACACATGCACACATACATACATATACAATACATTATATATCAAAATAGAAGGTAAGGCAATCGCAAAAATAAGCATCGTCGCGTATAAATTTAGATGCCCTGGCCTTACCTTTTATTGGAATATACCTTGGTCTACGCTGCTGCTGCTTCTTCTTCTCCTTAGTTGTGCCGTGCCCTTTTGGTCCCCTTTTTTTTTTACTTGTCGGATTTCATTCACATTCTGCCTTTGGCCTTTTGCCCAGACGTTGGCAGACAGGGCAGGGAAGGGCGTATGGGGGCGTGGCCAGTCAACAGTAATAAACTTTTACGGTGTAAATTTAATTAGTCATTTCTCTGGCTTCCGTTGCACCTCACACACACACACACACACACCGATGCAGGGGAGATTTGATTTCAACGAGAACTTTTCAATTTGATTATACAGACACAAGCACATAGCACACACACACACACACACATCTACGACTGCATTTTAGTTGAACTTTAACGATCCAATAATTTGTGAAGCGGAACTCTGAACGGAACTTGAGATCATTAAGCCAGCAGCGACAAGAACTCGATTTGAGGCCCCCAAAAGGGAATGGAATGGAGTAACAAAATCCATCCATCAGCAGCAGCAGCAGCAGCATTAGCGGGGAAAACTACATATGTATGTAGTTTAAAAAAGATTAATTTTCAAAATTGGCGCTGTTTACAAAACACAGCTGATTCATGAGAGTGGCACATCACTTTATAGGTTCTTGGTCACACTACATTCGAAAAAGAAAGAAAGAAAGGCTTGGCTTGGCTTTTGGGTTTTGGCTTTTGGGTTTCAGACTTTCAGCGGCAGAGGACTTTTCTGTGGCATTTCAATATTGCCTTGCCTCGTCCTTTGAGCTTATCTCTCCAGCCATCTTAAGAAACAGCAGACGCAGCACTACATATCTACCCCTACCAATCTGCATAGTTCCTATAAAGAAAATGACAGGCAGGACTGGGACAGGGCAAGACAGGGGCAGGCCAAAGCCAAGCAGCAACTGGTGCAACTGACAGGCGGACAGAAAGAAAAAGAAAAAACCATAAAGTCGTATCCGAAACGAAGGAGGAAATGTTAAAGAATTTATGTTTTTGTGGGTTGGGAATTTGCATAGACGACAAAAGGTGTACAAACAGAAGAGAGAGGGTAGGGAGAGGGAGAGGGAGCACCACCCCAAGTGGGTTCGGAGATCAAGTTCCTTCCCTTGGCAGCGGCAGCGGCACAAAGTGCGAAAAAATGTTGTGCGAAAAAACTACGTAGCGAATGAAAGAGAAGGAGAGATAGACAGGAGGAGAGAGAGAGAGGAAAGGAGAGAAAAAGATGCGAAAACAAAAGAAAAGTTTTGTAAAGGCAAAGGACAAGCACGGTGGGATGGTGGGCAAATAGAAGGGCAGGGGGAGAGGACGAGGCAGTGGCAGAGACAGAGGGCGACGGTAAGGGTTCGTTCTGGCGAAAATGAGAAAAATCCACCCTTGGTCGAGTCGTCGTCGGACAAAGAGCCGCTGGCAATTTTACCACTTTTCTAAGGATTCCCCCCGCACCGCAGTGCAGTGCAGCACAGAGCACTTCAAGGCTAGTCTAGGGGGTGGTAGGTGGTAGGGGGGGGGGGGGGTGTAGCGGAGAGGATAAGGGTACATATGTGCAAGGTATAACAAATGCAAGTAAGGCAATACGATATTGAGAGAGGGAAAGGGTGGCTGCACTGCCATACCCTCGGTGTAATATACCTTGGAATACGTCGTGACATATGACGCAGCAGACGATCTCCGCCACTTTCCACTTACCCCCCGCCCCCCTTACCCTTTCAAACCAGCGCCAGCATATGCCACGAAAGAAGTTAAGGGAAATCAAGTAACGAGTGAAATAAATAGCGAGAGAGAGAGAGAGAGAGAGATGAAGAGGGCGAATTAAACAAAGGATGCAAAAAAGTAAAACGCAAAATCAATAATGAAAACCTCCAACAACCCCCCCCCTCCCCCCCATCCCATGAAACGAGTGTCATTGTCAACCCATAAAATCGCATGAAAGGCGGGGAAATGGAGAATTAATTGAATGCCAACAGCCATCCTTCCATCCATTCAGCCGAAGGAGGCAGCCTGTGCCTCTGTGGGCAGAGAGAGCGAGAACGAGAGAGAGAGACAGGCATTGAGATGGAAGGAGACAAAAGTGTCCTCAAAGGTGAAGGGCAAATGCAATATTTTTCAGAACATTTTTTATCGATCCGGGGGGTCGGGTCGGCTTGGCTTGGGTCGTCCCCCAAAGCACTTGAATGTGCAACCGCAATGTCCTTGCCTTACAACAGCATTTATGGCTTGTATAAAAGAGGGTAGGGTAGGGTGGGGGGGGTGGGGGTGGACACTTTATATAATAATGGTATATGTACTATTATCTATCAGCAAAATCTTTCCGGGGGCGGAATATCTTTATCTTTCTCTTCTTCAAAGGAGGGAGATTTCCTCCCCTTGTCCACCCCCCCTACCCCCTGACTAAGGGACTAAGGGGAGACTTCACTTCACAGTCGTTTTGTTTATGGGTGAATGAAATTGACTTTTAATTGTCGAGACGATGACCAGAAAAGAAAACAATATAAAACAAAAACCACAATTTGTGTGACTATGCAAATGACAGAAAAACCACACAAAAGAGGGGCATAGCACGGGGGGGGGGGGGGGGGGGGGGGGGGGGGGGGGGGGGGGGAAGAAGACGTAAAGGGAGGTAGAGACAGAAATAAGCATACGACGCGTGGGGGGGTGGGTTGGTGCACAGTGGGCACAAAATAACAAAGATATTTGCAGGATGGATATGATCTGATCTGATCTGCGGTGTCTACCGCTTTTATGTGGTATTTATTTTGTTTTTGTATTAAATTCTTGTCACTGTTTCTATTCCAGATTCCCACACGCCTCGCCTGCCTTTGCATTCATTCATTCATGTTTTTTCTTCCTTCTTTTTTTTGGGTTCTCTCTCTCTCTCTCTGCTTCGGTCTGTCGGTGTCTCTGTTTTCTTTTGTTTATGTTTTATGGCTCTTATTGTTTATTGTCATAGTCATAGTCATACGCTTTTTTCGCTTATTCATTTGCATTTTTATCTGCGGATGAAACATTCTCAAACATTTTGCGTGGGCATATTTTTTGACCATAAAAACGCTGCTGTGTTTTTCCCAAGATATGAAAAGCTCTCCTCTCTCTCTCTCTCTCTCTCTCAGTTCATAGAAGAGGAAGTAATAGATATTGCTGGTGAGTAACGAATGTACAATGCTCTGGAATGCTCAGAGAAGTTCTTCTCAGCTTCAAAGTGTGGGAAAAACGTACCAGAGGAATGTCTGTCTGTTCGTAATTTCTCAATTAAATACTCCCGAAAAAAAAACACACACATACAAACAAAATCGTCAAATACAAAGATCAAAGTTGCAAAGTAGCTCTCAAGCGTGTAATTACAGTTGCACATGGAAAACCCAGTCCAAGCCTTCGATTGAGCCATCCCCCCCCCCCCCCCCCCCTCGGAACTTGGCCAACACACAAAATTTGATTATCTTTATGGCTAAAAGCTTTTTAATGCGCACAATTTCCCGTTTGCCTACCCCCCACTCCACCCTGTCTGTCATTGTGATTTGTCGCATTTCCCTTTATTTTATATAACCTTAAAAGGCAGTGGCGTACAATTCGAGGGGGGTCGAGGGGTTGAAGAAGGGGTTGCCACTGTTCCCCCTCATTCCCCTCTCATTTGGGGGGTTCTCTCTGTCTCTCTCTATCTCTTATATCCGCCCATTTCTTTAGCAATTGTTGGATAAAATAATGACTTAAAAATTACCGAAAAAAAACACCCAAAAAGAGAGAGAGAGAGAGAGAGAGAACTTAATCTCTAACGATGATTGAAGAGGGATTGGAGAGGAGATCTCCCCCCCCCAGAGGAGGAAGAGGAGGGGGAGGAGTAAGCTTACATAATCCTCGCATAATCATACCGCATTGTGAATTAACCAATTTTTGTTCCGACAAATTACGCACAAAACAAAAGCAAACCGAAAAGTTTTCACCTACCATACACCCCCCCCCCCCCCCCCACCCCCTCTCCCTATAGCGGAGGAGCGTTAAATATAATTACCATTTTCATAGCAAATGATTTTCTATTTTCAAATATTTTTCGCTTTTATTTGAGTTTTGTTTTTGTTTTGGTTTTTACTTTTTGCGTTTTTTTTTTGGGCTCAAGTCGAGCGTAAAGCGGAGGGGCGGAGTGTCCGGCGGAGTGTGGAAAAGCGAAGAAAATGTTTAGCTCATAAATTTTTGATTGCTTGATTGATGGATGGCTGGGATGGATGGATGGATGGAGTGCATTGGTCAGCGTTTTATAGAGTTGTTTAAATTTTGATTTGTTTATTTTCTGATTAATGAATGAAAACGAAACGAAACGAGAAAAAAGTGAAAGTTTAGCACAAACTTTTTCCCACCTGTTTTTGTTTTTGTTTTCTTTTTGCAGTAACAAAAAGTTGAATGAACCGAAATGCAGGATGCAGGGGGTGTGGGGTATTACCACATTAAATAATTATCCCAAAATGTTCATTCCATTCCTAATGCTGTTTCTATTTGCATTCCATTCCATTCTTAAGAGTGTCAATCGCAATGCACGGACCTTGTTTCTCCATTCCATTCCATTCCATTCCACTCCATTCTATTCGAGTCTCTCCATTACACTCTTTCTTTACCATCAAGAAAGAGAAAAAGAGGTTCTCCACTTATCAAGCGAACAGAATGCAAAATCAACCAAGAAAAAAAAAACAAAAAAAAAGGTGCAAAGTCTGGAAAACCTAAGTAAACGCTAAGGAAGAAAAACTATTTAAAGCCCAGAAAACCAGATTCCATCTTCATCATAGAAGTACGTACATATGTACAATACAAAATAATATATGTACATATGTACTGGTATGTACATAATGTACGTGCCACAATATGATGATGAGTGTGCGATAGATGGAAACTTCTTTTGGTTCTTGATTCTTGGTGATTCACTGCCACAGGCCGTGCCTCCTTCTGTCCATTTGTTACTCTTTCTTTTTGCCCTCTGCTTCCTTCCTCCTTCCTCCTTCTCTTCCTTTCTGTCCGGATGGATTCCTGGAAGCAAGTGCAATTGCTACAAATGAAATGATACGAGGAACGACAGGCGACAGCCAGCCACGGATGTGGATGTCGTTTAAATATTACCAGACGGCATAAAAATTGACAGACGTCGCAGACAAAGGCCAAACACACAAAATACCGGGACCCGGTCCCGGTCCGGTCCCATCGAGGCAGAGCCGAGCAGAGAGGAGCAGAGAGGAGCAGAGAGGACCAGAGGATACCCAGTGTTTGAGGCACGTTCTGCACGTTCCAGCAGCACTCTCTTTAAATGCGAGCAAATTTCCCAATTCTTAATTTAATCGGGGTAATTATCTCTCTCCGCTCACTCCTCCTTTTCGAGGGTACAACGAAGAAACGAAAGTCTAGAGAGAACAAGAGAGAGAGACAGACAGCAGAGACAGGGACAGAAGATGGCCGGCAATTAAATGAATTAAATTTCACATTAATTGTGTAAAAGAAATACAAAAGATCATTTTGTGTGCTCTTTTTTTGGAGACATTTTTCAAATTATGCTTCCCTTCCCCCACTCACCGCCGCCATCCTCTAAAAAGCGGTTCACTGACCACCAAACGGGCGCCGCCGCCGGTCAGCTGAGAGCAAGAAAGAGAGCAGACAAGACACACAAACGCAAACGCAAACACAAACAAAAACACTTCTTTCTTTGTTGGGGATCTCGGATTTGATCGCACCGGCAAAAACAGGCAAACAGGTTTCTCCTCTCTCCGGTATCTCGCTCTCTCTCTCTCTCTCTCTGCTGCATTTTTCATGCTTTTTCTTTTCGTTTGGCAAGAGGGGAGGGGATTATTTTGTTTTGTGCAAAAGAAGAAAAAGAAAACCAAACAAACAAAACATATTCAGAGCTGTCTATTAGCCCGTGGAGAAAACTGATAAGAATGGACGGGGGAAAACGTAATTAGTGGCGTATCAATGCCAAAAAGGGGAGAGAAAACGAAATCGAATTGGAATTGAAATGGAAATGGAAAACGAACAGAAAACAGAAATGTCTACACCTGTCCCCCCTGCCCACCTGCGCCCACCTGTGATTGTTGTGGCAGTGAGGTGTGACCTGTAGTGTGAGTGCTGTAAATCGTGAGGTGTGAGCCAGGTGGAAAGGGGAGGAATGAGACAGAGAGAGGGAGAGAGAGAGCGAGGTCATGTCTCACCTTGGGAATGGACTTCCTGCTTCTTCATATTCTTATTCTGCTTCTTTGGTAACTGTTTTTCCCACTCCACTCCAATTTCAATCAGAGAGCAACCTGCTGCTGGCTGCAGCTGCTGCTCTCTTCACACACTGTACTGTATATCTGCCTATGTGTGTGTGTGTGTGTGTGTGTGTGTGTCTATCTGAGAGCCAAAGGTGCCATGAACGTGCCATGCTGGCAAACCCACTCCCTCCCCTCCCCTTCCTCTCCACGCGCTCTCTCACTCAACCTCTCCGCCGCATAAACAGTTGCAATTGCGAACGTGATTTGAGCGCCTCCATTTGAGTGAGTGCAAGCGAGTAGGCGATATTTGTCTCATTGATGGATACCATTCCAGTCCCCCCTCTCCATTCCTGCACCACTCTTAACGACAAGAACAGACAAGAGCAGAAACGGGTTTCAAATTGGATTTCTTTCGACTTTGTGTTTTTTTTTACAGTTTTTTTCAATGCATTTGTGCAATAAATATGATAAATAATAATATGTACATATATATAAAAAGAAGTGAAAAGTTTTTGTTTGCTGATTTATTTGACCTTGTGGACTTGTTTATCACACAAGCAGCGAAAGAGAGAGCGAGAGAGAGTACACTCAATTTAATAAACTAAGGGGACAACAAATGTTTGCTTTTGGGGATTGCCATTAAACCCCGAAAATTTATAAATAAATATATTAAGTTGAATGCTCCTCGTCCCCTCTCTGATTGCCCTTAGGGACATGTTCATAATCGAACGGTAAAGAGAAAGATAAAGCCCATGTGTGTGTGTGTGTATGTGTGTGTGTGTGCCCCAAGTATCCATCAATCAAGTGGCGTCAATATTTATGACCTCAAATAGCAGCAGCAAGGAAAACCATTCACCATAATGCAACGAAGTTTCTATACCCTTTTGTCATAAGTATTCCCCATTTAAGTTCAAAACTATGCCAAAAGTATACTAACCCTCTGAAGGAAAGGCATTAGGCATTAAGAACCAAAAGAAAGTCAAGAGAAATGCTAGAATTAGGCATTTTTGGCTTCTAATTAGTTGCCGTTACACTTCAGACATGTATGGACATGCATGTGTATGTATCTCCCCTTTCCTTCCAGAAATAAATATGTATGTATTTTTCTTGTCTCTTTTTCAGCTGTTTACAAATTATGTTTGTTTTCCTCTCACTCCACACACTTCCCCTCCTTCTCCCCAATTTCTTTCTTTTTCCTCTATTTTTTCGTCAGCTAATTTATGCAAACAATTTTCAATGAGGCGAAGAAGCCCTGGGCTGGGGGCGGAGAGACTCCAGAAATAAAAATGCGGGCAAATGGGTTTTTCGTAGGAGGAGACAACACCACACCATACCACACTACACCACTATACGGTCTGGTCTGGGTCTGGGTCCACTGGGAATGCGAAATTGGAAAAGTGGAAACAAAAAATATAAACGAAAATTACATAAAATTTGAGATGCAGCGACAAAAGTTGGGTAATCAACAGATTTAGTGTCTGGAACTTGGGGCATGGGGCATGGGGAACTTATTTTTAATGGGGAAATGACATCAAAATAATAGCGATGTAAGATTTATGATGATCTGTAACGATATAAACAGATCGTAAAGGGAATTTCATGGGTGGAATGCTCGAGTTCTTAATGGAAATACGGGAATTCGTAATTGGAATAGAAATTCCCTCAAAAAATTCCCTGATGGGGAAATGTAAGCAATCATCGAACATCGAATATCGAACAGCTGAGCTGTTGGCACTGAGTGGATTGACAGTCGATGCAACTGGGAAGGGACTGGACTGGAGTGAGAGTGGAGTGTCGGGGTGTGGGGGAAGGCGAGAACAACAACTGGAAATGGCAGCCGAGTCGAGTCTTGCCGTTGCTCTAAAAATAAAACATCAAAGCGCATTGCAATGCGGAGAAACAGCCAACAACAAGAAAGCGACCGAAAAAGAAAACGAAACGAAACAAAATGAAGCACGAAAGGATTTACGAGCTTGATCGAAAACAGGAACAACAACAACAACACGAATACACATGTACCTTTGGCCTGCGGAAGGGAGAATGAGAGATGGAGAGATGGCGATGGAACTGGGAGTGTGAGTGCGAGTGAGAGCCATAGGATGCAAAGTATCACGATAATGTGAGTGCACTTTGAGTGCTGCAGTAGAAATCAGAGTCAGCGTCAGCGTCAGAGGCATAGTCAAAGGTCATGCCAATGGGGGCTGTCTCTTTACGATGACTCCGCTCCGCTGCCACTGTTCCAACTGTTCCATCTCTCTCTGCCAGCGTAAGGGAAATTTATATATGAAGAGATACACATTTCCTTTTGGGGGAAGGCTAATAATAGCTATGCAGCCGGCGAAACAAAGTGGTAATGGAGACAACGCCTTCATCATGTGTCGCCTGCCCCCCCCCATCCCCTCACCCGTCGCCTGAGTGAGGCTTTGAGCATATAAAATGATTGAAGAAATATTTATGCGACTTATTCATTATGACGGGAGTTGGTGTGTGTGGGTGTGGGTGGGGGGAAAAAAAATAGTAAACAATTTCCATTCCTTGCTGTGTCACCTGTTTGCCTTGTGTCCTCACCATTTCGCCCATTAGCCTTGTGAAAAGTTCATTTGCCTCGACTCATAATTTCCCGCTTGCATGTCAAGCCAGCACACGCACACCAACAACAAGAGAGGGAGAGAGAGAGAGAGAGATGACGAAGCTTTAAATACCCTTGCCTTGCCGATCGTTCGTTACTACATACATATGTACATACATACATATGTATATGCAGATGACGATATATTCCCATCGTGTAGATTCCTGTTTACTGCATATCGAATGGAAATTGGGCTTTAAAACTAGGGGCATTATGGAACAATCATAATACCCTTTGCAAGGGTATAACAAGGCTGCTCAGATTTCCATGTGACTGTATATGAGAGGGAGTGAGGCCGAGACCGAGACAGCAAACAACACTTCATATACGCTTTGTCTCTTGCTATCTCTCTTTCTCTCTCTCTATCTCTCTCGTTGTGCGTTGTGCAAAGGAGTTGTTGCCTCTCCCACTTGAGTCTATTTTTGAGACGTCGCGTTTGTATTTGCTGCTGTGTGTTAGTGGGAGGTGGAGGCATGGCATGGCATGGCATGGCAATTGGCAAACTCCATTGAGGCATCAAGCTTCGGCTTCGGCCAGTTCTTTCCCACAACCCTTTCGCCTCTCTCTCCCCAAACCCCCACTACCACCCAACCCAAAGGTATCTAATTACATTTGTCTCGTGTAACAACTGCCGCCCCCCCCCCCCCCCCCCCCCCCCCCCCCCCCCCCCCCCCCTCCACAACGTGTGTGTGCTCAGTGGGGTGATGAGTGGGAAAAATAACTGTGATCAAGCCAAGCGACTTAGAGTTCGGCTCTCCTTTGACCGCACTCTGTCTCTCTCTCTCTCTCAGTCGTCAATTGTCATGTTAGCTGTTTACCATATACATATGTATGTATGTGTGTTTGTGTGAATGAGTTGGAGTGAAGTTCCGCAACTGTCTGTCTGTCTGCCTGTCCCACTCCCTCTCTCGCCAGAGATCGACCTGGCGCTGCCAAAAATTGCGGTGAGTCTCTGCTTTCGGTTTTTGGTAGTCCCGTAATCGGCAGCCCCAGACACAGTTTTTACATTGTAATTCCGTAATTGCAAACAAACAAAGAAACAGCGCCAAAAAACAAAACAAAAAACAAACCAATTTCATCTGCTCTCCTCCTGCTCCCCCACATGCACCTCTGGTGCACTGCTTCTCTATCCGCACTCTTCCAACACTCGCACGAACATGGATTAGGTACATTTTGATAATTTTGGGATATTTCTGTGGGAATTTTCTCGCACAAAGCTGCCAAATGTCATCATGTTGTTGTTTCTATTGTCTGTCTGTGTGTGTGTGTGTGTGTGTGTTTTAACGATGTTTTCTGCGGAACTTGCATTAAATGGAGGGAGATGCATGACTCAATCTGGGCTCGTTATAAACATATTTACATGGAAATTGACTTATCAGTAGAGGCTCGTATGCACTCGAGCGACTAATTATAATAAAAATAACATTAATTGATTACAAATTGCTTGAGGAGCTTGAGGAGTTCATAGCGAGAAAGGAAAGGCTCTGCAAGAGTGAGATAAGAGAGAGGGAGAAGATGATTGGAAACGTCATGGAATATTCCATATAACCAAAAGGAACTCTTCTCCCCCCCCCCCCAAATGCACTCCAGTTATCAAACCATCAAAAGGGACAAACACTATTCCTGAATCCTGAATCCCAATTCCAATGCCAATGCCAATCCCATAACCCCAAAAAGCCTCAATGAAAGCCCCCATTGTGGTAGGACAACAGGCGACGACGACAGGGACATAAAAAAGCTATTAGAAACGGATAGGAAGTGGAAGTGGGGGAACAGATGAGAGGGCGGAAACAGCAGACATGGAAAAAGGGAAATGTTGCAACTTGCCAAAGCAAATAATAGGAAAATGGGAAAATATGAGACAAGAGGAAAAGGAAAAGCAAACGAAAATGAGGCAAATAAAAATGTGCGTGAGTGCGTGAAATGGGAGGAAGAAGCACAGAGCGATGGGGAGGGGAGCGGGTGGGGGGGTGGGGGGGAAGTAAATATAGGAAATGCCACTGTCAGCGGGGGTGAGATTGGGATGCGTAGGTCACAATTTCAACCACTGTGCGGGTGGCAGGGATAAGGGTGGAGAGTGGCAGTGGAGAGTGCTGTGCTGTGCTGCAGCAGGATGATGGAAAAGATGAAGGAGAAGCAGGGGCAGTGGTAGTAGGGGGTAGGGGGGCGCTGAAACCGCCCTGTAACAGACGCCGGCGGTCGACTCAACATTTCCATCAACTCAAACTCGAACAGAGGGCGGGGAGCGGACGCCCACGAGACGCGTGCGGGACATGACGGCGACGGTTTCCCTACCCTGCCCTTCCCCTCCCTTCTCTCTTTTCTGTAAAAAAAAGCAAATCCGAAAGCAAAGCAACAACTAGAACTAGCCGGCAACTACAATACTAATGAGAGACAGACGCACGCACATTCCGCCTTCAATGATAATCGGAAGCAATGAAATGAAGAAATTGGCTCAATTGGAAAGCAGAAGGGAGCCGCAGAGCAGAGCAGCAGCGCAAGGAAGAGAGTGAGAGCAACAGAGAGCAACAGAGAGAGAGAGAGAGCGAGTGTGGGTGTGTGTGCGGGTGTGTGGGTGTCTAGCTGCATTTTATGTACAAGGAATACACTACACTGTGCATCACAGAAAAGAATGAACAGTGAACGGGGTTCTGTTTTGCATTTTATTCACAAGATATGTTTTATGCACATATGTATGTATGTATGTACATATATGTATGTATTTACACCTGAGTATAGAATGATGTTTTTTTTTTGTTTTTTGGAAGCACAGTGCAAATTCTGCATGCATTAATCTGTGTTTAGGGGTGTGTATACACTGGTTAAGTGAATTTCAATGTTGGGTGCCAGGGGGGGGGGTTCGGGTTCTTCTTTTAATTCATCTTCCTGTGTACACTGTGTCTTCTCTTTCTACCGCAGGCATGCATATGTACACATGTATGTATGTCTGTATGTATGTTTGTACGTGTACACCCTTCGACACTTACCGTTATGCTCGGTGAATATGTTGAGTCCCACGGAGGGATTACACCTGGCATCCTTGTGGGCATTGCTGCGCTGCGATAATCCTCCAGAGCCGCCGCCGCCGCTGCTGCTGCCACCGACTCCGCTGCTCCCGCCGCCGCCACTGCCGTGACCATGACCCGTCGAGGATTTGATGCGCGAGCCACGCAGTGTGGAGCCCGCCCCTAGCGGACCGCCGCCGCCGCTGCTGCTGTTGCCAGCACTGATGCAATGGGGGGAGACGGAGGCCACGGGACTGCTGCTGCTGGAGAGGCCAATGCAACTGACGGGGACGCCACCACCGCCCCCACCGCTCGAATGCGAGCCGCGCTCCTTTCCCTGCTGAGCACCCATTTCAGGAGCGGAGGTGGAGCTCGGCTGCTGCTGCTGCTGCTGGGTAACAGTGGCTGGGTGGTGGGTTGTGGGTCGTTGCTATCGCTCTTGCGCAGCAATAAACAATTCGTACACTCTTTTTGCTCCGCTCCGCCTTGGACCTTGGGATACTGTGATTTGATTTTTTTCTCTCCTCTCCTCTTGCCTTCGGCGGCCAACACTTGCGATCAATTATTTGCGTTTGCCTTTGCTTTGAATTTTCTTGAATTTATTTTATTTCATTTCATTATTTCTCTGCTCTCTGCTGCTTCCACACACACACACACTTGCGCATTTTCTTTCTCCACTCTCTTCTCTGCTCTGCTCTTTCTGCGTTTTCTACTTCACTTGGCAATTTGGAGTAGACAAAAAAAATTGGAGACACACGAAAGGAAGGAAGTTTGCGAAATGTTACGCCAACCTTTTCTCTCTCTCTCTCTCTCTCTATCTGTCTCTCTTCTCTCCTCTCTCGTTCTCCCACTTTCGATTTGTTAGGCAAGGTGCAGCAGCAGATGCATAATTTGTTGCATGTTTGCTGGAGCTTTAGCGTTTTGCATCTCCGCTGAGCCGCAGACTGCTGTGGGTCTGTGGGTGGAGGGGACCGGGAGCGAGTGCGGGTACGGGGGGCTACAAACACGCCCTAAAACTGCACTTTTGTCTTCGGTGCCTCCGCCTGTCGCTTGCTCTCCCACTTTTCTCACAGCTTGTTTATATCCCGCCGATCGAATTTAGCATATTATAACTGGAACAAAAAAAACAAACTTTTCACTGCTTTATCTCTATGCATTTTTCAATTTATACACACACAGGCCCCGCACACCCGACCGTGTTCATTCGATTTTTTTTTCTGATTGTCGATAGTGGTTTGTGATAGCCGATAGGCGACTGTGATGGTCGATAGTCGATATTCGCACGGAGGGAAGTTTATACAAAAAATTTCCCCGCAGGGAAATTTTCGGGCAAATAAAGGGTATGGGTCGACAGGCAAGACAGCCCAGAAAATTCGATGAATGTAAAATAAAATATACTCCTTTCGACAAACATACCATGACACGATTTAAAATCTCCTCGTCCCCATAGAATATCATATTTAAAAGCACGGCTAGGTGAGGTTCGTACAAGCCTTGCAATTTCCCTTGGCTGTATTTGCGTGTTGTCCATACCTTTCCATAGCCTAGCATGCAGCAGTGTGACCTTCTGACTTTCAGAGATATGCCGCAAATTGTTTGTATTCCATTATTTTCTTCAATTTAGATATTTGGCTTAGGGAACTCGGGAACTCGGCGCTAAACGTATAAAGGTTCTGTAACGTATATTTAAGAATCAATTTTCTACAAGGTTGGCTAACTTTAAGGAAACAAATGAGATTTTAATTTACATGGCAACTACACGGTAACTACACATTTGCTACATATCAAAATATATTTATGGCATTTGAATACCCTATTTCATTTTCATTTGGTGGAACATTAGCCAGCCATGCCATGCCCAAAAGACATTAAAAGTCAATAAAAACATATTTGCCTTTGTGTACTGTACTTTTGCCCCGATAATTTACTATAGATTTAATAATTTCTTTTAATTTGAACATTTTTTCCGTTACATTTTTGGTATATTTTCAGTTGTGGAAAAGGGTACCACACGAAAAAACGAGTATATATTATATACATCAAATACACATTAAAAGTGACTTTAATTAATAATAATAATTATCATCTTGGCCCATAAGTTCCAGGTATGTTATACATTGCTTAAAATCGTTACAATAACCGATTCGAAGAGGTTCAATACTAGCGAATTAATACAAGAAAAGCAGCCGATGGTATTTTTCTAAAACCGCGGAAAACGCACCACATTCGAAAAATGATATACTAATATGTCTAATCACTAATCGGCCCTGTTATTTTGGAAAAATATGTCTTTTTGTCGTTCGAAATCTGTAATCTTAAAATTCTGTTTCTTATAGTGCTTTTGATTACATTTACCTCCGAGAAAATTCGCTCCCACAATGACCTTGCAAACCGGCAATGGATAGTCCTAGCATTGTTTGAATTTTGAATATTTTTCTTCAATTTTTCCAGAAGTTTTTTTACATCTGTCTCTTTTTCTCACCCACCACCACCACTCACCGCACTGCACGATAAAGAGTGAGATAGAACGATATAGCGAATGAGAAAGAGTTGCATTTCGCTTCTCGCACGAGGAAGAGTGTGTGCGAGAGAGAAGGAAGGGTTATCGTAAATTGAATTTGATTCATGTGGCTATAATAATGATCCGATCTAGGTCCGAGAGCACCGTGCTTGGGGAATGGGGATCCCATTCACCAAATGGGATGATCTCAGGCTCTCGGCAAAGGGAGAAAGTACCCTCAATCCTCCTCCTCCCACAACCTAGAGAAAAACACATGCATTTTTGTTTTGTTTTTTCCATCCTTTTCCTTTTGTTACGTTTTATTTATCCGTTGGTTTTTGTTTAGCATTTTCAAACATGATTAGCTTTTGTTTTATTTTTCGCTTTTCGCTTTTGTTTTAGTATCTATACCCGACAAAAATTTCAAATTTGTTCGTTTCAATTTCTACCACTACGGCGCATCATCTACTCTACGATCGGGAGGATCCATCGGATCCATATCCATATCCATGTCCATTCTGACCATCCTCCCGCATTCACTCAATCATCTATCGGTTTCAGTTTCAGTTACAGTTACAGTTACAATTACAGTTTCCTCGTTTACACTAAATTAACTTTTCAAGTAGGACTGACTTTTTGCTTTTCATTTCCTTGGTTTATCTCTTTCTCTCTCTTCTCATCCATATCCACATTTTCTCTTTTTTTTTTTGCTTACAAATATAAATATATAATTTAAGCTTTTGTTACATTCAAGGACTTCCTTTTGTGTGTGTAGAAACTGTACGTTTGTTTTCTATGTTTTCTATGACAAAGTATCCAAAAGTAGTATCCATGCAAAGGTTAACTAAATAAATGCCTTCCCCTAACAGAGCTCTGAATATAATAATATATGTAATGCCTTAATGCCTTCATCTTTGCGGTTAAATGGTGGTGTTAAATGGATGCATTGCACTTTCAAAAAAAAAAAAAAAACACTTTATTACTTTACAAAACGATTCGCTGTACGCTGCTCTCGTGCGTGGATTGTGGAACAATATTCTAACTTATTTGCTTCCGTTTTTGTGTTCATTTCCGTTTCCGCTTTTGATTCTGTTTCTGTATCTGTTTCTATTTCTTTGCTTCGTTAATATTCCGTTTAGATAGTTTATAAATATATATTGTATATGTATATAGACTTAGAGTACAAAGTTCTCAGACCCGACACCCCCCAACTACGTTTTTTGCTTTCTCTCTCTCTCTCTCTCTCTCGCTTACTATTTTGACTGAATCCTCCCAAGGGATATCCTACACATACATGTATGTGTATGTGTATGTAGAGGGGGGCATTTCTAACTAACTTAGGAGGCAACACAAATCCCACCTGAGAAGACAACGCAAATATCGCAATGGAATCGAAAATCTACATCAATTCGGGAGGCTGTCAATAAATGTGCAAATTAATTAATATACATATATATACCAGTATATATATATATACGACTCTTCTTTCCTTTTTTTTCTTTGGGTCTCAACAGCACACACTACACCTATACAGAGTCTGTATGCGGAGGGATCGGGAATCGTTGGAGACCGACTGTGGAGTGTGAGGCGAACTACTTTTTGGGACAGAGTGTGAATGTGGCTATCTCTATATAACTCTAGATCCCCGCTATAGATTGAACTGACTGAGCTGGGGATACGAACATTTCCATCTTCCTTATACAAACAAACATATAGAAGGATGCCTCATTCCAACATTCCTTACAGAGTCTATATAGCAGCTAAGTGTACGACGCTCCACATGCTCCACAGTCTCTCCTGCTACAGCCATACGATTCTCGAGGTTGACTTTTTCTTATATACATGATCAGATATATAGTACAGTATGGGGGGGGGGGTGTATCTATGCCTTGTGCCTGTCCACCTGCTTCAACTTTTTGCTTACAAATTCTACAATTTCTGTCTGTTTCTGTATCTGTGTGTGTGTGTGTGTGTGCTGCTGGCTGGCCCTGGGTTTAAAATTAAAAAACAATGTGTACACCGCTACATAAATAAATCCTTAGCCATCCTTAGCCGTTAACAGATCCTCCTCCTGCCGCTGTTCCTCCTCGTCATCCTCCTTCTCCTTCTCCTTCTGCTGTTGCTATTGCTATTGCTTACTGCGCCTTGGCCTTGCGCAGATAGGCGCCCTGATCCTCCGACTGAATGCCGTCCGAGGACGAGATGTGGTCGACCGGCTGCTTGACCGCATTCTGGCCGGCGAGTGTGGCAGCCATGCGACGGCTCTTGCTGCCGCCCGGCGACAGGTACACCTTATAGAAGAATCGCGCGAATAGGACAAAGTAGCTAAAGTACATGGCTATGGAGAGGTTGATGTTGCGCTGCGAAATGTTGCACGACTGGTGGCCGTGGGTCTTCAGGAAGCCATTGGCCCACACATTGATCGCACACCCGATGATCATCTGCGTCAGCTGCAGGGACGTGATGATCATGGCAATGAAACGCGGTGGATTGAACCGGGCAGCCTTCAGTGCATAGTAGCTGTACATCACCGAGTGCACGCAGTAGTTCATCACGATGAACCAGCGCGCCGAGCTGGTGTACTCCGTGTAGCTGAACCACGAGTAGATCAGCACGGTGATGTGGTGGTACCAGTGCAGGAAGATCAGCGGCTGCTTCCGCAGCACAATGAATATCGTGTCGCCCAGCTCCGGCAGCTTGCTCAGCACAAACAGCCAGGTCCAGAAGCCGCATACGCGATCTTGTTCGATGTAGCTGCGGTTGCGGGGAGAGAAAACGGAAGGGAGGTCAGTATCGGTCAGTGATCGCAAATCGAAAGGGAGCCCACCCCAATCCACAATCCACCCAATCCAGTT
This sequence comes from Drosophila athabasca, assembly GCA_008121215.1. Taxonomy (NCBI): domain Eukaryota; kingdom Metazoa; phylum Arthropoda; class Insecta; order Diptera; family Drosophilidae; genus Drosophila; species Drosophila athabasca. The sequence goes on along the minus strand of CM017796.1, from coordinate 65,867,677 downwards.
TCCAGAGCTTCTCTGGGGTTCATTGTATGCAAAAGCAACCTTGAATCTGATTGCGGATGGTGTATTGGGGAATTGGGACTGGGGACTGGCGGGGATTGCTACTAACCTGGGCACACAGACTGAGTGGAAGATTCCGTAGTGACGGAGCACATGCAGCAGCTCCGGCGCCGTGCGGGCAGCACCCATGATGCTGAACATCGCCAGCATTGTGTTCCATATGATGAGCGGGCCACGAAGTTGAAATCTGTAAGAGAATAAGGCAAATGTTTAATAGATTTGTCCTCTTCCTGTCTAGAAGCTTCTCCAAGGCGGAATATAGTTCTCTCTCTCTCCCTCTCTCTCTCTCTAGAGACACAATATTTACTCGAAGCCAACAGTGGCCAAAAGTCAAACAAAACCTTTGAAAATTTTTCAATTATTTTGCCATTTTAGTTGGCAACAGCAGCAGCGTGAGGGCCAACAGGGATCGGGCCCAAACGAGCGTGACAGTCAAAGATCAAGTGCATTATGTACTATATATGTATGTACATATGTACATAGGTAGATATTTGTGCAATATTTGTGCAATGCAATGACAGCATTAACAACAGTCCAGGTCCAGTCCCAAATCATTGAAACAGCAAAGCGAAAACTCCGAGTGAAGTTTGCTCAATGATCGATCATTGGGGCGAGTGATCAGGGGAGAGCGGGCAAGGAGAAAGGTCTATAATCCCCGGACAGAAATCGTTCTATAAATCGCACTGGGGACTGGAACTTAGTCGGTTGTCAGGCCACTCTCTCTATGATGAACTTATCACGATCGTTCGATGCATTTTCAGACACTGTTTTGTCAAGAGATCGTGCCCCAGATTGTATACCCTTCAAGAAGGACAAAAGCCTGATCCACACACATTCACACACATTCACACAGAGCCACACACAGATAATGATAATGACTTTTAACGACTTCCAGCTTCCGGCATTGCGTGTTGATTAATTTTTATTCATTTGTTGCGAAAATGTTGTGCAAGGTCAAAGAAATATTGTTCATAATAATAATAATAATAATCAAACAAAAAAAAGTCACCAAAAGCGATAACCTAATGCTGAAACAATCAGCCTGCCACGTGCCACCTGCCGCTGCTGCATATAGAGGAATGGAATCTAAGAGAGTTCTCTTTGAAGCAACATTTTGGAAGAGGTTTATGTGGGGGGAAAGGAAGGGAAAGGAAAAGGGAAACAAAACGGGGTGGGTGGGTGTTTGGGTGGTTTAGTGAATCATAGGCAATTCTGAGATGTCTGAGAGGGAGGGGCGTATCAGTCAACGACTTGCTACCCGTCTGAATCACTCCTCCCACCCTCTTGATCGAGTACAGCGCTTTGCTTTGCCTTAATCTGTTCAAATTAGTAATTAAATAATGTGCAATCAATGAGAGTCGAGAATTAGCGCCTCAACGGCCCCAAACGACTAATCAGCAGCAAAAACCAAATCAAACCCTTATCGATTCCAGCCAGAAACAATTAGTCATAAAAATCCATTTCGTACTTTGCACAAACAGCTGGCCAATACTCTGTGTGTGTGTGTGTTATCACAGACAAAAAGAATGTGGAAATATGTAATAGGGGGAGAAATTTGAACACCTGCGTATCTGTCGCATAATTTCACAGAAAGTACAAGCAAAATCGAGCTACAAACTCCTACAAAATGAGTCAATCAACAAGTGGGTTTATCAGCGACAAACAAACAACCAAACAACAACAACAATCGATAGCGAGAAATTACGAAACGAAAAACGAAATGAAACACAGGCCCAAACCAGAACAACATCATAGCCATAGCTCCATAGCCATAAAGATTGTGTAGAGACGAGCTGAGACGAGACGATTGGAATACAAAAAGCTCACTCAACCGATTTGCATAGATAAGTCCCACTGTAATAGACAATTAAGCTGCGTTTTTGTCTTGCGAGAGAGAGGAAGGGGGGAGGGGGTAGGGGGTGGGTTCTGGAAGCGGAAATGTTCAACTAAATAAACTTAAGAATTGAATTCCTTGTGCACTGTGTTTAAGCAATCATTTCCACAATCATTAATCACAATTAAGCTCAATTCTCAATTTCCCACTTCTACTATTCTTCTTCTTCTTCTATTCTTCTTCTACTATTTGTGTTTACTGTACTCTTTGCTTTCTGGTGACTTCCATTGCCCATTGCCTATCCTGCTCTATCCTTTGATTATCCTCCCCACAAAAAAGCGCAAAAAAGCCTCCGTTTTGCCTGCACTTGCAATTCCCAACTGGTTCTGGCTGCCAGTGCATCAGCTGCCGGCTCCATGGCCCACACAGACTCGTGCCTGAAATTAATGAGTAAGGAAAACCAATCCCGCCCTGCTAATCGCTCGGCCGTCATTGGCTTCTAGGCAAAGGGGCGGCCCTCAGAAGCCGTTCCCTTGAAGCCTAAATTTTTGCGCGGGCACAGGTCGCCCCCTATTCCGCCGGCATGGACCCAGACCCCCCCGTTTGGCGGCAGGAACCGGCACCTACTCTTGTGTCGGGGAGTGCTGCTGGATGGGGCTTGGGGGACGGGCCCACAGCCGGTTGGGTGTTTGCGATCTGCCCGATGAACGATATATATATTTCATATACAGCAAATGCTGACTAATCGTGAATCTTTCTTTCTGTGTGGAGTGGGGAACTTTCTTTTCTTTGAACGGAAAAATTGCATAAGCCAAGAGAGAAAGAGGAGAGGAAATTTTGCAGAGAAAGAGAGGAGTGAAAACCGGTATTTGGCAAAACATATAAACAAAAGAAGGCATGAAAAAGGGGGCTCAAAGACAGAGAGAGAGAGAAGGAGAGAGAGCATTATGCAAGCCGAAGCAGCAGGAGAGGGGGACAAATATTGTCCAATTGATTATTATTGCCGGGGTTGCCAGAGGGGTGTCGGCGGGGGTTTTCGGTTTTGCCAGGGTTGTCGCATTCTCGCGCGAGCGTCTTTGGTTTGGCTTTGGCTTTCCAGGTTGATTTTTGCATATATGCGCATATTCATACATATATATACATATGTATGCATTTAGCCCCGATATACATAGAGCTAGACATTGTCTGACTTTTAGTTTTCTTTTTCTTTTCTTTTCTTTTGTTTTTTGTATTTTTTGCATTTTTACGCAACCATTTTGCTTGTGGTTTGCAAAATTTGGACTGCGACTGCGACTGCGATTATGTTGTGGCATTAATTAAGTGTTTTTTTTATTCATTATAATTATTATTCATTATACTTTGGGGTACCAGATACCAGATGATTGGATGATTGCTGGTCGGTGGGTCACACAGGCATTGACCAAGTTTTTGTGTTGAAATTGTGAAAGGCTTACGAAAGTTAGGTTCAAGGGTCGCCCACCAGAAAGAAAGATTTGTGGCCAAATAGCCAGGTCTAAGAGAGGCTTTCAAAGATCTATTCTCTCGCCTAATCAAGTGATAATCCCCCAACCAATGCTAACAGCTCCATTTGTTTACCCAAATTTCCCCAAATTGATTCATACGTTTAATGACACTCTGGTTGCCATAGAAGCACTGGTTTAGTTTAGTTCCAGTGAATGACGGGACGGGACACCTGCCCCAGGTTTCAGCTGCACACAAAACAAACAACAGGCAGACTGGCAGACGGACAGACGGACAGAATTTCGTTCAACAGAAATCCCAAAGAAATACCAAAAACCAGTTGGGGCTCCCAATCATCGCTGTGGTTGGGCTACTAAAAAACAGGTGGAAAGTAAAAGTGTAAATGTGGCAGAGAGACAGAGATGGCAGGCAGAGAGATGCTGGGAGAGGAAATGAGAGCAAAGGGCACAGCGACAGAGCGACGGTGAGAGCTTTCTCAAAAAAAAAACAAAGACAAACAGAGGAAAGCCTATAAAGAAATTCGGTTTGTTGTTGTTGTTGTTGACATACTTTAACCAGATTTGCTCGTCACTCCGCCTCGCCTCGCCTAGCCTCGGCCCTCTCCTGTTAATTTCTTGTTTAATATATACACAAATACACATACATATAGGGTGTATAGTATATGTGTGTTTGTGTTTGTGTGTGTGTGCGCATTCCGACTATAAAGCAAAGTAAATTCAAATTCAAGTTTCACGTAATTGCAATTGTTGAACTCGACACACGATAACCCCAAAAACAAGCCAAAGCCAACTATGTAAGACTTTCCCCCACAGACCCCCCCCCTTAGCCCCCTCCCCTCCCCTCTAGGTTGAACCTCAAAGTCAAGTCATCGCTGCGCAAATTGTTATACAATTTTGTGATGTGATGGGCAAATCAATTGCAAAATTTCTGGAGCTTGCGTGTCCGGAACCCATTTGAAAGGACATCATTAAAAGGGTTAACTGATACGAGGGAGAGGGAGGGGGAGGGGGCGGGGGCGTGGGCGGTGGCGGGGGGTAAACACTGCTACTATTAAGCTGTGTACAGAGTGTACACTACTCTCATGTCAGGCCACACTATTTGCTGATAAAAAATAAACAGGAAGAAAGCCAAGGCCAAGCGAATGACTCAATCCATCAAAATAGATATATATGTACGTTCATATATATCTATAGATATATAGAAACCCCCAGCTATACATGTACTACCCCCAGTGAGTGAGTGTTTACACGCCCATTGATTTGATCTCCCTAAAAGTCCAAGGTACAGGGAGTACAGGGAGTGGTAGTCGGGTCATTAGGGGTCAACGTTTACCCAACAAGTGATAAATATCGCACATAACACCACTAATTATTCGACTAAGCCCTTCAATCCACAGATTCCTTCTCCATTTTGCAACTTTGTGTTTCGTTCCCAGTCTACACTGGGAGAAACTGGGCATCACTTACAAATATCTGTATGCAATTTCGCTCAAATATTTTCGTTTAATGATCAAATGTAAGTGAAAACATAGTCCCACCCCACCCCACCCACTCGAAGAACACTCTACTGCCTGGCTGGCTGGCTGGTACAGTCATCATGTCATTTCCTGTCATGTCATGCCATGTCATGCCACATGTCCTGTCCCCAGACTAGTTCCTGCCCCCAGAATTTTGTAGAATTTCCTAACCCTAACATGGGGGGGACACACCCACTTCTTGCATGTCTTGTACGCTCTGCCACCCCGTGTGTACTTTGTACCCCAAACGGTGGCATGCTATGTACATAGTAGTAGGTGGGTGGGCGGTACATATGTACATATGTAAAACGGTGTACGATATGGTATGTACATATTATCGTATTGGTGTGTACCGTTTCGTACCACAATTCTAATCAGTTTAATGACTTTAATGGCTGTTCTATTTGAAATGGTTTGAAAACCAAAAAAAAAGAGCCACTTTGGTGTTGCTTTTGGGCAGCTGGCAGTTGGGGGCTGAGGCTGAGGCTGTGCCTGTGGCTGAAGCTGGGGGATTGCAGTGTCCAGTGTCCACTGCGAGTGCGAGTAACCCAATTCTGCGTGTAGTTAAATGGATGTTCAAATGCACCGATTGGCTGGCAGTACAGTGAATGCCCTCGTCAACGGAAGGCCATCCATGTTTGTACTTGTTTCTCTTCAGTGGAGAGACCACTGTACACTGTACACTGTACAATGTATGCTATGCTATGCCGACGCGTTGTATGTACAATCAATCCCGCGGCGCGCCTCGACTCGCACATTTTTTCTTCTGAATCATGGCACAAATGATATCATAAGCAATTACGACCGGACCGGCCGAACAGCACTAAAAATGTGTGTGCGAGTGTGTGTGTGTGTACGGGGAATACACGGGACTCGCACAGGCACAGGCATGGCCTGGGGCACTGTGACACTGTCGGTGGGTCGCTGCTGGATGATGATAAGGCGGCACGAAGGCGAGTGCCATGGATGGCAGAAGCCTCGTGGAGCGGTGGAGCTGTGGAGCGTTGGAGACAGTCAGTCAGTCCACTGATAACGCAACAGAACAGGCCGCTGTCTATACCTATACCTATACTTGGGTATATAGTAGTTGCGATTTGATATCTACACGAAATCACAGACAGCAGACCGACCAGAGACCTCAAAAACCTCGAAATCCGAAAGGAAGGACGGGGGGGGAGGGGGTTACAACAAACAGTAACCCACTCTCTCCCCCCCCACACCCAAAAAGATGACGCAGGTTGGTCCGAGATCCACTCCATCCCACTTTTCACCGACGACCCTCTATCGAGTGCCAACCCCCCACCACCCCGTGCACCCCCCTTGCTTACCGGATTGTTGCCTTCAATTCACACCTTTCTGTATTTTTTTTGTTGGCTTTCGTCTCCGTCTCCATCTCCGTGTGCGGCGACATGTGCGTAAATATTTAAACGGCATCTCCACAAAACACTAAAGTTTCAAGTAACATTGCCGACAGATCCAATCCAATCCAAGGGCCAAGCCCTGCCCTCTTCGAAACTCGAGGGGCGTGTGTGCCCCTATGGAATGTCTATCGGAATATCTGAGTATTATATGTAGGTACACGAGTGTGGCAGAGGTTTACACCTCTTAACTGTTAGGATTTAAGGAAATTCAAACTACAAACTGTAGAAAGGGCATAAACCCATGCCCAAACACCAGGCCCAGACAGACCGTGCAAAATTATGATCTAACCAAACAAGTGAATGAAATATAGCCTGGAGATGTGTGGTGGTGGCATGTGGCATGTCACAAAACTTGATGACGACAATTAGAAATGGGGAGAGGAGAGGAAAGAGGGGCAAAACGCAAACAAGTCCCAGAAACGAATCAAAACGAATCAGAATGAAACGAAACGAAACAATCTTCGAACACGAATGGCCCCCCCACCCACCACCCGAATTGAATCAATCGCAGTTACAATCACAATCTCACGGATTGCAGGAACTGCAGGAGAATACAATGTCATCCAAGTTTTGGAATTATCTTCGTTTAGGGCTTTGCATGTGCCGCCCGCCGCTTGATTGGTAAATCTTTTTCCCGTGATTTCGCTTGGAGTGGCGGGTGGCTCTCAAGTGGGGCGGCGGCATGCCTTGACGGCTCAATATTAAGAGATTGATTAACTGTAATCTTATATAATTACACGGCGGAAGGGCAGCTCAACAGCTGCCACAGCGATTACAAAGAAATCACAAGCACACTTGTGATCATACCAGAAATCAAATGAAAGCAAATCAAAAGGGACTGATTGCGACCCAGGGATACCCTACACATACATACATATATGCACATACTCCCCCCCCACATACAACTGCAGGACGCTTGCAAGGGGAATTCACGTAAATTCTAGTAAAAAGAAATTGCAGTTTTCTGGTAGAGAAGAGAGTTTCATATACCCATATACCCATTCGCTGAGAGTATACCCTGCATAAATAGTTATGGCTCTCCTCCTCTCAGAAAATTGAATGAAGTCAGCAAGCAGCAGGCAGCAGGCAGCGGCAGCTGGCAGCAGTTGGAACGAGACAGACCTATTCCCATTTGCCGTTAACCTACCTACTGCAGAGAGGGAGACGGATGCGCTTTTGAGAACAGTCACAGTTACCGTTTGCTGTCAGCTGTCAGCTGCTGCTGCTGCTGCTTGTGCTGGTCAAAGTCAAATTTCTATGGTGGGCGTTAGAGATGTGTGCTTGCAATTAGTGAACGGGGCGGGTATCCCACAAAAGGAGAGAAGATATGTACATAGAAAGCCAGACAGAGAGAGAGAGAGAGCTGCTGCTGCTCCAAGTCAAGGTTCAAGCAGTGCAAGCAGTTCTTGAGACATGAGAATAATGCAGAATCTGCATCGAAGCAGGGAGCTTGGGGGGGGGAGGGGGAACACATGTTGTTCCGTTGTTTTCTGTATGTTTGTATATGAAGACTCACCTTGGACGATTTTGCATAAAGTGCTGACCACCGAATATCACAAGCATGTAAATGCCGCAGTAGTAGAACACCCATGTCCAGTTCTCCAGCATCCATTTGCGTGTCCGCTGGTGTATGAAATCGTTCTCGAAATCAAAGATATACGAGTAGTTGGGCGTCACGCTGATGTCCATGTTGATCATTTTGGTGGGGTGGGTGGTCTGGTTTGGTCTGGTGCGTGTTTATGTTGGGATCGAATCGGGTTCTAGTTCTGGCTCAGACTCAAACTCTTCTGGTTCAGGTGCAGCTGTGGGGAGAGTAGATTTTAGATTCTCAATTAGATTGTATTGTATATCATTTTACACGATACCCCTTGCATTTTAATTACATTACTCTCGGGTAATGGGGAATTTTTACACAACACAACCAACCGAACAACCCGTTTTTCTATGCTTTAGCTTAAAGTACGCGCATAAATTCCCCCCAGAGCTCAGAGCTCTGATTGCGACCTTCCTTTCCCCTTCCCCCTTCCCCTACATTCCATTGATTTTGCAAAAATAAATCCGTTCCGTTTCAAACCAGCATCTCGCTCTATCTATCTCTATCTCGCTCTGGCGCCCTGCAGACGGTCGCACAAGTGCATCCCATTCATGAATGGCTTGGCGCACACTTTATGGTCGGTCATCTTCCTTTTCACACCTCCCCCCCACCTTCATCTCTCGCTGTGCGTACATAGATACACAAACAACTATCACCAGAAGGGCAGGCAGGCAGGAGATTGAGAGAGGAGAGCGACAGTCTGGTCTCTCTCGTGCGAAAAAGAACTTTAAGAGAGTGCACATAGGCAGGTGCCGGTGGCAGCGGCAGCGGGCAGACAGGAGAATGGGGAGGAGGGGAGGGGAAATATTTGAGTGCCTAATTGCATGCCAGACACGCGACTTCACACACATGCCCCCCCCCATACTCTATCTCACTCTCACACAAACGCAGTCATTTCATTTTGTTGTAAGCTTCGCTTTTAACGGCAGACGGCAGGCAGGCAGAGGCAAGCACCGTCGCAGAGCTTTAACATATCCGGTTTTTTTTTTTGGCAGTAGCTGCCTGCGCGAGCGCTTTCATAAATTTCTAGTGAAATTTTTTGTCTTGGGCCTTAGCGGTTTTTGGGATTGTTTTATTTTATGCTTTTGAAAAAACATCACACCATTATTTATGCCGGAGCTCTCTTCCCCTCTTCCCTCCTCTGCACACACTCTCCGCACACTCATCTATGTTGCAAAAAACACGCGTTCTGTTTTACATTCATCTTCTTGCTCTTGTTTGCTCTCTTTCTCTCTGTCTCTCTCCCTTTTCTTCACTCGAAATTTGATGCTACGAATACGATGTAATCGATTTAAACACACAAACATGGAACATGTACGGATAAAAATACATGTTAAATCAGCAAAAAGCCTGCCGAATTCTCCGCTCTCTTTCACTCTCTTTTCTTTTCTCTTGCCACAGCATCGGGCAGTCTCAACAGGAAAAAAAAACGAAACGAAGCAAAACCACCACAAAAAAACATCAACGAGTGCACCGGCGACACGAGATTGGATTGGAATTTGGGATCATTTGTAACTAAAAGTAACACTTTTCTACCGATATTTACTTTCGAACTGATATTATTCGCAATATCAATATGCCCTGCGAAAGCCAAATTTGTTATTGGGCGTTCAACGCACGCGCTACACTTTTATACACTTTTTCCCCAGTAACTCTCTCTCTCTGGCGGCACGCAACGGCCCGCGAAAACGGTCTGCACGGGGTGGAATCGAAAAAATAATGCGGCGAGCGGTGGGCGGCAAGGCCGTTCATTTTGCCGCTCTGTTTTGTGCTTAACCCACTTGGCCCCCCACTGTTAAACAGGTGAACAACTTAAGTTCAACCGCGTAAAATAGTAGCGTTGGCATATTCTTTCCGTAGGAGAGAATCGTCCTTCCTCCCTATTTCCAAAAATCGACGATATCTCTTACCTGAACTGCTCTAATATTCTTCAAGCTTAATAATATTCTTAGGAATATTTAAATACCCGCCTAGTCGACAATGGGTTAATCGTTCTCTTTTTATATCATATCGCAAAAAATTATCATATCGAGCCAATAACTGATTCGAAGAAAGCAAAAAAAAACCGAAATATAAGGTGGAATTTCCAAAATATATCGTAAAATAAGTAGACTTTTTAGATGGGCTAAGGTGAACTAGTTCGTTAATGAACACGGGCCAAACATGTGATATTATAGCCTTTTTACCCTACCGCATCATTGTCGAAGGTGCGGAAATATGATGCGAGGCGTTTACACTTAAGCCGCATCATTTCCGCATCATTTTGTCAGCTATTATTGGCTCCACCGAACAAATATTACGTGCTGCTGACTTTAATTTTCAAGTGGCAATTTTAAAGACCTTGAAAGTCTTTGTGTTACGATTTTGTTGCATGCAATCAGACTTATTTTAATTCAAATATTCAGGAATGGTTTGGCCGCTCAACTTTAAATTGAATTTATTGTTTGATTCGATAAAAATATCTCGATACCGCGTCGATACCCCGAATAATTTCAGTATTTCGTAAAAATACTCGACAGAATACGGTAACACTTGCAAATGATGCGGAGTATGTTTTATCATGCGACCCGCATGATTGTCTTCTTGTATCCACAGGGCTCTTAAGGGCATCATTGTCGCATGTTCCATTTAACGGAAAAATTCAATGATGCGGCCTAATGTAAAAAGGGTATTACTTTTTGCTGTTACTACAGAGCTGCCAGATCGATGACAAAAGTTATGATCATATACCACTACAACACACTGGTTACAGTTCTTAAAACTAGTTCAACTTAACTTATTTTTGAATTCAAATTAGTTCGGATAATATAAGTTGTCTAAAGCAAGTGCTTTCTTTGAAGTGAAGGCGAGGTGGAAATCAGACCAAGACGCCAGATGCAGATGTTGATTAGGATCTTTGAACGGGAGCTCGACGATGGAGCCCCTTAGAGTCCCGAGTGTGTGTCTTCATAAAGTGTTGTTCAACTTCATCGTCCGCTGGTTCCCGATGAAATTCCTGGATGACATCCTCCAGCTCCCAAAAGCGTCGAAGCGATGCGTACTGACGTATACATTTGGAATTGGGAATTGGGAATGATTATGAAAACGATGTACGTCGCCCTAAATGAAAGAAATTTTATCTACGTTTCACAATAAAATATGTGAAACATTGAGGTGGCAATACAATGATATGGGGCTGCTTCTCCTGGTGCGGCGTAGGTCCACTTTTCGAAAAACACGAACCAACTGAACGCTGAGGTGTACAAATCTATATTGGACAGTGCTATATTACCATATGTCTATTAAAAACGACAGTTTTTCACCAAAACCTGGCGAATAAATGTGCTCATTTCAAATCCGCCCGCTGTAAAAAGTCCTCGCCGTCCTGGGAAGCTTATAATATTTTTCCCAGGGAAATTGCAGAGGATCTTCGGAGAAAATCGGGTATGGACAACAGGCAAAACGGCCCAGGAAATGCAAGGCCTGCAAGGTAAAATCCACCCCACCTGATTTACATGACTTGAGATCAGGCCTATCGTCACGTCATATCGGGGAAAAATGCGGGTAAGGTGAAATTCGTACGAGCCATGGAATTTCCCTAGGCTTTGACTGAATTTACACGTTATCCATACCTTTTTTTGGCTCAACCTAAATATAGTAGTGTCGATCCCAGTAGAAGTAGTAGTAGACGCGCTCTTTTACTCATTTTCGCGTTCTGTTTCTGAGCGGTGGGGATCTCTCCAAGGTATACTTAACAATTTTTTTGAACTGCGCGGTTGGGTTTCGTTGCTGCGCGCGTCGTCGAATAAACAAATTGAAAACTACATTTTTTGCTATTGTACAATAAAAGTGTAGAATACTCAATTTTTCACGCCAGTGCCTTGATTGAGGATTGAGGATTTTTTACTGGTAAATTTTGAAAATAACACGGTATATTCCTGAAGGCTGGACGGTATATTTTATAGATAAATCGGCGGTCACACTGCCAGCTGTTCACATCATCCGAAGTTGTTGTTTAATCCTTATTTTATAAGTTATCCAAAAAAGAGAGTCCTTAAAATTAGGCAATCATGTAGATTGTACATTGTACAATGTACATTGATTCTTCAATCAGACAAAACTTTATATTTAGTTCTGAGGTTTCTAGTTAGCTAGTAATATTCAACCGAACACCAAAATCGAGGAATATGATTTCCGATCGTGGAGAGAGAACGATTATCCCATTGTCGACCAGGCGGGTATTTAAACATTCCCACGAAAATAATGAAACTTGAAGAATTTTTCCGCAGTTCAGATGAAAGATTACGTAGTTTTTTTTAAAGTATGAACCGAACGATGGGATAGATTTATAAGAATAAATCACAAACAGTGTTATTTTCCGCGGATTAACTCAAGCTGTTCATCTATTTAAATAGAGGGGGTTAAGTGGGTTAAGTTCCTTCGTTCATCGTCTGCGGTCACACTAAAACAATGTTATCAAAATATAACACTTCTTCCAATTTTTTTGAACTGCGCGGTTGGGTTTCGTTGCTGCGCGCGTCGTCGAATAAACAAATTGAAAACTACATTTTTTGCTAGTGTACAATAAAAGTGTAGAATACTCAATTTTGCACGCCAGTGTCAAGAGGAACAGAAAGAAAAGAAAAAAGAGAACCAAACCGAACCGAACCAGAAGGAAGAAAATGTGCGGCAGTTTGAAGAGGCCAAAGCAGATGATGAAAACTTTGTAAACTTGTGCAAAGAGAGAGAGAAAGAGAGACACACGGACAGTGAAAGATAGTTTTAATATAAAGATACATTCGGATTGGAAACAGTGCGGAGGAGTTGTCGCTGTGTCGGCTGTGTCGCGTACAGAATTTTTTTTCCCCTGATTGCACAAAAATCGAAACTTAAGTCTATTAAGCATTTGTGCAATGCACAGGCGTGAATAAAAACCAACCAAACGCTGTGCGTGTAAAAGTATGTAAAAAAGAGTACCCAAAAAAGAGAAAAAACAGCCGAAAACGGCATCCGATTTGAGCGAGTGGCAGATTTTTTCTGTCTACCTACACAAACACACACATGCACGTATAGGCCAGCGGCGGAGTGTGTGCGTGATTGTGTCTGTATAGGTGTTGGCTGGTCCATCGGGAGGTCCGCCGCAGAAATAAAGCGGACAAATTTGTGAAAAAGTGTGTTGAAAGAGTGGAAAAATAAATGTTTAACTAAGCTGAAATTTTGTGCGGAAATTGTGCCGGAAAAATCACGGCAAAGTGCGTGCCGCGCCCCGTTTGCCAAACGCCAACACACAGAGGCACGCTACACATTAGTACACACATACACGCACGCACACATAGAGGGAGGGGAGAGCCGCATACACTCACACTCCAAAAAACACCAATACAGAGCGTTGAAGAAGCAGTGGGAAAAAGCAAAAAGAGAAAAGTTGTATTAAAGGCAGAGCAACAAATAGTTTTGTTAATTGCAGTATTTAATATTGTTGGCTGGTATTTTTTTATTTGAGAAAATACTAAAGAAATAACTGCAGTTCTCTCCCGTTTGCCTTCGTGATTTTTGTGTGTGTGTGTCCGTGTGTTTTGGTTGTGTGTATTGGTGTTTTATTTTTTACACTCTCCTTCCTCTTCCCCCCTTCCGCGTGACGTAGCAGCAGCAAATCTCCGGGGCAGCAGCAGCAGCAGAAGAAGGGAGTAGAAGAGAACAACACAACAAAATAGCAAATCAAAATGGCGCACCAACAGCAGCAGCAACAACAACTGGCTCCATCCGTGAATTGTTCATTGGATGATATCGATTTGACGGCACTGAAGGTAAGAGAATACATATATCCCCACACCCGATCCGATCAGATCTCATACGCCCAGACCTGACCCAGACCCAGAAGCAGACCCCTCCCCTTTTCGGTGGCTATTTCTGGACCGGGGTTCCAGTGTGTTTAGTGTTTAGTGTGCTCATTATCACCCCGTGGGACCCCCCCCCTGTATTTAATTGCTGCACCTCCCTCACGACATTCGCTGCTCCCACTATTCGCGCTGCTCCTCTTTATTCTCGCATTATATTATGGCTCCCTCCGTTCCGAATAGCACTTCTCTTCGCACTGCCTCCTCGTCCCCCCCTTCGGCTAGGTGTGGCCATGTGTTTTTGTAACGGTAAATCCACTTCCGCCTGGAATTTTGCAGCTGATTATTGCTTAAAACCAAGGTACATTTCATATAAGGTCAGGTGTATTTCCCGCTACAAAATATACCCTGCATTGCTTTTGTGGCAGTTATACAACATCATACAAGAAATTGCATTCAGCTCTCTCTCTCTCTATTATTGGAGCCATTTTCAGTCAAGGGTTCCTCCCTCTTTATGTAAATTTTGGTTGAGAATTACAACAAAAGAAATTTGTGCTTTGTGTTTCACGTTTCATGCTTTTTGCTATGGCAACAGGAGGGGAAGGTTCCACCCTTTCAGTCACAGTCTCTCACTCTCGCTGTTTCCCCAATCCCCAGCCATTCACAATAATAATCGAGTTGATAAATGCATTTATTGGCATTACATTTTCGATTGCTCGATTATGAGACAATCCCACCCAATCCACCCGTCTACCCACCACTCCCCCCATTCATATTCATCCATTCATCCATGTTCATTCCACCCGCCACCACCAACCCACCACCAAATTATCAGAGGCCGGCCGGTGTCATCTTCTTTTGCTTTTGCCTAGCCTTCTCTTCTCTTTCTCTTTTCTTCGTTTCGTTTCGTTTTTGCCATTCGCTTCTTCGTTTCTCAATGAATTGGTTGGCTCCCCGACCCGACCCACCCCGCCTAAGCTCTGTTGGGGAGAATGGAGAAACTCACCATGCTGGTTTTTGGGGTGGGCCCCACATTGGGCGCCTGCTCTTTTGCGCACCCACAGAAAGTACATGTGTGTGTTTGTAAGTGTGCTGTCTGTGTGTGAGAGAGAGAGTGTCCGTTTGTTGACTCTGTCTTGTGTGTGCAAGGGATAGGGTGGGGTGGAGTAGGGTGGTGCCTTGGGTCGTCGCCTCTGCACTGGCATGTGCCTGTGCCTGTGTCTGCGTGTGAGAATCTCTTTCTCTGTGCGACGAGTCGAGTGTGTTTATGAAAAATTGTTCATAGTCGAAGAGAAGCAGAAGCAGAAGCAAGAGACTAAGAAGGAGGAGGCAGAAAACGAGACAAGAATGAAAATTGTTTAGTTTACTTTATTAAAAGGCAGGCAGAGGAGGCAGACATGTCCATGCGTGTCTCCCTCTGTGTGTGTGTAAGTGTGTTGCACCAGACAGCATGAAGATGATGATGATGATGATGATGGAGCACTGGCAGAACGAAGCACAAACCAAAGCAAAATCTGCAAAAAATGGCAGCAGAATATGACGACTCTTGTATGTGTGCGTGCTTGTGTGTGGTTGAAGTGTTGCTGCTGCTGTTGCTGCTTTGGCAGAGGCGCGTGGGCGCCTCCGTCGCGTCTCTCGTCTCGTCTCGCCTCTGACCTGTCTGTGCGTGGCTTTTAAAGGTCATTCCAACAATGGCTGATAGGAGAGGGAGAGGAGAAGGGAGAATGTCCCGAAATAGAAACGGTAAAAAGGTCAGAGTCCTTAAAGCTTCAACAAAGAATGAGAGAGAGAGAGACAGAGAGGAGTGGGGAGCAGGGGCTCTCTTTTGAGGTTTCCTTCAGTTCGAAACTCTGATAAGCTTCAACCGATAAGATACATATACACGCAGAGGGGGGTGTGGTGGGGTGGGGGGAAGGGGATGGGGATGGGGAAACTGCATTCGTTGGAACACAAATTTCAAATTTCCTTAATTGGTTTTTTATGATTTCTTTTATTTGTGTGCTATATGTGTGTGTGTGTGTTCCTTTCTGTTCTCTCTCTCTCTCTTTTACTGCAGTTTCTTTTATGTTCTGCAGTTGCCTGATAACTCGAGTTCTCCAACTCCCTCCCTGCCTGCCTCCTGCCTCTCTCCGTTTGTTTCTTTTGTTCGGTTTTATTTTAATCAACATTTATTGCATTTTTCGTTTTTGGGCTGCGATAAAAAACGTGTTCGCCCACATTTTGGTTTGCATTTGTGCGCGTGTGCGTGTGTGTGTGTGCGTGTGTGCGCTCTGCAATTTGCTGGAGGAAACCGATCCACAATCCTCCATATCATCCACACATGTGCTGTGTGCTTTTGTGTGTGTTTTAGTGGGTTAAATCAACATCGGAACAACAGGAAAAACACTTATGGGAGGAAACTCTCAAATGCCTAAGGAACGGAATTTCCCCAAGAGGGAAATAATCAGCAACAATCAGTTTTACTTTTGGGGAAATTTACTCCATATGGAATGCCGGCTGATCACAATCATCGGTATTTTCGGTACCTTTTTCTTTTTCTCTCTCTCTTAGCTGAGATCGAAACCCTTTTCAAATGGAGAGAGGAAGGGGAAATTCACAACTATTGTGAGTGGCGGCGCTCTCTGCAAATGCCTCACTAATATAAATACACTTCCCTCTCTTTCTCTCTCGCTCTGTTTGAGCCGTATCAGGTACTGCCTCTGCATCTGCATATCTACCTACCCCCCCACCATCCATTCCTAATATGCAGTCAGTCCTGTTTTTGGACAATCTCCTCCATCCTCCATCCTCCTTCTTCCGTCTCTCCTCTGTTCCGCTAACTGGGCCAAGCCTTTGCCAAAGACAGATGGAGATGGTGGGGCGGGGAGGGGAGGGGAAGGAGTGTTGCGCTTTTAGACAAACAAAACGAAACGAAACGAAAAGAATTCCAGTTTTCCAGGCCAGGCAAAACTGTAATAATAAAAGCAGCTACTAGACAAAACTCTCCCAGCTACGGTGGAGACCCGCTAGGGCGAATGAGAACAGAAATTAGAAGTGGAGTTGCCCGGGGGGAAGGAGGAGGCGGAGGGGAGGCTAGGCTTCACTGTTGCCACAGCCAGTCAGCCAGTCAGTCAGCGTCTGCGTTGGTCGCTGCGTCTCTCGTCTCTCTTGTTTAGTTTTAGTTGTACCCGTTTGGACAAATACAAATACAAATACGAAAGACAAACAAAAGGCAAATGGGAAGAGGGAAGAGGGAAGATAGAGAAGCAGTGATTGTGTGAGGAGGAAGGGGGGGGGGGGGGGGGGGGGGGGGGGGGGGGGGGGACACGGACGCATGTGGCAGCAGCTGGACAGCAGCACCAGCAATGAGTGAGCGAGCAGCCTGTTTTGCCTGCTGATAACTGTAACCAAAGCGCGCTGACCAACAGCGAGAGAGAGAGGGAGAGGGAGATATTGAGCGAGAGAACTTTTGTTCTAACGGATCATTCTCTCTCGTTCTATGCACTGGTTCTGGTTGTGGTCGTTCTGCTTTAACATGTCACAATGCTAATGAGTCATGGAGTGGCAGACACCACACAACACACTCCCTCCCTTCGCCCTTCCCTTGCTCCATACGGTCGCTCTCTCTCTCTTTCTCTCTCTCCACCATTCATTGAGTTCATTTTTCGTGCATTTTTAATTGATTTTTTACAACGGTGAAGTAATCAGCCATAAATAGCAGTAATTGCCGCTGCTGCACTTCCCCCACCAGCATACATACACACATACACACATTCCCCGCTGCTCTCCCACACTTACAGCTGTATTCTCTCTCTCTCACTCTCTCTCTCTCTCTCTCTGTTCCCCTCTGTTCCGCTGTGTGTGCTCTTTGCATGTGTTTGACACACTTTTGTGGGTTAGGGGGGGGAGCTAGGCAGCCATAAATCTACTTAGAGCGGCTTCCCATAGTTCTATCCTCCTCCCCCTCCCCCCACTGTCGTTATTCCCCACTATTTGTTTATTTGCTCTGCACTTTTTTCGTTTCGTTTCGGTTTGCTTTCTTTTACTTTTATTTTTTTCGGCTCTTGAGGCTTTGTGTTTTTTGCCCTCTTCCCCCCTCTCGCCTTAATTCCTTTGGGTGTCTCTCTGCCGTAAGCTTAAGGAGACCTCTGTCCCGTCCCTTACCTTTGACGGGGGGGCGAGGGGGAGGGGCTGGAGATTTATGTAGAACAAAGCTTTGTGGAAGAAGGCGCTGACAGGAGTGCCCTCCTCTGCCTCTGCCTCTCCCTCTTTTACCTGCAGTTGAGGGGAAAAAGAATTCCCCTGTTTCTGGCATGGGGGGGATATTTCTGTCGGAGGGAATTTCTCTGGGATTAAAGTCTAATACCGTAAATCGTAAATCAATCGCAAAACAAGAAACTTTTCTGTTTTCTGGCCCATGATTGGATTTTTGTACTGTACACCCCAACCCCTTACTTGATTTCCACCCAAAGGTCATTGATTCTTCCATATAGATTTCCATACTTTATGGTGATATAATGGGGGTGGGGAGGGGGGGGGGGGGGGTGCGTCGTTCCTTGGCTTTAATCCCACTCCAAACTTGCGGGTCTTCCATCGGAATTTGGAGCAGTAACTGCACTTTTTCTCTCTCTCTCTCTCTTTTTTTTGCTGTCTCTTCCTAAACCTCCTGCTATTTCCCTGTTTCTCTGTTTCTCTACTTCATTACCTCGTCTGCCCCTTCCCCTTCCCCTGCCCCCTTCCCTTTGGGGCTGTCAAAAAAAAAAGTCAGTTACCTGTTGAAATGCCGTTCGTGTTGTTTTTGTTGTTATTTTAATTGGCATTTGCCTTTACCTGTCGTTCTGTCGTTCTTGTCGGCTTTTGTAATCCCTTCCCACTCCGCCCCGCCCCGCCCCGCTACCCGCCATTGTCTCCACCTGCGCTCCAATAAAAATAGAAAGCATTGTACTCCATGCTCCCACATGCCTCATCCTCCATCCCCTGCCCCTGCCCCATCCCCTGCCCCTTCTCTCTCTGCCTATCGTTTTGTACTTCTTTCGCACTCTCGTGCCTCCTCGTGTCTCCTCGTGCCTTCTCGTGCCTCCTCGTGCCTCCTCGTGCTTCTCGTATCGTATCGTGTCGCACTCCTCTCTCCTCTCGTGAGTGTTTCGTGTCAATGAACCCCCCGCCTGCAATTTGTATGGCTTGAAAGGGTAGGGTTTCTGCTGTGAGGTGGGGTGGGGGGGGAGGTGCGTGAATCCCAATTGGAATTTGAGGATTTTGTATATTTTTAACATCATTCCGTTGTCTGCTTTAGAATGCCTTCATAATTTGTTTACAAGCAAAAAACAAAAAAACAATGTCTTGCCCCCTCCTACCCTTCCTCCCCCTACCCTTCCGCTCCGCTCCTTTGTTTGCCATTGAAGGATGTTTTTTTATATATTTTTTTTGGGCGTTTCCTGCATTGATTTTTCCCCATATATCGCACTTCATTTATACTCATGTTCTCTCTCTCTCTCTCTCTTGCAGGATCCTGCTGGCATCTTTGAGCTGATCGAAGTTGTTGGCAATGGCACCTACGGCCAGGTCTATAAGGTAAGAAACAAATGCATCGATATACTACACTATGTACATATATTTTATTAGCAATAAATACTGTTTTCTGAGTTCAGCTTTCTTTTTTTTTTGTGTTTTTCTATATGGAAATTTTCACTTGCAAGAGAGAGAAAGAGCAACGATCTCTCACGAGAGTGGAGGGGAGGGGAGGAGAGAGGCGTCTCAGCGTCACTTCTGTGGTCTCTTTATAATTAGCAATCATTAGGGTTTCTGCTTCACTGCGTCACACACACTTCTGCACTCGCGAATGTTTGTGTATCTGTATCTGTGGCAGCAGCATCTCTGTATCTGTATCTGTGTATCTCTGGTTCTTTGCTGGCGGCGCTGCTTTAATTAGTTGTTTGGCCCGCTATTCCACGTCTAATAACTTGTCTCAAAGAAAACACTGAAAAGAGACTACAAACCCAAACAAAAATTCAACCAAAAGAACGAAGAACGAAGAACAATCTTAAAGATTCTCACACATTAACACATTTCGCTCTCCCTCGCTCTCGCTCCCTCTCGCATGAAAGGAATGTGGGATTTGGGTAACGAATATTGTGATACCCCAGGAATATTCGATGACATTTTGCTTGCTCTCTGAGTTTGGTTCGAAAATGTTATATTCCCTGATACGATTTGTGATTTGAGATCATTTTTGGCTGGAAAAGATAGTTTTTACCCAATAAGAATGCATTTTTGTAGAAGTAGAAGAGGAAATCGTGGAATAAATGGAGTTTAGGAGGTATCCAGTCCAATTTATGGCAGTTTCTTTATGGAGAAAGATACCCTGCGAAACAAGAGGCAACAATCATCATCATAATCACAGAAGCAGCAGCGGGGGCTGGGGCAGAGCAGAGCCAGATTTCTCTCTCTCTCTCTTTCACTCAAAAACAATGCCTTGACTTTGTGTTTGTATTTAAATGATATGCTTAAAATGTATCTGAAAGATACAACAACTAGGAAGGCAGAGCGGGAGGGGGAGGGGGAGCAGCGGCAGCCAGAGGGGCG
Source organism: Drosophila athabasca (assembly GCA_008121215.1). Classification (NCBI taxonomy): domain Eukaryota; kingdom Metazoa; phylum Arthropoda; class Insecta; order Diptera; family Drosophilidae; genus Drosophila; species Drosophila athabasca. The sequence goes on along the minus strand of CM017796.1, from coordinate 65,847,396 downwards.
AGGCGAGGCAACAGTACGTCAGTTGCAGGCACAAAAATAGACATTTGCTTTTGTGAAAATTACCGTTAGCATTTGTTGCAAGCAGCAGAAGAAAAAGTGTGGCGTGCCACCGCCTGCGCGCGCTTGGGAGGCCAACGGCAAGTTGTTGCAGGGAGTGCAGGGAGGGGGAGGGGAGATCCACTGTAGTGGGGGGTCGCCAGCAGCCAGCAGCTTTTCTGTGTGATTAATGCCACAAAATTGAGCTGCCTGCCCGTCTGAAGTTCTTTATTGCCTCTCGTGGAGAGAGAGAGAGAGGGAGAGAGAGAGAGAGAGATACTTGTGTATCTTTTGATTAAATTGATCTTAAACCGAGGCAGCACTAAGTGGCTTGTACTAAGTGTTAATCATCGCATTCTGTGGCGATGCTCGCAGATATTTGTGGAGTGCAGCAATTTCCAAGGAGTTTTCAAGTTTTTTTCCGAGAGTTTCTTGAGCAGTTCTCTGGGGTGGAAATCCATCTTTGATTTGTGGAAATACACATCTATGGGAACTATCTTGGGCTTTGAGACATACAAAATTCCTTAGAATCCCTTAGAAATCCCTTGAAATCCCAAACCAATTCTTAATCATCGTTTAAGTCGTTGAGTCTTGTGTTAATTACGAAATACACTGAAATTCAATGAGTAATCGAAATCCGAAAACCTGTTGTTGGGAGAAAAGAGTTGGGAGTTTGTTCTTTGGACTTTTACCTTTCATATTCCCCCCATGAATGCACCCCTATATGGATTACCTCTCTATGGATTACTTATGGCTGTCAATCCGGTGGAAACTTTCATAAAAATCTATTAAATTTCATAGTTATTTTTGTTGTTGTTTCAATTGGTTTTTGCTACCCACACAGGTACCAGTTTCTGCCTCTGCCTCTGCCTCTGGCTCTGCCTCGATCTAGGGCTCTGCTCTGTTGCAAGTGGCACGTGGTAACCATGGGAGTTCGTCCAGCCCACAGCCTCAGTTCTTGGAGGCCTTAAAGTAGTTCATTATACTGTTGCTGTCGCTGTATCTTTTGTATCGCTGTATCTCTGTATCTCTGTATCTGTGTGTGTATGTGTGTGAAATTAGCATGAGTAATGCCCAGCAGCAGCAGATACTTTCTGTATCTTTAGATGTATCTGCATGTGTGACTCTAGAACCGGGAACAAGGGACTGCCAGCCAGCCAGCCAGCCACTTGCTTGAGTCTCATTTCATTGGCATTTCGTCTGTCTCTCTGTCTGTCTCTCTGTCTGTCTCTCTCTCTGTCTCCCTGTCTCTCTGTCTCTCTGTCTGTCTGTCTCTCTGTCTGCCTGCTGCTTCTGCGAGTGTGGTTTTGGCCAACTTATTGACTGAGTGGTTAACCGGTTTACAGATACACAGTCTCGGCCCATCAAACGTCACAGTTTTTTCGTTTCGGGCTTAATCATTATTTTTTGTGTGGATTTTTTGGAATTCCACGTAAAATGACAAATCGTATTTTTGTGTTTCTATTTTTCCGCGAATCTTTCTGCGCTTCATTTAGTTTAATTTATGTTTTGTCTATCCTCCGCTTCCCCTCTTCCCCCTCCGAGTCTCTGCTGCTTCTCTCTCACTTCCGCTTTATTGATAATTCTGCATATGTTTTTTCTTTCACTCTCTACTGCGTTTATCAGAGCCACAGCCCCAGCCCCCTCCGTCTCCGTCTCTGTCTCTCTCGTGACTCACTGAAGCCAGAAATGATTGGTGGGTGATCCAGGGTTGGTGTAGGGGGTGGTATACAAGGAGGGGGGATACCACATGTGGCTCCCCGTGGAACACGTACAAGTGCAACGTTTTAACGGCTTTGATTTTGCGGGTGGCTAAAGAGAAAGAGAGAGACAGAGAGGGAGAGGGAGAGGGAGGGAAGGAGAGGGAGATCACTTGGATGACCTTTCGAAGCTCTCTACAACTACAACTTCATTAAAAGCAATAAGAGTGAGAGAGAAAGAGAGTGAGAGATAGAATCTATGATAGATCTGATAGATGAGCGACCAGTGGACCATCTCTAACCATCTCTAACCCTTCCATCCGTTCGTTGGCGAGATGTTTCACTGATTTTGTGAATATTTATGAACAAATATTTGAACATTGGATGAATCATGCGAAGAAATCCCCAAAATAATCTCCAATTTGAAGTTCACACCAATTTATATTCAGCATTCATTCCATCAATTCATGAACCGGCACACGCATGAACGTGATTCGAATGTTTCGAATGATTCTAATGATTCGAGTGTTTCGAATGTTGTGCAATGTTTTCGGCCTACCGTTTACTTTCGCCCCAAGACATGGACATATCCTAACCATAGAACGGTAAACTTTGACCCAATTAACGTAAGAGAGACAGAGACAGAGAGAGAGAGAGAGAGAGAGAGAGGGAGGCACATGGGATAATGGAAAGGTGGGAGGGTGGGAGTTGGAGCCAGAGAAAGACCATGCATATTCATGAGCGAAGAAGGAGGAGGAGGCGGAGGCGGAGGAGACATGATAATAAAGCACGCAACCAAATAAATACAAAGAGCAATAAAAAACGAGGAAAATCAAGGATAGAAATAAGAAAAGGGAGCTTCAGTGGTTCGAAGATTAGCATACCCTACCACCATCCCCTAACCCCCAACCCAACCCCAACCCCAACAATCGAATTATAGGAATTACGAGCATGGGAACTACTACAAATTTTTCCCTATTGACTTTTCTATAACTCATTTGGTCTCATTTTGGTCTACTTAGTATTCGAGAGTTGTCTTAAATCAGTTATAAAAACCAACTGCAATTGGTTCTGTTCCTCGTTGAAATCCTTCATCAATGGGACCACTTGGGACTGGTGACATTGGGGGGGACTCCTGCAGGACTGCAATCAATATTGGAATCTTTTCTGCCTGCCACTCCCCTCTCTCTCTCTATTCATTGGGGTATTGGAATTGGCTCTGAAAGATCTCTTGTTGAATGGAATGGAATGGAATGGCAGGGTATATCAACAGAAACAATAATTGCTTCAGTTTTGCTGTGCGCAGGCGCAGCCATCCGTACAGCTACAGTGATACTCGTACAGGGGGAAGGGGCACTGGCACTGGCAACCGAAAAACATGCAAAATACATTAAAGCCAATAAGCAAATGAAGCAGGAAACAAGGTGGCAACAAACTGAACCGAAAGGCAAGGCACAGACAGGCACAGCAGCAGCAGCAGCAGCAGCAGCGGTCTATAGACGACTTTAGACCCCCCCATAAAAAGGTCCAACAATTAGCCAGCCTGCCACACAGGGGGAGGGGGGAGGGGGTGCGGGTTACGAGTACCCAAAGTAGGGGCTTCTGCTGCTGCTGCTGTTGCTCCGCTCCTCCAATGTCACCACTAAGAAGTCGAAGACAGAGATACCCTGTAGAGACTGTAGAAGACACCCACCCCATGGCACCCCATCGGGCACTCTTGTTGCCAACAGAAAGTCTTATCTTGGGGGGGATTATAATCTAATCAAACATCAAAGGTTGTTCCTTGAAATCCACCACTTGGAGAGCATGAATAATGCCAATGCTAGTGCTACCCTCTCTCTGTAGGGTATACAAGAAACTAATTATTACGCAAATTTAATTTGTTGTAGACTTCAATTGAAAAAAACATTAACAGTCCCCGCGCAAGTCATTGACACGTTCCCTCCGCGCAGAGACACAAGTGGGAAAGGGACAACGCATGGGAGAGTGGGGAGTGGAGAGTGGAGAGTGTGTGTGCGTGTGCGTGTGCGTGTGGAGACTGTAGAATGGGAGAGCAGCGGAGATTCAACAATTAACAGACGCGGATCGGACATCAGTAGTGCTTTCTCTTTCACACTTTCGGATGGACCTTTTTCTCGCTCCCCCTCACCTTCTGGCTTCACCGCTCTCCCGTGTGCACTTTCTGCGCTAGAATTGGAGAGAGAGAGAGAGCGGGAGAGAGGTTCACTAACTTTTGCTGTTGCTGTTTTGGGGCTTGTTTTGGCGGGGGTAGGGGGTGGGGGCTTCTACTTTTGGCTTTGTTTTCGCTTTAATTAAATCTCTAGCCCTGACACTTTTTTCATTGACAAGGCAACCCCGTACCACCCTCCCTCTTCCCTCCTCCCAATCCAATGCGATTTTTGGTTAATTTTTTGCTGCCTTCAGCGGAATCTATGGGAATGGGAAAAGTCATCGAAAAAGGTGTACGCAAAAGGGGAAGGGGAAGCAGAAGCGGAAAGGGTGTACCATGTACCATGTGTGTGTGTGTGTGGGCCACAAACGACCTTGGGGGAAACGATGAGTTGCTTGATTGCTGCTCTGCTCGAAGCTCTGCTAACTTGTGCATTTTATTATAAGCAATGCTCTCTGTCTGTCTCTGTCTGTCTCTCTGTCTCTGTCCCTCTGTAGCTCTGTAGCTCTGTTCCGTCCATCTGTTTAGCTTGTCTGTCCTGTCCGTCTGTCCATCAGTCCGGAGTGTGGAGCGTGGAGTGTTGGAGTGTTTCTGTGTGGGCTGCTGTGTGTGTGTGTGTGTTTTTTTTGGCATAAATTACGATTATACGCGAGCCGCTGCTGCTGCTGGAGCTTCAAAATTTATCACTTTTTCAGATTCAGAGGCGGCGTGTGAAATTTCTGCGGTCTGTTTAGAGATCTCCATTCTCCATTCCATTCCCATTCCATGCCATTCCCATTCCATTCCGGCGATCCGCTCGGGTGAAAACCACAAAAAACAATAATAATAATAATAATAACGGCGGATGAGCAAAGGTCAGGTTTTTTTTTTCTTTTTTGGTTTTTTGTGAATATTTTTGTTTATTTTTCGGTTTGATTTCCTAATTGGTTAATTTCGGTACGGAATACCAGGAAAGTCGTTTGGCAGAATTATAGAACGGGAACTGAAGAGAGAGAGAGAGAGAGGGTATCCCATTTCCATTTCAATTTCTGTTTTTTCTCTCTCTCTCTCTCACTCTCTCTCACTGTCCGCCGCATTCTATGACTCATTCTCTGTAATTTGGGGCTTTCCTTTGATGGATATTTGACCCACTTTTGACCCACCCCCTGCACCCCACACAGAAACTCCCCCTCCCCCGTCTGTCTATAAACCGATTTCAATCTCATTTTGATCAAATTGCCGCCCACACACACATGCATACGCACACAAATAACTCAGAGATAACTCTCTTGCGCGCACTCTCTCTGCCTCTGCCTCTCTCTATCTCTCCATCTCCCTCTATCGAGCAAGCATGTCTGTGCTTGTTTATTGTCCATTTGGTTACAAGGTTAACACTTTGGCGGCGGCAACACTCGAACTTGTGCCATGCCACATGCTGATGCATGTGTAAATATTTCAATATTTTGTGGCCTGCCATCCATCCATCCATCCAGCCAGTCATCCATTTGGCAATCCAGCAATCCATTGATTAAATATGCAAACGAATCTGTGTGTCCGTCTGTCGTATCTGCCGTGTCTATCTTTCCCTTTTACTCTATCTCTCCACTTTGCTTCTCCCCTCCCCCTCCCCCTCCCCCACCTCTCTCTCTCTCTCTCTCTCTCTCTCTCTGTCTCTCTCTTTTGGTCGATTACTCAGACATTTGTTTAATGGAATTTCATGATTCCTACGGATTGTTATGGCCACTCACGGAGGGGCTTTCCATGGTACAGTCGAACTTCTGCCACTGGAAACAGCTAAGAAAAACAGAAAGTTTGTTATTTATTTAAATTTAGTTGAACATTTGGTTACGAGTTAATTGATGACTATTTTTGTGGGTTTTGTGGAGGAGATCTTTGAGCGAATATTCCTACAAAAAAGTTGCCATAAATGTTGCCATAAATGCTGCCATAAAGGTTTTCAGTGATCCATAAAGGTCTCTCTCTCTCTCTTTCTGCCAGGGATATTCTTTCTTTGGATTTATGAATCGTTTGTGATGCGGGAAATCCCTTAAGGGAAATTGCCTACTTTTGGCTCTTCCTCGGCAATTCCTTTGGCAATTCCTCGAATTATCAAAGTATTATTAGTTCTAGTTATTGGAACTCGCCATTAAAGAAGTTTCACTGTAGTCTTGGGGTTTTTTTTCGCCTGATTTTAATATTTATGTCTATATTTTTTCCAGTGTTGGTGCTGTTGTTGCTGAACAATTAATTTATGAGTGAAAGTTGTGTGTCGGTTATTTTGCATGCATAATTTGCTGCAACAGAGAAAAGTCTTTGTCTTGGGACTGGCTCCTCCACAAAAGGGAATTGAACTTCTATCTAACTTGCACAATGAATGAATACCCCCCGCCCCCTGCCCCCTTCCACATGTCACCGCATGTTTATGGCTGGATGGCTGATGCTGGTTGCAGTCGTCTCTTATCTGCAGACAGTTGTAGGGGTGGGGTGGGGAGGGGAGGGGTGACACTGGCTACCATGTGACATCGGAATATATATATTCAACAATCAAAAGAGTAACAGAGAGAGAGCGAGAGAGAGGGAGGAAGAAAGACTGAGACTGAGACCCGTTGACCCGCAGTCATCGTGTCTCTGTGTGTGTGTGTGTGCTTGTGTGTGATAGGGATAGGGGTAGGGGGATTTTATCATTCTTGCATTCTCCCATTCTCTCCATCTCCTGCATCTCCATCCATCCATCCATCCATCTTTCCTGCTTAATTCCAATTTAATTTCCAATTACCAAAATGTGAACTCCATTTGACAGCAAAAGTGGCATGGGGATGGGTTGGGGAGGGGGATGGGAATGGAGCGTGGGGAGGGGGCGGGGGATCTCTCTCAATTAATTAGAATAAACCCCCAGTTGTACCACACACACACATCACACACACACACCCCTATAAAAGGGCAGAAAGGAAACCGGAAATTGTTGACACGCAAAAAGTGACGTCATTATCAGCACAGAACAAACCACCAACCTCCCTCCCTCCCGCACTCCTTCTCCCTCTCTCTGTTAAATATAAATTATTATCTTTTGACACAATTTCCCATCCCGTATGCCGTGTGGTGGGCAGGGGGGGGCTTATCTTTTTCGCACAAATAAACGGTACTTTTGGTGTCAACAATGGAAATAGATTCAATGACTCAAAAGGCGGAAATTTCAAGGTACATTTGTACAGAGAGAGAGAGAGATAGGGAGATAGGGAGGGCGGAGCGGGTAGGGTGAGGGGTAGGGGGAGGGGTAACCACTGATAAGCCATGTCAATGCAAATTGTTGCAAATAAATCACAAATAAATGAATAAACCCCAATTGTGTGATCGGTAATTGGGGAATTTCGAGCGATATTTTTGGGATATTTTTTGATGGGAATGGGAATAGGAATAGGAATGGGGGGGAATTGTCAGAGGTCGATTAGGGGTATTTTAGAGTTAAAGTACAGGGGAAATGGTATGGCAATGGGGAATTTATTTACAAAATGGGAAATTAAGGAAAGGAAATTTTAAAGCATTTCCAATAGAAATTTGAGAAATTGAATAGGGGGAAATTCTGCAAATCACGAATAAAGATGGCAAATGTCGAGAGGCAGAGGGGGGGTCTGATTCGGGTTGCCTTTGTCTGTGGCTGTGACACCACACCTGTGCTGCTACCTGCCACAAGCCGCATGTGGCACCACTCTCGATTGAGTAACCCGAAGAGCCATCCATCCAACCATCCAAAAGGAAGCCACATTTTCTGCCACATTTGCTCGCTGGGCTTTTGTTGCATGTGTGTGGGGAAGTGGAAGGGGGAGGCATGTTAATTGTGGCAACAATCTTAGAGCTGCTGAGAGCTGCTCCCACACACGTGTGCACCGCAATTCAATTACAACACTGGCAAAAGATACAAAGATACACGAGATATGAGATACAAAAACGCAGAAAGAAACCACAGCGGCAGCAGCAGCGGCAGTGGCAGTGGCAGCCGCAGCACCACGCCCGTGCGATGCGTCAAAAGGTAGACACAGTGGAAACCAAAACCAAAAGCAAAAGCAGGCCCCAACATGTGGCAGGGGTAACAGCCTCCAGTTATTGCCTGCTGCCTGCCTGCCTGTCTGCCCCACTGGCCCACTGGCAGTAGTGCCACCCCACCTCCTCCCCTGCCCCTCTGAGTGGCAGCAACAGCTGCGTTTTTGGCCAACTTACGCAATACATTTTATGCCCAGTTTTTTCAGCTGCCGCTGCTGCTGTTTTTTTGTCGATCAGCTTGCAAATTTGCAGACTCCGCATTTGAGAGGTGATTAAGAGGTGGGGTGGGTGGGGGGCAGGCGGGCAGCCAGAAGGTTGTGAATGCTCATCAATTGCCAATTTGTTGATCGTTAGATTCATTCGTTAATTAACTTGGCAATCGGCAATCGGAAAGGAATGGAATGGAATGGCTCTCCTTTGGGGTATCTGTATCTGCAACTGCAACTGTATCTGTATCTGTGGCAGGCGGCAGGCAGGCAGGCAGCTGCCTCATAAAACTCAAATGGTGCTTGAAATTTATTTAAAATGTTGGTAGGTGGAGGGGGAGGGGGTTGGGTTGGGTCAAAGGTTAGCTGCTAGTACTACCCACACCTCTCACTCTCCGTCTCTTTCTCTCTCTCTCTTAGCTCTCCTCCTGTCTCGCTTTCATTGAACCACTTTAACAGGCTTTTTAGCACTTGGCTGGCATTTTCATTAAATTGAATTTTCCACCCATCCATCCACCCAGTCGGAGCAGGAGGCAGGAGGTGGGAGGCAAAGGGTGGCACTGCCAAGTGCTGTCTGCCCCCGCCCCCCCGATAGTGGGTTTCGGGTGGGATTCAAGTGGCACCACACACTGCACAGGGGGAGGGGGGCAGGGGTGTCGGGGTCGGCCTGCCTCCTCCACCTCCACCTGATGGCCTGATGCGATGGCGATGGTTAACCCAGTTAGCAAACAGCAACACACACACACACACACACACTTTTTGTTTGATGTCCCAGTTGCCAGTTGCTTCGGGCCAGGCAAATGTATTTTTGGCTTAAATATTAACAGGCCAAAAGCGACTCGGAGTCTAGACGGCAGAATCGGGCTTTAAAGTGAGGACTTTGGCCTTTTGGGCCATGACTGATTTGGGCTTTAATTAGATGCGAATATTGGGTCACAGTTGCAGCAGAGAAAGTCTTTCCATTTGCTATCTTCCATCCCCTTTCTTCTGGCCCCTATCTTTCACTCTTTGAATCACTCGAACTCATTCATTGTTTCACAATTCCTTGCCAATTCCCAGTTACCAATTCCCATTCTTGATTACATTGTAAGCTGGCTTTTAGATTAGATTCCAAATGACATTAATCATCGTATTTATTGGGGGTTTTATGGGTGCTTGCTTCCGCCCCTCCCCTGCCAATCATTCCAACGCCTTTCCAGTCTGGCATTCCATTCGCAGGATGGCAATCACATGGGAATCACTTTGATTCCTTCGATTGAATCGATCAGCATCTGCCCTCTGGCTCTGGCTCTCCATCTGGATATCATCCTTAAAGGCTTCCTCCCCCCACATATATTCCGTTCCCCCTTTAGGAGAATCCCCAGTGATTTCTAGTGATTCTGTTTCTTCTTTGTTGTGGGTTTGTTTCCATTTCCCTTTTGGATCCATTCATAGATATTCGTGGTATTATCTACTAATTATTCCATTTCCTTCCTCCTGCCCTGCCCCTGCCCTTCATTCTGGATCATTTTGTAGTGTGTTATCTTCCCTTTCTCTCTCCCTCTCTCTCTCTCCCTCTTTCTGTCTCTCAGTTTCTAGCGATTTGCGTGCCATGCCCCAAAGTTGAGGCACAACATGAAAAACATGTCCAAAACGCAAAACGGGGGCAAAGGGGGCCAAGAGGGGGGGCACTTGACTGCATTTTTCCCCCACTTACATAATGTCAGATTTCTGCCTGCCGTCTCTCTCCCTCTCTCCCTCTCTCTCTCGATTCTCTTATCACGCGGCGGCGGCGGCAAAAGGCAAAGGGGAAAAAATGCCATTTTTTGTGTCAACGTCAGCTGTGAATGCAATTTTTTAGCTCTCTGCCTTCGGGGATTTTCTTTTGCAATAGTTTTAGTCTTGGGCGAGGGCTGGAGGAGAGGAGGGGGGGATTGTGGTGGTGCGGGGGGCGGGGGGCGACTTGCAATGCGTTTTGGCATCTTTTTTTTACCGAGGGAACATGAATACGATTATGATTATGATTATTATTATGAATCTGTAGCTGTATCTGTATCTGTGTGCGTGTGAATATGAGAAAATATGTCCACTATATACACACTATATACATAAGATATATGTATATCTCTTGTGACTCTCTTTGTATATTTATTGCATTCGGTAGAGCTCTCCTATGCTCCTATATGATATCATATCATATCATTTCATCAAGTGGCATTGTTTTTTTTGTTGTTTGCTTTTCAAGCTTTGATTTTGTTTGTGTTTGTGTGTGTATCTGACAGATACACAGACACTTGAGCCACCGCAGCGAGTGCAAGTGCTGGAAATTGTAAACCGAAAGATGGTTTTCTACCCAACCCAACCCTACCGTTCCCTCCCCTCCCTCTTCCTCTCCCTCTGCCTCTCTCTCTCTCTCTCGCTCTCTGTGGCCCGTGTGCATCATCGCATAGGTAGGCAAATCGAAATCGGAGGGACAGCTGCACTCCCCCAGACTCCCCCCCCTCCCAGCACTCCACAGAAGAGAGAGCAGCGCACAGTCCATTCCAATTCCATTCCATTCCACTCTCCGATCCGTTCCGATCCACTCCTTTCTGGCTCCCCTCTGGCTCCTCTCTGGCTCCCTCTCTCGCTCCCTCTCTCGCTCTCTCCTTCCTTCTCCTCCCTCCCTCCCTCCCTTGTTTGGCTTTACCTTTGAAAAAGATTTTCACATATTTTGTTGTTGTTATTGTTGATTATTTGTACAAATTCAGCGATTTCTTCGAGGAGGAGGAGAAGCAGAAGGAGGAGCAGCAGGGGGAGGAGTAAAATGGGAATATGGCATATGGTTCGCTTTTGTTTATTTGTTTATTCCTCGCTTGCTCTCTCTCTCTCTGTCTGTCGATCTGTCGCTCTCTTTCTTTTCTGTGTGGATTTTAAAGCTTTAAAGAAGAAAGAGTATAAAGAGTGGGAAGTGGAGGAGGTAGAGGAGTGGGGGGAGGGGAGGGGAGTGCTGCACAAAATGATTCACAAATATTTTCCCAAGTATTTTCATTGGCCTCGAGGCCGAAATCAAAAATCAACATTCGATGACAACCGAAACACCTGCAACATGCACACAGATACAGATACATATTTGCCACACCACACCACCTGCCCCCTCCTGCCTCCTCCTCCCGCCTCCTGCCTCCTCCTGGCTTTCTTTTAATGGCCTGCCTAATCGATTTCTCCTCCTCTGCCTCTGCCTCTGTCTCTGTCTTTATGGACAATTTTCTGTGTCGCTTTTCAGGCTCCATTAGTGCATGTCATTAATTTGCATAGAGAATCTGCTGTTGCATGCCACAACAGTTAGAATCAGCGATGCAGCGATGCAACATGGCAACATGCTTCCAGGCAGGCAGGAGGCATTCAACTTGTTTGGCCGGAGTTTTTAATAACATTTTGATCGAATCTTCACCATCTTCAGGCCATGGAGTAACGCCTCGTTTCGGTAATCAATAAAGGCAGGAGATGGGGGGGGAACTTTCCTTTCCTAAATGAACGACTATAACGAATACCCTAGAAAACAATTAATAAAAGAGTTACAGAGAGGAAAAGCCCTCGGGCAGAGAGATTTCTTTTAAGGGGAATTCCAGAGAATTCCATAGGATCAAATCCACTGAAACTCTATAGGTTCTATGGGAGATAGGTAGATAGATCCCTAATGTATCTCTCCATTGGAGCTACCCAAAGATACATATCAAAATCTGTGCTATAATCCTTAACGGCGATCTGCCTGGCTTCCCCAATGAAATCTCAGAAATAATCTGAAACGTAAGACTTCTTTGTGCCTCTCTCTTTCTCTCCCGTTCTCTTGCTCGCTCTGTCAGCCAAGCTATCTAAAAGTAGAGCCAACGGGCAAAACATGTCTCATGGACACACACACAGACACACAGATAGTTGGATGGATGGATGGATAGATAGATAGATAGATAGATAGATAGATGGTCGCTTCACCTCATCGGAGCGGCAGTCGGTGCCTGCCTATCGTCACTTAAATTGCTATCATCTCTCGTTAAGCATTCTGATTTATGGCTGAGAATGGATGGGATGGGATGGGACATGGCACCACCACTACAGGATGGATCTTTGGCCACTCTGTGGGATGGGGATGGGGAGATGCTTGCTGCTCACTCACTCACTCAATTAAAACTGTATTAAATGTAAAACGACTTGAAAAGCGGCTTAAAAGACGAGACGACAGCCACAGCCAAAGCCCCAGAGCCATCCGCAAGAGGATGCATCATCTAAGCGGAGGAGCGTTGGGTGGGTTGGGGCAAAAACCGGTAACCAGTTTGTTCAGGACAACTCAATCTCTTGGCTAAAAGTAGAGGCAGGGGAGGGGGGTGGAGGATTGTGTGGCATAAAAAACAATTTGCAAGTTTTTTGATTAAAGTGGCAACTAATTGAAACTACGGCTACAGCTACGGTTACGGGTAATTGTTGGGGGTTGGGGTTGGGGGTTGGGGATTGGGGTTGGGTGTCTCCAAAGCATCGACTACGTGACTGGAAAAGTTAATGAATACTCTCGAGAAAACACGATAATCGATTGAAAAATGGCTAAATAATTTGTTGAAACTAAAGAACAAGTGGAGAATCCACGGAAGAGGTCTTTAGATCTTAGCCAGAGACACTCTTTGAGAGCTACAAATATATAGGATATCATCTCAAAGAATACCTGTCGAGGCTTTCCTCTGAGAGAGAAGAAAAAGAGTGAAGATTCCATTAAGAGCACATTGCCAAGTGCCTACCCAAAGAATTAGGGGAGGAACAAGTTGAAATCTCTCTCAAAGTTCAGGGTTCATCTTCTCTTGCAGGGAGGAGAGCCTGCTGTCCAAGGAATCTTCCTTGAAGACCTGAACCCTCTTTGATTAGTCACCTTTTCCTCTAAAGAATCTCCTGGATCTTGGATCTATCTGCGAGTATCCTTCATTTGGAGAACAGAACTTAAGATTCCATCTATAGGACGCCTCCTGAGAGGGGCTCCTCCTCTGTTAGGCATCTCTTTGGCTGGAGAGAGAGGGAGTGAGAGAGCTCCTAGGAGTCTCTTTTACAGTGTGTGCCTCTCCTTTGATTCGCATTTTTGGAATGGGTTCCAGATCTGTTCCTCCCCTCCTTCGGATTAGTCACTGCCCAAGAGAGAGAGAGAGAGAGAGAGAGATATGCGATACTCAAACTCGAACTCGAACTATTTGTGGCATGTTGTTTACCTTAAATACTTGACACTCTGATTGAGGAGCAGACACATTACCACACTTGAGGTTGATGCCACCTCCCCCTACCCCTCCCTTTCCTAGGCACCTCCTGCCTTCCTTTCAGCTGCACTCCAGACAGAGTCTGGATAGTCGTCTCCACCCCCGTCGCCCTCTCTTGTGAGTGCCTTCTATTGTTTGATTTCATTGAAAGTCTACTTGTGGCTGGTGGGGCTGGTGGGCTGAGGGGGGGCTATTGCTTTTGTTTAAATAATCACTTTTCATGCGTCGCAGTTTGTTGACGCTGTGGGGCAGAGACAGACAGACAGACAGACAGAGAGGGAGGGAGAGGGGAGAAAGATGCACTAACCGCCAACGCCTTCATGGCCATCAGTAACGTCATCGACATCGGCAATCGTCTCGGGGTCTCTCTCTCTCTCTCTCTCTCTGGAAGAAGTGCATTAAACAGCCTTCAATGCAATGAAAAATAAATAAAAAAAACCCATGTCATGCCCCACATTTGACCCCGATCTTTGGCCGCCTCCCATGAGTAAAGATTAAACAAAGACTCGGAACTCATTTTGTGTGCATCCTTTTGCAGGGCCGTCACACAAAGACTGGACAATTGGCTGCCATAAAGGTGATGGACGTCACCGAGGACGAGGAGGAGGAGATCAAGCTGGAGATCAATGTGTTGAAGAAATACTCAAATCATCGCAACATTGCCACCTACTATGGGGCGTTCATCAAGAAGAGTCCGCCCGGCAAGGACGATCAACTGTGGCTGGTGATGGAGTACTGTGGCGCCGGCTCGGTGACGGATCTGGTGAAATCGACCAAGGGACAGAGCCTCAAGGAGGAGTGGATCGCCTACATCTGCCGCGAGATCCTGCGCGGCCTGAGCTACTTGCATTCGAACAAAGTCATCCATCGGGACATCAAGGGCCAGAATGTCCTCCTCACAGACAATGCGGAGGTGAAGCTGGTCGACTTTGGTGTCTCCGCGCAGCTGGATCGCACGATAGGCAGAAGGAATACATTCATCGGTGAGTCATCTCTCTCTCTCTCTCTCTCTCTCTCTCTCTGTGTTTTGTTACCTGCTAAACAACGTGTCTGTCTCTCTCTTTCAGGTACTCCCTATTGGATGGCGCCGGAGGTCATTGCCTGCGACGAGAATCCCGACGCCACATACGACAACCGATCGGACCTGTGGTCGCTGGGGATCACTGCCTTGGAGATGGCTGAGTCACAGCCGCCGCTGTGCGATCTCCATCCGATGCGTGCTCTCTTCTTGATTCCACGCAACTCGCCGCCGCGCCTCAAATCGAAGAAATGGTCCAAGAAATTCCATGGATTCATTGACACGGTGTTGGGTGAGTCACTCATCCCGTTGGGGATTCGGGAATCTGCTGCTAATTCCTTGCTCTATTTACAGTGAAGGACTACCATCAGCGGCCTTATACCGAGAATCTGCTGAAGCATGGCTTCATCAAGGATCAGCCGACGGACCGGCAGGTGCGCATCCAGCTGAAGGACCACATCGATCGCTGCAAGAAGCGCAAGCAGGAGAAGGAGCGCGAGGACTATCGCTACTCGGGCAGCGACAACGACGACGATGAGCCGCAGCTGGCGGGCGAGCATAGCTCCATTGTCCAGGCACCCGGAGGCGACACCCTGCGCCGCAACTTCCAGCAGATCCAGGAGGGTCGCATCGCGGCCGAGCAGCAGCAGCACCACCAGCTGATGGCCCATGCCCATGCCCAGGCGGCGGCCGACCATGCCGCCGCCCAGGCGCAGTTGCACCAGCAACAGCAGCGACAGGCGGCCGCAGCGGCGGCAGCAGAGGCCCATGCAGCAGCGGCATTTGCGGCGCAACAGGCCCAGGCCCAGGCAGTGGCAGCCGCCCAACAGCAGCAGCAGCAGCAGCAGCAACAGCAGCAGCAGGCACAGGCGCAACAGCCGCAGGCAAATCGACAGCAGAAACCGCCATCGGTACGAGTAGCAGTAGGCGGAGGATCTCCTGATCCTGGGGAATCGTTTGCTAACCCGTTTGTTCTCTCTCTGTCTTGGTTCTACAGCGCCAGCAGATCGAGGAACCAGGTCCGCCGGCACGCCCCCAAATACCACAGCGTCTGATTGTGGTGCCAGATCCACCGCATGCCAATCGGCCATTGCCACCGACCCCGAAGTGCGGCGGCGGAGGAGGAGGAGGCGATCAGCCAGCGGGTCAGACGCCCCAGCAGCAGCAGCGCAATTCGCAGAATAACTTCAAGCCATCGGTGCGTATCGGTAGAAGGAGATTAACGCAGGGCAAGAGAGAGAGAGAGTGGCGAGGCGAGGCGAGGCTGCGCTTGCTGATAACAGCAACAAGGGGGAGAGCCCCTCTCTCTCTTACTCTCTCTCTCTCTCTCTCTGGGGAGGAAGGTCTTTGTAGAGCAATGACTCTAAGGCCGAGATCCTTTCCCCTTTGATAGAGTATGCATATCACCCACCCACCTCTACCCCCAGTAATGTTGTGTCCCCTTCAACCCCCAACCCCCATTCAGATGTAGTTTAGATTCGTTTTTATGTTAACGCTCATAAGTAATCCCCCAATTTCGTATTCTTCTTTTATTTTCATGTATTTTGTGCGCCTACATATAAACAAACAAACAAACAAACAAACAATCTATGTATCAATCAATATCAATGAATATCCATCGATTTATGATTTATGACTCATGTGTAACCATCCTTCCCGCACCGTTGCCCCGTTGCCCGTTGCCGTCGTTCGTATTGTAAAACCAACCAACCAACACACACACACACACACACACACACACACTTACAATGTAATAACAATAAACAACTACAGTTACCACCAAGGAGACCTGAGGTATGTGTCTGTCCAGCGCTTTTCGGTGAAACCAGCCAAAAGAAAGGCCAAGCCAAGCCGCGCCGCCTGTTGCATTTGTTCTTCTTTTGTTTTTCTTCTGCTGTTTTGTTTTTGCGTTTAACTGCTTGCATTTTCCTATTTATAGTGTACATTTCCATTCAAGTGTCCAGTGCGTTGGAGAACTAGTCGAGGATGTGGTAGTGGAATAGATCTAAGCGATCCTTTTATCAATGCATCGCTTAGAATATGCCACGCACTCGTGGGGTTCTGCCAAGGCACTGCCACTGGCCCTGGCCCAATGAATAATGATTGTTTTCCCTCCATCCCAACCCCAAACCCAATTCATGTACAATTCTATGGAGGCAACACCCCCAGGCCGTAACTCCCTCAAAAAACACCTTTGCACGTGCCACTAATACCACTTTCGAAACCTCCTCCAAAGAAGTTCGAAAAACAACAAAAACTAATCCCAAAAGTAGCAGAGAATGGAGTTGACTTCCAACTAACTTTGAATAATAGAATTTTCTCTACAAAGAGAGAGATGTGTGTATGTATCCCCCCCCCCCCCCCCACACACTAACGAAGAATAAATAATGTTCCATCCAAACTGATCCAAAGATTAACGATAATCCTGAAGCTATCATTTCTAATCGAAGCTCCTCTCTGTTCCTGGAATCTCTTTAAGCCGAATCTCTGTAATGCTCTCTCGCTCTTTCTCTCTCTCGCTCTCTCTCTCTCTCTCTTCTAACCCACTAAGAAACTTGTCTGTGTTCTGTTCTGTAATCGAATGCAATTCTCTTTGTGCAACCGAAAGTTTTCTTGACTTTCTGTATCTATAAGATGGAACTCTATGTTGAAGGAAAACCAATCTAATTCTCAATTATATTTCGTTCCAACCCCACCCCCCCCCACCACACCCCATTGCCCCTACGATAAACAAACAAACAAAAAACTGTGGTATTATGTGCAATCTACACAAACACAAACACACGAACACACACACGAACACAATACACACACACATACACACGAAAATCCTTTGGAAAACCGAAAACAAACCGAAAATGTACTATATAAAAACGAAATGTAGGATCATTTGGATGTGTTAGCAGCACAATTAAATGAATTGGGCGTGGTCTCCTCCCAACAGCCGCAGCCACAGACAGCAGCAGCAGCAGCCTCAGCCTCAGCATCAGCCGGCGGAGGAGGGGCACAGCAGCAGCAGCAGCAGCAGGCGGCCCAACCGGAGGCGCCACCCCGCAACAATCGGGGGTCCGGATCCGCCTCGGGGGCAGCCGCATCGAAGCCAGCCGCCGTACTGCCACCGCAGTCCAACAATCACCTGGGACAGCCGGTGAATCCGTTGGATCCATTGGACAGCAGCGACTCGGACAGCGAGCCGGATGAGCCGAATGATCGGGCCAGGAATGATGGCACTCTGTTGGCCAGTGATCCGCCCAAGCCGCTGTAAGTACCACACACACACACACACTCACACACACACAAAGAAGGGGGCGTGAAAAAAGGAAAGACAAAGTAGATCACGTATCAATCATCTCTCTCTATCTGTCTGTCTCTCTCTCTATCGCTGGATACTAACCCAAACTCTTCACAACATTCTTGTCTCTCACTCTCACACTCACTTGTTTAAACAATCCATTATACACCCTACACCCGACACCCTACACCCGCCACCCTACACCCTACACCCGCCACCCCTGAACCGATCCCACTTCCATCTACAAACCCCCGCCACAAAAACCCCACCAACCACCAACACCTCATCGAAAACCCCACTATATAAACCATCCAAAATCCACCTAAAACACCCACTCCCACAACCCACTACCAACCCATTGGAACACATCAATCCCCATCCCACTCCCCATCCCCCATCCCACTCCCCTTCCCATTCATTTCCATTCATCAACCAAAACGATTTGCCGCCCCGTTTTTTGTTGTTTCTGTTTTTCGTTTGGTTTTGCGTTTTGTTCAGACCCGAATTCTCATATAGGCCTGGTCTGGGACCCGTCTCCGAGGATGGCAATACGACAACGCCCCTTGGAAGCCATGGCAGCGGAGGGCCGCCCAACCGGCCACTGCCCCCCACGCCCGATGACGACGATCAGGCAGGAGATCGTACGCTGATCATGAAGCGCGTAAGTACACGTAGAACTTGTAGTGCACAACATACCGAGAACAACCGCTCTATACTCTCTTTATTTTTCAACGTATACCGATACGATACGTATCAGTATTCCGTATCCGTATCAGTATTCCGTATCTGTTTAGTTTAGTTTTTAGTTTAGTTTTTTTTCGTATTTTAAAAGAATGAAAATGAGATGGAAAATCTACTATGTTCGGGGGTGAAATCAGTAAAGAGAAGATCAGAGGATCAGAAGATCAGAAGATATAGGCCAGGCCCCGCCACACCCCACACCCGCCCCGAATCGTGAATGCGATTGTACAAATTGTAAACTATATATAGCTTTTGTAGGGTTAAAGGAACCAAAAACCAAAACCAAATCTAATCAAACCAACAATCAATCAATCAATCAATCAATTAAGAGTAATATAAATCTAAGTATTTTTCGACTTTTTTCGGTTGCGGTTTCTCCTCTTTTTTTAGACAAAAACTTTTTTCAAACAGTTTGATATTTTTTTTTTTTGTTTACATACATTTTTTCATTTAAGATTTAGCTTACAATATATACTACATATTTTACTTACTAAATTTTGATCAGAAAATAATATTCAATTTTATTATTAATATATATATATTTTTGAGTAATTTTTATACGGCGTAAAACAAGAAAAAAAACAAAACAAAAAAAAAGCAGTGTGAAATCTTTTTCGTGAATTATTCTTTTGTTTGTAAAAATGTATCTTATTCCGTGTTTATTTATCGATTGAGCAAAATGTGTGTGATGTTTGCATACATATATCTGTATCTGTATCTACATATCTATATCTATAGGTATATATATATATATATATGCACTGGTGCGTATAGAATGTCTTTTACACCGATCGAAACAAATCGAATGTTGTATATACATATAGAACGAACAAGTATTGCACAACACACTCACACACACACACGCATAAACATACATATGTATCTATATCTACTAGCTACATCCATATCCATATCTATATCTATATCTATGGAATGGAGTGAAAAGAAAACAAAGATCCTCTTAAGCGAAGGAGAATTCATGAAAAATGTTACATGCTGTTGTGGTGGGGCATAGAATCCACCTCCCCCTGCCCAACCGCCCTCCTGCCCTGCCCTCGTGCCCTTAGATCCAATATTTAATCGCCTCTAAGTATGCAACAGAGACAACAACCAAAAACCACAACAACCAACAATAAAAAAACCAAAACTTAACACACAAATTCTTCTCTTGCGCTACTACTTACAACAACAACAACCAACAACAACCAACATCAACAACACCACTACTACCACTACTACTCCCACCCGAAACAACCTCCCAACCCCCCAACACACAACAGAAACTCGAACAGAATGTAAATCGCCTGCAAAAGTCGGCATCCGCTGCCGCTGTGCCACGCAAGGAGGAGGCAAAGCTTCTAAGGGACTGGAACTTTGATCGATTCTTCCCGAAGACTGGAGCCAGCAATGGAGCAGCAGCCGGAGCAGCCGGAGCAGCAGCAGCAGCAGCAGCAGGACGACGCTGTAGTGGCAGAGCCAGTGGCAGTGGCAGTGCAAGCAGTGGCAGCCCCACAACGACGGCCAGTCTCAGTCGCAGCTCGCAGCAGAGCACGCTCAAGGTGGACACGAAGCTGCAGAGGGCCAGTGTGGCGGTGTCCAGCAGCAGGCCAATACCAATACCCCCCCAGGGCTATCAGCCGCTGAAGGTTCCGCCAGTGCCGATGGGTGTGGCGCACGGCTTTCGGCGTGAGAGGTCGGACTTCTTTCCGCAAGCCGCACGCCGCTCTGCAGTGCTGAGCGGCACCACCAGCAGCAACAACAGCAGCAACAGCAGCAGCAGCAGCAACAGCAACAGCAACAGCGGCGGCACAGCCTCCACGAAGCAGCTGCAGTCGCCGCAAATGGTTCAAGCTAACCAGAGAGCCAGTGCCATGTACCAAAGGAACAGCATTTACAACACCAACACCAGTAACAGTGCCACAGCCACAGGCACAGCCACAGCCAGTGGCAGTGTCAGCAACAGCAGCCAGAGCAAGACCAAGACCACATCTCCAGCAGCAGCAGCAGCAGCAGCAGCAGCAGCAGGAGCCAAGTCGTCGGGAGCAGGAACTCCTGCCACGCCTGCCACTAAATCCGCCTGGCCGAATTTTGATTTCTTGCGTCCGCGTCGCGAAAAGACTGAATCCCTCATTGTGTTGCGGAATGCTGCATCTCGAGCCGAGCAGCAGCAGCAGGCGCAGCAGCAGCAAGCGCAGGCGCAACAGCAGCAGGTGCAACAGCAACAGCAGCAGCAGGTAAACGTTCTCAGCTCGCACAAAAAACAATACAAAAAAAAAACAAGAACTCCAACAATCAACCTTCAGAAGAGGCAAACAAACAAAAAAAAAAAAACCAAAAGCATATATCGTTCTTCCATTCCAATTGTGTTTTGTCTTGGCGCCAGAAATATAAACGTAAACCAAACCCAAACTACTTAAAAACAAAAAACGAAAAAAGCAACAAAAATGTTTCAAGTTTACCATCGCTCGCTTTCTCCCATACTCACCAATAATAAACACCACAAAACACACTCGACACACCACACCAAAACACACCACAGCACACCACCAGGCACATGGCACTTGGCGACTCCGCTGGCTGGCTGGCACTCGCTCGTACTCGTACTCGTATTGTTAATAACATTTGCACTAACATTTGCCTCCCCCGTAAATAACACCCACCCACCCAAATGCATCTGTTGATAATGAAAACTGATGGATAATTCTGTGTGAAACTATCGCTAAAGAACCAGAAACAGACTGTACCCTTGCAGATTCATTTTTCATACATATTTTGAGAGTTTTCTTTGGGGTTTCCCACCAATAATTGCTTCGGCTGCAGATGATGATCCTTAGGGCCTTAGGGCTGCTCCATGTAATAGTAGCCAGATCGAAATTCCTGCTGATTCCTGCAATGAGTAGATGTTCAATGGCTTGAGCTTAGTCTCTCATGTTCTTCGGTCGATTCCGTTGGTCCTTATTGGACCCTCCGCTGTGGCGAGGACCATCCACGCTCTCGAGACAAGCGCAAGAAAGAGATGGCGAACGCACGTTTGCATGTGACTCTGGCAAACGGATGGTCCTCGAAAGAGATCAGATGTAGCGATGGCTACATCCTCCTGGAATGGTGCACAGCCGAAAGCCACTGGTGCACTTTCGTAAAACCCTCTGCAAGGGGTATAGCATACATAAATAAAATAAAGAAAAACTCGTATATTCGTATTCGTATTCGTATTGTGTGTTCCACATATTGTTTCATATACATACCTATATATTTAATCGTATCTTTTCATTGCTTGAGCATGTTTTGATTTCCATTTGATTTGATTTATTGCATTTTTCATTTGTATGATCATTGTAAGATTGTGGCCTACATACCCGAAGAACCGTAATCTAAGTCGCTAATCTCTAATACTAAGTGTATCTTGGGCTAACAATTAACCATTGCGAATCGATTGCTCTCTTCTAACTGGTTGCTAGGCTAGTCTAAACAAGTCGCTAAACAAAACCTGTACATAACCCTAATCGCAAACACACCACAAACAAGAGGCAAAGTATCGAATGCTAATGAGATTATGTGATCCAATCCAAATGGAATACTCGTAGTCGTAGAACCGTAGTGCAGGTTGAGGCTTTTTTCTATACTCAAATCTACTTTATATAACCGAAAAACCTCCTCAGATAATGTAGTTCTAGTGAAGAGGGTGGGCTATAGTTATAGAGGGTACAAATTTCGATTCGATGTGGGGTTTCCAATTGTTCTTTCCAGCTGTGAGTTTTTCCAGGGTGGCTATAGACTCAAGAGTGCACGCGCTGCTCTCATCATGAATTCTTGTTGTGTTCTGTGATCCATAATCACATATATGGTGTATACTTAGTAGTAGGTTAGGTAGTAACTCTCACTAGTATCACTGCCACTTTTAACCAAATACTTGTGCAAATTATCCTGCTGTGCTGTTGTGCTCTGCTCTCTGCTCTCTGTATTCTGTATCATCAATTCTATATTCTATTGCTCCTACATAATGCTCCAAAATTGTTTTAAAGCTTTTCTGTGCAAAGACGAAACTTGAGAATCAAATTAATCGAAAAAAGTTTGCTGGTTTTCATCTGGTTTGATAAGAGAACGAATCAATATACAAATATACAAATATATATTATGTTTATCCTGGAATTGTTCTTCTTGCAACTTGAGCAACGTTTGCCTGCTGCGTTGAGTTGTGTTGCTGCCCCCTCTTGTCCCCCATTTGCTCCCCCGTTTGTGTGATAGTTTAAGTGCTTTACATGTTTAGCTTTAAAACAATTTTGAAACAGCCAAACGAGAAAGAGAGAGAGAGAAAAGGAAAGAGACAGAGACAGAGAGAGAGATACATTCTATATATGTTTTAGATTGTAAGCTCTACTACTATACACACACACACACCACCTCCTGCACACACACATAGAGTCTCTCTCTCTCTCTCTCTCTGTCTCTCTCTCTGTACAACTCTTTTTTTATATGTATGTATCTCCATATCCATTGAGGCTTTCGTAGAAGAAGAAGAAGGGGTTCGATCCACATACTATATAATGTATAATGTAATATAATATCCACACATATCCATTAGGCCATTAGACCATTCCGTGTCTCTTCTCTCATTGGCATTCATTTATTTTGTGCTACGTTTTGTTCTCGTTTCTCGTTTCTTTCTTATTCATTTGTTGTTTCTTCTTATATCTGTTCGTTACTCCTCCCAACTGTATCTATCTATCTATCCATCTGTTGATCTATCTATCTATCTATCCTCCCAGACAAGACATTCTCCTCTGTATAACCCGCCCATTCCCATTCCCATTCCCACTACTTAATTTCATTTTCCCCCCCAAGCCCCCCATCCCCCCCAAAGTGCCATTACTTTCCTTCACTTTAATAAACTCTCTCTGTTTCGATCTTTCTGTCCCATCAGAATCGCGGAGTTGGCGGCGGAGGAGGAGGCAGCGGCGGCGGAGGCGGCGGCGGCGGAAGCAGCGGAGTGGGTGCCGATGGCAGCGTTTTGGGTACACCCGGAACCCGGACCAGCAGCGTACTGCCCGATCTGCTCAGCCAGGCATCGCCAGCCACACCGCCACGCCATGATAAATCATCCAGTGAGGAGGTGAGTAATACCAACCAGCCACACAGCCACAAAGCTACAAAGCCACAGAGCCACAAAGCCACAAACATAACCATAAGCAGCATAACCACAACCATATCCATATACGTATATATATATCTATGTATGGATGTATGTATGGGCTATATATAGATATCATATATGTACCTTTTGTGTGTTCTACTACCTCGTTGTACTCTTTTGTTTTAATCGATTATTTCATTGTGTTCGTAACATTTGTGTCCTTTGAGTCCTTTGAGTCCTTGCCTTATGTATTTATAACTGGTCCTAATATCGCTGTATGTTTCGAGTCGTGTCCACAGATGGGATCCGTTTTGCAGTACCTTTCGATTTGATAAGAAAAGTCGGTCAAGTCGGGGCAATACTAACACGGGAATGCAGATGGGAGTCGAGGGGATCATTGAGGGATCTTTAAAGGGAAATCAGTGGTTCGATTCGACCTACTAACATGCCACCGCCACCCTAGAACCACCCCCCACTAATTGTTAACTCTCACCTCCTCCCCACACCCAGAACCCACATATTTGTGTGACTAATACCCCAAAAATCAAAGGAACAGAAACAAAACAATATCCCAGGGGACGGACATACATGACACACGAGTATACGAGTATATTCCTTTGACCTTTGACCTGGGAGCAAAGTTTCATTATGAAGAGAGTGTAAAACAGTGAATTGGTCGACAATTTAGAAAACAAAACGTATTTAAAAGTATATATTTGCATGAAGCATGACTTTAAAAATTAGTCAAATCAAAATTAAACCCCAAAAAAAAAAAACAAGAATTTCTTTAATCCCCAAAATTTAAAAAAAAAAAAAAAAAAGAAAAGAAAAGAAAAAAAGAAAAACACATACACAACGTTTAAACAAATTTCTTCTTCTTAATTGTGCTTTGTCTTTCCGCAACGTTTGAGCTGATGGCCACTACGATATATTCTAACCAATTACAAATCAATTACCAATCAAATACCAAACAAACAAAACATTACAATAGTAAGTATATGAAATAAACAAAACAAAAAAAAACCCCTAAAAAACAAAAACCAAATACCAAATACCCAACAAAAAGCATTAGCTAAAGCCCGCAAAAAACGAAAAAAACAAAACAAAAAAATACTCTTCTTTTGTATAATTTTACTCTCTTTATTCCCAACAAACAAAACAACATTTTGCTACCAAACAAACAAACAAACAAACAAATCAAGAAAGCGCCTCCTCCTCTTTTTGTGTATATTATTCTCAAGCGACAATTCATTTTCACAAAACCCCACCCCCACCCCCGCTGTATGTGTCTTATCTGATAAGTTCTTTCAAATGGCAAAAGGGTAATCCCCCACCCACCCTCCATATATTCATAAAATTATCTGCAATTTCTCGCTCTCTCGCTCTCTCTTTGTACATCCCATCTCTTTTTTTCCGGATATCAAAATCTCATATATGTATGTACATACTATTATTTTGTACCAGTGGAGAGTGCCCACTGTACCGAGCCTCACTGTCACTAACAGCAGATCTGCCTACATGCCATTCCATACCCCCCACCCCCCCATATCTGCAGGGGGGGCACACACATATACACACACAAACACACAACATACTATAATTATGTTGAATATTTTTTTGGATACCATTGGCCTCTGGGGAAAGACTAAACACATTTCAGTTTTACATGCATATTATTTAACACGTTTCTCCACGTTTCCACACACAAACTGTTAACACAAGAATGAGTTGTTATCCTGTTATCCTTTTTGGCTATAGTTTCAATTATTCGTTAGTTTAAGCATCCCCTAACATCCCCACACGAACACAAACCCCCTGCCACACACACACCCACACCTCTACACCCCTACACCTTTGTAATGCACTCTAAACACACACACGCACACGCACACAGAAACCCCTACCTCCTCCCCTACCCCCTACCCCCTTCCGCCTGTGGGCCATCCCAAAAGCATGTTGTAATTTATTTAATAAACTTTATTCTTTTTTTTACATCTCCAGACTAATTGTAATTTTTTCTTTGCACTTTTTCTATTTTTCTTTTTCTCTATATAATTACCAATAAACAAAACCAAAAACAAAATCAATCAATCAATATAAACGAATAATAATCGTTAATCGAATCGAATGTAATCGTATGTAATCGTATATCGTATATCGCCTATCTATCGTATATGTGCGATATGTGTCATGCAGTATCAAGCGGCCATCAGTTCATCCGTGCATTCCACGCCATCGAAATCGTTTATCGCTAGCAGCGGCGGCAGCGGAGCCGCCGTCGGTGGCCACGGCCTTGGGGGTGGCAGCGTCGTCGGTGGGGTGATTATTAGCAGCAGCAATAATTCGCCACAGTCGACGATATCGCTTGCCTCGTCCTCGTCGAATTCGCGACAGAACTCGCCCAAGAATTCGATCAGTAAGACGCGTTCCTCCAGCAGTATTACTAATTTATTGCACAAATCTGCTTCTTCCTCTTCTGCGAACATCCATCTGAACCACCATCTGAACCATCTGACGCCCTGCTCGCCGGCGACCTCCTCGAATGCGGCCTCGAATGCCTCCTCGCTCGCCCACTTGCCACCGCACGCGTACGCGCTGCAACAGAAACAACGCAGTTTCCTTACCTTCGGTTTCGGGGCCGGCGGCTCCGGCCCGTCGCGTCGTGAGTCGCACGTGAATGTCAATGTGACGCCCACCTCCCACGAGGCGGCCAACGATACGCCCGAGATCCGTAAGTATAAGAAGCGCTTCAATTCGGAGATACTCTGTGCGGCGCTATGGGGCGTCAATTTGCTGATTGGCACCGAGAATGGCCTGATGCTGCTCGATCGTTCCGGCCAGGGGAAGGTAAGCAAAAGCAAAAGCAAAAGCAATCATCATTTAGATTATTTACACACGAAAAACGATTCATTGATTTGTGCTTCTGCTCTGCTGCAGGTCTATCAACTCATCTCAAGACGCCGCTTCCAGCAAATGGAAGTGCTAGAGGGTCAAAACATATTGGTTACCATATCCGGCAAGAAGAATCGCGTGCGTGTCTACTACTTGTCCTGGCTTAAGTCCAAAATCTTGCGCACCGATGGACTCTCCGATGTGAGTAGAATCTCGAATATCACTTGAATGTGTACTCTAATGTGGTTTTAATCGAATAGCAAGTGGAGCGTCGCAATGGTTGGATTAATGTGGGTGATCTACAAGGTGCTGTACATTTTAAGATTGTCAAATACGAGAGGATTAAGTTCCTAGTGATTGCATTAAAAGACTCTATTGAAATATATGCATGGGCTCCCAAACCATATCACAAATTTATGGCATTTAAGGTAGGTCTAGGTCATCCTTTGGGTTGATACTTTTTTTAATACAAATTTGCGATAGAATTTTGGTGAATTGGAACATCGCCCGCTTTTGGTCGATCTCACAATTGAAGATCAGTCGAGACTGAAGGTGATTTATGGCTCGGCCGAGGGTTTCCATGCGGTTGATTTGGATTCAGCTGAAGTATACGACATATATCTTCCCAAACATGTAAGTTCTAGCCCCACATCCGGGAGAGACTCTATTCCCATTCTTTACCCGCGAATTAACCAATTACTCTCAGACTCAGGGTGCAATCATTCCGCATTGTATTGTGGCGCTTCCGAACTCCAATGGGATGCAACTGCTGCTGTGCTACGACAATGAAGGTGTCTACGTGAACACTGTGGGTCGTGTTTCCAAGAACATTGTCCTCCAGGCAAGTACCACTCGCGGGCGCACATTGATTCTGGCTAACATCATTCTAACAAGTCCCCTCCCCTCCCTTTCTTTTGGCATTTGCAGTGGGGAGAGATGCCCACCTCAGTGGCATACATTGGCACTGGGCAAATCATGGGCTGGGGCAACAAAGCAATAGAGGTGAGTGGTGTCGTAGAGTCCACTCTTGATCTGGATTGGTTTATAATTGTTGATTGTTAATTGTTCAACTGCAGATACGTTCCGTTGAGAGCGGCCATTTGGATGGTGTGTTTATGCACAAGAAGGCGCAGCGCTTGAAATTCCTTTGCGAGCGCAACGACAAAGTATTCTTCAGCAGTGCCAAAGGTGCTTCATCGTGTCAAATCTACTTTATGACGCTCAACAAGCCAGGCATGGCCAATTGGTAAAGCACTCTGCTCTGCTCTGATGATCTTGGCAGGCATCGATCGACCCAATCCAACCCAACCCAACCCAACCGCAGCGCAACTCAATCCAAAAGAAGCGAAAAAGCGATCGATTTGCTCAACCAGCAATGCATAAAACATTTTCTTCTTATTTTAAAATAAAACCAACAAAATATCTAAAGTGAACATACACACCCACAACCACACAACCACACACACACATAACGAAGATAATTAGTGCATAAAAGTTAAGTGAGATGAGACGATGATGATGATATCCTATACAGACGAGAGAGAGACACAATTGAAAAACCAACATTTACCACAACACACCACACCACAAAAACAATCATGAACTTGTGCTTATGAAAATTCACCACGACAACGTTTCAATTAGTAAATGTGCTAAGAAAACTCGATCCACTCGGACGCGCGGAGTGCGAAGCGAGCCTATATATATATATTAAAATAATCTATTTAATATTTAGAAACGAAAATGTCAAGCTCACTCGCAGAGGTTTTTTTCGTCAGAATAGAACAGAACGAAACGGAACGGAACGGAACACAGAAGTCAACGATCTATCTATATCCTTTCGATGATGTATGTATATTGACGTTATATAGCTGAACCCTGAACCCTGAACCCCACAGATTGGGATCCACTATCGAGATGGATCCACACTCAATCACAATCCACACAACACATACACACACACACACACACACACACACGATTCAAATCCATTTCAAATGTCGTTTCGAGTATGATTTCGCTTTCAAGTTAAACTTAAGTTGAAAAAAAAACAAAACAAAAAAAACAGCAGGCAACGCAGCAACCGAAAATACACATATGTATATCGAATTTTTGCAATGGAAAACCAACACACACATATACATATATATATAGTATACATATATAAATGAATAAATATATGCAATTAGTTTTTGTTCTTGGTATTATCAAATAGAATTTATTTGTGCGTTTCTGATGATGATGACGATTACATATGTTAGTGTGGAAAGCAGAGGGAAATTTATACATAAATTGAATTGTCTGTATGCTCATTTTTATGAAGAGAACAAAACGAAACAAAACAAAACAAAGCAAAGCAAAGCAAAATAAAACGCCATTGTAAAAACTAAGTGATAAAAACAAAGTAAAAAAATTAAATAATATTAGAGCGAAAGAGCGAGAGCAAGCAGAAGCAGGAGCAGAAAGAGAATAGAATGTTTTAAGCAAAAGCCGGAACAATTATAACTGATTTAATGTAAAATAAAGCCGAAAGCAACACAAACACAAACAAAAACAAAAAACAAAAAACAATGCTTACAACATTTGATGCATAATTAATGGAAATGAAAGAAATGACGATGACGATGACGGAGACGGATGATGCACCATGACGTTTATAAGGAGAGCACTACCTTATAGCAAACGAATTGGAGGGAATTACAAACGAGAAACTAGTTAAGCTGCATTTTTTTACTGAACTTTTATACAGAGCAATGAAAACGAGAAAAACAACAAAAAAAAAGGAGCAAATTTGAGACGAACCGAGTAGAAGAGGAGAAGCCTAAATTAAACCAAAATTCTATAAATCGTAGCATGTTAACAATGATAAAAAAAAACGAAAAAAGAAAACCCATTAACAAACAATCTCCGCTTGTTGTACTGTGTGTGCATTTCCTTTGTGTTTTTAACAAGCTTCAATATGAAAAATGGTCACGATGCAATATGTATATCTCTCTATATCGAATATGTATAGAACTCTTCTGAATTTCCCACACAATGAATGGATTGCGATATAACGTATGTTTTCAAATATGTCAAAACTCCATCTAGGAGTCTAGTTTTTGTGTTGTTTTCTTAAATTCCTTCCGCCCTTCCGCCCTACCTCCCTCCCTCCCTCTCTCCATTCCTTCGCCACAACCACACCACACCACACCACCCCGCAAAGGAATCGGAACGTAGGACACCGACACGACACCCCGTCTCATTACGAAATATTATATTTAAAATATATTTTTTTTTTGTTGTATTTGTATTTGTATTCCCCTATTACCCCGTATTTAATAATGTTCATCAAAACGAAATGGAAAACAAAGCTGCACTAAAATGCAAATCTAAAAAACAACAGAAAAGCAAATGAAATGAATAAAAGAATTAGTAATAAATGCTTACTTTATTTCTAAAATAAAACAAGTAAAATGATACAGAAATGAATGTAAATCTAATTATTACATATATATAATCTCAAAATTAAAAAGAAAAAAAAACTATATCAAAACGTGGTTTTACTTATTTATGTGGGTGTCAATAAGGTGAAAGGAGGAC
This sequence comes from Drosophila athabasca, assembly GCA_008121215.1. NCBI lineage: Eukaryota > Metazoa > Arthropoda > Insecta > Diptera > Drosophilidae > Drosophila > Drosophila athabasca. The sequence goes on along the minus strand of CM017796.1, from coordinate 65,817,362 downwards.
AAATCTATATCCATAAAAATCTTTATGTGCGAAGAAGTAGGTAAAAACGAGGGGGGACGTTGTGAGCTCTACCTTATACCCGGTACTCAGTCAGTATACACATATGTACATACATATATGAGCTTGCGATTTATGCGATTTATGCAATTTATTATACATATGTTCGCAAAAGGGACAAATTAAATTTTGGGCAAAAAATAATATTTCAAAAAATGAAGTCAAATCATTTTTGGAATATTATACATTTGGAGTAGTGTGATCACACAGGAGACTGGATACAAAACTTGGTTGCTCTAGCTTAAATGGTCTCTGAGATATAGGCGCAAATGAAGACGGACAGACGGACGGACAGACAGACATGGCTATATCGACTCGGCTATTGATGCTGATCAAGAAAACTAAAACTTTAGATCACTGTGGTCGATGTCTTTTATCGTGCTGACATTTTATATGCAGTAGTATTAATGAGGGGACGTGTGCTTTGAACTCTAAGTGATTTTTAATAAAAAAGTAGTGAAAAAAATACATAAATTTTTTTTTGGATATGTGTTTTGACAGTGACAGAGTGAAGATTTTTTGAAACTTGAGTCAGGGAAGTATTCGGAACGTATATTTAGGCCTTTTCCAACAGTTTTTGATATTTAAAATTTTTTTTTTATTTGCGAAGTATGACAGTGACAACGTCATATTTCCACCAATAAGCTTGTAAGGTATGATGGCGGACTTTTTTAGCACGAGTTTCAATTGTCTTTGCCTTTTTGTGTACAGAAGTGTATAAGTTAACACTCAGTGGCGGAGATTTGCATTTTGGGCACCGGGTTTTTGTCTTTAGACAAGAAAGGAAAAAAGAGCGTCTAAAAGAAGAACAACATTTGGAACATTATGGAAAAATAAGAGTTAATAAAACTTTTAACGACAGTGCATTTTAGTGGCCTTTGATATACTGCTCAAATAACTAGCAAGCTTCTACTATATATTACCTATACGCTTAACTACAATCTGATTCATTTGTGCGTGCGTATGTTCCAGCAGAGGAGTATTACAATACAATAAAAAAGTAAATAAAGCGCGTGTCAAGTGGTGCAGAAACTCGACGGAAATACATATATAAGTGCAACGCCGAAAAGACTATTAAAGGAACGACGCTTCCAACAGCAGCTGTGCAGCAACTGTGGCAATAATCAGAAACAAATTTACACAGCAACAAATTTACCAACTTTTCACCGAGAACCTTAACAATAGCGATGGCCTGTGCAACACGCGGCGTGAAACGCGCCTTAGACTGGGAGTCGATGAACCAGCGTCCCCCCAAGCGTAGGCGTTGCAATCCCTTCGGCCAGTCGGGCAGCAACTCCCCGTCGCGGGACCGTGATGGACCCACCATCTCTTCCGGGATAACTCAGACCCCCAGCAATCGCTATGCCAAAGACAACACCGAGCCCAGCCCATTCTCGGAGGCCGCTCTGGCCAAGATGTCGCCTGACAAAATGGCCGAGAATTTGTGCAACGAAATCAAAAGACTGCACAAGCGCAAGCAATTGCCGATCACAGCGGCCGCCATTGAGCGCATGCAGGACTCCGAGTCGAGCGGCTCCGAAATGGGACCGGAGAGCCCGCGTCGCCCGGACAGCCCACCGAACCTGATGCGCCACGGCGAGAAGGCGCTGTTCACATTCAAACAGGTGCAGCTCATATGCGAGAGCATGATCAAGGAGCGCGAGAATCAGCTGCGCGAGCGTTACGATTCCGTGCTGACCACCAAACTGGCCGAGCAGTACGATGTCTTTGTGAAATTCACGTACGACCAGATACAGCGTCGTTACGAGGCAGCGCCTAGCTACTTGTCGTAAGGCTGCGTGTGCTTTTGAGCCACACCAAAAAAAGAGAAAAAAAAAAAAGAAATTAATAATTGCACTACGATCTTATGCGACGGTAGATCTACCGCGACAACAACAGCCCTCATTTAAACTAAAGCAAGAAATAAGGAAACTAAGCAACAACAAAAACCACTTACACATACATACAAACATACATTGTATTTATGTTATATATTTTGAAATATACGCGAAGGAAGCAGTTATGGTTTACGACTAGAATTACATTATATACTGTATTGGCTAGCGCTAGGCCTAGGCGCTAGGGGATGAATAACATAGCGGCGGCAGGCAACAGCCACAACCGACAAAACTTCGGAGCAATCCACAGGCAAAAGAGTGAAGCTCGAAAAAGAAGAAGAAGAGTTCTTTCTTGTTCTGTTATTTTTCATTATTTCCAATAGTTTAAATAAATGATTTTCAGATCTACATAATGTTATAGTTCATCCGCCACCATACCTTACAATTTTCAAAAATGCAAAAAATGAATGGTTTGCGCGAAGAGCTGCAAAATTGCATTCCACTTAAATATAAGCAACCGCTTCTGACAGAAATATGCTCAATAGATGTCAGCAACTGCCTGCTTTTGAAATTTTGAAAAATATTGATTTTTGAGACAGGGAGATGCTAAAATCAAAGTGTCCGCCACTATACCTTACACTCGCCTATAAATTTAAAAAATGTCAAACTATCCTGAAGCCTTTATGGTAGAAATAGTGGCTTTGCAGTCGCAAAACATTGGTTTTGGCCCTATTTCGAAAAACGCGGTAAAACGCCTCAGGATGTGAGAGGAAGACCAACCCAAAGAACCATCAGGGTAGGATCGCTTTATTAGACACTTGAGCATCGAAAATGAGTTCAAAATGGCATTAGAAGAAGGGTACCACTAATAGATACCAAACCATTTTATTTCCTGACCAAAGCTCGGAATGAATCTTTCCTTACAACAATAAAAGTGGATTCCAAAAAGAAAACTTTTTGATTGAAGCATTCTTTAGACGAACTTTAGGTGTGTTCTGTTAGCCTTTTATATTGTTCACTTAGTTACCTTACTTTGATAAGCTTTTTTTTGCAAAAAAAGCAAAACTGTCCACATATCACTGTTCGCTACTATATACTTACTGCTTTAAATAGCGTGCTTTAACAGAGTAATTTAAATATTTGGTGCGCGCCAAACTGTAGAACGGCAGCGCTAACAGCACCTCCTCAGCCGTTAACAGTGTGCTGTTAACGCGCGGAAAACCTACGAAGTTGGTTGCGCTAGCTGTCACTTTGACAATTTGGGTTTGTCTGCCACTCTTTCTTTTCTTTTCTACCCGAGATTCGGTACGTAGCGTACTGTTGAAATTTTAATCGTGCTATTTTTCGCAAATCTCGCAACATCCTAACATAATAATAAACAAAAGTGCAACGGGAAGCCTGGCACCGGCCACGGCATATAATATTTAATAGAATGTTGCGATGGACGAGCGTCAAATTGCGACGGATGTTTTGGTGTCCAGGGCGGCACAGAGTGTTGTGATGAGTGTATATTCATTTTTTTTTTGTTTTTTCGGTTACAGCAATGGGTCGCGTTATTCGTGCACAACGTAAGGGAGCTGGTTCCGTCTTCAAGGCGCACGTCAAGAAGCGCAAGGGAGCCGCCAAGCTCCGCTCTCTGGACTTCGCCGAGCGCTCCGGCTACATCCGCGGTGTTGTCAAGGTAAGTTCTCTTCAGGTGTCAGAAATTGGCCATATATATTCATGTAAATGTTATTTTGTGGTCTTAGGACATCGTGCACGATCCCGGTCGTGGCGCCCCCCTGGCTGTCGTTCACTTCCGTGACCCCTACCGCTACAAGATCCGCAAGGAGCTGTTCATCGCCCCCGAGGGCATGCACACCGGCCAGTTCGTGTACTGCGGCCGCAAGGCTACCCTGCAGATCGGCAATGTGATGCCCCTGAGCCAGATGCCCGAGGGTACCATCATCTGCAACTTGGAGGAGAAAACTGGTGACCGTGGCCGTCTGGCCCGCACCTCTGGCAACTACGCCACCGTGATTGCCCACAACCCCGACACCAAGAAGACCCGTGTCAAGCTGCCCTCGGGCGCCAAGAAGGTTGTGCCCTCTGCCAACCGCGCCATGGTTGGCATCGTCGCTGGCGGCGGTCGTATTGACAAGCCCATCCTGAAGGCCGGTCGTGCCTACCACAAGTACAAGGTGAAGCGCAACAGCTGGCCTAAGGTGCGTGGTGTTGCCATGAACCCTGTGGAGCATCCCCACGGTGGTGGTAACCATCAACATATTGGTAAGGCTTCCACAGTCAAGCGAGGCACATCTGCTGGTCGCAAGGTCGGTCTCATTGCTGCCCGTCGTACCGGTAGGATTCGTGGTGGCAAGGGCGACAGCAAGGACAAATAAGCTGTTGACCGACGTGGAGCAGGTTCCGTCTAAGATCAGCGTGGCAGTGTTGTTGTGTGTTGCGCTGGTTGAGATAATGCAATTCTATATGGAAAATCGGTATGTTGTCAGCGTACACTTGACACGACGGAATAAAACTTATTTGTAAAGAATAGTGCCATGCGTTTTGTTCAAATTTATTTGGGAGACAATGGTATTTGGGAGCAGATAAATAAAATGTGCAGCTGTGCTTCCCAATTCGTTTATAAACGAAATTATCCTGGGAATGAAGCTGATTATGATAAAATTGAGATTTTCTTTGAATTTGGCCCTAGTAAATGTGCTTTAATGGGCTTTAATTAAAAAATTGTCTGTTTAAGATAGTACTGTCGAATGCTTTTGCTTCTTATAGCCTTTTTACACTTCCGCATCATTGTCGAAGGTACGGAAAAATGATGCGAGGCGTTCACTTAGGCCGGATCATTTTGTCAGCCGTTCGGCCTACAAACGTAAACAACCCGATTGAATAAGAAGAAAGCACACGCATTTTTGTAGAAATTAAAATAAATTACCCAAATAATGAGCGATTTATTCGGTGCATTTGGGAGTTGCACTACGAGCACCCAATTGTTTATGGAGCTTGTTAAGGAGGAGTCCGATGTAAGTGAAGCTATCATTGGCTCCACCGAACAAAAATTACGTGCTGCTTGCTTTAATTTTGAAGTGGCGGCTTAAAAGTTATAATCAGTGCATCCCAAAAGATCTTTGTGGACCCTTGCAAGTATTTGTGTTACCATTTTGTTGTTCAACAACCGCTCAACTTTAAATTGAATTTATTGTTTGATTCGACAAAAATACCCCGAAACCGCGTCGAAACCTCGAATAATTTCAGTATTTTATAAAAATACTTCTCAAAACACGGCAACACTTGCAAATGATGCGGTGAATGTTTAAACATTCGCCCGCATGATGGTCTTCTTATATCCACAGGGTTCTTATGGGCATCATTGTCGCATGTTCCATTTAACGGAAAAATCCAATGATGCTCCCTAATGTAAAAGGGTATTAGTGCACGGAAGCGAACAAGGTTGCTATTTACAGCATATTTTTGGTATTTTCCAGTACTTTTTAGTATATTTTGTTTAACTCAAGCACTAACCATACAATATATAGACATGACAATTCATACATGGAAAGTGTCCGCAACGCAATCAGAAATCAGCTCCCGAGCCAGTCGTGAGTGTGAGTGAGTGAGTGTATGCGTGCTCATGCATTCTCACTTATGGTGTGGGCTTTCCATGTGTGGATCAGCTCCGGACAGAGTCGTGAGAGCGTATGTGTGCTCATGCATTCTCACTTATGGTGTGGGCTTTGCATGTGTTGTATCAGCTCCCGCGAGTCATGAGAGTGTATGGTGCTCATCTACTTTGCGTGTTTGCAAGTGTGTATGAGCGCACAACTGAAATTTTCGCTCTCCCAACTTTGTTTTGATTTTTGTGCTCGCGCCACCCTTCACTTTAGCATTATTGGAGTCGACTCTTTTTGAAGACGCTTGCCCTATAATACCAGAATAATTGTTATTCTGTACATGCTTTAGATTCTAACTTTGTTTAATATAGAATATACTAATATATTGAGCAGATATATGTATATATATTCACAAATATATATTTCATTGTATGGTGTATTGTATTATACAATGATATATTTGATCATATATAAAAAAGTAGTATGCGCTAAAAAATATATATATATCATCCTTGAATATGGATAATATTGACATATAAATGGGTAATAAATGGGTCCATACGGATTTTAGTGCCACACTTGCGAAACAAATTTGAAATCATCCCTCTTTTTCTGATGCGAATGTCCATCCACAGACAGAACCTGCAAGTACGTTCATATGTGTGTGTACGTGTGCAGAGCTGCCGAAATTGCCGGCAAAATATTTTTGAGAAGATTTCTTGAGACACAAATTTTTTTGCTGAGTGTTGCTTATTGACGCGACGCACTAATACCCTATAGACAATTAATATAATTTGATGTCATGTCTGATTTACATTTTGCATTTGTACATATTTACATTCGTTCATTATATTCGTTAATAGTACATTAAACAAAATTAGCATATAAAGGATATTCAATATATACAATTATTTTAATATTGGGCAAGCGTCATCATAAAATCATAACTTACAATCAATTCTAAAGTAATGGGTGTTTTCTTAGACAGCGGCGTTGTAAAAAACCAAAACAAACAAGCAGACCTACAATATGTGCACAAATACAGCTAAAGCTCAGCCTCACATACAGAGAGTTTGTTCTTTGCTGAGCTGAAATTTTGTTATGCGTGTTCTTCTTCAGCTTGTTGACGAACTGACCTACCGCCACAAAATAAATGAAGAATTGGCAGGATGGGTGGGGGTGGGTGTGGGTTGGTGGGACACTTGGCCGTGGGAAAAAAGAAATCTGTTATTTATTTTTATTTTTATTATATAAATTATTATATTATTATTGCCTATGAAAAAGCCGTTAACATACATATGTATGTACATTCATATGTACATATAGACATAAAGTCGCCGCTCAAATTGGCTTCCGATTGAAGATCGGTACCCAGGGAACACCACGAGGAGGCCATTACACCTGTAATGGGGTCAAAAATTAATCTGACCTTTGAGTCGACTTGATATGACTTAATTTAAAAACTTTTCAATAATTAAGTCACATCCATATTCCCCGCCTAGAATTAAATCTATTAAATATTTGTACATACATACATGTGAAAAATAGAACATAAAAAATGCATTTAGACCCGTCTTTTCGGGTGTCTTTTATAACAGCGGACGACATAATTAATTATAAATAATCCAAATATGTAGGTTAATACTTAATAATGAATAATAAGTGCACGGCACGCCGCACACACTCCACGCACACACTCCACGCACACACTCCACGCACACACTCCACGCACACACTAGCCGGGAAGGGAGAAAGAGGCTAGCCCAAAGAGGACCACTGGAGTAGGAGATCTTCATAATAGATAAGAACACAAAATTGCATACCTACAAAAAACTTACCGTTAACTTTTGAGAAAATATAAGCAAATTAAAAAGTGCACATATACTTCTTTCCCTGAGGTAGGTGCGACACGCATTTCAATTTTTTCATGGCGCATTCCCAGAGGAAAACAAGCGATTGACAAGTGGTTCCAAATATAATATTTATAATATTATCTATATACAATTTGTTGATAAAGTCCATATGTCTATATGTACATATGAATGTACATACATATGTATGTTAACGGCTTTTTCATAGGCAATAATAATATAATAATTTATATAATAAAAATAAAAATAAATAACAGATTTCTTTTTTCCCACGGCCAAGTGTCCCACCAACCCACACCCACCCCCACCCATCCTGCCAATTCTTCATTTATTTTGTGGCGGTAGGTCAGTTCGTCAACAAGCTGAAGAAGAACACGCATAACAAAATTTCAGCTCAGCAAAGAACAAACTCTCTGTATGTGAGGCTGAGCTTTAGCTGTATTTGTGCACATATTGTAGGTCTGCTTGTTTGTTTTGGTTTTTTACAACGCCGCTGTCTAAGAAAACACCCATTACTTTAGAATTGATTGTAAGTTATGATTTTATGATGACGCTTGCCCAATATTAAAATAATTGTATATATTGAATATCCTTTATATGCTAATTTTGTTTAATGTACTATTAACGAATATAATGAACGAATGTAAATATGTACAAATGCAAAATGTAAATCAGACATGACATCAAATTATATTAATTGTCTATAGGGTATTAGTGCGTCGCGTCAATAAGCAACACTCAGCAAAAAAATTTGTGTCTCAAGAAATCTTCTCAAAAATATTTTGCCGGCAATTTCGGCAGCTCTGCACACGTACACACACATATGAACGTACTTGCAGGTTCTGTCTGTGGATGGACATTCGCATCAGAAAAAGAGGGATGATTTCAAATTTGTTTCGCAAGTGTGGCACTAAAATCCGTATGGACCCATTTATTACCCATTTATATGTCAATATTATCCATATTCAAGGATGATATATATATATTTTTTAGCGCATACTACTTTTTTATATATGATCAAATATATCATTGTATAATACAATACACCATACAATGAAATATATATTTGTGAATATATATACATATATCTGCTCAATATATTAGTATATTCTATATTAAACAAAGTTAGAATCTAAAGCATGTACAGAATAACAATTATTCTGGTATTATAGGGCAAGCGTCTTCAAAAAGAGTCGACTCCAATAATGCTAAAGTGAAGGGTGGCGCGAGCACAAAAATCAAAACAAAGTTGGGAGAGCGAAAATTTCAGTTGTGCGCTCATACACACTTGCAAACACGCAAAGTAGATGAGCACCATACACTCTCATGACTCGCGGGAGCTGATACAACACATGCAAAGACCACACCATAAGTGAGAATGCATGAGCACACATACGCTCTCACGACTCTGTCCGGAGCTGATCCACACATGGAAAGCCCACACCATAAGTGAGAATGCATGAGCACGCATACACTCACTCACTCACACTCACGACTGGCTCGGGAGCTGATTTCTGATTGCGTTGCGGACACTTTCCATGTATGAATTGTCATGTCTATATATTGTATGGTTAGTGACTCAAGTCACTCGATTAAATGTTGGGGGGTTAGGTGGGTTAAGTTCGAACAAATCGTGAGCCAGTGCCCCTTCATGGAATATTTAAATTTAGGCATTTTTTATTTAGAAAATCATAAACTAATTTATAAACAATACCCTTCAATGGGATTTTAACATCAGATATTTTTTATATTTTAAAACTAATTTATAAACAAAACCCTTCAATGGAATTTAAATATCAGAGATTAATTAATTCGAGATCAAAATTAAACTTAGTCGGTATTTGACGACCGTAAGACATTGTAGTTCTTATTCAGGAACATAAGTTCTTTTATCATCATCTGTCTTAGCGTTCAAATTCCCATACGTCGAATCTACAGTTTCAAAACACGTAAAAATATTTATGCATGTATATAAATTGCATTTAAAACAAATAAAACCATGCAAATATAAACATGTGGTTACACGCATTTTGTTTTAATTCAGGGTTTTTTGCCAATACTTTACTGGAAATTCTTAAAAACATTTTTTTGTTAATTTTTAATTAATACTTATGTTTTAAATGTTTATCCATAGCTTAATTTCATAATTTGTTGGCTTCGTGTCTGCTGTGATAATTCTGATCGGCAGCTCTGCGGCAGCGAAAGTAATTCGTGTGGCTTTGGCCATATGCACAAAAGGCTTCATAATTCTGATTGGCTGTTGCACCGGTAGGGGAAATGAATGGTGTGGCTTCGTGTCTGCTGTCATAATTCTGATCGGCAGCTCTGCTGCAGCGAAAATATTTCGGGTGGCTTTGGCCATATGCGCAAAGAGCTTCATAATTCTGATTGGCTGTCGCACCGGTAGGGGAAATGAATGGTGTGGCTTCGTGTCTGCTGTCATATGTAATTCTGATCGCCAGCTCTGCTGCAGCGAAAATATTTCGGGTGGCTTTGGCCATATGCATAAAAGGCTTCATAATTCTGATTGGCTGTCGCACCGGTAGGGGAAATGAATGGTGTGGCTTCGTGTCTGCTGTCATAATTCTGATCGGCAGCTCTGCTGCAGCGAAAATATTTCGGGTGGCTTTGGCCATATGCGCAAAGAGCTTCATAATTCTGATTGGCTGTCGCACCGGTAGGGGAAATGAATGGTGTGGCTTCGTGTCTGCTGTCATATGTAATTCTGATCGGCAGCTCTGCTGCAGCGAAAATATTTCGGGTGGCTTTGGCCATATGCACAAAAGGCTTCATAATTCTGATTGGCTGTCGCACCGGTAGGGGAAATGAATGTTGTGGCTTCGTGTCTGCTGTCATAATTCTGATCGGCAGCTCTGCTGCGGCGAAAATATTTCGGGTGGTTTTGGCCATATGCGCAAAGAGCTTCATAATTCTGATTGGCTGTCGCACCGGTAGGGGAAATGAATGGTGTGGCTTCGTGTCTGCTGTCATATGTAATTCTGATCGGCAGCTCTGCTGCGGCGAAAATATTTCGGGTGGCTTTGGCCATATGCACAAAAGGCTTCATAATTCTGATTGGCTGTCGCACCGGTAGGGGAAATGAATGTTGTGGCTTCGTGTCTGCTGTCATAATTCTGATCGGCAGCTCTGCTGCAGCGAAAATATTTCGGGTGGTTTTGGCCGTATGCGCAAAGAGCTTCATAATTCTGATTGGCTGTCGCACCGGTAGGGGAAATGAATGGTGTGGCTTCGTGTCTGCTGTCATAATTCTGATCGGCAGCTCTGCTGCAGCGAAAATATTTCGGGTGGCTTTGGCCATATGCGCAAAGAGCTTCATAATTCTGATTGGCTGTCGCACCGGTAGGGGAAATGAATGGTGTGGCTTCGTGTCTGCTGTCATAATTCTGATCGCCAGCTCTGCTGCAGTGAAAATATTTCGGGTGGCTTAGGCCATATGCATAAAAGGCTTCATAATTCTGATTGGCTGTCGCACCGCTAGCGCCCACATGTCATGTAAATCAGGTGGGGTGTATTTTAGCTTGCAGGCCTTGCATTTTCTGGGCCGTTTTGCCTGCTGTCCATACCCGATTTCTTCCGAAGAGCCTCAGCAATTTCCCAGGGAAAAATATTGTAAACTTCCCAGGACGGCGAGGATTTTTTACGGCGGGCGGATTTGAAATGAGCAAGGTAGAGACTAAAAAAAATGGATAAATTGCTGAAATCAAAGTAAACTGTTTCATGGGAGATTAGTTATTCGATTATGTTATCTTTTTACTATAATTTATGGGTTTCCTTCCAAGGAGTAGCCCCAACACTTTCTAGCCCAAATTATAGTGAACAAATAAAACAATAGCCCCCAAAACAATTAACTTCGACACGAGCGTTCTGTAACGTTTCCCACCAGCCATTGTAAAATGGTTAAATCTATTATGCGGCCATAAACTGCAATATTATGCTTTCTTACGTCGCATGTCATGCTCACTTAAGTTTTATAAACGTTATTTTATAATCAATCCAACCAAACGAAGTCTTTCAAATTAGCCTGTCTTGTAGGAAATTGTTTTATCTATTGTATAAAACTATGTGTTCAGGCTTGAGGGTCCTAGTTAGCTAACAATATTAGTCGGAATATCAAATTTGAAAAAATTTTCGACCAGAGCCGATTAAAGTCACATCGATTAAATTTAGGGGTGTCTGGCAAAAAATCGATGTTTGAAAAAACTATCGATGTGTGCAGTTAGAACCCTAACATCGACTATATCGATGTCAACATCGATGTTTCTCCAGCTCTATGAGCCAGTGCCCCTGAAGGGGAAAGGGGAATAAAGCAAAAAAAGCAAAAATTATTTCCATTTTTTTCCACTGTCGCTGCGCTGCTGAAAAATGGATCGCACTTTCTACGAAGGGTGGCTAATTAAGTCGCCACCAACAAAACGAATTTGGCGTGCAGTAAGTTTCCCTTTGGACTCGTCTGGTACCAATTTCGTTCGGTTCGGGATATTTAAGCTAGTTAGCAGTTTTCGCCAACTACCCGAATACTAAGTGATCAGTGAAATGTGCATCAAAGTGCAAACCGCAAAGCTTACGGTAAACAGAAGCAAAGAAGAGATATATTCCCACAATCTCCAACTGGAGGAAATTGTTTTTGCCAACTCTCCTACTATACTGAGTCACAAAAACAAACGCACCAAACTAATCGCAGTGGCATTTTTGTACAATTACTCTGTGCCTCTATCTGGATGTTTGTGTCTGTGTGTGTTTGTCATATTATAATTCATTAATAAGCGCCAGACTGGCTGATGCCGCTGCCGCCGCGGCCAGGGGAAGCGGAAATTGATTGAAATGCAAACAAGCTAAAACCGCAGAGAGAGCAAGTTTCCAGTTTATATTGTAACTGAACTGCAAAATGTGAATGAATTTTACGATAGCCTCCGTCTTCCGATGCGCTTGTACATACGTACATTCATACATACATATGAGTGTGTGTGTGTGTTTTGTTTGTTTGTTTGCTTACGGCGTGGGAACATGTTTTGGCGCTGGTCTAAATTTACGCTTAATTAATTCTTTCGTTTAATGTTTACTTTGCTTGGGCCTCGATGTGCGCCGCAGAGGCAGAGGCGTTTGCTCGCTCGTGTATTAAATTACCAGCAACTGTTGCGTTTAATCAAATTATATTCTGTTGAATTTATTCAAGTAGAAAGTATGCACAAAGGCTATGTACATGTGCATGTACACACATATATATATTTATGGAGTATGTACATATGTTTTATATGGATGTACTGGATGTACTGACGATAAGCCACATCACATCACGCATCAAAACCAATCCAAACAAGCGACGGGAGGGAGCAGAGCCGAGCCGAGCCACAAAAAACAATGACGCACTTGTCTTTCCAGCTTGTTATTGTTGTTTCTGTTTGCTGGCATTTCTTGGGATGGGGGGACTGCCGCTGTTATGCCCGTTGTGTATCGTGTATGTGCTTGCATGTGTGCGTGTACATTTGAAACCACTTATAACGGAACCAAGAGTTCCAGGAACCCGCTGGCGTCCCTTTACAGCATGGGCCAAGGCAAGGTATAATTAGTCGGAGGTACGGCAGTATGGCAGAGTGGGAGCCAAGTCTACCCGTAGACCTGACCTTCTATTTAATAGTGTTTGTCCATTGGGCATATGGTTTCACTGTACTTATCAGAAAATATTAATGCCTCAAGGAAATTAGCTCGCGTATATCCATCTCTCTGGGGTGCCAATTTCTGGCGCTGCCTGCTTGTGTGTGGCATTATGTTTATTGTTTATAATTCAATTAAGCGTGAAATTCGGAAATTGAACAGACTACAGAATAAACACAAACAGACAGATACTATACAACTCACACACACACACAGACCCACACCCACCTACAAAAACTAAAGTCCGAGCTGGAGTTTAGCGATGACACAAACCCAACAGCCAACGCCACCCCCATCCCCACTCCACCACACATCTGTTTAGCAATCATTTTAACGGCACTCTGTGGGAGTGTGCATCTCGGGGTATCTGTGTGTGTGTTCGCTGATTACCCAAGAAAATGTCAATGCAAATATGTATGATTCGCGGAAAAGCAGCAGCGACGCTGCTTACTCACCCTTGATACGAGTAGTGGTCGTCGCTCCTCTGGACAGTCGGCGCCAGAAAAGGCTGCACCCCTGATAGCTCTAGCCGTAGTCGTCCGTCCTTCCGTCCATCCGTCCATCTCATCCATAATTTGTTTACTAACTTTAACGCTTTGTTGTATTCTCCTATTTCTTATGTTTTTGTAGCGCTGGCGGCGACGCTGGTTCACGCTGAAGCAGGGCGAGATACCCGAACAGTTCTGCCTTGAATACTACACCGATCACAATTGCCGCAAGCTGAAGGGCGTCATCGATTTGGATCAATGCGAGCAAGTGGACTGCGGCCTGCGGCTGGAGAATCGCAAGCAGAAGTTTCAGTACATGTTCGACATCAAGACGCCGAAGCGCACGTACTACCTGGCTGCCGAGACAGAGTCGGACATGCGGGATTGGGTGAACCACATCTGCCAGGTGTGTCACCTGCATGACACCAAGCAGTCGAATGAGCTGCCACTGGGCTCTGTGGGGGCAGGTGAGAGAACCTCCCATAAATAAATTAAATCCAACCTAATTTGTATCCGATTTGTTCTCTTGTTCCCGCAACAGACGAGAACCGCACGCAGAACACTAGTTCCAGCGGTGGCCTGAGTAACTCCACACAAAATACAACTACCACTTCGTTGCACTCCTCGGCGGGAACTATCGCCGCTACGGCTACGGCTACGGCAACGGCAACGGGAGGAGCTGCCCAAATGCGTCGACCGGTGGTCATTGATCAGCAGCCACTGCCGCAGAATCCCGGCAACAACAACTCGGACTCGGTCTACGTCAACACGGAGTACAGCAATCGCGAGACAATGCTGTGTGATGGAAACTTCGATCAGCAAGACTTACTCTCGGCCGCACAACAGCAGCCGCCCCCCTCGCCGGCCACGGCCCTCTACTTGAACCACAGTGCTTTTATCCAGGCTCAGGCTCAGGCAGCGGCTGCAGCCGCCGAGCAGCAACAGCAGGCTGCCCGTCTCGCGGTCAATGCGAACGGAGTAGTGCGAAAGCTGCCAGAGCATCTGGTGCTCACCCAACAAACCCTGGCCGAGGCAGCAGCCGAGCAGCAGCATAGCAGCGTGCAGGCATCGCCAGCCCTGAGCACCGCCTCTGGACCGTACATACCCATTAGCGAGTGCTTCTCGGGCAGCCCCAAGTTCCTGCCGGACAACCATCAGTCCGCTGCAGGTGTTTCTGGCCCAGATGCGCCCATACCAAACAATCCCACAACGCCGTTGAACAATTTGGATCCCAAGTTCTACGATACACCGCGTAGTCATAACAATATTGGTCTCAATTTGACCAATGACCAGTCCTACTCCCCCAAGATTACCAACTTGAGTCTGGTAAGTGCATATAAGTACAGATCTAATCCGACTCATCTATGAATAATCATCAATATATTCTACTCTTTATAGCAACAGCTGGCGGCCAATTCTGCTAGCAAGCAGCGTTCCGACTCTGACTCGGAGAGCGTGTTCACCGATGACGATGAGTGGGCGCATCCCCTGCCACTCCGCGAGAATGTGGGTAAGTAGTCACCTCACCTACACTCCACCCTGAATTGGTAAATATCTAAGATTATTCATAGATCGCAGCACCAGACCCTCGGATAGTTCCATAGAGAACGAGTCATTCGTGCTGACCTACTCGCAGCGCTTCTCCAAAATGCCCGAAGATGGTGCAGCCGGAGCTCCGCCACCCGACAAGCAGTCAAAACTGACGGCCGCATCATCTCTGGCAGATGCAGGCGACCATCGCACATTGGAGAAACTGGCAAAGGTGTTGAAGAACAAGAATAATCTCATACTAGACTTTAAGGAGAATGAAAAGTGAGTTAAGCAAGAGGCCACCGACCATCAACAACCAATCAAGATTAATCTCAACCAATTAAACTCAATTCCAGAATCACTCGGGATCTGCCGCAGCTTTCGGACACGGAAAACACATCGCCAGCTATTGTGGCCCGTCGGAATGCAAACTCCGGGTTTATTGAGGAGAGCTACGACATTCCACGCTCCCACCAGCTGCCCTACTACAATGTGAGCCAGCTGCTGGGCGAGCGACCGGTCACCAGTCCGCACAACAGCAACCCCATTGCTGCTTCAACGCCCAATTTGATGGCAGCAGCCGATCTGGCTGCAGTTGCGGTGCCAGTAGCAGTGGCAGCAGCCAATCCCTGCCAGACGCCGGCTACAATAGCAGCCTCCTCACCAACAAGTGCGCGTACGCTGCCCCGCCCACACTGCTACACAAATGCGGCGCCCACCAAAATGGAGGGAAATGTGTTTCGGTACGATTTCATTGAGCAAATGGATTGTCCGCCAGTGAACCGCAAACTGAAACCAAAGGCGGCCGGTACTCCAGCCGTGGAGGATAAGCCACCGGAGGAGTTTCCAGCCAAGCCACCGGTGGGCGTCGAGCATTTGACCAGCAAATTGGGCGCGGCCCAGCTTCAGCCGATTGGGCCGCCAAGTGTAGATCGCAAGTGTAAACCAAATGCGTACAAGGTAAGGCTAAAAGGATCTGATCTCTCCCTAAATGTGGCTCTAAGATTCCTTTGTTCCATTTGTTCAGCTTGGTACTTCGGCCACCATGTCGCCGTCGTCGCGTCGCTCTTCCGGAGCACCACTCTCCATGGTGCTGCCTCATGAAACCGATGTTCACTCGTCGGCGGTGGCTGCCTACTTCCATGAGACGCGCACACTGCCACGCCAGCAACATCGCCCGCATCCCAACAGTCCTGGCAGCCTCTCAATGCAGCATCAGCGCACTGCGTCGGCAGTAGCTGCCATGATGACCTCCTCAGGCGCAGCGCCGAAGCAGCAGCCGCCGGCGCAGACAGAGCACAAGCTGCAGTACTTTGATCTGGATGTAACCAACAAACCGCCCCTGCTCAATAGATCGAGCATGAGCGTGGGCAATCTTTATTCCCAGGGTGGGAACGCAGGCGGTGGCATTCGTCTGGCAGCGGTGGATGCGGCCTCAGCCCGGGCTCCTGTGCCCAGCAGCGTGGTCTATAATTCCGTGGACTTTGTCAAGACGGAGGCATTCAAGCGGATACGCGAGGAGCGCAACAAGGACAGCAACGAGGGCAAATGATTGGGTCTCCGTCTCCCTACATGACAGCGTGCAATATCCAAGGACCACGTTGCGGATCCAAACTTCTGTAGTGCCTACACCAGGGGCCAGCCCCCATTCAAAACGCTGGCCCACAACAGTGCAAATTCAATGTGGCTTTTACATTTGTTATCATTATCATCTCGAAACACACACACACACACACACACCCCTTAAATATGTGAAACGATCACGAGTATCTATCTAGTGATAAGCTGGCACCTTGTGCGTTTTATCTCTTTTTGTGTGCTTCCTTGAATCTGTAACCCTTGTAATCTGTTGTTCGTTTCGTAATTCGTAATTCAATCGTGCTTCCAACACTTCCACAATATAGATACATATGTAGTCGATAAGCGTCTGAATCAAAATGCAAACATGACAAGCGATTTTAGTGCTAATTTTACAATGCAAACATTTTATATACACCAGCAACATATTTATAAATACACGATGCTATAGCAACGCAACAACAACTGTGTTTCGTTCAAAAACAAAGTCTGCCTAGAAATATTACTTGGCAACAGGCAATCGGAAAGCAAACAATAAAGTCCAAAAAGTCTCCGTTAGTCGCAAAATATATTCAAGTTCGATTTTAAAGTTTTACCATTATAGCCATATATTTCGTTAACCATGTCGTTGGTCTATATCACGCACCACGATGAGAACATCTTCGATTGTGAGCAAGAGTTTATTAACCAAGGACCCACCAAGCCTTCCAGAGTCTACCTTACCAGTAAGAACTGTGGAGAAACGCCCTTTAATCCTTGATGCCTTAAAATATACATCTTTTAGAGACTGCAATAAAGGGAGCTCGGTTTGCCAAGGCTTTGCGCGACCGCTTGCATGCGGAGGATAAGAAGCAGTCGGTCGTTTTGCAGGACGATGGGATGCGACTTCTCACAGATGCCAAAAAGGCCCACCACCGCACCATGGGCTGCGCCCACGTACCCATTGATCCGCCGTGCGCTTATCTTCGCAAAAACCAGGGCATCAAATGGCGGCGTGAGAACACCCATGTCTGTCCTAAGGGAGAGAAGATGCCGCCGTTGCCAAGCATCGGTGCCAAGACGGAACCGACACTGGTGCCGAATTTCATACAGCGGAATATCCAATGCGCCAAACGTACAGTGCCCTGTCCACCGCCTCCGCGGTACATTGACACTCCAGTAGGCACACGACACAATCTGCTGAACTCTGGCCTGCTGCCACAATTTATCTGCCGCAAGAACTTCGGCAAAGTGCCCATTTACCTGAAGAAGACCAAGAAAATGCTGACCGAGGCGAATGCAATCTGTGCCAAGGAACAGGCACGTCTGATGGAGCTCTGTCGCGGCGTAAAGGGATTCTCGAAAACGCCTACCGCTGTTTCTGTTAGCTCTATGGATGCTCCACCGGAGGTGCCTGGCTTGCGGGTTATGGATCAAACAGAGCGCACCGAAATTCTCGAGGGTCTGCGTCAGAGCCTGAGCGACATGACCAAGCAGTATCAGTCCATGTCGCTGCTCATCGATAGCGTGGCCAAGGTTCAGCGCAAGGGCAAGCTGGAGAATAATTTACGTCAGGTGGAGCAGGACATTCTGCTGCTCGAAACCAGTCCGATTATTTATGTTTCACTGTATTAACCATATTTTATAAAAACACGACATTTTGCCAGCCACGTGTGTGTGTGTCGGCATCTGGTAGTCTGGTAGCAGTGCCTCGTCCGCTGCCAGAGACGGACACACACACGCGCGCCGCAGTCACTTAATGGAATTACATAATAAATTTAATGTTTACGCAGTTGCGAGATCCATTGCATAGCTTCCATGGCAGCAGGGACACAGCATAGTAGAGCCTGGCTCATACAGCTGCAGTAGCTTCTCCTGATCCACCAGAGCAGGACGACTGCACAGGCTGCAGTAGCGTCGATCCAGGCTAAGAGGTAGCTGAACAATAGATTTAAATTAATAATGTACTTCCAATGAACCGTTTTGGGCTATTAAACCCACCTGCAGATAGGAAACACAACACCGTTCCTTTGGTTGCTCTTCCTCGGGGATTGCTATCACATCTTTTCCCAGCTGGGCACGCAAATCATCAAAGTTTATGTTCATTTGTTGAACAAACGCCTCTTGAAGGCATTGTCTGTCGCGCGAGCCTTGAATATTTGGTAAGGTTTTCGTTTCGGGGGAGTCTCGTCCCTTGTGCGAGTCTTCCATCAGCAGTTTCTCCAAGCGTCGCTCCTCTGCAAGCATACTCTGCGCAGCCTCCTTTTGGAACGGAGTTAGTTCCTTCAGAGAGCATAGGTACTTCAGTCTCAGTCTCATGTGTGTCATGGCCAGCATTGCCAGAAGCAGCTGCATTTCCTTCTGCGATTCCTCTGTCTGCAGTGTCAGCCCGACCAGATTCGATCGCATGTGGAGAACAGTCGACATGATATGGTACTTCAGTTGAAGCTGATGCTGTTGCGATTCCGTGGCCTCTTTGTCAAACAGAAACGTCGCCAATCGATTGAAATCGATGAATTTCAGTAAGTTCTTACTGCTGCTAAAGATCTCCAGACGCAGTTCGGCCAGCAGATCCGTATCCTTATTGATGGGCGTGTTGGGTTCAAAGGCGTCTGCCAGCCGGGTCAGTATGTTCCTGTTGTGGATGATGCCCACGCGTAATGTAAGCTGATTCCGTAGAGAGGTTGCGTAGATGTTACCCGCATATTCCTTGTTGGGATGGAGAAGCACTGTTAGGAGGCTCCCATGTTTGCTGCTAAAGAGCCCAATCATCTGGTAGTCATCACAGTCGTCTATTGCTATCGACTGCATAGATGCATTGAGCTTCTCGTCCTCTTGAGAAAGGTATATTCGGTATAGCTGACTTGTTGTCGTGGCCACAGCAAAGCTGGTGCTCTCCAACATACAGAGCCCGGTGATCTTCATGCCTCCTACATAGATGCGCGTGTTCAGCCACTCTTTGCCTTCTTGCCAGGGCATGCACCAAATTGCAAGATTTGCCGCCTTGCAGATGGATATATAGTAGCATTCTCGCTCCGCGCATCGCGTGATTATCGCTTTCTGAAGTCCCATGCGATCTGCTTTCTCCCACACAGGTCGTATCAAAGACAGCCCGGATTCTTCATCATTGTTAAATCTGTAGAGATTGACAAGTCCAGACACGTCGCCCACCAGCAGCAGATCCTCGAAAGCAAGCATATAGCAGATGCGGTTCAAAGAGGTGGGGAGTACGCGATGTTGCAGCAACGTTCGGGCATCAGAACTCAAGTTAAGACTCCATAGAGTGCCGTTGGCTGTGCCCAAGATGATGTCATGTCCGGCACTGGACTTATCCGCAGGACGCCATGTGAACATCGTGATCCAGGCGCGATCTATGAAAGCCTGAAACTGCTTGAAGTTCCGAATTTTCGAAACATTCCTTTCAGGCAGCAGAGTGTCCCGCAATGTTGTGGACACATTCAGGCCGTCCAGTCGACTCCAGCGAGTGTTTTCCGCGGGCTTGCACAAGAGTGTTATGGCTCCATAGGTGTTCAAGGTGGCCAATAGCATTTGTCCATTGGACAGGACCTGTGGCGACCATTGGGAGGCCACCAGTCGGGACTCTGGCACATCTATGGAACAAATGGTCACATAAACCGGATCTAGCGATAACTGTTGGGCCTCCAGCACATGACAGTTTTCATAGACGTCGACAAGATTTACCCCTGCGTGCAATATATCCAATGGGCGCTCATTTACGGGCGATTCCAGGCAGCTGATGACAAAGGGAAAAGGCACATGCCAGCTGGCCTTGCTGGTCATCTCCAGGCAGATGACATCCGTCTTGGCGCCCACCAGGGTGATGTTGTCCCCATCGGCCGTGTACGATACGAACTCCCGCAGAGCGTCTTGCTTGATCTCTCCTTTGATTAGTGGACGGAATCGCAGGGTATCCGACGTACCTATAAAAGTTCTCAAGCGTACAGAGCGAGCAAAACAAATGCTAATAAAACTCCGAATCACATCACACAATCGTAAAATGCCATGTGTATCACTACGGCGGCACCCATACACTCACCATTTTGGCTGACGTCTGTGACGCTCGATTCAGTATCTTTTGTCATTTCGGCTTCGGTTTTCGGTGCGCAAGGAATAGCTGGCTACACGGATACAATGTGTGGCAAACGTGGTGTGGATTTCGTCAAGCATGTGGCCGAGTACGCTGCCAGCAAGGGAGGCTTCGATCGCGTTCTTAAAATGGTGAGAAATTAATGGAAAAAGCAAAATAATTCCAGCGAATTATTTGAAAACGAAGCACAGCAAATAAACAGCTGGAGCGGTCGATTGCATAACTGCTGTACATGTATCGATAGTTGACCGCGCATTTAAAATGTTGCAGATTACAATCACTGGCGGCGGCGACGGACGAGCTATTGGGGAGTTTACTGTGGCAAAGGAGCACCTCAACCGCCAGGGGACCTTGCATGGGGGTCTAACGGCCACCATTGTGGACAACGTTACGACATATGCGCTGATGTCAACGGGATCCCATCCGGGCGTTACAGCCAATCTGAATGTCAGTTACATGTCGGCCGCAAAGCCAGGAGAGGTGGTTGAAATAGATGCTAGAACATTGCGTGCAGGTCGCAAAATGGCGTACTTGGACTGTGTTTTGAGGCGCAAATCGGATGGAAGAATTCTCGCCAGCGGGGGGCAAGTAAAGTACGTTGATTTCGACACAGAAACTTGATTCTTAGAACTTGAAACCAAATTCAATCCACAACAAATTTGAATAAAACCATTTTGCGACGTATGCACCATCTATTCGATTGACCTATCGATAGGCCTGCAGCTGTTTTTGCCAATGACATTAAATGCAGTTATTTATTTGTGTTGCAGTTCGTGAAGTTTAAAAAAACCATGTTCCTTGATATAAAAATACGAATGCCTTCACACACCCGTAAAACGGCACCCATACTCTCACCGTTTTTCATAATTTGTGCTGATATCTGCCGAGAGTTCAGTTACTTTTGTCATTTCGGTTTCGGTTTTCGGTGTGCGAGGAACAGGTAGCTCCACTGATAGAATGGCGGGCAAACGTGGTCTGGATATCATCCTGCATATAGCCGAGTATGCACCAAGTAAGGGAGGCTTCGATCGCGTTCTTAAAATGGTGAGAAATGCAAGGGAAAAGCCAAAAGAAGATACTCCTGAAAGTGCAAAACCACGAATATGAAATTTTGCAGATTAAAATCACTGGCGGCGGCGAAGGACGAGCTTTTGGGGAGTTCACTGTGAAGAAGGAGCACTTGAACCAACAGGGGATCTTGCATAGTGGTCTAATAGGCACTATCGTGGACAACATTTCCACTTACGCGATGATGTCAAAGGGATACCATCCGGGCGTTACAGCCAATCTTAATGTCAGCTACGAGTCGGCCGCAAAACCAGGAGAGGTGGTTGAAATAGATGCTAGAACATTGCGTGCAGGTCGCAAAATGGCGTACTTGGACTGTGTTTTGAGGTGTAAATCGGATGGAAGAATTCTCGCTAGCGGGGGACAAGTAAAGTACGTTGATTTCGACAAGAAGAAACTTGATTATTAGAACTTGAAACCAAATTCAATGCACAACAAATTTGAATAAAACCATTTTGCGGCGTATGCACCATGGATTCGATTGACCTATCGATAGGCCTGCAGCTGTCTTCGTCAATGACATTAAATGCAGTTCGTGAAAAAATCATGTTCTTTGGAATAGGTATTATTCCCCCTTTAAAGGGGGAATATCTTTGGAAAATGAAGAAACTATGCAGTTATAACCTATTTTCACATACATATTTACATATATGTATATTCGAACATGGTTTAGTTGATCCATCCACTCAATTATTAGTTGACGGGATCGCACGGTATCCGGCGTACCTGTAAACATGCTCAGGTGTGAAACGCTGCAGGCGTATAGGGCGAGCAAAACAAACGGGAATAAAAATACGAATCCCATCATACACCCGCAAAACGGCACCCATACTCTCACCATTTTTCGTAATTTGTGCTGATATCTGCCGAGAGTTCAGTTACTTTTGTCATTTCGGTTTCGGTTTTCGGTGTGCGAGGAACAGGTAGCTCCACTGATAGAATGGCGGGCAAACGTGGTCTGGATATCATCCTGCATATAGCCGAGTATGCACCAAGTAAGGGAGGCTTCGATCGCGTTCTTAAAATGGTGAGAAATGCAAGGGAAAAGCCAAAAGAAGATACTCCTGAAAGTGCAAAACCACGAATATGAAATTTTGCAGATTAAAATCACTGGCGGCGGCGAAGGGCGAGCTTTTGGGGAGTTCACTGTGGAGAAGGAGCACTTAAATCAACAGGGGATCTTGCATAGTGGTCTAACGGGCACTATCGTGGACAACATTTCCACATACGCGATGATGTCAAAGGGATACCATCCGGGCGTTACAGCCAATCTTAATGTCAGCTACTTGTCGAACGCAAAGCCAGGAGAGGTCGTTGAAATAGAAGCTGGTACAGGGCGTGCAGGCCGCAAAATGGCGTGCTTGGATATCGTCTTGAAGCGCAAATCGGATGGAAGCATTATTGCCACCGGAAGGCAAGTAAAGTACGTTGATTTCGACAAGAAGAAGCTTGATTATTAGAACTCAACAGAACTTCCGTGTATACACAATTTGAATAAAATATTTTTGACAACGTACCGCCGATACGATTGCATGGGTTTTGGGCTATCGATAGATCACCAGCTGATTTTGTCAATTTCAATTTTTTTCCGACATTACAAATTGCAAATTGCAGTTATTTATTTTGGTTGCAGTTCGTGCTTTTGAATATTCTTGAAGGGGGTTACATAGACGTGTTGGAATTTATTTCCCGTATAGTGGCTTATCGCTTGGTATTTGCTGCAGCCGCAAAGCGGAAACTTGTACTCGACTGTGATTCAATTAAACAGTTCGAAAAACACCAAATCAAAGTAAGTCAATTCTCAGTGCTCAGTGTTTGAATTCATTTCCCGTATAGTGGCTTATCGCTTGGAATTTGCTGCAACCGCAAAGCAGAAAACTGTACTCGACTGTTACTGAATTAAACAGTTTGAAAAACACGAAATCAAAGTAAGTCAATTCGCAGTGCTCAGTGGGTTTCATTGTCTAGGACTGTACTTCACGATTCAAGTGCCTGAACAACAATAAGATAGAGTCCCAATCTAGGGCCCTATCGATACTGCACCTTGCTATCTGTTCACTTTCTCACCGACGATCAACGCCAAAAAATTTAGACGCTCTCGACTTGTCATTGGAAGAACATTTCGATTTTCCTTGAAAGCACAACAGCCATGGGCACCCGCAAGAAGGGTCTGGAGTTTGCCAAACATATATCAGAGATCATTGCCAAATCGACGGGATTCGAAAATCACATGAGCAAGGTTAGAATTCTCAGTGAAAACCGTTTCATAATTAATTTCTCGACTTCTTTTTCTTTAGGTGAAGATCATCGGAGGCGGTGATGGCACCTGCCAAGCGGAACTCAAAGTGGACTGCGAACACGTGAACCCATTCAACGGTCTGCATGGCGGCTACATTGTCACCCTGGTGGACATGATAACCACATACGCCCTGATGTCCAAGCCCTGTCATCCGGGCGTCTCCGTGGACATCAATGTGAATTATCTGAACGGGGCCCGCCTTGGCGACGAGGTCAAGATCGAGGCCAACATTTCCAAGATTGGCAAGTACCTGGCCTTCATCGATTGCACGCTGCGCCAGAAGAAGGACGACTCCGTGATAGCCAAGGGCACGCACATAAAGTACGTCAATATCAAAGACGAATCAAAGGTTAAATCCTAACCAAATGGCGCGATTCGATTGGGGATATTAATGTGCTTTATTTTATTACATGTGTAGCAGTACAGTACATTTAATTTGATAGTTAAATTTCAATTAAATTTGCTCGTTTGCTCTGTGCGCGATGTTTGTTTGGTTAGAGTGTAGATTTTATATTGTAGATTGTAGATTTTCGATTTTCGATTTTAGATTGTATTGTGGCTACTACGGATAAACGTGTACGATACGGATACGAACGTGTCTGTACGGATATGCATATTCTACGGCAGCTCTCATTTGAGCATCGGGCAGTGCGGGCAGCAGGCCTCTGGCGGTGTCAGAGGGTCGATTCCGGGCGGGCAGCTCACCTCGCCACACTTCTCCCGCAGACAGTTGACCTGGCCGTGGAAGCAGTTGCACTTGGTGCACACATCCGGAGACCAGACCTCGTTGTTCAGCCGCGTTGTCCCCTTGTCATCCACACAGTGGCTGCGCCTGGGCTTCGGGGCAACAGGGGCCGGTGCTGGTGCGAGTTGCACCACCTGAGCCACTGGCTCGACATCCACGGCATTGCAGGAGTCCTCGAGTTTGCGCAGCTTCTTGTGCAGTTTCTTCAGCTCCTTCTGGAAGCTTCCAATCAGCTCCTCCAGACCGCTAACACGCTCCTCATTCACATCGTAGAGGGCTTCCAAGGGACTGTCGTAGCTCTCGGTGGCTGGGACCTCCTCATCCTTCTCCTTGGGCTGTCGGAGGTCTCTCCTCTGGCGACTGCTCCTCTTGGTGTACGTCTGCGGAATGTAGGAGTCGAAGATGGGGGGCATGCTCTTGCAGTTGCCGCAGTCCTGCCACAGATAGAGGTTGATGCCGGGTATGTCCTCGCACTTCTTGTAGCCGCCCTGATGCTTGGCCAGGATGAACACATTCTCGGTGACCTGGTCGAAGTTGTCACCCACATCGCAGAGGACGCGTCCGAAGTTGGCCTGCTTGATCTGGACCAGTTGTTCGGGCAGGAATACGCCCGGATTCTCGTAGTACAAGCGATCGCCGTCGCGCAGGCGGCGGAACTGCTCCACGAGCAGGCACTGAAACAGCGGACCCACCTTGCCGCCTTCCACCTGATCCTCCAGAATGCCGCCCAACCAAACGTCAATGTTGTCAGGATGGCCATACAGCTCCTTCATCTTCTGCCGTATTCCCGCATTGCTGATGTCCGAGAGATCCTCAAAGTCCTCGGCCACGCTGAGATTGCAGAACTTCCGGTAGACATTGTAGCCGGGAATGCCGTGATCACGGCCGCGCTGAATGTTGATGGCGGCCAGGTCGAGGGCCACCGCATGCGTTGCCTGGAACAGCTTCTCCGTGAGCTCCGTGTTGAGGTTCTGGTCGGGGGTCTTCAGCTTCGCGGGCACCGCCAGCATGCCCCTCAGCAGGGGGTCCACTCCGCCCTCGTAGGCCAGGCGCCAGGGGGCAAAGAAAGCCTTGTGTAGCATCAGATGTCCCTGCGGAATGGGCTGGAAGGTCTCGTTCAGGCGGTGCAGGATGGGATTGATGATGGTGTGGCCGAAGCGCAGGGCAGCCGTGGCAAACTCATTGGCAATGCTCGGATTCAGCTGCGGATCGTAGCCCTTGTAGTCCCCGAGCAGCTGCATGCCACTCTCGCCGATGATCAGGGGCAGCCACTGCTTGAAGGTGATGTGCTGCATCTGGGCGCCGACGATCTTGCGGGCCTCCTGGTAGAGCGTGTCGCCGTCCCAGTGGGGATTGATCTCGCGCAGCTTGGTGGCCAGCCGATTGTGCTCCCGCATCCAGATGGTGTGCATGGCCAGAAGGCCCACCTGCTCGTTCACCCGTATGTCCCCGGATACAAAGCAGCTCATGGTGTTCTCGTCGAGGTTGCGGCGACAGTCCATGCCGTCCTGCGGGGCCGCAAACGGCAGCATGTCCTTCTGCTTGGGGAAGTGGACGCCCACGCGGAGCAGACCCTCGTCGGCGGTCAGATTGCGCAGCTCCTGGGCAAAGGGCGTGCTGTAGCCGTACACCTGCGAGGCGTCGATGTAGGACGTCAGCTGGTTGATCTGCTCCCGGTGCTGGACGCTGTCGAAGAAGAGCGAGGTCATGCCCGAGCCGCAGATGGCGCTGGAGCGCACCACATCGATGCAGCGGCGGTTCCTCACACGGGGGTCATTCGGCGGCACCTCGATGGGGTAGCAGGGCGGGGCCATCTCGCAGCTCTTCTTGCAGTCGATGCCGTCCCAGCTCTCCGAGCTCACCGAGGGTATGGCGTGGTCCAGATCGTGGTCCAGGAACTGGCCCCACTGCATCACCATGTGGGTGATCCTGCTATCGGGAGTTATCTCCTTGGTGGCCACCACTGAGGTGGACACCAGCCGGGCACTGGGCTTCGGATGGCCGGCATACAGCTGGCCCTTTGTCCAGCCCACAGGCATGCTGAATCCGTTCTCGTAGATGGGCGGCGCCAGGCGGCGGAAGGCCGTGAGCGAGGCACCCCATGTGGGGTGCATCAGATTGTTGCACGTGCCGTCGATGCTGCGGTAGCGCGAGTGGTAGCACATGTCCGTGCAGTTGGGCGTCTCCCGGTGCTCCATGCAGCCCGACAACTCCGCCACCAGATGCAGGTGCTCCCTGGAGAGCAGGTCTCTGAACTCGTACTCCTCGCTGCTCATGCTCAGGTTGTCCCCCCGCTGCACGTGCTTCCGGATGTTCACCAGCGTCCGCTCGTAGATCTCTGCGGCACGCGCCAGCTGCCTGGCTTCGCCCGTGGGAAAGCGGAACACTCGCAACAGCTCCCCGTAGTTCGGTGGCCCCCCCGTGGACGTGCGGTTCGAGAAGAGGGTGTCCAGGGTGTTGTTGATGGCCAGATCGATCTCCTTGGCCGCCTCGGCGAAGGCAATGCGCACGTAACGATCCCCTGGCGCCAGATCCACATTGTTCCTGCAAAGAAGGGATTTTACAGCGGGCGTTTCTGATTCTGATTCCAGGAGGTACACCAAGATAGACCCCACAGTCCTTAGTCCACAATGGACAAATTAATTTGGATGGAGCACAATGGAGCACAGTCCTAGGGGCTAGACTTTCGAGATTCCTCGAGCAGATATTCCACCAACCACAAAGCGAAGCGAAGAAACAATCAAGATATTTTCAAGGAATTTCCACATTTTAATTACCATAATGCCAGCGCCAGCGCCAGCGCCAGCGACGCCTCCAAGGAGTCGTTCAAATGGCCTGCCACGTTGTCTAATAAAAATGGCAGCCAGTTTATTTCCCTTTCTTCGCCTAGATGTCGGATCGTCTGTGCGTCCTTTGGGCTCCCTGCCCCCCGCCCCCCGCGCCTTGCTTAAAATCTTGCTGCACTTTTTTTGTGCTCCAAAGGAAAATCCGCGCCGCGCTCTCAAACTCTGACTGCAGCAAAGGGAGGGGAGGGAAGGGCAAGGGAGGGAAGGTTGGGGAGGGCGGCATTAACAACAATTCATGCCTCACATTCTCTGTCTGCCTGCCAGCGGCGTGGCGTGGCGTGGCTGTTCAAGGAATGCTCTGAATCCTCGGGAAAACTTTCGCCTGTGTAAACTTTGGCATTGTGCGGGGTGATGATGGCAGCGTCGACGACGGAGACGCCGACGGAGGCGACGTTCTAGGTAATAACTTAACGACCATAATACACCCTGTTGCACCACAAGCAGTGCCCTTCCCTGCCCTGCTGTGCCCTGCTGTGCCGTGCCAAAAGTCTGCCACTATCAGTGGCTCTACTGCGTGGGATAGTTTCGTGGGTAGTGCTTCCAGTGGGTAGCCACTGCTCCTGGGCCACTGCCAGGCCAGGCCAGGCCAGGACCAGGACCCGAGTACATATTTTCCCTCTGCCACTCTGTGGTTGCTCTTTTGCTTTTCTTTCTGTGTGTGTGTGTGTGTGTGTGTGTGTGTGTGTGTGCGCACGGAGGCTAGGGTATGTGTGCAAGTTAAAATCCTATGAACAGGTTAGGAATAGAGGAATATTTTCTGAATCTAGATTCTGTGAAATGCTAGAGAATGCTAGAGAATCTCTTTTTGGGGCATATACCTATTCCCATTTCAAAATATCTCTTGATTTATGGGAATAGTAAATGTCCGAACACTTCTATGACTAATCTTTAGATTCTCCTCTTGATTCTTTTATATTTTGTATCCCCTTCCCTATGGGATTTCTAAGAACTGCTCTGATTCCATCTCTAACCGATTTAAGACGGGAATGTGGCACTTACGGGTACTCCACTCCTAGTCGAGGTATGCCTCTAGTCTCCACTTGGAGTCGCCTCATTTTGCTAAAGTTTTTGTTGGTTTTGGTGTCCCTGCCACATGCTGTGCGGCGTATGGCAATGTATTTCCGTGGTTAGCCTTTTTCGCCAGAAGCAGCACCATCCGAAGGAGGAGCTGCAGCAGCAGCAGCAGCAGCATCGGCGTGGGACGGTGGCAGTAACAGGATAAGCTTTTGTTTTACGCCAGCATTACCCACAACTTAGGCGGATTTCAGTGTGCTGCCTTCTGGATGTTGTGGCAGGGGGGGGGGAAGGAAAGGGGGGGTCTTTCAGCGCGGTTTTCGCTCACTTTTTGTTAGAGAGACGCCTCCTCCCTTTCGCTCCACACCGGATCCGTGTCCCTGTCCTTGCCCTGCGCTGCACTGCACTTCCTTTCCGTCTTCCAACATAGTTTTTCACTTTTAGCGTTGCTTTCTCACACTCTCTCCGGACTGCGGACTACGGACTACGGACTACGGACCACGGACTCCCCGCGATTACCGACTCCCCCCGACTACGGACAGCGGACTACGGACTGCGGACTGCTCTGCTCTGTTCCTTTTTTTTGTTCTTTCAATTCTTGCTCCTTTGCTGCGGTCTAGCGACTGCGGCTGGCACAGTAATGAGTAAAGTTTCTAATGCCGGCGGCTCCCCTGTAAGCCGATTCGGCTTCCGGGCTCTGCCGCACTAAATGGTGCGTGCACCACATACCACCACATACCACCACATACCACCACATTCTACACACACACCACATACATACATGTACATGGAAATCCTTCTTCCGATCCGATCCTCCTCCTTCTTCTCCTTCTGGTTTCCCCTTTGGCTGCATTATGCATTCGGAAAATGCTGCCTGTGTAAGCAAAAACTAAGCCGCTGCCAAGCGGTTCGGTTCGGCTCGGCTCGATTCTCTCTTTGTGGCGCATCAATGGACCAACGTTTACCACTCGGTTAATGGCCAGATAGGTCCCTGTCCCTGTCCCTGCTCCTGCTCCTACTACTGCTTCCCTCAGATTGATTTACGGCTCAAGGCGGGTGCCGGTGCCTGCTGTGGCTGTGGCTCTGGCTGTGGCTGTGGGGAGCATTTGCTCAATAAATTCCCTGTCTCTTTTCCATCTTTTCTGTGCTTTTTTGTTTTTCTGTTCTTTGCTATATTTGCGGAACAAACAATTTGGGAAAGTTCTATGCTCGTTCTAGGAGGACTAGATATATGTACATATGTGAACCCAAAAAGAAAAGTTAAAGTTGAAGTGGGAGATGCAGATGCACATGGAAGATGGAAGCTGGAAGCTGGAAAAGATTCCAGGCCCAGTCCAATTTCTGTTTCCACTCCCAGTTCTCTGACTCGTTTTCTCCTAGTTTCGTGTTCCAGCAGGCAACTTGTCAACTCAATTTCAATTTGGGCAATTTGGATAACTTGTGCGGTTGCCTCTGTGACGGATTCACAGTCTCATCATTGCCTCTGTCTCTCTCTCTCTCTCCCTATTTCTATCCCTCTCTGTGTGTACGGGTGGGTATGTGGCACGTAGCTTGTCCGGGGCTTAGCACGTTTTCGGTTTGGCAAACGGCAACGGCAAACGACAACGACAACTCTTGTGCTTTCGTTGCCGCCTTTGATGTTCTTTTTTTTCGGTGCATATTTTATATGCAGTTTAGCCAGCGACACAGTGGGCTCGGCTCTGATTTGGTGGAGAGTGTAGCCAACAGCTAATGATGTGCTAAACTTTGCTAAAATTGCTGCGCTGCGAAGAGAGAGATAGCCAGAATTAGTGTACGTAGCCGTCGGCGGAGTCGTCTTTCGTCTCTCAGCCAAAGAATTGAGGCACTTTTTGTGTTTTACAACACACACCCATGGACGCATATACATATCTCTCTCTCGCTTTTACTGCATGCTTATCCCACGAGGCTGTCTCTGTTCGCCGCCTCAAAGTCAACAGCTGGGCTTGAACTTTGCACAACACAACACTGTTTTTGTCCACTGTGCCGGAGCTTAGCTGCTGGCTTTATTTTATGGTTTTATGTTCTTTTCATAGCCCGCACAACGAGTGTTTGAAGGAGTGACAGTGTGTGTGTGTGTTTGTGTGAGTCCTTTCCAGGCAATTTAGCACAGTGGAGCAGCAACAGCCAGATTAAAAAATCATTTGAGGCTGGCAGAGTACTCTCGTAGGGCTTCACTTCGGCTTCCTGCATGCAAAATTGAAAACTATTTCGGGCAGTGCATTCAAATTAATTTCAGGACGATTTCGGGATGATGTACATTTTTTGAATATTTAATTATTGTAATACGGGCTTATATTTGCATTTTCAGGGTTTCCCAAAGCACTGTTCCCACTGTTAACCCTGTTGCTGCTGCTGCTCCCCCCCTTTCCCCCCCCTGTTGCCGCTCTGTATATATTTTTTTTTCCGTGGCACAACTATTTTTCAATTAATTAAACAAGTTTACCGCGCACTTAAACGCATTTTAACTGCGTCGTCGTCGTCGCCGTCGCCGTCCCCTGCCTGTCGAGGCCTTTTCTTCGTAAGTCCTCTCTGCCTCTGCCTTTGAGAAAAAGTTTTCTCTTTTTGATTTTAATGGAGTTTTATGGAGACCGCCCGTCCCGTCCCGTTCCGTCCTCTGGAGCGCAATTAAAGTTGCGGTCTGGGACTCAAAGTTGAGCTATTTGATTCTGCATCCGCACCCGCACCCACAACCTGCACTCACCTAATGGTAACCAGTGCCGAGGCAGAGGCCCTTCCGAATTCGTTCTTCAGCTGGCACTCGTAGCGACCGCCATCGAGGATGGTCACATTCTTCACAAACAGACTGCCGGCGCCGCTTATTTGATACTTTTCCGTGAGCTGGATATTGGGATCGATGAGGCGACCATCACGGCGCCACGAAATCTGTATGGAAAGAGAGACAGACACAGAGAGAGAGAGAGAGAGAGAGAGAGAGAGAGAGAGAGAGAGAGAGAGAGAGAGAGGAAGCAAGGGAAGCGTCAACAAGTGGCGGGGCAAATAGAAAAAAAAGTTTTGTTGGGGGGAACACCCCCAACCGTTCCGTTCCGTTCCGTGAAAACTTTACCTGCAGTCCCACTTCCGGCTGCTCGGCCTGGCAGGGCAGTTCAATGGTGGTGCCCGTAATGGCCACCAAATTGCTCGGTTCGATGGCCACCTGGGGCGGGGACTGGGAGCGTTCCACTTGAATCGTTGCCTCGGCACTTGTCTCGCCATTCTCATTTCGCGCCGTACAGCGGTAGACACCTGCAACAGAGAGAGGCGCGGAAGGGGGGAGGGAGTGAAATGAAATGTAAACCATTTTGGAATCAGAATCACTTTCCCCGAGAGGGCAGCTGCCCCCCAGCTGCCCCCCTTCGAAAAACTTACCAGCATGCTCCTGGCGGGCGGCACTAACCACCAGCTCTGTGTTCTCATTCTCCAGCATCAGGTCTCCGGCAGGACTGCTGGCGAGGGGCGATCCATTGAACTGCCAGTCGATGGTGGGCAGGGGATTGCCATCGGCATCGCATTCCAGCACAAAGGCTTTGCCCAGTTTGATTGTTTGGTTTTGGGGTGCCATTAAAATTTCGGGCAAATCTGCAAGTGGAATGAAACGCGGATGAGCGACTTTCGAGTAATTCTATCGCTCCAAATGGCAGCAGCCGCAACAGCAACAAAACAAAAAAGCACATGGCCCTAGCTATTCCGCCTTTTGTCCATAAACTCTTTCTTCGCAGTCTCTTTGGCTCCCACTGCCACATCCACTCCCCCTCTGCCACTACCACTCTGTGTATCCCTCTCTCCCCTCTCCATTGACCCCTTTGATAACGCTGTTGGTTTGGTTCGGTTCGGTTTGGTTTGGTTTGCTTTGCATTTGGCCTCCTGCCTGGAGGCCCCTGGGGCGTATGCGTAATATGGAATACAAATTTTTGCATAGCATACTTTTGAGCGGTGGCAGCATATTTATTTGCTTATTCATATGACCGTGTACATATTCATGTGTGTGTGTATGGGTATGCGCATGGGTGTGTGAATACATTCGCCTCTACACTCCGAGAAAATCTATAGTAATACAAAGTATATCTGAATATCGACAGGTGAATGAGAAAGCATTATCCAAACATTGGCAAATTTTATTCCTTTTTTTCCACTGAAAAGTGAAAACTAAAAATTGACCCCGAAAATAATCGCATTTTTCTCTCTGTGCATCTGCTTATGGGTATGCGTGTTTGCTGGGTTAATTATGCTGACCAAGCGCATCGCCTGACTGCTTAAACAGTCCATCCACATGCACATACCACACCCCACCCCACCCCCATCCCATCCCCATCCCATCCTCTGTAGTGCACTTTCGGGATAACCGCAGCTTCACAATTTGTGCGTACTCTCTCTCCCCCGTGATGCACCCCTCTATAGTACAGAACACCCGACTCTACATAATAGTTTATAATTTGTGCACTTATTTTCCAAAATAATGCATAAATTGTGCTCTGGCCCGGGCTGTGCTCTTCACTTTGTGCCGACAACCACAAATTATAATGAGCCATTGTTGCACCAAGGCGCTGCCGTTCTACCATTCAACCATTCAACCATTTCCCTCTGGCATTCGGTCTGTCTGGGAGCCCCTTCCTTCCCTTATGGACATATCAGGGCTTGGGTTTGGGTTTGGGTTTGGTTTCTGTCTGCTGGCCCCTGCCATTTCTATTGCGCAATAAAGTACAGTCACGTACAAAAACGCTTGAATTGCAGCAATAACGAATGAACATAAAAATGCTCAAGCGAAACATTGTTTTTTTTTTGTACGTTTTCTCATGGTTAACCCAAAAGCTTGAATGCTCTTCCCTTGGCTTGATTACTGCGATGGTAATAAGCGAAAGAGGAGCACAGCAGTGGTTCCCCCGTTGGTCTGTACTCCGATTTGATGGAGGACTCTCCTGGCTGCCATAATCCAATCATCTATGAAAAGCCCGTCGACAAACTCTTCAGCATAGTCCCAGCACCCTGATCGGATCTGATCCAAAGCAGACTCAGGGCAATCTCAGTGTCCAGTCCGAGAGTCAATGCTCCATGTTCCATGCTCCATGCTCCGTGCTCTATGCTCCGTGCTCTATGCTCATCCTCATCCCATCCCATCCCAGGCGAAAACAAATTAAATCGACTGCAAATTGAGTAAAACGCGACAGTTGTGACTGTGACTGTGTTTTTGCCAGTGGATGGTGGATGGCGGATGGTGTGTCGTCTGCCAGTGACTGAAACTGAAATGCAATCCCGAAACGAAAACGAGTGCCCCTACCCCCACTGCCCCCCTCCCCACCATCTGGAAGTTGTGTGTCACACCACTCACCCTTCACCTCCACGCGGGCGATGGCCTGGACACTGCCCAGGCGATTGCTCGCCTCGCACCGATACGTGCCGGCTGTCAGCTGGGTGGGCTCCAGGAGGAGCAGGCTGCCGTTGGCCTGCAGCTGGAGGCTGGCGGTGGACTGGGCGAGCTGGCGCCCATTGACGAACCATTGTATGTCCGGCTGTGGCCAGCCGGAGGCGGCGCAATCGAGGAGCACGTGTCCCGCGCCATGGAGGGCCACAATTTGGTCATGCGGCTGGTGGGTGAAACTCGGTGGCGTGGGTGTTGCATCTACGTCCACTCCTGCACCAGTCCTATCCGCCCTATCCGCATCCGCCCATACCTGATTGCTGCGAGGGTCGATGCGGGTGCCGGCCAGTGGGTTCCGGTTGCTGCCGTTGCCGTTGCCGTTGCCGACAACGAGGCGAATGGGCTGGGAGCGCACCTCCCCCATCTCGTTGCGGGCCAGGCACTGATAGATGCCCATGTCAGTGGGTCCCACGGTGCGGATGAGCAGGCTGCCGCTTGGCAGGATTTCCCGGTTGACCTGATCCTCGCCGACCGCGTTCGTGTTGTGCATCCACGTGATCTGGGGCTTGGGCAGACCCATCACCTCGCAGCCGAGTTGGACGGACTCCCCAGCGAAGGCCTGCATGTCTTGTGGGGCCACCAGGAGACTGGGCTTGGCTGCAAAGGGCAAAGGGCAAAGGACGGGGCAGAAGTGACGGGGGCAGGATTGAAGTGCAGTCAGCTCTCAGTTCTGTTCTGTTCAGTACTTACCACACTTGAAGTGCTGCTCCTGGAGGCTGGCGAAGCTCTGGCGCTGCAGGGCCTGGGGCCCGGCGCAGGTCAAGGAGATGGTCACCAGCTGACGCTGGGCATCCAGATGCCAGCGGCGCCACAAGGAGTACACACCGCAGTTGCACTCAATGGCATTCCCATCCAATCGCAGACGCTTCAGGCTATTCAGTTTGTTGAATGCCTCCACCGGCAGTTGGCTCAGTTTGTTGGCGTAAAGGTAGCTGCAAAATGGGAAGATGGGAGGATGGAACCCCAAAAAGTTAATCTTCCTCTTGTACGAGAGCATCTATCCATCCATCCATCCATCCATCCATCCATCCATCAACTTACAGGCGATTCAGACGGGGCAAGTTGTCAAAGACTCCGGCAGGCAGCTGGAAAATGTCATTGTTCTCCAGATATCTGAAAGGAGAAGGGCGGCAGAAGGGCGACAGAAGGGAGGGCAAGGGGGCGTCGGTAAGGAGATTTTAGTTTTTTTTAATTAAAGGTTCTGCCACGTTTCACTTACATCGCCTCCACGCGCGGCAATCCCTGGAAGATGGCCGCCGGTAAGCGGCTTAGCCGATTATTGTTCAGATAGAGGAACCTCAGGGCGAGCAGGCCCTGGAAGGCCCCCTCCTGGAGGTGGGCCAGCTCGTTCTCGTTCAGGAACAGCGTCGACAGTTGGCCCATGCCGCGGAAATCGTTTGCCGGCACCTCCTCCAAGTGATTGAAACGCAAATCTCTGCAAAAATGTGTACGAAAAGGAAAAAGAGATTGGATTGGATGCTGATTTTACGAGAGTTGCAGCAGCAGCAGCAGCAGTAGAGGAGAGAGTGGGGGGAGAGTGGGGGAGAGTGGGGGAGAGTAGGGGAGAGTGCAGTGTAGTGGTGGAGGAACAAAGTGAGAAATCATGATAGCACTAGGAACGCAGCAGGAGTGAACGCAGTGAACGTTTATCTGTCAGATGACATGGGGATGCAGATAGACGGGGATGGGGATGGGGGGGTGGTTGGTGGGATGGATGCTAGGATGAATGCCAGGACGATGTGGCACGTTTATCAGTCGAGGGTAAATCAATTTTTGGTTCCACAGCAAATTGCTGCAAGTTGCCAATGTCTGTCCTGTCGTGTCGTGTCCTGTCCTGTCCTGTCCCGTCTCGTCCCGTCTGTCATGTGCAGCTTCTTCTCCTTCTTTGGGAAGAGAAGTGTAGCTATGTGTGTCTCTCTGTGTGTGTGTGTCTCTCTGTGTGTGTGTGTGTGCCTCTGTGTGTGTGTGTGTGTGTGCAATTGTCATATGCAATTAGTGATAGATTGAGAGGCGTATATTTCCATCTCTTTTCCTGTTGTATCCAAACGTTGTTTAAGGCAATCCAATTATTTTCCTCTGGCGGACACACAATCTTAAATCAGTGCTGCTGCTGGTGCTGCTGCTCCGCCCTCCGCCCTCCCCCCTCGCTACCGTGGCACCACCACTTAAGCGCTGCTTATCCGCCTCTTAGCGCGGCGCTTGATAAACCCTTCCGTTCGGTGCCGTTCCGTTCCGTGCCGCGCCGTACCGTTCTCTTCTGTTCCGCTGCCAACCACATCCTCTTGATATGGCAGAGGAGGCAGAGGTGCTAGGGGTGCCAGGGGTGGGAGGGGTGCCAGGGGTGCGAGGGGTGCCAGGGGGGGTGGCATAAACTACAAGAACATTTATGTACGTAAACATTTTGCACACACATTAAAAATTAATTACAAAAAGTTGATGCTCGCATAGTTTATGCGTTTATGCTGCTGCGGCTTCTGCCTGACGACAAGGCACCGAAGCGATAAGCCATTCCTCCAACCCCTCCGCTCCCCCCCTCTTGCACGACTGGCAACCCCCTGGCATCCATAACCAAATCCCCCATTTGAAAGAGTTCCCACCATGCCACATGCCACAAAATCCCAGCCAAGCAACCAAGCAACGAAGCGACCAAGCGACGTGGGTCTCAACCACAGATTGAGGTCTCACTCCTCGCATATGCTCGCGATTTGCAGGGAGGGGGGGGGCCTTGCAACATCCTCCTGCTCCTTTAAGCTGCCATTAGCAACTGCAGGGAGGAGGGGGAGGAGGAGGCGGAGGAGGAGCAGGAGGAGGAGCAGGAGGATGTCAGGATGTGAGGATATGGCAGCAACAGCGGCTAAAAAAATAACTTTCTAATCAACTCAGGAAGTTTGCCAGCTGCAAAAACAACAGCAACGGCAACGGCAGCCACTGGTCCGGGCCCGGGTCCGGGTCCGGGTCTGGGATTGGGTCTGGGATTGGGTCTGGGATTGGGTCTGGGTCTGGGGCGCTTTAGTTGGTTGCAAATTCAATGCGGCAGCGAAAAAGTTTCCTTGCAAAAAGTGAAAATTATACCAAAAATGCAACTGCTGCCTGCCCCTGCCTGCTGCCTGTCCCTGCCTGCTGCCTGCCCCTGCCTGCTGCCTTTGGGCCAACTTCGTTTACCGCTGCCTGATGTGGCAGTGTGGCAGTGGCAGTGGCAGTGGCAGTGTGGGAATCTTGTCATTGTTGTTGCGATAATTATGGCCCCAGTTTCTTGCATATCCTCGTGGCAGGGTAATAGCATTTTGATGATCTGCTTGCCCCGAATCGTTGCCCCACCAGTTGATAAATATTCTCCCAGTGTGGCAGGTGGATCGCTATATCCATAGATGCAGCTGCCATAGGAACAATCGGTTGGAAGGGTATCCGCAAGCTTCGGCCTTCTTCCTGCCGCAGAAGGAGCAGCAGGAGAAGGCGCTGCACGGTGCGGTGAGCGGTGCTGTTTCTGTTGCCACAAACGGCACGGAAAAGCGGAATGTGGCAAGCGGAAAGCGGAGCTGCAGCTACTGCTAAAGTTGTCTAAACAGAAATTATGTTTTGTGGCTAGTGTAAACATGCAACGCACAAACAACCCAGCAACTAACTAACTTGCAACAGCAGCAGCAGCAGCGACAGCAGCGACGGCAACAGGGAACTTGCAGCAGGCACTAATTGGTGTCAGCGTTCATGCTTTCCCTTCTCCGTGTCCGTGTCTGTGTTCGTGTCTGTGTTCGTGTCTGTGTTCGTGTCTGTGTTCGTGTCTGTGTGTTAAGTGCATATGTTTGTTGGTATGCTCAAATTGCAACTAAAGACGTGGATGCAACACAAGGCACACAAAAAACACAAAAAGGAGATGAACGCATACGGCAGGCAGCACACAAACAACACACAAAAAGTAAAAAAAAACCAAAAAACAACATCACAAACAACCAACGACAACGACAACGAAAACAACTTAAAAATCCAGAACAACACAAAAACCACTCGCACGTAGAGCTTGAGGGGGCATGCCACCACTATGCAGACTATCCAAAGGGAGAGAAGGGGCTACGGAGATGCGGGGAGAAGGACATGCATACGCCCAAATGGAGCCACACATAAACAAAGCCGCCGCTGCCGCTGCGATTCCCAGCCTCCTGGCTCTTGGCTCCTGCCCCTTGCCTCTTGCCTCTTGCTCCTTGCTTCTTGCTTCCTGCTATCTGGTTTCGGTCTTGGCTCTGGCTCTGGCGCTGGCCTGATGAAAGACCCAAGTCCTGGGGCTAGTCGACCCACTGGTATCCATGTGGTAACCTCTCTCTGGCTCTCACACTCTCTATCCACATCTCTCTCTCTCTCTCT
Organism: Drosophila athabasca; assembly: GCA_008121215.1. Taxonomy (NCBI): domain Eukaryota; kingdom Metazoa; phylum Arthropoda; class Insecta; order Diptera; family Drosophilidae; genus Drosophila; species Drosophila athabasca. Next base: position 65,778,870 of record CM017796.1, on the reverse strand, counting down.
CTCTCTCTCTCTCTCCCTTGTGTGGCAACCACATGCCCGTTGCGGTGGACGTGGAGAGGGGCGACCCAGAGTGGCAAAGGCAGTGGCCGATGGCTGCGACTGGGACTGGGAATGCGGGTGCAGCAACAATTTGCAAAGGCTCGCATTTCTCTCTCTCTCTCTCTCTCGCTCTCTCGCTCGCTCGCTCGCTCGCTCTCTAAGAAGAAGGAAAGCAGGCGGAACAGCACTATGTTGTAGGAGGCAGGAGGGACAGCAACGCAACCCTTTGTGCGAATGCGAATGCGGCTGCTTGATCCACATTTTTGCCCACTTCTTGCAAACTCCATTAGCCCCAAAACGACCCACCAACAAGCCACATGAGGCAGCAGCAGCAGCGGTAGTCCTATGCCACATTGGGTCAACCGAATGGGGATGGGAGGGCATCGGAGTGTGGGAAGGGGCGGTGGTGGGGCACCATAACTATCTGACTAATTTGAATCAACATTCTGAGCTCGTTTTTATCCCTGGAAGACACCGGTTATCATCTCTGTTTTATTTGTTCAGGCAGAGTGCAGCCCGACCCTTTTCCCAACCATGCCTAACCATGCCTCTCCACCTACCCCTGCCCCTGCCCCACTGCCCACCCATGACACGTGTGACAAACGATGGTCCACTTCAATGGTGCACACACAGACACACAGACACACACACGCTGTCCCGAGTGGAGTCCAGAGTCCACAGACAGTCGACGAGCCTAGCAGCTGCAGATGTTCCCAATGCCTCTTCCTGCCCTCCTGTTCTGTGGCAGTGCAGGCTGCTGCAAGTGGCAAGAGGAGCTGCCACTGGGACTGGCAGGCCGCATAGTTGGCGTCATGTCAGTGGCGCAACTATTTGTCAAGCAGCGGCCATAAAAAGAGAACTCAAAGGCGAACAGGAACTCCCAGCCGAACAGATGCTCAAAGGACGCAGACAAAGGACACACACAAATAACTTTCATTCCTCATTCATCCGTGCAGACCACGCCCTAAACTGCCCACCTGCTGGGACGCCTCTGCCACTGCCACTGCCCCATGTGTGCTTTGATGGTGCGTCTGTGTGTGTGTGTGTGTGTGTGTGTGGCAAGCGGAAAAGGAAATTGAATCTTGAAACTACTTTTCAGCGCTGTGACACTTCCGCTGCTGCTGTCGCTGCTGCTGCTGCTGGAAAATGGCTTCTTTTTTTTGTTGGATAATGACATTTGCATTTTTGCATTATACTCGCACGATATTTTCAATTAAAATTTGAAATGCATAAAGCGAATGCCAAGCTGTGTCCGGTTCGGTCGGGGTCTGGAGTGTCCCCGTGTGTCCGTGCACCTGCCTCTGTGTCTGTGTCTGTGTCCGAGCCTCTGTGGTGTGTGTTCCTGCCCCCCAACCCGTATCCGTATCCGTACCTGGACATCCCGTATACGTATCCCTGCTCTGTGGCTCCTTGCTGGCTTGTGCACTATGGACGATGGACGATGGACTATGGACTGTGCCCCCCGTGTCCATGTCTGCACTTAATTAATGCATATTATTGACAAAGGCATCTCCCTCTCCCCCTCCCCCTCTCCCTCTCCCCCTCTCCCTCTCTCTATCTCTCTCTCTCTCTGGCATGTTTGTCTATTCACGCATGCCTGCACACGCACACACTCTCATAAGCATACACGCACACGCACACTCGCACACTCGCACGCTGGATGGGCCATTACGTATACGCTTTGATGTCCATTGAGGAAAATTTATGGCTAGCCAAAACTGAAGCCAAGAGCGATATTTTAAAGCCACCTCAGAACCGACGGTAAATTGAATGAAAACAATTGGCATTTCCCCAACCCATGCAGCGTGCAGCATTCCGTATGCATATGTGCAAAGGGAGGGGGGGGGGAGGATGGGGATGAGGATGGGAAAATCAAATACATGCTCAGCGCGCGTTAAGCTGTTTAGTGGCTTCCACTAATTTGATTTCAATTAGTTGTCACAATTAGTGAAGGAAAAACCACAGCAAGTAAATTAGTGAGGGGTTTGCCACATGCAACATGCAACAACCAGACTGGCAAGAGTGGCAAGGAGTGGTAAGGAGTGGCAAGAGTGGCAAGAGTGGCAAGGAGTGGGATGAGCATGAGTGGGAGGTGTGGCAGTAAATGTTTGTGGTATTCGCTCTGAGATTTCAATTGTGTTGCTGTTTTGGCCATAAGCCGTGCCTATGCTCTTCGCCGCATTCGAATTGGGCTTTCGATGGTTGGGATGTTGGCTGCTGGATGTTTATCCAAAAGAAGATCTTCTCTGGGGTCTCTGCTCCACTTGCGTTCTTCCCAGATGAACACATTAATATCTAAAGATAAATCCCACCCTGCCATCAGAGGGGAGTAGCTATAACTGGAGTAGAAGTTTAATTTTCATGCTCGTAACTACGGCTATAGCTAAGGCTATGGCTCATCCCCCATCCCTCATCCCCCATCCCCGCCGTATGTGTACTGCCTGCTCTTCTGCATTGAAATTGGTTTGCTATTCCTGTTCCGCTTTCAACGTCAGTTGGCTTCGCTTTTATCCATTGAGTCAGTATATTTTCTAGTTCATTGCATTTTCATTAGACTCTGCCATTTATTCCGCGCGCGCCACACGCTCCCCCACTCCCCCACTCCCCGCTCCCCACTCTGCTCCTCTGTGCCCGTTTAAAACCCCTTGAAGCGCCATAAAGTATGCAGCATAAACAAGGCTATAAACGTGAGGATGCAACGCGTTGGAGGCTACTGCCACTGCCACTTCCACTGCTGCCTTATCAGTGGGATCACAAGAATATATACACTCGTAGTCGTCCCCCTCCCCTCTCCCCTCTCCCCTCTTTGCCATGCCTCGTTGTTAAGGTGAAATTGTGCTTTGTTGAGGCTTGCCTTTTGCCTTTTGCTGCTGCCTTTCGTGGCCCGGTTGTTGGCTCTGATTATGATTTGTCTGGCTTACGTATGTACCTTCCCCCTCTCTCTCTCTCTGTGCTCCTCTCAGGTGTGCCTGCAGCTTAGGCAGCATCTTATGACGCCTTGTGCCCCCACCCCCATTTGTTGCAAGCCGATCCAAATCCTGTTACGGTCTGCTGCTGTTGCTGCTGTTGCTGTTGCAGGTCTGGTTCTGGTCCCTGGGCTGCCTTTATGGCAAATGTGACAATAAAAACATGATTTAACTTTGGCCTGTCGCACACCGCCCACACACAGCCACACGGACGCCTGGAAGGATGCCACAAACACGCAAACACGCACACGCACACTTGCAGAAACATTATTGTAATAACATGGCTTACAAACACGCAGCAAGGAAGCTGCAACAAAAAGTGGCAGCCGCAACAGCAACAACAACAACAATGGATAAAAGTGCCCTCCAATGGCGGAGCACCGTATCCTTGCATCCTTGTATATCCCCGTGTATCCTTCTGTTGGCTGAGGGTTGCTATGCCCAGGTGATTGTTTCCTCCTCTCTCGCCCCTCCCCCCTGCCACTGACAATAGTCCGAAGGACTCATGACAATTGTCTTTGTCTGTCTCTCTCTGTATCTGTCTCTGTATCGTTTGTGTGTGTGTGTGTGTGTGTGTGAAACACTTGGTAATGTAATCCTTCAGCCTATACCACAGATCCCACTTGCACTAAGGGGATCCTCCTGCCCTTTGTCGTCATTCTGGTGGAGATTTCCATGGGAACAAGGATATATTGTATTCCTCGGAATGCATGTAACATCTGGAAGCAAGCCCCACCGACAACCCCATAAAGCATATACATATAATCTGAATCATCAGGTTCTGATAGAGATGCCACACACAAAGTGATCCGGCGTCGGTCTACACATTTCTAATGTGGCCGTATATTTGGTATTCTTTTTGTATACTAGTGTTGCCGTATTGACCAATAGAGGTTATGGGGCTGCCGTATTGGCTGATAGAGGTTATCGTACCACAATATTGACTTGGATCTTGGATCAAAATTACAGACAAATACACAAGTAATACAGCGACAAGAACCATTGGAACTATGCGAATACGAGTACGAGTATATTTGAGTTTATTTATTTACGATGCACAATCAGAGGCAATATGTTTCCATATAGGAGCCCTATATGGGAATATATCCAATCAATTGAGCAGGGATCAGTGAAGCATTGCATTGATCATGTTTTGTGATTGATCACTGATTGCTGATTCCCCGCTCCAAAGTGTCGTATATTTTGTGGCAAGCGAAGGGCCATGTGGCATGGCCATGGGGTATGGCCATGGGGCATGGCCATGGGGTATCCTTGTGGTCGAGCCACTGCAGGCTGCAGCTTGTTCTTCTTGTTTTCTTTTTTTTATATAGTAGTGCCATTTTATTATTATTAAACAAAAGCTGTGCACAGTACCATTCACCCACCAACACGCCCACCCCCACCCAAACACGTACCCCTACCCCACTTTACGCCTCTTCGCTTTTAACTCTTGACATTGTTTATTTGTGTGCAGTCGTCTATTTGTGTTGCTCTGTGTTCGCATGTGTGTGTGTGTGTTCGTATGTGTGTGTGTGTGTCTGCGTAACAGTTCAGCTGTCAGTCAGGCAGTCACTTTGTCAGTCTGACAGCTGTAGAAAGTGGCAGAGGCAGAGGAAGCCGAGGGCCTGGCAGGAAGAACGATGCCAGCAGGGTGGAACAGGGCTAAGACAAGCCAACAGCTTTTAGCCCAGTTAGTTACTGTTGGCTACAGCAGCAGCAGCAGCATCATCAACAGCAGGCAGCAGCAGCAGCAGCACTCCTTTTCCAGAGCTTATTTTCGAGCCTTTGATTTAATTTCATTCTGTTTGTTTTGCCCTCAATCCTTGCCCACACTCCCTCTCTCTCTCTCTCTCTCTCTCTCTCCCTTTCTATCTATCTATCAGTATCTGTGTGTATCTGTGTGTGTGTGTGAGTGTTTGTGCTGAACTGTTAATGTAATTGTGTCCAGTTTTGGGGTCGGATGCTGCTGCTGCTGCTGTTTGAGATACTTAGAGCACTTTGCGTAATTGGCTTGGAGTGTGCATGCATAAAACGCTTTGTTTAGCTCCCATTTCCATTCGAACAGAACAACAACAAAAGCCCCAAAAAGGGGGGGAAGGGGGGGGGGGGGGGAGGCATGCAGCAGATCAGAATTGAATGCATGCCTTCGAGCATGGCATACACCAATCCCCCATCCCCCTGGTAAAGTTAAGTCCAAAAGTAAACTCTAAAGCAATTAACATTGTTCCAAAAGTGACAAAAGACGTAAAGTTTCGCTGCCTCAATCCTCCTGGCTGGCTCATCCTCCTCCATGCTCCATCCTCCTGGCCAAATCCAAGCCCCACTCTAAAACTGTTCAACTTTAAGGATTCTGTTGAATGAATGCCAACGACCAAGCAACCCACGACCGACGACAAAAAAACGAAAGAGCAAAAACGGGAAAGCGGGAAAACGGGGAAATAAAAGAGGAGCTTTGGCCAAGTGTAAACGATAAAGGCAACGAACGCCTTCTCCACTGACCAGAAAGCAGGAACCATGGGATGGGGGGTGCTCCAACAAGAAGTTGCACGATGTCCGCTCACACGGAATTGATATGTGGGTCCTTTGGCCTCAGGACTCCAGCCTGGCTGCATGCCCGGACATTGCTTTTGTTGCAGTTATCTGTCGCTGCGGCCACTGCCGCTGCCGCTGCTGCTGCTGCTACTGCTGCGGTTACGCACAAGTGGCTATAGCAGGGAGTCCATGCACCATGCCGCATGCCGCATGCCCCATGCCCCGTGCCACACCACAGAATTGTTATATTCAGTAATTATGTCCAATAAGCGACGAAGCGTGAAGCGAACGCCCTCCTACATGGCTTCATTCTGCTCCTCCGTCTCCTTCTCCGCCTCCTCCATCAGCCATGCCCATTCCCTACTCTGCACCCCAAACCCCCCCTCTAAGGGGAAGGAAAACGTTGTCGTTAATGTTGTCGTTATGTAAGCTAACCCAGTTTTAGCGTCGACATGGCATTTCCTTCCTTCCTGTTTCTGCGTTAAATGCAATCCTCGAGGAGGAAAATCCGCAAGAAAAGAATGAAAGGCGCCCACTCAAAGGGGCGTACAGTAGGGTAGTGTAGGGGGGGCCATGGGTTGGTTGGGGGGTTCGGGGTTGGATAAAGATTGCTGACTGCATGACACGCCAGAGTGGTGCGGCCTGGAGGGGGGCGGGGGGCGGGCAGAGCACAGAGCAGGCAGCAAAAGTTAGGCCACGTGCGGAAAATTCACTTCCGAGAGCGAGAGAGAGAAAAACGAGTGCGATGCGGAGTGGTGAGGGGTGGGGAGGGGAGGGTAAGGAGAAGGATTCTAAACTTGCGTTGCATACTTTTGGGCTGCCACTGAAAAAACTCGAAAAGGAAGAACTACCGAGCAGCAGGACCAGGACCAGGACCAGGAGCAGGAGCAGCGGAAAGCCCAAAGAAAACCAGAAAGAAAAGTCGAACCTGAAACCAGAAAACCAGAAAACCAGCTGGAGATAAAGCAAGAAAATTCCCAAGCAACAAATTTCGAAGGCTTTCAAATTGCTGGTCATCTGAGGCTGAGCTGAGCCAACCCACCCCCCATCGCCCCTCCCCCACCGCCTGTATTCTTCTGTTGGTTTATTGGTGGAGCACTGCACTGCACTCCTAAGTTGTCTGCAGTTCTCTATAGTTCTCTTTAGCTCTCCTTGGGTGTCCTTAGTTCTCTTTATAGAGTGCTCTGTCCTGTCCTGTCCTGTCCTGTTCTGTTCTGTTCCCTACACATGAGGACTGCTCTTGTCACAGCTTGAGCGTCACTTTTCTGTTTTCTTGGGCTACTAATGTGTTGTGCCATCGCCATTCTCTGGCCTCCTTGCTAGTGCTCTTCCAGGTGCTGCCTCCCCCACTGTTTATCCTTTAGGCACTGCTCCTGTTCATCCTGCTAATGATTCTCCTTCTCCCATTGCTTCTACTCCCAATATTACTTACGAGTATGTTCCTCCTGCTGCTATTTCTTGGCTCCTGCCCCAACTGGGGCTTACCGAGTGGCAGTCTGCACTGAATACCCTCCTCCATCCTCCATCCTCATCCTCATCCAAATTTCTACAGGTGTAAATGTCTCACAAGAGCACTTGCCACACATGCAATTGCCGTCCGACTAAAGGAGCATATATGTACATCCCCATACCACATGCCACATACCAGTCCCCCTCCCCCTGAAGGTCCCTTCAATTCCCATCTGCAATCTCCTCAGGACTTTCATTCCCATCTGCATTCTCCTCAGGATTTCATCCCTCCTGCTCTGCTGCTCTGCTGCCTGCTGGTGACTGCTGTGGCATGCTGCTTAAGCTGCTTGCAGTTCGGCCAACACCTCCATGGTTAAAAGTGGCTACCAGAAGAGGCGGCATGGGGGGGAGTGCCACTGCTCTGTCCTGCCCTGCCCTGCCCTGCCCTGCCCCTTCACTTCTGTTATAATTCTCACATTTTCAGGCAGCACACACACACACAGACCCGCCTCTTCCCCGCCTCTGCACTCGTGCACCCCTTCACCCTTCCCCGCATGAGTATTTTTGTTGAAATAAATTTTATTTAAACTTTCGTTGCTTTTCTTTTGGGTTTTATTTATTTTTTGTATTTTACTATATATTTTGGCAACGTGTGAAATTCAATTATACAGCAGATTTATATGTCGAGCGGAGAGGAGGGTCCCCGTCCCCGTCCCCACCATTCTCCCTTCCTTGTCCCTTGTGGCACTAGGATTTTTATATTTTATATTTTATATTTGAAGAGCCAAAAAGGGAAACACACACACACACATTGCACGAGGACATGCGAGGAGTATGTGGCAGGAGTAATATACGAGTACACATTATACGATGGATATGGATAGTACGGGCATAAAAACGCAATGAAATCAGTTCTCCATTCAAGTGGAAATGGTTTAATATGCGGATAAAAGGCGCCTATTATGCCACCAGTCCTGTGTTGCAGGATGCTGGATGCTGGATGTTGCAGCTACTCGCATATTGGATTTGTATTCTTTGCAGCTTGTGTTTTTTTGTGAGGGGGGGGGAGGAGAGTAGGGACTAGGAATGGGGAATGGCGAATGGGAGCTACCATTGAATAGATCCAAAGAATATATTTAAGAATTTTTTACAGTTAATTCTTTCCATTGTATTGCTTTTCACGCGTTTCAACAGATATCGGAATGGACCTAAAAATTCTTCCCTTTAAGGAAAAGCTTTTAATTTGCCCTTAAATTACGTATACGCCATGTTACTATCTGCAAGAATCTCCAGCAGCAGCTGCAGCAGAAACTCGGTCCAACTGTTGGTCACTCGACTCGGACCTCGCCCCACCTCCACTTGCAACATTTACATTAACATTATTACGGTTATGCATCTGTCCGCCGCCTGGTCTGCTACGTGGTCTGCCACTTGGCCCTGGACTTGCACGGGGGAGAAGGGATTTTACTTAGTTTGCCGCCTCGTCGAGCAGTGAGCGGCAGGCATGGCAGTAGCACTACCAGTGGCACTGGCACTGGCAGTGGCAGTGGCATCTTTTCCTTACATTTTTCCACCGGTGCAGTCCTTCTGCCACTGCCACTGACTCTGACTCTCTGTTGTTGACTTTACCTGCTCTGCTCTGCTGTGCTCTGCTATGCTCCACATGATGGCCAGCATCGACATCTCTCAGCGCAGGTTTCAGCATTCCGGCACTTGCAGCACTTTGCTTTTTTCTCTGCTTTTTAGTCGCTTGCTTTTGCTTTTGGGCTTCTCCAGATTCTACCTTTCTGTTCTTTTACAAAACGGGTAATTCTGGAGTGCAACTCTTGGGGTATATTGCGTTTGGGCAGCTCTATGTAACAGGCAGAAGGTAGAAGGAGCATCCATACAGGACGACGAGTTGTACAAGTGATCAGTGTGAAGTCTTTCACTGTCTGCAACGGCTTTCCCTTCTCTTCTGCCCTAGTGTTGCCTAACGTACTGATCTCTAGTGCTGCCTAACATACTACCAGATAAAATACCAGCTAAAATACCAATTTAAATACCTAACAAGCACGAATGGTTCATCGCGGATCGCTGTTTCACCTTCCATACTCGTTCTGCATCTTCCCATCTGTATATAGGGTATCGCCCCCGTCGTATATTCACTCTGCATCCCTCTGTGTTTTTCTCTTTTGCTCTAGCATACTTATGGACCGCTTCTGCTGCTTGTTTCTTATGCTTGACCGACAGTTGCCTCCTTCCGAGTCCAACTCGGAGTCGGAGTCCGTGTCCGTGTCTGTGTCCGTTCTGCTCCGTGTCCGTTGCACATGCCGATTGCTCCACTTTGACATGTTGCCGGTTGCTATCAGGGCAACAGCTATGCCACTGCCACTGCCCCTGTCCCTGGCCCTGCCCCTGGCCACACCTCTCTCCCCGCGACTCTACGGGCGGTAGTGTTTTTTGCTATTTCTGCTGGGGCAAAATAACTTTGCTTATAAATTGTGGCATGTGTTTGTGCAGAGTGATGATGTTGGTGGTGTTGCATGTTGTATGTTGCTCCTGTTATCTTCTGCCACTGCCACCGCCACTATCCTCCTGCTACTTTGCATTCTTTGCTCCTGCACTAACGAGCATGCGAAATGACAAAGCGTGTGGGCGTTGGCCAGAGGCTGGGGGGCATGAACGGGGGGCGTGGCCGATGGCAATGAAGCAAGTGCCACTTTGTAGCATTAAAGCAAAGGAATTGGCAGGAATGCAGAATGCAGAATGGAGAATGGCACAAAAAGAAAAGCTAAACTTTAAATGCAAATTGCACAGCGTGACGATCCAAGACGGGGGGAGGGGAGGTGGAGGAGAAGGTGGAGCAAAGAGGAGCCAAAAAGATACGATTGGGGGCAGCCATGCTGCTTGCTGCATGCTGCATGTGGCAAGGCGAAATCAATAGAAGATTTTTCTATGTCAAAGTGAAGCGAACAGCCTGGCAGGCAGACGGATAGACGGACGGATAGACAGACAGGCGGACAGGCTCCTTGACAGAATCGCATTTGGGTATCCTCTCTCTCTCTCTCTCTCTCCCTCTCTCTCTCCCTCTCTCTCTCTGTTGCTGTCTCTGTCTCTCTGTTATCCCTCTTTGATACCCATCTGCATTTGGCAGTGAATTAAAAATGCATACGCTCTGATTGGCAAAAACTTTGCCCTGCCCCTGCCCCTGCCCTGCCCTGCACCTGCCCCGCCCTGCCGCCAAGGGAGACCTTTCCCTTTGATGGGGACAACTTTTCTCATTCAGCTTTAATCATCCAAAAATGTAACTCCCATTCGACTCCCACTCTCCCGCTCTCTCCTATTTCCCCCGTCTCTTTATATCGGTGTTCTTTTTTTTTGGTGGGTTGGTGGGTCGACCGCTTCGTTTGCATAATTACAAATCATATTACCGATTGAGTGGCACATTCTGCAAAACAGCATCCGATTCGGATTCGAATTCATTTTGTTTGTTTCTTTGTTTTTTTTGTTGTTTTTATGTGCTGTTCTGCTGCCGCTGCTGCTGCCTCTGCCACCCGCTGCAAATATTTAACAATCGAAAAGTCAGACTGAATCGCAGACCAAAACGAGGGGGAACGTTGTGAGCCGCGGCAAAGGCCGCGGCTCTACCTTATACCCGGTACTCAGTCAGTATAGACATACACATACACATATACACATATATGAGCAATGTTCGCAAAAGGGACAAATTAAATTTTGGGCAAAAAATAATATTTCAAAAAAATGAAGTCAAATCATTTTTTGGAATATTATACATGTTTTCAATTTTGTTTGCATATGCTTTTTACAACTGCTTCTAAATTTCTACATGACATGTATAACTACATATTTGAGACGTACAAGTGTTTGCGACAGAGAGAGAGGGAATGAGTCAGCGCTTGGCAGGCGTTGCGTAGCCACTGAAATTTAATTTGTTTCTTCTGGCCATAATATTGATCCGACCTGATCCATATTCGGCAATCTGGTAGATATGGTAATTTTCCATGATTCTGCGTTTTTGGTTTTCATTTATCTTAAAAATTGTGGATTTCACAGATTTTCGTTCTTTGTGGGGGCGGAAAGGGGCGTGGCAAAATTTTGAAATACACTTGTGCTGGTTTGGTATCACAGGAGCTTGGATAGAAAGTTTGGTTGCTCTAGCTTTTATAGTCTCTGAGAACTAGGCGACACAAAATACGAATGGGCAAAGTGGATGGGGTCGCGTGTGAGAGAGAGCGAGAGGGAATGATGACTTTCGAAATGGTTTTCTTCATTGTAGCTATAATAATGATCCGATCTGATCCAGATTCAACACTCTGATAGAAATGGTCTTTCTCTATGATTCTGCGTATTTAGTTTTCTTGTATCTTCAAAATTGTGTGTGCCACAGACTTTCGTCCTTTGTGGGGGCGGAAAGGGGCGGGGCGAAATTTTGAATTACATTTGGAGTAGTGTGATCACACAGGAGACTGGATACAAAACTTGGTTGCTCTAGCTTTAATAGTCTCTGAGATATAGGCGCAAATGAAGACGGACAGACGGACAGACGGACAGACGGACGGACAGACAGACATGGCTATATCGACTCGGCTATTGATGCTGATCAATAATATATATACTTTATGGGGTCGGAAACGCTTCCTTCTGGGCGTTACACACAACCGTTATCCCCACAAATCTAATATACCCTTAAACTCTTCGAGTACCGGGTATAAAAACCAAACACTGAATCAGAGCTGCAGCCCGAAAAAAGCTCTTACAACAATGATATTGTATTGCACATGGCCATGGGGTGAGGAGGGGAGTGGAGTGAGGGTGTGTCAGGGGAGGATGGCAGCTCGAAAGGACGAAGTTTGAATGCTCTTTGATTGATTGGTAATTGAATTGGCAATTGCATTTAGAGGTTAGAGGAGGGGATTCATGGCCAAACAGACAGGAGAGATTGATATTGATATTGATGTTGATGGAAACTTGGATGGATCCTCGAGTTGTGCGAGTGTTAAACTAATTTGTTAAGTGGCATATTCTTTGACTGTTCTTTGAGCCTCTGAAATCTTATAATCTTGAATCTTATAGCCCAGAATTCCCAGTCATTCAATTAACAATTTAATGCAGCAATTAAAGCGAAATCGAATTAAATCCATATGAAATGTGGATGCAAATGTAAATCAAATCAAATATTAAAAGCAAATTAGGCAATCTTTAGACAATTTCCACAGACAGTTTCCTGCATCCAGAAGATACATATTTGCACATCTTTCACAGATGCAGATACAGCTGCTGCTGCTGGTGCTGCTGCTGGTGCTGCTGCTGGTGCTGCTGGTGTAATTATTCCAACCAGAACTGCCGCCCCCACACCTGAAAGGAAACCCCGGATATCATTTCACTTCGAGTCCAGTCCCCCAGGAAATGCAGCCAGGACCCAGGAGCCAGGAGCGGCTGCTGCCGCTGCTGCTGCTAGGACATCCATTCGGTTACAATTTCAATATTTCCACCGACAAATAAACAGCAAATGTAAATGCAAAATTCCAACAAATCCAACAGCAACAACAACAACAAATACAACAACAAATACAACAACGAATGCTCTGTGCAAAAAGGAAATTTATGCATATTTAATAACAGAGGGAACCGGGTGGGGGGGAGTTCCTGCAGGACCAGGAATGGAATGAGGAACGAGGAGCGATGAACCAGGAGCCAGGAACCAGGAGCCCGGATATGGAGACGACGACCCGTAGAGCGCTGCTATACAAAATACAAGGCATTTCTCACGCATAAATGCACCAAAATGAAATGAGAAATTCACAGAGAGAAAGAGTGAGAGCGGGAGAGGGAACGGGAGAGGGGGCATACAGCGAAATAGAAAGAGAAAGAAACAGCGAGGGCAAAAAGAGACAGAGAGAAAGAGAAAGAAAACATCCAACCCAGCGTATTGGCGCGGGGGCAGCGGGGGCAGGGGGGGCAGCGAGGAGGGGGGCACATTGAAACAATTTTTGGGCAACAAAATAGTTTTCGCAAATAGTTGATATTTTTGTAATCTCAAATAAAGAAATCGTACATACTCGTACATGTATGTACATATGTACTACCCATACATATATTATACAGAACAATGCATATGTGTATGTGTGTGTGTGTGTGTGTGTGTGTGGGTGTGGGCGTGGCAAGAGCAGCCAGCCAACTGGACACTAATCAAACTTTTTAATATGCCAGGCATACATATGCCAACGTGAGGCGACTTTTGTTTTAGCATAGCAAAACCACACAGAGAGGGGTGGAGGGGGAGGGACGAGGGTTGAGGGTTGAGGGGGTGGGGCACATCGGGGCAAACATTATGAGATATATTTCATATGCGCATAATGCCCAGAGTTATTAGATTGCACAAGGCGCCGCCGACGGGCCTCCAAGAGGAGGCCTCCACACTCGCAAAAAAAACAACAAAAGAAAAGTAAAACAAATTTTTTGAAAATATTAGACTCGCTTAGAGGTACACACATGCATATATACCTAAAGGTATTTAAAGCAGGAACCGTAAACACATAAAAACTTTTTGATATTTTTCAAAATGTTCGAAGATAGCCGAAAAATTGGCAACATTTTCGGTTTAAATCGGATAATTATTATAGCCAGACAGAAGAACTGATATTTCAGGGGATACATTTTAAAGTTTAAAGTTTCTCCAAAGAAAAAAAGCACAAACCAACACAATTTCTCTCAGTGCATAACAGATTTGGTTCATCTGCTGCACGGGCGCTCCATCTGTGTTTTATGTGGTTCGCTCTTCTATGCAAAGACAGTGGAGAGTGGCAGAGAGGGGTGGAGGGGGAGTGGAGTGGCATGCCCCCCCCCCCCCCCCCCCCCCACGTATGTAATGACAAAGCAACTGCCTTCCGAGGAGGAGGCAAGAAATGTGTGGTTTATGGGAGGTCAGCGGAAAATGCATCATCATGAAATGAAATCAAGTGCATTTATTTAGCTCCAAGGAAAAGCGAGAAAAAAGCAAAACTCCGAGAGCACCCCCCTCCTGCCTCCTGCCTCCTACTGCCAAGTGGCATGTGCCATGTGTGTGGGTGTGGGTGTGGGTGTGGGTGTGGGTGTGGGTGTGGGTGTGGCAGGCGTGGCAAGATGAATGATGCAAGTTGCCGGCCACCGCCGCTCGCATATGTTACAGAGTCTCTCGGCTCGGCCTGGCTCGGACTTCTATTTAGTTGCAAGTTGCAAGTTCAAAGCTGCACACGGAAAGAGCCGAAATGTTTGGCCTTTTGTTGCGGATGAAGGGTGAAGGAAAGAAGGGTGAGGTTTATGCTGGGATGCCTTGGAGGGGGGCAGATGCAGAGGCAGAGGCAGAGGCAGACGAAGAGTGAGTTGCAGTTCTTTTTACGACCCAGCAGCAGCCTTTGAAAGCGGAACTTTCAATGGAGGAAAATGCTGAAAAAAGGCAGAGGCAGAGGCAGAAAGGACTTTATGCTTGATGGATGGACAGTTTCAAGGAAGTGAAATGTGGCTTAGGCCCTGAGCTGGCATTGCCACTGCCACTGAAGCTGTAGCTGAAGAGGTGGGATTTTTCAATGAAGTGCAGATTGGAATATAGGGGATACTTTCCGGATACACCCCCCATACATTCCCCACCGCACCCCATTCCTTTGAAGAACATTTCAGCAATAGCTCTTGAAATCCTAAAAGTTATATATGAATCCATTCCTTTATTCCACCCGTAGAACAAGAATTCTTTGGTATTCCACCAGAAACTGGCAATAGTATTCTTTATACTATATCTACATACATATATGTATACTGTCTACTATATCCAAGAGATTTATAATTTTCAGGATGATTATTCTGGAATTCGTTTGCCAAAGGGCCAAAATCTATTCAGAGTTCCACAGCTACGATTCGTTTGAATAAACTAAATATGGGACTATTGCTTCACAATTTATTTTTGTCAGACATCTATCTCGAGTCCTACAATCCTCCCCGCACCCCCGCTACCCCCCTCCCTCCCCTGACCCCAAGGCGAAAGCATCTTTCAGCAAACGAACGAAAATTGTAAACAACATTTTCGCCATTAACAAAATTAAGGCAAAAACATTTCTTCCACATCGGAGAGCACATTCAAATATAATAAAATACAATGTCTATCTCTGTCTCAGTCTCAGTCTCTGTCGCTGCCTCTGTCTCTCTGCCTCTCTGCCTCTCTGCTTGATGCCACATACTATATTTGTGTTTTGTATTTTGTTTTTCGCATTTTAGAAGGCATTCGGGTGAACATTTTGAGGAAATATGGAATATAAATGGAGGAAATCTGACTCGACTCCACGTACAGCAAAATGCCACACATAAACATGTGGCATGTGGGCTGCTCTGATGGAATCAGGGAAAAACAAAGGGGCAAAAAGAGGAAAAGCAAGCTGGAGCTGGAGCTGGAGCTGAAGCTGAAGCTGGAGGAGCAACCAGGGGAAACTTTTTAGACACATGTAGCACAGTGTACAGAGTGCTATATGCAGTATGTAGGAGGTATTCGTACTCGTTATAAATGAAACAAATTAATTAAAAGTGTGCAACGGGTCGGCTACGGAATAAATGAAATGCGAATCAGAATGCGAATCAGAAAAGTTGCTGAATGCATTGCTCTCTCTCTCTCTCTCTCTCTCTCTCCCTCTCTCCCTCTCTCTCTCCTTCTTCTTTTTTTGGAATTTTTCCCATTGTTGTTGTTGCTGTTGCTATTGTTGCTTGTGTGGAGAGTGTTTTGTGTGCATTCAGCTCTCGGGGCAAGGCGAGGCAAGAGAAGGAAAGAGAAGGCAAGGCAATGATAAATTATGCAGCCATCACCTTATTTAAAATGAAGATTAATTTAAGTACTGCCAAAAGTACTGTACTCTTTGTGGCAACTCCTTTTTTTGCGAGGGTGGGCGGGGATGGGCGTGGTGGGTGGCTTCAGTTCAGTTCTTTGAGAAATTGTTGTGCGGCGAGCCAACAAATGGCAGAGGATCAGAGGAATTATATGGAGTGTGGATTCGGTATGGGACTTGGACTTGGACTGGGACTGGGACTGGATGATGGATAAACGAAGAATTCTTTTTGCTGATAAGAGCTCTGCGGAGTGGCTGCGGGTGGCTGGAAAACTGTTGAAATGCAATTTTCTTTGTGAGGTGCCCCTTTCAATTTCCTCCCCTGTCGACGGCCCTGGCTATCTCCACTTCGCCTCCTCCAACGCTTTCATCATCTAAGAACTGCTTCTATCATTCTATCATTTGGATCTCTTATAGCTCCATATCCCTCCCATAGATCTTTCGTCCCATGGAAGACGATTCTCGACCTGACAGATTCTGTGAATATCTGTCAGTTTATCCTCTCCTGTCTCCCCTCTCCTCCTGTACAGTGCACTTCTCGCTCCTTCTCGCTCAACAACTGAACCCAATGGAAATTGAATTCCATTCCCCCATAAATACCAGGAGAAATACCACCTCCAGAGCTGTCTCTCTCTCTCTCTCTCTCCCTACCTATCTGTCGTCTGACAACTTGCCGCCGGCTGCGGCAGCTGCTACCGTTGCACAGCACAGCACAGATGCTGCGGCCAATGGAGGAGCAGGAGGAGGAGGCGGCATGCCGCGGCCTATATAAATATGCATATGCTCCACAAACATTTGCCAAGTTATCCGCCGCTCCAACCGCCCATCCACCCGCAAATCTGCTACGAGGATTCGGATTCGGATTCGGATGTGGGGTAGAGGTAGAGGTAGAGCTGGTAGTGGTAGCTGCTAGGGGTAGTGGGGTCTCCCGAAATTCATGCCAAATCTGCTGACATTTTCGGAAAATAAATGCAACGTCAGAAGTATTCCGCGTGCATGCAAATATTGCGAGTCGCGTAGTCGCGGGTTGTGTTTGCGTCGCCTCCAATCGCTTTGTGTGTGGCATGGCAAGGCAAGGCATGGCCTGGCATGGCCTGGCATGGCCTGGCATGGCGTGCGATAAATATACAAATCCCAGAACACAGAATCCCAGAATCCCAGAACCCAGGCAGCTCTTGCTCTCGCTTTCTCTCTCCCGCTGGTGGCGCGCTGGTTAGACATCCGTTTAATTGAGTCAACACGATGGTGGGAATGGGAGTGGGAATGGGACCGCGAAGATGGGAGGAGAGGATGATGCATGGAGATAAAGATGATGCTGAGACAGCATCTGGAGGGGGGGCTGGCTGGGGGGCAGGGCATCAAATAAACGCCCCCGCCTTGCCTTCGTCACGGTACATTAAAAACTAATTTATGGATTTCGAAAGCCAAAAGCCAACAGAATGATTTATGCAGAGAACCCATCACTCCCCCACTCCCCTGGACAACACCCCCGGTACAGGAACAGGAACAGGAATAGGAAACAGGAAAAAGTAAAAGTAAGGAAGAAGAATACTCACAGGACTTGGGTGTCGTAGGGCACTTGCGGAGTGGCCGTGAGCTTGGCGCGAATGCAGCGCACGGTGCGCGAGTAGCACTCGCATCCCGTCGGACAGTAGACGGCCTCCGACCCGTCCGCCAGCAGCAGGACAAGGAGCACCTGGAGCAGGAGCACTCCACGCCACCACATGACCATGGCGAGATTCACAGAGGAAGCACCGAAAAAAAAACCACACACAATGCAATCTTCGAGCGATAACCCTTGGACGTGGAGCGGAAGTTCTTGGGCTTCTTATCGCTTGCCCAGTTGAGGCTCGTTGAGGTTCTTGGTGGACTTGCGGTGGACTGCGCAAGTGCGACACTCACATATCGCGGTACGCGCTTGTGTCTACGCAAGGTTCTGGTTTCAAATGTTTCTCAGATATTTGCTATTTCGATATTCGAGAGTGCTTTTGCTTTGCCGAGTGTCAACTGCACGCGCCAAATGCCGACGAGCATCTGAATCGAGAATCGAGGAACAGAACATAGCAGCACAGCACAGCACAGCACAGAAATGCTCGACCGAGTTGCATGCAGCAAGCACCAGTACACGAGGGGCATCGTCATCGGCGTCGGAGTCGGCGTCGGCTTCGGCTGCCGCTTCCCCGGATGCAGTCTGTGATAACAATTTTCCTGAGGCGAACCCGAAACAGAGCCCCGCCGCTGAAGAGTGCTCGATATTAGTTGGGGGGCCACTCCAGTCCATGTGACTGAAGCCTACACTGAGCCAAAGGAATGGATGGGTGGATGGATGGATGGGTGGCTGCATGCTGCATGCTGCCGCCTGCACCTGTACCTGGTGGCACGGTGGCACCCATCAAGGCCAGAACTGGAGTAGTGGAAACCGAAAAAAGCACAACAAGCATACGCCACGTTGCACATGCAGCATAAAATGCTTTGCCTGCTGCCTCATTTTTAATGCATGAGGCGGAGGGTAGCGGGGACAGTGGGACAGGGGCACAGAGTGGTTCCACACTCCATTTGCTTTGCCACCAGCAAAACGCTGCTGCAACTAGCTCGCTTAAGCGAGTTTTCGGTGATAAGACGCGAAATCAAATTTAAAAGCTATCAATTTGATATTAGTTTAGGGACCTGACAAAAACCCGTTGGGGAAACGCTGCTGGTGGGGGGTGGAGGGGGGATGCCGACAAACGAGGGGCCTGTCGATGGTTTTGGGTTCCTCTATGTGTGTGCTTTTTGGACACCAGACGAGAGACGGCACAGGGCAGACGGCAGACGGCAGATGCCACGCTGCAGCTCATAAAATTTCCCAGTTCTGGTGGAGAATTCATTTTGCACTGTCTATTTTTTTTGTCTCTATTTTTGCCTGCAGTTTTTTGTTAGCTGTCGAAGTTTTGAAATCAATTTGCAGATGATTTATTATGTCCGGGGCATGGAGAAGGGGGCCAGGAGGAGGAGCGGATCAGAGGAATGTTCTGCATACGACAGCGACGGCAAATGGAAGCCACTGACGTTGATGAATGCCTCTGTGTATTGTTCTGCTGTCAGTTTTGATCAAATTTGTTTCCCAGGCATTGAATTGCAGGTGAAGTGGAAAATTTGCAAGTTATGCGGCACTTTCTGCGCCCATTTGTTGCTGTTGTAGCACTGCTGTGGCACTGGAAGAGCGAGGGAGGGAGGGCGTGTAGCGGGAGGGCGTAATCTGCAAATTGATTGCAGGTCCTTGGGAATCGAGAGGAAAACGCCATCAAATTGCGGTATTCAGTAGACAGTACATACTCATTCTGGATGCTTGCTTATTCTGACGGATTGCTCGTCCAAGCAAAACGTCATTCAAAAAGTAACCGCTTTTGAGATTTCACTGCCCACTCAGTCATAATTTTAGCACTAGCGCGTGTCATTACTGCGATAGTAAATACGCATCTCCATCTCAGCCGTTGCCTATCGATACAAAAACTACATAGAAAATGCACAAAATTTAACTCAAATTGCAATGAAAGTACGCTAATTAAGCTACAAATCCAAATCCGTAAAAGAAAACATCAATTTATTGACACAGCGCAGAGTTTAGAGCATATATAGTACCCTCAACGTGCGCTACGTTGAATTATTACATTCGTGGTATGGAGAAGGGAAGGGTGAGGGCCAGACCGGCGACCTTTGATAATAATTTTTATCATTTTTATTTTAATTGCGACTAGAGTTTCCATTTTGAAAAACTTCACTCCTCCGCTGGGAGTGCAGGGAGAAGCCCCAGCGTTGGGAAGACATCTTTGAAATCTTTCTTAACTTTAAATTGAAGAACTTCAAATGGCCGTTTGATGGCTAAAGTGTCATACTCTGTAATTGTTTCAACGCTTCATTCAGCTCAAATCAATTTTTTTCCTAGTCCTCTTCATTTGTGAGAGCAGTGATCAACCCCCGATATTTTGTGAGCCGCGGCAAGCGTCGCGGCTCTACTTTTGTGCCGGTGCTCAGTCAGTATATTGTACAAATGTGAGCTTATGTTTTATGTATCTTTTACAATATATTTTATTGTATTTTTGCACATTGGTTATACCCGTTCCATCAAGTTTCCATTTTTATCCAACTGTTTTGTATTCCGTTACATCAGTCTCCCTCTATTTTTCTCTTCTCACACCAACATCGACCAATATATTTTGCTCCGCTTCGAAAAGGAGCGCACACTGCACGATTAAGAGTGAGATAGAAAGATAGAGAAAGGGAGATAGAGATAGAGTGAGAATGAGAAAGCGCGTAGAAAGGGTATGGTACCGTAGCCACTAAAAACGGAAGAGAACCAGGTATAAAAAGGATCCTTTTAATCGACTCTGGAAATTCTTACGATTGTGAGTGAGGAGAAAAGTCATATTAAAAACTGCATAGATTTTTATGATTTTTCAACTCCTCAAATGAAACAATGAAAAACAATCGGTTCTGAAATGTTCTTCTGGTGACAAGTTTGTAGTTTTTTAACTTTCATATTCAAACAGTCCCTTCTTTCGGATCGTCTTTGGCGAGATGAATTGTCAAATGATGAGTTTGTTTCAACATTCTTGACATCTTTTAGAGCAGATTCAAAGCTTCAACAGAGGCGGAAAACGGAAGTCACTAAAGTCGATGACTGCTTCTGTGCATTGCTCTGCTGTCAATTTTGATCAAATTTGTTTCATTTCTCTGCGCCCATTTGGTGCTGTTGCAGCATGGCAGAGAGAGTGAGAGAGGAAGGGCGTGGAGAGCGTAATCTCCAGTTTGATTGCAGGTCCCTGGGAATCAAGACAAAAACACCATCAAATTGCGGAATTCCGTAGACAGTACACACTCATTCTGGATTCTTGCTTATTATGACGGATAACTCGTCCAAATAAAAATGCCATTCAAAAAGTAACCGCTTTTGAGATTTCACTGCCCACTCAGTCATAATCTTAGCACTAGCGCGTATTAGAGCTGCGATAGTAAATACGCATCTCCATCACAGCTGGTGTCTATCGACACTATTCAGAAAAATACATAGAAAATGCATAAAATATACTTCAAATTGCAATAAAAGTACGCTAATTAGGCCAATAATTAGCCAATACAAAAACATGTAAAAAAAAACATCAGTTAATTGATAATGCGCAGAGTTAAGCGCACTTTTAGTTCCCTAAATTTGCGCTTTCCAACACTACAATCAACAATCAGCCGGTTCACACAGCCCTCCCTTCTCCCACCCAAGAAACAATCAAAATAAAAATAAAAACCCGTGAGGAATTCGTGTGAAATAGATCCTCATGACGTTGCTATGTCCAAGCGAAACAATATAACCTACGTCAAGCCGCAGGAACCCAGTTTTTTGGCCAAACTGAAGGCGGAAATCGGCTACAAAGAGGGGCCCACCGTCGACACAAAGGTAAGTTTCGCGCAAACCAAATCTGGCCTCCAAAGCGCCCTCATGACCCAAACGTGCCTGCTCTGTTTGTGAAATTTTGGAATAGCGCCAACGACTCGAAGACGAGGACCCAGAGGGCTCGGACTCTGGCGAGGAACGGCCGGAAAGGGAGGACGAACAGCCCCAGGTGGTGGTGCTTCAGGCCGGAGATCTATCCGCCGCGGAGGCGCTCGAGGAGAAACGTTTAGCCGCCAAAGGTATGTGTACCCACACACACACTCTCGCACCCATCCGGCATATATATGTACGCGCCAGCTGCAATGGTATGGTGTCGGTGTGTGCGTAGGTAGGATGTAGTTTGTCTGTGGCAGTGTTTAACTTTCAGTTCGGTTGAGTCAGAATCGAGCGGCGGTCGTTTTCCACGCTTCTTTCTGCCCTATACTATATACCACCATATATACATACATATATACACCCGTATGTACATGCTACGTATGTGTGTCCGTATGTGCGCGCGTGTTTGTGTGTGTGTCTTTGCATTTTTGCAAATGAAAATTTAAATAAAATATAAACAAAATAGAGATCCAAATCCCAACTGTGAAAATCGAAAAACAATCGCAGAATCGGCGCCCGCTCCACAATTTTGAATTTGCTCTGGTGCGTTATTTGACAGAGAAAATGAAAACGGTTTTTTGATGCATTCGTTTGTGCTGAATATTTTGGCAATGGAAAATTCGATTTTTGATGATAACTTCATCATCAATCCTAACCTCGAAAATGTGTCTGGCTGGGAGTTTGCGACTTGCCACGCCCGCCAGGAGCTGTAGCTGGAGTTGCGTAGCTGCCCGCGTACCTGGCCTGGGCTGGCGGGCCGTCGTGGTTGCCGTGACAGCACCCGTTCCCCAGTACCGACGACCCCATTCCTGGCGGAGATTCGCTTTTGCAATTAGTGGCCAGCGGAGCACCCTCGCACCGACACACACACACACACACACACACACACACACACGCTTACACAAACGCCCACACGGACACGGAATACTTAGACAATGGCCAAGGCATACACACTGACATTTTCATTGGGGGCTCCGCCAAAGCAAAGCATGTGATGAAAATCATAGTCAAAGTGGAGCGCACGATAAAGCAGCCGGCAAAGAAGTTAACAAATAACAGCGGCCCAACAACAGCTGCCTGCCGCTGCCGCTGCTGCTGCTGCTCAGTCTCCGTCGCGTCCCGTCCCGTCCATCCACTTGCACACTGTAGCGCAGAAAATCGGGTGAAAACGTGTGAAAGAACGAACGAACGAAGGAAGCAGGCAAAGAGGAGACAATGATGAACGAAACAAGCAAGCAAAGAGTACGGCAAGTGGCTTGACGACGACAACGACGTGGACGTGGAGGAGAGGAGAGGAGGTAGCTGGCTGTGCCGGGAGCGGGGCGGGGGCCCAGCAGTTGTCCGTTTTGCCGTTCGGGTTGCGAATCCGATGGTGGAGCACGGTGGGAAATGGAAGAGTGTGGCAGGGCTGAGAACGCTCGCAAAAGAGAGATATCTTGCGGCTCTGCAGAGCAGGGGGCGGGCATAGGTTGTAGGTTGTAGGTGGAATAGTTCTGATTCTCATTCCCCATCATCATCACTATCATCATCATCATCATCATCATTGGCATATTGCAATTGAAACTGATTTCTGGAAAATGATTTAATCAATCTTTTACCTTACCATGCCTCTTCCTCCCACTTCCAGAGCTGGCTGAGAGGCGTGCGGACTTGAACCAACCCATTGTCTTCAAACAGCGCGTCAAGCAGACCAACATCAAGGAGGAGGCTGATAAACCCGAGCCCAAGAAGAGCAAGAAATCCGATAAGGGAAGCAAGAAATCCAAGGCCGCTGCCGTCAGCAGCAAATTGTCGTTCAACGAGGACGAAGAGGACAACGAAGGCGGAGAGGATTAGGCGAGAACTTCCAGTTTTCCAGCTCCAGTTACTGTTCAGTTCCAGCCCCGTCCCGGCCCATTGAGGTTGTTTGCAGTGAATGATTAGGTGAGTGCCGCCTGAAAAACTGTTGACTAGCAATGTGCAAAAATTAAAAGGATTAACCTAAACCATCTCCCGGAGCCTTCAAATGTGTTTTTTGTGTTCTGAGTTTCAAGGAACTGTCGAATATGTATATAAAAAGCCATAACTTAATTCGAAATTGGTGTGGCATTTTTTTGTCACTCTTAAATATTTAGTTTACATCAGATTCTTTCAATTTGAAAGAGTTTTCAAATAAAAATCCCAATCACAACGAAAAATCCATCAGATTTGTACTCAAATTGTTATCCCACAAAAGATATTTAATTCACAAAAATAATAAAACCATGTTTGATCCTTCATTCAGTTAAAAAGTGCACTTCCAGAAGGATTTTCTTATCAGCGAATTCAGATATAATCCAGACGGCCAAAGTCAGGCACAAAAGGTCACGTGTATGTATAACATAAAATGCTTGTTACCGAGGCATTATAGCGGATAGTTTGAGTCTTTAATGAACCCAGTAGTACCCAGTAGAGGAGGGGGGGGACTACATACAAAGCAAACCGTCCTACCAGTTGCCGATCACGGGGGTGAGAAGCGGGTTACTTTCAAATTTTGTACTTGCATATAGACCAAATCGCACACATACACCCATACTTTCATATATGTATGCACATATATATGTATATATGTATGTATGTATCTGCGTGCAATGTACATACATACATATATATATATATATAGAAATACATACATATGTACGCATGGGAGCGAAAGAGAGGCAACGTAATCTGAAATAAGTTGGAGAAGAAGAAGCATCAGCAGCGCCAGCAAAAAGTATCGTGATTGAGTTTAAGACGCTATGCATTAGTATATGTGTAAGCGTATGAGTGTATGTGCGTGTGTGTGTGTGAGCGGGGGCTGGGGAGGAATTCCGTATTGGAGCTGTAACTATTTTCCCATCAGCAATAATCCGATATCCCCATCATCACCATCATCCGTTTCGCGCGGGCTAATTTCAAATATCTGCACATGCAGAAAGGAGACAAGAAACGTATAAATCTATCAGCTACACCGGCGACGCGACAAGGCAATGCCGTTTCAGTTTTGTTTTGTTCATTTCGTTCGTGGCGCGCGTACAATTGTCAAATTTGTTTTCCCTCCCGCCGTACCATCCATTCACATGGCCCACCAATACACTCGCATCCATTGCCATGCGCTTCACACTGCCATTCGCTATTTTAGAGCGCAAAACTGTTTTTGTGCTCTCCAGTGCTGCCAAGTTTTCATCAGAAAAAAAAGCTGGTTTCAACTTAAAAAAACCTTGAAAAAAGCTAAACATTTTCAGAAAAATTCCAGAAAAAATACAAAAACTGTTACAATCATAAATTACTCTTATGGTTTCAACAGTTTTTGTATTAAGGTAATATTTAATAGAATTTTTACAGTATCTCCATTAGGCCATCTAGCTAGATAAGTTTAAGGTACTCGGCAATCAAATCTGCATTTCCCAAGTCTTACTAAGCCAGATCTGTATATTCAAATACCATATATTATTATCCTTTAAATGAAAAAAACGTTTCCTTATGCATAGAATACTATTGGCAGGTTAATGGTATTCCTTTTTAACTTAATCAGATGAACCTGATTAGCCAGGCCCTCAGTTGGTATTCAAAAACGTTAGATCTGACGGGAAAAAAGCGAAACCGGCAGCCCTCGTGCTCTCTGTGCGGCTCTCCATCTCAATTCAGTGCTCTCGGCACTGCCGGCAACCGCCAAAGGTGTTTATGTCAGCAGCTGGGGGACTGAGGACAGAACGAACAACAGAAAAACGGCCTGTAAATACAAATTAATTAATGAAATCTATATGGCACTTGTTCAATTTTTTGCATTTCGGCGTTATCGATTTTCGATAATTCGTCCCAGCAGCGGTTGCAACCCTGTGTGTGCCCGGCTGTTCTATGCAACTCTGTTTTTGCTTTTTCCGCCTCACACATTTCCAGTTTGCTTTGCCTTGTTTGTCGTTTTGTGTCGCGCTTTACCTCGGCGTTCTTTCCATTTTTTTCTTCACCCCCACGAAAAGAATTTTTGTGTTGTTTGGAGTAAAGCGTGCCAGAGCGATCCTTTTGAGAGTTGTTGCATATTAAGGAGTGTAGTGGAGTGGATTAGTAAGGACAACAGCAACCTGCTAACTGTGAAATGCAATGTAAATGTAAGTCCGGCTACTTGACTACATGGTGTGGGCGACGCCACCGCACCGAAACAACAAAATGTTGCAGCAGCTGCAAAATGTTGTTGCTGCAGTGCAAAAATTAACTTTGCCCAAATATCGGATGGTTCTTTGCAACGTAGTTTTAGTTCACTAAAAGTGTATATATATATATATATATACATATAACATTCAAACACCTACATAGAAACCCGCACACACAACCAAACATACACGCGTATATATATACATATATGTATGTATGTACGCACACTAGCGCAAAAACACGCTCCTGTACCAAAGTACTCCACCACGCCGCCAAGCCAACCAACAACCAACACCACAAACGTCGTCATCATCGTCTCACCCGGACCCCGGCCGTATCCCCTCCCCTCTCTGCCGCTCACCTCCAACAGCCCGCCCTTCCTCCCTCCCTCCCTCGTGTCCCGTCATCATCCCAGTGTCTGCGTGTCCGTATGTATCTCCACAGAAACATACATACATACATACGGTTGGTTGTATATATAGATTGTACATATGTATGTTTGTATATTTGTGCGCTCGCCTGTCGGTGTGTTTGTATGTCTGTCTGTCTGTCCGTCTGTATGTATGTATGTCAATCGTTTTGTTGGTTCTGCTCGGTAACTGTTCGTCTGTATGTTTGTATGTACATACATATATATGTATGTATGTGAATACATATATATACTTGTATATAAGTAAATATGTGCATGACATGCTACATTATATATCTATACATAGATATGTGCAACCATTTATGTAAATACTCCCTGCATATAACGTTTTTTATGTAATTTACATGCATTCATTACATATTAAATTGTATTTTAGTTTTAATCCAATATGGCAGCCATTTTGTATCAATCCATTCTTTGAACTCCCCTGCCCCTGCCCCTGCCCCCATCCGCCTACCATACTACTATCCATCCTCGACTCCGTGTCTCCCCCAATCTCTCCCCTTACCGACGACATAGCCATCTCTTTCCCTAACTTGGAATGGGTTTTAATTCACCTAGATTTTCAATTTTTTCGGTGATGGTTATTCTCTCTATCTCTATCTCTCTCGCCTTCACCTCTCCTCTCTTCTCTTCTCCCCTCCGCTTCTTCCTCTTCCTCTCTTTCTGCAGTCTTGGCTCTTTTTTTTTTATTTTTACTCTTTGTGCCGCCCGCTTTGTGCTGCTCTTTCGTTGCCTCCGATACCTTAGTTTTCTTTCATGTGCCAATTTTTCCGGTTCGTCTCAAGAAGAAGCTATTAAGTTATTGCAAATATTTCTTCCGATTTCTTTCGATGTCTTCCGATCGGCACCTTCCGAGGAGTTTATCTACCCAGACTAAATCCAATTGCTTTCCTTCCTTCCAGAAACACAAGATACAGCGCCAACATACACCTCGACTAAGGCACATTCCACACACCAGATAACAGACAAACAAATGACTGAAGTCGATGTCGTCTTGCCGGAGGGCGTGGCCGAGCCCACAACAAAGCTTGCCAGCGCATCAAGTCCGACCAGAGCCAAGGTCGACAGTAAAGAGAGCTCCACAGAGGCGATAGAACTGGCCAACGATGAGGAGAAGACGGAGTCGGAGCTAGAGCCAGAGGCAGAGCCAGAAGCCGAAGCTGAAGCAGAGGCTGAACCAGAGCCGGTTACTAAGGAGGCGGAGGAGGTGCCTTCCGCTGACAAGGAGATCAAAAAAGATGATGTTGTGGAGGCATCACCCAAGGCTCCAGCTCCAGAGGAATTGATGGATGTGGATGAAACCGAAACCGTGACAGAGGAAGAAGATGGAGAGGACTCACAGATCACAAGCAGCAGTTCCAAGGAGCCCAAGCTGCCAGACGGCGAGGAAGAGATGGACACAGTGGAGGAGGAGGCCACCACTAACGGGGATCATGAGCCAGAGGCTGAGGACGCCGAGGAAGACGATGTAGAGAAGATCGGCAGCACAGCAGAGAACAGCTGCGAGGCCGAAGATCCACTGGGAGCAGCCACCACACAGCCCGATACAGAGGAGGAGGAGGCATCTAGCGAAAAGAAAACAGAGCTGGCGGAGGACTTAGACGGCGAGGAGAGCAGCCAGCAAAGCGGAACGATCAAGTCGGCCAGCGACGAGGAAGACGAGGAGGAAGAGGAGGAGAGCAGCGGGGAAAAGAAGGAGACCCTGAATGGGTTTGTGGCAAGCCCACACAGTCCAGCGGAGAAGTCGCCACAGAAGGAGAATGGCCAAGCCAGCACAGCCGAGGCTAAGGCAGCCGCCAGCAGCCACGATATGGGCGTCGTTAATCTGGATGAAGACAGCGACGAGGAAATGGACGATATATCTGACCTCAAAGAGCCGGCCGCTAAGCCAGCTTGCCCCGAGATCGCAGCGCAGCCGCCTGCTTCTTCTAGCGGTGCCGAATCTTCAGATGATGCAGTGCTAATACCCTCCGACTCTGACTCCGAGGCGGCAGCACCGCCGCCACCCATCAAAAAGAGTCCAGTGGCAGCAGTGGCGCCCAAGCCGGCGCCACCTCCGCCGCCGCCCGTGCTGGATGATGATGACGACGATGATGACTGTGTGGTCATTGAGGACGATACGCCGCCAAGTATTTCGATCAGCGGCCTGGGGCTGGCTGGCAAGCGCAAGAGCGACCATCCGGACGACATGCATCAGCAGCCCAGCAACAAGAGGCAGCGGAGCAGCACGCCCTTAGGTCTGGGCCAGCTGACCATCAAGGATGCCCGCTCGCTAATGCCACACGAAGCTTCCACTGGGTCTGTGGGACCCAGGGACTCAATCTATCCAGTGACCATTACCAATGCGGTGACTGGGGCGGCCACCAATCTCGGTGTGACGCCGCCTAAGCTGGTCCCCATGGCGGGGACCAACGCGGCCCAGCTGAATCCCCCGACTTTGTCCCTCACGGGCCTGCCCAGCATGACCAACAATGCCAACCTCCTGCCAGGACTCACCGACGACATGTTCGTCCTCGAGGCGCCATCGTTCATTGTGCCCTACATTTACGAGAAGCCGCCCCACGAGAACATTCGCGAGGTGATCAGGTCCATTGAGACGACGTACGCCCTGTCGCCCGAAGACCTCGCCGAGGCGGTAAAGGGCGACGAATTCGACATGATGACCGAGCAGAACAAGGAGGTCAAGCCAGCGGACCCCTCCGCCGAGGGCAAGAAGAAAAAGAAGCGGGCTGACGATGAATCGTGGTCGGAGCAGTCGGACGAAGATGACGATGACGAAGACGACGACGACTCGGAGTCCGGGGTGCGCACCAAGGTACTGATCAAAGAGGCCAACGATGATCTGACTGCCCTCAAGGGTGCCATCAAGCCAGCCGCGGCCCTGGCGGCCACTGGGGGAGTGGTGCCGGCCAACAATGCGTCAAACAGCGGCAAACCCGGCCAGGAGAACTACTTTGAGAGTCCGCTCGGAAAGTTCTTCATGGACATTGGCGTGGGTCTCGTGCAGGAGTATGTTCAGGCGGATCTGTTGCGGCTCCAGAAGCGCAAAATGCGCAAATCGCTCACGCGCGATCCCAAGGACTTTGAGATGGCCATCACCGCGCTATCGGGCAACCTGCAGGCCTCCAAGACGAAAAACGCCCCCTTCAAGTTCACGATGAAACGCTGCGAGTTCTGCAACTTCAAGTCGGAGTCGGCTCTCTCCATGGCCAACCACTACGAGACGCCGCACATGAACGGCGTACTGTACAAATGCAATTTCTGCACTTTTGAGATCCGCAATGCCACTGAAATTGTCTACCACATGGAGGCCGTACACAACATAAAGGCGCGTCTGATCAAGCCACTGCCATACCATCAGTGCCCCAACTGTGGGTTCGAGGACAATGGCAAGGCCAAGCTGGCTCGCCATCAGCCGGTGTGCGCCAAGAAGTTCCGACCGGAATTGAATCTGGCGCCTCCCAACGACTGGGAGGCCCCAGCCAAGATACCACGCATCAAGCCCAGGCATGGACTTGTGGGCACAGCCACCGCCTATCAGGTAAGCGAATTCCATTTGGATTTATTTTCAATTGCGATTCAAATTGTTTTGTTTTTTATTCCAGGCCATGGCTGCACAGGCAGCGGCGCAAAAGGCTGCTTTGGCCACCATTCAACAGCAGCAGGCCCAGGCTCAGGCCAGGAACCTGCAGGCAGCTGCCCTGGCCGCCCAGAATGCGGCCAAGATGCGACAACGTGCCCCACCGCCGCCGAAGCCCAATTTGGTGCGGAGCCCTCAAACGCCAGTGCGTGGAGCTGTTGCGAATGCTGGACTCACTGCGCTGCCCAATAGCTACCAGTTGGCCGCGGGACAGCTTGTCCAGGTAAAAGATCGAATGATGTACATGGAAGATCTCGTTGCTCATATAACGTTTTGCTTGGTTTGTGCAGCAGGCATCCAAGAAGCCGATGGCAGGGCAGCCCAGCATTTCCATAACGCCATTACCTCGCCAAAGTGCGCTCGTCGGTGGTGCGTCCCCCTCGTCCAGCAAGGTGCCGCAAGCGGCAGCTGGCATGAAGCCCGGCCAGACGCCCACAGGCAACAACAAGGCTCAGTTTGTCATCTGCGAGATATGCGATGGCTACATCAAGGATCTGGAACAGCTGCGCAATCACATGCAGTGGATGCACAAAGTGAAGGTAAAGCTGAGTTTCCTTATTGTCTGTGTTTCCTTTTCTAACATGCATTTTCCATTCGATGCATGTGAATATGTATCTATCGCAGATACATCCCAAGATGATCTACAACCGACCGCCACTGAATTGCCAAAAGTGTCAATTCCGTTTCTTTACGGATCAGGGATTGGAGAGGCATTTGCTGGGTTCCCACGGCTTGGTCACAAGCTCCATGCAGGAGGCGGCCAACAAGGGCAAAGACGCCGGTCGCTGTCCCGTTTGTGGACGGGTAAGTGTTACTCATTTGTTTATCATCATCCGATGATTAGTCATAATTAATTGTGATTCCCATTGCTAACTGCTAACTGCTATCTGCTATCTGCGCAGATGTACCAATGGAAGCTTCTGAATCACGTATCGCGCGATCATCATATGACCCTGAAGCCCGCACATCTATCGTACAAGTGCACCGTGTGCACGGCCACCTTTGGGATGTACAAACAGTTCGAGACGCACGTGTATACCGCCCACAGCACTGTGGCCAGAAAGGCGATGGACAGCAAGAAGAACAGTGCGCAGTCCAGTGGATCCTCCTCTGCCTCTATATCGCGTTCCCTGGGTGCTGCCAACGACTCGCTGCTGAAGCCGCTAAAGATCAACGATGAGATCACCATCATACCACAACCCGCATCGAAGCCACGCATCACAAATATGGAGAGTCATGTTATAGGTGCGTCCTTATCCTTCATCCCCCTCCCATGTATAGTCCAATGCTAATCTCTCCTCTTTTGGCCGTTCGTTCGCACAGATTAAACAGAACAGACCGTGTTGGATCAACCAAAAACCTAATCTCGCATAGTTTTCAGCATTGGCAGGCGCTTTATCATTAGGTTTAGTTTTGTAAGCAGATCTGAACCGTAACGACGTCCACTTTTCTACGATGTCGGAGCGACGGGACGGGACGGCACGGCACGGGTCACATCCATTTAGTTTCTTAAGCCGAAGTGTATAAAAGTATAAGGAGAATGTGTTAGCAACCTTCCCTTACCCCCGCCCCCGCCCCCGGAATAAACTAAAGTAAATTATGCTACAGTTAAATCTTGCATGCACACCA
Organism: Drosophila athabasca; assembly: GCA_008121215.1. Taxonomy (NCBI): domain Eukaryota; kingdom Metazoa; phylum Arthropoda; class Insecta; order Diptera; family Drosophilidae; genus Drosophila; species Drosophila athabasca. The sequence goes on along the minus strand of CM017796.1, from coordinate 65,747,660 downwards.
GCTACAGGATACACGATAACTGATAAAAGATACATCTAAACACAGATACTATTGTAGTTACGGATTACAGATTACGGATTACAGATTACGGATACATGTACGTTTTTTTGGAGTGAAGTGTGCACATAAGTTGAAGTTGTAGCTACTACTAATATATGATATATATACGAAGAAGATAGACCACATACATACGAGTACATTTAGCTGTAGATTATAGACTATATTATATATATTTATGCATATGTATTTTGAAAGTGAAAGAAGGAAAGCCGCCAGAGCGCATGACGTCTGAATGACGACTATGTAAATTAGTTAAAAACTAAACTATACTACGACTTCGAGTATCCAAATTTTGTGTTGCAGAATGTATATACATTTTGAATGGCCCCCCGCACCCGTAATCGCACGCCGACCCCCACCCCCATCCATAATCTGTACCCCCAGACCCTAGATCCTACTGCGTTCTCGAATCACACTCTATGTGCATCTTCTCCAGAGAGAATGACGCAGGAGAAAGTGAGGAGTGGGAGCAGGACGGCGGACTCCTTGTAACTGATCTGAGAGACGTTCAACATTTTAATTTTCGTGTACAAGTTTAAACTTATATTTATATTACTTATTCTAATATTAAGATTAAAGTATATATCATCTATTACCTTGTAAGATCAATGTACTACAGTTATAAAGCAAAAACAACACAACAAAACAACTGAAAATGATAAAATTAAAAACCTAGTTAATATAAAAGATTATACCACATACCACATCTATCCCAGCCTCAAGATTGTGCATAATTTAAATTCAAATTGAAATTGAAATGGGTATAGATAGACATTGACATAGACCCGAAAGACGAGGGACCTGTGGATTCTGAGAAATGGAGCAATGTGTAGCAATGTAGCATCAACATTAAACTCGGTTTCCGTGGCTAGCGAGGTGTGAGAAGTGAATGCTTTTAGCAGTCACATGATGTGAGAGCTAAGTCGGAGCACCCTGCATTCCCCTGCACCCCCCCAACATAGCACCAGTCATCAGTGGACGGATCGGATCGGATCGGCTTGGCTCGGATCGGATACGGATAGACAACGCATTTACCTAGCACTAATGCGAAATTTATTTTTACTTTACAATAGAAAAAAAAAAAAAGTGAATAGAAATTCCGACCGTGTGATGGATGTGTCACCATGGCAACTGTCGGCCGCATGTGCATGTGTGAGAGTGGTGTGTGTGTGTGTGTGTGTGTGCGCGTGTGTGTGATTTCCTCGTCCAGTCTTTTCTACGACTCGCAACACTGATGGCTACATGCATGCAATGCATATGTGTGTGTGTGATGAAGGATATGTCTATGTAACTATGTAATTCTAAAGGTATAAGGGAGAGCAACGCACTGCATCACGTACTTCAGGTTCAGTTTTGTGTTGGCTGATCGACCAGCGCCACCTCGTTATCCGCTGCCGGATTCACTGGCAGCGCCTGGCCAATGCTGCTGCTGGGCGGGAAGAGCTGTGCCGCATGCGTCAGCTGGGCGAGAGCGTCTTTGTCCAGAATCTGGGGCTTGTCAGCGGCACTGGTGTTCGATCTGCTCAGCTGGTAGAAGGCCGTGTCGCTGTGGGTGATGTTCACAATGCTGCCGGTGAGTGGCAGCGTCTCGAGCAGCTCCTGGGGACTGCTAAAGGCGCCAAGGTTCACAGGGGCAATGCCAGTGAGCACTTGACCGGTGACGTTCGTCTGGATGGGCAGCGGAATGTTGCCAAGGTCGATGTGGCTCTTGTTGCTGTGCGTGTCGTAGAAAGTGAGGTCCACACGCTCCTGGCTCTCGAAGCTGGTGTCGTTCTCACCCACCTCGGTGAGGATGCCGATCTCATAGACAACTGCCTTGACCACGTACCTAAAGACGGGCAACGGGACAGTTGTAGTGACCATTCGGGGGTGAAGTCGCAAGATGGAATCTCTTGATCTCTTGAAGCTACTTACAGATTCTTGGGCGTATCATTCACACTGGCCCGGAGCTCTTCAATGGTGGCGTTGTCGATGCCCGAGCTGACATCCAGAACGGGGAGAGAGCAGCTGAAGGCCAACAGCATGCCGAGCACAGCGGCTCCGAGTACAGCCTGGTGGATCTGCATCTTGGTTCTCGTTTTCGGGCAAATCGGTCAAAGGCGATGGCGAACAGGCAAACGGAAACGACTGGGCGACGACTGGGCGACGACTCTGCTGTCTGGCTCTTGCACTTGCTCTTGCTCTGGCTCTGGCTCTAGCTCTGGTTCCTCGGCTGACTTTCGCGCGTTTAAAGTTAATTAGTGCAGATCCGAGCGCTTTTATAGTCAGCTCAGACGGACTGTCAGCGGACAGCGGACTGCGGAGAAGCTTCGGACGACGGACAAGGCGCGATTCCGCGTAATTATCGACATCTGTTAATTGCCCGACAGGTTTGCCACACCACTTCACTCCGGGGCTATGGCTACAGTTTCTAGCCCGATCAGTCGCCTCGCCGAACTTGGCTTCCGTTTCGACCAGGCGAAGAGGAAGGGCGCGAGGAGCAGGGCACAGAGGCTGTTATTGTTTTTATCGCCAATCCCGGGGCCAGACTCTAATTAATTGTGCTCGTTTCGGAGCGTGTCCGAGGGACTGTCCCGTCCGGTTCCGTCCCTTCTAACGCCTAACTTCGAATCTCCAATCCCCAATCCCAATCCCCATCCCCATCCCAAACGAATCTGAGAGACAAACACAGGGGCTGGCTGCCTACGCAAATCTCAGCTTGGTGCAAAATCGTCGCCCACTGAGAGTCGATCAGAGCACCGTGTTTACTCCTCGATACTGACCAAAAATAAGTCCATAAACATTGCACCTCCAATGACGCACTACTTTCAGATCGGATTGCATGTGGTCTCTGGACACGCGCCTGTCTGCCAAATCGCTAACATTACGCATACGACACGTTTTCTGACGTAGACTGTGAAATGCCATGAACGAGTGCAATTCATGTGAAATTTCATTAGAAAGGAAGGGAGGGGAAGGGAAGGCTTAGCTCTGCTACGCTACGTTTGCTCCAACAGTGGAAGAATCCCTCAAAGATATGTCGCACGAAAAATGTCATAAATTTGTAATCAAAGTGAATTTTATAATAGATAAAATAAAACAAAATAATATACAACTCATTTCACACTATAGTTAACCGCTTAGAGCCGCCGAAAGCTCTGGCATAACCAGCCCGATCTTGACTTCCATTCATGACTGATATCACAGATGGATCTGGAGACCAGATCTCCAATTTTTCGGTGGATCGGTCTGGCAGTACACGTTTTGCGGTTTCTGGAATCAGAGGCAAGATATGATAGTTCCCATCGGCAGTGGCAGTGGCAGAGGCAGCAGTAGAGGCAGCGGCAGCGGCGGCATGCCGTTTCCCTCAAGCTCCCGCAAGTTTTCACCTGATGAAGGGGTGAACCTTTTTGTTTCAGTGGAAAATTTCCGAAATTAATTTGCACATTTGGGATATCATATATCCATAAATGAGCTCTGTGCCCTGGTGATCTCAGATCAGATCCCCCATACGAGAATACGTACATATATAGTACATATATGGAATGGAATGCAATTCACTAATTATAAAGTGTTAAAGAGCCCGTCATTTCAATTGTAATTGCCCCAAAAAGTGCAGCAGTCGTCGGTTGTTCGCCTTGTTCGCAGCATCCAGGTGGATCCCTTAGATTGAAGATACACATGTACATATACATATATTTGTGTACATACATATATCTTTAAATGTTTACTCTTCCGCTGCTGCTTTGGTTAGCATCCATTTTTGGAGCACTCAACGCGTGTCTGGATATATTGGTTATTTTTCCATTCTAGCTGAAAAATCTGGCCATTTCAAAAGTGTCAAACGTTGTTTTTATTTTGGATTGCTTTCTTGGAATTGAGTTATTGATTTATTTTAGTAAATATATGTTAATTGCAGCAATTAAGACAATCAATGAACAAACCAAACCAACAAATACTCGCACAAGTGTATTTCTCACAAAAATTCCTGTCCCATGCTTCACTTCTGCTCTGGACCGTGAATCCTTGGTATACATTTCAACTAATTGAACTCATTTTTCTAGCCCCCACGAAGGTTCAATATTTTACCATTAATTTGGCAGATTAACCCCAACACTGCCCATGAAACTGCCATGGAACAGAATTTTAAGCAATACCCACAATATACCCACAATATACCCACAATAGAATGGAATCTAATCTAAAGGAGAGCTTGACGCCGGCTGGTGAGGCATTAGCAGCAGCGGCAGCAGCAGCAGCGGCACAGGCACGCACTGGCAGGCACCAAAACGAGTTCGGCCAGAGATTCGCGGGAGGCGCTCCAAGTGCTAACTGAACGGAATAATAAAGCTTAGACGATCCGCAACTTTCGACGGCGGAACGAAAAACTTTAAAAACTCGCCCGCTCTGGGGCTGTAAACTTATTATCGATCTGAACTCCGAGACGAACGCAGCTCTCGCAACCAGCAGCACCAACAGCACCAACAGCAACAGCAACAGCAGACCATGAAGTGCACTCTTTTATCCACAGTGAGTAGAATGGCCCAGAAACTGCAGACGGCAGACTGGAGACTGGAGAGTGGAGACTGGAGAGTGGAGACTGGAAACTGGATAATAATCTTCCTTCGTTGCCTCCCCTCCCTCTAGTTGCTGGCGACCTTGGCAGCCACCAGCCTGGCTGCCCCTTTCCAGCTGAGCGACATCTTTCCCGGATTTGTGGCCATCGCACAGCCGCAGGAGAAGCAGGAGGTGGTCAAGCGTCATGTGGTATCCAATCCTGATGCTGAACTGAAGCAGATCTCGTTCCATGGTTTGATTGGGGATCTGGAGGACAGTCTGTTCCAGTCCGCCCTGAGCCTGCATTCGGCCAGTGCCCCCGGCAGCGAGGTGGAGGAGGTGAAGCCCGGCCAGGAGGAGGCCAGTGAGGATTCGGAACATGCTCTGACCAAGCGCTCGGATGAGTCTACTCCGGCAACGGACACTGCCTCGACCGACGACGGTCTGGCCCGCAAGATCCTGCTGCAAACCACCAGGAAGGTGCCCGGAAGTGAGGATGGTCTGCCCGCTCACCTGATCATCGATCATGTCTCCGTTCAACCACACAACGGCGGCGTTCTGCCCCTGATTCCCACCTTCCAGGTGCACCACACCAAGCTGATCTCGGCCACCATCAAGGAGGACTCCAACAACGACAGCAGCGATGGCAAACAGACCAAGATCAGCATCACCAAGACCTCGATCACATCGACGGCACCCCTCGAGAGTCTGGAGGAGGCCGTCGAGGCCGTCGCCAACTCCCAAAGCTCCAGTTCCAGCACCAGCACAGCTCCCGCAACCATAACCAGTGAGGGAACCGCAGCGAAGGAGGCCACCACAACAGTTGAAACCCCAAAGACCACAGAGGAGGAGGAGAAGAAGATCTCCATCAGCATCAGCAGCATCAGCAGCAGCAGCACCACCGTCACCACCTCCACAGAATCATCATCCACTTCCGCAGCCACTACAGAGGAGCCCATCCAAAAGCTGAAGAAGGACGAGGAGAAGCTCAAGGAGAAGGTGGCCGAGGTGGAGGCCGATCCCGTGATCCTCTCGTCTCGCGTCTAGGACATTCCTGATCCCCTGCTGGATCCAAGTAGCTGTAGTCCATCCCTCTCTCATACTCACACATATTTATGACACTCGAAGTTCAATTAAAGTCATGTGATTTGATACGAAGATCGGCGAGAGATTCGCTTCTCTATTTGCATATCCAATTCACACAGAAAACTCTCGCACGCTCTACGAGTTTCAGTTCGACTTGGAGTATGAATGGGGATGGGCATGGGGATGGGTATAGGTATAGGTATGGGTATGGGCATGGGGATGCAATGGGGGATTCTGCCAAATTCTGAGGCTCTAATTGTTGGCTTAAACAATGACGCAGCATTGGGGAATGAGACTCCGCTCCGACTCCATAATGAAAGCAACGATTCACTGAGGCATGACTTCAGGTTCGCCCCGACTTCAGTGGCGAACCTTCCCAGAATCTCAGAGAGCTCTCTGATCGGGAAAAACCTCACGTAGATGTATCTAAATAAAATGCAAATACTTATTCAGTTCCCCTTGGATGTGCCTTGGATGTGTGGATTGTGGATTGTATATTGTATATTGTACATTGCATATTGTGGATTGTGGATTGTGCCACTCAATTGGGTTAATTAAATATTGTGAAATTGCGGGGCGTGTGCTCCTGTGTAGTGCGGGGTGTTAAAGGGGATAGCTAACTGAATTATAAACTACTCAAATCTGAAGAGAGTAAAACAGGTAGCACAAGATTCGCATCACCCTCCTCCTCCAATCGCCACTCAGCAAATTGCACACTGAGTGAATGCAGGGGAATTCTATTATCAGAACACATTAATCAAAGGCAAGGCATTTGTATATCAAAACACGAGCACACGAGCACCGCGAGTGCCATAAACAATTTAGGTGATTCTTCCCCGTGACTCATCCTCGATAAAGACACCGCTGCCTGCCGCCGGCGGCCCTCAACGAATTACGAGTAGGTTCTCATAGGTGGGTACAACGGGTAGTAAACACGCTGGCGGGTCTTGAAATTGATAATGAAAGGCCCAACCGAAAAGCTATCCAGTGGCAGGCAGTTCTTTGAGAGCAAGAACCATGCCAATCCGCATGACCAAATGGACAACAAGTATACGCAACGTGGGACAGGTGGAAGGGACCGCCCCCACGAACTGATCTGATCTGATCAATTTCCGATCAGCTGTGAGATGCACTTTAGTTCCTGCATTTACTCGTATTTATTTATTTAGCAGGAGGCCTGCGCCTGCCTATACATATTTACCCCTCGAGTTTATGGTTCATAGGTCTGTACATTTGTATATCTGCATGTTTGCGCTGCGAGTACAAGTAATAACATGACAAAAGATAAAGTAAACAATATATATGGTTGCCTCACTGATAAGGCCTTCGCTTTGCACGCATTCAATTTGTATTACAAAATCTGTGAGCCGCGCGGGCTAAATATTTGCACTCTGCAATTGGGAAAGGAATCCACAGAGAAAGAGAAAGAGACACAGACAGAGACAGAGACAGGGACAGGGTGAGGAAGAGAGAGACAGAGAGAGGTATCAGCGGTACCTCTGCCCCTGGTGCTGCCCTGCCTGGCATTTTGATAACAGGTGTAACCCTTAAAATTTCATTAGGTTTATCTTATCATCGGCGGAGAGCGAAAGAGAGAGAGAGAGAGAGAGAGAGAGCGCCAAAAGAACTCCAACCAGAGCGATACGGTAGGTGCTGTCGATGTCGATGGCCATTCAATTGAAGGCTTAGGCGGCCCGGAGCGTCGTTCAGTCCCAAGGAAGCAGCCGGCGAACGCGTATCGCCCAACAGTCAGATCCGATCCGATCCAGTCCACAGAAACCGAGCAGCGGGAGAACTCCATTCGGTGAGGAAGATAACACTAAACGTATGGGTTTTTCTCCTGGGCTTACTTTATAGTTTATGGACATTGCCTTGCTGCGTATCAAGTGACGACGAGTGTAATTCCCCGCCAGGTGATTCAGCCAGTAATCGCGGGCTGGTGATTATTTGGGCTTTGGCTGGAAAGAATGGAAAACAATACTCCGAAGAATGATTGAAAAGCATTTCTATTTCCATTTCCATATGCATATGCAAAATCCCCCAAGAACTAATCAACTTGATTAGATATTGAACGTGACGCATTGTACCATAATTTCTAATTGAATTTATAGCCCCGCAGTGTGTGTGCTCTCCAGAGTCTTATCGATCATCAGAGGTTGCACAACCCCCCAAGAAGAAGCCAGGAAACCGATTCGGATTCCACTCGGAATCGGAGCATTACACACCGCTAAACAACCTCAAGCCCAGCAAGATGGCGAGCATGGGCAATGGCTTCGCCAAGTGCTTCATACTCTTCATGGCAATCGTCATACTGGTGAGTCTTTCTGCAGATAGCTGCTGCCACCGCCAGTGCCACTGTTAAAATTGTTAACACTGTTATCTTGGCTAAAACCGAAACGCACGCTCTTTTAGATTCAGGGAGTCGTCTATCTGGGCCTGGCCATTTGGGGAATCACCTTCCGGGAGTGCCATGATGTGGAGGACTTCACCGAAAATCCCTTCAAGTTTGCCATGGAATTGATCTACTTCTCCCGTAAGATCAAATCAAATGTCAAGATCAAGTTGATTATAATAACGTAATGATTTCCCTCCAACAGAGAAGGAATGTAACGACCCGGAGATAATGATGAATGCACAGACAGTTACCCTGCAAATGGACTGGGACAAGTCGTACGAAGTGACGCACAGGGAATACATCTTCATGATCACCTATGCGGTTGTCAGTGGCCTCTGGATAGCCACCTCCTTATTGATCATCTTCACGTTGTGCAGTCGCACTACCAAGCTCATCACCGGAGCCGCCTACTGGCCCTGGTTCCTGGCCGTCATAGCCGGCAGCATCCTGGACGTGGTGGCCACCGTGTATCACGGCATCGACCTAAGCCACACAATGGTAAGCAGATCTCACGGCAAACAAGGGAAAACATCGATTTAACAGTGAGATAATTCCCCTTTATAGTCGCTGGAAGATGCATTCCATTATATTGGAGCTCAAGTCGATCCGACCATTGATCCGACCATAGTCAGTGTTGTCAATTCGTGGCTGGAGCCGTTCGGTGTCTACTTTTCGACGCCCTCCATTCTGCTGCTCTGCCTCAGCTGCCGTTTGGTTCTCATCTGGCTGCTGAACATCATCGGGGCCAGCTTCTGTCTGTCCATTTCTGGAATAATGGCGCGGGATAATTCCAAGGCGGCCGCTGTGACCAGGAGTCAAGCTCCGACGCGCCAACCCACACCTCTGCCCGTGCCAGCAGCCGTGCTGGAGGCCACCGTAGTCGAGTCTCTGCAGCCTGAGACTCCGCAGCAGTATCAAGTGGAAACCCAGTACCCAGAACAGATCCGCCCCAAGCCGCTGCCGATCTTCATTCCCTCGGAGCAAATGCAGCGCCAGGATTCGCAGCAGTACAGGGCCGGGGATCGTTCCACTTTGCAGTCCCCGGTGATGGTCCTGCCACCGCAACAACAGCAGGAGCCAACGGCTCCACAACAGACCCCGCAACGGGAGGTGCTGTCCCCTCTGCCGGATATCAGTACCTATCGCACCACCGAGGCTCATCCTGATCGCCTCAACTATCCACCGGTGGAGCAGCCATCGCCGCGGACCCCCTCGCCAGCAGTACAGCAGCTGGCGGTCAATTCGGCCCTCAACAACCGTTACAGTGAGATGTATCCGACGCAGCCGGCCAATCCGCGGGTCAGCGAGGAGCTGCGTAACCAGATGCCCTGGTCGTACACAAGCATGGTGACAAAGCCACCTCCGCCACCACGCAAGCCGCAGCTGCAGGTCCAGATCTATCCGCAGATACCCGAGCCCGACTATGCGGAGCACTAGACCACTCCGCAGGGGGCAGGGGCTCGAAGCAGCTCAAAGCTGATTGCGGGTTAATCAGCCAGGATGCGAGATAGTGTTGTGACATGTTTTGTGTTATTGTTACCTTTATTACATAAAGCTAAAGCTGATGGCCAACCGATTGACTCATCCTTTCTTCTGCATCCTGCACTGCATTGCCGTGCAGCAGCAGCCTCTTCTTTTGGCGAGCATGCTCCGCCACCAGTTTGAGGGCATCGTTTATCTCCAGCTCCATTTTTGCCCCGCCGCTCACGTATAGTTCCAGCTTGGGCGCCTCCTGCTGCACAGCCTTCGCTCCTACCACTATTGTAAGCGGGTGGCCCAGGCGCTTGGCATCCAGTAGACGTTTGCCAATTGTCAGTTCCTTGCGATCGTCGTGCAGCAGCTCCTGGTCGCCACAGATCCTGCCTACATGCTGCAGCAACTCGTTCTCTATGGCTTCCGCGGGCTGTTGCTCTTTGCTGCCTTGCTTCGGACCAATCAGGCACACATCGTAGGGGGCCAACAGCTTGGGCCAGCGCAGCTCCTGTTCGGTGGACAGCACTTCCAGGGCGGAGGCGAGTACGCGTGTGATGCCAATGCCATAGCAGCCCATTACCAGGGACTGCGGTTTGCCCGAAGTGTTGAGGAACGTGGCGCCCAGTGGCTTTGAGTACTTCTCTCCGAGCAGAAACGTGTGGGCCACCTCGACGCCACGTACTTGACTGAGGTGCGTGCTACGGCAGCGGGGACAGTCTGTGGAGGCTTCTACTTTGGAATCCAGTACCTCAGCGTTTCCGGCAAAGCCGCAGGAGCTGCACTGCAGCAGTGTGTCCTCACCCACTGGCGATACATAGTGATACTCATGGGACAAACTGCCGCCCATCATCCCCGTTGCGGCATTCACTGGAAGTTCGATTGGTTACCATCCATGGTCTCATACAATAGCGGGAGCTATACGCACCCTTTACAAAAGGAACCTCTAGCTGCTTGAAGAGCCGATCATATGCCTCGCTCACCACGGAATACGTATCCCTGGCAGTCTCCGCCGAGACATCGAATGTATACATATCCTTCATGAGGAATTCTTTGGCTCGCATCAGGCCGAAGCGTGACTTCAGCTCATCCCTGAACTTGGGTCCGATTTGGTAGAGGCGTAGAGGCAATTGGCGATAGGAAATTGGTGCTGTCGTGGCCAGCATGGCAGTCACCGCTTCCTCGTGGGTCTATGGGTGGGATTTAAGTGATGTAGAAGCCGGAGTAAACCAGAGCACCCCATCTTGCACTCACGCACTGGACTCATGAGAAACTGTTTGCCGCTGCGATCCCGCACCATATAGAACTCGGATATGTCGCCTTCAAGTCGTCCTGTCTTCTTCCACAGTCCTGTGGGTGTTAGAATTGGCAGACTGATCTTCTGACCTCCGGCTTGCTGCATATTGCCATCAACCAAGGCCATAAACTTGTCTACCGAACGCTGGGCCATAGGCATTATTTGGTAGGTGCCATTGCTGCCCGACTTGACCAGGCCCAATTCGGTCAGGAGCTGAAAATAGGTGGGCCGTGGCCGTGGCAGTGGCTGGAAATTCTTTCGTAACACATTTAATAGTAAATACCTTTTGACTTCGCGACAGTTGATCTGTTTGCTTGACGACGGCGTTTTTGGGAGTGACCAGCGCTGGCCAGAAGATTCGCGAGGCTTTATTCATGCTTCAAATGTTTAATTGGATATTATTTTCTTTAAAATACCGGTATAAATGCAAAATTAAATGTTGATCCTATCCAACAGCTGTTATCATCGACGATATCAATCGTACCGATATATATACACACGCAAACTATTGCACGGGGAAGTGGTGGGATATCATTCTAATTAGCTTTGTCCAAAGTATATAAGCGAAACGCAACCAACGTTCGAAATTCGAAACAAATTTCTTCAGCTTCTCTGTCCAGTCCTGGGCATTTTGAGGGAGTTTTATTCATAATACTTTCCACAAACACGTTATTTGCATCGATAAGTATCGCCCATCACTAGCCGGCTTACGCAGACCACCACCAGCTGTAGAAAGAACTTTAAAAATGTGCTCGAATTATCAGGATTTATATAAAAAGGGCTTGGATCGCGGCGAACAGCAAAAGCAGCGACAACAAGAACTGTTGCGGCTACAAAAGCTGAGGCGACAACAGGGACAAGACGAGGCCCGGCCTATACACAAGACGGAAGAAACCCCGCCAAAACAACATCGCAAGCATCGGGCCACAGACAAGAAAACGCCGTTCAGACTTCAGCTCTCCGAGTGGCTGCGACACAAGCCGGATAATCTCGAGGAATGGCTGCTGGTGCCGTGCCCGGCTGGCAGAAGATGCTTGGTGATAGCCACCAATGGGAAGACCAAAGTCTACAACAAAGCAGGGAGGGAAATTATGTCGCTGCGTACGCTGCTGCCCGGTGATAATCATGTGCAGAAGTGCAGAACAGTCTTGGACTGTGTGTATGATGAAGAAACGCAAACCTTTCACGTGCTGGATGCCCTTTCTTTTGGCCAGCAATCGCTACAGAACTGCGAGGCCTCCTTCCGGTTCTATTGGCTGCGAGCCCGTTTCGAGGAGAACGATTACGCTGAAAAGGGGGCTCACAACCATAGGCCTTTTGTGCTGCTGTGCCATTATGACTTCGAGGACGCTTCTGCGATAGAGGAAATCCTCCAAAAGTACCCTATCTGGCAGGAGAATCAACCTAAACTGGATGGATTCCTGTTCTACCACAAGGAGTCCAGCTATGTGTGCGGAACAACGCCGCTGGTTTGCTGGCTATTTTCCTATATGCTGCCGGATGTGCTGGATTTGCCAGTAAATGGCAACTATGTAGCCCCCGAGGACTACCAGCCCAGGCTAGTACTTCAGTACATGGAAGAGTTTGATGAAAAGCTAAAGCAGCTAAGGAAGCAGCGGCCCAAGGAGATTGCGAAGAAATCTAGGAAGAAGAACAAGGAGCAGCAGGAGGAGCCCCAGACCTCTATGGAGACAAACAAGGAAGAGGAGGACGGTGACAGCGATGAATATGCCGACCTCAAGTCGCTCCTTGACCATCAGCGCCGCCTAGAGCTGGGGGAGCTAGACATGGACTGTGAAGAAACGCCGTCAGCTGATGTCTGTTGAGCTGGTCGGGTGGTGTGGGCTTTGGTGGTGGCTTTCCTGCGACTGCGCACTAGCTACGCGGCCCTGGGACTTAGCTTAGCTCAGCCCAGGAAAAAATTTAGTCAAAAGCAAACGATTTTGGTCTGCTCGTTGAGCAGTCAGCATATAAAACACTTAAATAAATAAACTTAAAAATATGGTCATTCAGCGCTGCTGGAAAATTCCAGGATCCTTAAACAACACATCGACATCCGCAAACGATGTACAGCAACGTTCTTCCCCGACAATGCTTATGCAGACAGCCAATTCCTCGGATGACTCAGACTGCTCCAACCAGACCACGCACTCGATGGACACACGGGCTGCCAGCCCCGCGGAAGGGACAAAAAAGCAGCCGGATAAGGAAAAGGCACCAGAAGCAGCTACCACCACCACACTCACATTATCCCTGATCGGCGAGCTACCAGCCACGAATGCAGAGCCTCTGGTAAACGAAATGAAAATTAATGGGCACCACATTGATAAATAACACAAACATTTTGGCAATCCCTGCAGAAATATGTGACCACCACGGAGATGGCAGAGACCATGCTGCAGAGAATACGCCAGCGTCTCGGAGGTTCACAAAACATCGAAGGCGGTGGGAGTGCAGAGTCCGCTATGAGAGCTCTGGAACTACTGCGCATCAGCGTGCAGCAATCTTTTGATTCGGAAGTCAACGAGATAATCAAACGCTACATGAACGTATGTTAATGCCTGCACGGAACACGGAACATCTAAAAATACGGGTTGTACAACCAACATTATTTTTTGCAGAACTACTTTAAGCCCGCCTTTGGAAACATCAAGGAGAATCTGGGTCAGCAGTCAATCAATGAGGAGACGCTGCAAAAGATGTCGTCTTGTGCGTTACTGGAGAACGCCAAGGCGCAGTACACAAACTTTGTGCGCCAGCACCGTTTGGGAGCCGGAGTGTCGGAGCAACAGCGTCTGGCCCTAAAGCGTGTGGCTAAACATCAAGAGAATGCCATCGGAAACAAAGTATTTGCCAGCAATTTGGGTTTTGCCGCCACCAAGCCCATGCCTTGCACAGCTGCCAAAGTGAATCAGATGCCCGCGCTGCAGGCAGTGCAGATGTTTCCACAACAGGCACAATTACAGACAGTTCAGCCACTCCAACAGCAACAGCAACAGCAACAGCAGCAGCAGCAGCAGCAGCATCGTATAGTTACACCGATTTTGGGGGGAGCTTTGCCCACGCCTGTGCGTCGCCAAATATTTTGGAACACGGCCCAAATCTCGACCAGCACAAAATTTGTATTGGATGTGCAGGCCAATCTAGCGTTTGGCTTTGGCACCGATGGCAAGGAGAGATTGGCCAGCAAGCACCCAGAACTCATACGCTATCTCCCTGATGCCGAAGATCGAGAGTGGCTAGCAGCCCGAGGCATTATTCCTGCTGAGAGTACTCACTTACGTTTCCTCTTTCTCCTCCACGACGAGGTCTGTCGGCTGCATCAGGCACACGATCTGTATAAGAACAAGCCCAATGTCGATCTGACCCTAATGATGACTTTCAACGTACCGGATCCGATGATACACAAGATGAGGCTCTTCTTTGTGGACCTAAACATCAAGAGCCGCGGTCTAATAACCAACTCATTTATCATGACCAATCAGCCGCAGCCACAACCGCAGCCACAGCAGACCACGGGGGCAAATAACAGTCATCTAAGGAACGCCCTGCTTCAAGGAGCGTTGCCACAGCCACAGCCTCAGGAGCAGACACAGACGCAGCAGCAACAACAGCAACAGCAGCTGACGACTGCCACCGTTGAAACCTCCGTAATAAAGGAGTTGGCATCTGTTTCGCCCACTCCATGCTTACAGGGTCAGATTGTGGGAAGCACTACGACGCCCCCCAAGGCAAAGCTGGTGGCAGGTTCCACTCTGAGCTCTTCCCATGCCACACTTACCGCACTGTTGAACAATGGCGGAGCCGGAGCAGCAGGAGCACCCGTCGTCAACCCAGCTCCAAGTACCAGCGGAAAGTTTAGGAATTAAAATGAACAAACCACATTTCTTCAATATATTCAATCAGATGTTTAATGTGAATTATATTCCGCTTGAGTTACGAATAAAATAATCGTTCAGGTAGTGTAAATGTCCAATATCCTGAATTCGTGAATCGTATAGCTTTTAGTTGCCCAGCCACATGACCACACAGTAGCTCGGATAGCGTCGATCGTGGACATTGCCGCACTCCCCAGTGATGCAACTTGCCGCACCCAACCGTGAAATCGCTGGACAGAAGGCATTATAAAGGTGGAAAAACCGGAACCCCCCAGAAGGAACCCCCCATGACGCTCGCACGTAACCCCCGCGGTGGTGAGTTGGTGCTCTCCACCAGCGTCAGCCCACTGGCTATCCGTAATGCACAGAGGCAGACCGTTGTCGACGTGCACATAGCAACAGTGGAGCCTCTCAAAATGAAGGTGACCAATGGGATACTCATGCAACTGGACGAGAATGCACTCAACCAAGTGAAGGCTGTGCAGGCCAATTGCAGGAAGTGATTGTGGACATGGTCACCAAAGTGGTACAGATGTAGGATGTGTGAAGATCGAATTAACAATGACAGGCAGATACATTTTACGCTTATTTCGTAAATATTTTATTGTTTCAGTCTCTTTCATTTTCATTTATTCAATGGTTTTGTTCAGTTGTTGTTGCTTGTTTGTTGCCGTTCGCTTGCGTTGTCGGTATAATTAATTAATACATTTAATTACCTATATATATGTATATATGTAGGTATATAAAGCATATAGATGTATGTATATATATTTTTTTTCGATTTCGATTTCTGTCGCGCCTGGCACCAAGATTTGAACTTTCTTGGTTTTCGCATATTTTTCGTTTGCTTAATGCTGCTTTAATGATGCCGATCGACAGTCTGGATCCTCACGACCCTGGGAAAGTTCTGGGACCCTGGAGCTTCGCCGATCTGGTCGAGATATAGCCACTAACCCATACAATATATAGACGGGACAATTCATACATGGAAAATGTCCGCACCACCATCAGGCATCAGCGACACCAGTCGTGAGAGCGTATGTGTGCCCATGTACTTTGCGTGTTTGCAAGTGTGTGTGAGCGCACAACTGAAATTTTCGCTCTCCCAACTTTGTTTTGATTTTTGACCAACAATATCTGCAGTACACATACAGTTAAAGCTCAGCCTCGCATACAGAGCGTTTTTTACTTTGCCAAGCTGAAATTGTGTGTTGTGTGTTCTTCTTCAGCTTGTTGAACTAACTAATACATTAATAATACATTATTAGTTGTGCAGCGTTTTTATTCATCGACTTCAATGCCATTTCAAAGGTCTCGAGTATCTCGTTATCAGTGAATTGCGTTAGGAGGATTTTGTACTTATCAGTTTGATTAAGTTGCCAAATATGAGCAAGTGGCTTTGTAAGTACCAAAGCATCTCCCGGTCGCGTCGCCCATTAGATTTAGGCAGACAGAAGTCGCTACGCCGCCAATGATGCTTTAATTGCCTCAGTTTTAAGTGAATTTGGTTGATGCCATTTCGTGCCAATGCTTTCCGGAAACCTTGAATGATTAATGACGTTGTTTCTCCGTAAATTCCGTTGATAGATCGTTTTTTGGAATGGGAAGTGATCGCTCGACAAAAAAGCTTAAGATGTCAACTTAAGTGCAAAGAAGATAGGAAGGAGATAGATAGGATTAACATAACATAACAATAAAATCACAACAGTGTTTGAAAATCAGTTCAGAAAATTAACATAAGACTGACCAGACACTTTTAACAGACTACTTTAGGGTTAACAGGGTTAACCGTTATGTTTAACAGTTGTGTTATTCACATTCCATAACACATCACAAACACGATGCTTTCGGCACGCCAATTAACCCCAAAATTCCGGATATACGGACCTGACACCACCCCCCCATTCCCGGACATCGAGGTTCATAGGACCTTGCGGTTCCTGGAGGAACACCACGACGCCTCCTCGGGAATCTTGGACCTCACTGCAAATTTGCAGTTCATCAGATCAGACTTCATCATCGCTTTCGACGAGCACCACTTGCAACATTTCGTAAGTAATTCGTAATTATTATTATTTAATTATTACTCTATTAATTATTATTATTATTTTCAGTTCGGCGCAACCAGAGAATGGGCAGGCACTGATAAGTACAAAGTGCTTGCGATTGCGGCCCAGACGGTCGACGCAAGTTTCTTCAAATTCGTGTACCTGCAAGCCGTAAGTAGTAATTAAAATTAAATTACTTAAATTAAAATTAATTATACCTGGTACCGTACCGGTACTCGAAGAGTTATTTATTTATTTATTTATTTTTCTTCTAGGTTCCCAATACGCAAGTATTGGGAAGTGTTGTCATAAACGAGGGCATCCAGAAGGTGCTGGGCGCAATCCGTGCCCGAAACCTAGGGGACAATTTGGTGTCTGTGGTGGCCGACGGCTGCCCAGCCAACAGAATGGCCAAGAGGTATGCGAGTAGCTCGGTCGCTACTTCGTGGGATGTGTCGCACATTGTGCCGAACATGTCCAAGAAACACGGAGTAGCGGACGAGCTATTTGCTCGGCTGTACGGATGCGCCTACACCCTGGAGAACCACGCTGGTAAAATGGAGGAGATCTCCACGTATTATCAGGCAGTGGTTCGGCCCTCGCTTTCTGAGGCAATCCGCTTGCGGTGCGAAGCGGAAGTGGCGCAATTCTCACGCATGCTGAGGAATTATTTCAGCAGGTCCTCCCAACCCTTTCCAATGTTGCATATTAATTGCAACATTTTGGAGAAGGTTGGGAAGGAGGCTGGCACCAGAGCCAGCGAAATGCTGAAACACGCGGATGAATATGCAGGGGGGGCACCACCCACTCAATTGGTAACAACCATTGTTGGGGTATACGCTCTATTGGGAACACCAATAACCCGACGTTATGTCTAACCAGCATAATTATAAACGTGTTCAGTGGATTAGGCCTCTTGGGGACACCACTTTAAAAAAAACGCACCTTAATCTCTACCTCTCTGGTGGTGTGGAAAAGAGATAAACAAAGTTTTCAGTTTCAGTCTTTCTTTATATTTCAGGTCACATTTGAGTATTGAAACAAAAATTAACGAAAATAAACTAAAAAAACAAAATAAACTAAAAAAACAAAATAAACTATAATAAATTCTAGACGTGTCTTCACTCTCTACTCCGTGGTACTCCTCTTACACCTCTCTGAAAATAAATTGTATAATGTACTTGTAAATATATATCATTAAAATTATATTATATTACTTACTTATATTAATGTACGTATAGTACCACTTTCCGCAATGAAATTTGTTATTTGTTGTTTGTGCTGATTGCCACTCGCTCGTTGGCTGTCCAAAATCCAAAATCATCTCATCATTCAGGCTATTAAAATCAAGTGGGCGGTAGTAAATTTCTCTTTCAATAAGATATATCGCTACATATCGCCTTATGAATAATATCTCAATTTGTGATAGACGAGCTTTTGTTTTTTTTTTCTCCAAAATGGAGTTTGCTATTTTATAATTTTTCTTTCTTTTATCACAATTTTTTTTAAGGAGCCAGCGCAGCACCGTTACAACCGATATTTCCTTTTCCGAATTGTAAGTTGTGCAACTAAAATTGTCCCACACGTCCATGGGCTGGGAGGGCGGCAGCAGCTGGGATGTGGGCGAATGCGAAGGCGAGTTGGGTGAAGGCGAGTTGGGTGAAGGCGAGTTGGGTGAAGGCGAATGCGAAGGCGAGTTGGGTGAAGGCGAGTTGGGTGAAGGCGAGTTGGGTGAAGGCGAGTTGGGTGAAGGCGAGTTGGGTGATGTGGGCGAATGCGAAGGCGAGTTCGGCGGAATTGAATTGCCCGGAGTGCTGCCGCCGCCCGCAAAATACGGACTCGACGGGAATTGTTGTGGCGTTGTGGCCGAGCAAGTGCCGTCCTCGTCGGTGGGCAGGCTGCCACGCTGTCCTGGCTGCGACCAGGGACGCCAGACCACCCTGGGAGCATGGTGGCGAGCGGGGATGGGTGTGTCGGTGGTGTCGCGGCGGCACTCAGGCTCTGCCTGCGATGGGCCGGCCGAGTTATCTAGGGAGGGTAAGTAGTTATTATCATGAACTAATTATCAAATATCTAATTGTCAAATACTCACAATAATTATTAACAATATCGCCATTGTCGCGGCGGCACTCAGGCTCTGCCTGCGATGGGCCGGCCGAGTTATCTAGGGAGATAAGTAGTTATTATCATGAACTAATTATCAAATTGTCAAATACTCACAATAATTATTAACAATATAATTGCCCATGTTTACATTTTACAATTGAGCCTTCCGCGCCAATAGTGAAGTGAGACCAATAGTTTTTCTTTTTGCCAAAAATACCAACCAAATACCTAACTGTTAACTTTTAACAGGCTTTGCTTTGCCAGATTTCATAATTGCTTTAACATTAACATTTAACATTACATTGCTCGCAGATTCCCTTATATAATTTAACATTGCTCGCAGATTCCCTTATATAATTTAACATTGCTCGTAGATTCCCTTATATAATTTAACATTGCTCGTAGATTCCCTTATATAATTTAACATTGCTCGCAGATTAAGGAAAAAGTGCAGTGAAAAACACAAAAATAGCCATTAAAACTGTAATTTGTTGTAGAAAAATTAAAGTTAAATTTAACTGACCTACCGCCACAAAATAAATGAAGAATTGGCAGGATGGGTGGGGTGGGTGTGACCACTGAACCGAAACGAATATATCTGCGATTTCTATGGCATTTTGAAAATCCAAGGAAACATAACGGAAAATAGAACAAAACCATATGTATCACGAATGAAACAAAAACTGTTGTGGTAAAGAAAGGGAAGTTTTATTTTAGTACATATTTTATTAGAAAACTTCAATCAATATTTAATGTCTTATATCGTCCAACAATAGTTCGAAAATAGCTCAAATTTTCCGAAGGTTTCTCCAAAAGGTACACTTTTTACCACATCTATTTCAGAGTATATGCTTTACTTATCCGGATAATATACATAGTTATATCGGTGCTGCCACCGATCGAATTCCACCTGATATGCTTTGATAATCTGTGGCACCACCCCAACCCCACAGATTATGGGAATCCATTTGTGGTTCAATGGGATTTCTAAAACTTGCAAAATACTACACATGCATCTACTACTACAAGTTCTACCATTAACTGCCACATTAAAGGGTCGTTTAGAGAGGGTTCCAATACAGTTCCAGTATCCAGCGGATACAATATGTCCTGTATCCAGCGGATACCATTTGTGGCTATTGTGGTTCTTTAGGACGTTGATGTGCAATGACTGCACCATCAAGTGGCCCAAGCGACACCAGCAGATGGCTGGCCAACCGACCGAGGAGCGCTGCCGCATTTCGATTGGGAAGTATTACGCCTAATAAAACACCAAGTACTACGACGGTTAAATCTGAAAAAGAGCCCCCCAGTACGTGAAAGTGAAGCTTTTAAGAATTGCATAGAACTCCCATGATGTTGCACCTTACATATGATCCAAGACAAATATCCGACCCGACCCCACCTGAAACAACTATGTAACTATCATACCGGAATAAATCCACTGTTCAAAAACAAAAAGGCTTTAAATGAAAAAGGAGTGCAAGAAGGAGATAATATAATATACATATAAAAGATAATAAATATAATATAATAATATATAGAAGGATAAATAAATAAATAAAATAAGAAAATATGTGAAAGGCAATCGAAAGAAGAAGGCGGAGATAATATAATATATGTATGTATGTGTCTGTATAAGCTAAAAAGATGATAAATTTACTAAATAAATAAAATAAGAAAATATGTGAAAGGCAATCGAAAGAAGAAACAGTATAAGGAGTAAACCAAAACAGAGAGACTCACCTGATCCCATAATTATAAAGTGAAGCGTTGAATATCACTTGCTCTTTCCTTTTGTTGCATTGCTGTAGTTTGATGTTTGTCGTTTGCACACATAAACACAAAAACACAACATAAAAAAAAATCAAAAATTAATTATCACTTGCACCTTGCCCTGCGTTTCGCTTGGCACTCCTTGACGCCTTCTACTCCTTGCCGCTCCTTATAATATTGTGTTTGCTTTTTTTATTTCACTCTCACTTTCACTTTCACATTATGCACTTAGAACCAATCATAAAATTTCGTTTGGTTGGCTTCACATTTCAATTCACTTTAGTTATTTTTTATTTATTTATTTCAATTTATTTATAATTAATTTATTTCAATTTATTTATAAATATTTTATTATTTATTTATTTCAATTCACTTGTTATAATTTATTTATTATTATTTAGTATTATAATTTGATCACAAAAAAAGAATTCTAAATTTAGACCTGCGCACACAAAAGGCGCGCCGGCGCCTTCTATCTTGCCGCTCCGTTTAGTCTTTCTTTTATATTTCACTCTCACTCACATATGCACTTAGAACACCTCATAAAATTCATTTCATTTAAATTTTATTCATTTTTATTTAATTCATTTCATTTAAATTTGGTTTTTTTTTTATTTTATTATAACTTAACACACTTTTTACTTTTCAGAATTTATTAATTTTTATTTAGTATCATAATAATTGATCACAGAATAAGAATGTGACATTTTGGCCGGCGCGCGATTTGCCGTCGGTAAACACACGATTTGATTTTCCGTTTTTATGACCGCTTGCAATGATCGAATTATAATTTATTTATTGTTATTTAGTTTTAAAATAATTGATCACAGAATAATAATATCACTTTTTGGGCGGCGCGCGATTCGCCGTCGGGAAACACGCACGATTTAATTTTTCGTTTTTAAGATCGCTTGCAATGATCGTATAACTTAACACACTGAACAATAAAATAAAATAAAATAAAAATAAAAAAATTCACATTTTGGCCGGCGCGCGATTCGCCGTCGGGAAACACACACGATTTAATTTTTCGTTTTTATAACCGCTTTGACCGCTTGCAATGATGGTTGGGGGGGAGACTGAGCGCAGCGATAAGAATGCAGCGGCAGGTAGCCGCACTGAGAGAGCTTTACTTCTTATTTCAGTGAAGAAGAAAAAGAACAAGAGAAAATCGTCCGCGGAGAGAGCGACGGCTCACAACTGCGGCAGACTGAAATTTAAGAAGTAAAAGAGAGGGCGAGAGAGCGAGTGCGGCTACCTTGTTAAGTATGCCTTGGGTGCCGGTGATCACAGATAACGAATGTAGGTCTCTTACTCAGTTTATCTTTTGCTATTAGCTCGCTGCTAAATTACCATGCCTCTGTATCGGCAGCAACGAATTTATTCTTTCTATGATAGTTAACTGTTAAATCAGTAGAGATTTGCATTGCACTGAATACATCTATTTCCTGTATTTGGCTTACGCTCTAGAAGCGAAGAGGGAGACGAAGAGTACATAGAAAATGTAGATTACTTTGAAGAGTTCTTCTCTTTGATTCTCTCTTCCTATGCTTATGCATTGTAAGGGTGATTTTAATTATTGCGTTATTTTGTCTTTGGCGTATGCATTGTTGTTGTTGTTTCTTGCATGGGTGGAATGGGAGACGGAAAATGCGTGGATGATGTACATAAGTCAACTTGACCATAGCCAAAATATTTTAATGTGAATAGCTATGTATATTTGATCCATCTCTTCATTGCAGGTAATGCAGGGCAGACAATTAAGAGCGCACCTTTGCTGAAATAATCTGAAAGCGGCTTTTTGCAATAGGGACTTGTGTTTGCTGTTGTTGCTTTGGCTTCTTATCTGTTTGGGGCGGGGGGAGATGGGAAACGAGCGACAAAAAACTGTAACAATTTGAATAGTTCTTTTATTTGATTCTCTTTTCCTACTGCATGTGGGGTCAGTACAATGCCCTGAAGCGGGGGCGCTTCAGTAAGAGCATCTTTGCTTTTGCATTATGTGAGTTCTTGTAATTGTTTTTTTGCTTTGGCGTACGCGTCGTTGTTGTTGCTGCCTGTCAATGCTTTTACATATGTACATACATATCTAGGTGGAATGGAAGAAGGGGAGTGCGTGGATGACGTAACTCAGCTTGATCATAGAACAAATATTTTAATGTGAAGAGTTACATATATTTGGTTCCCTCTCTTCACTGCGGGTAGTGCAGGGCAGACAGGGCTTTTTGCAATAGGGATTTGTGTGTGTTGTTGTTGTTTTGGTTTGTGCTCTGTATGGGGAGGGGGAGATAAGCCACGAAAATTTGTAATAATTTGAATATTTCTTATATTTGATGCTTTCCTCCTACAGCATGTGGTGTGGGTATAATGCTCTAAAGCGGGGCAAAAGTTAAGAGAGCAGTAGCGGCCTAGGCTTTTACATTGTAGAGAGTATTTGTAATTGTTTTTTGGCGTTGGCGTATGCATCGCTGTTGTTGTTGCCTGCCAATTCTTTACATGGGTGGGAATGGGAGACGGCGAGTGCGTGGATGACGTAAGTCAGACCATAGAACTAATATTTTAAACTTTAAAATTTAAAGTGAAGAGTTAAATTTGATCCCCTCTCTTCACTGCAGGTAATGCCCTGAAGCGGGGCAAACAATTAAGAGCGCAGCTTTTCCTAGAGAATCTAAGAGCGGCTATTGCAATGGGGTTTTTGTGTTTGTGGTTTTTTTTGTTTTAAGAAAAAATACCCAAAAAATGGCGAAAAAAAAATAGCACCACTAGCACTTTTCTTAGTGAAGCTTCTATATTTCTCAAAATTGTCTTTGTAAAAGGCACGTATTCATTAGTTTTGACTTAGATTTCATTGTTTCTGTCATAAAAGTTAATAATAATCATTACAATGGGACGTGGAAAGCACTGCACTGCGGAGATGAGAGATCTGACCAAAAAACTGATATTAAACGGAAAAACGTACAGAAAAGTTGGTCGATTGGTATGATATTCCAATAAAATGATTAAAAACGTCTTAAACTATGAAGAAAAGGCTGAAACACGCGGACGAAAACGATTTATGGCCCCTCTTCATGGCCATAGACGGATTCGTCAGAGAAAGAAGGTTCCCTTTAGGTCAGCTACCGTGCTTAAAGAAGAGCTTAAAATAAATGCGATGGATCAAAAAGTTAGTTCATATCTTAGCCAACATAATATAAAAGTCTGCAGCCCAAGAAAGGTACCACTTTTAAACGCGACACATATTACTAAGCACATGAGGCTAGGAAGTGTTCAAGCAAATCGGACATCCCAACAATGGACGAATATTCTATGGTCAGATGAGCCCAAAGTGGATATGTTTGGTGGAAAGGATCTCGATCATACGTTGGAGGTCCAAGGAAAGTAGAATACAAGTACACGACAAAAACCGATAATTATGGAGGGTATAGTGTAATGGTATGGGCCTGCTTTTTCCACTATGAAGTAGGTACACTAGGTTGGATAAAAACCATCATGGATTAGCACGTGTAGGTGAATATCGTGGATGCAGTAATGCTACCCTTTGCAGAATATGAAAATCCGCTCGTATGGGTCTTTTAACAGAACTGTGACTCCAAACACACCAACAAGAAAGCAAAGGAATGTGTTATGGCAAACTATGTGAACGTTTGGAGTGGCCTGCTCAGTCACCTGACCTGATCCCATCAAAAATCTGTGGCCCTACGTCAAGAAGGCGGTTGCTACTTCCAAGCCAGCCACTATCGAATCACTTTGGGTATAAATTAAAGAGTCCTGGTCCTAAAACGATGCCAGGACTTGATTGATTCCATGCCAAGACGCTACGCAGCTGTTATTGCCAAAAAAGGACATTGTACTAAATGTTAAATGATAATTATAGATTTAGTAATAAATCACTATTTTGTTTTTAATTCATTTTTTGAAAAGTGGTGCCGTAAACATACATATGTACATTCATATGTATGTACATATAGACATAAAGTCGCCGCTCAAATTGGCTCCCGATTGAAGATCGGTACCCAGGGAACACCACGAGGAGGCCATTACACCTGTAATGGGGTCAAAAATTAATCTGACCTTTGAGTCGACTTGATATGAATTAATTTAAAAACTTTTCAATAATTAAGTCACATCCATATTCCCCGCCTAGAATTAAATCTATTAAATATTTGTACATACATACATACATGTGAAAAATGGAACATAAAAAATAAACAAGAAATAATAAACTTATTAATATTAAAAAACGAGGGGGAACGTTGTGAGCCGCGGCAAAGGCCGCGGCTCTACCTTATACCCGGTACTCAGTCAGTATATACGTACATTTATGAGCTTACGATTTATGAAATTTATTATATGTTCGCAAAAGGGACAAATTAAATTTAAATTAAAATTAAATCATTTTTGGAATATTATACATGTTTTCAATTTTGTTTGCATATGCTTTTTACATCTGCTTCTAAATTTCTACATGACATGTATAACTACATATTTGAGACGTACAAGTGTTTGCGACAGAGAGAGAGGGAATGAGTCAGCGCTTGGCAGGCGTTGCGTAGCCACTGAAATTTAATTTGTTCCTTCTGTCCATAATAATGATCCAACCTGATCCAGATTCGACAATCTGGTAGTTATGCTCATTTTCCATGATTCTGCGTTTTTGGTTTTCTCGTACCTTAAAAATTGTGGATTCCACAGATTTTCGTCTTTTGTGGGGGCGGAAGGAGGCGTGGCAAATTTTGAAATACACTTGTGCTGGTTTGATATCACAGGAGCTTGGATAGAAAGTTTGGTTGCTCTAGCTCTTATAGTCTCTGAGATTTAGGCGCTCATTTAAACGAATAAGCAAAGCAGACAGGGTCGCGTGTGAGAGAGAGCGAGAGGGAACGATGACTTTCGAAATGGTTTTCTTCATTGTAACTATAATAATGATCTGATCTGATCCAGATTCAACACTCTGATAGAAATAATCATTCTCTATAATTCTGCGTTTTTAGTTTTCTCTTATCTTCAACATTGTATACGCCACAGACTTCCGTCCTTTGTGGGGGCGGAAGGGGGCGGGGCGAAATTTTGAAATACATTTGGAGTAGTGTGATCACATAGGAGCAGAGCATGCAAATAACCGTCAACCGATTTTTCCAACGCAGTCTTTACGCAGACAAAACAGAAAAAATTTGGTACACACGATCTCTCTCTGAGCGAAACACTTTTTTCGTTTCGCTTGTGTGTTTCGGTCCGACTGTTTGGCTCAACCGAAAAAACGAATCGGTCTCTCAATAAGCACAGATAGGGACACTTTTGAGAGATCAGTCACTGCAAAACGGTCTTTGAAAGACCACTGCGCAATAAGTGTCTTCAAAAAGGGTTGTTTCTTGCTGTGTGCGAGAGAGAGAAAAGAATATGCCTGAGCAATTCATGTGCATAAATGTTATGTAGTAAAACACAGACGCACGCATACATACAAAAAGACTTTTTTCCGAAAGTGTCCGATCAAAATAGTCCCTGAGAGACCTGCCAATGGCAAGTGTCGAAATTCGATAGCTCTGCGAACCGCATTGTTGTGTAAAGTGCGTCTTGGTTTGCTACAATGACGTGTTGGTACTTGGAGCATCTCCTTAAAGGAAGACGGGTGATCCTCCCAAATGGGAGGTTCTCCATTGGGAGGCACTCGGCATGCAGGATTCAACTCGACTATTTATATATGTCGAGGGAGCACGTGCAATTTACAGTTAGTCCGAATCAAGTTTCAGTCAGATGCCTGGTAAGTTTCGGTGAAGAATATAGCATAACATCTATCTTCTATATCTATTTTTTCCCCGCAGAATGCTACCAATGGTTTATTTGTGAATAACGTCCAAATTGGGGAAGATCTCGTTGACGTGCCTCTACGCGAAGGGGATTTAATCGGCCTGGGTTATCCTTTTCTGCAGAATGTGTCCCCATCATGCCCCGTCTTCAGTTTAAGAAAGGGTGCGGTGGAGACGGAGGCAATTGTGCTATTAAGCGATTCGGACGACGACTCAGCTCCTCTGCCGCCTCTAACGCCTGTTTCTGATCAACCCTGTCCGCCTCCCCCGTCGTCGGGACAAATCGTTGGGGACAACAATGAGACCATGGCCCCGTCCCAGGCAATTATTCCACAGATGACGAGGGAAATGGCATTCAGTGATAGCGAGCAAAACTTTTTTGAGACAAATAACAGTGGATGCAGCCACCTCAGTTCACCCTTGCATTTGATAGATAATGATGACATCATTATGATCACCGACAGCGATGACGACATCATTATGATCACCGACAGCGATGATGACGACCTGTGCAGCAAGGTGACCGACTGCTCCAACAAGGACCTCAACCAGAAAGCAACCGACGTCTCGTCACAGGCTTATCCTATGGCCGATTCAGATGCGGAGGGTGATTTTCAATCTGAACTGAGATTCGGAAACCCACCGAATTCGCTTCGCATGCTGGATTCCAGCGATGAGAAATCCGAACTGCCTCCCCTTTTCCTTCCCAAATGCTCCGAGCCAATCCGCATTGATTCCAGCTCGGATGAGGGTGATACCTTCAACCAGACCACTGACACTTCTGGAGGGAGGAAAACCAAAGATAAAGTGGAGTCGGCAGTTGCCAAATGTTGAAATATGATCATCTCTAGCAATGCACGCATGTATTGGACCAAAGGGTCTTCTATGGAGAAAGAGGTGCCAGCCGGAAGAGCCGGCTACCAACACTAACTATGCGTTTTCTTTGCGGTGTTTGGCAACTTGCAGAGCATGCAAATAACCGTCAACCGAAAGAGAAAAGAATATGCCTGAGCAAAGATGCTCTCGTTCAAGGTATATTTAACAAGGTTAACTTTACTTTTCTTCTTCACTGAAATAAGAAGTACTGGCTCTCTCAGTGCGGCTACCTTGTTAAATATACCGCCGGTCACACAGACGCACGCATACATACAAAAAGACTTTTTTCCGAAAGTGTCCGATCAAAATAGTCCCTGAGGGAGCGAACCAAAGAGAACACAAAAAAAAGTGTTTTGGTCTGAGAAGAACAGTTGTTGAGCAAAAACACTTTTTATGTGTTCTTTCGCTCCACGTTCGCAAAGTGTTCGTAGAAGATCGGTTTTTTTCGGACACTTCAAAATGGTTGACGGTTATTTGCGAGCTCTGCATAGGAGACTAGATACAAAACTTGTTTGCTCTAGCTTTAATAGTCTCTGAGATACATATAGGCGCAAATGAAGACGGACAGACGGACGGACGGACAGACAGACATGGCTATATCGACTCGGCTATTGATGCTGATCAAGAATATATGTATATACTTTATGGGGTCGGAAACGCTTCCTTCTGGGCGTTACACACAACCGTTATCCCCACAAATCTAATATACCCCTATACTCTTCGAGTACCGGGTATAAAAATATCCTAGTGCCGCAATATTTTGAGCTTTTTCTCGTATGATTTTGCATTCATTCAAACTACAGATTAATATGTGTGTCAGAAATTATAAAGAACAGCTTTGTTCATTTTACAAGGGAATTGTCGTCTGCTCAAAGACGAATTTTACATAAATGGATATTCTGTGTTGGAATTTGGCAACGAACCAAATGGACACGACCGAATGTAGGTCGATTGGTTAACAGGGAAACTTTGGTTGTGAAATATCTCATTCATTATAAGAAATATTCAAATTATTACAAATTTTCGTGACTCATCTCCCATATTCCCTCTCCCGATGCAGAGCAGAAGCCAAAACAACAACCACAAACACAAAAACTCTATTGCAATAGCCGCTCTTAGATTCTCTAGGCAAAGCTGCGCTCTTAATTGTTTGCCCTGCTTCAGGGCATTACCTGCAGTGAAGAGAGGGGATCAAATTTAACTCTTCACTTTAAAATATTAGTTCTATGGTCTGACTTACGTCATCCACGCACTCGCCGTCTCCCATTCCCACCCATGTAAAGAATTGGCAGGCAACAACAACAGCGATGCATACGCCAACGCCAAAAAACAATTACAAATACTCTCTACAATGTAAAAGCCTAGGCCGCTACTGCTCTCTTAACTTTTGCCCCGCTTTAGAGCATTATACCCACACCACATGCTGTAGGAGGAAAGCATCAAATATAAGAAATATTCAAATTATTACAAATTTTCGTGGCTTATCTCCCCCTCCCCATACAGAGCACAAACCAAAACAACAACAACACACACAAATCCCTATTGCAAAAAGCCCTGTCTGCCCTGCACTACCCGCAGTGAAGAGAGGGAACCAAATATATGTAACTCTTCACATTAAAATATTTGTTCTATGATCAAGCTGAGTTACGTCATCCACGCACTCCCCTTCTTCCATTCCACCTAGATATGTATGTACATATGTAAAAGCATTGACAGGCAGCAACAACAACGACGCGTACGCCAAAGCAAAAAAACAATTACAAGAACTCACATAATGCAAAAGCAAAGATGCTCTTACTGAAGCGCCCCCGCTTCAGGGCATTGTACTGACCCCACATGCAGTAGGAAAAGAGAATCAAATAAAAGAACTATTCAAATTGTTACAGTTTTTTGTCGCTCGTTTCCCATCTCCCCCCGCCCCAAACAGATAAGAAGCCAAAGCAACAACAGCAAACACAAGTCCCTATTGCAAAAAGCCGCTTTCAGATTATTTCAGCAAAGGTGCGCTCTTAATTGTCTGCCCTGCATTACCTGCAATGAAGAGATGGATCAAATATACATAGCTATTCACATTAAAATATTTTGGCTATGGTCAAGTTGACTTATGTACATCATCCACGCATTTTCCGTCTCCCATTCCACCCATGCAAGAAACAACAACAACAATGCATACGCCAAAGACAAAATAACGCAATAATTAAAATCACCCTTACAATGCATAAGCATAGGAAGAGAGAATCAAAGAGAAGAACTCTTCAAAGTAATCTACATTTTCTATGTACTCTTCGTCTCCCTCTTCGCTTCTAGAGCGTAAGCCAAATACAGGAAATAGATGTATTCAGTGCAATGCAAATCTCTACTGATTTAACAGTTAACTATCATAGAAAGAATAAATTCGTTGCTGCCGATACAGAGGCATGGTAATTTAGCAGCGAGCTAATAGCAAAAGATAAACTGAGTAAGAGACCTACATTCGTTATCTGTGATCACCGGCACCCAAGGCATACTTAACAAGGTAGCCGCACTCGCTCTCTCGCCCTCTCTTTTACTTCTTAAATTTCAGTCTGCCGCAGTTGTGAGCCGTCGCTCTCTCCGCGGACGATTTTCTCTTGTTCTTTTTCTTCTTCACTGAAATAAGAAGTAAAGCTCTCTCAGTGCGGCTACCTGCCGCTGCATTCTTATCGCTGCGCTCAGTCTCCCCCCCAACCATCATTGCAAGCGGTCAAAGCGGTTATAAAAACGAAAAATTAAATCGTGTGTGTTTCCCGACGGCGAATCGCGCGCCGGCCAAAATGTGAATTTTTTTATTTTTATTTTATTTTATTTTATTGTTCAGTGTGTTAAGTTATACGATCATTGCAAGCGATCTTAAAAACGAAAAATTAAATCGTGCGTGTTTCCCGACGGCGAATCGCGCGCCGCCCAAAAAGTGATATTATTATTCTGTGATCAATTATTTTAAAACTAAATAACAATAAATAAATTATAATTCGATCATTGCAAGCGGTCATAAAAACGGAAAATCAAATCGTGTGTTTACCGACGGCAAATCGCGCGCCGGCCAAAAAGTGATATTATTATTCTGTGATCAATTATTATGATACTAAATAAAAATTAATAAATTCTGAAAAGTAAAAAGTGTGTTAAGTTATAATAAAATTACAAAATAACCAAATTTAAATGAAAAGTGAAACTAACCAACCAAAAGTTTTGTGAGCGGTTCTAAGTGCATAATGTTAGTGAGAGTGAGAGTGAAATATAAAAGAAAGACTAAACGGAGCGGCAAGATAGAAGGCGCCGGCGCGCCTTTTGTGTGCGCAGGTCTAAATTTAGAATTCTTTTTTTGTGATCAAATTATAATACTAAATAATAATAAATAAATTATAACAAGTGAATTGAAATAAATAAATAATAAATTAATTATAAATAAATTGAAATAAATAAATAATAAATTAATTATAAATAAATTGAAATAAATAAATAAAAAATATGGTGAGTGAAAGTGCGAGTGAACGGAGTACAAAGCGATACGCAGTGCAAATTGAAATAAATAATATTAAATAAATAAATAAATAAATAAAAAATAATAATAAATAATACATAAATTGAAATAATATGTGATGTGCGAGTGAAAATAAAAAAACAAAAATAATTTAGTAAGGAGCGCTAAGAAGTAAAAGGCGACACGCAGTGCAAGGTGTATGTGATAATTAATTTTTTATATTTTTTTGGGTGTGTTCTTGTGTTTATGTGTGCAAACCACAAACATAAACTCCAACAACGCAACAAAAGGAAATAGCAAATAATATTCAACGCTTCACTATATTATTATGGGATCAGGTGAGTCTCTCTGTTTTGGTTTACTCCTTATACTGTTTCTTCTTTCGATTGCCTTTCACATATTTTCTTATTTTATTTATTTATTTATTTATCATCTTTTTAGCTTATACAGACACATACATATATTATATTATCTCCGCCTTCTTCTTTCGATTGCCTTTCACATATTTTCTTATTTTATTTATTTATTTATCCTTCTATATATTATTATATTATATTTATTATCTTTTATATGTATATTATATTATCTCCTTCTTGCACTCCTTTTTCATTTAAAGGCTTTTTGTTTTTAAACAGTGGATTTATTCCGGTATGATAGTTACATTATTGTTTCAGGTGGGGTCGGGTCGGATATTTGTCTTGGATCATATGTAAGGTGCAACATCATGGGAGTTCTATGCAATTCTTAAAAGCTTCACTTTCACACGCAAAGTACATGAGCACACATACGCTCTCACGACTCTGTCCGGAGCTGATTCACACATGCAAACACGCAAACGTACGTGAGAATGCATGAGCATGCATACACTCACTCACTCACACTCACGACTGGCTCGGGCGCTGATGTCTGATTTTGGTGCGGACATTTTCAATGTATGAATTGTCCCGTCTATATATTGTATGGTTAGTGGTGATAAAGCGCACGCAATTTTGGCTATGCTTATAATTAAAATACAATATGTATATGTATGTATGTAGCTGCACTGTTTCTTGCCCGATCTGGACGTGTTACGCCTGGACGTGGACGCCTTTTTGTAATCTGGGTAGTTTCCTAGATCCTCTGCAGTTAGATTGGCATCAAGGAAAATAAGGATATTGCCTTTTTAACGCTATTTTCGTAGGGTCTAAAAGGGGGGGGGGGGGGGGGCGTACTTTCCACGTGAGGACCCAGTATTTTCCTCGGCAGTCTCGGTTTCGGCCATTTCAAGTAAAAAATCTTCGAGAAAGATTAATTCATGTTATTTATTTGTGTTATATCTATTTCAACTGCCTTGCGGTATTCAATATTCACGCAATTTCCACTAATTCGTGTACAGAAAACAGTTGAAACTTTGAAAACTGACACTGTGGCTGCCTAATCGTACAAAAAAACCAAATTGTTAACTGTTTATACGTTTTTTTTTCTCTCTCGCTCTCACTCATGCTCTCACACCGATCTAAATTTTTTTGGTCTTGAACAAGGGGAAATTGACGCACTGGCCCAGTGCACTGGCACTGGCCCACCGTTAACAAACATATTGCTAGAAACCGAACTACGTAGAAACAAAATCATACAAAAATCTATAAATTTACACTCGCGGCTGGCCTCACTTGCCGCCAAAGCCTCCCATCAGGTTCCCCAGTCCACCAAGGCCGCCCGCCGCTCCTTGCTGCAGCTGCCGCATCATGTTCTGGAGTCCGCCCACGCCGCCCATCTGCTGGAGCATGCGAGGATCGATCATCTTGGCCATCTGCTGGTTGAGCTTGGCCATCTGCGTCGGATTCACATTCTTGGTCATGTCGCCCTGCTTGAAGAGACCCTTGACGCCGCCCATTTTCTTCACGACTGCTGCAAACTTTGTGTAGTGGGCAATCAGTTCCTTGACCTCGCGCTCCAGGACTCCTGCTCCTTGGGCCACACGTATACAACGCGTAGGCTGTTTGCTGAACAGCTTAGCTCCATCACGGTTGTCCAGTTCGTTGTCCGACATACTGTCCATCATTGTCATCATTCGCTTAATGCGAGCCATCGATTCCGCCTCGCCGCCCTTGGTCATGAAGTCCTGCGAGAAGCCAGGGATCATGTTCATGATCTGAGAGAAGGGACCCATTTTCATGATGTTCTGGAACTGCTCGTACATGTCGCGTATTGTGAAATGGCCATGCTTGATCTTCTCGAGAAGCTCTTCGTTTCCGTCCAGTTTCAGCTCGTTGACCTGTACAAAATATAGCGAAACAATATAGTTAGGAGCAGCTTTCACCATTTAGAGCGCACGCAAACGCTTACCTTATCTATCAGGCCTTCGATGTCGCCCATGCCGAGGAGCTTGCTAACGAAAGGTTTCGTCTTGAAGGGTTCTAGGTCGTCAATGTGCTCGCCTGTTCCTATGAAGATGATGGGCGACTGTGTGGCTGCTACAGCAGATAAGGCACCACCACCCTTGGCATGGCCATCCAGCTTGGTGATGATCACTGAGCCAATGTCTACCTTGTCTTTGAAAGCCTTCGCTTGGGCCTCGCAAGCCTGTCCAATGGTGGCGTCCATCACGAAGATAATGTTGTCAGGATTAACAGCATTTGCAACCGCCAACATCTCCTCGAAGAGCGACTCTTCCTGCTTGTGTCGTCCGGAAGTATCCACAATGATCATCTCAAATCCCTCGCGCTTGAACATGTCCACACCCTCCTGGGCTATGACCACGGGATCGATTTCTGTGTAGCTGCCGTAGAACGGAATGCGAGCCTTGGTGGCGTTCTGCTTGATCTGGTCGTAGGCACCAGCACGGAACGTATCCGCGCAGACAAGGCACGACTTCCAGTTGCGCTTCTGGTAGTGATAGGCTAGCTTGGTGCAGGTTGTGGTCTTGCCGGATCCCTGCAGACCCACAAACATGATGATGTTCGCCTTTCCTTTGATGGGCTGGTAGGGCTTGACGCCCGGATCCACCAGTTTGATGAGCTCCTTGAACACGGCCGACTGGATCATGCGTCGCTTGTTCAAGCCCCCGGCCATCTCATCAAAGTCAATGACAGCTCGCACATTTTCACGCAGCTGCTTCACCAGTCGTATGTTTACATCAGCCTCCAGCAGCGCTGCGCAAATCTCTTTCAGCATGGAATTCAGGGCCTCCTCATTGATAACTGTGGCTTTGCTTAGCGAGTGCAAAGCCGTTGTTATTTTTCTTCCTAAATCTGCTAAAACCATCTTGGCGTGTTGGCTGTGTGTTGGGGTGTGCTATTGGCAGCTTAAAAATGTTGTTGAGCAACTCGCGAAGCAATTACATGCGAAATTGCAGGAAACTTTTACTTTTTGGTCTTTGCTTTCGTATGACACGTCGATGTGGAAGAGGAAGAACTGACCACTCACAGACGTGCACGTGCAGCTGTCAAATAGTTAATCGGTCGCGTTGCGCAGTGACTGCCAATACAGTAAAAGAAGAGCGCTCTTTGAATTTGAATTTGAATACTATTTGAATACTATTTGTTTGTTTTTGTTCTATGGGTGTAAAGGAACTTTGGACAGTATTAACTCCTCATTGTGAGCGCAAGCCGATAAATGAGCTGCGCGGCAAGAAAGTGGCTATTGATTTGGCCGGCTGGGTGTGCGAAAGTCTCAATGTGGTCGACTATTTTGTGCATCCGCGGCATCATCTAAAGTTGGCTGAATTCTCCTTGCAAGCGAAAGTACTTGGCATTTATAGCTAATTTATACATTTCAGAAACCTTTTCTTTCGCACCTGCTACCTTATATGGGAGCAAGTCACTCCGGTGTTCGTTTTGGAGGGAGTGGCCCCAAAACTGAAGAGCCAAGTGATTGCCAAACGAAATGAGCTGCAATTCCGAGGAGTACGACCCAAGGAAGCAGCCACTGGCACGCAAACTGCAGCAAAAGGAGACAAAGGACGGACCCGCTTCAACCATGTGCTGAAACAGTGCGAGACTCTGCTGCTCTCAATGGGAATCCAGTGTGTCCAAGGCCCAGGCGAAGCGGAGGCCTACGGCGCCTTCCTCAACAAGCACGGTGTAAGTTCTGGACTCTATTCTTCCTTTGACTAATTGATATATCAAACTCATCCAGCTGGTGGATGGAGTCATTAGTCAGGACTCGGATTGCTTTGCCTACGGAGCTATTCGGGTGTATCGCAACTTCTCAGTGTCCACCCAAGGAGCCCAGGCTGCAGCTGGGGGCGCTGTGGATATCTATGACATGCGAGAGATCACGGGTCGCATGGATTTTGGCCAGCATAAGATTATTGTGATGGCCCTGCTATGCGGCTGTGACTACTGTCCAGATGGCATTGGTGGCATTGGCAAAGATGGTGTCCTAAAACTATTCAACAAGTACAAGGAAACAGAGATCCTGGATCGGTAAAGCTACCCAGAAACTGATGTCACTCAGACTATCATTGCGTTCTTCTTATAGTTTGAGAAACTGGCGAGCTGAGACAGATAAATACAATGCACTGGAGATGCGGGTGGATGACAAATCCATCTGCAGCAACTGCGGACACATTGGGCGGACGCAGAGCCACTCGAAGAGCGGCTGTAGCGTCTGTCGCACTAATCGGGGATGTGACGAGTCCTTGTGGAAGTAACTATAACTATCCCAAATACAGAAGTACAAAAGTTGACTCCCTCCCTCCGCCCCTTCGCAGAGAAGAACGCCTTTCCATTAAGGCAGAGCTGACCCTGCGCCGGAAGGCTTTGCTGGCTCCAGAGTTTCCCAACGAGGAGATAATATCCGAGTTTCTCAGTGAACCCCCAGCGATACCAAATCTAAATCTTGGCTGGCGGCAGCCGAATCTCGTGAAATTCATCAAGCAGATAGGGCATCTGTTGCAGTGGCCGGAAATCTACTGCTTTCAAAAATTCTTTCCGATCCTCACCCGTTGGCAGGTGCAGCAGGCCAAGACGAAAGCGGGAGGAGGAGGAGGAGTGGTGCTCGTTCAGCCGCTGGATATCGTCAAGAAGCGTACCGTTAAGGGAGTGGCCAGTCTGGAGCTGCACTGGCACGATCCCAGTGGCAACTTCAAAGGACTCATACCGGACAAACAGATTTCAGAATTCGAGCTGGAACATCCCAAGGGCATCGAAGAGCTCTACTATACCGTGGAGCCGCTGGACATGCTGGAAGCTGCGTATCCCGATTTGGTGGCATCCTTTTTCAAATCCAAAGAGAAGCCCCCAAAGAAGGCCTCGCGAAAGAAGAAAACGGATCCGCAAAGCGCCATTGAGAATATCCCAGAAACATTAGAAAAGGAGAAGGCGATCCCAGCGAAACCGAAGAGAGTGGTGAAAAAGAAAAAGGCTCCAACGGAGCAGGCCCAGTCTACACTGCAGCAATTCCTCAGACGAGAGAAAATGGGGACTCCTGTAAAGAATTCTGTGCCGCAAATGCCGCAAATGCCACAAATGGCACAGCAATGCTCCACACCCATCACCAAATTCTTGCCTTCGGATCTAGAAAGCGATTGCGACGCGGGAGAGTTCGACATGTCCGATATAGTCAATGGAATCATATCGAATCCGAATGCTCGGCCAACAGTGACAAAACATGAGGGACGACAGTTGCACTACGAGGCCATATCTGATGACCTGAGCATGCGTCTGGCCCAGCTGAGTCTGGGGAAGGATGAGCTCGAGGACGAGCCTATACCGCCAGTTGCTGAACAAAAAAGGGATCTCTCTGTGGTCGAGCACCTGCCGCAGAGCAAACGTCTCTCTCTGGACGATAGCTTTGATCTGCTGGTGAAGGGCGACCTTAAGAAAGTTCCCCATTTGATACAGCCAATCAGGACTCCTGTGGACCGATTCAAGCACCAGCATCGCATAAGTGAGCATCTTCCACAGCCAGCTATCGAGCCTGCTGCAAACGTGAGCTACTTCTTCAATCAAAGCAGCGATAAATCCGATGCCTTTGAGCAACTGATGAACTCCAGTCTGGGAATCCAAGAGCGGGCAGAAGAGGATGAGAATGATGACGAGGAGAAGGAGGATGTGGATGTGGATGTGGAGGACGAAGATGATTTGGTGGTGATCAGTGATTAAGTTATTACCGCTTGCAGTTTATAGTATGCGATTTATTCGCTCTTTACAAAAAAAAAAAAAGATTCAAAGAAAGACACCTTTCAACAGCAAACTTGGAGCTTGCGCTTTTCTCTTCTCTTCTCTTCTTTTTTCTTGGGAGGGGGATCACAACTTGAAATAAAGCTTAGCATACTGATGGGCCTTCGCCAGGGCCTGCTCCAACTGCTCTTCGAAGAGATTGCTTACCTTGCGGCCCTTCATGTTGCACACGATCTTGGGGCTCTGTCCCTTGGGCGCGGCCACTTGGCCCCCAAATGTGGCGGCAAAAGATTGCAGCCACGAGGACGCATCGAAGTCTGGGTTGACGCTATTCTGCGGCACACAGCAGCGTGCTTTCACAACGCTATCACACATACTGACCACAAGTATGGGCCGATCCGGACAGAGCTTGGTGGCACGCTGCAGCGGGATCTCTTCCACCAGAGCGGAGCTGCTGATGTAGTGCAAAATAAAGGGGTGGCTGTGCACAGGTTTCTCCTGCAGCAGGTTGCGCATCTCCACCTCGACAAATTCCCTGCAAGAATCTGGATGTATAATCTGCATTGCAGGAAACCCTCTCTATTTGCTCTCACTTGAGGGTTGTGCGGGATGTCTCCTTGATCCTCTTCAGCATGTCCTGGATGCGTTCCAGCGTGTCCATTTTGAAGGCATATGGCAGCTTGATGTCCGTGTGCAGCATATTATGGCGTATGGTCTGCAACTCCACTTCGGTGGCATTTGTGAGCTTATCAGTCTGGATAGTCTGCTGTTCGAGCAGATCGACGCGATGGCGTAGCAAGGCTGCTGTCTTCAGCACCTGAAAGAGATAGGCAGAACGATGCTTACAGATGGACAGTTCTCCACGTTAGGCCACTTACATTCTCCGCCGCCTGGCCAGCCACAGCGGTGAAGGCAAAGCGCGCCCTGTTCGTCTGCTTTAGATTGACAATGCAGAAGCAGGAGAGCTCGCTGGTGTTGGTCACATGAGTGCCACAGCATAGCTCCTTGGAACTAAGCTGCATCTCTGGGCACTGCACACTGATCAGACGCAGTCCCTGCTCCGGGTAAACCTCCCCAGGCACCATGGTAATATCGTTCTGCCGAAGGACATCGGCGGCACTCAGAAGCTCAACTTGGACGGGAGCGGCAGAGCAGATGATTCGACTGCACGAAAGGTGAAACAAGGTGAAAACACAGCACACAGCACACAGCACACAACACACAGCCAAGAGAGCAAACTTACTTGATCAGATCTTCGATGTGCTGGACATCTGCTTTTTGTATCCGCTTGCCCAGCAACCCCAGTTCCAGTTTGCACTGATCGCTGGTGACGGAGCTGGAGACCTGGTAGGTGACCTTGTTGAACAGCGATCGGATGGCGGCGTTCAGCAGGTGGGTGGCTGTGTGATGGCATGTGTTCAGCTGTCTTGTCTTAGCATCCACTTGCAGCTCAACCTCATCTCCAATGGCCACCCCAAACTCATCTGCGGGGGCGGCCAAGCGGCACACATGAACCACGCAATCATTGATGTGCTTCACACGGATTACATTCAAGCGATGGGGCGGTTGCTCCGGATTGTGCGTATTGCTGACAAGAATCTGGCCAGCATCGGACTGTTGTCCGCCAGACTCGTAGTAGAAATTGCTGGCGGCGGTGACAATTGAAAGGGTATCGGAGGCGTCCTGGAGCCGGCTGCCTTGAGTGCGTGATACCTCCGCATCGTTGAGGAGCATGCCCACCACTCGACTGCGTAGAGTGGGAATCCTGTAGGATTCATTCTCGCTATCAAAGGAGTAGACATATTTGTGACTATTGTCGGTGGCCGCCAGGCGTTTGGTTACCGTCGCCTGAGCCTCAGCAATGCGTTGCTCTAGCGCCACATCGCAGATGCCCCCGTCCTCTTTTTGGCTCTCCTTGGACTTGATCTTGGCAAGCGAGACTTCCGCCCGATAGCGGTCCAAATCACAATTCATGTTCTCCAGCTCGGCCAGCTTGAGGAAGCTCTCTTCGGTCAAGCCATACGTGTCTGTCAGCTTGTAGAGGAAGTCGCCGGGTATCGTGTTATTGGGAAACTTGCAGCGCTGCACCTGGAACTCCCGGTAGGCGGGCACAAATCCTGGGCATTCCATCAAATCAATGTCGTCCAGGTTGGGGAACTCAGTTAGGACCTCGGCAAAGGCTTTCGAGGAGCTCTCACGCAGATTCTTGTACACATCATGTTCGTGATTAATCAGATCGATGACTGCCTCCTGCTTGGCAGACATCTCCGGGTAGGCTTCGCCCAGAGTCTCCACCACAATAGGAACCAGTTGGGAGAGCAGCTTCTCATGGGCAAAAACATGCTCCGAGATGTTGAGGGCCTTCCGCAGGACGCGTCGTAGTTTTTGACTGCAAATGGATGTCGATTAGTGCAGGAAAAAGGACTGATCTGATCTATACTTCTGATCTGGCAGCATTCCATCGGCAAGGCAGGCAGTGACCATGCGTGCATGATCGGCAAGTATTCTGTAGCTTGTGTCCAGGAGAGCTGCATTTGAGGTTTCTGGGAAGCTGCCGCCATAGACTGGGGCCTTGGACAGCTGCTGGATGCCATCGAAGAGCGGGCTGAACAGATCCGTATCGTAATTTGAGGATTTGCTTTGCAGAGTGGCAGCCAAACGCTCAAACCCCATGCCCGTGTCCACATGGTGTGCGGGCAACTGGGAGATGCTGCCATCATGATTGCTAGATTGCCAAAGTATGTGTCGATTAATGACTAGAACGTAATCTTTCACTCTTTATCTCAGTCCTGTCCTCACCGATTGTACTGTATGAAGACGAGATTCCATAGCTCCGTGAGATCCGAGCGACCTGCATTTACGAGCTTACCACGCTCGTCAACGCTGCCCAGCTCTGGACGATGGTCTATGTGTATCTCAGTGCAGGGGCCACAGGGTCCCGTGGCGCCCATTTCCCAGAAGTTCTCTTTGCAGCCAAAGGGCAAAATACGCGAGGCGGGAAATCTGGAAGAACATGCGCAGTTAAAGAGGTGACGCCCTCGCATTATGTAACAGGTTGTACCCCAGGCTGCGCCATATCTCGAAGCATTCCATGTCAGCGGGTATGCCAAGTAGCTTGTCGCCAGCGAAGTATGTAACATACAAACGAGCAGGATCGATGTTGTACGGCCCGCGGAGCAGCTCGAGAGCCATAGCACAGGCCTCTCGCTAGAGAATTTTGCAAGAGAATTAGGGAAAACTTGCAGTTAAATCGAACAACAAGCTACCTTGAAGTAGTCCCCAAACGACCAGTTGCCCAGCATCTCAAAGAACGTGTGGTGATAGCCATCCTGGCCGACAACAGACAGATCGTTGTGCTTTCCTCCCACCCGTACGCATTTCTGGGAATTTACCACCCGCTTGTGGGGAGCCGCTGCCGTGCCAAGGAACACCGATTTGAACTAAACCAGAAGCAATAATCAGATAACAATGGACTGATAGGTCGTTGGCCGTTGGCCGCTCTATGCTCTGCTCACCTGATTCATGCCAGCGTTGACAAACGCCACCGTGGGATCACAGAAGGGCACCACGGGGCTGGAGCGCACGAATTTGTGCTCATGGTTGACGGTGAAGAAGTCTATGAATGTTTTTCGAATTTCGCGCGCCGTCAGCACACGCTGCAACTGCTTGGCCGAGTTGTACATGCCAAAATTGTATTGGAATTCGAGTTAATTACATGCGACCGGCAATTAAAACAGAGATCCAGATAAATCTCTGCTCGAACAGCTGATCGGCAACAGCAATTCACCATGAAGCGTTGACAAATAGATGAGCTATTCGCAGGGCGGCGTCAACACCTGTGCAACTGTTCTATTTTTTACGGGGGCGCAACAGCTGCGCGCACGTAGATTTTTGGCTGAAACGGAGGGCGAAAAACAACTAGGAGCAACGACAGTGGATACCTGATGTGACAGAGGCTATAAATATCACTGAAAGTAATGAAATCCGCTTTAGATCAGTGCATCGAAGGTAAGGTTGCCCAGGACTGTGTGAACTTTGACACGCACAATGCTTCCGCTTTCACTTTTACTCTCTCTCTCGCTCACGCTCTCGGTTTAGCATAACCAAAAACCAAAAACGGCACCAACAACGCATTTCCCACCTTGACCAAGTGCAAATCCCAGCGTCAACGAAATCGAAGTCGAATAATGGCCACCAAACGGAGACCGCTGCGTCCAAACATTGGAACAAGTTCTGGATCAAACATGAACTTTCGACCAGGGGGTCCGGATATAACTCGGTCCGAGGCTAGGGGCACCAGACCCACAGCAGCCCCCACTAGTATCAGGGAGATTCTTGTCATGGGAGTAATACATTTATGCAAGAAAACGATATTCTTCAACACGGACCTCAAGGTGGCCCTGTACTTGGGCAGCCTGTTCGTGGTATCGGTCATTGGGGACTTTGTCCCCTTTCCGAAGACCTACTTCGCGCGCTCGGACAATCTGTTCAACATGTACTTCGTGAAGGTAGGCTGGGGCTGGACTCTGCTGTTTGTGGTGCCCTTCCTAGTTCTGTCTGCCTATACGATCACCTGCGGCGATCACAAGCGGATGCTGAGGCACCACTTCCCTCGCATTGTGATAGCCACCTTCTTTTGGTTTTTCTGGACGAAGCTCTTCAACATTGTGGAAACATCCTACGGCCGCTGCACGGTCAAGGGTTAGTATCCGAATAGTGGTAGCAAGATAGATATCGCGGCAAACGAAACCCTCTTCTTCTTTGTCTTTCTCTTTCTCTTCCGAAACCAGGCTTCCAGAGTAAGTCGAGCTGCCTGAAGGCCGGACATCTGTGGCAAGGCTTCGACATATCCGGCCATGCTTTCATCCTGATCCACTCTAGTCTGGTGCTCATCGAGGAGGCCCGTCCCATCATCAAGTGGGAGACCATCAAGGAGCACCTCCGCAACGAGCTGCACAATCGCAGCGTTTCCGAGAACGTGGGCACCAATCCCCTTCGAGGTCTGAACGACGAGCAGATGAGGAGTCTGCAGTTCCTCTACAAACGACTAACACCCATCATCCGGACCCTGTTCATCGGCATGGCCGCTCTGCAGCTGCTCTGGGACATAATGCTGGTGGGAACCATGCTCTACTACCACCGCATGATTGAGAAGGTCATCAGCGGCATCATAGCCATCCTGACCTGGTACTTCACATATCGCTTCTGGTATCCCACGCGCGGTCTCTTGCCAGAGGAGCCCGGCAACGGCACCTTCTTCTACCAGCGGGAGACTCCAGTCTTTCCCTTCAAGCGTCCCTCGCATTTATCTGGTGGGACTGGGGCCAGTGGAGCCTCTGGGCCCATGAGAGCAAATCCCAATGGCAAAGTGGGAGCGACGAATGTGCCCAAAGATCAGCAAATGCCAACATTCATGGGCATGCCACTGTTCACCAACCCGAAGGCGGCCACAGCCGCAGCAAGCTTGCTTCAATCAGCGCAGCTGAAGCGAGAGCAGCAGCAGCAGCAGCAATTGGGAGCAGAAAGCTGAGCCCCAAGGACGATCTGATCTGATCTAATCTGATCATCGTCCTCGGAGGCGTAAGCAAGCATAGCAGGAATTGACAATTAGGTGACGGATTGGAATTTATACCAAATTTTTTGTATTTTCAACGTTCAAATGATGATGTAAATTATGATATTTTAGCAGCTAGACACTGGCTGGCACTTGGTTCATCCCACTTCTCTTCTCTTCACTTTTCTCTTCATCCCATACCCTTGCATCAGCATCAGCGTCAGCGTCAGCCATCTGGTTACCACGTAGTAGCTTTAAGCGTTAAGCGTTCTTATGTTCGTGCGTTTATATGTGACCAACTTTAACAGTAAAAGGATTTGTTAACAATCGTCTCTGCCGTTCACTTATGAGCAAAGGCTGCGAACATGGCCATACCCAGGAAGCCGGCTCCTGCGCCCAGCTTGTAGTTGCCCGGCGTCTTCGCCCACATCTCCTTGAGGATCTCGAAATTGCTGGGCTGCAGCTTGTGGTACGACTGGCGCTGCTTGAAGCGCAGAAAGTATCCCTCCACCTGGGGAAGCTTGCCGAAGGACCAGTAGTAGTTCTCGAATCCCAGCTGGTAGAGGCGATGCAGGAGCAGTCCGAGGCTGATGTCCGCGAGGGTAAGCTCGTCCCCGGTCAGCCACTCGTTGCGTGGCGCCTTTTTGGACAGCTCCTGCTCGACGTAGAGTAGCACATGGCGCACTGCATCGAGCACACGCTGAAAGTCGTCGCGGGA
Organism: Drosophila athabasca; assembly: GCA_008121215.1. Taxonomy (NCBI): domain Eukaryota; kingdom Metazoa; phylum Arthropoda; class Insecta; order Diptera; family Drosophilidae; genus Drosophila; species Drosophila athabasca. Next base: position 65,704,450 of record CM017796.1, on the reverse strand, counting down.
GGAGACCAGATCCTTGCGACGAACCTGAATGTCCAGCTTTTGCTTCAGCGCCGACTTGTTTGACTCCAGCTCGTCCACGGAGCGGCGTAGCAGGTCCAGGACCTTGTCGTTATTCTCTAAAACAAGCAGAATCATTGGCCATGGCTAAAGTTTAATGGAACTGGGGTCCATCCGACTGGCCACTCACTCAGGCAGGATTGGCGGACTGGCCCAATGAATGGTGCCTTGGGCACCAGCTTCAGATCATCGTGGATGAAGGAGCCCAGACTCAGAGCACCCACTGGCACACGTCCCACGGCATGCTCATAGACCATTACCTGGTCGTACTGTGAGGAACTCTGCTCCGGCTTCAGCGCTGGATGATTCGCTGAAATGGAAATGGAAATGTTTACTCCATTTGTGGCATATATGTATATATATCAATTTGTGTTAGCTACGCTACCTCCCCGGAACTTGCTCTCCACATAGTTGATGATGTGCGTCGAGTTGGGTATGATGAAGGCTCCATCCTGGAGTACTGGCACATCTCCCTTGGGATTGAGGTTTAGGAACCAGCTGGAATACTGTTCGCCATTGCATAAGTCTACCACGTACGGAGTGAAGTCAATGTTTTTCTCATAGAGCACCAGGAGAACCTGCAAACGAGACGGTGGAGTGGAAAGACAAGATTTATCGTGTCGTATTGCACTGGCCGAAGAAGTTTTGTTTATTTTCCAGTTAATCTATTCATATTTTCACTTCATTAACACCTACAGGGCGGACAGGGACAGGTAAACAAAGCAAAGATCAATCTAATGGTGTCATAATTCCATTATCTGAAAGCTTTGCTTCGATTCCAACGATCCGATCCCCCGTCAAGCTCCATTGCATTCGAAATCGAACAGAACAGACCTCCTTCCCCACTGGCAAGGGAGGAGGGAATGATATAGTGGGTGGAACCTTGTGAGACGGGGAGACCCTCGGCGATCACAGTGTGAGTGCGCACAGTCATTACAGAGTAAATAGCATCGGGCAATGATGATCGGAACAAATGATGACGACAACTACCCATGCGATGATTAGTTTTGTAATTTCGCGCCATTGGATGATAAATAATTTGTCGGATATCACATGATTAACATCAGTCACTAACTTTTTGTGAATAAAAGTTGTAGGGATGGAAGTAGAGCACGAGCTTGTTGTCCGCAAACACGGGGGCCTTGAAGTCCTGCAGAGTGGGAGTGGGTATGGGTGTGGCTGCTGCTGCTGCTGCTGCTTCAATTTCCTTAGCCTGATCGCCCATTTTTCGATTAAATATACGTTCTTAGCAGTAGTAGTAGCAGCAGTAGTGGCTGGTGTTTAGTAGATCGCTTAGTCGAATGTATTATGCTAGACTAGAGGTTTTTTCTTTTATCACATGCTTCGCCGACGTTGGCGAACACGAAAGCCGTTACCGCGTGCCGGAGACGGAGACGGAGACGATCGGAACCAGACGAGACCTATGTGAAAAAGCGTTTGCTCACGAGAACCGACTCTGGGCAACTGTCGGTCGGAATGCTAGTGCGAGGGCCTACATCTAGAGCTGGAGCTGGAGCTGGAGCTGAAGCTGAAGCTGCTCCGACGACCTATTAATTTGCACTTTCGGCTGGGCTGGGAAAGCACTCTGTGCGAGTATGGGACTCACTTCGGGACAACTGAACCGAAATGAAGTACTAGTATGTCAACCGATTCTCATTCGCTTTCATTTTGCCGTTGCTACTTGTGTTTGCTTGTCATAATTATTTATCTTTGTTTATATGGCATTACGAAACGGAACGTTTATCTTCCCCTTCAGGAGATTTTCTCTTCAAACTGTCTTATCTACTCTACCGATGACTGAGATGCCTGTGACGGAGTCGAGTCGGATATTCTTAACGCATGAATGACCAGATTTCTAAATACATTTCCATTTTGATATTAATAGTTTATCGCATTTATCATATTTTATATACTTGTAAGCCACAAATTAGTCAGAAGCCATGAGACATTTAAGCCCCCCCCCCGGCCTGTGCAAGCTTTCAGTCATTTCAAAAGAGGCGCCATCCGTCCATTGCATGAACTTTTGGTTTCAATGTGAATGGCAATTCTACTGGAAACTTTCGATTCCGTTCGAGTTCATTCCCAACTAACGAACGCCGTTTACAGTTAATTTGTCGGAAACCAGTAGACCAGCTTTCCGGCCTGTACAAGCTTTCAGTCATTTCAAAAGAGGCGCCATCCGTCCATTGCATGAACTTTTGGTTTCAATGTGAATGGCAGTTCTACTGGAAACTTTCGATTCCATTCGAGTTCATTCCCAACTAACGAACGCCGTTTACAGTTTATTTATTTATTTATAATAGTTAGCTATAATTTAAATTAACACTAACTTAGTATCTAAAGCGCTGGCTGCAAAGGCCTTCGGCTTGTTAGAGGTATTTAAGAGCTAGGATTTGTATATTTACATATTTACATATAAATTTCGTTTAGTTTAATTGGGATTAAAGGAGGTGATATATGTTAGTTTTTTTTAGGAATTCAATAACTTTGGAGATGTTTTCTATGGTTGGGTTTTCGAGGATGGATATGGGGCATGTGTTTTGGAAGATTTGGTTTTTAAGGTGTGAAGTTGCGGTGCAGTTAGTGAGGATATGTTTAATATTAAGGTCGTCTGTTGTATGGCAGTTAGCGCAGGGTAGGATGTTGCCAGGGTTGTAGTAGTGTTGTTGTGTGAATCGTGTGTGTCCTAGTCTGAGCCTAATTATCTTAATTTGGTCACTACGTGTGATCCTTTTTTGATTCATATTTTTTAGGTACAGGTTTGTGTATGTTGGGTTTGGGTTTAGTTGTTGGTACCATCTGTTGCAGAGATCTATGTTTCGTTTGATTTTTTCTGCTAGTTCATTGGCAAGGAATTTGTTTATGTCTGTTGTGTTAGGATTGAGAGTGTAATGTAGGGGCATATGATATGTGGATTTGGCTGTAGTGTCGGCTAGCTCGTTACCTTCAATACCACAGTGGCTAGGTATCCAAAGGAGTTTTATTTTAGGGGCGGTTTTGGTGAGGAGGGTTCTAATGGTAATAGGATATAAATTATTGTTGTTGATGTTGGAGATGGATTTAATCGATGAGAGGGAGTCGGAGCAAATGATGTATTTTCCTTTTCTTTTATGAACTAATTTTATTGCATCAAGAATGGCTATGGTTTCGGCTGATAGGATGGATGAGTAGTGGGGTAGAATGCATCTTTTAAGGATTTCTTTTTCGGTGGTAATGGCAAAAGTTGCTGTGCTGTTTTGTAAGGATCCGTCTGTGTATATGAATTTGTGATTGTGGTATTTGTCTTTGAGTTCAAGAAATTGTTGTCTGTATGTGCTTGGTGGTGTATTGGGTTTGCTTAATTTTTGTAGCGTAGTGTTGATAAGAAAAGGGGGAAATTGCCATTGGGGGGTGATTTTTTTGTTTGGAGGTGGGAGGTAGGGAATGTTGTGTTCTTTGCATGAGATAATGACTTTTCCAGTGTTGACGTTAATTTACTTATTTTTTTGTTTCCGTTTTTTTTAATGTATTTGTGAAGAGGTGAGTTTGAACTGTTTAGTACTGTTTTGTAGGTTTTGGTTGTGATAAGGTCTCTTTTTTGTTCTATTGTGGGTATGTTTGATTCGAAGAGCAAATTGGGTATAGGGGTTGAGCGTAGTGCTCCAAGGGATGTGCGGATTGCAGCGTTAAATAAAGGTTTAAGTTTATTAATCGTTGATTTAGGGGCGTGGCCGTAGATAAAAAGTGCATAATCTATTTTTGATATTAGGATTGCTTTAGTTATATTTAAAAGTGTGTGTGTGTTACAATTTAGTTTAGGGCTTGATAGGCATTTAATGACGTTAAGTTTGTTATTTAAGGCTGGTTGAATTTGTTTTATGTGTGAGTCCCATCTGTATTTATTGTTTATTGTTAGTCCTAAGATTTTTAGGCTAGTGACTGAGGGGATCGGGGTATTGTTGCACGATATGTTGCAGGTGCAGTTCTGCTTTCGGCAAATGTGGAGGTGTTGGCATTTTTGTAGGGAAAGTGATGCTCCTGAATATGAACACCATTCATGAATGTTAGAGAAGATGTTGTCTAGGTTGTATGTTTGGTTTTTTTGTCTATTAAGGGGAATAATTAGGAAAAAGTCGTCGGCGTAAGCGCTGAATTGTATTTCTTTTTGCAGGCTGATGATGTGTGAGAGTTTTTTGTAGGCAATTAAGAAAAGAATGACCGATATTGGTGATCCTTGGGGGGTACCATTGTAGAGTGGGTATGGGCGGCTAATTATATTTTTAATTTTTGTTCTTATTTGCCTGTTAGACATAAAGATTTTAATGAAGTCTGTAATTTTCGGTCCAACTTTCCAGGTGTTTAGCTGGTCAATTATGGTGTGCACTCCGACTCTGTCGAAAGCCTTTGAGAAGTCAAGGGCAGTGACAGATGTGTGCTTTTTGGATCTCAGCGACCTGGTTATCAGGTGGTCTGCTAGGATCAGACCGTCTGCAACCGATTTGCCGTGCTTAAATCCAGATTGGTTGGGATGGATAAGGTTATTCTGTGTTACGAACCACCATAGGCGTTTGGCTATTATTTTTTCTAATTTTTTGGATAGGCAGCAGTTCAGTGAGATTGGTCTATAGTTGGCTATTATTGTTTTATTTAAGTTGGGCTTTAGTATGGGGATGACTAGGTTGGTTTTGTAGGATTGCGGGATGAAGTTGTTGAAAATAATATTAAATAGGTTAGTGATTCTTGTCTTAAGTACGTCGGAGGTGCCGTTTACAGTTAATTTGTCGGAAACCATGAGACCAGCTTTCCGGCCTGAACAAGCTTTCAGTCATTTCAAAAGAGGCGCCATCCGTCCATTACACGAACTTGTGGTTTCAATGGGAATGGCAAATCTACTGGAAACTTTCGCGATGCGATTCGATTCGATTTCATTCCCAACTAACGAACGCCGTTTACAGTTAATAGTTGATATAGGAAAAATCAATTGTTAAGCAACAAACATCTCGAACTATACTCGAATCTCGTGTCGTGAATATGTTTCATCTGGGCAAGCAGTTGATTGGCAGGGCGCCAAAGCTCCATTTGAGTGCCGGCGCCACCACTGTGACTGGGGCCGGAGTCCAAAGTGCCACAAGAAATCTTAATCAAAGCAGCACCAGCAACAGCAACAATAAACCCGATCGAAAGCTTGTTAACCATAATCTTACCCATAAGCGCTTGTCCAGCAGCAGTAGCAACAGTCAAAGTTCAAGCGTCAACCAAATGAAGCGTTTAGCAGGGAAAGTTGCCGTGGTCACCGCATCCACCGATGGGTGAGCAAAGAATACTGTAGATCCCCTGCCTTGCCACACCCGATAACTAATTGAATGATCCTTTCGTAGTATCGGCTTTGCTATTGCCAAAAGGCTAGCGGAAGATGGAGCCGCCGTGGTGATCAGCAGTCGCAAGCAAAAGAACGTGGACAATGCCCTGGCGGAGCTGCGCAAATTGAATCTGAATGTGCACGGCCTGAAATGTCACGTGAGCGAGGCCCAGGATCGCAAACAGCTCTTCGATGAGACCATCAGCAAGTACGGAAAGCTCAATATATTGGTTAGCAACGCTGCCACGAACCCCGCCGTGGGTGGAGTCCTGGATTGCGATGAGAAGGTCTGGGACAAGATCTTCGATGTTAATGTGAAGAGCTCGTATTTGTTGGCCAAGGAGGCGCTGCCATACCTGCGGCAGGAGAAGGGCTCCAGCATTGTCTTTGTCTCCTCCATTGCAGGCTACGATGCCTTTGAGGTTAGTGTGACTGGACCTGTCCATAAGTCAATGGGTCAATGGGTCCATTGCTTATTGCTTATCGCAACCTTGTTATCGTTGCAGCTGCTAGGTGCATACTCCGTCAGCAAGACGGCTCTCATCGGTCTCACCAAGGCTGCCGCTAAAGATTTGGCGCCAGAGGGCATTCGCGTCAATTGCCTGGCCCCGGGCATTATCAAGACAAAGTTCTCCAAAGCCCTGTACGAAGATGAGTCAGCGAATGAGGCGGCTCTCATGAAGATTCCGATGGGTCGTCTGGGCACCAGCGAGGAGATGGCCGGCGTGGTCTCGTTCCTCGTGAGCGAGGATGCCGGCTACATTACGGGTGAAGCCATCGTGGCCGGAGGTGGTATGACTGCTCGACTTTAAGTGATGTACATAAATATATTTCCTTAGAGGCTATGGATAACAGGCGTGTTGACAATATACAAAAAAGTTATGCAGTGTAGGTCTAGTCTAGGAGGATCGCAGCTTGGCCAGCTGGTCGGCAATGTCCTTCTCAGTGCGCTTGCCGCTCGTCTCAAAGTCTGCGCTGCCAGTGGCTGGAATATTGGACATCTTTCCAGATACCTCAATGCCGATCTCATCGAGGACCTGGTTCACCACGGCATTTGACTCTTCCTCGTCGCCCGACTCGTTGAGCATGTCGTCCAGTGTGTCGTTGATCATCTCATCCGTCATTTCCATCTTCATATTCGCCGCCTGGAAGTCACGCACTGTGCCCGCAATCGCCTCGGGCCGCATCACCTTGTTCATATCAGCCATGGTCTTGGCCGTGGTGCCCATTGCCTCGCTCAGCGCTATGTTCGCACCCATGTTCTTGTTCTGGAAGCCAATCGACTGGATCTTTCCAGCCGCCGCGTAGCTGCGCGACTTCTGCTTCCGTATCTCCACCAGCTGCTTGGCCAGAATGCGACAGGCGTCGTGATTCCCAGCGGCTGCGTTCCGCCTGATGTCACCCTCCAGTTTCTTTTCCTCCTCCTCCATTTTGCGACGCTCGCGTTCTATGTCGCGCGTGGCCTTCCTCAATGATCTGTCATTTTCGCGCTGCTGCTCCTTGACCGTCGGTTTCTTGCCAAATATGTTGTTGAACATCCTGTAGAATTTGGAATAACTGCCGAGAAGAATTCTTGACGCAAGAGTTTGTAATGCTGTGTGGTTTTCCTTTTTCCTATGAATCACGCAAAAGTTGCTGCATATCGAAGTAAACAGTAAATCAGATCAGCTGTTGGCGCTGCGAATGGCAACTGGGTGCGTTTCGCTGTGAGTGTGCCTCCTGTTACTCTTTTTATTTAAGAGTTGTTTTTGTCAAAAAATGCCCAGCGAAATTATAAAACAGGGCGCCGAGGCGCGCTTGTACCTTGGGAAATACGATGGAGAAACGTGCTTGATTAAGGAACGCTTTGTCAAGAAATACCGCCATCCAGAGCTGGACAAACAAATCACGCGCCGTCGTATGAAGGCAGAGATGAAGACGGCGGCACGTTGTCTGGCGGCCGGCGTCTTGGTCCCGAAAGTACTCCACCTGGACTATTCCGCACACAGCTTGTATATAGAATACTATGCCAAGGCGAAGACAGCCAAGGAGTTCATCCAGGAAACTGTTGCCACCAAGGATGAGGACGAGGCGAAAAAGCTACTGCTGGATCTGTGCTGGAGAATTGGCGTAATCGTTGGCCGAATGCACACTGACCACATCATACATGGCGATCTGACCACATCAAACATCCTAATCGATCCCAAGGAGAACAAGTACGATATCGTGTTCATTGATTTCGGTTTGAGTCACTACGACAAGGGCGCCGAGCGTAAGGGCGTGGATCTGTATGTCCTGGAGAGGGCCCTGCTGAGCACACACAGTGAGCAGCCCTATCTCTTCGACCAAATCCTGGCTGGTTACCGCATGCAGTGCGGCAGGGAGGGGGAAATTGTGCTTGACAAGTTCGAGGAAGTACGAGCTCGCGGACGCAAACGAACGATGATTGGCTAACAAAAATGATCTTTAATAAAACTTACATCGTAAACCTATTCTATCTATCTATCTTCTTGATGGACTCTCTTGGAGGGTCATCCTGCAGCTCATCGATCTTGATTTTTTTAATATATTTCCTCAGCTTTGTTTTTCGTTTGACCTGTTCGTGCTTGAGTGGCTCCAGGCCATCCACGGCTGCCTCCTTGTACTTGGCATAGGGACGCGCCTTAATCTTGGCAATGGCATCTTCCAGCTGAAGACCAGCCAGGCCCTGCTCTTCGTAGTACAGGCGGTACTTATCACAGAATTTCGAGTGTCCCTTCTTGAAGGTGGCCGTTTTGGTCGAAGGGTGCTGTGGGGGGAAATGTTCATTGGGTTAGTAGATTTCGCAGGCGTGCCAAATCACATCAAACACTCACCCTGGCATCAATAGCACGGGCGCATCCTCTGTGAAAGTTGTGCAGATGCCGGAGGAATGGCTCGTTGGGCTTGACGCCTTCTTCCAGGCTCAGTTGCATGATTTCGTTGATGTAGCCGAAGGACTTCTGGGCGCAGCCCTGCCGCAACATGGCTCCCAGTATGGGCATGTTCATTTTAATGCCTGCCTCCTGCATTTGCAGCAACAGTTCCCTGGCTTCCTCCTGGGTTCGGCAGCCCAGGGCGAGCACACCATAGGTAACGATATCCGGATATAGTCCTGCCGTGCGTATCATCGAAAGCACTTCGCGGGCACTGTCGTAGTCGAAGCGCATCGAGCGCTTCTTGATCAGTATGTTGAAGAAGTCAATGTCTGCCTTCAGTCCAATCTTACGCACGAATGTGAGGAGCTGCTTCTCAGCCGAGTTGGTGGGAGGGATCACCTCCAGCATGGTGGTGAAGGTCTGTATATCGGGGGTTATCTTGTGCTGTTTCATGTGCTCCAGAAATCCCGTGATGCCGCCCAGCAACAGGAAACGCTCATGGGGACGCGTCACCTCTTCCAGGGCCACCAGACTGCCCAGGTGTGGGCGCGGCAGCAGCAGATTGGGCAGTTCTAGCTCACTTGCAGTCGTCGCCACTTCAATGTGGTCCGACAGAGACGAGGACGAAGATGAAGACGAGGGACTCGACGATTCATTGGGTAAATCGTCCTTTTCTCCTCCCTCCAGTTGGGGAACCGCCTCCTGGCTAGGTTTGGTGGCTGTTGGAGCGATCTGGTCTAAAACCTCCCGCATGGACTCCAAAGTTCCGAAACCACAGTCCCGCGCACAGCGGAGCATAGCGTTGAAGCTGTAGTAGTCCGGGCTGATGCCTCCCCGCAGCATTTTGTGCCACGTGAGGAGAGCATGTCGAAAGCCGTGCTCCGGATTGCTGGCGCACGCCTGTAGCAGGAAATTGAACGTCTCTGCATTCATGTCCAGCTTACGATCTACCATTTCATCCGCCAGCATGTAGGCTGTGTCCACATCTCCGCACCTGCCGTAGGCCTTGATCATGGCGTTGTAGTTTTTCGCATTGGGTTCGTAGCCCTTCTCCAGCATATTCTCTCGCAGGATCTGGGCCTTGGCCAGTCCATCGCTGATGGAAGGAGCGTTGGCACACGCATTGAAGAGCGAGGTATAGGTTCCTCCCGAAACGTTCAGGCCGCGCTGCCGCATCTTCGTGTACAGGGAGAACGCTTTGCGGGTGTATCCGGCCTTCGCGCAGCCGCTGATCAGCAGATTGTATATGTACTTCTCGGGCTTGACGCGATCCTCTCGCAGCATACGCTGCTCCAGTACGGCTATGGCATCGTTTAGCCGGTTTGCGTTCAAGTGTTCCTTGATGAGATGTGCGTACTCCTTTGTTTGCAGTTTCTTTGAATGCCGCGTGGGCTTGCTTATGTATTCCTCCTCTTCGATATCTCCAGGATCTTCAGATTGACTAGCGCTAATCTTGGCATCGCCAAAGGTATCCGGATCCCCATATTCTGAAACTTTGTTCGGTTTTGGTTTCTTTTCCTTCCGTTTAACCGACGACTTGAATTTATTCTGCCGCATGCTGGCATCAACACTATCTTCGGCAGGAGATGCATCTTGGAACGGATTGTTAAACCTATTGGCCTCGCGTTTAGCCTGCAGACCGGCTTCCTGATCCGTAATACGCACATGCAGCAGCCGGCTTTGATCCAACGTCCAGGAGCGCAGTGGAACGTATTGGAGTCGGCTGGTATAGCTATTTAAGGGGCTCCCTGCGGTGTTTAATTGCAAGCGGCGCATATGCGACGCCAGGGATTGGCTGAGCAATCGCAGAGCCATAATTTCTTTCGCAATTTTCAGTGATTTTTATGTAATTTATCAAACTATTCAAACGTGCGTGCCGCGGAGGAATAAATACAGAAACAGCTGTTGCGTAGAGTTGTCACCCCACCCGATGTAAGTTGCCATTCGCATGAGAGCGCAGCACCTTCCCGTCACATTCCTATTTTTCTGACCTGAATTTTTGTAATTTAGTGAAAATTTAATAATTTCAACATGAGCAATACTGTGGATCCACGTCGCAAGGAGAAAATCAATCGCTACAAGGCGCCCAAGAACCAGGGCCAAGGCGGCGGCGCCAACGAGGACATGATGCCGGACTACATGAATATTTTGGGAATGATTTTCTCTATGTGCGGGCTGATGATGAAGGTGAGCGGAGCCGCAAATTGCCCGATTTATGAACAGGTGTGGACTTATCAGTAACATGCAACCGCTTCTCTTACAGCTTAAATGGTGCGCCTGGTTCGCCCTGTACTGTTCCTGCATTAGCTTTGCCAGCTCCAAGGCCAGCGACGATGCCAAGCAAGTTCTATCCTCCTTCATGCTGAGCGTCAGCGCTGTGGTCATGTCCTACCTACAGAATCCCGCTGCTATGACTCCCCCGTGGGCCTCTTAGCAGTGAGAAAGCCATTGGCATTTGGTTCTAGTTTAAATAAATGTGAATTTTTATTGCGATCCAAGAGGGGATAAAGAAATACACTATGATTTTGCAATTTAAATAATTCATAAATAAAAACATGCTGTAAATTTAGCTAAAAGCTGTGGGGGTGGTGCACCGTCGCCAGAAGGATATGCATCACTAGGTAGTGAGTAGGTAGTAGGCAAACAGAATGAACGCTAAAATATAAATGGTGCCGATAATCAGGACGTATTAAATTTCCCCGAAGTTCTTGTGTCCGGTTGCCTTGGCGTGCTCCTGGGCCTGGACCTGGCCCACCAGCATCACATCGCAGTCCATGCAACGCAAGGTAAACTTGTCGACGTTGGTGAACTGGCGCGAGGACTTGGCCTCGTTGGCTATCTGCTCGGCCTGCTGGTACACGCCCATCTCCTCCACTGGAAAAATGGTGGCCGGAACCGAGTTCTGCAAGGTCTCCATGTACAGGGGATCGTAGTGGATGCCATCAAAGAGTAGGAATACGCGGAGTCCAAAGTTCTTGTCCTCGCCAAAGCGGTTGATGATGGCGTTCTGTATGTCCACCACATCGATCTCGATGCCATAGTAGTTGGAAAGTATGGACACCTCAATGGCACCGCCCCACGAGTCGGCCTTCTGTATCCAGGCGCAGTATTCGGAGTTTGACTTGCCCAGCACGGCGTCATTGTACTGCTGGGTATCGGCGGACACCTCCTGCGCTATGATGTGACGCATCATTTCGCTGCCTTCGTTGTCCACCTTGCCGTTCAGGACGAATCGGATGCTCGTGAAGAGGCATGAGTTATCCGCCGGCACAACCTTTTTCAGTAGAATGCCATTGAAGTTGCCGTTGGGCCCAGACTCTTCGGGTGGAATCACTGGGTCCAGCGATTGGACGGCATTCAAAGCGCCCGTCTCGATTCCAGCTCCGCTGGACACCTGACGCAAATGCTCCGCATCCTCTTCGGCCTGCAGACGACGCGCCAGCGCCTCGTCATCCTCCAGTGTGGAACTGCCACTGCCACTGGCAGTGGCTGCGGAAGCAGGGGCAGTAGCACCACTAGGACCAGCCTTTTCTTCCACAATCAAGGTCTCACCGCTGTTGATGCCCACAGTCTTGAGGTTCTGCTTTTCCTGATTTTCGGAGAGGTCCAATGGTTTGGGTGGATAGCCAACCAGCACGTGCAGCTGCGGCTCCTGTATGGCAGTCGCTTGGGCTATTCTCGTCTTCAGTTCCCCAAGCGTCGTATTCTGGTTCAAATCATTGACAATGAATTGACCTTTTTTCGATTTCAGCTTCACACTGAACGAACCAGTCATTTTACTGATCGGCTTTTAACACAGACGTATAGAGGAGAGGTTGGTATGGTGGGGGCTATTTTTGTATTTTCGGATTGACTCAGTTTATAACTTATATATTGTATATTGTCTAATTTGGTTACGAAAGTAGTAAACAACGCCGTTTGCAGAGCTATCGGATTTCGATATTTGCCAAACACCGCACGGCCCTCAATTTAAGGTGGTTAGAATTCGAGGAACGGTTTTTTTCACGATTCGTAATTGCACGGAACTATTGCGACAGAAGTTTTACTTAAAGGCGATTAAATAATATTATGTATCTTTTTAAATTATTATGGTGTACAGGTCTTTTTACTTGGCTTGGGTAAAAAATAGTGCATTTTTTGTGGTAAAAAATAGTGCTTTTCAAGTGAGAAAAAGCAACACTGTTGTCTTGGTCACACCATCGAGCGCAAAATCAGCAAAAATCAAAAATCAGAAAAAAAAATTCGAATTGCAAACAAAAGACAACTTGAATTAACTGCAAAAAATCATAGGGATGCTGGCAATAGCAAAAGCTCTTGCAGCGAAAGCCTTTTTTTTGCGAGAGAGTGACGAGGAGAGTTTTTTTTCCACTGCAAAGGGTCTTCTCGGCGTCCGAAAATGCACTAAAAAATAATTGATGGCGCGTAAGTTCAAAAACGGATATTCAGAATGTTTGAATATGATTGAAAAGTTTATGTTTATCTAGACACAGCATGCCATGAATGCTTGAATGCTGTACCGCCTTCCATTATTCCATTTTAGGTGCTAATACACTGCCTAATGGCCATGCTCGTTGGTTAAGGCCGCCGTGTCGAGCCGAGCCGCTAATTAAGTTTAGCAGAGGATGGAAGAGTTGGCAGCTAATGGCCTACACAAATAGAATCATCCAGAACCAAGGAAATGCCGGTTAACAAAAAGAAGAAACCACAAATTTAGGGGAAACAACACAGAGAGCACAGCGCACAGAGACACGGAGACACAGAGACACAGAGACGTCAAGTCAACAAATGATCCAAATATTCGTATGATACTTTAAAGTTTAAGCCCAACAATGGAACCGCAAGAGCAGCCACAAAATGAAATATGTAGTTCGGTATGGCCTTTTGTTATTGCCTCAGATGCGTGGTACACTTAAATCACATTTAATAGTCCAAACAAATTGATTGCCCGCGCCTCTCCGCGCCACAACGACTCCGCACGAGATCTTCGAGCCGCCACCGCGTTGTTTTAATTTCTATGAAAGACGACAGGGACGGGTCGGGACGGGCCAAACGGGGCTGGGCTGGGCCGGCGAGCGACTGACTATAAATAGTTGGACAGCGGCGTCTAGTGTTCAGTGCAAGCCGGTCTGTCAACGACATCGATCAATCCCAGCTCCAATCCAACCATCCGCAGTCAACATGAAGTTCTTGCTCCTGGTGCGTCTCCCAGCCCACACACGAAACTGGATAATCATTACCCCCAACCTCCATCCTCCATCCAACATCCACTAACCACGGACTACCTTTTGTTTACAGAGCGTGTTCCTTTGCCTGGTCGTGTGCTTCATGGCCACCAGTGCAGTGCCCATCGAGGAGTCCATTCCCGAAGGTCTCGAGGGCCCTGGCAGCGACACCTTCAACCCCTCAGACGATCAGTCCTTCCTGCTCAAGCTGAAGCTGCTCAAGAAGCTCCTCTTCTTGGGCTAAGAGGGAGGAAGCTCACACATCTAAGGATTATGGATGGTGTTTTTTTTTCATAGCTTAACTTTGTGTGTAGGTTTTTTAAGTAAATTTGCGAAATTACAAAAAATTCAATCGTTTGATAAAGAAATCTCATTGTGTGTTCTATCTTGATGGAGCGAGAGGCGAGGCGAGGCGAGGAGAGAAGAGTCAAGTTTGTTTCTTCAGTCATTTGTTTGTCTAAACTGCAGCAGCAGAAGTCTCTTGGAAGAAGTTCAGGAAATGGAGACTGGAATCTGTTAATGAGTCAAAAATTTAGCTCTGAGTAGATTCCTGGCACCCCCCTGCTCTTCCTTCCCGAGGATTCCCTTAGGGACCTACGAGACATTTGTTCAGAAATTCTTCAGCTTAGTGAAGAAAATCTCCAAGAATATTTATCATTTAAAGGAAACCCCAAAGGGCGGAGCCATATCCTACTTTAAAGGTCACAAATATAACTGGTTCCTGTCATGTATGAGAAAAACGAATGAATTCCCCATGAAAAGCCGATCAATGAATCATTTAAAAGCTAAAACCCATTGAATTTTGATAAGAGCCGGTTTCCCACCTCTAAGATCAGAATCATCCCATCGAAGATGGAAGTTTTAGGCCAGAGAAGATCCTGTTCCAAAAACCCGACTTGATGCCCATTTTGCCCATCCCCCAATGATGCCCAACGTTGCCCAACGATGACATAAGAAAGCCAACCAGCATTTTGTTGTATGAAAAGTACATTTATTTTATTTACGATAACGTTTAAAATACTTTAGTCGTAAGCATGTGCGTGGTGTATGGATATTATGGAGGTATGGATATTATCTATATAAAAAAAAAAAACGGGTTGAACGTTGTTGTTGTTGTTGTGGATTGTGGATATGGTTGGAGTTTTGTGTGGTTTTTGGACTAGAATCTGAGCTGAACTGAGCTGAGTATATGGCACGTGTCCATTCGTTGCTCCTAGCCCAACAGTTTCTTCAGCTTGAGCAGCTTCTTCAGCTTGAAGATGGCCTGCGGATCCTGGGGACGCTGCACATCATCGAAGGCCGGCTGATAGATGTTGTCCCCGATCAAGGACTCATCCACGGGCACAGCGGACACCAGAGCAATGGCCAGCAGGCACACAAACAGGGTCTAGAGTGGGTACAAAAAAAGTGGGTATGTAATCCATTAATATCTGGCTGGGATGCTCCTGGTACTCCTGCTCCTCTTACCAAGGCGAGGTACTTCATGATTGCCGTCTTGGTGATTTGGAGATGTCTTGGGTAGATGTTGCGCTGGTTAATCCAAAAGTTGACTGCAACTGGTAGCTTCTGGGCCTGTGGCTTTTATAGCCCCAAAAAACAGTGGCTCGAATCGCAGATGCTGATGATGGTTTCGTATGTAAACTGCAGTCTGCAGTGGAGAAGTGGACAAATGAGCGATAAATAAACAAAACAAAACCAAAGCAAACCAAACAAAGACATACACAAAACAAAATATGGCCAAAAAGTGCAGGACAGAGGCCAAGAGGAGACAGAGGGGGGCAGCAGCAGAGGGCGGCCCTGCTGTTGGGGACAGGTGTCTGTCTTCGAGTCTTCGAGGCTTAAGCTCGATACCCATACTCGTCTTTAAACAGCAAAACTAAACCAACAACTAAGCCCCGCCCTGTTGATATTGGTGTTATATCTTCTGTTTATCGGAGGGAGGGGAGGGGAGGGGGGTGTTTTTTTTTAGCCACTGAGTAATACCAAGTAAATGAGTGAAAAAGCTGCTCAATTGAAGGTCACTTTGAAAGTTGGTCAAGCGACAAGAAGACCAAAGCGAGCAGAAAAGATTCCACCATTCAGTTATCACTATTATCACTATAAGTCCCCCCCCCCACCCTAAACACTTTATCACCTCTAAACACTTCATTCGCCAAGTTCAAGAACGATATTGCGGATATTGTGTGCGATGATGGCTCTCCATGCCCCATTCCGCCCGATTGATCAATGGTCAAGCCAATTAAATCGAATGATGGCCAGAGAGAAGAGTGAAGTGAGTGACGAGTGAAGAGTGAAGAGCGAAGAGCGAAGATCGAGATCCATAAATATTTGACACTTCTAATAGCCATCAAACGTGAAGATCCGATCACTAAATCAATACAAAAGCCAAACCAAAGCAAAGTAAACGTTTGAGTTTTGGGCTGGGCGGAGGCCAGCAATAGTGCCAAGTCATGGCGATGGCGATGAGATTGCAGCTTATCCGCCACCTACAGCTATAGCTATAGCTATAGGAAAAACCGGAAACATTCGACCAGCAGCAGCCAGCTCTAGATATGTAAATTTAATGGATTTTGAGAATAAACAGATGGCAATGCCACCAGTTGTCACACATTCCAAAGATTGTTGCTATTAATGCATATACATATCTGTAAATATCTGTATATAGATATATCAAATGCATATCATATCAGTGCAACACAATGGATCGTTGTCATCTATCTGTATCCGAGTGGTTTATTTCTTTCCAGGGCCTGTTTTGTTTCCCATGCCCCTGGGGATTTCAATTAAGTTGGCATGGGCCTGGCTCTGGCTCTGGCTCTGGCCATGTGTCAGATGTGTCAATTTGTGTTTAAACTGTCTCGGAGATGGCAATAAATTTGATTTCGCACAGAAAAAAGATGACGACAGAAAGATATCGCATTAAAATGTTGCGGCAGGTCTAAGAGGTGGAAACAAGCGTGGAAAAAAAACAGGGGAAACATTTATTCATAGTCATTCAAGTTGCCATCTGAAACATCTTTGGTTCCCTCCATGGGAGGGTCTTCCTCCTGAGGCTCCTCCTTGTGGGGCTCCTCCTTGTGGGGCTCCTCCTGCTGGGGCTCCTCCTCACTGCTATTCAGATCTGATTTCGCCACATAGCCCGGCGGGGTTGTCATGCTGAACTTGATTCTGCAGGTAACCAATTTGATGACCTCCTCGTAGACCTGGACCAGTTCCAGCATGGCCAGATATCGGCCATCGGGCACCCGAAAGGGAATCAGCTTCACGTCAATGGCACTGCTCGCCACGAAGTAGAAGCCCGGAATCAGGGGACAGGATATCAGGAAGGTGGACGGCAGCAGACTCTCGCCTTGGCCACGGTCCGTCGAGATGTTTCGCAGCGAGTCGAGCATCTTGCACAGATCCATGTTCTTCAAGCGGAACAGATCCCTGATGTCCGATCCCCCGGGCGTATTGGAGAGCTTCCGCAGGAAAATGTGCATCAGCAGTTTGCCGGCAAAGGGCACTTTGATGGTCAGATTGAAGTTGATGGCCTCCAGGTGATCGATGCTGGTGCTCACTTGGATCTCATTGGGCACAAAAGATTGCACGTGCAACTTGTCTATCTGCAGATTGAGCTGTGCTGTGCATCGACTATAACACTATAATCTCTGATGGCTATGGGATAGGGTTTCACTTACGCAGGAGGCGGTCTGTGCCGCTGCTGCTATGCAAATGATTCTCAAGGTCAGACTGTGCAGAGGCCCCATGCCTGTGGGTTAACGGATCAATGGAAACGAACTGATCGAAATTCGGCGGATTGCGGGATTGCCGGATTGCGGGATTGCGGATTTGCAGATTGAGAAATTAGCCTCGTTTATGGGTCTGTTTAGTCAGGCCACGTTGGATTCACTAATGGGATTGTTTTTGGTTAGATTCTTATCACAAATGACCCTAACAATGATTGCATGCCGCATACCGTATGAGGGCGCACAGTTCGGGCGGGCGGGCGTATGCGTGATGATGATCGCATCACACTTTTTGTTTGCTTGTTTTTGTTTGTTTTTTAATAGTTTTTGTTGTTTAACAACATGTAAATTATGGCCAACTCAATGGACATGCCCGCTATATGGATCTTAACGACTCCACTCCGGAGCCGGAGCCTGGAACCAGGGGCGATGATGAACTTGAACCAAAAACAAAATAACAGAAAAGTTTGCCCTGTGAACGGACATAAATTGTGCCGTTGTCACCGCCGCCGCCATCGCCACTGCCCGGCGTGACCCAAAAGTTGAAAAGCAAACCGAACAAAAGTCTGGGATAAATCATCCCAAACGAAAAATATATGTACATACATACATATGTATGTATGAATGTATGCCAGTGGACCATAAATTCAAGCATTTTTATTGCAATTTGCTTTTTTGTACCAAAAACAAGTGCAAACAACGGACCAAGCAGCAGACCAGGCAGCAGACCAAGCAGCAGACCAAGCAGCAGACCAAGCAGCAGACCAAGCAGCAGACCAAGCAGCAACAATCAACAAACTTAAGCCGCAAACTACAGTGAAAGTGACGTAATGCGATGGCAGCAACAACAGCAGCCAAAGATGTATGTATAAAACCATTAAACAACGACAACAAAGTACAGAGAAGCAGAGGGCGATAGCGTGAGAGGGCGAGAGAGAGCGAGAGATACGGCGAGAGCACACCAAAGTACAGACAGTTCCGATGAACCGAAGCTTTGATACCCTTGCCGCTGGCCGCTTACCTAGGCTGCTATGGCATCAAGGGATCTATTTTTGACTATCATCATAGATAGTCACCATGTATCGCGTCTACTTTTGAGGGCGATTAGCAATATATGCAATTAGTATTCTAGAAAATGTTTCCTTCTCCGAGTGGCAAACCGCTAGCTCAAGTCATAATATCCTAACTGAGAAAAACAAAGAGCAAGAGCGCAAAAAGTGTCAATGTCTTTAGCAGCGGGGCAGAGGATGCACAAGCAGACTAGCCACCAGCTGAACCGTGGACAAATGAGGAGGAATGGAAGGAATGGATGGATGGGGGAAGAGTGGATAAAGCCCAAGCAGCAGAGCAGCAGGCCAGGCACTGCATAAGCTTAAAGCTTGTTTGTGCATGAGAGAGAGAGAGAGAGAGAGAGAGAGCCTTGGACTGGGGATGCGATGCCGTGCGACTGCTGTCGCTACAAGGAAAAGGATCGACGGCTAGAAGTAGGGAATGAAATCCATCGAAAGCTGGAGTACCGGAAGGTTCGCCTAATAAATATGTATTACAGATCATCACCCAACGACAGCCCCACCTCCCCTCCGCTGCTGCTGCTGCTGCAAAAAAAGTTTCACATGCATCGGATGTCGGCTTACATTTCGTTTACTTCTTTTCCTTTGGCTGTGCTTCGGTTTCTGTAAACTTTATGCGCTCCACGTTTTATTTTTTATCGCCTGCATTTACAATTCAATGTCACGCCGGTCCCGCCGGCCTAGGTCCAGCCAGGCCTTACGTGGCTCTTGTTTCTCTTTTGAAATCGAAATCGCCAAATTAAACCAAAAGAAGAAAGAAAGATGCTGCAACAGATTTTAAGATCTTTTGCACTGTGTGTAACCGGTTGGGGCGGCCACGCCTCCTTGAACGCTTGGCCGCAGACAATGCAGTTTCAATGTTAAATTTAGCCCGCAACGTGACCTTGAGACTTCAGCTGCTGCCGCTGCCGCTGCTGCTGCTGGTGCGCCTGCAATTGTCGGATTCCTCTCGGTCGTCCACTGTGGCGGTGGCTGTTGTACAAGTTCGAGTTTGACTTCGAGTATGTTGTACCCCACCCCACCCCACCCCGAGTACGAGTACGAGTATTATTTATGCTCTTATGGCCGCCCATCAAGTTTTATGAACTTGCTCGGTCGATAATAATTGTTATTAAACCAAAACATAATGTATGTACGTTGTGGTGCAAGTCTAGATTTCTCGCCATGCGATCGTCATCTCTTTGTTGTTCCGCTTGAAAGAAGGTCGTTTACAGGAAATATTGCCAATACGTCAGTGTAAGTGCTATGTTACGCTGCAAGGTCTGGCAATCCGTTTGTTCTCACCAGTGTTGGTCAACTGCATTTCGAGTGCTTTTGAGGCTCAGTTCGATTGTTCATGGCGAGGCGAGACAGATCAGATTGTTCCAAAGCTAACTCAGAGAATCTTTAAATGTAAAACCAACCTTCAGCTGAAGCACATCGGGGCTTATGGGATTATCTTGAGAGAAAAAAAAACATTAAGTATTTGTATGGCGATATTTAAGGTCGTTTCATGTGGAAGCTTACGCAATGTTTGGAGGTTATGACGAATTTTGTTATCAACAAGCATTATTCTGTATTTCTCTAGAACTCTGATATTCCATGGAACTTGGGGACATGTAACACTATTGGTATTCGTCTACTGCGAAAAGCATTTACTTTTGAGGTTATGTCGATGGCTTATCGATAAGCGTTTCGAATTCTGAGAGGGGGTGTGCCTCAAAACTTCTGCTAAACTTTATAACTATGCTCATTGACTATAGAAATAACCCGTCGACTAACGAGTATCTAGGTTTATGTGACTATCTGGGAAAACAACACTCGAAAACATGAACATTTTTCATGACGCATACATACATACACACACACACACAGAAGCACAGAAGATCGCACCTCACGTTTCGCTGATTTGAACAGAGATCAATGCTAAGTGATGTAATTAAAGAGGGTAGCATTGGGGGGTAGCATTGGGGGGTAGCATTGGGGGGTAGCATTGGAGGGTAGCAATGGGCAGAGGAGGAATTTCAAATATATTTTAATCATATATTCATCATATTTCTGTGCTGTTTTGTTGATTTAGCACTCGAGTCCCAGCCGACCACCACTCGAGCGATGTTTGTACACATATACAATATAGAGAGGTATCGAGAGGTATATCGTGTACACCCCCGATATACTATAGTGGCCAAAAGTGTGGCCATAGATAAAATGCAAATTCCCGTTAATTGAATGCCAAACAAAAGCGCTGTGGCAGTGGCAGTGTGGCAGTGGCAGGGGCAGTGTGGCAGCAACAACATCGAAAGCAGAGAGAAAGATAGAGAGACAGGAGAGGGGGGGGGGGGGGGGGGGGGGGGGGGGGGGGGGGGGGGGGCTGAAGCAAAATCTTGTTTGAAAAATCAATTAGCAGCATAAAATGCTTTTTGGAGATGGGATGGGGAGTGGGGGGGGGGCTTAAAGCCGTACCTGGGTTAGTTTTTGTAATAGTCTTTGTTGCTCTTCCATGGGGGGGCTATCACTTGGCTCTTGCCCGTTAAAGCAGAGCAACAGAGACAGGACAGGGTAGGGCAGGCTAAATCCCCTCCAGGCCATATCTAGAGAATGGCCAAAAGAGAGAGAAAAAGAGAGAGAGAGAGAAAGCAAGGGGGCTGGGGAGGGGCAGAGCAGTGCAGAAGGAAAAGCAGTGGAAAACCGCAGCTGCTGCTTTAAATTTATGCCAACGCGGCATTAGAAGCATGGCTTGTGGTTAAATGGGGTACTGGAGAGGGGGTAGGGGTAGGGGTAGGGGTAGGGGTAGGGGTACTCGGTACAAGATAGACGGGGGAGGGTGCTGTATAGGGTGCAAAGGGGTGCTGCCATATTGGCTAGGTATTGGTAACATGTCCGTGCATGTCTGTGCAGGTCTCTGTCGGTGTTTGTGTGTGTGTGTGTATGAGTGTGTGTGTGTGTGCGAGAATGCAAGAAATCAAGGCTTTAGTTGCGGCGGTCGCAACGAAAAATGGCGAAGCGCTTTATGAATATTTATAACACAATGGAGCATGAAAAAGTTCGTTCCGAGCTGAAAGGAGAAAGGGAGGGAGAAAGGCAGTGGGGGGGGGGGGGCAGGGCAGGGCGTATGCATATATGCATTGAGGCGTTGGGCGTGTCCTGGTCCGGGTTCAACCGACTGTTATCGATATCAATGCCAGCAATTGACAGGGACATGGCTCCATAAAAGGATCAAGGGCCAATGAAAAAACGAAAACGAAGACCGAAAAGACCGAAAGAGGTTAAAAGATGTTGTGGGTTCAGGGGGCGAGGGGGGGTTCCGTTCCCAAACGTTTGCACCGAAATGTTTCGATTAATAATCGATGATATCTTTAGCTTGGCTGCAGTGTTCCCTCTTTCAGCCACGCCTCTGTCTTGCAGCTCCTCCAAAAAGCTGCTCTCGACTTACAATGCAAATGAAAATGCCAAAGGCAAAGCAGGGAAAGTGCTGCCTCGAATGCACTGCTCCTGCTCCTGCATCCGTCCCTGCCTCAGCTTCAGCTCCTGCTCCTGCTCCCGCTTCCTGTGCATTCATCCTCGCATTTAGATTGCCAATAAATTAATACTTGAACACACTCGTACCCGAACACTCGCAAAGAGGGTAACGTAACGTAACGTAATGTAAGAGAGAGAGCGAGAGAGAGGGGGGGGGGGGGGGGAAGAGAGCGAGGCAAATAAGACTGACATACATTTCGTAAAAATATTTAATTTTAGCGAAATGCCAATCGAACTAAGCACCAACCCCCCGCCAGCATACGCACACACCCCCTCTCACTGGCAACCCAAAACTTATCTCCATTTCCACACTTTGGCGCTTAAAATTGCGCATACGCAGTGTTTCCCATACCCATACCCATACCCTTCTCCTCTATCCCCTTTCCCCCCTTCAAACATTAATCAAATTGCAATGAAAAGAAATGGCTGCCAGCAGCGAAAACTTTTAAATTAAAAAAACTGTACCAAAATTATGAAATTTTCAATTTCAATTCAAATATTGATTGTTAAAGAGCGGCGACGCAGGGGTGGAGGGGGCAGAACACCCCCGACCCCGCCCCCGCCCTCGCCCTTTCCATAGATTTCCAGAAACTGTCCGGAGCACGTGCACGGCGCCATCTAGCGGTCGTTGCATGCAAATTGCCAAATCAGTGCGTGACTTGCAAAATTTGTGAACAAAAAAAAAGCACCGACCAACCCCCGAACCGACCGAGAGAAATGCAAACTGTTAGTTATGACAAAAGCAAACTTAACTAGCGGTTATTTAGTTGCTGATTTTTTAGGGAAAAAACTAACCCCCCCCCCCCACAGCACCCCTCCCACCACCCACCACACAAGTGGCACGCACGTGTAAAACCTGTACAAAAGAAGTGATGAAAACTGCTACTGGCTGGGGCCAATCGGTTGGCTTTCGTGAAGTTTACAGAATGGCTAGCCAGAGCTAATGGTTATATCATTTGCCATGCCCCCGCCCCCGCCCTCGCCCTCGCCTCTGCCACTGCCACTGCCTAATGTGTGTCCAGTCATTCATGACTTCGTTTAATGGCATGGCCCCTCAAGCATCATCTCTCGCACTGTTTTGCTTTGACTTTGCTCATTTCTGTGCTGCCTTTTTGTTGCGTTGCCAATTTTGAGCAAATGTCAAAGTCAAAGACCAACAGAAGAGCAGCAGCAGAGCAGCAGCAGAGCAGCAGCAGAGCAGTCAGAGAGTCACCTGTCGGTACCGAAGCATTTGATACCCTAGCTAGAAGAACCAGACCAGCTGAGAGACAACTGCTGCTACTGCCACTGCTTTTCCTTTTGGCATTCAAAATGGTGAGTACCTTCATTCAAATGGTGAGTACCTTCCCCTTTCCCCTCCCCTCCCCCTCCCCGAGAAACAGGGTACTCGCACTCCCATCGCTTGGGTGCGCTTCCCTGGAAAAACGTTTGTGCACTCTGCCAATTTTTGTGTGTGTCTCGCAATTGTGATGCATTTTAAATGGCATTTCCAATTGCCATTTGTAAACACACATCTTTCGCCAAAACTTATTTCTTAAATTTATACTTTTATGTGGATGTTAGATGCTGGATGCTGGAGAAAGTAGAGCAAACTGGCGATTCCCTCGATTCGATTCGATACGATACCATTCGATGCCATTCCTTTTCCTTTTCGGAATTGAGTGTCAAAAGTTTTTTGTCAGTCCTTGGAGTTTATTGGTTTGTTTGCCTTTTGGCCATGGGGAAATGGAAGTTTTTGGCTGCGAGGGCGGGTGGGCGTTTACTTGCAGTAGTTTGTGCGGTCAGCTAATCGATTTGGACAGTTTTCAACATGTTTATCATAAGTATTTGACCAGAGACCAAAAGAAATATTTATATCAATTGGCTGGAAAAGTAAACTCGAACGAAAGGAAAGCAAAAGCAGAGAGAGAGAGGGAGTTGTGTGTGTGGGGGGGGAAGGTGGCTTTTATTCCTTTTTATTTTAATTGAAAGTGGGTGGTAGAACAAGTTAAGTTAATAATCAATTGACTTAACTTGAAAGCATCCGAAAAGGCGGCAAAGTTCTTGGCTGGGAAGTATCATTCGATCATGGGGAAAGGTGGTTATCCTTGGGTTTCCTTGAAGCTCACTTTCATTTGCTTTGAAGCCACTTTCCTCATTCTTCATCTGCTCTTCACAGTCTGCTATTCGTCCCTCGCGGTTCTCGTGCCCCTCACGCCCCTCCCGCCCCTATCCTTGCATCTAGAATTTATGTCAAATTAGCGAGCGCCTCAATGACAAATGCGCGGAGAGGCAGCAGCAATAGAAAAGGCCGCAAAGAATGCAATTTTTGCCAGACCAGAAAATAACAGAGCGACCAGAGCAACTTCCTTCCGTCCCTGTCCCTATCCCCGTCCCCATCCCCGTCCCCATCCCCGCCCCTGTCCCGAGTCTTGGGGGCAACGGAAATTAGTTCAACGGCACTCAAAACGGCGGCAGTTAAACGTCGCCTAAGACTAGAGTGCAGCAGCAGCCAAACCCATCCTCCTGCTGCCTCCTGCTGCCTCCTCCAGGACTGCAACTTGTCCGCCAGCAGGCACTTGTTTTTTATAGCTCCGAAGAGGACCAAATGGAGCGATGGTACGGCGGCATGGCGGGGGGACAGCGGACATTTGAAGATGATGTAGTGCGGACATAAACATAAATAATGGCAATGCGCAGTTATTACTTTTCTTGGTCTTCATCTCGCGGCTCTCCTCGGTTTCTCAGTTGCTCTCAGTTGTGGGTTCTGGGTTCTGGATTCTGGGCTCTGGTCCTAGAGATGGCTCCGGTACTGGTACTGGTCCTAGTCCTGGTCTCGGTCTTGGTCTCGGTCTACGTCCTTGGGCTGTGTGATGCTTACATAAAAATTAAATGTTAGTACAAAAAGAAGAAGAGCAAGTAGAAGCTGAAGGAAATTGCACGATAGAGTGTCCCGCCCCTCCCCCCTCCCCCCCACACCCCCACCCCCCCAGCCACACAGCTCCATCTTATTCGTTCTTTCGCTGCTTTCCCCCCATTGGGTCTTCGCTCTGTCTTTTAATTGCATTCTGACTGCCGCATCAAATGGCAACCGCTATCCTAATGGGTTAATTGGGCTTGAGGCAAGATGATACCCCACCCAGCCTCTCTGCCCCCTCTTGGTGGGGCAGCAGCAGCAGCAGCAGCAGCTGGTGATTTATATGTCCTGGCAAATTGACAAACGATTCGCGCTTAATGGAAAAGTTGCTCATACGCCCTGGGTTACAGGCACGGATGATAATGCCCAGCGCATTATTAATATTCATTTCAGTGAACATAATTTCCGCATATATCAGTGTGGCAGGGGATTCCAAGGATATGAGTGCAATAAAAATAAGCAATTGCCATGATTTGCCAAAAGTTGCCTACAATTCTCTGTCTCTGTCTCTGGCTGTGGCTGTGGCTCTGACTCTTCCTCTGACTGCAGCTTCAGACAGAAGGCAGCTTCAGCTGAATGCAGATTGCATATCCTGGCAACAGGATGCACACACCCCAGCCCCAGTCCCAGTCCCAGCCCCTGCTACCGCCCCAGCCATGCATTAACAAACAATCCTCACACCCGGAGATCCCTGCCACAATCCCCAACGAAAGAGCACCCAATCCTTGCTAAAATCTCACAGCCAAAAACATAAACAATAAAGAGTGCCATGATGGAGAGGAGAGGAGAGGAGCGGGGAAAGGAAAGCAGGCCAAGAGGTGAGAGCTGAGCGGTGAGAGATGAGAGATGGCAAGGGGTAACGCACTCCGCTAATGCACCAAAAACTGCATCCACTACTCTTAGACCCTCCCCCACACCGCACCCCGCACCCTGCACCCCCATTTACTTAACAATATTTCTCATTGTTGTGTTGAGACGTTGCAGGTGTTTGCTGAAGCATATCAAAAATATATATAGACGCCATTGCAGCGACTCTGCCTGGCTGGCTGGGACTCAGGCCACGAGGAGCCAAGCCAGGCCAAGCCAAGGAGTGAGTGGGAGCGGGAGTGGGAGTGGGAGCGGGAGTGAGGTTAACCCAACAAAAGGAGCTATGAAGATGTCAGCGGCAAAGAACTAGTTCATAGCTTCAAGGTGCAACAGCGCTAAACGAACTAGTTCATAGCTTCAAGGTGCAACAGCGTTAAACGAACTAGTTCAGAGCTTCAAGGTGCAAGTGAGCTAAAAGACTATAAACGGTGTAGCTTCAGATTGGAACTCTTTTGCGTCTCCGGTAAATGTTGGAGGTATTCCAAGTGGGGCATCCTTCGCCCAGAAATGTATTCCTTTACCTTGGAACTAGTACCATGAGCTGGAACCACTCCTCTCCAAAATTGGAACCAGCTATTGCCAGAAAAGAGTGTTCCCCTCCTGCATCCTTGCCTCCTCGTCCCCGCTTTTCATTGCTTTCCCCTCCCTTGTTCCCTTACTCTCCCCTTGCCACTCCCCTCTCTCTCCACCACTCTCTTTGCTCTCTGCTTGGCTGACTTGCCTTAATTATGAGTTACTTTTGTGCAGGCATTTTCTTAGTTGCTCTTACCCCAACCCTAACCCTAACCCCTTCCCCTGCCCCTGCCCCTGCTCCTGCTCCTGCTCCTGGCCCTCTCCGCTTGTCCCGTATGCGTCGTTGTTTGCTTTTTTGTGTAGTTTAAATCAACTGAGGTGGGGCGCCCGGGAGAGAGGCAATTGCTTGGGCTTGGGCTTTGGCTTGTGTTTGCCTTTGGGCCACAATGGCTGAGGGGTGGTGGTGGCTGCTGCTGCTGCTGCTGCTACTCTCTGTGTGGCATGTGGCAGTGGGGCTGGGCTGGGCTGGGCAGGCACTCATTTACAACAAAGCAGACGAAAGTCGCTCACGGCAAATGCCGCAGTTGCAGCAGGTGCAGCGGCAGCAGGAGGAGGAGCAGCAGCACGTCTGCGGTCGGGTCATTTAGGGGTAGGGCCACCGCCCCCTGGCGGGGTGTCAGCTGCTTATGCTGTGTAATTCCGCGTAAAATGCACAAAGGGACAGCCCCTTGGCCTGCCGTCGCCTCAGCCTCCGCCTACGACACTCCTGCCTCGCCTGCCCCTGCCCCTGCCCCTGCCTACACTGCCTTGAACCGCACTGCCTCCACCTGCATGACACCTGCCATTGTTCACAAAAAGTAGACAATAGACAACCACAGAACAGAACTGAACAGAGCAGAACAGAGCAGAACAGAAAGGAGCAGGAGCAGCACCATGCTTTAGGCCCGAGAAAATTTCATAAAACATTTAAATGGAGCCCCATCCTGTCCTGGGACCAGGCATCCACCCAGGACCTCTAATTGATTTCTCCAAGCCAAGTGGGCAAAAATTAACCAAAGAATGTCGACAAATCTGACCTACATTCAACCCAAAGGAGAGGCCCAACAAAGCAACAGAGGCAGGGGAGGCTTTCCCGCCCCGCCCCGCCCCTACCCCCAGCCACCCAACGCCCGCACTGAAAGGTTAAGCAAATGACATAAATTTCTAATCAGTTTATGGCTCAAAAGAAAAGAAAGGAGAGGAGGAGAAGGGAAGGGAAGGGAAGGGAAAGCCAAAGAATGTGATGTGGGGTTCGAAAATAACAGAAAGAAAGCTGCCACAATGTGCCAATGTTAGGGGTTAAAGGTTAAATATTTGAAATGCAAAACTTACGGCGGAAGCACACATTCTGCATTCTGCATTCTGCATTTAGCATTCTGCATAATTTCCGTGAAAAATAGCGGCCATTTTATTCAGTTAATTTCCCATTTCCTTTTTTGGCACTGTTCTAAATTCGATTTAAATTTATTTGTGTGTCCCCCGCCCCCTGCCCCTCTGCCCCTCTGCCGCCTGTCCATCAGCTGGCGCTGACCGGAAATGGAACAGGAAATCAGTGTGCAATGGCAGTAGTAAATGTGGCAGCCACGCCCATGGCTGACTAACTGCCGATTGCCGCCCATGCCACACATGCGGCAGAGGCACGGCAGGGGCACGGCACGTTTTCCCATTGCACATTTTGCGTTGAATAAACTTTGGCTGGCAGTTGAAGGCAGTTGAGGAGGGGGAGGAAGAGGAGGAGGCCAGGAAGAGGCAGCAGAGGAAGGGCAGAAGAGCAGAAGAGAGACCCGAGCAAGAGGCAAGCTGAAGACCCAAACCGGGTCTCGCACAAAGTCAAAATAAGTCAAGCTGGAAATATTTTCCCATTCGCATGCCTCTCGCATGCACCCTGCAACCTACCGACCACCGACCACCTACCACCTACCGCCTCCCCTTGAACCCTCCCCCCACCATCGCAAAGCGAACAGGAACGGAACAGGAACAACTCCGGGGGCCATTTTGTTATTACAGTTGCTGCAATTTCAGCGTCGACGTTTTGCTGCTTTAGCAACAATTACAAGAGGCAGGCAGGCGGGGGGGCAGGCGGGCGGGCGGGCAGGCCGAGCGAGGCAGGCAGGAAGTGGAATCAACCAACTACCAGAGAAGGACAGAAATAAAAAAATACAAGGCAAGAAAAATAGAAGCACCCTGTTGCACACGTTGCGCAAAGAGGGGGCAGAAGGTGGAGGGGTGGAGGGTGGAGGGGTGGCAGGGGGTGGTAGAACCAGTGAAAAGTTGGGTCGGTCGGCGACTTGCCGCCACTCAAGAGAAGCAACAGTCCGCAATCACAACATGCCACTGCACCCACAGACACATACACAATACACAATACACATACATATACTTGTACACACACACACACACACACACATACAGTTACACTTCACCCACATTTGTCTTCCGGCCATGACAGCGTCAGTAAATTGAAAATGGCGACCAAATGTACAGCAACAGCAAGCAGCAAAGTTTACGAGACTAACGGTAACGTGAGAAGCAGCAGCAGCAGCTCTCTCTCTCTCTCTCTCTCTCTGTCCCTGTTGGACATTCTCTTTTGGAGTGGGAATATCAACAAGGCAACCTTCAGACGGTTAACAGTTTTCCAATTCCCGCTACATGACGCATCTCATTGCTTTGGCCAAGAGCGATGCGATGCGATGCCATGCCATGCCATGCGATGCTAAGCGAAGCGATGCGTGTCCACCTCTCGATAGCGCAGCAGAGAGAGAGAGAGAGAGGGAGAACGAGCAGCTAGAGATGGAAGAGAGTTTTGCATGCGATAGCTAAGAAATCGATAAAGTGCGATCGCCCAAAATGCCACATGGAAGTGATCAAAGAGCAGCGACAGCAACCGCAAGTTTTGATTTCCGGATGGATTTACAGAGCTGGAATTCCACCAATTTCCACCAATCTATCCATCTATCCATGAACCTATCACTGGAATCTCTGGAATGAGAAGAGCTGAGAAATGGGTGTAGCATCCAGAAACATTCCAGAAGCAGACACATCTCTAGCATTTCGTCCATCTTGCAGCGCTGTGTACTTTGCGTGTCTCCTGGCTGTTGCGAATGTTTCGGCTACAGGTTCACGTCCACGTGCACGTCCACTTCCACGTCCAGGTCCAGGTCCTGCTTCTGGTCTTCCTTCAGCTTAATTGTATGCGACTGGAACTCCCGGATCCGCATCCGCATCCGCCTTCCGACCCGAACCGAACCGAACCGACATTCATTCGCCTGCCTGGCTGACTGCCTGCCTGCCAAAGTGCGGCAATTGACATTGATCAGCGCTGACCTTAACGTGAGTAGGGAGTGGGTGCGACAGGAGACTACTCCTGACAAGTGCTGCTACACCTCCTCCACCTCCTCCACCTCCGCCTCTGCCTCCCATTTGCTGGTCACTTAATGCGCTTAAAACGAGACACAATGAGAGTGACAAGGAGCAGGGCGGGAGTGCCAGTGGCAGTGGCAGTCGCTGTGCCAGTGGGATTCTCCACCTCATCATTATGCAGATGGAAACACGGGGAATGGTCCCTCAAGGCATGCAAATGGAATGTGAAAAATGCGCCTACGACAAAAGTCTACCCGCTCTATAGGCGGATTCTGGGGTGGATTCTGGGGATTGGGATTGGTATGGGGATTGGGGTGGAGATCTGCATGATAATGAGAGTATTCCCCTTCCCCTTACCCCTCCCCTTACCCCTCCCCTTCCCTCTCATTTCAGTGCGGGTGTGTGGCCCGGAGTAATTGCGGAAAATGAATTAAAGGCAATTTGCGGTGCAAAAGAGGAAGGAAAACTTGGCGGGGGGTGGGTGGGTGGGTGGTGTAGGGGAAGACGGGAACATGAACATGCGTTTGGGTGTAGGAAAAGCCAGGGGAGAGCCGAGAGAAAAGCCGGAGAGCCTGAGTGAACAACAACAAAATGGCAAGTGAAAGCAAACAACGTAAGCGGCCCGTAGAAGGAGATAGAGAGAGAGAGAGGGAGAAGAAGGTGCATGTAGAAGGAGCTGTGGAGCTGTGGAGTAGGAGCTGCTGCACCAATGTTACAGGAAGCAGCCTTCTCCTCAATGCAGCAAACAGGGCAAGGCGAAACAACAACAACAGCAGCAGCAGCGGGAGCAGGAAACAGGATGAGTCTGAGGAGCAGCAATCGCAACATGTAAATGCGAGATGGTGGCACCATGCCCCAGCCCATGCCCCAAAGCCCCGTTTTCTAGCTTTCAACGTGTGTCTGTCTATGTGTGTGTGTGTGTGTGTGGAAATTGCATTTAAAAAGCTAAAAGAAAAGCGCATGCAACAATTTGCCATTGTGCCACTGTCAGGTTGGAGGCTGCCACCAAAAGGGAAAGAAAGCTACAGCAGGAGACGATGTAGAAGAAGCAGAAGAAGCCACCAGGGAAGTGAGCATCCTCCTCCTCCTCCTCCTCCTTCGAATCTTGCCACACCTTGCCTCACCTTTTCAATGCCTGCCAGCGTCTGTCCTCGTGACTTTCCTCAGGCAATTTAAGCGATTTCAAAGTCACACGAGGAGCAAGGAGACAGCAAGGATTCAAATGGGGATTGGGTGGGTGCGGGTGCGGGGGTGGTTGGGTTGCTTTCTGAGTGGTGAAATATAATGAAGGTAACCTGATGTGATAAGTATTTATGTATGCCACGAGGAGGCTTGCTGCTTGCTGCATTTGCCCGTTGTGGCAACCCAGAGATTGTGGCAGGAAGCAAGGAAGGAAGGAAGCCCACTTTCCACTTTCCACTTCCCTAAACGGAAATGGAAATGGCAATCGGTTCGGTTAATTGTTCAAGAACCTACCCCATTCCACAGCAGTTAGGGGCAATCTTATTGGAAAATATATTGAAATATATTCGAGAGATAATATTTCCCCCATGGGTTATGGGATATGGGATATGGAATATCCGATATCCGATATGGGATCGATCAGCAATCTATTTGGTTTTTGTTTTTGGACGATTTTTGAGTTCTGTGTGCAGATATTTTTGTTTCAACACTAATTTGATTTTAATTTGCTTACTTTGTCGTATTGTTATTTGCGTTTTGTTTGTTTGTTGTTTGTTGTTTCGTGTTTAATTAAAAATGCATTTGTTCAGTGAACACGTAAAGAACGCAGGGATAGAGAGAGAGAGGGAGAGAGAGAGAGACGGCGAGCGGGAGAGACTTAATTATAACAGTCGCTGCGGCCTGCATTGTACATATATAAATTACAACAAATATAACTCAATTACGAGAACTGTCTGTTTGTCTGTCTGTCTGTCGATGGTCCCACCCTACCCACCCCCACCCCAACCATCCGCCGATCAACTGTAATGGAAAACATGCGCTTTCCGTTTCCGCTTTTGCCCCGAGTTGATTTTTGCCAACTGGAACTTTTTTGCTCGAACTTTTTATTTCCGCTTCGATTGAGCATTAAATGTATATAAATTTTGGTCTAAAATAAAGCCAGAAAACAAAACCTATTAATGTCGAGAGCACATTGCACAGCAGATAACACCACACACACACACACACACACACACACACTAACGGATATATGTATGTATGTATATAGACATTTACAATGGCGAAAGTCGAAAGCAAATAAACAGTAAATTTGCATAATCAATTTGTTTATTGATTCGTATAGTCGAACTATTTTAATTACGTTTACGCTTGAACCCCATTTCACAGAGCAATAGATAGAGATAGTGATACGCAGAGAGACAGAGAGTCTGCGTCTGTGTGTGTGTGTCTGTATGTGTGTGTGTGTGTGTGAGGCTACCAATTTGCCAAACAAATCAACCAACAATCAGCAAACAAAAGCAAAACCAAAATCATTTCTCTATGTCTCTCTCCATCTCCATCTCCCTCTGGCATCTGGCATCTGCCATCTGTAAGCCGTGCGCTTTTTTACATTTTCGCAAATATTTATCAATATTTTTCTGGCTTTATATTAATCAACAAATCAACAAATTACAACAACAACAACAACAACCACAATTAGCCATCTTTTGATGGTATTCGTGAAATCAGTGACTACACAAAAAATACTTTCAGGCATTCGCATAAATTGGCTTTTAATGGAGGACGAGGACGAGGACCAGGACCAGGAGAAGGAGAAGGACCCAAATGGGCATTGCAAATGGATGGAATGGAATGGAGTCGAGTCGAGTCGAGTGGGTTCACTGGCGGATCGGATTCTTTATGGCTGAATAAACGCTTACAATGCTAAAAGCCAATTATTCAAGTGTTTTTTGTTCGAGGCATAAAAATGCTTTAAATATACTCGCATGAAGGTGAGGTCGTCGCTTGAGAACAAGTCCCCCATTTTCGCCCATATCAGAGTGTGGGTTCAGCTTTGATTCCTGGCTCTGTCAGCGTTAGAAGCAAACTCCATCAGCCATCAACCTATCAGCTGCAAGTCAGGGGGGCGGGGGACAGGGGCCAGGGGCCGGGACACTTGTCGAGCAGCTGCGATGATGCACCCGGCCAGGGCGATGACCAAAACTAATGTCCTCCAGCCTTAGCACTCACCTCGTGTCAGGGACACGCTCTCTCGGCTCTCAGCTCTCAGTGGCCCATGGAGGAGCCACCATGGAGGAGGACCATTAGACAGTTCCCAGTTGGCAGTCAATCAGGAGAGGCAGGCAGGCTCCTCTCTCCCTTTCTCTCCCTCCCTCTCTCTCTCTCTGTGGAGACGAGACAACTTCAAAAACGGCGCAGGGCGAAATTTGTTAAGTGGCTACAAGTGGGGCAAAGGACATGGTATATGGGAGAAGGCACTAGACCAGGACGAGGACGAGGACGAGAACGAGGACCAGGACACCGACCAGGACCAGGACCCGGACATGGACACCGATCCGGACAGGGTGTCAACCGCAGAGTAAAGTGCAGCAGCGTCGGCAAACAAGGCCGGAAAACTTTCAGCGGCTGTTGTGGTGTTCCGGTCAGGTCCTGTCCGGTCTCAGGTCTCAGCGAACCGCTGATTAAATCAAATAAAAAGTTTTGCTATCCCATCGGTAATTGGAATTGGAAAGGTGGTGACAGACGGCGGGGGAGGGGGAGCGGGAGGGGGGCTCCTCTTAGTGCTGCAAACAATAGAGAAGAAGGAGGACCTTGCGTTGAATGAATGATGAAATCTCTTCTCAATTGCAATCATAAATTTTATGTGTTCTGTGCTCTGTTTCCCGCAACAGAACACAACAGAACTTCGGTGGCGAAAAGAAATGATAATTAAATCACTGTGAATGATGGCAGATAAATCTCATTCTAGAAGAGAGAGAGAGAGAGAGAGAGACTGAGAGACTGCATTCTATTTCAGTCCACCCTCCTCTCCGCTTACTGTACTCCTGGGAAAACGGCAAACTTTTGGACAACTGTCGAGTCTGGGCGAAGGAGATTGCCATAGAGAACCTCACTTGAAAAACTTTGATTAAAATCCTTTTGAAGTGCAAACAAATAACGCGAGAGAGACAAAAGTAGGTGGTAGGTGGTAGGGGGGGGGGGGGGGGGGGCAAAGTAGCAGGAGAATCCTTCTAGACGAGAAGCGAGAGTCAATGTGTGTCCGCACTTTTTGAAGGCTAAGCCAAGAGCACACGAACTCTAACATTTGCATTTCTGTCGCTCTGTCGCTCTGTCGCTGTCTCTCTTGCTTCGGATACCCTCAGATACCCTCGAATGGCAGTGCGGGGGATATAAGGCCACCGATTCATGTTGCTTTCAGAGATTAAGAGAGGCTTAAACGTACTTTCCAGGACATCAATTAGTCGACACTTTCGACTTGATTTTGCTTCCTTGCTTTCTGTTTGCAGTGCTGCCTGCTGCCTGCTGCCTGCTGTCGTCCTGCTCTTCTGTTGTTGTTGTTGCTGCTCCCCCAAATAATTTTTTGCTGTTGCTTTGCTTTGCTAAGCTTCACTAAATCCGTCTGTCGCGACAAAACCCAACAGCAGCAGCAGCAGTCAGAAGAACCGCTAGCCACAGCAGCAGCAGCAGCAGCAGCAAAGGGAAGAAGCGCCGACAGCAGGACAGCGAGAAAAGTGTTGGAAGAGACGAAGCAGAGGCAGAGGCAGCAGCAGAGGCAGCAGAAATCAGCAGCAGAGGCTAGAAGAGATTGGCAGAATGTTAGAGGAGCAGCCACTACTGAGTGTTGGAGTGTTGTAGTGTTGGAGGGGCAAAGCGGCGGACAACAGTTAGAGTAGACCATAGGGGGACGAAGGAAGAGCGAGAGGGAGAGCGAGAGCGAGAGCAAGAGCAACCATGACGACGCCGGCGACAATGCAATAACTCATGTGCTGCTCCTGTTGCTGTTGCTGCTGCTGCTGCTGTTGCTGCCTCTGTTGGATGTTGGTCATGATGACACTTTGGTTGTTGCTTCTGCCCTCCACAGCTCCCTCTACAGCTACAGCTACCCACTGCCCTGTCCCGCCCCGCCCCGCCTTCTAACGCTTTGTGCTTTGGCAAAAGTTTTGTTTGATAGTCCCACAATTGCAAAAGTTGGCCACGTTCTTTGAGCCGTGGAGTCGTAGAGCTGTGGAGCTGTGGCGCCGCCCCTGAGCTCGGGATCCTTCCTGGCTTAAATGCATTTTAAGTTGCCGCTGCCGCTGCCACTGCCACTGCCACACTCCCGCTGCCGCTGCCGCTGCTTGGGCTTGAGCATCAACTTTAATAAAATGCCACATGTGAAGCTTGTTTACGGCTCTTCCACTTGTTGTCATACCCTTCGAGAGGGGCATGATGATTTTCGAGTAGACAGAATTCGTTGATAATGAATGCAGGAATGCAGCATGCACAGATCTGGGCTGGGAATCGTATGCCCACTCATATGGATCGTAGATCGTGCAGGGTATCTAAGGCTGCGGCCCAAAGGCTGTCCTTTCCCACTTGTTTTGTTGCTGGTTGCTGTTTTTGTAGTTAAGTGCACTTGAGAGCGCTTTAAGCTTGGAGGCCAAGCGATAAGGACACGCAACTTGCACTCGAACTGAAGTCATCCCTTGCCTCCACTCATCCCCAGCAGCGCCCCTCCCTCCCTCCCTCCCTGCACCAGCAGAAGCAGGGAACTCTTGCATGCTTTTGTGCACCGTGACGTATGAGCAATGTTGGGGTTTCGCTTACGCTTTATCATACGCACCATGCGCCCGTGCCCGTGCCCGTGCCCGAGCCCTATCCCCAGCCCCAGCTCCGAGAATATGTTTGTGTTGTCTGAGCTGTGTATAGGAGGGGGAGGGCGATAAAGGGGGCGAGGGGGTGGATGAAATAGTGCAAGAGTTTCCAAGTCATCATCATCCCGGCTCCACTTGAAGGTCGTCTAAGTAAGTTCGCCGAGTCTGTCAAAAAGCATTCTAAAGATTCTTCCTGGCTCTCCTGGGGGGCTTAAAGAATTTCTAGCTTTTGTGTGGCCAAAAGGGGAGACAGATAAGACTTTTGGGCATTTTATGGTTATGGGGCACAGGTTAAGAACGGAAAGAACTTTAAGATTGCGTACAAATGAGGGAAACAAGAAGGAAAGAGCTCTCTTGGGCGGACACTAACCGTTCCAGAAATATATCGTACACATGTCTTCGCCTGAGGGGACTTTTTTTGTTGGTCACAACTGCTGGCCATTTCCCGCCATTTTTCATCACTTTGGAAGGCATTGAAAGTCTGCAAAGATACGAGAAACTAACCTTAGAAATTGCCTAAAATTTCTCGATAGTAGTACGAACTCTAGGACGTGTTCTAGACATAGCCGATCCATCCATCCCCATCCATCAACATCATTCACAATCCGAAATTCCCTTCCCTCAACAGTTGCAACCTTTTGCTGACCGACAGACAGACAGACAGGCAGACCGACCGACCGACCGACCGACCGACCCATCATATATCATTCGACGACAAATGCGCTGTGTGCTGGGCTGGGGGGTTGGGGGCTAACGCCGTGACAGGCTCTCTCTCTTTGGGTTCAAAAGTTGAAGAGGTTAAGAATGAAGTGCCACCATTCCAGTACCAGTACCAGCACCAGTACTCAGATAGTACCTTCTTCTCTTTTCAAGGGATTTCAATGCGTGCCAAACACTTGAGAGATCCCCCATCCCCCCCACGACCCCCAACCCCCAACTGAATGGTCCGCCGTGCTTCCACAGTCGACTCGACTCGAGTCGAGTCGAGTGTCTAAATGTCACGTTTAAATTTATGTTGCAACAACAATAACCCACACACACACACACACATATACAGAGGGGCAGGGGGCAAGGAGGGGGAGGGAGGCCACGAAAAAAATATGCAGCGTAAACAAAAACAGTTATGACAACAATGGAAGCAACAGAACAGAAAAGCAAAGAACTATGACAACTCTGCCGCCTGCCAGCAACAACAATTACTGAAACAACACACAGAAAACGGAAAAATGTTGCCGTGTGTCAAAAGAGATAGAGAGAGAGAGAGAGAGAGAGAGAGAGTAATAGAGGTGGGGGCGGGGGGTAGGAGGAGAATGAGATGCGGGTGCAACTGTCACCAAAACAATGTTAACCAAAATGGCAAAAATGAAACAACAACAACAACAACAACAACAAGAAAATTAGAGTGGAGTCAGAAAACCTAGGAGAACAAATATTTTCCTCACAAAAAAAAAAAGATAATACAAAAAAAATGATTGGAATACATTAGAAATTGTCTCTCTTGTTGGGTAGCAGGCGACGGGGGAGGGGGAGTGGCGGGGCAGGGGTTTACTGTTATGGGAATGCAAATGCAAATGGAAAAAAAATAAAAGAGATACGAGAAGTGGGAAATAACTCTGATTAGAAATTGCTTTGATAACATACATACCATTCCTGGGTTGTGGTTGGAGAGGGGAGGGGAGGGGAGAATCCTTGTTGATTGAAAAGAAATTTGCAGTATAAATTTGATAGAAGTTTGGAAGCTTTTCGGAATGTGGCTAGCTTTTCCTCAATTACAGCACAGTACAGTCCTCCCCTTCAGCTCAGATACATATTTTCAGAAACATATTTAATGATTTTTGGGTGAAAACTTTCTCCCCCCTACATTCATATCAAAAGTTAAGTCCTGTCTCCCCTCTCCCGTCTCCGTCCCGGCTCCCTTTTGCAGAGAGCAGAGAACATTTTGCTCGAATATTTCTTAATTTTCGAACAATTTTCTGCACAATTGCGTTGTGCTTTTGGATGCATGTGCTTCCTTCCATAAGTATCAAATGTCCAGCATTTTAAGAGGGGACCAGGACCAAGACCAAGACGAGGACGAGGACCAAACCTCGACCTCACCCCTCCATCAGCCATTAGCCTTATGTTTATATCATTAACAAAGTTATACGAAATTCAACTACTCTAATTATTTTTCCGTTTTTGGCTTCTTTTTGCTCGTACTTTCTGGGGCGGAGGAGGAGGAGGAGGAGTGAGCTAGAAGCGAAGCTGTAGAAGAGCGTAGTAGAAAAGGGAGAGAGCTTGAGGCGAGTGGGAGAGCCGCCCTGCTCCACTCTGCTCCGCTCCGCTCTGCCTTAGAATTAGTGCGAGAGGAGAGTGTAGAAAGTGTAGAGAGGGGGGTTAGCCATCTCATTGTGGCTTGCTGTCATGGAAAGGGGGACTGTGGTGGGGTCATAGTGCGTTTTACATGCGAATGTTGCCTTAACACAGATAGAACAAAAGAACATCTAAAACACATGCACACACATACACACACAACAATAGCAGCAGCAGCAGCAGCAGCAGCAGCAGCAGCAGCAGCAGCAGCAGAGACAACGTTTGTGTTATTCTTGTTGTTCTCCTGGTTCCCCCATTATTATTTCTGCTGCTTTGTTCTTGTTCTTGTTCTCCCTGTTGCTACTACTGCTCCTCTTGTTATGCCGTTATGCAGTAGGGTATGATGATTTCGCACGGCACAGGAGAAAGCGTCTGCCTCGGTTGGGAATCTATAAATGTTCACGGATTACAAGCAGCGCAACCGAACACAACATCACTACATCATGGATTTGCGAGGGTATCAAAGTCCTCGACACTCGTTACTGTGCCCTGTTCCCTGGCTCTGCCTCTGCCTCTGCTTGCGTTTCAACGAGCATTGCATTGTTGTTGGCATACTCGTATTATTTTGCACGCTCGTTGCCATTGCATAGCTACAGGCAGGAGCAGGAGCAGGCAGCAGCAGCAGCAGCAACAACAACGGTAAACCGCAATGAGAAAAAATGTTTTCATATTTATTTGCCACTCTCTGGGCCTCTGCTCTGCCTGTCTCCTCACTCCCCCACTCCCTCTCTCTCTCGCGCTCTCTCTCTCCACTCGCATAACTCTACTCAAGTATGCAACTTTATCATTTTGATTTAAATGTTTTGCTGTTGCTGTTGCTGCTCTTGTCTGCCGCATTGTGACATGCATGTGCCTCTCTGTACGGGGACTCTTCTTCAGAGTGAAGAGTGGGCCAAAG
Organism: Drosophila athabasca; assembly: GCA_008121215.1. NCBI lineage: Eukaryota > Metazoa > Arthropoda > Insecta > Diptera > Drosophilidae > Drosophila > Drosophila athabasca. The sequence goes on along the minus strand of CM017796.1, from coordinate 65,665,920 downwards.
AGAGGCGGTAGTGGTAGCGGCAGCGGACGGGAGGGAAGGCGAGAGTGATGTGTTGTGTTGTGAGGAGTAGGCGACAAACAGTAAAAATTGCATTGTTGTTTCGTTGTTTAGGGTTGCCAGCTTATTCAACGCGGCGTTTGCGTGATTTTATGAAAAGATTGTTCTTTCTTTTGTTGTTTCGGCTTGTGGAATATTGTAAATAAAAAGAAATTATAAATGGCAGAAAGGCAGAATGGCAGAATGGCAGAATGGAAGGCATGAAAGCAAAGAGAATTATTGGCTAACCAAGCGCTACAAAATAAATATGTATGTGGGAGGGAAGGAGCGGACTGGAGAGGCTTGATGAACTGTGACAACAGTACGATAGGAGTATTGTTGTTTCGGTTTCGGTATTCCATTGGGATAGTACCAAGGGTAAGAGCGGAGGAAGCTCTTGAAATCCTTTAGCAACGAACGAATTCCACTCCCCTTTGAACATTCCATGGTCCCCCCTAATAATTGGCTTTACTCTCAGCCGCTGCCGCCCTTTGACACTGCATAAATTAAGGGATTTTTTTTGGTGAATACAACTCTGACAGGAGGCAAAAAAGCCCACCATACCCCACCCATCCGCAGCAGCAGCGTGTGTGAAGTGCAAAAATTAATTTGATTAAGTAATTTCACATGTCATGCCACATATAATTTATGGCTTGCTTATATTTTCAGTTAATTTCACGCTTTTTTCTGCACTGCATTTTCCGTTTCCACATTGCCACATTTCCATATCCATTTGCATCGTTTTTCCTGTCACAGGGCGGCGCTTGTTTGTGGCGCGGCTTTCAAATTGTTTTGATGCTCCGTTGATTCGATGTACGAATGTGCCGCCGCCGCCGTCGTCGTCGCCGTCAACAACAATTTTGCTAGTTTTTGTTGTTGTTGTATGTTTTCACCTCGGAGAATGTTTGCGATATTAATTTGCAACATAAAATGGAAAATTTTCTAAAAAATAGTTGCGCAGAGCGTAGGAAAAAATTGTCCAGGAAAATGTAAATATTTTTATTAGATTTTAAGTCGAGGAGATTGTAAATGAGATTGATTTAATAAAGCCAACTAATTAGTTAGTGTTCGCTCGCTGGTTAATTAATATGTACATTCACACATGCTCGTACATATGTACATATATCCATGTGTGCATGTATGCATGTATGCATGTGCTAGTATGAGCCACAAAAAGTCGTGCAAAACATGATAAAAAATCTAGGAAAAGCATTAAGTGTGGTAAGCATTGGCATAAACATGCTTTAAGTACAGATATCCTTAGATCGCCTGCTTTTTGGCTTCCGTTGGAAATCCGTTAGAAATGATATCAGTTTCCTATCTGAAATCTGTACAAAAACTATTAAAAATCGACTTTGTTGCTGCAAAAACTTTAGCTCTGGTCTGTCCACGTATCGTGCCCACATCCTGGCACGCAGAGCTGCAGCTTTCAGCTCCCAGCTCTCAGCTCCTGGACGATAATAATGAAATACGAACAATGCGCAGAGCACATTCAAGTGATTAGCCTTGGCAATAACAAGTTTACTTGTTAGTCGGCTGCATCATGTTTGTCAGCAGTTTCGGAAACCATTTTCAGAGCCGAACTCCTCCCCTACCCTGTTTCCCAGCTCCCCAGCTCCCCTGCTCTTTGCGGAGTCCAGTCGGGGACTGGGACTGGGGCGGACATAAATTTCCAGTCATTTATCCGGGAACGGGAACGGTAAAGGGAATGGGAATGGGCGCACTGCCAAAGTGAGCAGCAAACAAACAAAATGAGTGGCCATTTAGTTTAGAGTAGAGTTAGGAACTGGACTACCCCAGCCCCCACTACCCTCCTCCTTACCCCGACACTTCTACTAGGATCCACTGACAGACAGCATTGTTTACGGCCAGACAACTTTGTCAGCCAAAGTGTCTGCTCTATCAGTCGTACTGCTCCGTCGAGGAGTACTTTATGCAATTAACTAATTCGATGTGCCATGTTTTTGCTACACTCCTGGCCACTGCCATTCTCTGTCCTCTCATCGTCCTCCAGGATGAAGACAATTGCAGGAACAAACAGGGAAACTGGCAAACAAAAGAAGGGTCGTTCTTCGTTCGTTCTTGGTTATTTTGGTTCCCTGTTCTCAATAAAATTTATGTTGTCTGGGGTCAGGCCATGGCGTGTGAAGCCGAAGGAATGCAATCCGATTGAGCTCCAGCGAAAGTTTCGCGTAAGAGAGCACGACCGAGACCAGACCGACCACGAGGAAGATTGAACGAAAGAGAGCGCGATTGAACGAACCAGATTGAACAAAAGAGAACAAATGCAAACAATGCCAAATAAGAGAGCTCAAGAACGATGAAGAGAGAGAGAGAGAGAGCGGCTGCCTGCAGTCCCGAAGAGAGGCGGAATGCAGTGGAAGTGAAACACTAAAACACGAGCCCACTCTTACTGGAAGTTAAGCTCTTTTCGAAAAGAGTGCTTTGTGCTTCGTTCTTGGCCCCAAAGTTGATTCAATTAAAAAAGCAACAAATGAAATGACAAACTGCAGACCCACACCCCACACCCCACACCGCCCAGCCACCCCACCTGCCACCGGTCTCCTTCTGTGGAGTGGCAGCACGTTTAATTGAAAATGCATTTGCTATTTGCCAGAGCCTCACTGACGCAGCCTGAGCATGAGCCTGAGCCTGAGCTTCGCTTCGGTCCTGAGCCTTAGAGCCGTCTCGTTTCAAGCGAAGGCGGAGGCGTAGGCAGAGGCGTTTAATTCACACGCAACAAGTACAGTTGCGGCAAGCGATTTGCGCCCAAGTGCTGTTTCAAGTGTTAAAAGTGGGTTAGGGGGAGTGAGTGCGTGTTTGTTCATGTCGTTAACAGCAGCAGCCTGCAGGCTGCAGCCTACTGCCTGCTACCTTCTGCCTGCTGCTCAAACCCAAACCTAGTCAAACCCCAAATCCATTGTCAACTTTCAAAAGCAAACCTAAAGCGAAGCGAAAAGTGCACACATAAGAAGAAGGAGAGTCATTTTAGGAGATTGGGGGAAGGGGGGAAGTACTCGTTGATTAACCTGAAAATGAAAATGAAAATGAAGGATCTTTCGGGGGGGTACCTTTCGGTGCTGCCACATTAACCAACTGGAAGAAACTTTGTGCTTTCACTTTCAAAGCAAACAACTAATCTGTTAGTCGGCTGTAATTAAGATTAAGCTTTTTGTTGCTCAACACTGGAAGGGAAATGGGTGGGGATCTGGAGGGGAAGCATGGATGAAGAACACAGTGGGGCATGCCTCTGGGAAACGAGTTCTGCCCTGCTATTCTCTTAATGTAATTTGAACGATATGTGGAGTTTCATTGGTTCCGTTGTATGCTCTTCAGACTATTGTACAACACTGGAACGTATGAACAGAAATTCTATCATTGCACATCTGATTGAGAAAGGATAATAGATAATCGATTGGTCTTAGCCAGTGGTGCCGCCAACTAAGTTCCAACTTAGTTCGAAGCTTGAGGTATGCTAAAGTTCAAGCAGTGTACAACACTGGAAGAGGTTAAAGTCGGTTATCACTCGTTAAGGTTGTGCGAAGGATCTCCCAGACCTCTCCACAAATTTCACCTTGAAGGCATGGGAGCTGCTGCATCGGAGAACGAACGCATGTCAGATCCACTCCCCCCCGAGCTCCTGCTCCTGCACTCCGATGACAGTTGATGATTATTAAAACAAAACCCGAAATTAGCTTGTGATGGGTGTGAAATGTCTGCAACGGAAATGAGGTTTCGTTCTGATTTACGTAGGCAGAACTGCCTGGAGTCAGTGGAGGGGGAGGGCAGGGGAGGAGAGAGACTACAGGACTACTGCTGCGTGCATACACCGCCTCGTACATATGAAGGACATTAACAATTGCCGGGGCTGTCCAGCCTGCCAGTTCCGTTATGGACACACACACACAGGATACACACGCAGAGATACTCCCCACCGCCACCCCCACCCCACTCCAGTGAGTGGAGGGGAGTGGCATCTGGAAACTTGACACGCATATTTAGTGGCAACAACAAACCTAATTACGCATGTCCAGGAGCGACTAGCGACGAGCAACGACCACTGCAGTGCACAACAGTACAACACTCCTCCTCCGCATACCGCATCCCCCTGCCCCCTACCCCCTACCCCTTGCATCATCCTGCCGCATGGCTGTGCATTTATGACTGGGGCGTAATAATGGTATGACTTGGTCAGGGTCTTCATTTCAAATATATGTACTAGACGTATAGCCAGTGCCAGTGCCACTGGTCGGCCCCCCTTTAGGGGTAGAGTCCTCCGAGATGCCAACCTCCCCCTCCCCCTTTGCATTTCGATAAGAATAAGTGAAGCAGAAGGTAAATGGTGCCTGGGCATTACGATTTCAAAGGTTTCGAGAAATAATATAATATAATATAATATATAATTAGCGAATCGAGATGCTGGAATTAATATTTCAGATCCTGTTGCTATGCCTGTTCTGGATAGTCCTTCTAGGTTTTTCTTCCACTAATTCATTCATTTATCTCTTTGTTCAATTAGGAACTGCGTCTATTGATCCGCTCAAGGGAGTACGAGAATTTAGCTGTTATTTTTCTACAAAGCAACAAAATTGTTCACTTCTGACCGAAAGGCACGAGAGGCACGAAAGGCTTCTGTTTGTTGCAACTACATTTGTCATCGGCAGAGATTTCTCTGCTGTTCCCCTGGTGCCTGGCGGGGGTGGTTGGGTGGTTGAGGGGGCGGGGGGATGGGGGGGATGGGATAATGGCAGCAGGAGTAAGTTGGTTGTTGCTCTGAACAGATTTTATGATTGCATCTGTTCCCCCGCTGCCATAGACATATGCTATTCCCTCTGTGGTGGAGCTCCAACTCCCTGCAGAGTGCGTTCCATGGGGTGTATCTGTGTGTGTGTGTATCTGTGTGTGAAAGTATCCAACTCTGCATGCGTGTGTGTGTTGTGTGGTAGCTAAATTAGCTGTGATTAGGCCTAATAGAGCCTCCAGTGTATGGAATGCATTTGGGGCTGGAACTGGGGATGACGGGGGATGCACTGCTCCTGGGTGCTCCTGGGTGCTCGATGCTTGGTCGCTGCTAATGCGGCAGTTAAAACTTTGTTGGATTTGTGGCATCTGCAGAAGGCAGTAGGCAGAGGCTGTCCGTCCATCATGCAACAAATCTTATTTACCAATCAGAAGATGAATGGGCTAGTGATATTCTAGTGATGGTCCACCATTAGCCATGATTATGATTCCATTTGAGGCCTGGGTCCGGATTCTTGATTGGATGAATGATGCAAGATGGAAATCGGAAAATGCAAAATGGAAATCGGAAAATGGAAAATGGAAAATGCGAAATGCCTGGCTTACAGGATCCAATGATGAATGATTTTTTAACCAACTTCAAGAATGAACTGAATTTTGGTTTGGATTAGGCAGTAATATCTCTCGAATTTGTATAATCCACCACTTAAAGACCCCCACCCCGCCCCCCAAAGACACACTCTCTCTCTCTCTCTCTCTCTCTGTCCCACACACATATTTACATATGTAAACAAATTCATGAGAGGGAAATTACAAGAGAGTTCTCTTGTATCCATGCATCGTATGGTCGTAGAGTCCATCACAAGTCCCTGAACCGAATCCACAACCGAATCAACTGTCATTCCAAGCGAGGCCCACATCCTGCAGTGGCTCTATGGCTCTGCAGCTACGAGTATCCTTGAAGGACTCCCCCCCCCCCCGAAAACACTTGTCAATGCGGACTATTCATAGTTCTCGCCTGCTGTTGTCCGACAAGGGACATGCATAAAATTGACCAGGATTTCGCTCTGACAGGACATCACGAGGCCCAAGGATCCCCAACGATGGGCGGGCTGCACACACATACATATGTACATTCATATGTAGGTATGTACATATGTACATATGTATGTGTCATCAAATTACTGAGCAACGCCTATGCGGCTATGCGCCTGGCAAGGATAAATATAAATGATAATGGGACAGATATCATTTATCAATGGGATAAATGGGATTACGAGTAGATGTGGTCATTCGGGAAATGTGTGGATATACAAAGTGTGAAGACCCAAGGGATAGTAGCAAGTCCCAGGGGAGTGCAGGATGCATTTCGTAAAGGAAGTACAAAGGATAATTTTGGGAGAGGATTTCGCCTTTGAAACGTTCCCTTTCCCAGATGTTAAGGCCTTAAAGGAAAAGTCTAGACATTTGCGAGATGAGTTGCAAATTTTTATTCAGACAATCCGAGTCTTAGTTGTAGTCTTAGTCTTAGTCCTAGTCTTATATGTAGTTTTACAATGGGGTATGGGTACAATTTTGTATTCTCTTATTATCGCTGGACCCACGGAAAGGGCGAATCGGTACTGCGGGTGGCCAATTGATTCCTAGGATAGCTTAGGGATAAGTTATAGTTTTCCATGAGATCTGGAAGAGTTGTGGTAGATAATAAATAAATGTATATGCAAATCTTTTCGGCACGGGTTAACTCTACTTCTTTCTATTCTTATTATTACTTATTTTATTATTATTTCTTAATATGTATCTAGGAAGCAAGCAATCAATGAACTAATATTCACCTGATCACAAAAAACTATGGCACGCCCAGATCTGACGCTGTGTAGCCGTGACATAGCCATACAAAAGGGCTACATACATATATTGGCCATCAGGACCAAGGGTCAAGGATCATTATCTGAACACAGGTTGCCATGGCACGCGCCGATCGGGTCCTTGGTCCTTGAAAAGGAGCTTTTACACTCTTTTACTCCCACGGCAGTAAGAAATGTTGCGGGGAATGTTGCGGGTAATGCTGCGGGGAATGTTGCGGGGAATGTTTCAGCAACTTTTTGAAACTTTTTCCAAATGTTGCGAAGCGCCACTGTATGGTAAAAATTTGCTACAGGGTGGCTACTACACGAATCAATTTTAGTGACATGATCGTTTCCGCTCAAAAGTAGGTTCTTCTAGTGGCGAGCTTCTGTCTACACCACACAACGTTTTCAGGATAGGGATAGGGATTTATAATAGTGATTATAATAGTGATATATAATAGTGATATATAATAGTGATATATAATAGTGATATAAGGATATACATAAGTAAACAATGCCCGTATTTTTTTCATAGGAGCCCCATGGCAGCATCACTGTAAAACCTCCGCTAGTCACTTTTTTACATGCCTTTTTTTGCGACATTTTTAAAAAATTGAGATTTTGATGCCAATCGATCGGGATTGGTCAATTCTGACCTTAAAAAAAGAAGGAATGAGTGAGGAATGGATAATAATCGGTCATGCCCCCTCCCCAAAGTATGCTATAGATATGCTATTTTTTCCACACCAAAAGTAGGCAGTAAAACTCTCTCAATTTAATGAATTAATTCAATTTTAATTAAATTAATATTAATTTAAATATTGGAATTAGAATTAGAACTACCCCTGTGGATCGGCTGCAGCTGCAGCTGCTGGAGAAAACTGAATTTTTCTAATTAAATTGAGTGACTTGTTTAAGTTAATTTAGCTGCCAAGTGGCTCGGTCGTAGGACATTTCATTTGATTTGCCACAAAGCCAATCAAAAATTAAGAGCTGTAGTCTGTGGTGGTGGGTGGTGTTTGGTGGGTGGTGAGTGGTGTGTGCTTAGCCAAATCAATTTCCGCATCCCCCCCGAAAACACACACACACCCAGACAGAGCACCATGGGAAATATTACAGCTGCTTCTGGACAAAATCCATTTATTCAAAAGTAGTTAACATGATTTACGTTTAACATTGACCAAAGGGAACCACTGTTAGTTGTCAGCTGCTTAACAGAGCGAACCAGTGTTAACTTGTCAGCTGCTTAACAGAGCTGTTCGCCAGCTTCAAGCCTGTGCTGTTAACACCGACATTTTTTCTTACAACTTTGAAGTACTAAAAAGTTGATAAGTAAACAATTTAAGTGCAATTTTTACAATGCTCTGCCATCAGAGTGATTTTTACTGGCTTTGCCCACCCATTCTGTGAATATTGTGTAATTGCTAGACGCTGAAAGAGTATAAAAACTGCAACCATGTCCCATAGTGCACTGCCGTGCGGAAAAATCCTATTATCGAGAGTTGTAGGCCAATTATTGGAGATTAGTTGAATGAAGCGGAGAGCGAGAATGTGTGTGTGTGTCGGCATCAGTATACCCTGGAAGGAGCTATGGACATCTGTAGAGTATATACATATGTATGTATCTTTTGTGATCGGTTCACCCTAGGAATATCGATATCCAAGTCTCATTTTCTGGTTAAAGCTGTGCATTTTCCTCCCGAAAAATTGTTTGTTTATTATTGCCTGTTGACCGAAGCGACAAAAATAATTAAATGATTGTTTGATTGGCGACCCCCTGCCCACCAGTTTGATTGATTTTCCATCGAGCTGACTAATAACTTTTGTACAGTAGAGCAGGAGAGCAGGAGACGAGTAGACGAGTGGCACAGTAGCACAGTGGCAGTGGCACAGGAAAAAGGCAAAAGGCCAAACAAGTCAGCCAACAAATAAGCAAACAATAGGTGGTAGTGACCCACCCCCTACACCCCTACAGCACAGGACACACACAGGACACACACAGGAAATTGTTGCATTGAGTTGGCCGAATGGCCATATTATGTAAATCACTGCCATTGACAGCCGCCGCCACAACAATAGCAACACTTGCAACACACAACAGCAGCAATAGAAATGTGTGTGTGTGTGTGTGTGTAAGTGTGTGTGCTGGTGTGTGGAAAACCCAAAAACCACTTTGGGCCCCCAACTTATTTGTGGCTAACAAATTTGCATGCATTGATGCATCATCATCGCTGCCAGAAAGAGAGTTTATATAACTATACACATATATATATATATATATATATCTATGTATGTATATCTATGTGTATGTGTGTGTCTGGGCCACTTTCTGGCTAAGTTTTCCCCTCTTTTTGTGTCGAGTGTTTGCCGCAAGGACAACAAGACCGAGAGACAGACAGAAGAGAGGAGATGGAGGGCAGGGAAAGACTTTGTCTGCGATTCAGCTCTTCCGCAAATCAATTGAAGTTGATTGTGGAAAGGGGAGGAGAGGGGTTGCGGGGGGGCGGGGGCTTGAGGGCAGTCCTCGCAATGTGTCAGCTCGAATGTCAATTTGCATTGGCCAGGATTCCGGATTCAGGATTCCGAGCAGAGGACCGTACAAGACAGGACAGGACAGGAGAGGAGAGGAGAGGAGAGGAGAGGAGAGTGTATCCATAGCCAGTAAGCGTAATAAAATGTACAAGCTCGATTCGTTTCGTTTCGTTTCGTTTTTTTCGGCTTTTTGGCTCAACATTTGTCGAGTGATTGGAAGGGAATTTTGATAGTCCGAAGGGGATACAAAAAGAATAAGAAAACGAGGGGCATAAGTACAGAAAGGAGAAAAGAGGGAGATGGACTCGGATGTGGGTGGAAAGTTTAGCAAGAGATTTCGCTTTATAATTCTATAATTCCGATGATTTTTGTATCGTAATGCAACTCAATCGATTACAGATCGATCACTTATCAAATACGATAAACCTGCCATCGATTTATAATCATTTTCGATACATTTAACATTCGATAACTGGCAGTTACTCATTCCCAGAAGATAAAAAAAACAATCAACTCAATCCGAAACACAATTTGTAGAGGTTCATTCAATGCATATCGATAAATAATCATCATCATTAAACGGAAAGCAATAACTTGGAGAGTTGTCTAACTGAGAGACGACAGAGAGAGAGAGAGAAAGAGCACAGAGGCCTTGAGACATCGCTCCTTGAATAACCCTTGAATAGTCTTTGTATTCGATAACCAATATTCGCCATTAACATAATCCCCCCCCCCCCCACACACAGACACACACAAATCGAATCCTACTTCAAAGGGCCGACAGAGCAGGGAAACCAGAGCCAGAGCCAAAGCCATAGCCAGAGACGAAATCAAATTCATTCACCAATTCACCAATCGAGTGCATTCACTGGCATTCACCGATTATATTATATGCCACACGCACACACACAGACATGACATTCCTATGGATACACACACACACACACACACACACAGAGACATGACATTCGAGTGCTTGGTCCTTGGGCCGATCATTTTACACAATTTTGCGTGTCAACATTGCGGCTGTCATCCATTTTTTTTCTTGTTTTTGCTGTTTTTTTGTTGCTTTTTGCGGGGGGTTGGTGGTGGGTTAAGAGGTCTCGGATTTGTGGGCGGGCCACTCTTTGCATTGATCCAAAAGTGTTGCCTCATTAAGCCACTTTTCACAAAACGCACACACACACACACATACGCACACACTCGAGTATGTGTGCATGCAGAAGGAGGAAAAACCACTGCAAACACACACACACACACACACGAACAGACGAACAGGGGCATTGAATGCCATGCCGCATGCCACATGCCACATGGAGTGCCCAATCAGTTCTCATCCTCGGCTATCAATAGGTATTTGGGGTCTAATTACAAAACACAAATGCACTATAATTTCCAAAACCCCAAAAGCGTCCTGCCTCCTGCCCCTCCTGCCTCTCCTGCCCCTCCTGCCCCTCCTGTCACTCCCCACTCTCCACTCTGCCTCTACTGTTCCCCTATTCATGGATGATTTCGTAATTTAAACGGCAATCACCTCTTGGCCCAAACCCCGCCCCGCCCCGTTACGCCCCTTCCGCCATATGTCAACAGGCAACAAACAAACTTCTGTCAGCAAAATCATGCAAAATGTGACACTGCGAGAAGGATACTGTGGAGGGGGGGACGGGGGCACAGGGGAGGGGGGGGGGGATTAGAATGGAAGGGGCAGGCTGCTGCGAGAGGCTTCTGCTTCTGCTGCTGCTGCTGTTGGAATGCCATTGCTGGAACAATGTGGCACATGCCACATGCTACATGCCACATGCCACTGCGTACCATTCAAAGTTTATTGATTCGGATTGAAAAGCTGACACTTGCACATATTTCACACACACACACACACACACACACACACACACACACACACAAGAATTGCGCTTTTTTTTCGGGCGGTGAATAGTGCGGCCACCGGGGGGGTGGGGGTGGGGGTGCAAGTGGGGTCTAAGGGTTGGCTAAGGTTAATAGTTCATTGATAAAACCATTGAAAATTGATGATAAGCCATCTTTGCTTGGCCACACATACAGTATACAGTGCAGTACAGTACAGCACATACTCGTATGTACATATATTCATCTGTAATCCCCAATTAATTGGGAAATTCAAGTGATGAAAATGCTGTGTAAGATGAATGCTATGAATGGGGGTTTTCAAGGTTCTTTCACTTGATCTCTTCCTTCCACAATTCACAATCCTTCCCCACAAGCCACTTCATTAAGTTCCTCTCCTTCCCCCCACCCCCCACCTTCAGATATGCAAATTCCCAGCCAATATTCCCACTTATTCAGGCTACTTATAATTTTCACTTTCTTTGCCGTTCGCTTGCTCCTGGGAAATACCTCTTTATACAAAGAAGTGCCACAGAGAGAGAGAGAGAGAGAGAGAGAGAGAGTGGGAGAGAGTAGGAGAGTGAAAGAGAGAGAGAGAGAGTAGCAGTGCCAGTGCGAGAGAGAAAATTAAGAAAGAAATCATCTAAAGGAAATGCAATCTGTAAGCGATGCTGCCTGATTGGGTTTGTCTGCTTTCATTACGACCTTGGGATGGCTTCCTTAGCACCCCCCTCCCCCCCGTCCCCCACCCCTCTGGGGCAATCACACAGACCATTTAACTTTAACGACAGAATAACGAAAGGAAAGAGCAGACCAGACGCAGCAGCAGGAGGAGGAGGAGAAGGAGGACTAGGCACTGGGAACTGGAGACTGTGGATTGTGGACTGGGGGGGGGGGGGGACTGGGGGGCCCAAGACTGGCCAAAGTTCTTTGCCTCATTACAATTATATTTGCAAAAGTTTTTCCTTGACTTTTCGCAGATGTTCAATTTCCGACTTGTTGCGGTCAAGACATTCCATTTTAAGCCCCCCAGCCCCACCACCCAACGTTTTTATGTGTTTATTCATATGACTATTTGCTTATCAAAACTGAATGAAAATCGAATGAAGTGGAAGGGGGGAAATCACTTGGGACGGGGCAGGTGTCGGAAGGCTGGAAGAAGTTGGAGAATATTTATGGCTCCTGCATTGAAATGGCTAATGGATTGCCTTTGTGACCCTCTTGACCTCCCCCTCCCTCCCCTCTCAGGTAGCATCCAGCAGTGTGGGCTTGAAGGCCTAGTTAGGCCTTTATTTAATTATTTTTATTTTTATTTGTTTGTGGTTTTTGCTCTATGAATGGAATTTCCGAGTCAAGAAATTGTGGGATTACTTCACAAAACGGGTGGGGGGGGGGCCATGCCCACAAACCGCCTTTAAAATCAAATTTTACAGGAATTTTACTTCGTGAATGAACACTGGCGCCACTAGTTAATAGCGGCTTTCCTTGGAACTACTGCTGCAACAGCACTTGGCGAAGGACATGACTGGCGCCCTCTGCTGTTCGTGTACTGCCTGCAGTCGCCAAGTTTCATGCACGTCATGAATTCCTTCTCGTGGCTGGCAAAGATTTGAAAGAATTCTTGAAGAATCTCGGACTCGGCTAACTGGAGGGAAGGGATCCACTGCGAGTTGATGATGGCTGGATCCACGGATCCATATCCAAGACTACCAAGAGCCATATGTAACTATATTAGGCGCCGCATTCAGAGAGGAGCATGGGATGCCCTTTGGGATCTGGCTGGGATGAATCCTACAATTCTTCTGACGCAGCAGATAAGAATATCGATCGCATTGCGGCCATGGGGCCTGAGACGCCCAGAGTGGTGTGGGAGAGAGAGAGAGAGGGGGGAGGGTCTCTCCGCGGGAAAACCACAGAGAGTTTGTTCGAATGTTAATTCCTGCACTTCGTTTATACCCTTTCCAACCATTGGGTAAACCCATTTATTTAGAAATTTCCAATTTTTGATCTGTTACCATTTTTCCGCCACCCCATCTGTCTCTTTCTCTCTCACTTGTCCCATCAACATCACCCACTACACATACATATGTACATACATATCTCGCTTCGTTCCGCTACGAGAGGAGGCGCACACTGCACGATTAAGAGTGAGATAGCGAGATAGCAAGAAGGAGAGAGAGAGAGGGTGCGATTGACTGAGCCCGTGGAAGGAATAATGATACGATCTTACCCCGATTCGGCAACTTTTTTGATTACCTGATATAAAAATATGTTTCCTTTGGTCCTTGGGTGGAAAAAGGAGATAAAAAAAAGAAACTTTCGACAGTTTCCCATACCGGGAATTGAACCCGGGCCTCCCGGGTGAGAGCCGGGTATCCTAACCACTAGACAATATGGGAGATGGAATATCTCATGTCGAATGCCTTGATAAGCTCTTATAATATCATTCAATTTGTTCACGGAAGGAACCGCTACAGCTTTGAGTATTTATATATTGAAAATCACAGACAATTTCTGTGAAAATAAACAGGAAAACCTATGACACACCCAACTTGGCATCCGCATCTCCATTTTCGGGCGCCTTCTCCGCTTTTCCGTCTCCTGGTTTGCGCACCAAGAAGCTCCCGAGACGCGGAATCGACAAAGGAATAAACTTAAGCTGGAGAACTGGGGACACCGCAAGACGGGTCCGAGATACTACAGCGATCTTCTTTGATCTCTGATCTTCAGTATTATACTTTCGGAATCAGAATCACGAATGGGGAAAACATATCGCATATCGGGCATCAAGGGCTTCCATGTGTATACATATGGTTGTACTTATGCGGGCCAAAATCATTCAAAAACCAATTAAATATCAATAAAGCCCCATAGAAATGTTAACATTTAGGCCAAATGGCAATCGATTAACATTTATAAGCTCGCATTCCCCGCAGACAATCCATCAGCAGACCAAATAATCCCACGGCTCGGCACGGCACGGCTTTACACGGCATCTCAATGAAACAATATAGTAACTATATTATTTATGATTATGCCCGAACGTAAAACAGTGTATATTTAAGGCAGAAAAGACAGAAAGCAAAAAGCAAAAGCAAATGCCAAACAGTATTCAATAGGGACTTGGACTTGGCTGAGTCATGCTGCAGAGGCACTGCAGAGCCGCACGAATCGGACAATTTGTTGGCTGAAGGTGTCATCTTCCGATCAAAGTCTAGCCAAAGGTCGTCCTTAACTTACGCTCCTCCTCCTCCTCCTCCTCCTCCTCCGTTCACACAACGAAACAAAACAAAACAGCTTACAGAGAAAAACACAGAGAACAACACAGCCAAGAAACAACAAAGATACAAAGATACAAAGATACTCGAGCAAAAACATTGAAGTTGTCGGATCAGTGAAGCGTTTGATAAAGCTTCTTCTTCATGCTTGGCCATTTGTTAAGGTCTCTCTGCTGCCGACTGCAGAGTGCCGCTGCCGACTGCCGCTGACTGCTGAATGTTTATGATTGCTCGATTACTCTGCCAGACCAGACCAGACACACAAAAGTCGACCCAATTACAAGTTGTTTGTTCTGACTCGAAACAAGCGAGCAGTAAGACATCATCCAACCCCATCCAACCTCATCATCATCATCGTCATCGTCGCAGTCATCGCAGTCATTGGAGTCATCGCAGTCATCGCAGTCATCGCCATGATCATCGGATTTGTGCAGATGGCCACAGCGGACGAGGCTGACCTTGCCTCCGTTTAAGAGTACTCCAGTTTCGAGGCGCAACAGCCAAAATCAATTTAAATGCTAGCCAACTACCAGAAAAAGTTGGAAAAACCTGAATGGTAGCGCTGAGAGAGCGTACCACATGCCGTATGCTTAATATTTGTCTAAGAAATATAAAGCGAAAAGCATAGAGGGGGAGCGAATGAATCTTATTATACAGATATACATACATACCTACCATATACATATAAGTAGATATAGCAAATAGAGATCCCCGATCCTTTAGATAGAGATCCGAACAGCATATAAAAAGAACACTCTGAAGTTAGTTAAGGATACAACTAGGGATGAACTGAGGATATAGGAGTATGGGATGACAAAATATCTCAAATGATGATAGGTTCCACCTATGAGAATTGCATAGAAAGCGAAAAGATGAGACTGAGAGAGAGTCGCATCCAAAGAGAGAGTCTCGGCTGAGCGAGCAATGTATTGGTGCCAGTCACTGGTGCAGCGCACTTTCCTATGCACATTAGGTAAGGGCTTGCCCTAGGCAGTCGGAAATAGGGTACCCTGTCCCCAGCTGGCACCACAATCAGTTCTCTAAAGTAACTCTTTTCCGAGTTGGCCAGAGAACATCTGTCCACATCTGTGGAGAGCTTCAGCTGCAGTTTCAGTGGTTTTAGTGTGACACTCTAGAGTCTAGACACACATACCTACGCGGTTTATATGCTGTTTATGTGACTCTTGGGCATTCCATTGATCTGTAATGCACCTTTTAATATGTACTAAATATAAGTACGAGTACGAGTACGAGTTCGAGTATATAACCAAAACCAAAAACATGACAATATTTGCTGCAGTGGCGGAGTGGGGCACCAACTGCCAACTTAATTCGGACCACATTCTGTTGGCCAGGCCAGAAGTTGCGGCTCCAAGCCAAAAGGTGTCCAGTGGCCAGCACAGAGCACCAATCACCAATCACCAGCAGTGACCCTGTTCGCACCTCGTTATGCTGTTAGCCATCCTATCGCTTTGGCATTTGCTACGACTCCAGTCGAGTCGAATCGAATCGAATCGAGTCGAGTCGAGTACTTCCCATAAGTACACCAGTGGTAGGTAATCTTGGTAATGTAATCTTTTCCCGCTTTATTCATGGCATTTTCTGTATGAAATTTCCCCCAAAGCGTTTGTCTATCATCATCAGAGACTACGAGACTCCGAGACTCCGAGACTTTGCCTTTGCCAGTCAGCCTTTTGCCTTGCTTTTTTCTGTCTGTTTCTATTTCTATTTCTGCTTTGAAATCCGATCGATGGTGGCAGGCAGCAAAGCCAAAGCCAAAGGCAGAGGCAGAGGCAGAAGCACTTTGGACCACAGCAGAGTTCAGAGCTGCCTTTGGCCTTCTACACTGTTTCTGTTTCTGTTTTTGTTTCTGTTTTTGAATGGATCTGCCATTAATTTCAATCATCTCCAAAGTATTTTCCATTGAATTTGTAATTGGTTTCGTTTCGGGGTTCTTCTGGCTGGAGTCTCGCTGGAGTCTGTCTGGTTTGTCACTTCTCTATAAGCATGTACCTACCTACCATTCTACAGTCTACCATCTACAGTCTACAGTCTACAGTCTACAGTAGAGACATTCATCAAATGGCAATTCAATCAATTCTTTTTGGCATTTTCCTGGCAATAGTGGCACAGTTGCTATTGGCAGGCACCTTTTGACTAATTTCCGATATAAATTATTATTTTTGAAACTATTTTGAAAGTTGTTGGGAAATTGTTTGGCTCTGACCTACTCTACATACATTTAAGGGTACAAACTCACATCATCACATCACGTGTGCCCCCCATAAGAGCCTTACAAATTGCCAAATAACTGCCACAAAACAAAGTCACTTGCACCAATGATTGGCATAAAGAAATCAATGAAATTTTGCACACTCCCCGCCCCCCCAAGCAGAGCTCCCCAGAGTAATCCCCCAGTGCCGCCCCAGCAAAGGTGACAAAATTCAATTAATTGGAGACTTTTGGGAGATCCCCTCAACACATTTCTTAGACAGAGGATTCAATGGACGAGGGCTTCGCTCGTTGATTACAAAATCGACAATCGGCAATCGACAATTTGCCCTAAAAAAAAACACAAAAAACGACCAAAACGCAACCTTTTTTTGGCGATGATGTATGGATATTTCAGCTGTGATTCAAAAAAGAGTGAAACGATGCAGAGAGGGGGGGGTGGGCGGGTGGCATGAAGAATGATATGGAGTGTAGTCAAAAGAGGAGGAGTCGGATCGGGGGCATTGCGCAAAACTGAGACAAAGACTGTGGGGAGTGTGGACTGGCGATGGCGATGATGATGATGGATCATTCCCCGTTTTTTGGGCATCTAGCGGATGTGGCATGTGTGTGGCATGTGGCATGTGCCATGTAGATGCTCCATAGGATGTTCTTCTTCGACTTTGCTCTGTGCTGTTTAGCATATTCATTGTTGATTGCCGGGCCGCGATAATTATAATTCTCCTCCGCCAAGACCTGCCTGCCGTTCCGTTCCGTTTTTGCTTTTTTTTTCAGCTGCTGCTGCTGACTCTTTTCCTGTGTTCTGCCTTTAATTACCTTCCTACCAACTAGCAACTACCAACTAGCAACTGGCTTTTGGCTTTTGGGTTTTGCATAATTGCATTGTTGTTGCCGAAATCATCATTAGAATTTTTATTTGCACAATAATCAACGCTCGCCCACCCCCCAAAAAAAAAATCCCCCAAAATGCATTGTATTTGTGCAATGGCAGAGAATTTTGTGTCTGGGGAGGCGCAGCTGTAGGGCAGGGGGGGGAGGCGAGAACACACACAACCAGAACAATGAGAACGAAATGCGTTCATCAAATGTTTGCGGTCTGTTTGCGAGTGTTGTGTGGTGTGTGGTGTGGGAGTGGATGGATATTTCGTTTCGTTAGAGAACTGAAATTGACAAATGATGCTGCATGCTGCATGCTGCATCCCCTATTACGAGAGTGGGCATCCTCTCCACAGTCTGGGGGGGGGAGGGAGGGGCAAGGAAAACCTTGGGCCACTTGGCTTGCATTTTGTGCATGGCTTAGGAGCAGGAAATCCGATCCGAAGGAGAGCAGAAGCTGCTCGTTGCTCGGGCAAGGAAGGGCAAAGAGGAACCCCCTCTAGAGGTCACCCTCTTTCGGTGGTGACCCTGAGACTACACCAATTCCTCACACAAAAGACTGCTCTTTGGGATCGGATCTGTTTTCCAGTCGCCTCCCAGGGTCTAATTATAAAAACATTTCTAAACAAATTTAATAAATTACAGCATTAAGAATGGGAAAAACTGAATGAAAAATTGCGTTTATGTTTTCCAGGGGGGGAAGGCAAGTGTCATATCACATGGCAGATGGATGGAAGCCAACGGGAAGCCAACATTTATAAGACCCCACCCCCCCCTCCACAGCCCACTCCACCATCCCCATCCCCACAATTACTTGATCATTGTTTTCGTCACGTATTAAACCAATTTTCAAACATGAAGAAGCGTTGCTGTTTGCTGACGATGATGATCATAATGGAGAGGCTACCTAGACGCCACCTTCAAGTGGGTAAAAGTCAAGGTCGTGTGTGGAGGAGGCACTCGTATAATGTCGTAATTTACGGTCACAGCGTGTGAAATCTTCGGAAACTGATGGGGGGCTGGCTGTGCTATTAGCCCCTGCCCCCCCATCCCCCCTCGAATTGGGAAAGAGCGAACACACACGACCAACGCCTAATGATAATAAGTACAATCCATAAAGCAGACCGGGCTGATGCCCATACTGAGAGTCTGGTCTGGTCTGCTCCGAAACTGCACTCGAAGCTTGCGCTGATTAAGGGAATTTCTCACACAATTCCCAACCGAAACACCGAAACACCGAAACACTGAAACTTGCTCTCAAACCCCAAACCATGAGCCAGAGCCAGAGCCAGAGACAGAGCCACACGAAAGACGTTTCATTTGGCAATGTCTGTGCTCTGGTGCTTCGCTTTTCTCGAAGGTGAACCAGAATGCAGTCCGGAGTCCGTTGTCCGTTGTCCGGAGTCCAAGTCAAAAGTGTCTCAGATTCAGTCCCAGATTCAGTCTCAGTCTCTGTCTCTATGCTCTATGCTCTATGTCGATCTCTCAAGCAATTGAAGCGCATTCAATGAGCCACCGCTTCCTCTCCTCTCCCAACCGGATTGCCACCACCGCCACCGACACCGCTGCTGCTGCCACTGCTGCCACTGCTGCCACTGCCACTGCTGCTGCACATCTTTTGAAAGTGAGCGGCGCTGCATCAATTCTAGAGCAAATGAATGTCTCTTGCAGCAGCAGCAGCTCTGCAAAATTTATTGCAGCATTTTATTTTAATTAGTTTAATTTATGATAATTTTTTCCAAATCGAAATTAAATGCTGTCACACAGCAGCAGCAACAGCCGCCAGAATTGCACAAGAATGACATCCGCTGGGAGTGACGCTGTGCATCCATCCCCTCCCTGCTCGAAGGGAAGCCGCAAGGAAAACCCAGGGGGAGTATGACCCATAGTTATCACTTAGAGGTGACAATTTGTAGTTCCCCTCGCCTAGCATAAGATTAATTTAAGCAATATACATACATGCATATGTATATAGAACTAATATTAAATGTAATTGCATTCAAATTTGTCAAATAAAAAAGAAATAATAAAATAAATAAAATGTTCTTGTTTATTTTTGGAGACTTCTGACTAGAAAAGAATATCTTGAAAAGTCTAGTTTTATCACTGATTATCCAGATTGATCCCCATTAAACCACAAAGATATATCAGAAATCATTAAGAAACATTTGCTGCCCTTGGCCGAATCCTCAACCCTCATTAGGGACGTTGATGATACCCAAAAAATGATCCAAACAGTTGAAGTATGAAGTCATCGAGTGAGGCTCTTCCCCCTTAAGTTCTTCCCAAGTAGACTTTTCTTTTATTTGATTTCCCTCTTATCTAATGTGAATCCCAAGTTGCTTTTCTGTTGCTTTCCCTCTTTTCCCTTTCCTTTTCGTCTTTCCCTCCGATTCGATGTCATCAGTCGGCGAGTTCGTTGCCTAAGTCTTTCGTTTATCCGGCGCTAATGAGCGAACATTTCGCACCAGCAAGAAGCGGCAGGCGGCAGGTGGCAGGCGGCAATTAAATGGAATCGGAATCGCCGTTAAGTTGGCCAAGTGGCTGGCAGGGGCTGGCAGGGACTGGCAGTGGCTGGGGCCATCAATAAGCTGAAATTCGCACTAATTTTTGCATTTGCTTTGCTATGCTTTGCTTTGCGACACATCCAAACAAACAGCAAACAAAAGCCGGTGGCACACACTGAGAGTGGGCCTCTTCTTAGCCATTAGCCATGAATGAGAGCCATGGCTAGGAGAGCTAGGAGCGCTGGGAGAGAGAGACCCGAAGCAGCAGTCGAAAAACGAGGCATCAATAGCCACGATGATTTAGTTTTCCAGCTTCGGATTCGGCTCTGGCTTTGGCTTGGGCCACGACTCGACTCGACTCGACGATGAGGTTGCTCTTTGGCAATTCCAGCGATGATGACGCTGTGCATTTTTCTGAGCCGCCAGCCTCGTGCGCGCTCATCTATCTGTATCTGTCCGTGGAGACCCCGGACAACCCCGAGCAGCAGCAGCAGCAACAGCAGCAACAGCAACACGCTCTCGAGTATAAAACTAAAATTGATGCGAATTTTTTCTAACTTTTGCATCAACTTCAAACGCGGCAACACGTGTGCTCCAGCTCCAACTCCAGCGCCAGCTCCAGCGCCAGCGTTCGTTAAGAAGTTCGTTTTGAAGTGAGTCTCAATTAGATACAGAAACAGCAACAGCAACAGCAACAGATACAGATACGGATACGATCTATTCCGATCGGTCGATCGGTCGATGCAGTGAGAGTGTGTTTTGTGCGTGGCATTTGGATTGGTTTTTTTGTTGTTTTTTGTTTTTGTTTACGCAAATCAGTTCCCACGAGGAGCACAACAAGTGCGGGATAAACTGTACGGCAACAACTAACGTATGCGTATACATACGTAATATGGTGGTGGCAACAATCGCAAAAGGAAAAGAATCCTTGTATGTGAAGGACTTTGAATCGAACAATTAACATCTAAGAGCATAAGCAATAAATACTATAAATGGGAAAACTCCCCACTAGTCAATAATTAACTTAAAGAACCATCCGCAAAAGTTCTTCCAAAAGTACTTCCAATATTGTGGATATTTTCAATCTAATACCTGCCTAATCCGCGATCATTTGTCAGCCACAAGCAGAGGGGTTCTTGGAGGTTAAAATTCAATTAGTCCTGGAGATGGGACTTTATAGATTTAGATTCAGGAATAATAAAGCAGGCAGAGACAGAGTTTCCCCACTGTCGCATAATTTCCCTATCGGTTACGATGATTGCAAAAAGAATGCCTGTCATAAACACAGAATTTCCCAATGGCAGCTCCCATAATAGCAGACAGCGAACAGCAAATGCCATAACCGAATGAGCCATCAAATGCGATGTAAACAATTTGAAGTATTCTCAATTAAGATTCATTTGCGGCCCAAGCCAGGCCAGGCCATGCCATGCCATGCCACGGCTGGGCATCCATTCGCCCGCTACAAAAGTGAATGCAAACGGCAGCTGCAAGAGAAACATCCGAAGAAACAGCAGTTTTGAGAAGCAATACCTGAATATCCATTAGCAATTGTGGTGGGACCCCCTGCCCCCTGCCCCCAACCTCCTCCTACCCCCTCCCCCACCTGCAGATGAGTCACCATAAACATATAGATATTAAATCGAATTATATGCCGCAGCACAGCACAGCACAGCACAGAGAAGATGCTTCGGCCGAAAGATTTCCTTTCTAAAATAGCAAATTTAAATCCTCGACTCGTTTTCTTTCGATTTTCGTTTTGTATCTTTAGATAGCAACCAAAAAAAACCAAAAAAAATCACATTTAAATTACGTATTACCCCGAAAAAAAAAACCAATTCCCAAATAAAAACCCGAAAAATCGCAGACATCATGGAGGCAACAGCGAACAAATCACCGCAGCAGCAGCAGAAGCAGCAACACAGACAGCGGCAGAGGCAGGGGCAGGGGCAGTGGAGCCTCTTCTCTCGCTCCAGCAGCGGCAACAACAGCAGCATCTGCCTCGGCCTCCTGATGGTCGTGTTCGGAGTACTCTCGATGCTGCTCGCAGGGAACTGTGTCAATGGGGTAAGTCATCGTCATCGTCATCGTCAAGACTCAAGTCAAGTCAAGTCGTCTTCCCATACCATCATCCCATCATCCGATCATCCCAACCCCCCCAGAAAATCCCAAAGCCCAATGGTCTTTGGTTGTCGGATCTTTTGAGGCTTTTATTGCCCGCAATTATGGTTGTAAAAAGGGTTTTTATGATCTTGGGAAATGGCTTATTGAATTGAATAATACTTTTGTTTTGGTTGCTGATCGCAACGTCTGGCCCATTGATTTGACAACTTCATTGGTTTTCATTGGTTTGGGGCAGATCGTTTCGTTGCACACAGCAACAACAACAGCAGCAGCAACAAAAAAGTGTCATCTGAGATAGTTTGCTACATTCATTCATTCCGAGTAAAAAGATTGCGCACACCATTTGTCTCTTGTTTGATATGGATCTACAGCAATAGCAACAGCACGAAACACCCGTGCAACAGCCACCCGTGCAACAGCAACAACAACAACAACAAACTCCCACGCAAAGTTGCAGCCAGAGCAACAGCAACAGCAACAAAAAAATAACAATTGTTGCCACAAAACAAAAAATAGACCAAAAAGGTTCCTCTGCCTCAGCCTCAGTCTCTGGTCTCTGGTCTCTGCATCTCTGCCTCGCCGCTCAGTCTCTCCATTTACCATCTTCTTTTTTATTTTCGTTGTGTTGCAAGTGCAACAAAAAGAAGCTGAAGAAGAGGATGCAGAGCAGGATGGCAGGGGGTGGGGACAACACACGAAGCAGACAACCAGACAACCAGACAACCTGTCTGCCAAAGTGTTAGACATCTTCTCACGTCCAGAGGTAACCCAAAAGCTCCCTCAAGACTCAAGACTTGCTCCTCTTACTCTTCTCTTTTCTCTCTGCCTCTCTCCCTCTCTCCCTCTCTCTCTCTTTATAAGAAGGTGTCGTCATGGGATCTTTCCCCTTGAGCATTGGAGTACCCTGACTACGGGGGGTGACTATGATTAGCTAATGCCTCAGATTAGCATGAGAATGGTGGGGGTTTGATGTGATTTACAAAGAGAATGTACAGAGAATTTTTCTACTGAGACTTCCATCTAGACAACCAATCGAGGGCTAATCAATCTGAGAAGAAATATCCATAGAATACGTTTTTTTTAAGATTCTTCAAGATTTAAGCCACTGACTTGTGAATCGACGAATCGACTAATGATAGGATACCATAAGAAGATGGGAAGTCTAGCAGATGTCACTATTATCCATCGAAGTCGGAAGTCGAAGTTCCAAAAGAGCACACAATATTCGGGGTGCCTCTGCTGTGCTTTGCATCTGCCAGCTCGTGTTACATTATCAATTAGCCTTGGTTACCCCTCAACCTCAACCGCGCTTGGCAAACACAAAATAAAAGAAAATGCAGCGAAAATGCAAGGGAAAATTAACCGTTTTCCACTTTACATTTTCCATTTTCCATTTGTTAGTCCATGCCAGAGTCTTATGCCAGAGGCCCCGCAGACCCGTAGACCCCCAGCTCCATTTCGCGCATCGCATCTCCCCCTCTGCATCGCACATCGCATCTGCTTTAAGCGAATAGGAAAATGGTTGGTATTTAAAGGAAAACGCTCTGGCCACTCTGGCCAAAGGTTGAGTCGTAGAGTGCCAGAGTGCCAGAGTGGGGGAGTAATTGGGGAGCACAGGGCGGATGTGAAGTGTGGGACTTCGACTGGGGGACTGGGACTGGGTCTATCTGTCTGTCTGCCTTTTTGGGTTACTGAGGCAATGGGCGGTCTATATAGTTTGTTATTTCGGATCGTTTTTTTTTTTGTTGTGTTTGTTGCAGTTGCAGCTGAAGTTGGAAAATGTTAAAAACCTCAGGAAAGTTATTAGCGTGAAAATTGGCCAGCAATTGGGAAAAGCTGAAGCCCAAAAAAGGGGGGAAATCGCTGCAGTAACAAGCACATCGAAATCGAAATCGAGATCCAGAGACAGAGCCAGAGACAGCAGAAGGTGCATCCCATCCCCCACCCAGACGTGGGCACTGAGAGAAATTTATGGGGAGATTTTACATGGAAATCTCAAGGGAATATAGAGGAACACCAAGTAAAGATAAGGGCTTCCCTACGAAATAATTTCCCACAAAAACACTCGTAAATCCATTAACATGGCACTCTGTGGTACAACCATAGCATTAGCCCGAGCACCATCCCGATTCCCAGGCCATCAAATCTTTGCCCATAACCAATCCGAAACATTTGCAATCCCATTCCTTTCCATTAGCATAAACACCGCATTAACCCTTTTGGACCCCCGTGTAAAAAGAGTCAGAAACGAAAGGTGGATTGGATTGGATTTATTTGAGCGTAACAGCAACAGCAACCGCAATGGCATGGAGGAGGCACTAGCACAATGGGAGAGGAGACTGCATTTAGATTAGAAATTGAGGCAAGATCAAGATAGTCGATGCAGAAGATGCAACATGTGCAACACATACTATACGAGTATAGCATGTAGATGCCACCAAATGAGGCTCGGCTCTGGCTCTGGAACCAATGGATGATGAGATGAGAGACAAAAGAATCGAAAGACAGAGAAGGGTGCACTGGTGATTGGGGGGAGGCGAGGTGCCACTGTGTGTGTGGTGGATCGCTCGGGTCGGGTCTGTCGGGTCGGTCGGGTCGTGTGTGTCGTGATCCATGATGCTGATGATGATGATGAGGTGGCTGCCACGCTTTATTGTTCCTCTTGTGTTTTTCGGTGTGCTTTTCATGGTTTCGTACGCATGAGATTGACAGTCGGTTGTCACATACGCCATGTCACCCCACCCCACCCCACCCCCTCCTGGCCCCTTCTGGCCTGCAACTGTTGCAAGTGCACAGAGATTTTCAACACTCACCTCACCGATTCTTTTGTTGGTTTTTTGGGCTCTTGCATTTGCATTTTAGATTTTTCGTTGTGTGGCAATTGTTTCAAATTGTAATTTTGTGATTGTTTAGAGTTCATTTTGTTAGTGCTGCTGCTGCTGCTTGAGCAATGTGCAACCCCAATCCAGTCCCACAAACACCCCGCCCCCGCACCAGCCCACCCCCACTCCCACTGAAGGTCGCCACCGATGAGATAATTCCCACAACAGAATCATAATACTTATATTGTAGGCGCTTATGAATATTGTCCTCGTTTTTTTGTTCCCAGCAAATCGATGGCTACATTGCCGGCGAGGATTATCCGGCGTACGATGCAGTGCCCAAGGGTCTGGCCTTCAATTGCCAGGGACGCCAGCCAGGCTACTATGCGGACACAGAGACGCGTTGTCAGGTGAGGATTACTATAGATTACTATACAACGAACTATTCTCCATCCCCGGCTCTCTTGAAGGTGTGGCATTGGTGCCTCCACTCCGGCCATCAGTACTCCTTCCTCTGCCCCAATGGCACTGTCTTCAATCAGGCCGTTCGTGTGTGCGATTGGTGGTCGAATGTGAACTGCGCCAGCTCCGAGCAGCTCTACCAGAACAACGATGAACTCTATCGCATTCCAGAGCGCAAGCAACAGCAGCAGCAGCAGAACGATGTATGATATGAGGCCGATGATGAGTATAAGATTGGGACAGCAAACGGAACCAGGGAGCGGGGTGGCAGACAGCGGCAATTTGAACAAGTAAAATACAATAGCAATAGCAACAGCAACAGCAACACTATCCACAGCAGCAGCAGCAGCAGTAGCAGTAGCAGCAGCAATAATAGAATCCTAGATAGCAGCGACTACAATAAAATGACCAAAAATAGTTTTAGAGGTAGCATGAGATACAGTACCAATCCTCAATCAACATACTCATCATCACAGCAGCAGAAGCAGAAGCAGCAGCAGCAGCAGCAGAAACAGAAACAGCAGCAGAAAGAGAAGCATCATCAGAAGCAACATAATTCTAGTAAAAGTAATAGCGAAAGGAAATCAAAGCCTAGCAGTAGCAATAAGCAGAACAATAGGGGTAACTATCATAATAGAGTAGAGAGCAACCAAACTAGATCTAGGAATCGCACACATCACAGCAGCAACAGCAGCAGCAGAAACAGGAACAGCAGCAGCAGCAGCAGCAGCGGCACCAGCAGCAGCAGCAGCAACAATCAGAAAAAGAAAAACAACAACAACAGCGGCAGCAACAGCAGAAACAGCAACAGCAGCAGTCCACGTGGCATGCAACGCTACAACACAAATCAATTCGAAAACGATGCAGAGCTCAAGGATTACAAGAGCAAAATCAAGAACAAATACAACATCGACTATGATCATTCTTTGGATGAAGAATATGAAATAATCGAAGCCATTGAATGAATTGATTTGATTGGATTTTATTCGATTCGATTCCATTCGATTCGATTCGATTGGGCTGTACATACACGTTGTTCTCATTGTTTAACAAATTAAACGATCAAAGAAACCCAAAATTGGCGCCAACTTTGTGACCTCCTCTTTGGACTCGACTCTGTTCAAATGTTTCCCAAAATTCTTTTTTTTTTATTGTACATAAATACATACATACATTTATAAAAAGTACATCGCTATCATTGTTAAATACGAATCACATTTCATAATCATTTAAATTTGTAAAGAAGAACGTTTGCTTTGCTTGTGATGTGGAAACAGCAAAGGAATCACACATGAAATAAAATTTGAAAAATTAAATAACCGCCTCTGCTATGTAACGGCTATAACGGCTTCTACGAAGTGCCAAGTAAGTTTCATACTGGTCAGCTTCTGCGAGGTGACAAACTGATAGTACTGTTATCGATAACACAAGTCATCACTTGCAGAAGCTGGCATGAAGGAAACGCAAGCAGTCCATTCACAGCAGCCAGCTCGTGGTGGTGAGCACTGCAAGAATAGCGACTAGCCTTTGTCTGCGAGCAACCAACGGCAGTTAGGCGCCAACGGAAAATAACTGTGAAAATGAAATTTTTGTTGATCTTCTTTGTTTAAACCTTACTTTAGACACAATCCACTAGAGAGAGTCACTAAAATTAGCTAGTATTGTAGAAAATTGCTTAATTTATGAGGGCTAAGGGCACTGGTTAGCTCCACTCTTCCTTTTCTCCTTTGTTTTGCCACATTATTAGGGTCTAAAACGTACAAAAAACGCCGAACAGCTGTTGTTTTCTTCTTTCATTTTGCGGCCTCTGGTCACACTGGGCTACGT
This sequence comes from Drosophila athabasca, assembly GCA_008121215.1. Classification (NCBI taxonomy): domain Eukaryota; kingdom Metazoa; phylum Arthropoda; class Insecta; order Diptera; family Drosophilidae; genus Drosophila; species Drosophila athabasca. The sequence continues at coordinate 65,638,771 of CM017796.1, read as the reverse complement.
TCTTTTTGTATCGATATTTGATCGATATCGATGCTCTCTTGGCCCGATCGTGTTTTGTAATTTATAATTTATTTGTTTTGCGATAGAAAAATGAAATGCCTGCGGAAATGTGGATAAATAATGCGGTAATTATGGCAAACAGTGCAACCGTCTTATCGGAAAGGTTTATTTTCTTTGGAATTACGCATGAGAGTGGAAACAGTGCCAAGTCAGCTGAAAATTGAGGCTGCAACAAAAAGTGGCTCAAATGGAAGGGGAAGGGGAATGAATGTCTGTCGGAGCTCTCGAGTGGAATGGTCGCCCTTCACTGGGCCCTGGCTTAAGATGGAAATGCAGTAAGATCTGTGAAGGGAGGCCGGATTTATTTAGAAAAGGTTTTTGTGGATTACTATGTGGATCCCCGATCCCAGAAAGCCTCATCCAGTCAAGAACTGTATCCAGTCCCCACTAATATTTCAATAGATGTATGTATGTATGTATACTCGTATTGCCCGAGACCAAACCAGTTACACTCCTCGTCCCCTCTCTGACTCTCTGAAAACCCCATGATATCCAACATCCAGCTGCATAACGAAAATTCAAATTCGAATTCAAATTAGGAAGAAATACTCGGAGTAGAGTAGAGTAGAGTAGAGTGGAAGAAGTAGTTCAAGTTTTGTATGCCAACACCTGAGACATGCCATTTCCGCATCAAATACAAAACAGATCGGTAATTATATACTCCACATATACTTGTATATAGTCGTATACACGTCATACACCTACGCAATGCCCCAGTCGTTCGTGCATAAGAAATAAGCCTCCAACTGCGATGCGATGCGGAAATATCATCGAGGCCCCCGCCCGGCCCGGCCCGGTCTTTAGGCAAATGAACGGAGAAACAAAATCGAAGCAAACCAAAACCAAAGCAGAAAAAAAAATCCTAATTAAAAGTCAATTTCAATTTCAGTCATTAACCGAAAACCGAACAAAGTTTGACACAATTTTGTGTACCACTTTGTGACCCAAAGACACCTCTCCTCTCTTCCCCTGGTATCCCCCCCTGCCTGATGCTATATTTTCTTGACCATTCACCGGTGGTCGTGGTGGTGGTCACCCACATTCGGTTTTGTTACCCTACGCTACGCTTTTTAATGGCTAAGACAGCCACAATAATAATGGCTACAACGAACTGGTAACTGGAGTCGAGTTAACACCATTTCCATTATGTAAGAGCCTTCTCTTGAACAATATTTTTGTTTTATTTCGTTTCGTCTCTTTGTTGCCGCTGGTGGGGCTGGGACTGGGACTGGGACTGTGGCTGGTGGGAAGTGTCCACTAATTAATATGCAACTAAATAATTTACAATGTGACGCGAATTTTATGCGAAATATCCAAACGAAATATGATCCACAGAGAGAGAGAGAGAGAGAAAAGAGAGAGAGAGACACAAAATACAAATTATTTAATTAACTTGACTTGAAAAATGTTGAAATTGTCTTTAATAAATTGCGAAAATTCAATTTACGAACAAGAGAGGCATTTTATGGTAGAATAAAGAATTTTGAATACTCTGGAAAATGATGGAAGATGAGTTTTATAAGGTTTTGAGGGTTTCATAGATCATTTATATTACCTTTGAATAGGGTCTTCCGCCAGAAGTATTTAGCTGAAAACCCTTATAGAATAGTTTTCTCCAGGCTATAGTCTATAATGACGACAGCTTCTAAAAATGCACAGAAAAGTAACCAAACTAGGCACTGCGACCCCCACCCCCAACCCCAACCCCCCATAGCATGGCCAAAAAGAAGAGCAACAAAACAAACCAAAACAAAATATCGGCAAAATGTCAGAAGGTCTCTCAAGGTATCGTATCTGGTCTCGAAAAACCGGTAGATCCACGCACGCACACACAATCCCAGCGGTCAACAGTGGACACTAGAGACGAGACCAGAGACCAGAGACTCACCTACGAGTACGGGGAGCACATATGTGGAGAGGCTGCTTCTACGAAATCTTCTTGAAGACTTGCCAGGTCTGTCCAGCCAGCAGAGCAGTCAGTCACATTGAATCTTGTCCATGTCCATCCATTATCTCCATTTCGCTTTGGGTCCCTCTCGTGTGAGCGGGCTCCCAGAGTTTTCCGATTTAATGCGACAATTCAACTTCAGCATTTACAAAAGTTTTGCATTCGCCCGATGGTCAGGCCAGGCCAGGCCAGGCCAGGAAGAGACGCACTGCCACTGACACTCCCCCTCCCCCTGCCAGCCTCCTCCTCCTCCTCCTCCTTCATCACCAGTTAACGGACGAAGGCAATCCACTTTGTATATAATTTTTGCAACTGGTTTTTGTATCTTTATTTTGCTTTTTTGCAATGCAACTTGGGGTTTTTTTGTGTGTCGTTCGCATGCGTTTTGAAATGAATGTAAAACATTTCGTTATGGTTTGTTTTCCCTCGAAAAGACTACTCCTCGAGCGGGGTTCGAGCAGCATGTCCATCGAAGTGAAGTTGAAGTTGAAGTTGATTTGTGTGCTTAGTATAATTGCTGCGATTATCGAAGAGGATAACTGAAGAGGAGTCTGCCTCTGCCTCTGCCTCTCATCTTCAGTCTTCAGTCTCCAGTCTCTGGTCTTCAGTCTCCAGTCTTCAGTCTCCAGTCTCCGGTTTCGTTTGGGGTAAGGTTAAGTCGCTTTTCGTTAAGCGATTGTCAAGTGTATTCAAATCCAACGAGATGCACAATCTTGTTGGCCAGTTTTGACTGGGGTTTGTCTCTTCAATTCGTCAGTTGCTGACAGGAGGGGGGCGGTGAGAGGCAGTGGCGTGGCGTGGCGTGGCGTCGTCTGAAAAGGGGCTAAAACGTGGAGCCTCTAGAGCAGGTTGAAGGTGGCATCAAAATATACATAGTTCATTATCAGGGTTGATTGATCTTTGATTGATTGATTGACGCTTAATTTGTTCGTTCGTTTTGGATCAGAGTTCAATGATGTGGGGTTAAAATTTGGGTTTTACTTAAGGAGTTTATTGTGGGGACTTTCAAAGTTCAATGATTCCGTGAGTATTGTATGGAAATAACCAATCTATTGATCTCCCTTCCAAATATCTCCTAACAATCTCCTACCTATAGATCACGTATCTCCCTTTTGAGGTGCATAGTTCTCCTCTCCATAGATCACCTTTCAAGTATCTCTTCCCCCTCTCTTTCTCGGCATTAGCCAATCTCCACTTGATTCCAAGGTTTTCATTCCCCTTCCAAAAAAAAAACGGTGGGGGGGGGGCGATCTTCTTGGTCTCTTCTTCTCTCGATTTAAATATTCAATTTAATCAAACAACCATTTTCTATGCTAATCAAGCAATTTGACCTGCCTCAAACCCGCGCGCGCCCACACCAAAAATTTCCATATTCCATATTCCCATTCCCAAAATCTACCATTTTGTGGTCACACCTTTTGCTCCAGTTTTCGGATCATTTTTCGCAATCCAATTTGTTTTTCTTTTTGTTTTGTGGTTTTTGTTTACTCTGTTTGGATCATCTTTCGTACGATTCAAATTAATTTCCAATCAAATTAAAGCGAAATTTGTTTTGTCTAACTTTTTACAGGGAGCCCCGAAGAGCGTAATAAAGCGTTTTTAAAAGAGAAAGAAGAAAAGCCAAAGCCAAAGCCAACCAATGCGCACGATGCTCTACACAAATTAACATAATTAAGGCAGGCGCCTATGCTCGCTCAATGAAAGACGAACCTCAATCAACACCGCACTCCGCTATCGAATGCAAATGAGAGCCCAAAGACCATACCATACCATCCATGGAGGCGACATCACTCAAAGAGCCGAAAGCCAAATGTGCAGCATCACATCACAGCAGCAGCAGCAGCAGCAAAACCTAAAGCCAACAATTGCATAATACTGTAAGCCCGTGAAGACAACAGGAAGGAGAGAGGCAGAGAGAGGTTGGGGGTAGCAGCCACCAGAGGAAGCGTGCGTTATATAGAGAGGCATTATATCGACGACCTCGTTTACCCAAAATCGCAATCGCTGATCAAAGATTCACAGATTCACAGATTCACAGATTCAGAGAGCCAGAGATAGGCAGAGAAAGAGAGAGCAAGAGCTAGACCAAGCTAAACATTATGGATCTATGGGTAATACTGCATCAGGTGTGCCTCCATGTGCTGGACGTCTTCAAGATCTACTTAAAGTTTGCATTCCTCACGCTGATCGTCTACCTGGTGGCCGAGTGGTATATCATACGCTACGGCGCCGAACTGGAGGCCCAACTGGATGCCCATCTGGTGGAGGGCGCCGAGGTGCCGGAGGACACCGCCGAGCGGGCCGCCTCGAACAGCACTCTCGGCAAGGTGTTTCGGTTTGTGCTGAACTTTTTCATCCTATAAACATAAACATAAACATAAACAGGTGATGGATCGATCGACTGAACGCCTGAACCCAGTAGCCACCACACCAATCCACAGAGAGAGAGAGAGAGACCAAGGTCAATCACGAAGTTGAATCGGTTTTCAGTCTTTCGCGGAATTGTAATTCGATTCAGCAGGCAGCAGGCAGGCAGCAGGCAGGCAACATCTCAAGGCTCCGCCCCGTTAAGAGAATGTAAAAAACTTATGATACAATCGAACCAGTTGCACATTTAACAGCAACAACAATAAAAACAATAACAATAAGGAGATATAAAAAACAAGTTGAACTGCTTTTTACTGGGGGTTGGGGCGGGGGGTTGGGGGTTCCTTGATATAATTACAACACAAATTTACATTGCCTTTGGATTCCTTTTGGTCAACAAAGTATTACAGTACAATGACTCAATAACTGATTTTAGGATGAGGCTGGCACGAATTTGGGCTAATTGTCGAAAGAACCGTCAACAGAAAACAGAAAACAGTCGCCACGCCACGCCACAAGACCAGACCAGACCGCAAGAAATTCCAATAAAAAAAGAATGAAGTATTTTGTGCTTAATTTAAATGCAAAACAAACTGAAATTATTATGGGACTTTTAAGGGGTACTTGGGGTTCTTTGTTCAGAGATTCATCAGAGCTGCGATCCTTTGTTCAATTTCAAATGATTCAAAAGGCAGAAGTACTTTGTAATTTATATTTGTAATTTTCACACAATTTCCAAATCGATGTCCAAAGAATGTTGTAATACTTGATGGGGGGTTGTCTCGCAAGTATGAGCCTTGTGTACCTCTACTTGGGAGTACGTGGGGCAAGGCACAGGAAAGGGAGCGCCGAAGGATTCTGCTTCATCTTCGCGGAGCCCGCAGCTTTGCTTCGACTTAGGAGAGCTGAAACGTGGCAGGCCCTTTGCATGGCCGCAAGCATGTCCCGTATCTGCGGAGCCTCCGAGTTCGGTGTGGACAGCAGACAGTAGCCAGACAGACCATTCTCCGACAGGACAAACCCGTACCGCACGGACTCCCGAAGAGTGTCCTCCACGAGTTTCCCCATCTCATAACGGTCCTCAGTTTGGCGCTGCAAGGAAGATGTATAAGTAGATAGATCTCAGGGCGCAGCATCGGCTCTACTGGCCCACCTACCTCTTCCGGAGCGGGACAACTGGGGGGGGGACTCATCTCCCCTGAGCGAAAACTTTTGGCCGAGCAGGAATTGGCTACAAAACAGAAATCGCCAGATGAGGACGCTGCCTCCACCTCCAGCGCCGAGGAAAACGCACCGCAGTAAAGATGGGATATAGTTAGTGCATGTAGTTAAATATAAGTCTTAAGAGTTACTGTGCTTCTAACAAAAAAAAAAAACAACCAAATAATTTCTGAGAAATTATCACAACAAAAATTTTCACCAAAAATAAGTTTACGAGTTATTTGAACTGTACGTATTGAAGGGCTTGTAAGGACTGAAACAAAAAGGTATGAACAGACAACAGAACAATGGATGGATCTTTGAGAGAAATTTCAAAGGCTCCTATTCCAGTGGTGTTTCATTTTCGTCGGAATACTTTGATTTATGGAAGTGGGAAGTGGGAAATGGGAGTAGTATTAGCTGCCCCCAGTAAACATCAACATACAATATATTTTCAGGATTATCCATTGCATCGATACGAATAGAGAGCCCCATGAAAGGTCGCACAATTCTCTGTCCCACCCACACCCCATTTCTGGGGTATATTTGCATATACTAATTCTAATTTTTGTGTGGTTCAAAGCCCAACACCACTGTGGCACAGTGAGTAGTGTAATTATTTGAGGCTCATCACAGGTCCGCTCGTTTTACAGCATCAGGAGAAGACAGAGCTCACGTTTAAGGTTTTCCTAATTGCACATTTCAATTATCGTTAAAAACTGATGTCCAGATCTTTGGCTTCTCGTGGAGCCCCAACCATTTCCTTATAAAAGTTGCAATGGTCCCACAGACCAGAGCTAATCCGACAACCATTTGGGGTAAGTATTATAATAAAAATTACCCCCCGAAAATTACGTTTTTATCAGGGGACTATCTAAAGCAGCGAAACATTAGTGGAACGATCGATCTCCAATGGTGTAGAGGTGGTCGCAGTGGTCGCAGTGGTAGTACGTTGTTGAAATTGGTGGTTGCTGGTGCTTTTGCTTTTGCTGGTGGTTTTTGTCGACCAGTTAAGTTAAGTTACAACACATCGACGTTGTCGCAGTCGCAGTCGCAGTGGTCGCAATGGTAGTGTGTGCTACCTGCAACTGCCACTGCAACTAATGTGGAATACCGGTTCAACAAACCGTTCAGCCGACAGTCGACAGTCGACAACCGACAAGCGACAAGCGGCGACCCACACACACAGTGCTCCCATTCTCATACAGATATGGGGAGAGAGACCACATATAATATATAGAGGAGGAGAAGGAGAAGGAGAGCGGGGATCGGCTAGTGGATAGTGGATAGTGGGGAGTATCTGTGTAAGTGGAATGGATGAACGTGTAACTAGATCGGAGGCACACGCCGCAGAGCAGCGCAGCACTCGACAATTCCATTCCGCATGCTACAGATACAGATACTACAGATACAGATACTCGTACTCGTACTCGTACTCGTACGAGAAGCGGTTTTGGGTCTGTTCCAATTTGAATACAACAAAAACAATCCCCGACTTGAGTTCAATCCGCTTGCTTTTTCGGGATTGAGTTTAGTTTTTCAAATTCAACTTTCACACACGGAACGAAACGCAGATGCAGATGCAGTAGCAGTGCCAGTGCTCTGCAGTACTTTGTGACGCAATAGAGGGAGAGAGGGAGACAGAGATATGTACATATATGCCATAATCAGTCGGACCTCCCCCCCAACTCCCACCAAGCCCATCGACTGATTGATTCCCCATGCGAACAGAGAGTCTGGTTAATGTTTAGCATTCGTATTATTTTGCATTCGTATCGAAATCCAAACTGCACTCGAAATGGCCTACGGCTGCCGCTGCGGCTGCCACTGCGGCTGCGGCTGCGTCTGCTCGTCCAACATTTAATTGCTAAACGAAGCGAGCCACTCGAGCGGACCACGGACCACGCGGCGTATGCGCAATAATTCATGAGCCGTTTAAATTATTTTTGGTTTATTTTCGGTTTCGGTTTTGTGTGTGTGTGTGTGTCTGTGTCTATGCCTGTGACTAATGCCTTGGCAGATGGCTTAGAGTCAGGGGTTTTGGGCCAAGACTCGGACTCGGTTCATTAATTGAACTGTAACCGTCATTTGGGTTGGCTTTTTGCTATTGCCATGTTTCCCATTATGTCATTGCGGTCAACGTAAACGTGAACGTTAACGTCAGAGGAAAGGAGGAAGAAAGGCCATTTGAAAACATGTACAAGTATTTGTATCTCATATGCATATTAGTCGGTAATCGATAATAGATCATGAGCAATTTGTTAAGTAATTTATAAACAGAGCCCCAAATGGTGGGAGGGGGTAACACATAGGGGAGGGGGGGGTATGTATAGGATAACCATTGTAATCACAATTGATTCTGTGTCTCCTTAAAGGAAATATCCTTCCAGTTAAGCTTCCATCAATTTTCCAACTGAAGTTTCAAAAACTTCATCGAAATTCCCTAAAGAAAATAAATTGCTCACTTTGGCAACAACTCCAGACAGGCATTAGTTTTTGTTACATTTTAGCCATATTTTGCAAGAAAAATGAGTCTGGTCTGCTCTGGTCTGGGTAAAAAATCTTAATCAGTAAACCTGTTGGGCACGATTATCGAGCAGCGGCAGTGGCGCACACGAGGCTCAAAATGCAGAGCAAACTCAGAGTCACGCAGAAAAGTAAAGGCACAGCAAGCCACTCAGAAAGCCAAAGACACAAAGCAAAGACACAGAAGCAAAGGCAAAAGTACGGATCAAAGGTATAGAAGGTCTCTGCTTCTGCAAAAGTTCCAGAAGAAACGCTACTGTGCAAAAGCAAATAAAAGCATAAGCCATCAACATCAAAGTCACAAAAGCAAAAGCAAAGTCTTTGCTCAAAGAGAAGAAATATAACTCAAAAGCGAAGACACAACACACACAACATACAACATACAAAGCAAAGGCAAAAAGCTCAACCTCTTACTTTGAGCGAGAGACTTATGTTTACGCTCTGCTCCATGCTGCTGTGCTGCTCTGCTGCTCTGCTGCTCTCTTCTGCTTCTGCTGCTGCTGCTGCTGCGGTGCTTTTGCGGTGACAACGTGCAGAGCATGCGCAAAGCGCAAAGCCGATGCCGTCGAAGCGGCAATAAACCTGTTTCGAGTGAAGAGTGGAGAGCATGCGCATGCGCGGTGGCCGCAGACGAACCAAAATTAGCGACGAAGAGAGCTTTTGGGGGGTAGAAAAGGCAAAAGCAAAGGCAAAGCCAAAGCCAAAAGGCAAAAGCAAAAACCGAATTCCCATTTTTGTGCCAACCTCGCGAGTTGGCCAATACGATCTGCAACTTCAGACTTCAGACTGCAAGCGGTCAGCCAGGTGAACGGCAGCGCACACAGCCCCTCTCGCATTAAGTAAGTGGGCGTGGCAAATCCGAGTGCATATCTATTTCTATCTGTGCCTGTGTCTGTGTCTCTGTCTCTGTGTGTGTCAGTCCGTCTATGTGTGTGTTTTTTTTTTGCTCGTGTATGCAGTGAGAGATGTAAAAATTATATAAAAATCATAATAAATCAGAGAGAGATCCCATCCCAAGGAATATCAAGTGCATTTCGGGTTGAACACACACGAAAACGAATGTTGCTAAATGCCGAAAAAAAGTGCTGCCAAGTCAATGGAATTCCTGCGGAAAAGTGCTGCCAATGGAAAAGAGATTTTCAAATTGAATCATTTTCAAAAAGAGATTAATGCAAAATCAGTTATAAAATGAGCAAAACACCACTAAAGAAATGTTTCCACAAACACAAACACAGATGGAGAGACGCAGACACACACACACACACAGGCACACACACATGTAAAACAAAGAAAATTGCAATGAAAAATTGCCAATGTGTGTGTGTGTGTGTGTGGGGATTTGTATCTGTGTTTGCGTCAGTGGCAATATTTATTGTTCATTTAGGGAATAATTTTCTTTATATCGAATTTATAGAAAAAAGTAAAACAATCAAAATCAAAGAGAAAAGCTGGAAAAACTTTGAAGATTTCTGTGGATTATTTTAGCAGACCCAGAAATAAGGTACGTTTTTTCTCAGATATATTTAGCTAGGACTAAGATTATTTCTACCAAATATTCATAGACATATACTCGTAAGTCACACACCTCCGTGTGGAGCCAACACCTTTTCCCAACCGTCTATCCGTCTATCGACCATATCCGTCCGACCCGACCATCTCTCCCATGGCCAAAATATACAGCCAGCGTTTTGCAAACTCAAAAGTGATCTCAGGCGTTGCTAATTATTTCTTTGCGCCTTGTACAATACGCCTTGGCCAGGTATATTGTTAGCCAGTCTTACACCGCCCCATACTCAGGGTGGGGGTGTAGGGGTGTAGGGGGCTGCCCTCCTCTTTGATAGCCCCGTGCTACAGTTTGTTGGCTGTGCTGTTGTCTGCGCATCTTCAGCGAACACCAAAGCAGCAGCAGCAGCAGCAACACCACGAATATGGCCAACATAACTGAACCAAGATTTTACTTTCATCATCGCGACCATCAAGCGACCGACCAACAGGCGGCAACAAACAGCAGCAGCAGCAACAGCAGGCGGGCAGGCAGGCAGGCGGGCAGGCAGGCGGCAGGCAGCAACAAATGAAATTTTGAAATTTTACTTTCATCCATCTCTCGTCTCGTTGCGTCTCGTCTCGTCTTGAAAAACGACGTTTTGTGCATTTTATTTGGCCGCTTTTCACTCTCCATTTCTTTGCTCTTTGTACTTTTTCACAATTACGAAAATATAGCACTAATATTTTGTTAATTGCATCCAGTACCGAGTACTCGTACTCGCGTCGTAGAGTGTTTCTTGGTGCTGTTTTCTCTCTCTTCTCTTGGGAAACTGAACCCTCTTCGGCGGGTCAGACCACAGAGAGTCCATCCACCATCCACATCCCAGCATCGGATCGGGGACAACCGGAATGGGCGATTAAAACTTATTTGTGGAACAGCTTTAGCAACTTTGAGACAGAAAAAACAAGCACAAATTGATTTTGGATTCGGTTTCGGACTTGGACTTGGATTTGGATGTGGATGTTGGATGTTGGATGTGGATGTGGCGGCAAAAAGGAAACTTAGTTTTCACTTGCATCGCATCGCACCGCATCGTCGGTGTGTCAGCGACACGAAGATGCTGTTCGAGAGGCAAACAGCTGGAGGGAAAATGCATAAAGAAAATCGGCTGAGCTGGGCCGCTTGCTAGGCTATGCTATGGTTGAGTTAACCTGCAGATTAATGTGGTTAGTCGGTGCTTAATTGGGGGATTTTCCACAAGGGAAACTTTGTCATATGCAGCAACGAAGGAGATGGAAGAATTCACCAAATAACTGCGAGAGAATGGTGACATTCGCGCAGTCTCTTGTGCATCTCGAGTCTCGAGCACCAAGGTGGGATCTGGGATTAGAATAAACGTATTTAAAGTTTCCATGCCAATGTGTCTGCTCTTCAAAACTTTCAAAAACAATCTTCCAATGAAAGCCCATGAAATCAGAGAAATAATTGCTGTCTATATAGTCTATAAAGTCTATTCAAGAGCTCCGATTTGAATGGATATTCCCCACTAGTTCTTGGAACAGAAATATATAATATTTAGCCAAGGCAAATTGCTTTAATTTAAATGTTTTAGCAATCAAATTAGACAAATTAATATGAATTCTAATCAAGAGGCGTTATGGTCCGGTGAATCAACAAATTTTCTGCCTAATTAAGAGCTCAAGCCTTCAAGCAAGAATCAGCTTCCTCAAAGCCGTAGACATAGATATAGATACAGATATAGATGAGATTTATGGCAACTAAACCATGAAAAAGTATCCACAATTTCCGAATAGCACTACTGTGGTGTGCCATCGGGAGATGGAGATGGAGATGAGATCTCTGTGGTGCACACAGAAAGGGTAGTGCACGACGACCTTGAAAGTACCAAAAGCGAAGCTCGGATCGGCTCGGTTCGGCTCTCATAACAGATTATAAAGATGCTAATTTCCTATGACAGCCAGCGACATGGCGACGGCGACGGCGACCTGTCTTGGCCAGCTGGCAAAACTGGCTAAAAAAAAGAAGAAAGAGAAGAGGAGAGGAGAAGAGAGGAGGGGAGAGGAGGAATGGAGCAGAGGGAAGATAGATGATTGCAGACTGAAGGAAACACACAGAAAAGCAGACAAAAAACTTGTCAACGACTTCTGTTTCTATCGTGCAACCGGATTGGGGCAGCAACTCGAGCTATAATAATGATTGGAGCCAGTCCCCCCTCCCCTCCCCGCGAAACACACCGAAACCCGTTGCTGACGTCGAAGAAATTTTCGATGAAAATTAGATGCAAATGAAAACGAGAGTTTTTTGTGCTTCAGAGGGTCTAGACTCTAGACTCCAGACTCTAGACACGATGTGATGCTGCCTCTGGCCATGGATGTGCATGCTGAAAAACAAAAATATATAAAAATTCATTTAATTGTGCATTGTGTGTGGTGTGTGTGTGTGTGTGTGTGTATGTGCTTGTGGGAGGAAAAACACAAACGAAAAACAGCTGACAACGACCTTCGAGGCAACTAATTCTAGGCGCCGCTTTTGGTTGCACAGCGAGAATCTCGGATCTTTGTTTGGGGGAAATTTGCAAGATCTCAAGGAAAAAGACCGCAGCGTATACAAATATGAAATTCAAATGGCCATCTATTAAATATTAGATATTAAATCTGCTAAACCAGATCTACATTTCCGTTCATTGTACTGGAAGATGATCCATCAATTAATTCCAAACAAAAGCACCAACAATAGCAATAAAAAATATACAGAAACAAAAAACTTACCGGCATTTGTCATCGTGCTTAGCCTTGAATTTGAACTTGGCCAAGACAATACGGGTACGGGTACGGGTGCGGGTACGGGTACGGGTGGGACCTGCTCATCGAGACTCAGACAATTTATTGTCGTGCTGCTCTTTTTGGAGTCTGTGGATCTGTGAATCTCTGTATCTGTATCTGTGGGCTGTAAAAGATCTCTAGGTAACAAAATTAATATATTCATATTTCATTTATGGGCCGGCCCCCCCACTAAATGCACTGCACTAAATTTTAAACAAAAGCCAGGCCATAAACATAATACTTTGTTTAGCACCAAAGCGATTTATCACTAATATTCGAAGACAGCTAATGGCTAAGGCCGGCCTTAACTTAGAGCCAAGACAACCCAAGACCAGACAAGGCGGCTGGAAGGGCAAAAACTGACACCAGGTTGATTGATGGGATTGAGCGGGTAAGAGGGCAAAAAAAGACCTAAAGCAACGCTAGATCGGTTTAAAACACAAAGAATATGTGGAATATAGAAGAAGAGATCCTGGAAGTGGTTCAGGCTTGACACAGAGCAAATCCCTGCTTCCCGGCTTGAAGCTTGAACGTAGCTCTAAGAGTAGGAGATCCATTAGAACTTACATTAGAATATTGACTCCACCAATGACCACCAAATGGCTCAAACTGAAGATTGTTGGGCGCAAATCTGAGGCGAACTCGAAACAATTCTAAAGGAGATCTCTGTTAGCCAAAGATCTCTACAGATACTCCTTTTCCAAAGGATATCCACCTTTAGGTAGCAGAAATAATATTGGGTGATGGGAAATCATTCCTCAGTAATGTTCAGGGTGAAACCAGTTAAGAAGTTGGTCTAGGCTTAGTTTAGTCTAGTCTTAAGCGTCTACAAATTCTTGGCCTTGCGCGCACTCGCCCAGAGAGCCCTTTGGCATTTCCAGACGTTCGTTTCAGACATTCATTTCCATTGAAATTGTTATCTGAGCAAATAACCATGGAGGAGCCGCAACCATTATCATATTTTGTCAGAGATACAGGGGGAGATACAGATGTGCATATATGTATATGTATATCTGAACAAACAGAGTCACAGCCCACGCAGGGAGACGAAATGTCAAAAAGTGCAAACCAGCTAAGAGCCCCACAAATCAGACGACTGACGAACAGACGGACGGACGGACAGACATCAAATCCAATCAAATCTCCACTTAAAATGCACGACACACATTTTGTTTAAACAACAACAACAAAAAACAGACAGATGGACAGACAGACAGACACAAAAACAGGGTGTGAACGGCAACATCTTTGGACCTCCGATGAGGCATAAAATTTGAGCAAAAATTGTGCCATGAATAAACCCGTCGAGGAGTTGAGGAGTCGGCCGAAGAGGAGGAGGAGCGGACTGATGGAGGAGGAGCGTCCTCTTGAGTGCTCAAGGAAACCCCATAAAAAACAATGCATAATAAATCCATTTCCAATCGCAGCCAAAAGCCAAAAGTTGCATTCAAGTCTGTTTATCGACTGCCAAATTACAATGCTCCAATGATCTTTGGTGGGTTTTTGGTGGGGGTTTGATGGGGTTTAATGGGGTTTTGGTGGGGGTTTCGGTGGGGTGGGGACCAAGCGTTTTGCATTCAATTTCATTGTGGACGAAACGAAGCTCAGCTCCGAAGACTTTGCTTTGCTCGAAAAACGCATTGAAAATGAAAGTGATTGCTGGGCTGTTCGTTCGCTTTTCAATTTGTTATAGTTATGCATTGTGTTTGTATTATGTGGTCGCTCGATCGCTCGCTCGGCAGTACTTATTTATTTATTTATTTGCTGCGGCTGCTACCCTTTCAATTTCGCCCGAAACCAAAAGCGGTACGGGGTGCGCGGTACGCGGTACGGAGCGCTCTCCTTACGTAAGGTTCCCCGCCAAAGTGACATTGAAGGCTGCTGCCAAAGCTAATTATGCAATTACCCCCCACTCCCCTCCCCTGACAGCAGACACCTGAGACGGAAATCGGAAAGTGAAGCTGATAGCTGATTGGGAATTGGGAAGGCGTACTTGTGCAGTGCACAATGAATGTGTGTGCTTATACAGCACCTAATATGTTGTATTTAGTTAATGGAACACTTAGCGAAGAATGAGATGAGAAATCGCATGGAGGCTTCGAATTGCCTGGGTCTTTTCTTATGAAGTGTATGAGTGTATGAATGTTTTATGCTTCCTTGTGTTTTCTTACTTTAAAGAGATAAACTCTTTCACACAGAGAATCCACGGTGGCTTCCAATCGAAGAAACTCAAGGGTTTCCTGGACATTGGATAGCAAGAATATTGAATCACTTTATGGATAGAACGTTCTACAAGCCATAAGCAGGCACTCATCTGTAGTGCAGATTCTGTTTCATGCATTTTGTTTTTGCATTATCGCGCATTCTCTTCATTTATGATTAAATGAGCTTTAAAGATTTCCTGCCTAGTTTTCATTAATTTTCTTCAACATTTGCTCACAAGAAACCCATTCCTCCAAGCATTTTCACTTCTTCTCAAAAGAAAACCTTTGCCAACCGAATCGAAAAGAAAACTCAAAGCGAACCCCCAAACTCCAAAACCCAAAACCAAGTAAAGAACACTTTCTACAACCAATTTTGGATAGAATGCATTTCTTTTCCGCCTTAAAAGTCCACCGTCGATCCGCGGCTCTCCCCGACTTGGATGACAGCCGCAGAAAGTAGCGTTAATCCATAGAACGTGTCTGAAATATCAATCCATGGGCAGAACCTGGGGCCACAAAGGCCGCCCGAAGGGGAACGAGGGCAGGGGAGAGAACCCCAGAAGACAATTCTTTTTGTTTTTTCCTCGTTTTTTTCTTTTTCTTTCTTTTTTTTCAAGCGTTCAACGACTTGTCTAGAACATAAATCTTTTCCCCGAGGGTGTGGTGTGTTATGGCTATGGCGGTTAATGGTTATTTTTGAAAATCTTATGTAATATTTGTTTTTTATTTTCATTTCAGTTTAGAGACAAGTGCGGTTATATCCCCAAGAGATCAGCGAAACCTTCAAGATGAAAAGCGCCAAGCGCTGGCTGTTCATGACAGCAACAGGTGAGAGGATAAAACCCACATAATCGTGTTATTCGAACGGGTTCCTCCGGGTCCCGGGTCCCGTCCTGCCGATTATGCAACATTCAACATGCTGTGAGATTCATTTTGATTTTGATTTCGATTCCGTTTCTCCGTTTTTCAGTGCTGCTGCTGAGCCTATTGGCCTGCTCAGAGGCTGCCCTGCCGTTCAAAAAGGTCTCCATTGCCAAGACACCCGCCTTCACAAGCAGCACCACCAGCACCAGCACCAGTACAACCACAGAGGACACACCCGTCGAGGAGGAGGAGAACACACCAGTGCCCAGTGGCGAGGGCAGCAGCAGCAGCAGCGACATTGCCAAGGTGAGCGATGGGAAGTTGGGGAAGACTATTCCCTTGGTATACGCGAATATTAATGGTGTAAACCCCCCACCCTTCCAGGCGGACAACAGCACTCGGGGGGCGACAAAGAACTCCAAGCTGACGGGCATTCCACAAATCGATTACATCTGGGATCCCAATCTTCCCAGGGAATTGAATGGGTAAGTTTTGAGCAATGCGAGAGAGAGAGAGAGAGAGAATGGGAGAATAAATATCTCCCCTTTGCACAGGTACAATCTTTCGACTTACCCCTTCCTTTCGACGGTGCCACCCATGGACGAGATCCACTTCAAGTGCGAGGGCCTTCACGATGGCTTCTATGCCTCCATTGAGTACAAATGTCAGGTGAGAGCAAAGATCCGAAGCGACGAACGACCTTGTCCGGAACAACGGAACAACGGAACAACGTAACAACCAATTGGCCAAACAATCCCCAAACGATCCCCACTGCCAAATACCATCTGAAAACCATCCAAAAACCCTATGTGCATGTCCAGTAATTTCTCTTTTTCAACGTTCAACGACGGGTTTACGTTTACGTGACGCCAAAACTCGTTTACGCTTCGATCTTGACCTCAAAATTGGAATTTTGTTTTGCCAGACGCTAAACGCTGAACACTGAACGCTGAACGCTAAACGTTGGGATTAGTTATGGCCAAATAATGGCATTACTAACATGTTGGACAACATCATCTCGTTGCAGATCTACCATCATTGCGTCTATGGGATACGGCACGATTTTCTGTGCGCCAATTTCACGGCCTTCGATCAGCGGACATTCATCTGTCACTTTGCCTCCGACGTGGACTGTGAGGGATCCCAGAAGTACTGGAACAGGTAGATATATCTTCATTGAACCACTCAAGATAGACCATCCCAAATATACATATGTTTGCAGAAACGATGCACTCTATATGGCCACCACTACCACATCCACGACTACCACATCCACTGCCCCGCCACCCACGCAACCGGCAGCACCGCGTCGCCGCCTGCAGAGACCACAGCGACCCCTGAGGCGGCCGTACAACCGGCGGCCCATCGACGACTACTACTACGATGAGGAGGATCAGTACGAGGACGAGTATTACGAGCGACCGACGCGCAGGCATAAGACAAGACCGCGTCATCGCAAGCCCCAGGTGGACGTGGACTACGAGGACGAGTACGAGGAGAAGCGGGTCGAGGCCGAAAAGCCCACAAGACGCAACCGAAATCGGTACAGGGATGAGGAGGAGCCGCTGGACGAGGACTATGAGGAGCGGCCGGCAATCAGAAGAGGAAAACCAACGCCGGGACCCGCTGGAAGAAAGGTGTCGTCGCCCCGAAAGCCCGGACGAGCGGACGAGCGACGCAGCTTCAATGAGGATCGGCCCCCGGCCAGGCGTCGCGGCAACGAGAAGCGTACAACGCCCTCATCCGCCATCGACGATCTCGATGAGTACGAGAAGCCCTACGGGGGCACGGACCAGGAGGAGGCTGCCGAGGAGCAGACGCCGCAGAAGGTGAAGACCACACCGAAACCCCTGACGGAATTTATCACGCCCAAGGCGGCCGCCGCCTCTGTGTATGCCCGTCCCAGGGCTCCGCCAAAGATCGCCCGACCTGTTCCCATCACCGAGAAGAAAAAGTACTCCTATCCGGTGCAGAAGAACACGGCCACCGCCCAGCCACCGTCTGGAAATGGGCAGGAGGAGGAGGACTACTCCCAGGAGCAGGCGCAGGAGGATGACTACGAGCAGCCACCACCACCACCGCCGGCCCGGAACATCCCTCGACGACGCACTGCAGCACCCAGGGCCGAGCAAAAGCCCACACGGGCCACGCTGCGGAAGCCCGTGACGGACAAGAAGCCGCTCGAGGAGGATTACGATGAGCCGGCCGAGCAGCCGGAGCCACCGCGCAAGCGGAAGCGTCCTCTGGCTCCCCGATCCCGCGCCCCAGCGGCCGATGTGGACTTCGAGGACGAGGACTACGAGGAGAGCCCAGCGCCTGCGCCAGTGGCAACAGCAGCTCCAGCACGTGGCATCCTCAGAAGTCGCTCCAAGGCAACGTCGACAAGAAAACCAATAGCTCCACGTCCCCGCCAGCCAATCGTCGAGGAGGAGGACACGGCAGAGCCCAACATCAGCGAGGAGGAGGCGCCCGCATCCGCGATTGCGCCCAGAACGAGAGCGAATTCCGTCAGTGGAAGGACGGCACCTGGCAAACCACAGCGCCCCTCATCGGTACGTGTGGTCAAACGACCCTTCCTGCCCTCCCGGGGCGGAAGCCCCTATCTGCCGCGCGGCCTTCAGCCAGTGGGCGTGGCTCTGAAGCCAGTGCCGCCAGTGACGACAGACAGCACGCCCATCGACATGGGATCGACCATCTCGGGGGTGCGTCTGCTGGAGCACGGAGCACCGCTGCTGCGAGGACGGCCCGACAGCAGCGAGGACGAGGTGGAGGAGGAGGACGACGATGAGGAGGCGCCTCCGTCTCCGAGTCCGCCGCGTACCACGCTGCCGCCTCGCAGCGCCCTGCCGGCCACGCCCAAGCAGCAGCAGCCACAGCCGCCAAAGCTGAATCTCGACGAGCTCTACGAGAACGACTATGACGTGACGCTGAACGATGCGCTCGATCCCACGCTCAAGCCGCTCTCGCCATTGCCACAGCATCAGATTCAGCTTCAGAATTCGCATCCGCTTCCGTATCAGCCACAGCCACAGCAACAGGGTCGTCCCTATGCCAGTGCCTATGCAGCTCCTACTGGTGGCAGCTCCGCATCATCCGCCTACAATCCATTCGCCTATCAGCAACAGTATCAGCATCCGAATCATCCGCAGCATCCGCAGCAATCATCAACATCCGCTTCAGCTTCAGCATCAGCATCCGCATCAGCCCAATCTCAATCGCAATCGCAGCCAGCGAGCTACCATAGTGATTCCTATTTCTCATCGACAGATATACGCCGGCGGGCTATTGTCCCGTCGCAAGCCGCGCGTCCACATCGACACGAATACGCTGCTCCCAGAGGACCAGCCGGAGGAGCTGGAGCAGGCGCCGGCCCAGGAGTGAGTCATCACCATCAAATGGGTGGAAGGATTGCCCAGCATTTCTACGATGACTTTGCCTATTGATACGATACGGGATACGAACGTGTGTGTGTGTAATAAGGTGAGTAGGATCAGGATCTGGATCCCTCTTGTTCCTTTCCCATCTGAAATCTGATCTCCTTTTGGCTTGCAGTGACTTCTTCAGCTGTAAATAAGTTTCCCCCTACCCCAAGAAACCATCCCCCGAGATATCGAAGAGGAGTGGAAGGATTCGTGTCCCCTACTTTAGTCTACTCGTAATTCCCATAAGGTTAAGAGAAGAACTTAACTCCTTACTTATAATACTTATATGATACATTGTATAATACTCAATTGTCGTGATAGTAGCCGGGACAAAACACGTTTGCGCATTTGTCTGTCTATAACTCAATATCTGATCTGTTGTTAGTATCCGAACATGCAACATCCAACATCCAACACCAGCTCCCATCTCCTAGAGACAAGCAACATCCAGCAGGAAGTAAGACCAACAAAACAGCGGACCAGCAAATGTCCTTGATGTACACTTAGAGAGAAAAAAGCAATCTACTTAAATTCCTAATTTAAACTCTTTGTAATATTTGTAAGCTTTGTCCAGAGAAGACTTAAGTCCGAGTGCTTAACAACTAAATAATAAAAACACAAATGGAAAACACTCACTTAAAGCTATTCCTAATCATTTGAGCGCAGGCAGACCTTTAGGTTCTCCGTTTCCTCCTCCAAATGATCAAGTTTTTTCATCAAAATGATCTACAAAACAAATACAGTGTCAATAAAAGATGAAATGGGTATGGGTATGGGTATCGGTATCGGTAAAATGCCCACACAACCTTTGCTGCTGAGACAATTTCCGTGGCCACTCTCAAAGGCATATGCTCTACACTTTGCACTAAGGTCATGGGCCGTATTTTCGCTACATCCCCGATGGATCTGAAGCCCGCTGCATACAGCTGCTTGGCGCGATTCTGAAAGATCAAGAAGAGATTTAACCGAATGTAATATCAGATATTTCAGAGGTACGGTAGAGGTCCGGTAGTCATACAATTTTAACCCCAGGCAGCTCCATGAGTGGCTCCAGTTCCACCGTCCCACAGCGATCCATTTTGTGAAGGACACGTTCGAACAATGGCTTGTAACACCAGAACTCCTCCATTTCATCGCAGAGCCGCACAATGGCACTGGAGGCAGCAATCGACTGGCTGATGAGATGCTGCAGAGTGCCACGCTCCACGTTGTATTTCCCGGAGACTGTGGGCAGCGGCAAGAGATCCAGAATATCCGACAGGATGAGCACTTTGTAGAGGCGATTCAGTGTCTGGGCCATGGGACCCTGCACCGACTGCGTCTTGAAGAGCCTGGCCGCATGGGCCTCGGTGAAGCCGAGCTGCTTGAACAGCGCCTGCGATTCGGTGGTCAGGGAGGAGTAAACGTTGAACAGAATACTGGCATCGGCGGGGAACAGCTCATCCCCGCGCTCATTCGAGTTAAAGCACACCACGAGATACAGCAGATGCGAGTAGCTATTGAGAATGAGCTGCTTCTGGGCCTGCTTCAGTTCGCGGTGAATGGCGCTGGCGCGCTTGTAGTCAATGCCCGCCTTGAAGGCAGCCCGTCCAATGCTGGTCAGCTTAAAACGCGTGGACTGGCCAATGAATAGGCGGCGATCGCCAGTGGGACGAGTGCTTTGGTTCACATCCTGTGTGGTAATAATATCCGTACAGTTCATCTTTGGCTTGGCTGCCAGCGACTCTGTCAGCTGCAGCACTTTGTTCTTGAACATTTCGCGGAGTATGCGGAGAACCAACTCGTCCACGGCCACTTCCAGGGCATTGGCCTGCACCGCAAGGAGAGTGCTGTTAACAAGACGATTCAAATCGCGACGGCATTCGGCAAGATTAAGGCCAATCACGCTTAGAATAAGCGACTAGAAAGCATATATTTGTTTTAATTAGTATATGGATATATGAAAGATGGATAAGCAACCATCGCCCTTTTTATGTACTTGCCTGCAATCCCACGGCCTCCTGCTGATACAACGAGCTGAGCGCTTTGTCCATGGGTGAGAAGAGCATTTGGCCTACCTGCAGATTGTCCTTGCATTGGGCAATCAGAATACTCTCGCCCGCCTCGCCCAAGCCAGCCCGTCCGGCTCGTCCTACCATTTGCTTGTACTTGCAGAGAGTCATGAATTCCTGGCCCACGTAGGGAGCGCGAATGATGACGCGCTTGGCTGGCAGATTCACGCCCGCTGCCAGGGTGGAGGTGCAGCAGATGACGGTGACTATGCCAAAGCGATAGGCAGTCTCTATATACTTGCGCTCGTCGGTGGTTAAGCCAGAGTGGTGATAGGCAATGCCGTAGGGCAGAGTTTTGGCCAGCACAGGGCTAAGGACGCCGCAAATCTTGTCCAAGGCATCCATAAGATCAGCCTTTTCGCTGCGGCGATGCTCGAAGAACTTCTGCTTGGGCACAATGCGACTCAGCAGCAGGGCCACATTCTCACAGTTCTTCCGGGTGGGGCAGAACACCAGACAGCAATGCTCTGGGGCACATTCGCTGATCAAACCAGCCAAATGATCAGGATCCGCACGTTTCACAGCTTCGCTGTACTGTAAAGAGGGAAAATATATTAGATTCAAAACGATATTCGTATTCATATTACTCACATTAAAATTGACCGTGCGATTGGGGACAAATATTTCTTCGATGGTATGGCCAGCCGAGTTAATCTCCAACAAATCGGAGCCACATTTGATGTACTCCTTCAGTTCTACGGGGCGAAAGCCGCGTGTATAGACATCGGCATTAAGAAAGGCCGAGATCTCGCTTAAATTTCCTATAGTTGCACTCATGCCCACAATTTGAATATTGGCTAAAGAATGTGCAAGTGAAATTCTTGTATAATAAATAATAATTTATACACCCATTCCCCTACTTACCATTCAAAAACATTACTTTGGTGAGAAACGCCTCAAGGGTGGCTCCGCGTCCCCGTTCGCCAATCAAATGAAGCTCATCGACCACGACCAGGCCTATTTCATGGGGACGTTGAACATCTATCAGGCTGTCCATCAGCACGGCTCCCTTTTCGATTGAGGCAATAAACAAGCTCTGCCTCTTGCGACGAGGCTGTGGCGGACACTTGCCCTTGCCAGCCGTATATTCATCGACAATAAAATCCAAGTCTATGGCAAACGGCGACATGGCGCTGACCTTCTCCTGGACAATCGAAACATATGGCAATATGAACAACACATTTCGCTCCCGACACAGCAGTTCGCGCAGCATGAGAATCTCCGCGACTAGCGTTTTTCCCCCGCTGGTGGGAAGGGCGTAGATTAGATTCTTTCGCTGGTGTATTGCCGGTAAATTGAGGCACTCGTCCTGCCATTCTGCAAAGTAAACAAAACATATGATGGGCATGGTATGGGTTTTGGGTATTGTTAAGATATATGCCATACCGTACAGGCTCTTGATGCCCTTGTGTTCCAGTATCATCTTCTTGACCTTATCCGGCAGTCCATAGAAGTCGCCCTTGCTGGGAAACACGTCCTTGGGAAAGCTCTTCGTTTCAAAGTCGGCAAAGGCTTGAGTCTCCCAATTGATTGGGTCGAGTATTGATTGATTGTTCTTCAGATCCTCACAGGTCGCGTATTGCGTGCCGTGCACTATACCCTCAATGGCGGACATGGACTCGTCGATGACCGGAGGCAACGATTTCTCTGGTTTCTCTGGGGTCTTGGGATTGGGTACCTTGAATGCGACTGCATCGAGGAAAAGTTGAGTATTCTGCGCAACTGGTTCACTGAAGTCTTCGGCTCCGTGGAATACATCCTCCATTTCAGCTATGCTTAGATCATTGAGATTGATCTGCTTGAACAGGCTGCCGGCATCCTCGTCATCTGGCATCGCCAGATCGATCTGGTTTTCTTTAGATGGAACATTGCTTTCGTGTCCTTGCTCTTGCTGGGATCTCTGGGTGCTGGGAAATGATACATCAGCAAAAAGGCCATCGTCCGATTCAGTCCGTTGCAATGGTTTGCTGCTCGTCTGCGCCTGCGTTCCGAAGAGCTCCTCATTCCGGCCGCTGAGAAGGTCCTCAAGCTTTGCATTGGAGAAAAAACTCTCCTCGTCACTCTCTGGCCAAAAGAGGCTTTCGCTGCAAAAGCGTTTGCTATTGCCAGCATCCCTATGATTTTCTTCAGTTAATTCAAGTTGTCTTTTGTTTGCAATTCGGTCATTATTCCTTATTTTTGACTTTTGCTGATCAGACATATGTAATTTTTCGCGCTCGATGGTGTGACCAAGGCAACAGTGTGGCACACCAGGGCTACATATATTTTTTTCGCAATTAAAAATCACTATTTTTTACCACAAAAACGCCGCTATCTACCTCTCTCATACACCCTTCCCTGTGCAGTGTCTAAGCTACTCTTTTCTATGCGCTTACTCATTCCCTCTC
This sequence comes from Drosophila athabasca, assembly GCA_008121215.1. NCBI lineage: Eukaryota > Metazoa > Arthropoda > Insecta > Diptera > Drosophilidae > Drosophila > Drosophila athabasca. The sequence goes on along the minus strand of CM017796.1, from coordinate 65,615,413 downwards.
TTTCACACGCTTCTGATCGTGCAGTGTGTGCCCTCTGGCATCGGGTATAAATGTAGAGGCCTGGCCCTAGCTTATCAGGGCACTAACCATACAATATATAGACACGACAATTCATACATGGAAAATGTCCGCACCACCATCAGGCATCAGCTACACCCGGGCATCAGCTACGGTGGTCGTGAGAGTGTATGTGTGCACATGTATTCTCGCTTATTTTGCGTGTTGTGCATGTGTGGATCAGCTACTCGCCCTGTAGAACCAAAGGGGTCAATTGACCCTACTCGAACTAGTTCCGCTTCGGTTACCGCGCAACTAGCTACGCAACTAGTAACGGGGGAAGCGAACATCGACCAGGTCTACGTCGACTACAATGTACTAGTTCAGCGACTAGTTGCGGGGGAAGCGAACGTCGACCAGGTCTACGTCGACTACAATGTACTAGTTCAGCGACTAGTTGCGGGGGAAGCGAACGTCGACCAGTCTAAACAGATCCGAAATACGAAGCTGGCTTTGTTTTGTTTTCGAAGTCGACAAATAACCGTAAATCCGTGGAAATATGAAACAACCCCGAAAAAGAGTTACAATACAGTGCGGACTCTGTGATTTTTGGCCGGTGGCACGCCATGCAAAATGGACAAAAATGGTAAGTTAATCGTGATATTTTACTGTACTTGAGCTCGTGGAATGCAAGAGACAAAAAAGTACAAAAACAAAATGTATATGAACTTCGCGCGTTTTTCTTTCTGCGTAGATTTTTTTTCACTTCTGTTCAGGATCTAGTTGCTGAAAGTAGCATTTGCATTTGCCTAAAATCAAATAAAAAGTGTGAAATATACTCTTATTTCAATAAATATACGGTAATAAACAGGTACGTAACGACATATTATATTTTTAAAATAATAGGAGGAAACATAGTCATTTGCGTAGCTAATATATGTACATGTGTAATTGTTTTCCAGAGAATGATTCTAAGTGTACAGCCTATTTGGAAATCAGAGATAAATCATATGTAACCCTAACTCTACATTAGGAGAATGCTATTATTCGTGGTAAGAGTAAAATATTAATGGAATATAATTTTTATTTTTGAACGAATTAACAATGTTTTTTTTTAGATCAATTAAAAGCAATGGTGGAAATTCTATCAAACCAAACGGTTTTAATAAAAGCGTTAATCAAAGAAAAGGAAGAATTAAATCCTATTCGGGAATTATTCCCCATTAAAACTATAGGCGACCTTATCCGATTAAATGAACAAATTAAAATAAATAAAAGTATTTATGTAAGTAAATCTAAACTTTAAATGATGACCTTTTTCTCTGTCTAATAGTTATGTATGATTTTTATTTACAGATAGCTGCAATGAAATCCATTATACAGCCGGGAGGCATTGTCAACAATTTAAGTTATATTATAAGTGAGGAAATTGTTCTGGCGTATAATGTCGATGGAGTTCAAGGAAAGCAGTCCCTCAGGTCCCATAAAGAATTTTATGACGCTTTGCTAGGTAAAATACCATTTACACTCCTAATTAATAATAATAATTCAATTTACCAAAAATTAATTACAGAATGTGTTCCGCCTGGAGACGAAGCCGAGGAGGCATTGCTTCGTAAGGCGATGCAACGCATAAAAAAAAGGGTTTTTAAAAAGAAGTGCGTAAAGAGGACCGAGGAGGCAGCTGAATTAATATAATTTTAAAATATATATGCGTAAATTTACATTGAACGAATTTTTATTTTTATTTCGAAACTAGGCTCCTAGTAACCGAAGGGGGGTCGATACGGGAACTAGTTGCTGGCTTTCTACTGGCAACTAGGTCCGAACTAGGTCCTAAGCAACTAGTTCACAGGTAATCGAAAGGGGGTCGATACGGGAACTAGTTGCTGGCTTTCTACTGGCAACTAGGTCCGAACTAGGTCCTGAGCAACTAGTTCACAGGTAATCGAAGGGGAATCGACAGTGGACCAGGGGTGGTTCCGCCCTAGGACATGCGTGTGTTAAATTCTCCGCTGAAATACATTGTCGGGGAAACGAAGTGGAACTAGGGACGTGAGAAATGCAACTAGTTCGGCACCGGTGCCGAACTAGTTGCCTGGTACTAGAGGGCGGCGAGTCGTGAGAGTGTATGTGTGCTCATGAGCATGCATGTACATTGCGTGTACGACTTTCTATACATATGTATATTATGTACATACATATATTAAGATGAACACACAGATACAGATAGACTGATACCAGTCCAAACGCTGCGGACACCAACTGTCCCATCTATATATTATATCTACATATACATATCTATCTATCTATATACATATGTACAAAGACAGAACCTGCAAGAACGTGTGTGTTGTTGTTGCCTGCCAATTCTTTACATGGGTGGGAATGGGAGACGGCGAGTGCGTGGATGACGTAAGTCAGACCATATACTCATACATATGTAAATACATATCTTAGCTTTCGATGTGTCAAATTCATTCCACTCTAGCGCGCTGCAGTTGTCGGATCCTGTTCGTGCTCTGCTCTGCTCTGCTCCTTCACTTGATCATTTTTCTGCGCCATTTTGACACAGAATCCGGAAAGCCCTCACCCTCCCCTCCCCCACACACACACAAACACATCTGCAGTCTGCCAGAGGCAACTCACATACCCCTACCAATGTCCTGCCCCTTCAAGTTTCCACAACCTGCAGTGGAGAATGCAAAATCATACGAGAAAAAGCTCAAAATATTGCTGCAGAAGGATTTGCATTTTTTAACATTAATAAGTTTATTATTTCGTGTTTATTTTTTATGCACATATGCACAAGAGGCTTCACATTTCTGATTGGCTGTCGCACCGGTAGGGGAAATGAATGGTGTGGCTTCGTGTCTGCTGTCATAATTCTGATCGGCAGCTCTGCTGCAGCGAAAATATTTCGGGTGGCTTTGGCCATATGCACAAAGAGCTCCATAATTCTGATTGGCTGTCGCACCGGTAGGGGAAATGAATGGTGTGGCTTCGTGTCTGCTGTCATAATTCTGATCGGCAGCTCTGCTGCAGCGAAAATATTTCGGGTGGCTTTGGCCATATGCACAAAGAGCTCCATAATTCTGATTGGCTGTCGCACCGGTAGGGGAAATGAATGGTGTGGCTTCGTGTCTGCTGTCATAATTCTGATCGGCAGCTCTGCTGCAGCGAAAATATTTCGGGTGGCTTTGGCCATATGCACAAAGAGCTCCATAATTCTGATTGGCTGTCGCACCGGTAGGGGAAATGAATGGTGTGGCTTCGTGTCTGCTGTCATAATTCTGATCGGCAGCTCTGCCGCAGCGAAAATATTTCGGGTGGCTTTGGCCATATGTATGCACAAAAGGCTTCATAATTCTGATTGGCTGTCGCACCGGTAGGGGAAATGAATGGTGTGGCTTCGTGTCTGCTGTCATAATTCTGATCGGCAGCTCTGCTGCAGCGAAAATATTTCGGGTGGCTTTGGCCATATGCACAAAGAGCTCCATAATTCTGATTGGCTGTCGCACCGGTAGGGGAAATGAATGGTGTGGCTTCGTGTCTGCTGTCATAATTCTGATCGGCAGCTCTGCTGCAGCGAAAATATTTCGGGTGGCTTTGGCCATATGCACAAAGAGCTCCATAATTCTGATTGGCTGTCGCACCGGTAGGGGAAATGAATGGTGTGGCTTCGTGTCTGCTGTCATAATTCTGATCGGCAGCTCTGCTGCAGCGAAAATATTTCGGGTGGCTTTGGCAATATGCGCAAAGAGCTTCATAATTCTGATTGGCTGTCGCACCGGTAGGGGAAATGAATGGTGTGGCTTCGTGTCTGCTGTCATAATTCTGATCGGCAGCTCTGCTGCAGCGAAAATAATTCATGTGGCTTTGGCCATATGCACAAAAGCACTAACCATACAATATATAGACACGACACTCCATACATTGAATTTGACCGCACCAAAATCACTGATGGCACCAGTCATCAGCTACACGGCGAGTCGTGAGAGTGTATGTGTGCTCATGCATTCTCACGTACTTTGCGTGTAGTGCATGTTTGGATCAGCTACTCGGCGAGTCGTGAGAGTGTATATGACATACCACCCATCCTGCCAATTCTTCATTTATTTTGTGGCGGTAGGTCAGTTAAATTTAACTTATCAATAATTTTTCTACAACAAATTACAGTTTTAATGGCTATTTTTGTGTTTTTCACTGCACTTTTTCCTTAATCTGCGAGCAATGTTAAATTATGTAAGGCGAGCAATGTTAAATTATATAAGGGAATCTGCGAGCAATGTTAAATTATATAAGGGAATCTGCGAGCAATGTTAAATTATATAAGGGAATCTGCGAGCAATGTAATGTTAAATGTTAATGTTCGTCAACAAGCTGAAGAAGAACACACAACACATAATTTCAGCTTGGCAAAGTAAAAAACGCTCTGTATGGGAGGCTGAGCTTTAGCTGTTGTGTGCAGATATTGTTGGTCTGCTTGTTTGTATTGGTTTTTTAAAATGCCCATTACTTTAGAATTGATTGTAAGTTATGATTTTATGATGACGCTTGCCTAAAGTAAAAATAATTTTATTTATTGAATATCTTGTATATGCTAATTTTGTTTGATGTACTATTAACGAATATAATGAACGAATGTAAATATGTACAAATGCAAAAAGTATATCAGACATGACATCAAATTATATTAATTGTCTATAGGGTATTAGTGCGTCGCGTCAATAAGCGACACTCAGCAAATAAATTTGTGTCTCAAGAAATCTTCTCAAAAATATTTTGCTGGCAATTCAGCAGCACTGCACACGTACACACACATATGAACGTACTTGCAAGTTCTCTCTGTGGATGGACATTCGCATCAGAAAATGAGGGATGATTTCAGATTTGATGCGCAAGAATGACACTAAAATCTGTATGGGCCCATTTATTACCCATTTATATGTCATTATTATCCATATTCAAGGATGATATATATATTTGTTTAGCGCCTGCTACTTTTTTATATGTGATCAAAATTATTATTATATACCACAATAAACAATACAATTAAATATATATTTGTAAATACATATACATATATCAGCTCACTATATTAGTATATTCTATATTAAACAAAGTTAGCATCTAAAGCATGTACAAAATAACAGTTATTCTGGTATTATAAGGCAAGCGTCTTCAAAAAGGGCCGACTCCAATTATGCTAAAGTGAAGGGTGACGCGAGCACAAAAATCAAAACAAAGTTGGGAGAGCGAAAATTTCAGTTGTGCGCTCATACACACTTGCAAACACGCAATGTACATGCATGCTCATGAGCACACATACACTCTCACGACTCGCCGAGTAGCTGATCCACACATGCACAACACGCAAAATAAGCGAGAATACATGTGCACACATACACTCTCACGACCACCGTAGCTGATGCCCGGGTGTAGCTGATGCCAGATGGTGGTGCGGACATTTTCCATGTATGAATTGTCCCGTCTATATATTGTATGGTTAGTGATACTACCGATTAATGACGTGACATTCCATCCTCACTTACGTTTTCTTACGGCGGATATCATGCTCACCTACGTTTTATGCCTTGACCTTGATATATGCCTTGATTTTATGCCTCACTTTATTCTCATTATATATTATAATAAATATTTTTAGTTTTAAGTCAATAAAAAGTTAAATAAACTTGTATAAAAAGGATATAAAAACATTTTCTTTTTGAACCCCCGATCAATTGCATTTATTTAATAATTCTTTTTATAAATTGCAAAAATAAATTCAAATTTTAAAGCCTTTTAGCTGCAATTCGTTTTGGTATTTTCATGGTATTAAATAAATATTCAAATAGTATATTTTGGTATTATTTCGGGCACAAAATAGTATATTTCGTTATTGCCGGCGCGGTCACCCTGCTTATTATATTTTGTTCTCCAAGGCAGACGCATTTTCGTCAGATAGCATGAAAGTAAAGTAGAATTTCTCAATTTGTGAATATTTGCTGAAGGTAAGACACAATTAAGTGGATTAAATTAGTAAGATAACTAATAAAAAGCCCCTTGGAGCTTCCGCGGGCTAGAAAATAAAAGTTCAACAAATATTTCATCAAACGATTCAGTTTTTCGTTTCGTTTAACATTAACTTCCAATGAGATTATGAAAGTTTTGCTTTGGTAAATAAAAACTCATCACCGCCAAAACGGCTCTCGAAGCACAAGCTAAGCTCATATATCGAATTTCACAATCATTTTTTTCGCTGATCCAACATTTGTAATTTTTTGCGCTCGATGGTGTGACCAAGACAATATATTTTTCTCATTTAAAAAGGCTCTATTTTGTACCACAAAAAATGCACTATTTTTCCCCGAGCCAGTAAAAAGACCTGTACAAATTGTTGGAGGGAAACCATCAACCATCAATATAATTTAAAAAGATTGATATTATTGAACCGCCTTTAATTAAAACAGTCGCACAAGTTCCGTGCAATTGCGAGTCTTGAAAACAACTGTTCCTTGGATTGTAGCCACCTTAAATTAAGGGCTGTGCGGTGTTTGCCAAATATCGAAATTCGATAGCTGTGCAGGCGGCGTTGTTTTGCATAGTACGTCTCAAAGTGTTTCTTTAATGGAAATACGCTTGCTTTGTGAATTTACAGAGAATTGCTACAATGACCTGTTGGTACTTGGAGCACCTATGTAACGGAAGCCGGGTAATCCTTCCAAATGGGAAGGTGAAAATAGGACGGCACTCGGCGTGCAGGATTCAACTAAACTATTTATATATGTCGAGGGAGCATGTGGAGATTACAGTTAGTCCGAATCGAGTATCAGTCAGGTGCTTGGTAAGTTTCGGTGAAGAACAAAGCATAATATCTATTTGCTATATACCTTTTTTCCCCCAGAATGCTCAGAATGGTGTATATATAAATAATGTCGCAATTAGTAGGGATCTCGTTGGCGTGCCTCTACGCGAAGGCGATTTAATCGGCCTGGGTTGTCCTGTTCCACAGAAGGTGTCGAAAGAAGACGCCGTCTTCAGTTTAAGAAAACTGCCGGTTCAGACGGACGAAATTGTGCTATTAAGCGATTCGGACGATGACTTAATTCCTCTGCCGCCTCGAAAGCCTGTTGCTGAAGTCAAAGAAGAATTTGAATCACAGCTTAGCCAGCAACTTCCAAATGTGCCACCCGATAATGCTGCCTCAACTTCGGCTAACAAGGAGATGGACGAGGGGAATGTAACCACATCCAGTTCTCCTCCGATTCTCCACTTGCCAAAGTTGCCAAAAGTTAAACCAGAGTGGGAACAGACAGCCAAGGATATAGAAAACATCTTTGGGGAGGCGGATGAGGCCATTATAGATACTGTTCTTGAGATAAATCCCTATTTATACAATCATTTGTCGAAGGAAAAGGCAGTACCAGTCGCAAAGCTACACGATGGTCAACTTATTGAGCTGGATGACAATGAGAATAGACCGGAGGATCCGCCCTCTCCTGAGCAACCCGACAACGCGGACAGCAGCATGCTGCCGCCCTGTCCGCCTCCCCCGTCGTTGGGGCCTATCGTTGAAGACTACGATGAGGCAGTTATTCTGTCCCAGGCAGTTATTCAAGAGATGAAGGACGAGATGGCTTTCAGCGATGGCGAGGAAAACTTTTTTGAGACAAATAACAATGATCGCAGCCACCCTGATTCACCCTTGTCTTCGAATGATGACGATGACATCATTGTGATCACCGACAGCGATGATGACGACCTGTGCAGCAAGGTGACCGACTGGTCCAACAAGCTCCTCAGCCAGAGAGCAAACGACGTCTTGTCACAGGTGTATCCCGTGGCCGATTCAGATGACGAGGCAGATTTTCAATCTCAAATGAAATTCCCTAACCTACCGGAGGCGCTTCGCATAGTGGATTCCAGCGATGAGGAATCCGATCTGCCTAGCCCTCTCTTTCCCAAATACTCCAAGCCACTCCGCATTGATTCCAGCTCGGATGAGAGTGATGATGCTTTCACCTGGCCCCGCCGTAAGGGTAAGTACATTCCACCTTTCTCTGGATAATTCTCTGGATAATCTCACTCTCCTTCACAGCGGACAGCACATCGTCAAAGCCATCTCCCATGCCCAGTGGCCCGAATCGCTCCAGTTCTGTGCGCAGCATTAAAAACTCCACCTCAGATGATAGCCATCTGTTCACGCGGCGCCCGCCAAAAGATCCAGACTCCCGGAACTTTGAGGTGCCACAACTCTACCCATCTCCAGAGGCAAACGATTCTGATTGGAATTTTGAAAACGTGATCTTTGAGGCCTTGAAAGACGAATCCTCAAATGAAGAAAACGATAGCTCAGTGGATAAATCCAACGAGCTTTCCAAATCAGTTCCTGACCTATCCAACAGAAATCACACAAAGGCAAAGAGCTCTTCCGTGGACAAAGAGTTGTCTAAGCCACCTAAGCCAAATGAAGCTCCTAAAGTAGAGCCCGCAGCGTCCAGCAATAGATCCAGAATCTCTCGTCGACGCTCTACCATAGCTGTATCTCGCGAGGAATTCGCTGGCATTTCTGGGGAGAAACCAAAGGAAATGAACTTAATAGAGAAAACCAAAGATAAAGTAGAGTCGGCAGTTTCCAACAAAAATCACGCGAAGGCGAAGGGATCTTCTATGGAGAAAGAGGTGCCATCTAAACGAAAGGAAGCTCCTACAGCGGAACCTGAAATTTCTAACAAGAAACGACGACGATCAACAATGTCAGGTTCCCGCGAAGAATTAGCTGCTAAGAAGACTTCTCTTGAGGAAGAGGTGCCATCTAAACCAACGGAAGCCCCTAAAGTCGAGAAAGCCAAAGTGGAACCTAGAGCTTCCAATACAGAAACCAAAAAATCTAGAATCACCAAAAGACGTTCAACCATAGCAGTCTCCCGGGAAGACTCTGTTGCCTCTTCTGGTGAGGATCCCAAAGAAACTTCTCCTGCTGAGAAAAGCAAAGAAAAAGTGGAGTCTTCTTTGGCAAAAAAGGCGCCACCTAAACGAAAGGAAGCTCCTAAAGTGGAACCTGAAGTTTCTAACAAGAAGTGCAGAATTTCTCTTCGACGATCAACAATGTCAGGTTCCCGCGAAGAATTTGCTGCTAAGCAGCCTTCTCTGGAGAAAGAGGTGCCATCTAAACCAACGGAAGCCCCTAAAGTGGAGAAAGCCAAAGACTCCAACAAAGAAATCAAAAAATCCAGAATCACCCAAAGACGTTCAACCATTGCAGTTTCTCGAGATGAGTTTACTGCCGCTTCTGAGGAGGTTCCTAAAGAAACTTCTCCTGCAGAGAAAAGCAAAGATAAAGTGGAGGCGGCTGCTTCCAACAAAAATCACGCAAAGTCAAAGGGGCCTTCTATGGAGAAAGAGGTGCCATCTAGACAAAAGGAAGCTGCTAAAGTGGAGCCTGCAGCTTCCAAGAATAAATCCAGGATCACCCAAAGACGTTCAACCATTGCAGTTTCTCGGGATGAGTTTACTGCCGCTTGTGAGGAGGATCCTAAACCAACCAATTCGTGCCCCAAGGACTTACCAGAATTGGTGACAAGCATTGTCAACGCCATGGACAATAAGCTGATTAGGGGACCATCAGTGATTGAGGCTCCATCGTTGCCAAAGTGTCGTGGCAAGCTGCGAGGCGTTTCAGCTGTGCCCAAAGATGAGGTTTTGGACCGTCAGCGATTCCTTGACTATCAGGCCGATATGAATGCCAAATGGAAGGAAAAGCCCAAAGTGAAGAAAACGGTTGATGACGAAATCAAGGACAAGCGTCGCGAGGCGCTCAAAAAACTGACGGAGAAGAAGCCAGCCGAGAGCACTTCCGAGCAGTCCGGCAGCGGAAAGGGAAAGGTCACAACCAGTGTGCCAAAAGTATGCAATTTCAATCGTGGTGCTTTCCTTACCGAAGACATCAATGGATTGCCGCCCGCAAAGTCTGCCAACAAGGACCTCCCCAAGCCAATCAGGAACCGACGTGCCACTATTGACTCTCAAACATTCTCGCAGCAGATTCAGGCTAATGATTTTCTGCCCAGACGAACCGGTCGTCCACCAGAGCGTAAAGAGGCCGAGTATGCAAGAAATCAGCGAACATGCAATCGCGTCACCTTCGCCAGCATGGAGAAGGATATGGAAGAGAAGTTGAGGCTAGAGAAAAAGGCGAAAAAGGCGAAAAAAGTGCGATTCAACGAAGAGGTTCAGATCAAATACTTCGAAATTGGTCATACGGCAGGAGGAGGCCGTCGCGGAATGCACGGAGTGCACGGAAAAAAAGATACTGAACTGCTATTCTTCAGCACGTATGCCGAGAGACGTGAACGCTGGGCGAGAATTCAGGTGAACGATTCAACGTCCCATTTCGAGACCATCCTCAAGTGGGCAAATCAATGGCTGAAGCTGCGGAGTGTGGATGCCGTCGCCGATTCAGATGTCCTGAGGCCCATAGGCGACGAATTCGAGACCGTCAAACACTACAAGAAGTGAGTCCGAGTCACTTTTATAACCCGTTCAAGTGCGTGCCAGTTTCTCTAACACTCTAACATTCCATTGTTTTGCAGCATCTTTGTCCCTTTGATGAAACTGGAGCTATTGACCACAATCGAAAACGACTACAACATGGGGAGGGAGTCATATGAGGTCTGGCTGCAACATCCTGTTGACGAAAATAAATCATTTTACTGTCTGACTACGCGAGGTAAGCACCTGAACAAAGACAATATAAACACTAAGATATGCCGCGTCATACAAAATTTTGAGCTCAATTCATGACTGGCTGGAATTTCCAACTGTTCCAGCGTGAATTAGAGAGAGACAGATAGACGGAGAGACAGAGAGCGCTCTAGTTTCACGCGTTCTGTACGTGAGGCTGAGCTTTAACTGTATGTGTGCACATATTGTATGGCTGTTTGTATTGGTTGTTGACGACGCCGCTGTCGAAGAAAATACCCATTACTTTAGAATTGAATGGAGATTATGATTTTCCGATGACGCATGCCCAAAATATAAAAAATTGTATATTTTGTATATCCTTTATATGCTAATTTTGTTTAATGTACTATAAACGAATATAATGAACGAATGTAAATATATACAAACGCAAAATGTATATTTTGTATGTATATATGTATATTTCCAGATATAACATCAAATTATATTAATTGTCTATAGGGTATTAGTTCGTCGCGTCAATAAGCAACACTCAGCAAATACATTTGTGTCTCAAGAAATCTTCTTAAAAGGTTTGCTGGCAATTTCGGCAGCTCAGCACGCGTACACACACACATACGTACTTACGTTCCGTGTGTACTTATACAAGAAAGCTATTTTTAGATTTGCGAGCGCACTGGAGTTCGTGCGAGCGAGATAGCACTCTTTCAAAAAACAACCCTCCCTACACCACATAATTGTATGAGCGCTGGACATCTTAGTGTTTATATTGTCTTTGACCTGAACTCTATACATCGTCTGATTTCCAATCAATCTGTCTATTATAGTGTTCACTAAACCGAAAGTAAAGTATATGCTCTACACTCTATCGGCTGGCGACAAGCTCAAAGAGACGTTTGCCTATCTTCGGGAGCAAAGAACAAAAAGTGGTACGTACGCCCCTCCTTAATATTTTGAAGTCGAATCGGGTGAATTTTACGTAACGTAAGGGCTCAGGTTAACAACGCTATAGTCGGATTCGATACACATTCGCACAGATCAAGCCATCGACCCATGGAGGTTGTCACATGATTGACTTGAGACAGGGACAGGGGTCAAACAAGCCAGGGGGTCAATAAAGTCATTTCGCGACATGGAAACTAGGTGATTAGACTCGTTTACCGAAGACCGAACATTACCTGGCAAGTTTAAGTCAGCAAGAACTATCATATGATCTTTATCTGAAAGCGAGAAAGAAATAGCTTATACATATAGCAGGAGCTATGTTGAGATATCCGATGACGGTGGAACATGCGAGCAAGTAGTGAAGATGACTGCAAAGGCGGGAAGAATCAGTTGAACCCACAGTAATTCCAGCTCCTCCTACACGTCTCCATCCCACCCTCTATTTCTATTTCGTTTCTTTTTGCAGGCCATGAGCTGATTTTTGATATCTTAAAAGATGGCATCTCTCTGGAGACATTTAAGGGGATAAAACTCTTGACTGCCCGCCCGGTGGTGGACAGCTTGAGAGTGGATCTGGGCGTCCTGCGAGCTGTCGATCACCTGTCACGCTCGCCACTCCATCGAAGAATAATCAAACCCGCCGAAATGCTGAAGAATGGCCAAATACCCAGCTATGGCACACCGTTTGTTTTCAAGGGTTTCACCAAGCTCAACCCTCACCAACAGGCTGTCTGCTCAGCCACGTATCAACGTGTCATAGACGATGTGAGGCCAAGCATAACGCTTATTCAGGGTCCCCCAGGCACAGGCAAATCCATGGTGATTGCGAATATCAGCTTCCAGTGTCTGTATGGAAAGGCCGTCATAAAAAAGGACCGCAAGATACTAATCTGTTCCCACTCCAACACGGCCGTCGATTCAATTATGTTCCGTCTACACAATGTTCGAGAAAACTTCAACGAAGCGGATCGTTTTCAAATGCTTCGCTATGGGCTATGGGAAAAGATGAATAATCTGTCGCGCCAGTACTCGCTAGAGCACAAGTACAAGATCGCCAAGGATCGGAAAAGAGATCGTTTGACTCCCGAAAACAGAGCGATTCTCAAAGAGCGCTACGATGAGTTAAAAAAGGAGGTGATGTCGATGAAGAAAAATAATCTCGAAGGCACCTGGCTGTTCGATAAGTACCAGGAGATGGTGAAGCAGCTGCAGGATTGGGACGAGCAGCTCAATCCTCGATTGACACATCGTGAGGAGTTCGATATTGCCCAATCTCTTATAAACGAAGCAAACATTGTGTGCACCACACTCTCCTCGTGCGTGAAGCTGGGCAGTTATATTAACTACTTTGATATCTGCTTAATTGACGAGGCAACACAGTGCACCGAACCGTGGACCCTGCTGCCGATGCGTTTCGGCATTCCGCACCTGGTATTGGTGGGCGATACGCAGCAGTTGCCTGCCGTCGTGCTCTCCCAGAAGGCCGTCGATTTCGGTTTGGCCAAATCAATGTTCGATCGCATCCAGCGGAGCCTGGAGAAGCAACAGGGAGACCAGCCGCATGGTCATCTGTCCGTCCACACCAAGCTCTTCAAGCTGACCACACAGTACCGCATGCATCCGGAGATCTGCAAGTGGCCGAATCGCTACTTCTACGAGGATCAGCTGGTCAATCATGAGGGCCTTGATAAGTTACTTGCTTCGCCCCTAATTCCCTACTCCGTTATCAACCTGGGCTTCACCGAGGATACCTGCGATCCGAAAACTCGGAGCATTAGTAACGAGGAAGAGGCTCGCTTTGTGGTCAAGCTCCTGGCGGAGATGGAAAATCATTTGTCGAGCCACCGTTACGTCTATGGCCTGATCTCGCCGTACAACAGACAATGCTATACCCTGAGCCAAATCCTTCCCAGTCACATGAGGCTCTGGCCACCACTCACTGTGGATGCCTATCAGGGCATGGAGAGCGATGTGGTCGTCATTTCGAATGCCAGGACCCGCGGCAGCGGATTCCTGTCCCACTACCAGAGGCTCAATGTGGCCTTAACCAGGCCCAGGCGCTGTCTCATCATCTGCGGAAATTTTAATGATCTTCAGGTAAATGTCTGCTCTGCTAAAACATAGGTAAAATGATTCAGTAATCTAATAGATATCTTCTCATCTTGCAGCACGTGGGTATGTGGGGGCAGCTGCTAGACGATGCCCGTAAGAGAGGCGTTTACTTCGACTTGAAGCGTGATGATGTTGCCAATCTAAAAGAGTCCTTAATGAGCAAACTGTTGGTAAAGTCCCAGGAGAGCGCTTAATATGATAGATAGGATATAGGAATAGAACGTAAAAGAACGAGAATGATCTCTAAGTGAATATTTTTTTTTGTAGCATTGCGATACCTGAAGGCAAATCGTAAGAAACGGTCTTCCCCCAAACGTAGAATTTAATAAACGCCATATGTAGATGGATTTACATTCATATTCTCATTATTTTTCATAACATTGATAGAGGACTTAAAGTTTCGATTTCTTTGTACACATAATTTTCTTAAGACATTTTCCGACCTGCCTTCTCCTTCGTATATAACAGGATTTATATATGAAACTTTATATATATATATTATATATGTATGTTTTTTTTTGTGAAAATTGAATGAATAAAGGAACATAATGAATTGTTAAATTAAAATGACTGGAATTCAATTACCCAAATTGTTTTCACTCCCTACGGTACGTACGAGTATATTGCACTATAAATGATAGGCATAACAGAATTGCACATCATTACAGAAGTCTTCCGTTACAGGCGGATGTATGTATGGGTTCAAAAATGCGCTTCGATTATGCTAAACACTAGGTGGTGCCTCTCTAGCTCCTTCAGCTCCAGCTCCAGCTCCATATCCTTGTCAATCTCTAAGTCATAGTAGTAGTAGTAGTAATAGTAAGTAAATTCACTAACAACACATGCACACGCGCACAATCGATTGTTAAATTAAATTCATAGTTCTGTTCTTGGCTTTCCTTCGTCTCGCATCTGGCGTCTTGCGCCTTGCATCGGAACTGCGCAGATCTGCTTAAGCTTTAAAATTAATGGAATCGCTTAACAACAAATCTATATATAACTATATAGAATAGAAGGGGAGCAGCAGCACACAGAACTTAATGCCAAATCAGAATATAACTAAGTGGGTAAGGGGGGAGGAAAATCATCTAAAATGTAGCAACAAAATCTAACGTAAACACTAAAAACATAACAATAATTATGCTCTTAATTAAAACTAATTATGTGGCGGCTTCAAGTGCTTGCCGTATGCTTATAGATATACACATACCATTATATTATAGTATATATGGTATATCAATATTTCTTTTACACATATAGAACGTATGACTAAAGCAAACACTTTTTGTTGTCTGTTGTCTGTTGAATCCAAATGGGTAATGGGAGTGGTGGCCGCAGAGCCTGGGTTTTGTTTTTGTTGTTGTTGTTTTTGTTATTTTAGGTGTGGTTTTTGTGTTTAGTTTAGGTTAGCATATCGCCAAGGGAGTCCTTAAGTGATTGATAAATTTGGTATTGTTGATCTGGCTTCAGATTGTAGATCTGTGTAAGAAGCTTCGCCGGCGATGGGGTTCTGATGAAGCTCGATATATAAACGTTGACAAAGGTGGCCATCAGAAACTGGCAGTCGAAACGGTCCATGATGCCGCCATGTCCAGGAATCATGTCACCAAAGTCCTGCAATAAAAAATGTATAGTACATAGTACATTGATCGCAACAGTTCTCCCGAGCTCAAACTACACTCACCTTGATCTTAAAAGCTCTCTTAAAACCGGAAGCAAAGAAACCGCCGAAAGGTCCAATAATGGAGCTGAACAAGCTCAGAGAAATCGAGTGCCAGATATAGGGATAAACGTTCAAGGACTTGCCAATGCCAAACTGGGAAGCAAAAGAGAAACACATAGAGAATTCATACATAGAATATTAATCAGGAGGAAGGGAAGTTTGCTTTACGTACCACTTTCAGGCTGTATTCCTGCGGCGTGAACAGATAACTGGGCACACAGCTCATTGTCATGCGACCCAGTTCCTCAGAGTATTGTATGGGACATATGAAGTACTGGTAGTTGCACAGAAAATAGGAAAACAGAATGCCAAAGAGGACTGTGGCAAACCCACCACCAATGAAGCCCTCCCAGGTCTTCTTGGGGCTCAGCTTGATGAGGGGTGTGCGTCCAAAGAAGAAACCAAACACATAGGCCATGACATCATTGCAGACAATCATCGATACGGGCACAATGAACCAAATGAGCCCCTCGAATATGTTCTGAATGATGAGGTAGCTCTGGGTGACGACAATCAACAGCGAGACGTGTGTCCAGGCAAACAGGCTAAACTGTTTGATGTAATACTTCTTCACAAGCGACAGCACAAACCAAACGAAGCCAATGATGTACAGGGCGAACGAGAGGAAGCGATGGTAGGTGACCAGAAACTTGAGATATTCCTGCAAGTGGATTTCCCATTGGGATAAGTGATTTCAGAAATATAAGAGGCTGCCTCTCTTACCACACGATTGATGACCACGCCGAAGTAATCAACCAGGTTCTCGCCGTAGAAGAAGTAGTTGGATGTGAGCAGAAAGTACCAGGAGAGACTGCGGAACCAGGGAAGTCCGTGTATGCGATACACTTGGTAGCCAATCGATATGATCTCCTGGAAGCACTTCACCTGCACAAGCAATGTCTGAACAATGGAAAGCAATGGGAATTAATTAGTAAGATTCTCTTTCACGGCAAAGGCAAGGCCATTGAACCCACCGTGATCATCAAGGCCAGCGGACCGCCGTAGATGATCAATGCGAAGCCACAGATCATAATCCATGTGAATATGCCGCGGATGACCCAGTTCTTCCAGCTGCCAAATGGAAAAATTATTATTAGGTATTATTTGTAATTATCAAATATTTGCCACCCACTTTCGGCCGACTGCAGCCAGCTGTCGGGCCAATGTATTTTTGGAAATGATTCGAATGAATAATTATTCACATACCGATCGGGTAAATCCTTGAGTGCCGAGTCCAATAGCTCTGGTGTCTTGTCCGTGCCCTGGGGCAGATTCTTGGCCAGCTCTTCGACGAACTTCTCCTCGGGAATTTTCTCCTCCTCAGAGTCCACCTGCGGAGCGGGGAAACAATTAGAATTTCAATTTGTCTGACTCTCGGAGCCTCTCGGGGCAGGGGGTGATATATTATACATTTTAACGAGGTGCCGTCCAAAGTCCAAAATATATACTATGGCTATATACCCATAATCAGAATATCAGCCAACGATATGCCGCCATTTATCCAAGACACACACACACACACACACACACACACACACACACAGACACACACACACAACACATACATTTTGGAGAGAAACAAATTGTGGGATTTTCGGTGGCGTGTTTTGTTTGTTGCCAAATCATTGATAAGAAGCCATGTGAGGGGGGAAAGAAGGTTCGCTTATCAGAGAGACGGAATAAAGCCGGAACCATTGCAGAAAGCATACGGGATGCAACGGGGCGACCTTTCCCTTAAGGGGTGGGCGCTTCCGTAATGGCTGGAATTTACTATAATTGGATTTGCACGAAATAATGGCGTTACATTGCTGCAACGCGGGGAATGGGGATGGCGGTAGGGGGGTCTAAGTTATTGGATTTTCGCCTGCTGGCCTGCTGGCCTGCGCTCTCAATCGCTCTCTTTCTCATTCTCTCACCCCTGCGCCCAAGGTGTATTAATATCGAGTGAGACACTCCGCCAGAGAGCACTCTCTGAAGGAATAATATATTTTAAGCCGTATTTTCTTCGCATGCTGATAGAGCAACAAAAGACTTTGAGAAAATAGATAGATCAAGAGAGCGGGAAGTTCTCACCTCAAATAAATTCACCCTAATTGCGCCCACCTGCTTTTGCGTCAGAGAATAACAAAGCACACACACAACGCAACCAACATATGTGTGTACATACATTTTCACTGGTATGGGTATACACACATTTGTTTCTTATGTTTTTTTTCTTTGCGCTCCAATGAATTATGCAAATGGAATGGGAAACGAGGCAAGGAATTGGTCTGCTCCACATAGGAGTCATTGCCTAGGAAACAGCAGCAGCAGCGAGCTAATTGGACACTTACATGGTCGGAAGAATCAGCTGCAGACGAGTGGCGTTTCACAGAATCAGATTGACCAGCAGCCTCACCGAGGCCCTCCTTTCTGCGTCGCACTTCGGCCATTATTCTATTTTAACCGTACGCCGCAATTGATTTCGGTATCCACTTCACTTCACTTCGCACAAGCAATTGCAATTGCAGTTGCTGGGTCCGCGTCTAGTCGTAGTCAAAAAAAATATATTAGTTGTCAAACTAAACGTTAGAGCCAGTGTGACCGCGGACTTATCGATACAATATACGGTATGACCCTCAGACATGTACCGTAGATACGACACAAATTCCAAAATATATCGTAAATATACTGACGACAAATTTGTACTCATATTCCATCAACTCCTTCGATTTTGATATTTGGTTAAATATTGCTAGCTAGCTGGGATCCTAAGCCGTGAACATATAGTTTTATTCGATCAGGAAAGTGATCAAGTCTGGCTTTTTTTAGGTACTCATCTACATTAACATGCCCATATTTTTCGACATTTTCGAAGAAATTTAGATATTTTTATGGCAAACGGTCAGGAATTCGATGCTGGTCACGAATTAGTATTCGATGAAGCACGGGACATTGCTCTAAATGGCATTTCTACATGATTGGGTTTGCACAACGAGGTGAGTCAATAGTGCGTTTTAAAAAATAATGGAAAATACTAGAAAATAATTTACAAGGTGTGATAGCTAGACAGGGTGGCAAGAAAATCAGTGTGACCACGGACTTATTGATCAAATATACGGACCTCCAGAAATATACCGTCTCATTTTCAAAATGTACCGTAAATATACAAATGAAAAACTAGCTTAACTTCCTCTATTTAAACAGGAGACTAACTGTCTAACGGAGACACTATTTGTGACAAAATGATATTTTCTAACACACATTATTGATTATTTATGCGATAGTATATCGATACATTATTGAATGTCCACCACCAACAGCACAAATATTCTAAAAAAAACCGCAAAAGCTCTAGTCAAAATTTTGCAATTCAGAAAGGCCGCATTTGGTGGATTTTTTTTTGTTATATATTTTATTTGAACACGTTCATTTACGTTCCTGTACTGTGTTCCGTTATTTTAGATACATTTTCTTTTAATTGATAATGGAGAATATATGCAGAGTGTGCATGGAAACGTCCGGACTATTCAAAAATATTTTTGATGAGCGTCCAGAACCCGACACGTGCATTGCTGAAATGATAGCGGAGTGTGCCGGGTACGTAGTTCGGCGAGGAGATTTGTTTTCAGAAAACATATGTCCGGCCTGCCCTGAGGATGCATTGCAAGTGCAGTGCATACAATTTGAAGAAAACCTGTCAGCAGAACCAAAAGTCATGTTAGGGATGGGGGGGGTTAAAGAAGGAGAAATTTCTGCCGATCAGGAAGACGAGGACTGGAAGGTGCAACCGTGAGATAGCGGAAGTGAGCAGTCAAGCAAATCTTTATAAAAACAAATAAACTTAAAGTACAAACCTATTCATATGTACAGGCGAACGACCGTACGTATGCTTCTACTGCCATAAATCCTTTAAACAACTGAACCATCTTCAAAGTCACATCCAAACCCATACGTGGGAGCGTAAACAACGAAACTCGTAAAACACGCTCACTTAATAGTCATACGCAGAACGAAAGTTAAAGTGCTTCAATAGTAAAAATGTACTACCAGCTTGAGCAAAAATCTGTGTGTATATGTACATATATTAAGATAATAAAGAAAACTTATAAATTCAATATTGGTTCCAGACGTTTACCAGATGTGTGGAAATTCCCGGATATTATATGTGTAATAGCTTATAGGACTCTGACTTTAATGAAAACATGGACATGTCAGATATAAATGTGAATATATAGTTAAAGAATATGAAATGCAATGCAATTGCAAATGCAATTGGGAAACTCCTACAACTTTGACTTGAGCATCTTTATGAGTACCACAGCCTGTGGGCCTTCTGAAAATCTCCTCTAATCTTTAGCTTGCCGGTTATGTAAGCCGATGCCGTTATCCTTTTTCAAGTCGCTAATGTTGAACTGGAAGACAGCCTCCGTCTTGGAGATAATCTCGGCGGATAGAAGAGATTTAATATTCTGAGGGTGTTTGCAGATATCACCTCCTGTAGTGGGATTGGATGCACAAGCTACTGCTGCAGCTGCTGTTGCAGCTCTGATTTAACGTTTTCAACGCTTCTTAGCCTCCACAGAGAAGACAGCGCTCTCCGGCAAGCAGGCGTAGCGTTTGAGATCTGTTATAACGGCTGCTTCAAACACTTCATAATCGACAAAGAGCTGGCCATGATCCTGGATTTGGATTTTGGATTTGTCAAGACTGATCAAAAACGACTCTACAATACCAGCCGAAGCATTTCGGAAGAAAGACGAAAAGAGAGCACAGTAAGTCCATGAAAGTTTTTAAAAAACTAAATAATATAGTAAATCCCATAGCAGATGGCAGCCAACTCAGGCGAACAATCCAAAGCAGTCATGCATCGGCCAATATGCGGCCTGGGAGATCAGTGGCTGAAGCTTCCCAACTACACATTTGAGGGTAATTCGAAATTGCTGGGATTTGCTCGCCGGATCAATCCCGAACTGCGACGTGAGACGATGGTCTGCATGGAGTGCTTCAAGAGTCTTGAGAAGATATACAAGTTAAAGGCGCAATATCATTACAATCATTAAATTGTTGTCAATTGCAATTAGCCATGCTGTTGCAATAAAAATTTCGAGTCCCGCGGAAAAGCGCAACGTTGTCTAAAGTTTGTACGAGTGCAGCCACTCTGCAGCTGCCCCGTTTAGACAGGCCTTAATAGTCTTTAGAAATTTTCCAACACTCTTGCCGCCGGCGTCATTTGCAATTTTCGACTCGCCAATTTTCACATTGAAATAAGATATTTATCAAACGAAGAAGCTTAATTAAATAGAAAATGGCTGCAGCTATTGATGGTGTTCTCCCAGGCACATTGCAGGAGCTGGTGAAAAAGTCCAAGGTGCTGGTTGTGGGCGCCGGCGGGATTGGCTGCGAGGTGCTCAAGAACCTTGTGCTCAGCGGCTTCAACGACATTGAAATTGTGAGTTTTGTGAATTACACGCATATCGCTTCGCTAAAACTCCAATCCTATTCAGATCGACTTGGACACCATTGACCTGAGCAATCTCAATCGGCAATTTCTTTTTCATCGCGAACACGTGGGCAAATCAAAGGCCCGTGTGGCACGGGAGACTGCTTTGAGCTTCAATCCGGATGCAAAGATAACTGCATACCATGATAGCGTTACATCGTAAGTGCCCAGAACTCGCATAGTTCGTCCATAGTTCGCATAGCTCTATCTAATGTTTGTTTCCAGCTCCGACTACGGTGTCAGCTTCTTCCAGAAGTTCGATGTAATCCTCAGCGCTTTGGACAATCGTGCTGCCCGCAATCATGTGAATCGCATGTGTCTTAATGCCGATGTTCCTTTGATCGAGAGTGGAACCTCGGGCTACAATGGTCAGGTGGAACTGATCAAGCGGGGCCTTACCCAATGCTACGAGTGCACACCCAAGGAGAAACAGCGCAGTTTTCCCGGCTGCACCATACGCAACACTCCCTCGGAGCCTATCCACTGCATTGTTTGGGCCAAGCACCTCTTCAAGTGAGTTAAGCTGGATTCTGAGCGAATCCATACCAAAATGTACCGATTAATCGACAAGACTAACCGACCCATTCCATTGCAGTCAATTGTTTGGAGAATCTCTCGACGATGAGGACATTTCTCCAGACGCTGCTGATCCGGATGCCCAGAGTGCCCCACAAGAAGTCGATGCGGGTGCAGGTGGAGACGATGATGCGAAGATCAGCGAAAAGGAAACTCCAGCAGAGCAGGGCTCGAACAATGGCAACGTTGTTCGCATCAATACCCGCCAGTGGGCCAAGGACTGCGACTACGATGCTGGGAAGCTCTTCAACAAGTTCTTCGATGAGGACATCAACTACTTGCTGAAAATGTCCAATCTTTGGACCTCGCGAAAGGCCCCAGTGCCCGTCTCTTGGGACACTCTTGTGCCCGAAGGGACGACTGATATCCAGCCGGAGTTCGCACGACAGCATCACAAGGTCTGGACCGTGGAGGAGTGTGCCCATGTATTTGCCAATACGCTGAAAAAACTGAGTGCATCATTCCTCAAACTGAAGGCAGATGAAACTCTTGTCTGGGACAAGGATGATCAGCCGGCAATGGACTTTGTGGCGGCCTGCGCCAATGTGCGCTCCTACATCTTCGACATTGAGCGCAAGTCTAGATTTGAAATCAAGTCGATGGCAGGAAATATTATACCCGCTATAGCCACCACCAATGCGATTACTGCTGGCATCTCTGTGATGCGAGCCTTCAATGTCCTTCAGTCGAAATGGGAACAGTGCAAGGCCGTCTATGCTCGCCTTCGCCCTAATGGGCGCGGCCAGTTCCTAGTCCCAGATGCCTCCTTGGCAGAGCCCAATCCCAGTTGCTATGTCTGTTCCCTAGATCCGGCCATTACCCTCCGCATCGATACCAAGCGTGTTCACATTAAGGAACTGCGCGACGATGTACTGATTAAAACACTCAACATGCTCCATCCAGACGTGGTACTGGTGGGCACTAACTCTATTTTGATCTCTTCAGAGGAGGGTGAAACGACACAAAACGACGACAAGTTGCTGAGCGAAATGAACGTTGTAGACGGCGCAATCCTGAACTGTGATGATTTTCATCAGAACTACAGCCTAAGCGTTATAATATCGCATTTCGATGCTGAGCGAGACGATGCTCTCTTCGAGGTAGCTGCCGACGCAAAGCAGTTGCAACCCAAAGAGGAGGAGCAAAAGAAGTCGGACGATGAAACCGACAAAGGAAAGGAGTCACGAAAACGTTCTGCGAATGGTGCAGATGATGCTGCCGATGACGGCCCCTCCACCTCGAAACGTAGTCGTCCAACCGAAATAGAAGACGACGACGACGATGACTGTCTTGTAATCGAAGAGGAAAACGATGAGGATGTAATGGTCGTGGCCACAGATAACCTTTCCGTTGAGTGTCCTCCCAAAACGGCCACCAAGCGCAAGCCTAGCGAAGCGATCGAAGAGGAAGAGGATATCACCGAGATTTTTGACTCGTCAGACGAGGAGGCAGCCGGACCAACCAAATGCAAACGTTCCAAGGTAGACATATCCGATCCGACGGTCGTCACCATTGATTGAACAAAGTACAATCTTTCCGTTTAAACATTCTCTAACCAGTTCCATGGATTTCACTGAATGAAAAATCTTTCTAACGATTTATGATTAACACGTTGATGCGAATAGTTTAAA
This sequence comes from Drosophila athabasca, assembly GCA_008121215.1. Taxonomy (NCBI): domain Eukaryota; kingdom Metazoa; phylum Arthropoda; class Insecta; order Diptera; family Drosophilidae; genus Drosophila; species Drosophila athabasca. Next base: position 65,592,243 of record CM017796.1, on the reverse strand, counting down.
GTTTTTTTTTTCTTTGCGCGTATTCCTATTTGTCTTAAGTACAATGTCTCATCTCATGCATTTTTTCATATAAAATCCGCAATTTCGCAAAAATCAGAGTTTTGAAAATGTCATCGATAGCGACCAGTGCTGGTTAAAAATCAAAGTTGTTTTTTTTTATCGGCAGTGGGTTAAGTTAATCTAGCCAAGAGGTGAGTGTTTTGCCAACGATTGGAAAGAATTTCAATGAAAACCCGACTTTCAGATGTCCTTTGCTAGCAAAATAATTCAGCACAGCTCTCGTCTGTGGAGTGGCCTCAGTGCCACACGTGGATTTCACGTGCTAATGCGCCCTACGACCATCACAGCCGGAGTGACCAACAACAGCAACCAAACACAACTGGTGGGCAACACTAATGTGTACACAGGACTGCTGACACCGGTCTCTACTTTGCTGCAGCAGGTCGCCGGCTTCAAGGTCAAGGGACGCCTAAAGAGGCGCTGCAAGGATTGCTATATTGTGGTACGCCAGGAACGCGGTTATGTCATCTGCCCCACGCATCCGCGCCACAAGCAAATGTCGATGAAGAAACGTGACTACAAGTCGTGGATACTGACACATGCCACCCAGTCTAAGGAACGGGGCTTCTAGTTTGCTGTAACCCCTACACAAGCATTTTTTTTTTTTCAAATTTAAATAAAAACAAAGTTTACCTTTAGAGGAAAATTTATCGTTGTCCAACACTGTCAGTGGCTCAGCTGGATTTCTTTTTTTGTTTATCTCCATTTCTAGACGTGCTACCCACAAAAATTAGTCGCTTGGTACCGATTCCATCGCTATTCTAACTCTAACTGGGCCGACGTGCAAGCAAAAAGCAAAGACGTCTGACGTCAGTGTACTAATACGGGTGCATTACTGATAAAACCCGAAAAATCGGGTAAAATGACGACTCACTTCATGAATGTTCTGCGGCAGGCCTTCAAGACATTCGATCGTGCCAACCACGCCAGCTTCAATGCCAATCTGCAGCAACTCAAGCAGCTAACAGATGAGCTCACCTATCGCGATCTTCACATCAAGGAGGAGCTCTTTCGCCCCCACGCTGGGGCACCGTCCCACGCCCACGCCCAGGGCCGAGCGCCCTGCAGCTACATGCACATCTTTGAAGACGAGCGCTTCTCCATGAGCCTGTTCATTGTGCGTGGCTCCAGTGCCATTCCCCTGCACGACCATCCCATGATGTTTGGCCTGCTTCGCTGCATCTGGGGAAAGCTGCTGGTCCAGAGCTACACACAGCAGCTGGGGCCTGACGAGCCCCTAAACTACGATACGGATCCCATTGTGGTGAAGGTGAACGCCGAGGAGCCCTGCCTGGTGTCACCGGACTGCCCCAGCGTGATGCTCACTCCAACTAACCGAAACTATCACCACATAACCGAGGCGGGCAACGGCGTGGCCGCCTTCTTCGATATACTCAGTCCACCCTACGACGCTGACATGCCCATCTATGGCCCACGCAGCTGCCGCTTCTATCGCCCCAAGTCAGATGGGGGCCAAACGCAGCTGCACTGCATCCCTTCGCCAGCCACATACTATTGCGATGTGGTCGACACGCCCAAATCCGTTTTGAAATGTGCCTTCAAATGCGCCGACGAAGCCTATGCCGAGAACGTCCCAGAGACGCAGTGAAGCCCCGCGTTAGGCTTGCAGCAGCGTCCCGCATCGCCCAGCCACAAGCAAGCAAGCATTTTCTGTGTTATTTAAATAAATTTGCCTCTTTTTTTTAAGTTCATTCCGGAATCACGGAATATGTTATTTTATACCGCAGGTGAACAGAATAGTCAGAATTTAGTCATCGTCTTCGGCTTGATAAATGTTCTGGTTCCGACGCTTCAGCTTCTTGACGCTGGGAGGACTACTGGGAGCTGGAGCTGTCGCCTCGTCTTTTGGATTGTCCACTGCCTCCGTCTCGGCTGTCTCTGCTGTCTTTACTTCCTCATCCTCATCGGGCAGATCTATCACGTTTTTGTCATATTTGTCTGCTGCAGTAATATCAGCTGTAACTGTCGGCGCCGGCAAAGATAGATTCAGTTTTCTCTTCGAAGGAGTCACAAGTGGTTCAGGAGGAGGGGAGGAGCTTTCGTCGATGGCTTCTTGAACCTGAACCTGGACAGTGGTTTCCTCTGGCTTCTTCTCTATGCTTTCGACCGCAACTGCTGGCAGATCCTCGCCATTGGCCACCAACGCTAGACAGAGTGGATCATCCACACCCAAGATGGCACAGAATGTATTGTTCTGGGGATTCAGATGGGCTTTGGGTTGACCCACTACCATATGCTTGTAGTTGGACTGCCCCTGCGGATCGAAGGCAGGCACCGTCCGCTGAAAGTTCTCCGGTATCTTCAGGCTCTGGAATTTGGTGGCCAACGAATCCAGTTCCTCCTCGGTGGGTGTGTAATTGAAGCGCTCTGTGATGGCACCAGCCTTCTTGCCCGGCAGGTAGTAGTAGTTTTCCTTCACCGAGATAAGATGATTGGTGCTCTGCAGAATGGCAAGCCACTCGGCGTCGTATTCAAACGTGGGACTGCCCTCAGTCGCTTCACTGGGTATGTCCAGCACTTGGAGAAATGCTCGTCGAGGCAAGCATTTGTCCAGAGCAAGAAACTTTGTAATAGCCACTGGTTTGGGTGGCAGCCTCGGTGGAATCTCCTCATCTTCGCTCTCACTACTGCTGCTACTGCTTGAAGAGCCGTCTCCCACTTGGGTTGGGGCTTTGGCTGCGTTGTGTGGCACGATGGCGGCAAATTTACAATGCAAATGTGCGGCAAACCAGTAAGAGGGCTGCACTGCCTTCAGCAACTCCTCCAGCGGTCGGCTGCCCAGCTGTCCGCTCTCCATGTCAGCTGCAAAATACGGTTTCTTCCGGAGCAGCTGGGCCTTGTTGCCGTATTCATAGATGCCGGTGGGCCAATCGTGCGACATGAAGATGTCTATCTTCCCAGAGAGCTGCTTCAGGCGGAACACCTCCAACTGCCGCACGTGATAGACACTGCGACATGTGGATTCTGTGTAGGGCGGGAATTCATGATGGCCACGCAGGAAGTCGTGTCCCTTGTAGATGCCGCTGATGCCCGCAATACGAACGCCGTTCACATTAACCACTCCAGCATAGCCCAGATAATATATATTCGGGGCCACCCACCCGCCGTAGGGAAGCTCTTGCAGATAGTTCGAGGCCTCGTGGTTGCCGCCAATAAAAATGGTCAGCACGGGGGCCACGCACTCTCCGCTGTAATATCTGTGCAGCAATAAACGATAGCCATATTTAATGTAAAATACACTATTTTACCCACTCACTTGTAAAAGGTACATATATCCAGGTACTTCTTCGGCACAGCCATCGTTTGCAGATCCTCCAGATTGCGCGTGGATTGAAAGTCGCCGCAGCATAGCAGAAGATCGATCTTTGTGTTGCTCTCCTTCTCGATGCATGCTATGGTCTCGTAGATGCGGTCCAGTTCGCCGTGCGCACATCCTTCTATTGCTATTTTCATGTTTTCTCTATTTATTTGTTATATTCGTTTGTAAACAATAAACAATGCCCGGCATTTAGAGGTGGAAAAACATCGATGCTACCATCGATGCATCGATGTTTTTTCCATTTTTTCAAACATCAATTGTTTTTGGCGAAACATCGATGTTTTGGTCTTAACGTCTTGTTCCGCCTCTATGAAAGAAAAAACTAATCCTTCTTAACAAAAATCAAGACTTATTTTATGACATATGTGGTGGTACACACTAACCATACAATATATAGACGGGACAATTCATACATGGAAAATGTCCGCATCAAAATCAGACATCAGCGCCCTAGCCAGTCGTGAGTGTGAGTGAGTGAGTGTATGCGTGCTAATGCATTCTCACGTACGTTTGCGTGTTTGCATGTGTGGATCAGCTCCGGACAGAGTCGTGAAAGCGTATGCGTGCTCATGCATTCTCACGTATTTTGTGGGCTTTGCATGTGTTATCAGCTCCCGCGAGTCGTGAGAGTGTATGTGTGCTCATGTACTTTGCGTGTTTGCAAGTGTGTATGAGCGCACAACTGAAATTTTCGCTCTCCCAACTTTGTTTTGATTTTTGACCAACAATATCTGCAGTACACATACAGTTAAAGCTCAGCCTCACATACAGAGCGTGTTTTACTTTGCCAAGCTGAAATTATGTGTTGTGTGTTCTTCTTCAGCTTGTTGACTGACCTACCGCCACAAAATAAATGAAGAATTGGCAGGATGGGTGGGGGTGGGTGTGACCACTGAACCGAAACGAATATATCTGCGATTTCTATGGCATTTTGAAAATCCAAGGAAAAATAACGGAAAATAGAACAAAAACATATGTATCACGAATGAAACAAAAACTGTTGTGGTAAAGAAAGGGAAGTTTTATTTTAGTACATATTTTATTAGAAAACTTCAATCAATATTTAATGTCTTATATCGTCAAACAATAGTTCGAAAATAGCTCAAATTTTCCGAAGGTTTCTCCAAAAGGTACACTTTTTACCACACCTATTTCAGAGTATATGCTTTACTTATCCGGATAATATACATAGTTATATCGGTGCTGCCACAGATCGAATTCCACCTGATATGCTTTGATAATCTGTGGCACCACCCCAACCCCACAGATTATGGGAATCAATTTTTGGTTCAATGGGATTTTAAAACTTGCAAAATACTACACATGCATCTACTACTACAAATACTACCATTAACTGACCCATTTAAGAGTCGTTTAGAGAGGGTTCCAATACAGTTCCAGTATCCAGCGGATACAATATGTCCTGTATCCAGCGGATACCATTTGTGGCTATTGTGGTTCTTTAGGACGTTGATGTGCAATGACTGCACCATCAAGTGGCCCAAGCGACACCAGCAGATGGCTGGCCAACCGACCGAGGAGCGCTGCCGCATTTCGATTGGGAAGTATTACGCTTAATAAAACACCAAGTACTACGACGGTTAAATCTGAAAAAGAGCCCCCCAGTACGTGAAAGTGAAGCTTTTAAGAATTGCATAGAACTCCCATGATGTTACATCCAAGACAAATATCCGACCCGACCCCACCTGAAACAATAATGTAACTATCATACCGGAATAAATCCACTGTTCAAAAACAAAAAGCCTTTAAATGAAAAAGGAATGCAAGAAGGAGATAATATAATATATAAAAGATAATAAATATAATATAATAATATATAGAAGGATAAATAAATAAATAAAATAAGAAAATATGTGAAAGGCAATCGAAAGAAGAAACAGTATAAGAAGTAAACCAAAACAGAGAGACTCACCTGATCCCATAATTATAAAGTGAAGCGTTGAATATTACTTGCTATTTCGTTTTTTTGCATTGTTGTAGTTTTATGTTTGTCGTTTGGACACATAAACAAAAAAACACACATAAAAAAAAATCAAAAATTAATTATCACATGCACTTTGCCCTGCGTTTCGCTTAGCACTCCTTGCCGCCTTCTACTCCTTGCCGCTCCTTATAATATTGTTTCTTTTTTTATTTGCACTCGCACTTTCACTTTCACATTATGCACTTAGAACCACTCATAAAATTTTGTTTGGTTGGCTTCACATTTCAATTCACTTTGGTTATTTTTTATTTATTTATTTCAATTTATTTCAATTTATTTATAATTTATTTATTATTTATTTATTTCAATTTATTTATAATTAATTTATTATTTATTTATTTCAATTCACTTATTATAATTTATTTATTATTATTTTTTATTATAATTTGATCACAGAGAAAGAATTTTAAATTTAGACCTGCGCACGCACACAAAAGACGCGCCGGCGCCTTCTATCTTGCCGCTCCGTTTAGTCTTTCTTTTATATTTCACTCTCACTCTCACTAACATTATGCACTTAGAACCGCTCACAAAACTTTTGGTTGGTTAGTTTCACTTTTCATTTAAATTTGGTTATTTTGTAATTTTATTATAACTTAACACACTTTTTACTTTTCAGAATTTATTAATTGTTATTTATTATTATAATAATTGATCACAGAAAAAGAATGTCACATTTTGGCCGGCGCGCGATTTGCCGTCGGTAAACACACTATTTGATTTTCCGTTTTTATGACCGCTTTGACCGCTTGCAATGATGGTTGGGGGGGAGACTGAGAGCTGTGATAAGAGTGCAGCAGCAGCGACGGCCCAAAGCTTCTTCGAATAACTAGAGCGAACTTGCTGAGCGTAACGAACGAAAGAGGGTGGTGAGTGGGTGGGTGGTGAATGGGTGGCTGGTGAGTGCTGCAGCTAAAGCTACTAAGCCGATCAAGAGCGTTGTGTGCATGTGTGTAAGTGTAGGGCAGCGTTGGCTGCTCAATGCTTCTTCCTCTCCTCTCTCTCCTCTTGCTAGGGCACTGGAAGCTGTGATAAGAATGCAGCGGCAGGTAGCCGCACTGAGAGAGCTTTACTTCTTATTTCAGTGATAAAGAAAAAGAACAAGAGAAAATCGTCCGCGGAGATAATCGTCGCTGCTGCTAGGCAGACTGAAATTTAAGAAGTAAAAGAGAGGGCGAGAGAGCGAGTGCGGCTACCTTGTTAAGTATGCCTGTGCCGGTGATCACAGATATCGAATGTACATAGGTCAAGGGCTCGCTCTCGCTCTCTTACTCAGTTTATCTTTTGCTATTAGCTCGCTGCTAAATTACCATGCCTCTGTATCGGCAGCAACGAATTTATTCTTTCTATGATAGTTAACTGTTAAATCAGTAGAGATTTGCATTGCACTGAATACATCTATTTCCTGCATTTGGCTTACGCTCTAGAAGCGAAGAGGGAGACGAAGAGGGAGACGAAGAGTACATAGAAAATGTAGATTACTTTGAAGAGTTCTTCTCTTTGATTCTCTCTTCCTATGCTTATGCATTGTAAGGGTGATTTTAATTATTGCGTTATTTTGTCTTTGGCGTATGCATTGTTGTAATTGTTTCTTGCATGGGTGGAATGGGAGACGGAAAATGCGTGGATGATGTACATAAGTCAACTTGACCATAGCCAAAATACTTTAATGTGAATAGCTATGTATATTTGATCCATCTCTTCATTGCAGGTAATGCAGGGCAGACAATTAAGAGCGCACCTTTGCTGAAATAATCTGAAAGCGGCTTTTTGCAATAGGGACTTGTGTTTGCTGTTGTTGCTTTGGCTTCTTATCTGTTTGGGGCGGGGGGAGATGGGAAACGAGCGACAAAAAACTGTAACAATTTGAATAGTTCTTTTATTTGATTCTCTTTTCCTACTGCATGTGGGGTCAGTACAATGCCCTGAAGCGGGGGCGCTTCAGTAAGAGCATCTTTGCTTTTGCATTATGTGAGTTCTTGTAATTGTTTTTTTTTGCTTTGGCGTACGCGTCGTTGTTGTTGCTGCCTGTCAATGCTTTTACATATGTACATACATAGGTGGAATGGAAGCTTGACCATAGAACAAATATTTTAATGTGAAGAGTTATATTTGGTTCCCTCTCTTCACTGCAGACAGGGCTTTTTGCAATAGGGATTTGTGTGTGTTGTTGTTTTTTTGGTTTGTGCTCTGTATGGGGAGGGGGAGATAAGCCACGAAAATTTGTAATAATTTGAATATTTCTTATATTTGATGCTTTCCTCCTACAGCATGTGGTGTGGGTATAATGCTCTAAAGCGGGGGCAAAAGTTAAGAGAGCAGTAGCGGCCTAGGCTTTTACATTGTAGAGAGTATTTGTAATTGTTTTTTGGCGTTGGCGTATGCATCGCTGTTGTTGTTGCCTGCCAATTCTTTACATGGGTGGGAATGGGAGAAGGCGAGTGCGTGGATGACGTAAGTCAGACCATATACTCGTACATATGTAAATACATAACTTAGCTTTCGATGTGTCAAATTCATTCCACTCTAGCGCGCTGCAGTTGTCGGATCCTGTTCGTGCTCTGCTCTGCTCTGCTCCTTCACTTGATCATTTTTCTGCGCCATTTTGACACAGAATCCGGAAAGCCCTCACCCTCCCCTCCCCCACACACACACAAACACATCTGCAGTCTGCCAGAGGCAACTCACATACCCCTACCAATGTCCTGCCCCTTCAAGTTTCCACACCCTGCAGTGGAGAATGCAAAATCATACGAGAAAAAGCTAAAAATATTGCTGCAGAAGGATATTTTTTTTAACACTAATAAGTTTATTATTACGTGTTTATTTTTTATGCACATATGCACAAAAGGCTTCATAATTCTGATTGGCTGTCGCACCGGTAGGGGAAATGAATGGTGTGGCTTCGTGTCTGCTGTCATAATTCTGATCGGCAGCTCTGCTGCAGCGAAAATATTTCGGGTGGCTTTGGCCATATGCACAAAGAGCTCCATAATTCTGATTGGCTGTCGCACCGGTAGGGGAAATGAATGGTGTGGCTTCGTGTCTGCTGTCATAATTCTGATCGGCAGCTCTGCTGCAGCGAAAATATTTCGGGTGGCTTTGGCAATATGCGCAAAGAGCTTCATAATTCTGATTGGCTGTCGCACCGGTAGGGGAAATGAATGGTGTGGCTTCGTGTCTGCTGTCATAATTCTGATCGGCAGCTCTGCTGCAGCGAAAATATTTTGGGTGGCTTTGGCCATATGCACAAAGAGCTCCATAATTCTGATTGGCTGTCGCACCGGTAGGGGAAATGAATGGTGTGGCTTCGTGTCTGCTGTCATAATTCTGATCGGCAGCTCTGCTGCAGCGAAAATATTTCGGGTGGCTTTGGCAATATGCGCAAAGAGCTTCATAATTCTGATTGGCTGTCGCACCGGTAGGGGAAATGAATGGTGTGGCTTCGTGTCTGCTGTCATAATTCTGATCGGCAGCTCTGCTGCAGCGAAAATATTTCGGGTGGCTTTGGCCATATGCACAAAGAGCTCCATAATTCTGATTGGCTGTCGCACCGGTAGGGGAAATGAATGGTGTGGCTTCGTGTCTGCTGTCATAATTCTGATCGGCAGCTCTGCTGCAGCGAAAATATTTCGGGTGGCTTTGGCCATATGCATAAAAGGCTTCACATTTCTGATTGGCTGTCGCACCGGTAGGGGAAATGAATGGTGTGGCTTCGTGTCTGCTGTCATAATTCTGATCGGCAGCTGAAAGAGCGAAAATATCAGTAGTGCGCTCATACACACTTGCAAACAAGCAAAGTACGTGAGAATGCATGAGCACACATACACTCTCACTACTCGCCGGGTAGCTGATGCCTGCCCTGTTGGTGCGGTCAATTTCAATGTATGAAATTTCGCATCTATATATTGTATGGTTAGTGAAAATGCTTAGCCTTTGGCGACCTACAGCACTCATACCAGTGCTGTTAAACTTACATCCTATATCGCTATTTCTTGCACTACGGCGGCAAAATCAGCTAAATTCAAATGTATTTTATTTTATGAAATTTACATTTAATTCAAACGTTAAAAATGATTTTATTTTTCAAAAATATCGATCCATTTACATAATATACGCGTAATGTGTGTGTAAAGAAAATGTATGTGAAATGCTCTGCGTTGAATTCTCATTCTCTGACCATTTATCCATATTGTTTTTTTGTTTTTCGGAGCTCTGGGGGTCGTGCGGGAGTTCGTACAATCTCATTTGATGAGACTTCGTCTACTTAGTGCGTGTTGTTGTGTTGTTTTGTTTTGTTTCGTTTCGTTTACATACAAAGATTTACAGTGTGGACTCACTTCGACTTAAGTTTTATCATAATTTAGTTGGCATGGAGTTGCCAAGAAATAGACAGTAAAATATACATCTACAATAAATATATGCGACTATCCCGGGACTGTCGCAGCGGCAGCGCATGCCTTTAGTACATAGAATGTACGGAAACCAAGAGAATGCCTTAAAGCTATAATCAGCATGCCTATTCAGTGTGTTTTAGTTTTGTTTTCGTTTTGGAAAGAATATGAGAAACGATCAAGTCAGAAATCGAACTAAGTCTCTGGTGTGGTTGTGGTGGTGTCAATTTCAGTTAATTAGGAGCCGAACTTGAAGGATGAGGGAACTGTTGTCTGGGGGAAGGCGAAGCCGCCTTGCTTCTCGATTAGCTTCGATTCCTTGGCCGCCTTCCGTTGATCGGCGGTCACGACCACATCCTGAAGCGCCCTTGCCTGCTCAGGGGTAAGGTTTGACGTCAGCAGCGCATACCAGGCCTGATCTTGGGCAGAAAGTGCTAAAGGTAGCAAGGAACAGAGTCAGAAAAGAAGGAATCTCTGGAAGGCATCATCATCTCTAAAACGAACCTGTGATAACTTCCTTAAATGTCCAGTATTCATCGATGGCGCTATCGTTCTCCTCGTCGTCAATTGGCGTGGTGAAGGTCTCGAGACCCGTCTCGTTGAGGTCCTCCACAGACTCCTCCGCGTCGTCATTCGACTCGTCATCGTCGTCCTTAACCTCGGCCTTGACCTCAAAGCCAGCCTCGCCCGCTTTCGCTTTGGTGAACTCAGCCAGTTTGTCCAAATAGTTGGGCGCCATTTCATCCATGTCGTCCTCATCGCTGGACAGAGCCTCCTCACAGTCATCGCCATCCTCCTCCTCCTCCTCCTCTTCATCCTCCTGGGCCCTGGACTCATAAGCCCTCTTCAAGCCATCGAAGAGCAGGATCAGCGAGGGCACAATCTTGCCAGCCACCTCACTCAGCACCTGTGGCTTGGCGTCGCCCAACGAGATGAGTGTGCACAGGCCGAGGACACACAGTTTGCGATCGTGAATGCTGAAAAACGGGATGGGGTTACACCAGAATCATAGTGAGGGTGTCGTCGCACAAGCCTTACCCCAGGAAACAGTCGGTGTCGTGGAGCCATTGCTTGATGAAATGCGAGCTAATTGGTTCGTTATTCGGCTGCGACATCTTGTCCAGAATGGAGAGCAGCAGCTGGGGATTGTAGTAGAGGGCCGCAATCACCACCTGGAGGCACATGGTGCGCAGCTCCGACGACTGAACCTCGCGTGTTAGACGCGACAGAGCCAGCTCCACAAACATGTGTATCACGGAATCGATTTGGCCCTTGCACTGCAGAATGATGACCTCCATCAGTTTGGCTGCATGGCACTCTGGATCCTCGCCAGGATTGCCTGTGAGCATCTGTCGGGAGAGCATACGATACACGATAATGGTCACTGGTTCGAAGGGAGGGGGGAAGGAGTCTGTACCGTTTTGCACATGTCGAGTATGGCCAGGAGGCGGTTCGGATTGGAGAGGAAGGCTGGTGTATCGACCGTCACATAGTTATGCAGCGCCGGCATAATGTCGATGAAGTAATCGACGCCATCCTTCTTGAATACCTGATAGATCAGCTCGAGCATTCGCCACATTTCCGGGGAAATGGCCTTGCACGTCAGATCGTACACCAGAGAGAACGTTTCCTCGTAGAAGTCTGTGTCCCGAGCAAATGAAATGAAAGATTAGAATGATCAAAGATCAAAAGAAGGATCATCCCTTTCTCTCTTACCCGTAATGTTGTGCTGGAAAATGTGACCCACCACATTGATGACAATGGGATGCAGATTGAGCAGCACCTCGGGATGCTCCTCCATCACACTCAACAGGGTCTCGATTGTGTTGAGCAGACTCATGGCGGTGATGGCCTTCTCATCGGATCCCTCCTCCGACTCGAGCACCTGGCTGAAAGTCGTGGCCAAATGCTGGCAGATCTCGGTGGCCACCGGCAGCAGCTGTGTGGTGAAGGTGCAGACAATTTTCTGCATGACATTCGTCAGATCCTCATTCTCCGTCTCCCGAATGATGGTCAACAGCTCCTTGGTGATCTCCTTGATCTGTGCCTCCACATATGGCGGCGCCTCGTCCTGGGACGATAGGAACATCTGCAGCCCAATGGCGGCCTCCACTTTTACGGGCAACTCCTTGTCTGTCAGCAGGGCATTGGTGGTCAGCCGCATGATCTCTGCCAGAACTTGGGGATTCTTGATCTGTACATCGCAGAAATAGTGCAGCACCCAGCAGGCACGTGCCCTCATATGGCCAGCGGGATTCTGGAACTCGGGAAACACATATGTCGTCAGCATGGACTCCACCTGGTCCCTGTACAGGGCCTTCTTCAGCAGGACATCGGCCAGGGTGCCGATCATGTGCAGGGCTCCGTCCTTCTGCTTGTTATCTGCCTGCTGTGACGTTATGATCTGCATTATTGTGGCCATGGCCTTGGGCAGGATACCCTTGCGCTTCTTGCAGATGGAGTGCAGCAACGATTGGGCAGCCGGCACAGGTGTGGCATAGTCCTCAAATATGTCTGCAAAGGGCAACAGCAGTTAGCAAGACTGAATGCTATTCTGTCGTTCATGTCAAGAGAAACTCTTACCAAACTTCAAGCGAATGTACTCATAGGGATCGCTCTCCCAAAGCTCCTGATCGGAGTCCGTGAAGGACATGATGGGAAAGATGACGTCCTGTATGACAGCCACCATATGGGGCTTGATCAGCTTCCAGGTGTAAGCATGGCTTACGCTGCAACAGGACAGTGGCAAATGTAAGCAAAAGGAATGGAGCAAATCGAAAAGATACTTACGCATTCTTGAGATAGTTTAGCACATCGGTGAGGACACGCGGAGAGACATAGACTCTGTTGCGGTACTGGTCGAGGATCTTGAGGAGCACCTCCAAAACACCCTGGCTGAAGGTGGGCAGATACCATTCAGAGAACTTTTGGTACTTTTCACTAACCACATTGCTGGGACTTCCATAGCTACACATCAATAAAAAAAGGCAAACTATTATTTCGAGTTCCTTCAATGTATGTTTTTGTGTTAACGGACCGCTCGAACATGCGGACCATGATGTGGAGGGCCCACTTCTTGGTTTTCCAATAGGGGAATTCGGTGCGTTCATCTTCATCCAGGTGCGAGCAATCGGGCACCTCACGATCGGCAATCTGGCGACAGATCTCCATCCACTGCGAGAAGATCTCCTTGGTGATGAGATCCAGCGGCAGGCTGTACTGCGTGAGGGCGTAGTAGATTTTGAGTATTTGTTTCTGGAGGAGAACCGACTGCTCCGACTGTTCGTTGAGCAGCCTGATTATCAGCTGATATATCATCGGCAGAAGTAGATTCATGGCCTCGTTGAGCGGTGTGCGCTCCTCGGATCGCTTGTACTCGTACGTCTTCACCAGTTGATACATGGTGAGCAGCGCTCCGTTCCAGCCATTCAGATCCTGGTTCTGCAGATAGATGCTGATGTTGTCCACCACCTGGGGCCAGCGACCGGGGAAATCGCTCTTGATGATGTGATTAACGCAGACGGATAGCTGAACCCTGCAAAGAACAGTTACACAGCCCAGAATTAGTCCAAAATGAAATGAAACCAACCCCAACCCTAACCCCAAACTCGATCCAATTGCTTACCTGATCAATTCGGGGGCATGTACAATGGCATCCACAATGGTGCCACGGATCATGGCCCGATCCTGTTCGTGTATGGAGAAGGGTATGGGCTCGCCCGGCTTCGCCTCGTGGTCCGACCAGCTGCTGTTGATCAGATTCTTCAAGTAGACAGCACCCGCCTGACGCACCGGCTGCTCCAGTGTCGTTTGCATAACAATTTGCAGAATGGTGGGCACAAATCCAATAATTTTGTGTATCTGCGGGGGGGGAAAAAGAAAAAAATAAATGAAATGTAGACGATGATGTTGATTATTTTCCCTATTTTCCCCCCGATTTGTTTACACAGCTGTTGCTGGCGGGATGAGTAAGGCGGGCGTGCCACAATGGCCTCAAGTTAAGAGAATTATTTGCCAAAAGCATTACAATCCCGTATCGATGGCACCCGCCGACCCTACCCAGAGGTGGATGAGGTGGAGGCATCACTTTAAATTCTGTTCACAATCCCCCAATGAATATATGGTATGGTAGGCAGGCAGCAGAGCCATGGAACCGAAGCCGTGAGCAGCCGCCGGTGGTCGACGACAATTTGCCATAAATGCTGATAAAGTTAATTAACCAATAGAATTATGAGGTAGGGGGCTGGGGAGGGCTGAGAGGGAGACGAGCATGCAAATCGTTAGATGCTGACTCAGTCGTAATGAGCATGCCCATGGCACAGTGGAGCCAAAGCAATTGGGTAATTGATGGAACAAATGAAAACGTCTCTAATTAAGATTCTGTCCTCAGAGACACTGGAAACTGGAAACCCGCTCAATCTGGAAAGTGGATTGCGTAAGAATTGAAAATAAACTTGAAACTTTTAATGGGAAAAACATATTTCGCACGCACAGTGCCAGGAAGGAACCACCAGCCACCAGCCACCAACCACCACACCATTCCCATACATCATTCTGGGAAAAAAATTACTTGTTGCGGTGCCAGCAATGGGCGATGGGCGAGCGGAGGAACATAACTCCCTGCCACAAGGTTATTGATAGATGATTGGTAAAACCAATAGAGCTTCTGCTCTTTCTTCCTCGACTCGACCGATATCGGTTTACTATTGGACAGAGGCCCCATTACACCCGCTACACCCACATCCACACCCACACTCATACCGCCACTGACACCAACACCAGCACAGACACCGACACCCACACACAAATCACTGGGCAATGCAATTGTAGAGTGAGAGGGATGGGAGGTTAAAAGCGAACAATTAAAAAAGCACATGGTTTTTGACGATGGCGCCACCTTAAAGGTGTTTTACATTTATTTGCCGCAGTCATGGTGGCGATTAAGGATGAAGGACATACCTGGGCCAGTTGATCCTCGGCGGCCTTGCGCTGCTCGGGATTTGGATCAATAGTTGCGCGCAACAGTTCCGTCAGTTTTTGTGCCTCCATTTTCGCCTAGTCGTTGGTCGCCTCTCTCTCTCACGCTTATTTCCTATTGAATGCACGTTTTGCCGGTCGTTGCTGTTCCTTTGCACAGAACCAATGCGACCACAAAGCACCCGCCAGTTGCTCTATATCTTTCACAAATTTCTACACAACGCCACTGCAAGGGCCTAGTTGCAGATATATGCACCCTATATAGCTATACGGAAAAACGTGGAAAAGGCTTATGGAGGGCCACACACCAGAGGTGGAAAAACATCGATGTTACCATCGATGCATCGATGTTTTTTCCACTTTTTAAACATCGATTTTTTATGGCGAAACATCGATGTTTTTATCGATAGGCCCTCAGGCCTGAACAATAATTTTAAGGACTCCGTTTGGTTGGATTGTTTGTAAAATAATGTTTATAAAACTTAAGTGAGCATGACATGCGACGTAAGAAAACGTAAGTGAGCATGGAATGTCACGTCATTTGGAAACTTAACCGTTGGTATGGACATACCCCTTTTCATTTCATTAATGTTAAAATTCTTTTTTTCCACCAATAATGTTCTCTTGTGTATACGTATCTTTTTGAATTTTTTTCACTTTGTTTTTCCACTAATGTTTTCTGTACGTTATCTTTTTGAAACTCAACCAAATATGTGTCTTGCAAAAAAATCGATGTTTGAGAAAAATATCGATGGCTGCAGTTAGGACCCAAACATCGATTATATCGATGTTAGCATCGATATTTCTCCAGCTTTACTGAACACTGCTAAAGTGAGTGACACATCTTTTGACGGAGGTGTGGTTAAAAATAGATAAAATTTACTGGTTATCAGCCGTAGAACAGGACTTAAATTGCATTGTTGTGAAGCGTGAGCAACAGTAACACAAGCACAATCATTAAGGACAATGACAGGCAGGCTACCGGCATGCGTAATCGATGTGGGCACCGGGTAAGTTTGGTCGCCGCCACCGCCTGCGGGGGTCTCCAATTGGAAAAAAATAGGTCGTCTGTCTGATTGCGATGTTTACGTTTGCAGCTACTCGAAGATGGGATTTGCTGGCAACAAGGAGCCACAGTTCATCATCCCCTCGGCCATAGCCATCAAGGAGTCGGCTCGCGTGGGTGACACCAATACGCGGCGCATCACGAAAGGCATAGAGGACCTGGACTTTTTCATTGGCGATGAAGCCTTCGATGCCACTGGCTACTCCATTAAGGCATGTCGCCGCACTGATAAGATTATCGACATTTCTTTCATTTTTATCATCGCCTCTGCAGTACCCGGTGCGTCATGGTCTGGTGGAGGACTGGGACTTAATGGAACGTTTCCTGGAGCAGTGCATTTTCAAGTACTTGCGAGCGGAGCCCGAGGATCACTACTTCCTGCTGACTGAGCCGCCACTAAATACGCCCGAGAACCGGGAATATACGGCGGAAATTATGTTCGAAACATTCAATGTTCCTGGCCTTTATATCGCGGTGCAGGCCGTGCTGGCCCTGGCCGCCAGTTGGGCTTCCAGATCGGCCGAGGAGCGCACCCTCACCGGCATTGTGGTGGACAGTGGCGATGGAGTGACGCACGTCATACCCGTGGTAAATATACCGCCCTTACCCTCCCGTCCCATATCTTATCAGCAAATGCTTTTGTGACAAAATGTAAAGTAGGAATTGCTTTGGAATAGCCACATCCACCACATCCATTGTGGTGTATAATATAGAACTTAAAATCAAGACCTTATAAACAATTTCAAGAAGTTGGCTAGTTCGTCCGATCTTAGGAAACGGATCTTGTGTATGGTGCCCTCAGTACAACGTACACCAGGACCGTATAGAATCAGTTCAGAAAAACTTTTTACTTTTTGCTCTGCTGGTGTCGCTTGTGCCACTTGATGGTGCAGTCATTGCATATCAACGTCCTAAAGATTTAATTGATCAAACCTGTCTTTCTTTAGGCTGAGGGCTACGTGATTGGCTCTTGCATCAAACACATACCCATTGCTGGGCGCAATATCACATCCTTTATCCAGAGCTTGCTGCGTGAACGGGAGGTGGGCATACCGCCCGAACAGAGCCTCGAAACTGCCAAAGCGATCAAAGAGAAGCACTGCTACATCTGCCCCGACATTGCCAAAGAGTTTGCCAAGTACGACTTTGAGCCAACTAAATGGATTCGCAACTTTTCGGGCGTCAACACGGTCACCAAGTCGCCATTCCACGTCGACGTCGGCTACGAACGCTTCCTGGGACCGGAGATCTTCTTCCATCCCGAGTTCTCAAACCCCGACTTTACCATACCCCTCTCGGAGATTGTCGACAACGTCATCCAGAACTGCCCCATCGATGTGAGGCGTCCGCTGTACAACAACATTGTGCTCAGCGGTGGCTCCACCATGTTCAAGGACTTTGGCAGGCGTTTGCAGCGCGACATCAAGCGGTCGGTGGACACGCGCTTACGCATCAGCGAGAACTTATCCGAGGGACGCATTAAGGTTAGCTCACTCACTCTCTCTCTCTCTCTGTATATCGAATGAGTCATTTTTATATGTTTCACAGCCAAAACCAATTGACGTTCAAGTGATTACGCATCACATGCAGCGGTATGCAGTGTGGTTTGGCGGCAGCATGTTGGCCTCAACGGTGAGTTAGGATCGGCAGGAGAGGGAGTCGTTATAGCATCATCATCATGATTTTCGATTATTGTTTCTATTTACAGCCCGAGTTCTATCAGGTGTGTCACACAAAGGCCGCCTACGAGGAGTATGGTCCCAGCATTTGCCGTCACAATCCCGTCTTTGGCACCATGACATAATTGATCTGTTCCGATTGATTTTTGATTCGATTCAGTCGGTGCCCGTCCTGTCCAATGCAGCAGCGGCAACTTTTTTTAAATTTCAGTCTATTTACTTTGATTATGTATTCCACACGCTAAAGTATTAGTAACGATTTTGTTTTCCTTTTCCCCCTTATGTGTTTAGCTTTTAAATGTTTCTGCAATTGTGTCAATTCTCTCTCTCTTTCTTTACGGCCAGTTTACGGCTTTACGGCTAGTTTAAGCTTAAAAATTCTTTAAAACAACAATTCCGATGTCGGCCCGTTTGGCATGCCACTCTGTAAGGTGCATTATTTCTAGAAGATCAGATTAAGTTCAGAACCCTCCCCCCCGCCCCTCTCTATCATCTCTAAACACTTCACTCTTACATATATTATATACATATACGGAAAAACGCTGTACTTGTCATAGTAATATTTATAATTGCAATAACTGCGAAGCGATAAAGGTTTACACAAAACAAAACGGAATGAAATGAAAGAAAAAGACAAAAAAAAAACATAAAAGAGAAGAGATACGAATTATTGTGGAGAAATCTGTTTGTTATATTGATAGGGCGTAATTGAAATGGCATTAAATAAATCAATAAAACATTCTTTAAGCTCAAAACGTGGCTCCTTTGATCTGGAAGCTTGTACTGGAAAAGTTTTATTCAATGCATTGTTCATATGTTCTGTGTGTGGGTGGATGCTGTGGGTGTGTGTGTTCGTTCGTTCAAATTGATCTAATATATGTATATATCATTTGATGTATATATATATATATATATATGTATAGTAGTATATCTTTTCATATTGTATATAAATTTTGTGACGGTGTCGATTTAGCTGAGGGAATATAGCAAAAAGGTTCGGTGTTTCCAAAAAACGGTTTCAAAATGTTGACTTTTAAATAATTGACTAGTCCACATAGTCGCTGGAGCCCTCCTCCTCGTCGTTGCTGCTGCTCGACTGGGCGGCTGCCGTTTCGGGAGAGCGCAGATGCTCCGCAACGCGAAAGTTCTGCAGAAAGTCTCGCATGGCATCCATCATCAAAGTGAGCGACTGGTGCAGGCCAGCCTCTGCAATCATTTCAGATAATGATTTTCGATAAACATTTGAATTATTAATTGGGGAGGCTGAACAAACCTTCGGCTTCGCCGTTGGCTGGCCTGGCCAGATGCTCTCCAGCTGCTGCTGCTGCTGCTGCCCCACCGTCAGCTGGCGCTGGGACTGCTGCCGGCCCTGCTCCTGCAGCCTGGGGCTGTTGTTGACCTGCCGCAATGTTGTTCAGATTGAACGATGGCAATAGGGATTGGAAAAACATCGATACAGAGCTGCTGGGGTTGTTAGTGGGACTGCTGCTAGATGAGGACTTTCTGCAAAGGATATATGTATGTATATATAGAATGTTTGAGGTGAGGTCTACAGCTATTGTCGTACCGTTGATAGCAATTGACACTGTCTGGCGGTGGCAGTGGATCGTAGGTCATAATCGCCTGCTTCTCCTTGGCCACAAACACGGCCAGGGGAACCTTCTCCTTGTAGTCGGAGAGTATCACATGCCGCAGAATGGGTCGTGGCGGAGTTCCGCCATAGCGCACGGATCGTTTCTCTTTGTATTCATTGACCACAGGGTCTTTGCTTTCGATGCGATCGAGCACGATGTTGACATTGGACTCCAGCCACGGCAGCACCTCGGTCGAACGCCAAACGACTCGGGCACGGCACACATACAAGCACACGAGCTGGTGCAGGGCTGGCGATTGACTGGCGGGGAGGGGAGGGAGAGACCAATAACGTATTAGATAGCGATTAGATTAGATCGGCACCCTCTTCCAGGTTCCAGAACACTCACTTTCCCGAAACATCCGAGAAGAAATATGACGAGGACAGCACGCGCTTGTCCGTCTGCACCGACATCTCGTCCAGAAGTGGCCTCAACACAGCCGGGAACATGAGGAGTGCATATTGCAGAGCCTCGTTGGAGCGTTCACAGGCGCCGTGCAGCGTGTACAGGGCTAGGGCGTAGGAGTAGGCCATGTTGGGGAGCTGCGACAGATTCCGGGCGACATTGTACTCCTCGTAGAACTCCACCAGCCAGTCAAACTGTTTGCTCCTCAAGGCATAGTAGTCGATGACCAGAATCATGGCCAGCGGATCCGTTTCTGGCTGGAGACTCAGCAGCAGCTTAGAGATTTCGAACGCTGTGCGGCTGCACGCACGCTCTTCAAGATATTGGGCATGCTTGAAGAGCACAATGTAGAAGGAGCGGTTCTCCTGGCGACGATAGTCCAGGCGGCAGTTGCCCGACGTCAGGCTGAAGTTGATGTGCAGCGACGACTCCAGCAAGAGGAGGGCGCGCTCCAGCAGCTCGGCGGCCAGGGCAAAGTCCTCGGTCATCTTGCAGACTTCGCTCAGCTGGACCAGCGAGTCCACGTGGTAGGGGCAGCGCTTGATTAGCGTGATCAGAAACTCCGAATCGATGCGCTCCAGGGCAGAGAGAAACATGTGCTGCACTCCCTGATAGTACTGGCTATGCTCGAATGCGAACCACTGCACTGCATCGTTGCTACTGCTCTTCGTGGACTTTGAGGAGCCAGGCGACTCGATTGTCGGCAGCAGTTGCATCGTGATGGTGTTCTTGGTCAGCGGTGGCCAGGACTCCCTGGCCGTTACCATGTAGGTGGACTTCAAAGTGGGCTTCTGGCGGCCACGCTTGGTTCTGCACAAAAATTGTAGCCAATTAGAGCGTAGAGACGCAATAGTTCAGTGGGGATCACTTACTCCACTTTGACCACCCGCTTGCCAAAGGTCCGTCGCATCTCGTTGTGCGAATTTAAGTGCCGCAGTTCCACGCTAAGCAGCTTCTTGGTTCCCGAACCGCCAGGAGCTCCAGCGCCAGCGGCAGCGGCAGCAGCTGTCTGCTGCTTCATCGATTGCCTGGGCACTGCATCGTAGACTTTGCCCAACAATGGATCCTTCTCGAAGTATTTGTCCTGCCGCTCGTTGTCCTCGCTGCTGATGTGATTGCCGCTGGACTTGGCCTTCTTCTTGCGCTTCTTTTTCTTCTTTTTGGCAGCGGCACTGGAGTTTGGCAAAGCAGCCGACGGATGCTCCGTTTCGTTGTCGTCCTCCTTGAACTCACTCTCCGAGAGACTCAGGCCGGGCTGATTCAACTGGAATGGGACACGACGTGGGAGAATGCGACGTTCAGCTGGCAGTCGTGGATTGCATGATTAACACAGGGCAGGGGCTGGTACGTACCAGATCAAATGGATTTAAATGCGATTTGCGATCTCTGACAGTATTGTAGTCCTCCAGCTCGTCATTGTCGCTCAATTCCTCACCCTCTTCGTCGTCGGGCGGCGGCGGCAGCTTGTCAGAATCGCCCTGCAGTTTTTTCAGCATACGCGCGGACATAGTTGTAGACCAGCGGCTCAATATTATATTTTATTTAAAAATTTGACTATTTTTCGTACAAAATACGTGTGTATTGGCCAATACAACTAAATATTGACAAAATACGTGTGTTACAAAAACAATTTGCGGTTTTTTTTGGGCCCTATTTTATTTATTTTGTGTCTGACCCTCAGAAAGATACCGAACTAGACGTCACAAATTACAAAATATACCGTAAATATACTATACTGACGAATAATATATAATCATATTCAATCAGATTCTTGGATTTTGATATTCGGTTGAACTAAATAATTAAATAGATAGGACGCTAAGTCCTGAACACATAATTTTATTCGATCAGGAAAGTGATCAAGACTGGCTAATTTTGAGTACTCATCGATATAGATATGTCTTTTTTTCGACATTTTCGAAAGCAATTGAGATTTTAATTGCTAACGATCAAGAATTCAATGCCGATCACGAATTGGTATTCGATGATGCCGGGACCTGGCTCTAAATGGCATTTCTACATGATTGGGTTTGCACAACGAGGTGAGTCAATAGTGCGTTTTAAAAAATAATGGAAAATACTAGAAAATAATTTACAAGGTGTGTGAGCTAGACAGGGTGGCAAGAATATCAGTGTGACCACGAACTTATTGATCAAATATACGGACCTCCAGAAATATACCGTCTCATTTTCAAAATGTACCGTAAATATACAAATGAAAAACTAGCTTAACCTCCTCTATTTAAACTGGAGAAAACTTCACCTAAATAAGTGTTCGTAGCCGAACCACGTATTCCGACTAACGGAGGCACTATTTGTGACAAAATGATATTTTCCAGCACACACAGTGATTATTTATGCGATAGTATATCGATACATTATTGAGTGTCCACCAACAACAGCATAACTATTTTAAAAAAAACCGCAAAAGTTCTCGTCAAAATTTTGCAATTCAGAAAGGCCGCATTTGGTGGGTTATTTTTGTTATATATTTTATTTGAACACGTTCATTTACGTTCCTGTACTGTGTTCCGTTATTTTAGATACATTTTCTTTCAATTGATAATGCAGAATATGTGCAGAGTGTGCATGGAAACGTCCGGACTATTCAAAACTCGTAAAAGACTCTCACTTAATAGTCATACGCAGAACGAAAGTTAAAGTGCTTCAATAGTAAAAATGTATTACCAGCTTGAGCAAAAATCTGTGTGTATATGTACATATGTATGTACATATATTAAGATAATAAAGAAAAACTTATAAATTCAATATAGGTTCTAGACGTTTACCAGATGGAAATTCCCGGATATTATAAAATAGCTTATAGGACTCTGACTTTAATGAAAACATGGACATGTCAGATATAAATGTGAATATATAGTTAAAGAATATGAAATGCAATTGGGAAACTCGTACAACTTTGACTTGAGCATCTTCATGAGTACCCCAGCTTGTATGCCTTCTGAAAATCTCCTCTAATCTTTAGCTTGCTGGTCATGTAAGCCGATGTCTGTTATAACGGCTGCTTCAAGCACTTTATAATCGACAAAGAGCTGCCATGTTTCCGGACTGATCAAAAACGTCACTCTACAACACTGCTACCGAAACATATCGGAAGGAAGACGAAAAGGGAACGCAGTAAGTCCATGAAAGTTTTTAAAAAACGAAATATTATAGTATATTCCATAGCAGATGGCAGCCAATACAATCAAACAATCGCCCACGGCCCTCTGGCTCTGTGGCATGTGCAACCATTTGTTAAAGACTTCCAGCGTCACAATTAAAGCTTTGAGTATTCTAAATGTGGCACGCAAAGTGAATGCAGATCTGCGGCCCGATACGCAAATATGCAAGGATTGCTTCCACAGCCTTGTCAAGAAGTACATCATGAAGAATAGACGAGCCCTGGATCATCGAAGGAAGAATCAGGGCAATAAATCCCAAACTAGGCCAGCGGCACTGAAGATGCCCCCCAAAGCAGTCATACATCGGCGGATATGCGGCCTGGGAGAGCACTTGCTGAAGCTTCCCAACTACACATTTGAGGGTAATTCGAAATTGCTGGGATTTGCTCGCCGGATCAATCCCGAACTGCGACGTAAGACAATGGTCTGCATGAAGTGCTTCAAGAGTCTTGAGAAGATATACAAGTTAAAGGCGCAATATTTACGCATGCTCCACACACAGAATGTGGACGACACTATCGACATCTCGGACGATAGCTCATGAACTATGTTGCGCAGTTGCAAATATCTTACTTTTATCATTTTCATTTCCTTATATCATTACAAATAAATACCATACCTACAATTCACATCGTATTCTTAAATTGTTGTCATTTTCAATACATTGGCCTAACAAACAGCTTAATGTCTTAATAGCCGATGCTAACTTCCCAGCACTCTTACCGTCGGCGTCACTGGCTATTTTCGGCTGAGAGGTCCTCAGGAACCTTGTCGCTCTGCTTAAACTCCCATCCCATTTAGATCGATTGGACACCATTGACCTGGGCAATCTCAATCGGCAATTTCTTTACATCGTGAGTGCCGAGAACTCGCATAGTTCGTCCACATTCCATATTCCATAACCCTATTTACTGTTTGTTTCCAGCTCCGACTGGAACTTCCAGAAGTTCGATGTGAATCGCATGTGTCTTAGTGCCTCGGTAATTACACAGTTGAATACTGTCGCTGCGCGCTTAAGTGAAACTGTCATCGGCTCATTGAACTGGTTCCGTCCGAACCAATGTGAACTGGCAGCGACTGTTTGAATTTGAATTCAAATGTGGAATTCGGTTTGCCATGAAAGTTCCGTAAACTTCATTTTAAAGAGAAGTAACTTTGTGAACATAGGAAACGACTTGTCGTCGCGTCGCCAACAAAATTGAGAATATTCGTAACACGCCCGAGACACAGAGACATATTTAACACAAATTTGTAAAGATATTGCGAACGAAGTTTTTATTTTGGTATAATACGCTTTTGCGCCATGGACACGCTGCCCGACGCGGTGGCCCAGGAGTCACCCAGCAAGCCGCGTCGCCCGCGTGACGTACTGGACTGCGCAGTGGTGGTCGCCACCACGGCCATGAAGCCCAAAGCGTCCAAAGTGGAAGGATCCAAGAAATTGAAGAAGAAACTGGAGATTGTCGAGTGCGAGAATCAGTCGCTGACCAAGACCATCAGTGACAAGAACAAGGAGATTACGGCACTGAAGCGATCCGTGGACTCGCTCAACGATGTCCTTAATTCGGTGCCCATTGACGAACTACGCTGCAACTCCTCGATAGCCAGCACCAAGATACTTGAGCTGAGCAAGAAGAATCGACAGGTGCGCGCAGAGTTGGAGCAGATGAAGAATCGGATGGAGAAGAAGGACCAGCAGATCGGAAAGATGGAGCGGGAGCTTAAGGCCAGCGAGGAGAAGATCCAACAGCACCAGGATATACTCAAGAAGGGCAGCTCGGCGGAAGAACTGCAGGCGAAGCTGACTGGCATTCAGCAGAAGCTCTTTGAGTCGCGCAACAAGAACACGGAGCTGCAGAACCAACTGAAACTCGCTCAGAAGTGCCTCCAGCACGAGATCGGCGAGAACTGCAACATTAACATTCTGGCCAATAATCTCAATCAGGCCAATTGGCGCGGACGCGCCCAGCAGATCCTCAATCTGCAGCAGAAGGTGCAGGAGCTGCGGGCCCGCGTGGAGTTCTACGAGGAACGGATGTCCGATCGCTCCGAGTATGCGCCCATTCCTGTCGGTTCGGATCTGGATAGTGCCTCTGGCTATTCGCGGACACCCCGCACGGCGGGCGGCAGCAGCGGCGGCGGCGGCAGCACCTCCACTGTTGATGCTCTATGCGGTAGTGCCACCTTTGACCGCTTCACGCCTGGGGTACGCAAAACCGAGATCCTGCACCAGGCCAAGGTAGAGGCATTGGAGAAGAACATCGTGGAGCTGCAGTCGCAGCTGGAGGAGCAGCGCAACCGCACCCTGGCGCTCAAGGTGCGCAACAAGACGCTGAACGAGGAGGTGGTCAAGTACAAGATGCGCTCCTCGGAGCTGGAGGAGCAGACCGACTACAATGGCATCAATATGAGCACCTTGGGCGAGAAACTCGACCGCCAGCGCTTCCAGTACGAGACGCGTCTGGACGACATGCGCGCGGATCTGACACGCGTGACGGAGGAGAGGGACAATGCCCGACGACAGATGGAGGAGCTGAGTGGCATGCATCTGGAGCTGGAGACGATACTCAAGCAGAAGGAGGTGGCAGTGGCGAGTCTGCAGGATATGGTGAAGAAGCTGGAATTGGATTTGCGTGCACTCTCCGGGGGATTCCTATTCTCATGTCGCGAGTTTCGCAAGGTAATGCCTAGCTCTCGCTCCCCCATCGCTCTCTCTCTCTCTCTCCTTCTGTCTCTAAAATCTCTCTTTCTTTGATGGCAGGAAGAATTTGTGGGCATTCTGGATGCCCTGGAGGTGGAGAAGAATCAGCTAATGCTCCTCGTCAAGAACCTCAACGATCGTCTCTCGGTGGAGCGTACCAAGTCCGAGGGCATCCAGGAGCAGAATGCCAAGCTCAAGGCCCGCATCAGCCGCCTGGAGGCGAAGATCAGGGAAATGGAGAAGGAGCTGGACATCCAGTCCGATAAGAAGAAGCGCACCCAGCGAATGGCCGAGTATGCCAGTTCGCTGAGTCGCACTTCTCTCAACGGATCGATTGGCTCG
Source organism: Drosophila athabasca (assembly GCA_008121215.1). Classification (NCBI taxonomy): domain Eukaryota; kingdom Metazoa; phylum Arthropoda; class Insecta; order Diptera; family Drosophilidae; genus Drosophila; species Drosophila athabasca. Next base: position 65,566,455 of record CM017796.1, on the reverse strand, counting down.
TTCTCCTTCGAAAACCAATCCCTCTATCAATCTGCTAGCACCTTGAACAGCAACATCTCCGCGGAACCAAAGACAGAGGATCTCAAGAATCAGTACGCTCAGTATATCTATCAACCCAATCCTTATTTCATTCTTTGCTTTTGCTGCAGATTGGAGCTCGCCCAGGAGAAGATCGCCATGCTGACGGAGAAACTCGATTACGTCACCGAGGAAAAGATGGCCGATGCCAAATTGTTTGAGGACACCATGCAGAACTCCAAGGCCATCATTCTGGATACCATTAAGGGTGCCCATGAGGGTCAAATCTCTGGCGGTGATGTTGGGGCATCCCAAAAGCTGCTGGCCGGCTTGCCCGAGCCCCCCACCAGCGACAGTCTCTAAACGTCGAGAGGCCTCTTCCACACTCCACATGATTTCTTTATTTTGATTGTTTAAAACTTTAGTTCTGTTTTTTGGGGAAACACACATGCACACACACGAAAAGCAAACAATTATTCATTTAAAATATAGAAAAAAATGTTGGGAACCAAACAGCGATTGTTGTGTTGTTTTCCTCCTTTCCACGAAGAAGCCTGCCGATGTGCCACTTGGTATCCCTTGGGGCAAAGGGCATGCATAGGTTTTAAATGATTAATAATCCCTAATAATAGCAGGAAACATTCAATTATTTGTATAGATTTTTATTTGATTTGTAACACATTCACAAACAATAAAAAAGGGAAGCCTTTGGCGGTGCTTCTTTCTTTGCTGCTCTCCGCTTTCCATTTCCATTTTGCGATTAGAATAATTCATTTAATTGTTAGGCGAGAGAGAGAGTCCCTCCTCTCTCTCTCTCTCTCTCTTTCTCTCGAAGCATAGCATTCAATTCAATTCATTAATGCATATACGAGTAGTAGTATTTAGTATGTATGAAATTGTTATTAGTTTTTATAGCTACTATTCATGTGTGGTGTGGTGTGCTGTGGTGTGGTGTGGTGTGTACTGTGTTCTTTGTGAGAGTTTTGTTAATAATAATACAAATATCTGCATCGTATAAATATGTAGCGTGACTCCGATTGCTCCTCATCTCCTCAAATCACATGGATAAAGAATTGTTGTTTCGTTTCTTTTCGTTATTTGAAATTCGTATTATCGATGCTATATAGCATGTACATATGTATGTATGTAGATTTATGGTCTGTATAAGCTATGGTATGGTATAGTATAAGTATATAGTATATATATATATTTAATTGATTTATTAGTAAATTGGTTTGTATCTAAAAAAAACATGTTTTAGCAAATTAAAGGCACTTTTTCAAATATTCTCCTTCTCATGTGAAACGCAACACTTTCTAACACTAGAATACAACATATACTCGTAGATCGTACATCGGAATATACATATACTATATGTATATATATAATGTGTAGTATATAGAAACATAAACAATATTTATATACCTAACAAAACATACAATTATCCCATTAATAAAAAAAAAAAAATACACACAAAGAAAAACAACAGGAAGAACAGGTTTATCCGTCTATCCGTTATCCGATTTCCTTTTTCTTTTTGGATAAATTGACAAAAATTGTAGGGATAACGATATGCGCAATCTGAACAATCCGATCAGGCTTCATGCATGATAGCAAGAGACGAAGCTTTTAAAAAGCCCTAGAAAAAACATTATTATTTGAAGATATTTTTTTTGTTTCTTTCTTTAGAGAATTTCTAATTAAATTAGAAGAAATTTGTAGTGTTTTTTTTTTTTTCATTCTTTATCGAAGCATTATTTTAGCTATCTATATGGTAGATATATCTGGTGATATCTGGTGTATATGCTGATTGGTTTGTGGGCTGGCTATAGACCATATACCATATCTAATTATCTGATTAATCAGCTGTATATATATATATATATATATATCGATCAATAAATATCTGTTGTATCTAATAGATTTCTGATTCCGTTCAAGGGATTCATTTGCTGTAGATAAATGCAAACTGTTGGCTCGTGGCTTGGTCGCTCGCTAGAAAAACAAAAAAAATGTGATCGGACCAAATGTGTCAAGGAGGGGGGGGGGGATATACATATATCTAGATATACATATAGCCACCACCACCATAGATCGGCCTATTCATGGCTGAAACATAGCTGTGGCTTGGTTGTATTGTTGCACGTCTCTCTGATGATCCTTTTGTTTGCCCTTTCACTTTTTACACAATCTGCTTTTGGCTATACATATGTATGTATATATAATCTATATATATATATATATTCATATTTTATCGGAATAATAATTTAGTGTGGTACAAATTTTGGATAGGATAGGATAGGATAGGATCGGATCAGCATCCATTCCATTCCGTCGGCTCCTCGGCCGCTTCTCCTCATCGACGTCGCCGCCGCCTGAATACGTGATTGAAATATGAGTAAATGTCCTGCTCGGGCTGCTGCTGGTTGGGATTGGGCGGTGTCTTCCGTAGCAGCTCCTGCTGCTGCTGCTGATGCTTGGGATCCATTTGCGGATGGTAGTTGTTGTAGTGCGGATAGCCATGCATGTCGTAGGGATTGTGGTGTCCTCCCACAGGCGGACCTGCACCCGCTCCTCCACCTCCCACTCCTACTCCTCCTCCCCCATGCCCTCCGTGTCCGTGGTGTCCCGCATTCTTCATCATGAGATGGGTGTGCATATTCCGATCGGCGAGAAACACATTCACAAAGAACACGAGCACAAGGAGGATGTAGAGCAGGCAGACGAGGATCACCACAAACTGCTGGCGGCAGCAGCAGTAGTAGAACATTCCCTATTATATAACCGCATGCTCCACATAGTTGGCGGGCAGCATGCCGGTCTTTCCCGTCCGCTCCACACGACCCGTCATCCAGCCAGAGTCGATCGACTCCACCTCGTAGATGATGTCGCCCTCGCGGAAGCTCACCTCATCGACGTCCTGCGCCTCATAGTCATAGATGGCCTTGTACAGACGCTGCAAAGGAATAGACTTTATAGAGTGTGATTGGAGATTGGGGGCGAGGGAGGCGAGGGATCCCCTCCCTCCTCCTTCTCTTCTACTTACAGAATTTGAAGCTGCGCTCTGGCGCGATTGATTCGCCTGCAGCGCAGTGTCGTACGAGGGCTGCTGGCGCATCTGCTGCTGCTGTATTTGTTGCTGTTGCTGCTGCAGCTGCAACTGCTGCTCCTGCTGCTGCATCTTCTGCACCTGAGCGTAGTACTGCTGATGCTTCTGGGCGTGGGCCTGCTCGGCGCCACTCAGCGAGCCATAGATCCCGTTTGCAGGATCAATGTCCGTCACAGAGCCAATCCGCTTCGGATACACACTGTTGCCTACAGATAAAGATACACAAATGCGCATTGAAGGATGTTCTTTGAAAGGATCATGTCTGGGACAAGGACACAAATGACTGAGATGATGGGTTTACACATCAAGCGGACTATTGAACTACCAGCTAGCCTTCCGCCGCCTCCGTTGCCGTTTACTTACCGCCTCGCTGCTGCTGCTGCTGCTGTTGTTGCTGTTGCTGCTGCTGAGGATCGGAGCTGTAGACAAGCGTGGTAGTGGATCTCCCAGAGCCCTGCACCACCCGTGGGCCATCGGTCAGGGGATCATAGTCGGCAATCTTTCCAATGTTGCTGCTGCTGCCTCCAGGTATCATCTTCTGCTGATGGCTATGTCCATTGACCACATTCAGGGCATTCTCCGAGGGCGTCACCGATTGATAGTTGGGCGAGGTATACAGGTGCTGTATGGCTGATCCCGATCCCGCTACCGATCCCGACCCCCCTGCTGATCCAATTGCTGTTCCGCTGTGCTGCTTGTTTCTCATCTGCTGCTGCTGCTGTTGCTGCTGCTGCTGCTGGCTTATGTCGCTGTTGCTGTTGGTGTTGCCATCGTAGACACTAGTGTTGGCCACCGATCGACGCATCTGCGCTGGCAGCATCTGCTGGGATCCGTTGTTGTTGCTGTTGCTGTTGATGCTATGATAGGTGTTGACACTGCCATTGCTGGCATTATTATTCAGGAGGCTATGATGTGGCAGAGAAGCCACTGTTGACACTGGAGAGGGATTGTGCACCGAATCCACAACAGCATTGCCACTGGGATGATGCGAATTCTGGAGTATGGCCGATCGCATCTCATTATAGGGATTCACCTGCTGTGGCTGCTGTGGCTGTTGCTGCTGCGGCTGCTGCTGCTGAGATTGTGCTGTGGGATACAGATGTGACGATTGTTTAATGGCTTGCTGTTGTTGTTGTTGTTGCTGTTGCAACTGTTGCTGGTGTTGCTGTTGGCGCAGTGCCTGTGGTTGCTGGTAGTGTGCATAGGGATCGTGTTGTTGTTGTTGTTGTTGGTGTTGTTGTTGCGCCTGTCCCTGTGCCTGTTGCTGCTGCCTCAGATTGTTGCCCTGTTGTTGTTGTTGCAAGTGTTGTTGTTGCTGTTGTTGCAGTTGTTGTTGGTGTTGCTGTTGTTGTTGTAACTGTTGGTATGTGGGCGTTATGGCCGCTGTATTGTATTGCTGATGTTGTATGGGTGGCGGTGGCAGTGTCTGTTGCTGCTGCTGTTGCAGAAAGTGTTGCTGTTGTTGCAGCTGTTGTTGTTGCTGGTGTTGCAGCTGTTGTTGTTGCTGGTGTTGCAGTTGCTGTTGTTGCTGGTAGTGATGTTGCTGCTGCTGCAACTGCTGCTGGTGGTGTTGCACGGTTGCTGCTGCTGCTGCTACTGCTGGCGGTATCGGTGATGTGGCTGTGGGTGCATATTGCGAGAATTGTTCAGCTGCCAATTGCTCAGAGAAATATTCCGACTCGTCTACGATTTCGATGGGTTTTTAGTTGGTTTTTCCACAGAGTTCCACAAAGTTGTTTTGTTAGTGTTGTACAATGTTGGGTAGTGTTGTGTAGCGTGTGTGTTTGTTTGTTTGTGTGTGTGTTTGTTATCGTTAGGTTAACGGTAGTTCAGAAAAGCACACAAATTATGCGACAATTGTCGGTTGTGGTTCGATGATGATTGTAGAATTATGTTGTTGTTGTTGTAGTGGTTGTTGTTGATGGATGGGGGCGGGGGGGCAACAAATGATATGCAATAAAATCCACAAAAACATAAAAAATAAAAAAAAATGTGTGGAAAACAAAAAAAAAACAAAATACAAAGAAAACATAATTATAATCAATATTTATAACAATGTGTGACAGTTGTGACGCGAGACGCGCATGGAGAGGGTTAGAGAGAGATAGTGAGAGAGATGGAGAGATAGATGGAAACACATGCAGTAGAGAGATATGTACGAGTGTTGCACAGTGGTGCCATGATGATGCAATGGCAAAAACTACATGTTAGAAAGTACAGTATTGCACAGTGGATGAAATACAGTGTTGGAAAGTAAGTAAATAACTTTCACTAATTTTGCATCACTTTGTAACACTATAAACAACATTAGTGTTGCATAACGCATACACCATGCATCACTTTTCCTTCGATTCTCATCATTTGTTGCACTGTGGATAGCTGCAGAGTGATTTTTGGAACACTTTGAATCCACTGTAACGCTCTATTATATGTATTGCTATTTAACCATTAGTTAAGCCTCAGTGCAAACTGGCGATTGCTATTGCATGCAGATGACGTCAATTGACAATTATAAACACATTAAATCAATTGAATTCCAAACATAAATTAATTCCAAGGGAAAAACTTGAGCTAACAAACAATTATTGCACACGAGCGAGCGAGCGAGCAGGCACGCAAAGAATAAAGCATTTAGTAGATACAGATACAGAACAGATAGATACAGGATCATTGCGAGTATGCAGATGGATAGATAGATAATGGAAGGAAGTGGAGGGGAGGGGCAGAAAGAGGCCAAACGGTAAACGGTACTTACTGCTGCTATCGGAAACCTCAGCGGAGCCGCGCTGCTTCTCCATCGCCGCCTTCTTCTCCAGATCCCCATGATATGCCACATTCGATATGTGCTTCGTGTTCTGTTTGATTCTTAGCGTTTCCGGGTCATCGGCCACCTGTCAAAAATGTTCATAGGAGAACGGGAATGGGGAATTGGGGATGGGGGGCAACAATTAGTACAGTTATGAATGTGGGGGGAGGTACAGTGCGGTGTACAATACCTGTGTAAATTTGCCTTTGGCCTTCTCAAAGTCCGCATGGTATTTCACATTCGATTGGATCTTGGTGTTCTCCGCAATGCGCTTCAGTTCGGGCGTATCAGCGATTGCCGTTGCCTTGGCCTTGGGTATATGCCTGTCGTCCGAAAAAGAGAAAGAGAGAAAGAAGGAGGAGAATGATAGAGTAGGGCTGGATGTTGGTTGTTGGTTGTTAGCTGTGGGCTGTTGCCTGCTGCTGTTGTTGTGGCATGCATGCATGCCACACAGATAAAATTTGTTCGCTGCCACTGCCCTGCGGGCCATCGCATCCCAATGCGCTGAACAATTTTCTATGCAGCTGGGAGATTCACTCGGATTTCAGAGAGCCTGGGAGTGAGTGGGAGGGGAGGGGGGACTGCCGTCCGCTGCTCCAGGGCTTGAGGCCATCCATCTGGTCTCCCAGTTTCCTAGTCTCTGATTTCTGTTTTATTCGTGTGAAAACCTCTGACCTCTCGCTCCGCATAGTCCCCCCCCCCAGCACCAGCAGCAGCAGCAGCTGCCACAGCGAAGGAGGTTTTTTTTCTTCTTTTTTTTTTATCAATTAAAACAGCAACAGCCACAATTTTTGTGTGGCTTGATTTTGAAATTCATTCACCCGCTGGCGACTAACGGTCCAAATGCCAGAGATTTCTCTGTGGCTAAGTGGAATATATGTATACAACCACAGAATAGTTTTGAGGTCTGATTTTTACGGTTTTACTGTTAGCTAAGAGATCTGCACAGATATTAATTTGCCCACTCTCTCTCTCTCTCTCAAGCATAGCCTATGAGAATAGCGGAAAAAGGATTGAGCATTGAGCTTTTGCTTGGCAGATCCGAATTCCAACCAAAAAAAAAAGAGAGCCAGTAAGAAAGGATAGAGAGAGAGAGAGAAGATACGCTTGCGTTGGCAAGCAGCAGAGCAGAGCAGAGCTTCCAGTGCGCATTTGATCAAAACAGCAGCTGAGAGAGCAAGAGAGCAATCACAGCTGAGAGAGGCTTTAGCAAAGCTAAGCGAAGCAAAGAGAGCGAACAATAAGAAGAGTAAGCCAAAGGGTGGGGGAATCGAATACTCATTAGCTTGCACTTCAATTGCGACTAAATTATGGACACTAGAATCCCAAAAGTATGCCACAATCATTTAACACACACAGGCACACACGGGCACACATATTAAACCATAATTCATAAACTTTCAGCACACACTGCGTGTCTTTACTGTTTACTTACTGTACTGTTATCTTAATCGAAATTGATGAGAGAAAAAACAAGAGAAGAGAACAAAAAAAAGTGGAATAAAGAGAAAAGTACAAGCACAAAAGCTGTGATATTTTATGCGTGTCATATACACACACACACACACACAACAGCATTTCCCCCCACAGAGACTAATACATCAATTTAATTATTGTTATTGTCAGCGGCAGAGGGCAGAACGCAGAAGAGTGGCAGCCGCAGCCGCAGCCGCAGCAAAGGGGCAGCATTTCGCATGTGTTATACAAAAGTAATCATAATGGACAAACACACACACACGCACACAGACGCGCGCGCATGCAGCGACATGCACGAACATGCAGGCAAAAGCAAAGGCAAAGGCACAGCCACATGCTGCCATTCATCCACGCGACCCGCGACTCGCGACCCTTTTCTCTTTTTGTGCCCGCGAATGCAGAGAGTACTTTAACCCATCGGTGGTCTAATCGATCGATCGATCGATTGCTGTAGAGACAAACAAATCAACGGAACTGATAACTGAACACAGAACAGAACAGAACGATAGCCACACAGCAGAGGCGGCAGCAGAGGGAGGGGGAGGAGAGAGGTTGATAAACTTTTATAGAGTGTTTGTTTCTGTGTGAACGAGCACCCCCCCCCTTCATATACTCCCTGTAGCCTATAACCTGCACCTACACCTCTACTACCATATGTAGCTAACCCCCCCCGCTAGGCCGCACCACTGTTAACGTAATTGCATGCAAGTCAATTGGCTTTATATAATATTTATGGCTACTTTACCAAAGTTCTCTCTGTCTCTCTCTCGCTCACTCACTCTCTATCGTCTAATCGCCGCCACAGCTGGCGCCCTGACCAAGCGCCGTCAAGTGCTGCTGATAAGTAGGAGGGGAGGAGAGGGGGGGCAGTCGGAGAGGTGTGGCTGACAGAAGTGTACCGGCGGAAGGCAGTGGAGAGAGGAGAGGAGAAGGAGGACGCGACAATAAGCTGAAATTGCATTGGAATGTAGGCATTACATTGAGACACACACATACACTCGCTTACGTGTATGTGTACGTGTACGCAGCTATGGTACGGTACCACAAAAGGTGACCAGTGATAGATCGTGGATTGTAGTACAAGGCCGTTTAATGTGACCAAAGCGTGTGAGCAGCAGCAGGCAGCAGCAGCAGCAGGGAGGAGCAACAGCAGGGAAAAGCAAAAGAGAGACCACCGATGCATGCAGCAGCAAGAAGAGCAACAAGGAGAGCACTAAAGCTTTGTTGTAGCCATAAGCTTTGCTTTACCGTTGGCTCAATACGGTAGAGAGAGAGAGAGAGAGAGTGACAGCGGGAGAGCAGGGGAATGGTCTGAGAATGGAATGGCAAGTTGAGTGGTGGTAGGGGTAGGGGTAGGGGAGGGGTTCATAAATAAGTACAAAGCCAAACGGCAGTGGCCACCGCAGAGTGCAGCGTCCGCCGCATTGCCGTTGCACATTTGGTCCGGTCGCACATACAAGCACAGACAGTCACACACACACACACAAACACACACGCATTGTTGTTGCTGCTGCTGCTACTGCTGGTGGCACACATTTCTGCTGCTACTGCTGCTGCTGGTTACAACTCTGGTAATGATGATATAACAATGCTTAAGCGCCCGCCGGCGACATTGGCGGACAGCAGCAGCAACAAGAGCAGACAGCAGGGCAGCAGTGGATGTCTTCAGCACGTTCCCAATAGATCAACCAGCAGCAGCAGCGGTGGCAGCAGCAGCAGCAGCAACGCGGGGCATCCGTGGTGCAACATGCATGCCACAGACACAGCAGAGGCGTGTCCGTCCATGTGTGTGTGTGTGCGTATGATGCAATTGTTTTTGCTGCTCCTTTTTTATTATTATTATTATTATAATGTGGAGCTTTGGCTCTTGTTTTTTCTTCTTTTTTTCTCTCTTTTTTATTATCAAAAGAAGTTTAATTTATTTGTAAACAATACACAAACAATGGTCGTAAGAGAAACGAAACAAAACGAGGAGAGAAGAGAAGAGACGGGAACAGCAGACTGGGAACAACATGTGGAACAGTTTTTTCCCCTTTTTTTCCCCTTTTTTTCCCTTTTTTTCATATTTTGTTTCTATCCCGCTTTGCCGCAGTGATACTGCTACACTGTGAAAAATATATGGGGATGCCAGCGGACATTCGTAAGAACAATTTCCCTCGTAAATTTCCCTCTCTTCCTGGACGGATATTTCCCTGTCTTCAATCTCGCTGTTGGAAAAAATTCCCTCAAGAATATTTTCTTCTTCAATCTCTTTCTGCTTTTTCAACTCCTCTCTCCGGAAGAAACTTATCTCTAAGAGCCCCCCTGCACACTCGCTTTGAATCTGCGCCAACCCCCGGCTCACTCGCCCCAAAATAGAGATCTGTATCTTTAGAGTTTCTCTAGGGTATCTCGCGCTCTCCGCATTTCCATTTCCATCTACCGCCGCCTCCTCCTCCTGGCCTGTTAATGATTTCCCAACGCAAATTGCTGTTGATGTTTGAAGGAGAGACCTGGATTCCTGCCTCCGCATCAAGCATCGAGCAAGCGCTGGACGGGACTACATCATGTGGTGCGGTTGCTGCTGCTTTGCAGACCACACCATCAACAACATCCATCTATCCATCCATCCATCCATCCAAACAGAAACCCAGAGTCAACGCTCCGCCCATGCCCCACCATTTACTATGCTCTGTTGGGGGGGTGGGGTGGGGGCTGAGGGGGGGAATGAAAACTGTTTGGACATTCATTGGATGTCAACATATTTTTTCTGGTTTTCAGTTTTCAGTTTTAGTTTATTTTGTTGTTGCATGTGGAACAGCACAATCCCGAGAGCTGGCCGATTGGTGTCCAGTTACCACACCAGTTACCATGCCATTCCCCCATCACCCCCCTGCCCCCTGCCTTTCCACATCCATGACAGTCTTTTGTTGTCATTGTTTTTGTGCAATGGATCAACATCTACATCTAAACTGTGGCAGGGAGGCAGGAGGAGGGGGAGCAGAAGGAGGAGGAGGAGCAGGAGGAGCAAGGTTCTATCCAATGATAAGAAATTGACCAAAGATCAAGAGGTAAACGAACGGAGTCTTGTCTCCCAATTACTGCACGGCCGAAGGTGCCCTACTACCGAGGGGCACTGCCGCATGACACGCGACAAGTTCTGAAGAGAACTGTATCTTTCCTTCTAAGGAATATCAATCTCACACTCACTTGCCTCTCTTTGCTGCCAATCTCTGCCTGCCCAAGCTTCGTTTATGCCTCGTAAATCCCTCTTGTATCCCTCGTAAATACCTCTTGTATCCCTCGTTTTTCCCTTTCCTTTAAAAACAATTCACTTAATTCCCTGAATGGACGAATTTCATTGCATAACTAAAAGAGAAATCATTTCACACATAATTTACGCGAAAAGCGTTCAAAATTGAAAATGAAATGCATGTCCATTCCCCAAATGCGATTATCCCAGTGTCTGCTCCGTGTCTGCCACACCACCCCCTCCTTTTTGGCATTGGCCCATCAACGCATCCACAAAAACCTCATCATCATCGTCATCATCATCGTCGGGTAAAGTCGAGCCTGGTATTCATTCTGTATTCATAATCCGTTGCCGGAGAGTCAATCAAAGTGAATACAAAAGTTCGAGTGTATTCACAGGCGCAGAGAGACAGTGAGAGGGGGGGGGAGGGACCCCTACATCGCATGTTTAAAGCTTTTAAAGAAAGACCTTTAGGAGGGAGGGGAAGGAGGACCACTCCCACATCTCACATTTCGGAATATTTCGGAAGCGACGACTCCACAAATTTCGTTTTATTTTTGCATACCAAAAAAAAAAAGTGAGACAAAAGACAAAGCTCTGTCTCTGTCCCGGTCTCTGTTTCGGTTTTTTTGGGTAATTGAAAAGAGGTCGCCCCCCCCCATGCGCCCTATCAGCAGCCCCACTGACACAGAGAGCGGGAGGGAGGGAGAGGCTTAAGTAATCAAGCGAATATATAGGTAATACCCTATATAATATATGTATACCCCTCCCCCTCCCCCCCCCCTTACCCCTCCGTAACACCATTGTTTGGTGGCTCTTTTAAGCCGCATTTCAAAATGAAAGTAAAAAAAAAAAAAACACATAAAAACACAAATGAAATGAATGAAGAGAAGAAAAGAGAAGACAAGGAATGTGGCACAGAGAAGAGAGGGAAAGAGTGGCTGTGGGTGTGGGCGTATGGGGGGGTGGGGGGGGGGCATGACCATGGTTCACTGGGTTTTTATGTTAATAAATAAATGCCAATGATATATGTAGGATCCACCCATCATTCGACAAAAAAAAAAAGAGTTCATGTTCTTATTCCCGGGGCTTCCCTCGTTCCTTTTTTTTCTCGTTTTTTGTACGGCGTTTTTCCCCCAATGAATGCGAATGAAAAGCCCGGAAAAAGAGGACATTGTAAACATCTGTGTCTCTTCCGTTCTCCCCCTTCCATCTCTCCATCTCCATCCATCTCTCGTTATTTTCTAGTTCAATTCCACAACTAAAATGTGGAGGTAGCCCCCGTGAAACCCCCTCCCTACATCCCTCCCTCCCTTCCTGCTCTTCGTTGAAGGTAATGTAATGTAATATATTGTACCGACTGTACCGAATGAATGCCTACAGGATCTACGAGTGTGTGTGTGTGTGTGTCTTGGCATGTCCGGGCATGTCCTTTCCTGGCCCGTGCCCCGCGTGCTTCTCCACCACTTCAAGTGGCAACACAAACACTGAGAAAAGGCTTAGGCCTCGGCCTCCTCTGGGACTCCTCTGGCTCTGGACTTTGGACTCTGGGACTGTGGCTTCAAGATGCAATTAGGGCATGGAGAAAGTTTAGTTTGTTGGAAAACGACAACAACATTTCAGAGAGAGATCCATAAGATGTTCCAAAGTTCAAACACACACACACACTTGCACACATTCCATCCCCCCCCCCCTTCCCCTCTCTTAGAGCTTTCCTTTGAATTTTGTGAATACTTTAAGGAATGGTCAGGATTTGTGCGATTTTTAATGGAAAGAAAATCGAGTTCGATTCGAGTGCTTCTAATTTTTCTTAATTTTGGAATATTTATGCTTTTCAATTAGGAAAAGAGGGCGGGGCATATGATGAATCTCCAACTCAAGAGATCTTTTGGGATCGTAATCTTTATTTATATCTATATTTCTTTATAGAGTTTCAGAGATCATTCTTTACGAAAGATCTTTCTCTGAGAATGATCCGGCAACCCGGGGAGATTCTGGTGAAAGTTTGAGGCCGACCGGCTAGACCCTAAAAGCTGTCTTCGAAGAAGGAGCTCTCGAAGTGAGTTTAAAGTAAGATTCTGGAGGAAAATGATGGTGATGAAAACTATCTCTCTTTAGGTTCTTTCTCTAAGAAGAAGTTCTTCTATGTGAATTCTTTTCAAAGATCTGCAGGAAAAGTAGATCTGTCTTTAATAGACGATTCAGCGTTTCAGCATTTCAGAGATTGTAGGGAAAGTTTGTGAAGAAAGGTTCCAGAGGAAGATTCTATGGGAAGATTCTAGAGGAAGATTCTAGAGGAAGATTCTAGAGGAAGATTCTAGAGGAAGATTCTAGAGGAAGATTCTAGAGGAAGATTCTGGAGGAAGATTCTAGAGGAAGATTCTGGAGGAAGATTCTAGAGGAAGATTCTAGAGGTATATTCTAGAGGAAGATTCTAGAGGTATATTCTAGAGGATGTTTCTAGAGGAAGATTCCGTTCAAATCTTTCCAAGGAAAGTTTCTGGTAAAAAGTGGCCACACAGTGGAGAGGGGATCTTCTTCCTGTAGAACAGGACATTCGGGGCACCATTTGGTTCATAATTTATCAAAAATATATATCAAGAAATGTTCAGCACTTTTCCTTTTGGCACCCAAGAGGCGGCTGCCACTTCGCTTTTAAGCCACTTCCTTTCTATTCTTTCATTTCATTCCATTCCATTCCTTTGGGGCCATAACTTTTCGGACTCCTCCTATTCCATCTGCTGTCTGTCGTCTGCCTGCTGTCTTCCATCCATCTTCAATCCAATTACCAATCACAGGAGCGTCTGCTGGCCCCTCTTTGGGCCCACTCACCATGCGAGTCCGAAGTGCGAGCCATGGAGCCATGGAGCCACGGAGTTACGGATCTTTCGAGTGTGGTCTGTGTGTGGCCCCGAGTTTAATTGCATGTTTCCCTCATTTACTACCAGTATCCTGCGAATGAACTTCATAATTTATGGCCATCCCCCCCCCCCCCCCCCCCCCCCCCTTGACCCCTCCCTCCGCCGGGGGACGTAGGAAAACTATGAAAACTTTGGCTGGAAATTGGAATCTTTTAAGAACCGAAGAAGAAGAAACTTCTCAAGCAATTATAAAATGCAAAATGCGAACCGAAATGCAAGTGGAAGTCGCAAGTCCAGGGGAAAATCTAGACCAAAGATAGATACAGGGAGGGGGGTAAATCCCCTCCTCTCCATAAGAAAAGGAAGAGGCAAGTCGAAGACAGAAAGCCAGAAGAGTCGTGTGTGTACGTGGCGTCACGTAAGCGGCAGAAGGAGCCTCTCTGTGGGGCATGCAGCAGCAGATAGAAGGTGCAAAGCGGTTCGAGGAAATGCAGTGAAAGTGCCAAACGGAAAATGGGGCGTTACCGCCAAAGAGAGGCCGGCCAGCCACCACAAGGTTTTCCCGCCTGCCTGCCGCTTTTCCACATTGCAGAATTTATGCAGCAGGCGATGACATCACTGAAATGTTGCACAAACAGAGAGTGGTAGGGGGTAGGGGGTTAGGGGGGGGCACACACTGCGCAATGGAGCTAACGGACGCATAACTCAATCCGCATGGAATTTTTATTCCCGCAGCGGTGGCATCCACAATAAATCTGCATTAGAGTGGCAACAGCAGCAGCAGCAGGAGTAGCAGCGATCGGTGGCAGCAGGACCTATCCCCAGGAGGATACAACCAATTTCTAGTCCCTCCCCCTCCCCTCAGGCCTTTGGCTCAAGGCCAACGAATGCAGCAGCAGCAGCAGCAGCCACTGTCACGCACTGCAGCAAAAAAAAAAGACAGAAACGAGGGGAAATAGAAGAGCAGTGGATTGGAGGGGAGGGGAGTGGAGAGTGGAGTGGAGTGGGGAGTGAAGTGGAGTCCAGAGTCAAAGTTTTGTCCGAATACAAAGCAAAACACTTGCCCCCGTCCCTGCCTCGTCGCTGGGTTTGTGGCAACAATAAACATGACAGAGCAACAGGGGGGAGGGGGAGGGGAAGGGTGGTCTGTGGTGTGGCAACTCCCCACGTGGCACACATTCCCAACGGGAGAATCGGCAGGAAACTAAGGAAACACTCCTTCAGGAAAAACCGCCTTCTGTGTGTCACGTGAAATCCCACCTCCCCTCCTCCCTCCAACCTCCCTGCGCCCGCCCTGCTCTGTGTCTGTGTGTGTGTGTTCACGTGTGAAAACTCAACGACTGAGAGAGAGAGCGGGAAGAGCAGGAACCTGTATAGAGGACTCTCTCTGGAACTATTTCTCTGTAGATTTCGCACTCTGGAACTAGTTCTTTACAGATTTCCTAGGCAGGAACTAGTTCTCTGTAGATTTCGCAAGCAGGAACTAGTTCTCTGTAGATTTCGCACTCAGGAACTAGATCTCGGTAGATTTCCCAGGCAGGAACTAGTTCTCTAATGATTTTATAAGCAGGAACGGATCGATGGTTGATTCGTTTAAAGTCTGATTACATTTTGAAATTTACTGAACCTGAAACACCTTCTAAGGAAACAGCTTGAACGTTTTTGTCGAGGCACATGCTGCAAATTCCACTAAAGGGTTGTCTCCCTCTCCCACCCTCTCTATCTCTCTCTGTCCCTGTCTAGTTTCTAATCTCAACAACTGCATTTCCGCATTCCAATTACTCCCACTCGCCCACTCGTGCACTCCCACTCCCATTTCTCCCCTCCATCTGCTGCGCTTTCCTTGGTAGAAAGGTGCTACACGCCCCTAAATGAGGGCGGGGCCCTGTGCCACCCCTTCCTAAATGCAAAAAGCAGCTGCATTTGACGGGGGGTGACGGCGGGGTGGGGGGAATTTCGAAGAAACTTTGCCATTTTCCAGCGAAAACGAATTCAGTCGTACTCTTATCTGTCGCGATACGAGATATTGTACCCCCCTCCCATTACTCTCCCCCAACCCCCACTGTGTCTCTCTCTCTCTGCCACTCTTTCGCACTCTTTAGCGATTAGATAAACGACACTAATGAAGATTGCAGGAGAATTGCAGGGAGGGGGTAAGGTATGGGGGAGATACAGTAAATCAAGGTTGACCAGCCAGGCAGTCCCCTGCCCTCCTGCCTTCATGGGGGGTGGGGGTTATCCATCACATTCGCAAAGTGGGCAAAGAAATGTGGGGTGGCGACCGACCCTTGGGGACCCCCCAACGGGGTTGCCCTTTGGGTTGATTTGGGGCTGTTCTCCCCTTCTGTACTTACGCCTCGCAGTAGGGCATCTTGTTGTAGCCCTTGTAGGTTTTCATATTGAGCGTCATGCCGCATTCTGTGCATCTGAAACACGTTTTGTGCCATGTCTGGAAAGGGAAAGAAGAAAACGAATAAAAATATAAGAAGAAATGAAATGAAAGAGAGAAGAGAGAAGAATAGTAAGAGAAACCATTGAGAATGCAATATTATTATTATTATTATTAGTATTTGTTGTTGCTGTTGGCTTTGGTTTTGGCCCTCTGCTGTTTCTGCCGGTTTGCTGCTTGTTAGCCCAAATTGGCGCAAACTTAAAGCCCGAAAAGCCTCTGCAGCTAACGAACAAACTTCACTCCACACCACTCCACACCACTCCACACCACTCGAATGAGAAACGAAATGAGAATAGAGAGAATGGAGTGGCGAGAGAGAGAGAGAGAGAGAGAGAGAGAGAGAGAGAGAGAGAGAGAGACAAAACTTTCATCTGGAAACCTTTTCCAGCATCGATCAGGGCCAGAAATAAAGCTTTACCTTAGGCTATAGGACACTCTCTCCCTCTCCCTCTCCCCAGCTGCTCTGACCCGAACATCCAACAACAAAGTACACGTCCTTGCTTAAAGTTCACCTGCGATCAAGGCTTGAGATAAGTCTAAAATTCTAGATAAAACAAAGATAAACCTGTAACCTTCAGTGGAACCCAAAAAAAAGATAATGTAATCCCTAGATAAAGCTCTATTTATGGATGGCAACAAAGAATCAGCATCCAAGCATAGATCCAAGGTGTGAAACGGCCAGTAAAAGGCTAACCAAAAACAGCAGAGATTCCACTTTTCGTGGTAGACATCTGCTGATATCTCTCAGACAGTAGTACCCATAATCCATAGACTTAGTCATAGCCATAACCATAGCCTTAGCCTTAGCCATAGCCATAGCCTTAGTCTTAGTCTTAGCCACACCCATTTCATTCCTAGATGACATCTCTCAGAGACAGAGACAGACAGGAGACAGTAGTAGGTACCGTTCCATGGGGATAACTGTTGAGGATAAGACCAGTCGAATCGGTCGGTTGGGTCGAATGTTGTTGCATGACTTGGCAGATGAATCTCTAAGCAACTTGCCACAGACAACTGCCCGACAAGAGAGAGAGAGAGAGAGAGAGAGAGAGAGGGAGAGGGGAGAGACCAAGTGTAGTCGTAGTCTGATGCGAGTTCTTGGCCTGAATGTAGTTTGTGTGGCTTTGGCATGTGGCACGGCCTGTGCAACGCGTTATGCAAATTTCTGCCAAAGAAAACACTCTCGAAAACCGCAATCCAAGGGGGGCAGGGATGGGAGGTCAACAAACGATTAACTTGTCTGCGGATTAGCAAGAAAGCAAGAGAGAGAGAGGCAAAGAGATAGAGAGAGAGAGACAGTGGCAGCAGTGGCAGTGGCAGCCACAGAGAGAAAGATACAAATATATTTCCTAATTGGCTGGAAGCTGTCGCAAAAAAAAAAGCAGAAAAAGAAACTCGTTTAGGCCACAATTAAAAGAGAAAAAAGCAGCAGCAAGCAGCAACATGTGTGATAGTTAATTGTTATTTTGATAGTAAGCTAAATGCCTGCTTGCTGCCTGCCACATTCCACACCCAGAGGCACCCAAAGACTCCCGCCAGCCGACGGACAGACAGACAGACAGACAGACAGACAAACAGACGGACTGAAAGCTGAAAGCGAAACAATCTCTTGACCTGCTCCCCGAAATAAATCATCAGATTTTTCTTTTCTTTTCCGCAGCTCGAAATTAAAGCTCATGCGTAACAGGGGGACAGGGGGGGGCCACACAGGGGCCACTGGGAGAGGGAGAAAGGCATGCCCATCCAAGGAGAAAGAATGATCCAACGAATTCGAACTCGAAAGAATCCCCAAAGCATCTCCCAAGAGCCTGAAGTTCTGAAGCATCAACGAGGAAACAAATCTTCAAAAATGGGGGAATATTTGAAGATAGAAACTCAGTAGAAAGCATCAACTTTCTAGCATTTCTTTACGTCCCCCCGGTATACAAATCGGAAAATGGATGACAGAAAAAGAAAGAATATCTGAACCAAGAAGGAAGGTTTCTTTGATGCAAAAGATCCAACAAGTAGAAGAATCCCTGAAGAATGTAGAAGATCGAATTATAAACCATTTACTATGTACGCAGATCTTGAAAGTGTATCGTAAGAAACCTTGGATCCTTTCTATCTGGTTTTAGAGCTGCCGCTGCTGCTGCTTCTGCTTCTGCCGCTGCTGCCGCTGCTGCCGCTGCTGCCGCTGCTGGGTGCTTGACCACATGAAAATTTCATTTTCATTTTCACTTTCACAAGACACAGCCAAAGGCATTCACCAGCAACAGTAGTCGCGTCACAGATACAGATGCAGATGTAGATGTAGAAACAAATACAAATGTAGATGTAGATGTAGATACAGATGGATGACATTATTGTTTCCATTAGTGGGTGTGTGTGTGTGTGTGTGTGGAAGGGGCTGCAGTGAGGTAATCGTTTTGGCTCACTCACTCCCCTTCCCCCCTCTGGACACACCCTCTTGCCGTTACAGGGTATCGGTATCTCCATCTCTCTCCCTCTCTCTCCGTCTCCCTCCGTTGCTCCATTCCCTTTTCTATGCTCGCTTTAACCCACTTTCTGTGGGGCACAACATTTGTGCGCTTCTCGTCTTGATTTTCAATTTGCGGCTCAATTTTCACACAAGTTAAATGTTTTTTTTTTTGGTTTACCCTGTTTTCTTTTTTCACTGGAAGAAGGGTATGATGAGCATAGCAGAGAGGGAAGGATAAATTTCCGAAGGGATTCTACAAGGGTAGGAAGGGTGGGAAGAAAGCATTTCCCAGGAGAGGAAGAGGAAGGACGATGGGGAGAAGAATCTCCGACTGAAAGAACAAGAAGAAAGAAGGAATCTTTCAAAGAAAGCAGCAGCAGAATCTCTGAAAGGATTATCTCCCCAAAAGATGAATCCGGAATCACCCTATTGCAGAAATATCTTCATGGTAGAACTTGTGGATGCTGGAAGATTCTGGAAGATTCCGCTAATGGAATATTTTCCAAGAGAAGGTTTAACATCTAATGGAAAATCTCAGAAGAACGAAGAATCTCCCAGGGCAGGAAGAATCTCCCAAGGAAGGTAGCATCTCCCAGGGAAGGAAGAATCTCCCCCAGGGAAGGAAGCATCCCCCAGGGAAGGTTGCATCCCCCAGGGAAGGTAGCATCCCCCAGGGAATCCAGATGTCTCCCCTTATTTTCCATCCGATCCCAAATAACGAGGTATCAAACGCTTCGGTACCCGTAGCCCCACCCCGTATTGGGGTGTTGTATTTCTGTTGTTGAATTGCTGTTGCAATTGTTATTGTTGCTTCTTTTGGGGTGCCATTGTTGTTGTCAGCCACGACGTGGACGTGGAGGACGTGGACGACGACGAGGAGGAGGAGGAGGAGGTGTTAAATTTGCATTCGAATTTGCACGCTGTTTGCCGCCAGATGATAAAAACAATTGGCATGAGCCACGACGGAATTGGTCAAAGACAATGGGGCCCAAGAGGGGGGGGGAAGAGTGGAGTGAAGAGTGGATTGACGACGCTCGGATTACTACCTTTTCGGAGGGAGGGAGGGGGTTGGGGGAATGACAAATGAGGGCAATGAGCAGCAAGCCAACAGCAAAAGCAACAACAGCCACAACAACGACAACAAGGGGCAACAACACGAACAAAAGGAACCACAAAAAAAGCCACAAAAATTGGTAACAAAAAAAAAACAGAAAAGAAAACCAAAACCTATTTATAAAAGTCCAAATAAAAAAAAAAAACGTAGACTCTTCAAGTGTCAAAGTGATTTCTTTAATTTGCATAGAAAACCCCCCAACCAGCGGGAGGGGGAAGGGAGAGGGGAGGGGAAAAAAAACCTCGGAATGGGAGCAAAAGATTTCATTTGTTGTTATTTTTTGTTGTTGTTGAAAGCCGATGAACTTTGGGTGATAAATGGTATACGAATGGATTTACCTTTGGTAAGAGAAGCTATGGGGGGGGGGGGGGGGGGGGATGGGTGAGTCATAGGGCAGGAAGTAACATACAGAACCTGCATGTTAAATAGAGATTTTCTTAAAGGATTTTTCCTTTTCATTTACACAAATTTTGTGTGGCCATAAATTCTCCTCTTTTGGCACTTGAAGTGCAATTGAAAGGTATGTACTCTATTTTTTATGAATGGTTCTCCCCCATTCGATTGTTCGAAGGAGAAAAGAAGGAGGAAAATGAGAGACTAGGGGAAAAATACCCTTTAAATATCGTATTTCTGATGATTTCTGAAGATGTCAGATGATTTCTGAAGATTTCTGAAGATTTCTGATGATTTCTGATGATTTATCCTCCCTCCTTGATGCCCTTCTGGTAGCTTCTGCTGAAATCGAATATACCCTCCTTCCCCCAGGTAAGGGGTAAGGGTTATGTACATATTTTCTAAAGCGAATTGTCCAAACTTTTTAGACAATAAACATTTCAAATGGAAAAATGGCAAACACGACACGAGACTTGAGAGCAAACTGCAAGTCCGTCCAGGATTCGCATTGTTGGGTACTTCTCCTCCTCCTCCTTCGTCCCAGTTGTTGTTCTTTTGTTGTTTGGTCAAGAGAGAGAGAAAGAGAGAGAGAGAGTAAGGAAAAGAATTCTATGGCCATTCAGCGAGACACCAAAGATGGGAGAGCGAGAGGGGAGAGGGAGAGAGGGGGAATGGGTCCATTGTCCGAATTCCCACTTTTCTTTAAGCACAAATTAAACTTTGACGTTCGATGGGGAGGGGGGAGAACAACGTTTAAAATGCCGTTATGTATAGCCTGGTACCGTTATGAAACACAGCAACAAAATGAAGTAGTGGCCTGTGGAAGCAGTGGTACGCTCTTCTCCACACAACTTTACATGCGAGATTAATCATGATTTCAAATCGCTCTCTCTCCATCTCTCTCTGTCTCTCTCTGGTTTCCTACCTCTTTCTCGTTTAATGCGTAGCTGTGGCATCCATAGAGCGACTAATGAAAACAGCAAGAAGACACAGTTAAAGAGCGAAGAGAAAGAAACAGTAGCAGCAAATGGAATGGTAATGTTCAAAGCAGCAATAGAAAGTGCAGAGAGGGGAGGGAGGGAGGGAGGTAGGAGAGGGAGAGAGCAACTACTGCCAATAGACAAAACAGTAGAAAAGTGGAGTCGAGTGGCCAGCAGAAGCTGTATATGGTAAAGCAGTAGAAAGAACAAGCAGTGCAGAGCAGCAACAGTTACCAAAAGCAGTAGGAAAAAGAAAGCAGAGCAGAGCAGCGCAGAGCAGAGCAGCATGAATAAGCAGTAGAAATGGAGGC
The DNA here is from genome assembly GCA_008121215.1 of Drosophila athabasca. Taxonomy (NCBI): domain Eukaryota; kingdom Metazoa; phylum Arthropoda; class Insecta; order Diptera; family Drosophilidae; genus Drosophila; species Drosophila athabasca. The sequence continues at coordinate 65,545,242 of CM017796.1, read as the reverse complement.
AAAGAACAAACGAAGCAGTCACCATTTCCTCCATTGACAAAAAGCAAAAAGAAGGAAGAACAGCAACGGCAATTCCACGCAACCAACCGCACACACACTCACACATACACACACCAGCAGTGAATCATCAGCTCTCCATATCTCTGCTCCGGCAAAACCGAAACTTAAGCAAATTGAGACGCTAGTCTGCCCTCGCCCCTCACCCCCCTCTCTCAGCTAAAAAACGCTCACCGCTTCAACGAACAATACGCGAAATTAATAAACAAATTATTTGGTTATTTTCTCTCAGATTCGCTCAGATACGCGCATGAAGAGGAGTACGTGCAAATATGTGCGAGAGGAAACAACAATACAAAAATAATAATAATAATCATGAAAAAACAATGCGATTCTAATCAATTTTCGGTTGTTTTGGATCTCATTTACCGCTAGCGGTAGTGGTGTGACACGAGAGAGAGAGACAGCGCGAGAGGGGATCGAGTGGAACGAGTGTGTGGGGAGTGTGTGGGGAGTGTGTGGACTGTGTGGAATGAGGTTGAAAGAGAACATGATCCATATGTTTTCATTTCATGGAGATTTTTTTCCAGCACAGCACACAATACGATGCGAAGAGATCTTTTATCTTGAGGAATGACTTCAGATGTTAGGAATGTTTTTTTTTTTTTTGCCATAAGTACACTGTGTACCCCCACTCATAGCCATCCTAGCAAATGATATAATAAATAATTTCACATTCTCGGATCGCTTTATCTTTTATCTCGTTATTAAATAAATTTTAGAAATTCTTAAGAAACTGAGATTTGCTTTGCGAGAGAGAGAGAGAGCTCTTATGAATAACGGTGAATAACGGTGAGTATCTTTCGAAGATCTGAGGAATGTATTGCAACACCTGGGGGGGGAGGGGAGACCTCTGGGAGTTATTATCTACCAGCCTATATACCATATAAGCAATCACTGATTTCTGTTCATTATTTCCCAGTGTTTCCCGTGTCTCCAATTGCAGTTAATCTCTCTCCACTGGCTTGGCCGCATGTAGGAGATTGCGTCACTTTTCCCCCCTCCTCCTGTTTTTTGATTGAAAATATAAAAACTACATCAGAGGCCCAGGCCTTGTATGCCATACATACATACATATGTACATATGACGGGTGTCTGTCGTTTGTCGTCTTTCTATGGAGATGTAAATGAATGTAGATATTGGGTGTTGTTTGTTGTTTCAGTGTGTGTTGTGTGTGTGTGTGCTGTTATGTGCATAATAATTGCAGTGCAAAAAGTTCCAGTTTTCAGTTCCACAAACTCAAACTCGAAAGACAAAGGCGGAACCCCGCCCCAGCTCTCGCCCCCCAGCCCAAATCGAGCCAAAACTTTGTCTGGCACCCTCCAACCCCCCCTCACCCCTCCCTCATTCCTCTATTTCTCACTTGATAATTATCTTAGAGAAAAACAAAACTTAATTGAATGAAATTGAAACATGTTCGATGTACGGATCGGATCGGATCTCCCCCCATCAATGGACAGATCCCGCATTTTCCAGCAGCGTGTGAAAATGGGAAAACATGAAGAGACGACAAGAGCGAGGGAATTGCATAAGCAAAGACACACACACACACACAAAATGTTAGATAAACATTCAATTACGAGACTTTGACCAAATTTGGGCTTTAAACGGGCTCTGCTGCGGCCCCCCCCTCCACCATCCAACACCACCCAATGGAAAAACAACAATTAAAACCATTTTCAGGCATTTGCTCAACGCTCATCAAAAGTACAGTTTGTTTTTGTTGTTGCTACTGTTGTTGATAATGACAATTATGTCATGTGTGTGGAGGCCACCATATAAGGCAGATCAATCAGCTGTGAAAGCGAGACAGACAGACAGAGAGAGAGAGAGAGAACATCAGACTGGGTCTGGCATTGCAAATGTGCGACAGACAAGAATATCAATCAGCTGTGAATAAGCAAAAAAGCGGGAGGGGAGGGGAGGGGTAAGACACTGAGAGAGACACGATCGATCAACTGCATGAGTCATCACTGCTTGGTGAACTGCTTGCTGAACTCTACTTTACCGTTTTGCACTGCACCAGTGAAATGACAATTCCGTTTCAATTTCCATTTATATTATATATATATTTATATGGCATCATGTCTCCACCTTGACCTTATAGACATTCAGTGGAGATTTGTGGCAAATAACTCGTATACAGCAGTCGGCAGACAACAGACGGCAGACGGCAGAGATTCGTGTGGTAAGCAGAGCGTGGAAAGGCGCAGAGATCCAAATCCAAATTCCAAATCCACATTCAGAGCGTGTTAAATTGACCAAAAACTTGAACTTTATGCCAAAAAACACACAAAAAAAACAACAACAAACAAAAGACGAGAAAGAGAAGACAAGAGCAGCAGCAGCAGCAGTGGCGATGGGTGATTGCTTTGTGTGTGAGAGCTTTGGCATGGAAGCTTAAGCTTAAGAGAGAGGAAGAGAGAGAGAAAAGAAGCAGTTTAATTCTGCTTCGTCGCTTTCACTTCCGCCTCATCAGCTGTGCTCCCCTATCAACCGTACATATATGTACATATGTGTGTGTGCCTGGTGTGTGTGCCCCGCCTACCCTCATCATTTACAACTTCCAAATATCGCAGTCAGCGTCATTAGTAGGCAAAAGTAGGAGTGGGAGTGGGAGTAGGAGTACACAAGCAGAAGCAGAAGCGCACGAAGAAGCCATTTCAGAGGCGAAAGCAAGGGGAAGAAGCAGTCGTATAAGCAGTTTCATGGCACCAAGCAGTACTGCTGGCTGCCTGTATGCAGAGGAAGAAGCGCGACAGCAGCTGCCAAATGCAAGTGGGTTTTGATTTCACGTGCGAGGGCGAGTGAGACAGACAGACAGAATGAGAGGAAATTCCCCCCCTCCCCTCTAATGTACTCTCACAGACTCAATGGCAGCCGTCGCCCTTTCCCCTTCCCACTGCATTTGCAATCAAATGATGTCTGTTTACTCTTCTCGCTAGCGCTACTCAAATAGGGAATTACCAACTTGTTTCATTCGGAGCAGCAGGCATATTGATATATGGATGGATGGTTAGCATCTGTGCAGGCGGATCACAAGTCTAACGAATACCATATGCTGTTCCTCCCTCAGACTGTAAGATACGGAGGGGGAGGGGGAGAGTGATGGCTAATTGGAGAGTGATTTGTGTGTTTGAAAACTATTGTTTGAGAGAGTGCAGGAGAGAGCAGAGCCCGAGATAGAGCAACCTGCTTCCTCGCCCATCGCACATTTGCTTTTCGCTTCACTCAATTAGCAAAGTCAATAGAAAATGCCGTTGGTCTGTGCTCTTTTCTGTGCTCCTCTTCTCTCTCTCTCTGTATCTCTCGATATTCTGCTGACGTTTTTACATTCTGTTTGTTTAATTTATAAACTCCAAAACTTCACACATTCCCCGTCCCCGCTCCAGCAGACTCATTTCTATCTCTGTGCAAACTTTGAATTGGATTGTCACATGTTTCACTGGAAGACACACACACACACACACACACACACACACACACACACACACACACACACACACACACACACACACACACACACAGAAGGAGGCAATCTGCAGCAGTCCCTTCCTTCTTTCGAATGGAACCTATTTGATTTTTGCCTAAAAGATTAGCCAAGTGGTTAAAAGTTTTCCTTGCCAATCAGAGAATTTAATATTGGAATAAAGTTTGCCATTTAATAATTAATTAAGACAGAGAAGAATAAGCGCAGAGAGAGGGTAAAGAGAGGATAGGGAGATGGAGGGGAGGGGAGCACACAATGAGAACAAGCAATGAAACTTTTGTATACACACACACACACACACACACTAAGAGAGAGCAACCGAATGCGGCTTGAGGTTAAATGTAGAGCAAAACTGAATAATAGAAGAGATTTCGCTGTGAAAGGAAGCGCTATTTAAGTGACAACTGGAGCAAAAAGATAGAGGAGAGGAAGTAGAAAACAAAAAGCGGAAGAAGAGCAAGAGCAAGAGAGGGAGAGGGAGTGAGAAGGAGGGAGAGGGAGGGAGAGGAGTGGGGGGATAGCGTGAAGCAGCAGCGGCACAAGAGTCAAGCAACCACTTGAACTTCTCCGCTTCCAGCTCCAACTTCAACCCCCTCTCCCCACTCTCCCCACAGATGCAATAAAAGAGCTAAACATAGCCACACGCATAACCCCATCCCCAGCCACCCTGCTGCATGCAACCCCATGCCGGGGATCAATTGGCTGATGACGAAAAGTCATGCCATGCAAATGCCTCCAATAAAAGAAAGAAACAGAAACTATTGCTGCTGCACCGAAACCAGAAATACCCTTCCCGATCGATCCCTTTCTGCCTGGCAAACTGCCACTCGAAAATCACTACTCTCTCTCTCGGCAATGAAGAGAACGAGGAAAAAGAGAGCAGGAGAGCGGGAGAGCGGGAGTGCAAGAGCGAGACGAGTTCAAGTTGGTTACACGAGTCGTTGAGTGATCCAGAGCCACCCCCCCCCCCCCCCCTCGCACCCCTCCCTCGCCCGCTCTGAAGAGTTAATAAAGATCAATTGAATTTAAACAAAGCAATTTTTGAGCCCTCTCCCCTCTTTTTCGAGTGCTCTCTGATCTGGAAAGAGGTCAAGAGAGAGTCAAGTAAGTGCGTCGCTTGGATCGTTCTTCCCACTCTTGTGGGACTACAAGTGACAAAGGAAGAGAAGAGGTGGAGAGATTGAGAAGAGACAAAGAGGAAGGGGTGGGTGGAAGGAAAGCACAACAAATTACAAGAAAATACGCATTAACATAAATGGACACAAAACAACAGAAGAAAAGAGAAGCGTAGAAACACAATTAAAGATGCGACAGGAAGCCATCAGAGAGGGATAGACACAGAAAAGAGAGCAGAGAGCGAGAGAGAGAGAGAGAGCGAAGAAGCTCTTCAATCATTCGCCTTTCGGTCATTAGTCAAAATTTAAGCATCAAAATTAATTATACAATACAAGAAAAAACCAACAATGGGAAACGTTTAATTGGAGGGAAAGCATAAAGCCAGCCCCTCAGGCACAGAAGAGCTCTATTTAAAGTTTCCCCAACAACAACAACTTACAATCCACAAAAAACTTGAAGCTTAGCAAATTCTGTTTCTCTCTCTTTCACTCTCTTTCTTTGGCTTTGGCTGTGCTTTTGATTTGCTGTCATCTTCCCAATTGGCAAGCCAAGAAGCAGCTCATGAAAGCCCAAGTCTAATTGGAACATTATGTCAATGAGTGGAAATGGGAGCACAGAAAGAAAGAGAGAGAGAGAGAGAGAGAGAGCGAAAACTAACGGCAGAGATTGAGATTGAGTCGCAGATTAGACTGCAACGAAAGTGAGTGGAGCGGGGAAGGGGCAGGGGGCAGAGGCAGAGGCAGATTAAAGTGAAATGAAAGTGAGGAGCGGAGGGAGAGGAAATGAAAGGAGCGGGAGGGTCGTCCCAGACAATTGCATAATCACAGGCCACAAAAGTTCTCACACAAAAAAAAAGACAATGAAGAGGGTACTCTCCTCAAAGAGTGAGCGGAGTACCCTCTCTGCTCGAAGAGGGGAGAAGCAGCCGTGCAAAGGAAATGGCGATAAGGAGATGCAAAGACAGCGATAAGTCAAAACATGATTCTCTCTCCCTCCCTTCCCTTCCCCTTCCCTTCCCCTTCCCATTCCCATCTGTCACTCGTTCCACTGCTGCCGCTGCTGTTGCTGCTTCTTGACCACTTTTATTTTCATGCCTCACTTGATGAACCCCCTCTCTCTACCCTACCCCTTTCGACTGCACAAAGCCCATGCCCCCGGACAGACAGCCAGCAACAGAGTGAAAAATTGATTGTCATGCAAAAGTGAACTTTAGTTTTGAAGTTGTCTCTTCAACAGAGTGAGTGGGGGGTGAAGAGGCTCTCCTACCGTCTCTGTCTCTGTCTCTCTCTCGCTTGCTTGCGCTCAGTCAAGAGTGAAGAAGAGAAAATATACGAGTATGCAAATAAATAAATACATATAAAGTTAATGTCATTCTTCTTCCATTCTATTTATTCTCCTTCCTCCCAGAAGATGGACCACAGAAAGCTGCATTGAACAGGCTAGAGAGAGGCGGCACTTCTTTGCCGACTCCGCCTTACCTTGGTACCGCACTTCTTTGCCGACTCCGCTTTACCATGGTACCGCACTTCTTTGCCGACTCCGCTTTACCTTGGTACCGCACTTCTTTGCCGACTCCGACTTTACCTTGGTACCGCAATATATGTACCTTAAGAGAGGAGAGGCAGAGCCACAGTAGCTTCGTCTCTCTCTCTCCCCCCTCTCTTATTGCTTGAAAGTTTGTTGCTGTAGTCATTTGTCACTCGAAAGGATGCAAAAATTAATACCACTACGAGTGCAATAGCAAAAGCAATAGCAATAGTAGTTCCTGCCTGCTCTGGCATTAGTGCTGCCCATTTTGGTGGCAAAATGTGTGCCATGGCAGGATGGACGGGGGGGAGGGGGACTAGGAGCAGGGGCCAGCGACCCGCGACCCCCCCCCCTCCCTTCTCGTTAAGTGGAAAACCAAGTCAAATGGCGGACGGCTTTTATGTTTGATGCTTCGCTGCCTCTCATTGTGTCGCTCTCTGCAGGCGCTGCTGCCGCCTGTCGCCAACGATGACTACGACGACTCGTGCTCAACGAAATTGGCCAGAAAAAGCTGGCCAAAAAAACTGGCACGTTCCTATACGTCTCATTCGCTCTCTGCCTTAACCGATCCCCCTGCCCGCCGCCCCCCACCGCTCGTCGGATGCCCATGACAACGTGACAACAAAAGCAACAACAAAGAGGTCATTTACTTTCGTTGCCCCCCCTTCCCCCTGCCCGCCACTCATCCTCCATCGAAGTGTGGCTGGAAATCCAAACAAAGCCAACAAAGCCCAAAAGCAAAAGTCAAACTCAACTCAACAAATGCAACAACAACAACAACAACAAAGAAGAGTGCCATAAGTAGTCGGGTATTATGGCTATAGGGATACCCTACCTATTATCTAAAAGGAAGAGGAATCCCCTTAATGTGGAGTTCCTTCAAGCACAGGTTGGTTCTCCCTTCCAGTAACAATTATAGGGTATAGGCCGCAACATCATCCAGCAGCAAGAAGAGAAACAGTGGAAGAGAAAGAGGAATAGGAACAGGAACAGAAACAGGAAGGAACACACAAAATAAAACTCAGAGATAAATGAAATTGGCAACAGAAGCGACAGGCCACAGCGACAGGCTACAAACGGAACAAGTTGACTTCACTTCTCCTCTCTTACTGCCTGCCTCTGCCTCTGCTTCTCCTTTTGATTCTTCTTTTTCTACTTTTTATTTTTGTAGTTTTTTTCGGTTTTTTTTTTTAATTTTTCGGTATCAAAAATCGATTAACAAAGCGCCGGCAGCGATGCGGCGGCACAGAGCCACAAAACTTTAACGGGACATTTCAAAAAGCCATTTCTTTCAAATGCATTCGCGTGCCACACAGTCTATCTCTCTCACTCTGGCTGTGTGCATGTGTGCATGGGTGTGTGTGTGTGTGTGTAGAAAGAAGACAGAGATACCAGAGATACGATAATTGGTATAAAATGCCCGTTTATTGCTGTCACGAGTATCGATTTCTATATCAGGATGTGTCACGTGCAGATAACCAAAGCAAATCCTAATGGAAATAGCGGTACTACCGCTCCGCTCCCTCTCTAGCAGCAGTAGGGTGATTCCATAATAATAGTCTATTATATTTGGTTTTACTAAGTAGCGTGATTCACTTGAAAAATGAAAATTTAATTGTATAAAAACTATGACTAATATTCAAAGCTAAAAAAATATCCCACAGCACAGCAGAGCACAGCAGAAGCGAGTCAGTCACATGCACTTCCCTCGTTAAACAATCAATTTGTTATTCTATTCCATTGCTCCACCCCACCTTTTCCTTTGCGTTGCGTATTATTATGAAATACGAGTACAATTTGTACATTAAGATTTTGCCATCGGGTATCGGGGTGCACATGACACACCCTAACAAGACACGCAACGCAACGCAAAGACTTGCAAAAGAAGAAGAAGAAAACTAATGCAATTTCATGTAAAGGTAAACATGTCTAGCTATCCCCTCCCACTGCCACTGGCACTATCTCTTACACCCTACTTCCAATCTTTACCCCACTATCTCCTCCGTCGGCCTGTCTGCTGTTTTGTGTATTTACAGGTTTCAACATTTCCATTAGCCAAAACACACACACACACACACACCCGTTGGTACATACACATGTATGAACGTGTACGCACCAGACAGAGACAGAGACAGAATAGCATAAATATTTTATAACTGACTTCATTTCGTCTTCTCTATTACTCCACTGTCTATAATTAGAAGCTGCTGCTGCGTGGGGGAAGGGGAGAATGAAAAGAATCTGCTGGAGAGGTACACACACACATACACACACATACATTATGTAGGTAGGAGAGAGCGAGCGAGCAGCAGCTGTAAAGATCTAGCATCTAGCCAGAGAGTAACGCCACGATCAAGGTATGATACGATAAAAGGTATGGCAGTAGTAAACCTTTTACAAAATGTGTCTTTGCCACAATTAGGATGTTAGAGCGGGAGGGGGCTAGTTTCGGGATTGACACGTTCCAGTGGCGTCTGATTGAAACAAGAACTAGGCGGCGCGGCGGAGTGCCAATTGGAATCTGATGATTGGGGGAAACGGCGGCGCTGCGGTTGTGCTTTGTAAATGTTTGTGTCTGGTTGCGGCGTCTCGTATTCCCGTTATCAGCGGCTGAGTCGAAAATTAAACAAAACATGGGCAAACAGCGACAGCGACAGCCGACAGGCAAGCCAAGGGCGAGAAATGAAGAAGGGTCGGGGTGGGGTGATGGTGGTTCAAGAGAAACACAAAAAACAGTTCAATAAAAATAAACTGGAATTAAGCATAAACCAATAAGCAGTACGACGGGAAAGAAAGCAAGCCCCCCACCCTCCTCATGTGTGAGTGCGAGTGGGAACGCAGTAGAAGAAAAAACAAAACTGGTCTCAAGACTCGCTCAAAATATGCGCTCAAGGTCGGTCAACGGATTTGCTTTTGTTGCTCTTTTTCGACCAAGCCAAGCAGCAGCAACAGCAGCAGAAGCAGAAAAGCACAGAAAGATCACAAAACAGGGCGCCAGAGAGAGGGAGAACAGAACAGAACAGAACAGAGCTGGGCTGGTGGCTGGTATGAGAGCATAATTCTGCTAGCGGAAGCAGCAAATTTCAATTTCCTGAGTTGGCGAATAAATTTGTTGCTTCACCCACACACACACATGGACACACAGCAGCTGCACACACGCATACGTATGCTGTGCCGTTATTTCCAAGAAGCGAAAGGCAAACCAACAGCTTTTTTTTTACGAATTCATAGGATAATAAACCGAAAACAGAGCAAAAGGCACGCATGGTCAATGGGGGGTAGAGAGAGAGAAAGAGAGAGAGCGAGCACAGAGAGATCAGATCCAGCTCGCCATGTGCCAGATAGCCGTCTCGCTCTAACGCCCGCCGCACCTTAACAAGTGCGAAGAAGCAGCGGCATAAAACAAAAGGAGCAACAGCATCGGAATAGGGAATAGTGGAGAAACGGAATGGAAACATATGCATATGCATATGCAGTTTCCTTTGGAAAACTGAAAATAACTAAACAAAACACACAACTCACCTTATCCAGACACTTGAGCTCCTCGATGGGATACACCACCTTCTGGCAACGGGCACAGGTTTTATTCATCTTCGATCCTCGCTTTGCTTCTGCTTCTTCTTCGTCTGCTCTGCTGCTGCCTCTCTTCTTTTTCTTTCGACGATCCAGCAACCGATTTGCGGGGCTGTGTGTATGTATAAGCACTTTTATTTACACCGAACTATGGGGCCACAGGACCGCTGGAAAACTCTCAAATTTTGCACTGCTCTCTTTCACGTTTCCTCCACTCAGTTTCCCCTCAATCTTGCATTACGATCTAGGCGGGTGGTGCTGGTAGCGGCAACAGCGACGACGATCACAGGGGATATGAGACAAAAAAAACTGAAAAAAAAATTTCGAGTGTGGCCCAAGGCTCAAATCTGGATTGATTGAAACTGAAGTTTCCGTAGCTCTGACACTAGTCGCAAATCTTCAATGTTTCCCACAACAGGTTTCCTTTGTGAGCCAACTAATTCACACGGCTTTTTCGTACTTAATCAACTGTTTTGCTGTTTCTTTCAACGGCTGTTGAGACTGCGCTGCAGGTAAGCGACGCGCGCAGAGACGCACTTGTGACTTTTGTTTTCTGGTTGTTTGTATTCGCCGCGAATTCACGCCTGTCCGCGAGGTCGACCGTTCGGTTAAAAATTGGGCGGTAGAGCTAACCATGGTGACCGCGCCGACAATAACGAAATATACTATTTATGGCCCGAAATAATACCAAAATATACTATTTTAATATTCATTTAATACCACGAAAATACCAAAACGAATTGCAGCTAACAGGCTTTTAAATTCGAATTTTTTTTTGCAATTTATAAAAAGAATAAATAAATAAATGCAATTGATCGGGGGTATAAAAAGAAAATGTTTTTATATCCTTTTTATACCAGTTTATTTAACTTTTTATTGACTTAAAACTAAAAATATTTACTATAATATATAATGAGAATCAAGTGAGTTATAAAATCAAGGCATATATCAAGGTCAAGGCATAAAACGTAGGTGAGCATGAAATCCGCCGTAAGAAAACGTAAGTGAGGATGGAATGTCACGTCATTAACCGGTAGTATCGACTCTTTTATACCTCTTTTCCCTTGATTAATAATAAAATACTGTTTTCCAAGCTGCTCTATAACGTAATTAATATTGTATTTTGCACATTTTGAAACTGCTCACAAAGGATAAGGCGTATACTATAAAATAATTTCTTTATTAGTTCAACCATATTAACAATGTGGTTGATTTCTAACATTTTGTTCGTCAGCAGCCAAACCCAATAACTCGTGTTTTCAAGCGATATACTTTCCAATAGAAAAAATTGCAGTGCAGAATTCTTTCGCGAAAGATCTGAAATGCACAGAATGGCCAATATACTATTAAATATAACCACAAATACAATCAATATACTATTAAATATCACATTTTCCCCCAAAAAGACTACAATATACCTATATACCACAAATATACAATTGGGCAAAATTTAAGCTAATTAAATACCAAAAAGTATTTAAAATACCATATTCGGTCACCCTGGAGCTAACTATCTGAATTTGTATAGACGTGTGTGTGTGGATGTGTATGTGTGATCAGTGTGACCGCGGAATCATCGATAAGATATACCGTCCGACCATCAGAAATATACCGAGAATTACGGTCTCATTTTAAAAATATACCGCAAAAATACCAACGAAAGCCATATTCCTCGATTTTGATATTCTGTTTAATATAATATTGCAGTTTATGGCTGCAAATTAAAGATTTAACAATTTTAAAATGGCTGGTGGGCAACGCTCTGTAACGCTCGTGTCGAAGTTAATTGTTTTGGGGGCTATTGATTTATTTTTTCACTATAATTTGGGCCATAAAGTGTTGGGGCTACCCCCTGGAAGAAAACCCATAAATTATAGTAAAAAGATAACATAATCGAATAACTAATCTCCCATGAAACAGATTACTTTGATTTCAGCAATTTATCCATTATTTTAGTAACTCCCTTGCTCATTTCAAATCCGCGCGCAGTAAAAAATCCTCGCCGTCCTGGGAAGTTTATAATATTTTTCCCTGGGAAATTTCTGAGGCTCTTCGGAAAAAGTCGGGTATGGACAGCAGGCAAAACGGCCCAGAAAATGTAAGGCCTGCAAGGTAAAATCCACCCCACCTGACTTACATGACGTTTGGGCGCCAGCGATTTTAAAATATACCGATGAAAAACGAACTTAACCAGTTAAATCCATCTCTTTTTAAGCATGTGAACATTTTGAGTTAAACCGCGAAAATAATCAATTTTGTAATTTCAACTTGTAGATCCATCCTTTCTCTTTCTCTGTAATCAATATTTCCACGAAATCTTTCACCTGAACTGAGCAAAGTTTCATTTTGTACGAGTGTGTATTTATACCATCCCCGGTCGACAATGGGTTAATCGGACTCAGCTTTGCGCATCAGGTATTTGAGCATATTTGTATCACTCATCTCTATCTCAAACAATTTTAATACACATTTTTTGGCCGTTACGTTTGAAAGAAACAGTTGCCAACGTAGGTACATTGCACCAGTCGTAATTTAAATTTTGGTGGTAAATTATGCAGTTAGCATTGGTGTGCAATTGCAGATTTTAGCATAATTTTTCTTTTGGGAAACAGCATCACACGACATTCACCGGCGAATCAAAAGCCAAAGGAGGTCTGTGAGGTGAGGAATTACATATAAGCTCGCAGTATTCAAGTATTTGGCAAATGTATGTTATTGAAGGACATTTTTGTTATAATTTCGAATTTGAATTTGGCGCGTCTTCTCACGCGCCCCAGCAATGCAATCAATTTGTCAATTAAAGTGCAATTGTGTGCAGATTGTTCTAGATAGTACGGTTTTTAAATCTATATGTACATATATCAGCTGATATTTATCTGAATTTTATCTAAACGACATTGCCGGCAATGCCGCCAACAACTTGCGCAATAACAGCGATATTCAAATATCGATGGCTCGATATCGGTATCGTGTTGAAAATCACCCTAAGCCACCCACCCTCCACCCACCCACCTTTACCCAGCGGTGGTATCCTTACAGTCGAAATTTTGTTTTTTGTGTGTCGTGTGTCCATTTCGTCCTGCTTCCAGGGCGTAGGAGTGAATCAATTTTCATTTCAATCAAATTCTTTAAAGCAAATGATTAGTTAATAGTTCCGAGCCTGTGTGCTTAATGTTCCTCGGGGAAATATCTCAAAAAGTGGGTTTTCACCTGCAAACCCGAAGGTCTTACACGACGTGGTGTCTTTGTTCGCTGGAGAATTTTGTGGCTAGACAGAGGGACATTTTCCAATAAATGGAATATCTCCCCAATTAAGAAATCATGCTACCATTATGTATGCTTTACAGGATTTTAGCGACGCCTTAAAGTAGGCAAAGTGAAAATGAAAACACCCACACAATTGAAAAATCAATAATCAAACTCGGTGTTTGTGTGGGTGGCTAGGTGGGAGGGAGGTCTGTACGTGTTTGTGTGTGTGTACTACGATTAAATGCCGGCGCGTAGTATCGGCCGAGTGGCACAATAACAACAAAACGTAAGGGAGCAAAGGATACAATTAACACAACTGTAAACAAAGAGAAAGAGAGCTTTACGGTTACGTTTGACAAGAACGTAACGAAAGGAAGCAAAGAGTTCAAATTCCTCACCCCCCCCTCTAACCCCTTTTGGAAGGAGCAGGCCAATCATCAGCATTAGACGTCTTCCGAATGCCAATCTGCTTTTTGTGAGCACCATGCAGACGCTGCGTAAGAAAACGAGTCCTTGTAAATGTGAGTAGTCCCGAGAGTATAACTTTTAAGAATCCAACATGAGAATATTGCTTATGGCTATGAATGATCAAGCCGATCGGCTTGAACGTGCCTAGTCCCCCGTGGCAGCTGCTGCGCCGGCGTCACTGTTCTCGAAAGGTGCAAGGTGTGTTCTGCTTAGGGTGCGTCATTGCAAGAGTGCGCTCCTAAAATGGTCACCCAATGGAGTGCCAAACCAAAATAGGCATCCCAAGAGAGCAAGATTTCCTCACCTTTTATAACTGCACCTTGGCAGGTGGTAGCCGATTCGATGCTCAAAGCAAAAAGAAAGAGAGCGTGCGAGTGACATTGAGAGTCTTGTCTTTTTTTATCATTTTGAATGAGAATCGCAAAATAATAGAGTGAAATTTGTGTTTGTTTATTTGTTAAACAAATTGCGGCAAAAGTCCAAAAGCAACAACAGCGGCAGAGAGAGAGAGAGAGAGCGGGCCAAATCAACCTAGCCGCCGCAGCATCGTACGAACGAACGGTGAACATACGCGCTCTCTCAATCGCTCTCATTCATTCCATGATCACGGATCGTTTTCGGTAGCGGCGGGTGCTCCTCTTTAGCCTCTGTGTTTGTGTTTGTGTCGTTATTATTTGTTGTCTCTTGTTTTTTTTATATTGTTGTTTTTTTGAATTTAATTAATTGTATGGCAACAACAAACCCAAAGTCGCGAAAAATCATTGTGTGCACCCGTCCGTCCCGATCCGTTCCATCCCGTTCTTCCCGCTCTTGATTGTGTGCCCGTGTGTGTGAGCCATGGAAATGTCACATAAATGCACATGAACATGCAGATTCTGGCTGAGAATGTGAGACAGTGTTAGTGTGCCATCAGCGATTCCTTTGGGATTCGATCCAAAAAGATGGTCAAATCACTAGTTTCCAAGCTGTCGACAGCCTCCTCGAATCTCTCTCTGGCCAGCACTTTCGGCGTCGGCAGCAGCCACAGCAGCGGCGCGGCAGAGGAAACAAATTACGCAAAACGTTAGCAAAAAAAAAAGCAAACAAAAATCACAATCGCATACACACATTAACTCACACACACACACACACGTGACTTATCCATGTATACGTTTGTGCGCATTCTATTTTCCAGATCGCAATGATCCGGGACGATTTTTCGGCGATGGCGTTCAATTCAAGGCCAAACTCATTGGAATATTGGAAGTGGGCGAGGCCCGGGGCGATCGCATGTGCCAGGAGGCGTTGCAGGACCTCAAGATGGCCATCCGTGCGGCGGGGGAGCACAAGCAACGCATAACCATCCATGTGACGATCGACGGACTGCGACTGCGGGACGAGAAGACAGGGGACTCGCTGTATCACCATCCGGTGCACAAGATCTCCTTCATCGCCCAGGACATGACGGATTCGCGGGCCTTTGGCTACATCTTTGGCTCGCCGGACAGCGGGCATCGGTTCTTTGGCATCAAGACGGACAAGGCGGCCAGCCAGGTGGTGCTGGCCATGCGCGACCTCTTCCAGGTTGTCTTCGAGCTGAAGAAGAAGGAGATCGAGATGGCCCGCCAGCAGATCCAGGGCAAGTCTCTGCATGAGCACGCCAGCCAGCTGGCCTCCTTGTCCGCACTGAGAGCTGGAGCATCAGGTCATGCAGATCTCGCCAGTGGCAGCCACCCCCTCACCCTGAGTTCCCTCTGCGGCCAGGATGCCTACTCGAACGGAACCGGAACCACGCGACTGGGCGTCAATCTGGATGTGGCCAAGACATCGGGAGCAGCAGCCAAAGAAGTAACCACTCAATATGTCCAAGATCTCTACTAATCTGCCCCGCTCTTGTAGATCTCTCCCGAATCTGTGGCGGATCTGGTCGATCTGGAACAGGAGTTGACCTCCCTGCAGCGCGGCATCACCCAAATGGAGAGGATCACGCCCAGCGAGCCGAGCATGCACCATCCCTCCAGCGGCGGAGGCGGCGGTGGCGGCGGCGGACATTCCGGAAGCCTGGCCAAATCCGCCAGCGAGGACGACCCATTCGGAGACTCCTTCATCTGTGTGCCGTCGTACAGCATCTTGCCGCCGCCTCCTGACTCGGGCCGCAACCGACACAAGCCCCAGAAGACACCCGAGTCTGCTGCCGCTCTGGATGCCATCCTCTCCCCTCCTCCTCCCGGGGCGAACTCCTCCCCAGCTGCGGGCGTTGCCTGCCAGCCCACTGGCGTGGACAATGACGATGACAGCTGGCTGCACGAGTTGGATCAGCATCAGCATCATCAGAACGATGTCTTTGACACCACCAATGTGGTGGCCGCTGTCCTGTCGATGGCTCCTCTGGCGGCCAGCGAATCCACGGCCACGCCCACGCAACAGTTGACGGAAATGTCGGCTGCAGCAACAGCAGCAGCAGCAACAGCAGCCACGGCATCTGCATCTCTGGCGGATCTCGATATGGGAGGACTGGCGGGCCTTACGGGAACAGCAGCGGCAACGGCAACGGCTACAGCAGAGGAACCAGCAATCATGTCGCTGGGTGAGTCCCAAAAGAGAGAGAGAGCGAGTGAGTGTGCTTTTGTTGTAGGATTTGTATGTCGTCATCCCCATTGAACGTGATGAAAGAGCTGTCTGTGAGGCACGATGGGAGTGGCTGTCAGGGGGGGCAGATGTTAGCACATGTAAGCGATGGCCGCCATGCCGCCACAAAAAGGGAACAATCGGAAGAAAGAATTCTAGGGTCAAATCAATTGAACTGCAACTTAATCTATGGATTGCTCTGGCAGCTTCATCTGGCAGCTTTTCTCTTGCTTGTAGCTAGAGCAAATACCAATCATTCGGATTTATCTCTGTTATCTTATCGAAGGAATTCAAAGATTTATAGATAAAATGATATTATTCTTTGGCTTCGGTTTCATTTGTTCATTTGTGTGAGAGATTACTCTGTTTCTCGCTGTTAAACATACATTTTATAGGTCAAAGATGTGTAATTCTCGAACCCTAAAGAATTCATCGAAATCCTTGGTTTGGGTTCTTCGCTGGCCTTTGTTTCTTAGGTCCGGTCCATAGATGATAGATAGATCTTTCAAACTTTGTATCTTTGTATCCACTATCACCGCACAGGCAGCTCTTTCTGTGGCTTATACGAGTATCCTTGTATCCTTGCATCCTTCCAAAATTGAAATCCGAAACCGAACTGCAGAAGAGGAGGCAGCACAGAGTTTCCCTGTGATTTCCCTGTGATTTCTTCAGTATCAAATGAGTTCAGAGTTTTCATAGATCTTTTCAGTTCCCGTTTTGCTTCTCTTTGTTTCTTTTCTTTTGCTTTTTGGTAGAATTGTACTTCTTGGCACCGTAGATCCCCCCCCTCTTCCCCTACCCCTCTCCTACTCAAAGATTATGATTTTGCTGCCTCCCAATGGCATTCGAGATGCACTCTGTCTCTTGTCTGTATTCCACATCGATGTCTGTTTTCTCTGTGTTATTCCCATATGCTGCTGCCTGCAGATGCATTCACGGATCTGGATCCGCTGGGCACCGGTCGCACCCGGCCGTATGTCGATAAGAAATACTTCTTCCAAGAGCTTAAGAATCCACCCAAGAAGCTGCTCAAGGAGCTCAGTGGTGCGGGTGCCGTCGGTTTGGGCTTGGACACCGGCAGTCTCTTTTCCGCAGAAGAGGAGAGTGCGGGTTCCGGTTCCGGTTCCGGTTCGGGTGCGGGTGCGAGTGGTGCCAGTGCCAGCGCCACTACCATCGCTACCATGACCACCACCACAGCAGCTACTAACATCACAGCAGGTACTAACCAACACCACCACCACCATCAAACACTAGCATCCACCATTACCACCATTACCACCGATCCATCGCACCAGCAACAGTCACAGCCACAGCCACAGAATAACTCTAATCAATGCACTTGCACCGCCGCAGGGAATTCCGATCCGCTACTAACCACCGCTGCAGCCACCAGTGGCCTTCTGGGCAGCAGCAGCCAACTGCAGCATCACCACCACCATCACCACCTGCTACTAACCAGCTCCAGCGCCGCTCCCGCTCCCGGTCCAACACCCCCACCCAAACCGACTCCTCCTATCGCCACTCCTGTTCCTCCTCCTGCTGCTCCTGCTCCACATCCACATCCCAATCCCTCTTTTCCCATTTTATCCGCCAGCGCTGAAGACTTTTCGTCCGCAAAGCTGAAGCTATTGCTTAGAAGATCGCCCCTCACTAATCCACCACCACCACCAATACCCACTTATCCCCCCACCTGTGGGTCCACCTATTATACCACAGAACCGCTGACATCCTCCATCAACGCGACGACGACGCTGGACGATCACAAGGACACGGCGAATCCGGTGCTGCTGCCACGCGACACCGATCCCTTCTCGCCGACGCGCAAGAAGAGCGATCCGGATCCCTTCCAGGAGGGTGATCTCTTTGCCAAGTTGGATGCCTTCGAGTTCGATGCACCGGCTCCTCCTCTGGCAGTGGCCGCCGCTGTCCCCGCCGCAGTCCCCGTTTTACCCGAAGGCAGGAGCAACGCCTTCAATGGACCGCTTCAAGTGCAGCTGCCGCCGGAGAAAGGGGAGCAGCAGCAGCAGCAGCAGATGAGCACCGTGAGGAATCGTCCTACTGTCTCTGCCTCCTCGCTGCCCAATCCTCTGGGTGGAGGTGGAGGTGGAGGTGGAGGAGGACCACTGGATGTCATCTCCAGCATCAGCAACAAGAAGATGCCGCATCTGTTTGGCCAGGCGAGGGGCTTCTCCAAGCGCGGCGACTCCTCATCCTCGGAGATTGGTTCGAGCGTCAATATGAGGCGCCTGCAGGAGAGCGATTCCCTCAGCGAAACGGAGACTGCCCCGGAGCCACCGCCACGTCCGGAATCGGCCCCCTGCTCTGGGCCACCGCCTCTGCCGCCCAAGAAACAGTTCAGCGATCTGGTGATCCGGCCGAGTCCCGCTCCACCGACCGCCGGCCGGTATGAGTATCTGAATAGCAGTTCCTCTTCGACGCGACGCACCCTGTCGCACTCTCTGCCGGATGCGCCGCCGATTCCGTTGCCCTCGCGTCGCGTGGGACGCACTGATGCCTGTTTCCCGGGTCCCGGCCGCCCACGGAAGCCCCATCAGACGGAGGATGATTACATGATGCCGCTGGGACCGCCACCACCGCTGCTGCCCCCTCCAAATCAGGCATCATCAACAACATCATCATCCACGGCCAGGGCGCGTCCCCAGCGGCAGCAATCGCTGGGAAGGCCACAGGACATTTACGAGAACAAGGCGGAGATCCTGGCGCAAGCTGTGGCCCAGGAGGGCTCGGTCGGCCCCGCCCTTGCGCCCGACATCACGCTGACGCAGCTGCTCACCTTGGGAATGGATGATCTGGCCGTGAAGCTGAATGTTCCCGCCACAAAACTGAGCACAATGACCCTTGTGCAGCTGACGTCCTACCTGTCGGAGTACTTGTCGACCAGCGAGAAGAACAGCCAATCCCTGGCTGCCCCCGTGGCTCCGGGCCCCGTTGCCCCACCACCAGCCACAGTCGCCGCTAACGCCACAGCCACCGCCTCCTCCTCGGCGGCCGTGTTCAAGGTGAACTTTGATCAGCAAACATCCTTTGTGGCCTCCTTTGACGACACCTTTGGCGAGGACGAGGCCACGGCGGGAGTGCCCTCGCCGCCCGAGGAGGCTCCCATCTTTGTGGCCAACTTTGCGAACTTCAACGAGGCTCCGATGCCGGCGGCGGCTGCTGCAGCGGTGGCTGTGCCCTCCGCGGATCGCTATGCGGTCTTTCGCGAGATCATCGACCAGGAGCTGCAACAGCAGCAGCAGGAAACGGATCTCATGGGGGATCTGACGCCTCCACCCGTCGACGAGCAGGAGGCGGCGCCAGAGGCGTCCGCCCAGGGATTGGGACTGGAGGCTCACACGGAGACCCCGCTGATCGATGCCATTGGCACGAGCACTGCGCCGCCGTCTGCTCCGCCGCCGCCGCTGCCAAAGATCGACACAAAAATCACCGAAGTGGTGGCCCAGGCCAAGGATCGCTATGCGGCCCTCAGGGACATCATTCTGGTGGAGAATCTCTTCGACAAGCCGCAGACGCAGACGCAGGCCCCACAGGCGGCGCCGGAGAAGGATCTGCTGCAGGACTTTCCCGAATTCAGTGACGAGTTCAACGAGGATCAGGACCTGCGACAGATCATGGACCTGCCACTCGCCGAGCAGCAGCATTCGCAGGATCGTCACGGCCTAGTGGACAGTCGCGGCTTCCCCGCAGAGCCCTCATCCTCTGCTCTGACCGTCGACGATGATGACGAGGACGAGGATGCCGATGCGGGGGGAGAGAGCAGCATGGACAGCAACGAAAAGGATGGCGAGGAGCCGGTGAGCGGACAGGATCAGTACGAGAAGCTGTCCACCTCCACACAGCAGCTGGATGCAGTGGTTCCTGCTTCCCTCCTGGAGGAGGAGTCGTCCTCCATGCCGCTGCCTCTCCGCTGCCCCAAGCAGGATCACAAATTCCTGTCTGTGCTGACGGGCCCCCCGGGTGGCGGCAGTGGCAGTGGGAGTGCGAAAGATGACATCGAAATCGATGAACTGATGCACCGAGCCATCTCGAATCTTTCGCTGGATTCGCGGGATCGCATCTCCCCGGCCACCTCCTCGGCGGCACCCTCCAGAGGTGCACAGAGTCTGGGCGTGCAGCAGCAGCAGCAGCAGCAGTTCAACGATGTCAGCACATCGCCCATTCCTCTGCAGAAATCGCAATCGCCCGCTGCACTGCAGCCCTCGCCCGTGCCGTCGCATCTGTCGGCCGTCTCTCAGCTGATAGACACCGCCACCAAGCAGATGATGAGCGAACGTGAACGCGAACGCGAACGGGAAAGGGAGAAACAGTCGTGGGCCACCTTTGACTCCCCCAAGGCCACGGGCAAGGGCAAGGCGAGGCTCACGCTGCCACCGCCGCCGCCGCCTGCCTCCAATACCTCGCAGCAGGACACTGCAGAGTCGCCGTGCAGTTCGGATCCGCGCGATGACGGCTGGTCGAAGCAGCAGCGTCGTTGGGCCAAGAAGGAGCGCCATCAGACCTCGTCCTCGTCGCGGGATCTGAGTCCGTGGGATGACGAGACGCCAGAGTATCTGAAGAGGCGCCAGCAGATGGCACATCCACAGGTGCAGCCACAGAACACGGATCGTCATGGGTACTACATGAGGCATGCCAGAAGGATGAACTCCTGCGATGAGGATTACGAGTGAGTGGGCCCCGCCCAATCGGTACTCTTCTTCAATCCCATATCTCGTTTTCCTTTTGGTTTTCCTTCTCTTTGGCACAGCTACGACGCAGAGTTGATGGCTCGCAGGGAGAGAGAGCAAATGCAGCAAAGGAAGTTCAAGCACGGCCTCTCGCGCAGCAGGGATAACTTTGATTTGGGTGAGTCTTCAAGTCCTTCCATCCTCTGTGCTCTGGGCTTCATTGGTTACCCCTTTCAATATAGATTCCCCCAGTTGGTATCATCATCCCACACATCACACCTGGTCGCCGCAGGAAATCGAACAGGGAGTGCGATCGAGTGGCCGGTCGTTCGAGCGCAGTGCCTACGAGCGTTCCAGCTACGGCCCACCCATGTACGCGGACAAGCGGGGGGCACAGCAGCAGCAGCAGCTGCGGAGCAAGTATCGGGGGGAGCGGGAGCGGGATCGCGATCGCGAGCGTGAGAGGGAGCGCGAGTACAGGGATTATGCGCGTCCCAGCTACGATTTTGACTACGAGAATGTCTATGAGGAGCAGCGCGGTGGCCGCTCGCCCATGGCCTATAAATCGAGTGGCCGAGGCGGTGGAGGAGGGGACTATCTGTACGAGAGGGAGAGGGAACGGGAGAGGGACAGGGACCGCAAGTCCTTCGATCGCGAGAGCCTGGAGTCCTTTGAGAGCGCCACACGACGCACACGTAGCTTTGGCAGCGGCAACGATGTCTACGGAAGCCTGGACAGCCGCGACGAGTATCGTGGGGGCGTGGACCGGGAGCGCGACAGGGGCGAACGGGATCGGGAGCAAATGAAGACACGATCCCTGAGGAAACCCACCACCACCTCGGGCAAGCTCCGCATCAGCGGAGACATTGACTACGAACAGGACTCGGAGCTGGACTTCCAGCAGCGTGAGCGGGCATCGGTGAGGAGTCTGCAGCGTCCCAGTCAGCTGGGAGCCGATGTGGTGCTGCCCATCGGCGGAGTAGGAGGCGGCGTTGGCGGTTCCCAGCGGCTGCGCAAGAGCAGTGGCTCCAGTCCCTGGGATGGCGAGGGTAGGTCCTTCCCCAAAGCTTTCACTGATCAAAGATCAAAGATCATGGATTCGTGTCATTTCCCTTTTGCAGAACCTGCTCTGCCTGGCCAGAAGTCCTGGAAGCGTCCTGCAAGTGCTGCAGAGACAGAGCGACGTCTGGCGGAGAGTCGTCGGGCCGTGGTCTTGGGTCAGACGCCCTCCGATGGCGAAAAGGAGAGGAGGTAAGGAGAGATAGCAAGAGAGAGAGAGGGAGATGGGAGGAGCGCCTAAAAACATCCAATTGTCTCCCTTTAGATTCCGCAAGAAAACCCGTGCACGCAGCGCCAAGGACTTGGCCTCTGTTGGGGGCCCTGGTCCCGGCTCTGGCTCCTCCTCTATTGTGAATCCCCCACCGCCTCGCTATGTGGGCGGCAGTGGGCGTGGCATGCGGGATAACTACGATTATATGAGCAGCCACCAGCAGCAGCTGCAGATGCAAATGCAGCAGCGCAAAGATGTGGACGTGGACGACGACGATGTGGCCGATGACGACGATGACGACGATGAGGATTATGTGGATGACGAGCCCCCCACGGATGAGGATAAGTTCGAGCGACTGAATCGCAGGCGCCACGAGATGCACCAGCGAATGCTGGAGAGCGAGCGCCGTCAAATGGAGCGACATCCCACGCTCTCGAAGCTGCAGTCAACGCAGAATCGTTCCCGCGGTGGCGGCGGCGGCGGCGGGGGAGGGGGAGGAGTAGGAGGAGGCCCTCCAGTGGCCAACAGTGATTATGGCTTTGTGGACAGCTACGAGCAGACACCAACACCGACGCCCCGATCGAATGCCAGCAGCACGCCCGCCGGAATGATGAGCAGCGGCATGTTGGGCAGCGGCGGAGAGTCCTCGGCAGGCGTCGGCGGCGGCGGCAAATTCAACTTTGACGATGGCTTCGAATCGGACTTCAATCAGAGCTCCCCACCGCCAGCGCCCGCTGGCACTGCCTCCAGCTGCAATTCCACGCCCGCGGGCCCCATCTCGGGTGGAAGTGTGGCCAGTGGCGGCTCCAAGTCTCTGTTCCGCTTCTCCAATGACTTTTCGGAGAAGGGCGGCGAGAAGAGGGAGCACTTCGAGATAGATCCACCGGCCACCTCAACGCCGCCCATAACCCAGAAGCTGCGATTCGATGATAATGTCAAGATCTCGCAGTTCGATGATGCCGCCTTTGAGGATGATTTCGCCAAGGCTTCGTTTGACTTTGAAAAGGAGCAGACGAGTGCAGCAGCAGGAGCAGGAGGAGCCGGAGGCGCCACAGCAGCAGCAGCAGCAGCTGGTGGATCTATTGCTATGACCAGAAAACAAAATATGCGCACCACAAAACTGCAACAGCGACAGGAGCTCATCAAGAAATCGGAGTCAGTTAATATATTTGCCAAAAAGCAGGAGGATCCCTTCGAGGACGATGAGTTCTTCAAGTCACCCGATCAGGACCAGCAAAAGGACAATGATGGAGAGGCCGCAGCCGCAGCAAACAATAAGTTCCAATGGAACGAGGATGAGAACTTTGCGAAATTCGATGAAAATATGTGATTTGATCAACTCTTAGGACCAGGCTTGGGTCTGGGGCTGGGACTTGGCGTGGAGCAGCAACAGCAACAGCAGCAGCAGCAGCAGGAGCGGGAGCGAGAGCGAGAGCCAGAGCGGGACAGCATCGATGGTCACAATTATGTAGAGATCGATGTGGTCAATGACTCGGACTTTTGCTACCTAACGAATCTCAATAATTACTACCAGGAGCAGCGACTCAATGCCCTACGCCGACAGATGCCTCCATTGCCGCAGATGAAGACGACAGCCACTTCGACGAGTCCCTGGCATGAGCACCATGAGCCCAAGGAGGATCCGCCCAAGAGCAAGCCCACGCCATTGCAACTGCTGAGGAATCCCAAAAAGTGGCGGGTAACCCGTGCCGTGGATGATATTGTAAAGGTGATGATTATTGCCTCCTCGGAGCATGTCCTCGACTACGATGTGCTGTGGTAGGCGGAGGAGGAGTAGGGGGAAGGGTAACGATATATCCATCTATCCATACACACACACACATGCTATATATGTCTAGTCAAAACTCCCAATTGCCATATAACTAAATATTGTAATATCGCTAGAGCCTCACCTCCCTACCCGCTAGGGACTATGCTTAGAGGCTCTCTCTCCCCAAACCCAAACACCCAAACATTCAAACACCCAAACCCAGAGATTGTATATAAGAAACGAAAGCGTTTGTTAATGTTACTCCTCCCCTAAAAACCCACCCCTTCCTCCCCGACTATCCTCCCCCTCCAAAAATGAAAACGCAGAATACTCAGAGGAGGCACTTCAATCATCCATCATCCATGGATTTACTAACGAAAAGCAACTAAAGAAATGTCCTATGCCTGTGCTAAATGTCTAGCTGTTAAACCTATAACCCCATCCCCCCGCCCCCCCCTCGCATGAAGTTTATCCAAAGTGCATATAGGATATAGGAATCATAATCGTACTCGTACATATTTCTATGTATAAATCGTTTGATTCGATTGAGTGTCTGTCTAGGTGTCTAGCTAACTAACTAACGACTAATTTTAGTTTGGTGTCCACTCGTATTGTCACTTCGGAAGGGTTTTTTTTAATATATGGATATCCTACACACATATACACACATATATTTATACGTAACTGAACGAACAACTGACAACAAACTGAACGATCAAGCAAATCCTTCCCCCGCAGGAACCCCTAAGCAGCTATATCGTACATTAAATATACTAATACTAAACCATAATTAATTATAATACATACTTATATGTAATGCAATTATACGAATACAAATAGTTATTATAATTATTATTATTATCGACTTCTTTACTTTACTCTACTACTACTACTTTGCCCGGCACGAGCCTATCTAATGTGGGTAGCAAACGTCTCTGCTGCTCACGGACAGTGTAAAAAAGCAGCAAGCCTTCATGTAGCTTCGGCAGTGCGACTTCGGCTCTTGCTATCTCGCTTTTTCCAGTGTCAAGCAATAAACCGATTGCTCCCGCAGGCATGTTCGGGTTTTTGCTCCAGCACTGGTCTATATGTATCTTTTAAATTGCTGACAAGCCTGGACCATCAAGCGGCCCAAAACGACACGAAGACAACGCTTGTCAAATGCGTATCCCGACCGAGGGGCACTGTTGCATGACACGCGACAAAAGATTCGGATAAGAGCCATCAGGACTGAAGGGGAATAAGGGCCGATAACGCTAGCAAGCATTTACATCCACTTACATCCGGGTCAGCTATAGTCTTTTTAGAATATTCTGGTAGATAAAGGAAGGTATCAGAATGCACGGAAATCATTGGCACAGCTTGATCAGCGATCAGTGATCATGTTTTGAGTACTGCTGTACGCGGATGATGCATACCTTACTTATCATATGAGGCGTACTATTTCTAGGCTACATGTGATCATACATTTGTATCACAAAGATCACTGATCACAAGGAATGAAGAATCTCTTTTCCCTGATGTTTCCTTAATACATAATTCTGCCGCTTTTCACACCGTATCATATCTTTGTTCACCCACAAACCCCAATATCTGCTCAAGTCCACATCCGAATGTCGCAACATAACGCGTATAGCCATATCAGATCGTATGCAAATTTTGTGGCCGCTTTGCCAGGGCATGTATGTAATTTTGGGCCCATTTTCGTAGCCAAATGTGTGACAATTTGGAGCGGCACTTAGCCAGCTCTCTGGTCTGCTCCTCGGCCTGAAGTCTCTGGCCAACTATAAAACCCAGCCATCGATTGAGTCCCAGACATAATTCAGTTCGTGGTCTCAGACGCAGCAGAAGCAAACCGCAGAGAACTCCCTCAAAATGCAGCAAATGGTGAGTGGGATTTTCGGATTCCGGAATGCACCCAGCCGGCTAAAACTTAAAGGATTCTCTGCCTCCACAGTTGACGATTCTGTCGCTGGGTTTGATGGTGGCCTGTGCCGGAGCACTGCCAGCCGTGGGTCCTGCCCTGTTTCCCGCAGCATCTGGCTCTCCGTTTGGCGTGTTTCCTGGATCTGCTGCTGCTGCTGCTGCTCCGTTTGCTGCCTATACAAATGGACCGTTTGGTGTTCCTTTCGGTGGCGCCGCTAACCTTGTTGGTGTACCATTTGGAGCCGCTGCTTTTCCTGGTGCGCCATTTGGTGCCGCTGCTCCTTTGGTTAATGCTCCTTTGGGTGCTGCTCCTTTGGCTGTCTCTAGCAGCCAGCGTTTGGATTACTTCAACCAGTTCAATGCCGCCTTTGGTCCGCCTGCTGCCGGACGTCTCCTGGCCGCTGGTCCAGCGGGAGTTGCTGCTCTGAATGCTCCAGCATTTCCGGCTTCTCGCTTCTCGATCCAGCCAGCACGATTGATTGCCCCAGGCCCATTGTTCTTTTGATCTAGTTAAGCTCATTTCAATTTCATAGATTTCCCCCCACCCGTCACAAATAAAAGTACAAAATGGTTAACCACATTCCACAATGGTGCCAAGAGCAGGCCTACGTTTGGCTTTGGTTTGGTTGGGGCTTTCTGGCTTTCTGGCCATTGGCCAACAGAGTACAGTCATCACTCGTATGGGGCATAATAGATGGGGGTTATAATACTCGTATATTTGGATTATAATACGTTGATTTGGTGTTGAATATTATCACAAATGGTGAATGAATGCTTCCTCGGTGATCACCAGACACTCTTGTAGGCATGGCCATAATTGTAGTTGGGATAGTAGCCATAGCCATATGCCGGATATGCCGCAGGATACACATTGGGGTAGACAGAAGGATATGCTGGATACGCTGGATAGCCACCACTGTACTTGTAGTACGTTGTGGCTGGTGGGGGATACGTGGCCGCACCAGTGGTGGTGGGCACATAGAAGCGGTTCCAATTGCGTGCCACAAACTGATAACTGGTGGGCGGCGGCACCAGGGCGGGAGCCACTGCAGCGGGCACCCCCAGGGTAGTGGCAGGCAGAAAGCTGGCCTCGGACAGAGCAGCACATCCCACCAGGAGGTACCCCAAAATGGATAGCAATTGCTGCAAGAGAATCAGAGGATGGATCTTTTCGATATATCATTGCAACTTACGATCTTCATGGTGTGTTTTGTGAGATGGAGGAACTGCCTGGGTCACTCGATCGCTGGTCACTGTCCACTCGTGGCTCAGCCAAGTGGCTTATATACCACCCACTGCACATAGCACACTGCGGACTGCGGACTGCATCGCTCGATGGATTTGAATTTCAAATGCAGTTGCCCTTTTAGGGGGATTGGCTGCCGTTTTTGGGCCACCACCCACCGATCGACCGATCGACCGATCGATCGATCGCCCCAAGGGCAGATTTGCAATGCATAAGCCCTCCGCTTATAGATGGGCTCTGAAAGGGATGACGATGACGCAAGCGGAATCCACATGAAGACAAAGCCTTCGGCGTCTGCTACGGCTTCGGCTTCGGCCTGTGCAGTTTATGAAATGAAACCATTGAAGGTAGCTGCTGCCAAACAGTTCAAAGCAGCAGCTGAATCAACAATAGGGAATCTGCTGGGTGGTACTACTACGAGTATAAATAGAGCAACGAGCGATTCCCATGTCCATCAATCAATGAAGAAGCAGCCATGAAGCTTCCACTCCTTGTTCTGCTTTCCTTCGCTGGCCTTGCCTTTGCGCAGATTGTCCCACGGCAGTCGTGGTGCCGGCAGCCGTTGTCCCCCCGCATGCCACGTCTGGCGGGGCCCGTGCGCCTGATCATCATCCATCATACGGCCAGTGCGCCCTGCCACACGCCCCAGCAATGCCAGACAGCTCTCCAGCAGATCAGAATGGGGCATCTGTTGAGAAAGTTCCGGGACATTGGCTACAATTTCCTGATTGGCGGCGATGGACGCATCTACGAGGGCCTCGGCTTCGGCATTCGCGGAGAGCATTCCCCGCACTACAACAGCCAGTCGATAGGCGTGGCTTTCATTGGGAATTTCCAGCGTACGATTTCCAGGATCGATTCTTCCCTTCGAGACTCTTGCTAATCCCCGAATCTCCTTCTTCTCCTTCCTTTAGGTGGCCTTCCCTCGCCACAGATGCTACAGGCAGCCCGTACACTCATCACAATTGCAGTCCAGCGGCGCCAGGTTCTGCCCAATTACGCCCTCGTCGGTCACTGCGGGACGAAGGCCACTGCCTGTCCAGGACGCCAGCTCCTGGACGAACTGCGCAAGTGGCCGCGCTGGCAGCCAAAGCCATAGAATCGATTGAGATTCGAGTGCTGCTGCTCTTTGTACAAAATTTATTCTAACAGAAAACTAAAAACTAATAAAGAATGGGCGAAAGTCCTCCTAAACTCTTAAATGCTCCTCCAGTTGGGCCATGTCTTGATCTCGTTGAAGAGCGCCGTGCCCGGGCAGGCGGTGGCCTTGGTCTGGCGATGTCCCAGCAGCGTGTAGGTGCTCTTTAGGTATCCCCCCTGCTGGGCCTTGGCAATCAGATCCTTGGCATTCTGCAGCATCTGCGAGGACGGTTTGGTGCTCTCAAAGTTTCCAATAAACACGATGCCAATGCTGTTGCGATTATAGTTGGGGGCATGGGATCCCTGGAGGCCAAAGCCACGTCCCTCGTACACCTTCCCATCGCCGGCCACAATGAAGTTGTAGCCAATGTCGCTGAAGCTCCGCCTGCCCTTGTGGTCCGTCTGTATGGCCTTGATCATTCGCTTGCACTGCTCCGAAGTGCTGCAGCCATTGGGATTGTCCGAGTGATGTATGATCACATAGTCCACGGCGCCATTTATCCTCGCAGGCGAACGGGCAGCCACTGCTCCCCAACTGCTGCGTGGCTCAATGTTCAGGGCCTCAGCGGAGAGAGCTGCAAAGCATACACAACAGAGAGGGAGAGAGAGAGTGATTAGGATTAGGTTATCATCAAGCAGACTCTAAGCGCAGAGTGATCGATGATTACCTATGACACAGAGTGCCAGCAGAGCTGCTAGAAACTTGATTGTCGTCATCGTATGATGTTGCTGCTAACGGAAGATGTTGAGCTGTGAGATCTTCTGGCACTCGGAAGCTGCTTAAATAGCAGATTCGTTGCCCGATGGCTAGTCGCAGATGGAGATACACTCATTAGAGGGGTAGATTTAGACAAAGTGTCTTTAAAAGGTCAACACGGTTGAAGCGATGGTAAGTATTCCAATCTCTTATCCCCACTTTAAGTAATGGAAGTCTGGTTTCACAACCCTTCTCGTAATCCCCATCTAAAGTACGATTCATCAGCCGTTTTGCAAGTCGTTTGTACCCTCCTCCGGGGAGAGTAAGCCAACAAACAACACGGTGAAGAACCCTCGGGGGAATCACTAGCGCCCCCAAAGAGATAAGACACTGCTCTCTAGAGCAGGCCACAGGCAAACAAATTGAAAAAACCCACATCCAAAGGCACATACGGGGGGAGGGGTATACATAGGTATATAACGTATAATATAGAAACCTATATACACAACACTCATTCATTTCTAAACTTAAGTTTACTCCTCGATGGCCTTTCGCTGCTTGGCCAAACGTTGCTTCTTGGTCTCCTTGGTCTTTGATTTTTCTTTTCCGTTTTCCGCCTTTGGTTTGGGTTTGTTCTCCTTCTGCTTGGGTTCCTCCGCACTTTGTCCTCCGGCCTTCAGCTGTAGTTTTTCCATCAACGTCAGAGGGCGACTGGGATTGGCGGCGGCTTCCTGTTGATTCTTGTGGAGCACTGTTCGCTGGGCCACGCGTCGCTTCTGGACGATCTTGCTGGTCTTTTCCTTCTCCTGTCGCCTGCGCAGATCCTCCATTGCCTTCTTGTAGATATCCGCATGACGGACCTCTGTGTCTGCGGAAACAGTGATCTCCTCGCCCAGGGCCTTGCCCACTTCGTTGAGCATCTTCTTGAACTGCGCCTGCTCCTGTTCCGTGAGTAATGTGACGGCTGTGCCTTTTCTGCCAGCACGAGCCGTACGACCCACACGATGGATGTAGGTCTTGATGTGACGCGGCGTCTCGTAGGAGATCACCACATCCACGTCGGCCACATCGATACCACGCGCCAGAGCATCGGAGCAGATCAGGCCGTTGATGCGGCCTCTGGCAAAGTCCGTCAGGTTCCTGGTTCGCACTAGGGCCGACTGTTTGCCGGATAGTTCGGCCACTGTGGTGTTTCTCCCGGCGAACAGTCTGCCCATCACATAGGCCAATCGATTGGCCGTGTCTGTGCTGTTGGTGAAGCAGAGGAATCGCTGCCACTGGTACTTCTCTACGAGAGCAAACAATGTCAGCGGCTTGATGCGCAGCTCCGTCACACAGAACTGCTCTGTCAGCTCCGCCGGAGTGGTGTATTTGCCCGCAAAGTGTCCAGTGTTTGGAGTGGTCTCCGCATCTGCTCCATCCGCCATCGCCTCATTCCTGGGAACGGGCAGGGCGAACACCGTGGTAAAGAGCTTGGGCTGAAAGAGTCTCAGATTCTGCAGCTTCTCGGGATCCTGCGACATCGTTGCAGAGAATAGGAGCTTGTGGGGCACCTTCCCATAAGTGGCATACAGCTCTTTAAGGCAAAGTGGAGGCTGTGTGCCAGCCAGCAGCTGATTCGCAGTCTCCCGCACGTGGTTGTCCAAATGGTAGAGCCAGTTCTGGAAGAAGGCATCCATGATGCGATCCGCCTCGTCAATGACCAGGAACTTCAAGCTCTTCAGGCAGAAGCCCTTGGTGGCATGCAGATGATCCACCAGACGACCTACAAAGCGAGAGATGAACAATCAAAGATGCTCCTAAGATTGACTCTGAATCACCCACCTGGCGTTGTGACCACAATGTCAGCCTTGCTGTAGACCTGTCCTTTGTAGACCTCCACCAGCTTCTCCTGCTCGTCCTCCAGGCGATGCTGCTTCGAAAGGAGGCACACCTCGAGCTCCGTTTTGCTGCACAGCGCGCGAATCACCTTGAAGACCTGCAGCGCCAGTTCGGCCACTGGGAGCACCACCAGGGCGCGCACCTTGCAGCGCACTCGATTGTTCAGCAGCTGGACAATGGGTATGGCAAAGGCCAGGGTCTTGCCGCTGCCCGTGGGAGCCGACACACAAATGTCACGTGGCCGCAGGGGCGCCGGCTTGCTCTGTGCCTCCAGGATCCATGGAATGACGGTGCGCTGCACGGGGAACAGGCGCTTGATCTTCATCTGCTTGAGAGCCTGTCGTGTGTGGTCCTTCAGGTAGCTTAGATTCTCGATGGAAGCTTCGTCTTTGCCAGCCTCCAAGTCGTCGTCGGGCAGGAGGTTGCCCCCTTCGATGATCGTGGGATATGCCAGCCAGGGGGGCAGCACCTCTGTCACTTTCTTGCGCTTGGCAGAGTCATCGCCGCCAAGTACTTGGAAGTCTTGTGAATTAGTTGGATCCACCTCTGCGGTGGCTTCTTCTGGTCGAGTTCCTTTTGTCGCCGGCTCCGCTTCGTCTATTTTCGTGTCCTCCACTGTGGGTTCTTCCGCTGGGGCTGCTTCCTCCTGCTTTGTGGTCTCAGTTTTCTCATGTTTCCTCTTACGTTTGGCTGCCTTTTGGAGCAGTTTTTGTAGGATTTCATCTTCATTTGATGTCTTTTGTTCCTTGTCTTTGGGACTCCTTAGATCCTCCGTATATCTGCGCTCATACAGGATTGGATTAGTATTAATGTCCGTTGTGTGTGATATATAACTCACCGATTTACTGTGAATAATTCCATTGTCTTAACTGTTTTTTATTCAATAAATAGTCGAAGAAGGAAGGCGCACGTGTTGAAGCCAACCACTTAAATATTTGTTGATGTTTTTCTTCTTCTTCTTAAATCACGAATGATTGCGCTGGTTCTTCGATTTTAATATTCGGTCTGGAATTTCCAGCTAACCGGTATCCTATGCACTGTTTACATAGTTTTATCTGATAAATTAATCAATTTTCTACAAGATTTACTAATTTTAAGTACTAATTTTCAGTTGGTTATATAGAAATTAAATCAAATTAAAAACATTTTAAATATAGCTACATGGAACCACTGGAACTTGAACTAAACCGACAAAAAGTTCACAGAACTATTAGTTTCATACATTTCAGCTTGTGTAAACATGTAAAATATTGCTGTTTATTTCATACATTTCAGCTTCTGCAGAGCCACATGTCAGAAACTGAAGTGTATAACATCTATACACAATATTATTAAACATTTAATTTATTTAATTAATTATTAGTATTAAATTGTTGTAGTGTCAAGGTGAACGGCAACTACATTGAGATATCAAATTAAATTTAAAAATAAAATTTTACCGTTTCTTATACCCGATACTCAAAGAGTACAAGGGGTATATTCGATTTGTGATGAAAGTGAATCTCTGTAACGCCCAGAAGGAAGCGTTTCCAACCCCATGAAGTTTTTTATATTCTTGATCTGCATTAACAGCCGATTCGATATAGCCCTGTCCGTCCACCCGTCCATCCGTCCTGATAAGCGCTTACATTTTAAATATAAGAGGTAGATCATCCAAATTTTGTATCCAGACTCTTGTGAGGTCCAAGGGAAAGACCATATCTAGCAGATTGCCTAATCTTAATCAGATCGGATCATTATTATAGCCAAGGGGAACACATGATGATAGGTTAGCCTCTCTTTCACACACTCTGCATCGTGCAGTGTGCGCCCCTCTGGCGGAGTGACTGAGTATAAATGTAGAGTCGCGGCCCTAGCTGCGACTCACAACGTTCCGCCTTGATCAAAGCGATCTGGAAGGAATATATGAAAAAACGGATCACTGGCACCTTCTGGAAGAGCCCTAATTAAAATTCAAAGCAACTCTTAAGTCTGAAGTCTGAAGAGTTAAATTTCTCCCTAGCGTTTGGAATAATTAAAAATATTCCTCCGACCGCAAAAGCAAATAAATTAAGAACGGAAATAGTCACAATACAGTACCAACAATAGTCATATACCAGTTTCCTTGCGGGGATTTGTGTTTTCCCCTGGGTATTTGGTCGGGTTTCGGTTTTCAGGCCGCTGAGAGCCGATCCGATCCGCTGTGATGCGTTGCGTTGATGCGTATGCAAAGTGGCCGCACAACTTCTTGGGGATTTTTACAACTCGATGCCATGCCGTGCCCTGCCCTGTCCAGTGATTCACCCAATTGACCCACTCCAATCCACGTGAGAGGCGAGCGAGAAATTGCAACAAATTAAACCACACAAAAATAATTAATGATTATGAGCGCCAAAACCGGTTCAATGCGTTTCATGAAGGCAACTTCACAGCTAGAAAACACCAAAACTTGTGCTTGTCTCGAAATCTGAATCATGCAAATGAAGTGAAAGATATGTATTTTGAGAACCGTTTGACAACCAGAGACTTGTCTTTCTGTCTGTCTGTCTGTCTGTATTGGAGAGTTTTAATTATTTTCCAAAGCATTTCCGTCTGTAAAATGTGGCAATTAATCATACAGTGCGGTCCAGTTCTAATGCAGTAGCATTAGCACCTGAACACCTGGCAACCTGGGCACTGGGTGACACTCCCTCGTAATGCTGGAACGAACGAACGTATATAGTATAAGTATACAGAATTCAGTTCGGATAATTTCAGCATTTCAGTTCTTTCGTTTAGCACATATTTGGCTTAAAATATCATAAACGTTGAACTGGATCCGGGCGGTCCATTATCGTATGAAAAGATTGCGGATATGAAAAACGATTATTGTAAGGCAATGCCGAATACTGTCATTGTTCCAATCTTTTGAGGGCATTCCCCAATATCCAAACGAGTTTGGTTTTTTTTCGGTGGCTTTCGATTCTGATGGTAGATCCAATCAAAAGTTTGTTCGTGTTACATGAAAGTTTGACCGCTATCTTCGGTTTAATTATACTATATGATTTCCATCGTTTTTGTTTTTCGTTTTTCTTCTTCCCCCTTGTAGGAACTCTCTCCTTATCACTCCCCCATTCTGGGAACGACCAGCCTATCTTGTTGTTTGTACTTCCACTTGTATTTAAACAGACATCGATTGTAGCAATTTAATTGAAAAGCCTCTTGAAAGAAAGTACGAGTACGAGTGCATATATGCTCGTAACAGTGGAATAGTACCGTACCCCGCCTTCTATAGTACTTATAAATAGATGCGATATTAGATTTGTTTACGGCTTTAACGTGCCCTTTGTGGCCATATTTTATGGCTCATTTGGCAATTTATGATTCTCCAGTGTTTGTAACTTAAAATTTTGAATACAAATTTGTGCTACGATCTCCAATGAGATCTCCAATCCCCCCCCCCCCCCCCCCCCAATGCGTGATGCATGCGCGTGTGCGCGTCACAAGAAGGGGAATTCTTCGCGCTGCAAAAAGTTCCATCTGTCATGAGAACGTACATACGTAACCGGTAAAAGCCAAAGCAGAAAGCCGAAAGCAAAAAAAAAACAAAAAACAAAACCGAGATCTTAACAACGCCAAGGTGTATTACGAGTGAGGTAAGGCTTCAGAAACGAGTGCTCCACCGATCATACATTTGTCATCTGCAGGCTGTTTAAACACACTCATACACCCACACTCGTTGTCATGATTGTCAATAAATAATAATAAAAGTAGGTAGCGTTTTTTATTACTTAATACGAAAGCGATCAGCGATCCGTGATCTCTATGATACAATTAAAGCGTAATTAAAGTACGCTCCATATGATAGGTAATGTATGCATCACCAGCACTCACAACGTGATCAATGCGATACTTCACTGATCACTGAAGCTGTGAACTGCATCCCCACCCCACCCGTAATACACCTTGATTCCAACACCTGTTAAGCCTCTCCAAGAGATAGGAGTAGAAAGAGGAAAAGATGGAGAGTGGGAGAGTGAGATCTCGTCTACGACTGGAACGCACGCTGACGTCTAACGCCGCCGCTCGGACAGCCCCAGCCCCAGCCGCTGCCGCTGCAGCAGCCGCCTCGAAACCGCTCCGTAGCCGTACGCTTTATAACGCTAGGACTTGAAGCGACCAGCGTTCATTTGCCAACGTTTACGTTTTGTGATCGGGCTCAAAACGCTCGCGAAATAACCCGCCCAAAACGCGCGAAAAGTTTGAAGTTTAACGAAAAAGTTTAAGGCTGCCCAAAAACGCCCAAAGTTTTCGTTCAAAAACATAAAAAAAAAAAGCCTAGTTTCGTGTCTAAGGATAAAAGAAAAATGTTGAAGATTTTTTTGCCTGCAGTTGTTTTAATTGCCTCGTAAGTGTATAATGAAATAGTGGAAAATAATATACGAACTCCAGAAAAATACCAAAAGAAAACAAGCGATAAAAGTCGCAAAGGAAACGCTTCCTAAATCAGACAGCAACCAGCGACAAAAACA
Source organism: Drosophila athabasca (assembly GCA_008121215.1). Taxonomy (NCBI): domain Eukaryota; kingdom Metazoa; phylum Arthropoda; class Insecta; order Diptera; family Drosophilidae; genus Drosophila; species Drosophila athabasca. The sequence continues at coordinate 65,510,048 of CM017796.1, read as the reverse complement.
GCTCAAGAAACGCGCTAAATTTTAAGAAACAATAAAAACCATCACTAAAAACCGAAATCATTCTAAAAATTCAGACTATACGTTGACTTTAATTTAAATAAATGCGAAACAAACAAACGACACAAAACGCACGTAAGACCAGAGAAAACTAGCGACAAAAACAGCTAAAGAAACGCATGCAATAACAGACAAAAACAGCGAGCAGACAAAAACAGCATTTGGAGTGCCTTGAGCTGCCAAAAAGAAAACCCCAAAGAAAAAAACTCGGCCCAAAGAAAGGCCCGAAATTGGATTAATTTGGGGAAGACCTTGGCCAGACCGATCGATCGATCGATCAGTAATTGTTCAAGATATCACTAGATCAGACGCGTATCCATTCAAGCAAAATTCAAAAAGTTGACAAAAATTGTCGTAATATTTGAATGTCATTTGATTAACGCGAGATCTGCGAGGGTCAGAAGATAATTAAACAATTGATTAACACTTTGGCATATATGTATGTTATTTCTTTCGCAGATGCCTGGGTAGTCCAGTGAGCCAAAATCGTCGCTTCCCGAATGACTTTCTTTGGGGCGTTGGCTCCTCCTCGTACCAGATCGAGGGGGGATGGAATGCGGATGATAAGGGTGAATCCATCTGGGACTTTCTCACCCACACACATCCCGAGAAGATAAAAGATGGTTCGAATGCTGATATCACTGCGGATAGCTATCATCAGGTAAGAGTAGACCCAATCCACAATCCCCAATCGAGTGGAATCACCATTTGAGTGGAAGTTATGCAAAGAGTTCAAGATCTGTTTAGTAAACAAGCAGCCAGACAGACAGACAGACAGACAGACAGACGGTGCAAATCGCTGAGGTAATCGCGTGGAAAATATATGATCACATTGCAGTCGATGCACATTGATGTCGGTTCCGATGTTAGGATTTATGAATAATTACTTGCGAGCTGCTCAAGCTCCACGGGAATCTATAAACAGAACAGAAACTCTTCTTTCATTTAAGGATACGGAATGACTGATCAGTAATCAGAGATCTATGATTGTTCATAATCCAATCCATAGCTCCATGGATCGTCCCCAGAGATCTTCTTCGATCTCTAGCCTCTGCCCCCAATAACTTTTAAAGCCAAGATCATTTGGCAATTATGCTTAATGGCATGACTCTTGAAGCAATTACAGTATAAATATTAAGCATATTAAGCAGGCATATATTGATACGCGAATACGATTAAGAGTGCGAGCACGGGGGGGAGGGGGGTACTGGGGTAATGCGTACAAGTGTGGACATCCACTGCCCACCACTAGTAGCCTCCAATTACCAACTAATTTGCATAGTTCAGGCCACAAATCTTCAAGCAGAGACTACGATAAATCATGAATGATCATGGTTGCCAGCCAGCACCTGCTTGACATGGGCAGTAGCTGCCACGCCTCCCCACAGGTGACATGATCAACTTGTCCACCATCTGTCGCTTTCAGCGCCTAGGCTCTAACGCCATGATTAATGGCTCTTCACTTATAGATAAATTATTAACTAATTAATGATCCGACACTGGCAAAGGGCAGACTTTAAGGGCGTGCCGTTCCGCTGGCTAAATGCTAAATGCTAAACGGAACTCGGCTACTATTCGCTTCAGATTCAGATTCAGATTAGTGGAATATCTTTTGATTTTCATTTGTATTTATTGTGGATGTTTTGCATACAAATCTGGAATAACCTGCTATGTATAGATCTGTTCTGCTGTCGCTTAAACGTTGAGAGCTTTGAGAGTTCGTTATCTATGCAAAAAGAAAAAGACTACAGAAAAAAGGTCTTCAATGGCTGAACAGCTGACCCATTTTCAAGATAAAGACATTCATAAGGTGGATAAAGATACGTCTGAAGATAAGGTTTCGGTGTCTGTAGAGTCAGAACTTCTAGAAGATTTCCTTCTATGGAGAACATCGTTCTCAATAAGCTATATAGTTATGGTAATCTATATCTAATTGAGTGGCTATCCTTCTGTAGCTGTAGCTGTGGCTGCTCCTCTTTTCTCTCCCTACTTTACCCTACCCTACCCCAAGAGCATAGAGCATATTTATAAAGAATTTGCATTGAAATATTTGCCATAATTTAGATATAATTTATCGATTAGCATACGTACATTAATTGTGTCATAATTCGCCACCTAATGCCAATCAATGGAGACTCAACAACCAACTACAGCTACAGGTGTTAGGCAGCCCCTGAATGTGGCGGCAGCATGTGGCAGTGTCAGTGGCAGTGGCAGTGGCAGGTGGTTGTCCATCTAGTTATTCATACGAATACGATTACGACTACGAGTACGGGTATGGGTACGGGTACGGGTATTGTTGTCAGGCGGCTTGATAAATGAATCAAATGCCAAACGCCCCTTCCTTCCTTCCTTCCTTCCCAACCCAACGATCGCATTACAGTCCGGTCGACAAGTATGTAGTAGATCTGTCCCCGAAACGGTTTCAATGTCCGAATCCAAAGCCAGACGACAATTAGCCCAAAGCCATGTCCAAAGTCATAGCCGCCCCGCATCGATGGAATGTCTGTCTTTGGTCTGGTTTGCAACTGGTTTAAGCCAAACTCTTAACCATTTTTCGTTGTTCTCTTGTTTGTGTTTGCAGTGGCGCCGCGATGTCCAAATGGCCAAAGAACTCCACGTGGGGACGTACCGCTTCTCGTTGTCCTGGGCACGGATCATGCCTGGCGGATATATGAATCACGTGAGCACCGCCGGCATCAAGTACTACTCCAACTTGATCGATGAGCTCCTGCGGTACAACATCACGCCCATGGTGACGATCTATCACTGGGAGCTGCCGCAGCGGCTGCAGGAGCTGGGCGGATGGACCAATCCGGAGATCATTCCGCTGTTCAAGGACTACGCCCGACTGGTGATGGAGATGTACGGGGATCGTGTGAAGATCTGGACCACCATCAACGAGCCCTGGCACGTGTGTGAGCACGGCTATGGTGTGGACTACATGGCCCCATCGTACAATTATCCGGGCATTCCCGCCTACCTCTGCGGCCACAATCTGCTCAAGGCCCACGCCGAGGTGGTGCACATGTACCGGGACCTCTTCCAGCAGCGGCAGAAGGGACGCATTGGCATCACCCTGGACACTTCGTGGCCGGAGCCAAGGAACCCCGACTCCTCCGAGGACCGCGAGGCCTCCGAGCGTGCCCTGCAGTTCTATGTGGGCTGGTTCGGTCACCCCATCTTCTCGAAGCACGGAAACTACCCGAAAGTGATGATCGAACGCATCCGCAACCTCAGCAAGGAGCAGGGCTTCGGGGTGCGCTCCCGCCTGCCAGAGTTCACGCAGGAGGAGATCCGTCGCATCCGCGGCACAGCCGACTTCTTTGGCATCAACTCCTACACGAGTAATCTCGTCACGAGTAACGGACACAACAACTCTGGAAAGTTCCCAGTGCCCTCGTTCAATCACGACATGGGCGTGGTGGAGAGCCAGGAGGGTGTCGATTGGCCCGGTTCGGGTTCTGTTTGGCTAAAGGTAAGTTTCAGATCATTACTGAATCTATATAGCTAGGTTTAGTAGTTCGTTAAGGCCTGTATTTTTGGGATATAGATATCTAATAGGTATCTGTCAGTCGTTAGACTTCTTTAATCTTAGAAATGTAATTTTTTGTGGATTAGTCGAGCAAATTGATTGTTCTCTCTGGAGATGAGATGAAGCCCCTTGTGGCTGCTGGGACTGGGGATGAGGTAATTAACTGGGGGAGAAGTGAGAGGCTGGAGGGTCAAGGGTCGAGGGTGATTTATCCCATTTGCAGGAATCAAATGGGGGGTTGGCTTTGACACAGGTACATACATACATAGTTCAACGACCTCTACTAACTTGTGGTTGTCACTTCTGTTTCTGTTTCTCTTTCTAGGTGTATCCCAAGGGCATGTACAACCTGCTCAAGTGGATTCACCGCGAGTACAATGCACCCGAAATAATCGTCACAGAGAATGGCGTGAGCGATCGCGGGGGCTTGGAGGATTATGCCCGTGTCGACTACTACAATTTGTATCTGGATGCCATTCTGAATGCCATCGAGGACGGTGTGAACATCAGCGGCTACATTGCGTGGAGCCTGATGGACAGCTACGAGTGGAAGGCCGGCTTCACGGAGAAGTTCGGGCTCTATCATGTGGACTTCACATCGCCGGAGCGCACGCGTACGCCCAAGATTTCAGCGCGAGTATTCGCCAAGATCTGCAAGACGAACGAGATCGACTGGAGCTACCGGCCGACGCTCGACGATCAGCAACTGGTGGCCATGGCGCAGTTACCCGCCGAAGAAATGCTTCCTCGATCGAGTGGAGCCTCTCACATTGTAGGCTGGAGTCTGCTTTCGATCGTTCTGTTGACTGTTCTCAGATGAGAGAAGTAGATAGAAAGAGGGAAGCAGAGACAGAGAGACAGAGAGAGGTGTAGAGTATAGTGGAGGCTTGCCATGTATTTTTTTTTGCTACTCGTAGCCCCTAAGTCTTGTCTAAACAACGTTTTTTTTTGTGCTACTCTTAGTCCCTAAGTTTTGTCTAAAAAAATGTCTAATATATAATACTATATGCATAGAAACTATAATTTGTACTTAAACTTAAAGACTCGAAACATGAATAAAACCTTTTGTGATATTAAAAAAGAGAGAACCCTGCCGAGGGTTTTTTTTTGTATTGATAGAAGAACTGAGCTTCCATTCACTTCTAAAGTCATTCAAATGTTAAGCAGATCAGCGGATCAAACGATCTCTATAGATCGTTGTGACATGAACATGTAGCCAAGCCGAACCGAAGCAATTTCTTGAGCTGTCTGTGGTGTTGATATTTCCGCAAGTAAACCCACACAATGGAGCCAATGATCCGAGATCCAATGATCTTTTTTAGAGCACAATGAGCCCTGATGCTTGGGAGATCGCCCTCTGTTTATTATATCACCATTATCAGGGGATGGGATGAGGTTGGGGTCCATTTAGAGGCAGCTGGTGGATAATTGTAGGGGTCTAGTCTAGTGGTTGGTTCCAGCATGAATCTGAATATTAAAATCCCTAGTAATCACCCTGATTATCTCATTTGCTTATGCATATAACATGATCACAGCAATAGCAATAGCAATAGAAATAGCAATACAAATAGAAATAGCAATAGTAATAGTATCTCTCTCACAATATCCGCTTCTCGAAGCGAACCGCACCGAACCTCTAAACAGAAACGGAATTGAAAGTTGGCTTTACTTATGTCTAGAATATACAGGTATCTATATCGTGTTCAGAACCAGTTACCTTTCATTTTGGGTAATGCTTTTTTCCTTAATTATACTTATTTTTTATGCATTTACTTGGATTTATTGTTTCGGTTCAGCAGTGCCTTCCAGTCGTCACACGAAATGTCTTGAATAAATTAAACAAATGTGTAGTGTAGTGCTTTTGTAGGAAACATTTCACGACCATGTCGGTTCAGGGAACAAGGGGAGGAGGCTCCTACACACTACACACCACACCACACCACACTCCACACTCTCCACACTCCACTCCGCTCCACCCCCGTCTAGTCTCCAGTCTATAGAGTTGCCTCTGCACCTGTTTGAGTCACGAGCCGAGCCCCAGTGCCAGGGCATTCATAATTTATCAGCCATCGTCTGGGGAGAGCTGGAAACTTGGGAATCTTGGGAATCTTAGGGCTCTCTAGGTATCTCTATCTCTACAAATGTAAAGTTCTTTAAACTTTCTCATAAACCACTCTTAAACCAAATAGCGTCATCGATTTCATTAACTATGATTGATGATTGCCTAATGAGCGAACAAAAGTCAATCAAACCTATGAGAATATTAATTAATAATCAAAAACAGATCCGTTTTAGCATTGCAAACCCCTCGTTGTGCCCCGCCACTGGCACTGCCGCTGTCCGCTGTCCACTGTCCACTGTCCAATGTTTTTAGTGCAATTTCCTTAAAAAAAAAACCTCTACAAATAATGTTATAACTTTGCGAAAACAACAAACAAACAAACAAGCACATGAGCAGGGGGATGTTGACTTCTGGAGTTGAAAGTTCTGATGTTTTTTTTTTCTGGGGTTTCTGTTTATTCTCTGATGAAATTTCTACAGGGCATTGCATCAGCTAAAGTTTTGAGTTGAGTTGAGTTGAGTTTCCCCCGGCACGAACTTTACGAAATTGCAATGTGGGAAATGCGGAATGAGTTGTTTTTGTTCTTGGAAAAAGGTCAGAGAATGATTCGAGCCGAGAAGTCCAGAATAAACATTTACGATAGATATATAGAATGTCGATTTTAAAGAGATATTTCGCTTAGTTTCCATTTGGCTGCGATCTCCAAAAAAAGCTTGGCAATCCACCAAAGGGATTCGGCAATTGCGGCAGAGAAGGAAAAGCGGGTAGCGAGACTTCTGGCAATGAAACTTCGGTTATGTTTAACTCTGGTAATGCCGGGAATGGCGGCAGAATTGGCAATGGGAATGGCACTGGCAACGGCAATGGCAATGGCGGAGGAGGGAATGGTAGAGGCAGAGGCAGCGCAAATGGCGGAACAGGAAGCGCTGGCAGAGAAGGAAGCGCTGGCCTAGGAGGGAGCGGCCAGCCAGGATCAAGCGATTGATGATAATGGACGTGATGGTGCTCATGAATCTCATGTTGGCCCCTGGGAGTAGTAGAAGTTGATGGTATCGTGGTTGGCCCAGATGTTGTCTTCGGCGTTGTCGTTTTCGGAGTTGTCGGCGAAGGAGTTGTCTTTACTGTTGTGGTCTTCACGGTTGTCGTTGTCGGAGTTGTCGACGTAGGAGTTGTCTTCACTGTTGTTGTCTTTGCGGTTGTCGTTGTTGGCTCAGGAGTAGTCTTCACTGTTGTTGTCTTCGGCGTTGTCTTTTTCGGAGTTGTCGGCGTAGGAGTTGTCTTCACTGTTGTTGTCTTCACGGTTGTCGTTGTCGGCTCAGGAGTAGTCTTTACTTTTGGTTTCTTTACCGTTGTCGTTTTCGGAGTTGTCGGCGAAGGAGTTGTCTTCACTGTTGTTGTTTTTACCGTTGTCGTTTTCGGAGATGTCGGCGTAGGAGATGTCTTTACTGTTGTGGTCTTCACGGTTGTCGTTGTCGGCTCAGGAGTAGTCTTTACTTTTGGTTTCTTTACCGTTGTCGTTTTCGGAGTTGTCGGCGAAGGAGTTGTCTTCACTGTTGTTGTTTTTACCGTTGTCGTTTTCGGAGATGTCGGCGTAGGAGTTGTCTTCACTGTTGTTGTCTTCACGGTTGTCGTTGTCGGCTCAGGAGTAGTCTTTACTTTTGGTTTCTTTACCGTTGTCGTTTTCGGAGTTGTCGGCGAAGGAGTTGTCTTCACTGTTGTTGTTTTTACTGTTGTCGTTTTCGGAGTTGTCGGCGTAGGAGTTGTCTTTACTGTTGTGGTCTTCACGGTTGTCGTTGTCGGCTCAGGAGTAGTCTTTACTTTTGGTTTCTTTACCGTTGTCGTTTTCGGAGTTGTCGGCGAAGGAGTTGTCTTCACTGTTGTTGTTTTTACCATTGTCGTTTTCGGAGTTGTCGGCGTAGGAGTTGTCTTTACTGTTGTGGTCTTCACGGTTGTCGTTGTCGGCTCAGGAGTAGTCTTTACTGTTGTTGTCTTTACCGTTGTCGTTTTCGGAGTTGTCGGCGAAGGAGTTGTCTTCACTGTTGTTGTTTTTACCGTTGTCGTTTTCGGAGTTGTCGGCTCAGGAGTAGTCTTCACTGTTGTTGTCTTTACCGTTGTTGTCTTTACCGTTGTCGTTTTCGGAGTTGTCGGCGTAGGAGTTGTCTTCACTGTTGTTGTCTTCAAGGTTGTCGTTGTCGGCTCAGGAGTAGTCTTTACTGTTGTTGTCTTCGGCGTTGTCGTTTTCGGAGTTGTCGGCGTAGGAGTTGTCTTCACTGTTGTTGTCTTCAAGGTTGTCGTTGTCGGCTCAGGAGTAGTCTTTACTGTTGTTGTCTTCGGCGTTGTCGTTTTCGGAGTTGTCGGCGTAGGAGTTGTCTTCACTGTTGTTGTCTTCAAGGTTGTCGTTCTCGGCTCAGGAGTAGTCTTTACTGTTGTTGTCTTCGGCGTTGTCGTTTTCGGAGTTGTCGGCGTAGGAGTTGTCTTCACTGTTGTTGTCTTCAAGGTTGTCGTTGTCGGCTCAGGAGTAGTCTCTACTGTTGTTGTCTTCGGCGTTGTCGTTTTCGGAGTTGTCGGCGTAGGAGTTGTCTTCACTGTTGTTGTCTTCAAGGTTGTCGTTGTCGGCTCAGGAGTAGTCTCTACTGTTGTTGTCTTCGGCGTTGTCGTTTTCGGAGTTGTCGGCGTAGGAGTTGTCTTCACTGTTGTTGTCTTCAAGGTTGTCGTTGTCGGCTCAGGAGTAGTCTCTACTGTTGTTGTCTTCGGCGTTGTCGTTTTCGGAGTTGTCGGCGAAGGAGTTGTCTTCACTGTTGTTGTTTTTACCGTTGTCGTTTTCGGAGTTGTCGGCGTAGGAGTTGTCTTTACTGTTGTGGTCTTCACGGTTGTCGTTGTCGGCTCAGGAGTAGTCTGTACTGTTGTTGTCTTTACCGTTGTCGTTTTCGGAGTTGTCGGCGAAGGAGTTGTCTTCACTGTTGTTGTTTTTACCGTTGTCGTTTTCGGAGTTGTCGGCTCAGGAGTAGTCTTCACTGTTGTTGTCTTTACCGTTGTTGTCTTTACCGTTGTCATTTTCGGAGTTGTCGGCGTAGGAGTTGTCTTCACTGTTGTTGTCTTCAAGGTTGTCGTTGTCGGCTCAGGAGTAGTCTTTACTGTTGTTGTCTTCGGCGTTGTCGTTTTCGGAGTTGTCGACGTAGGAGTTGTCTTCACTGTTGTTGTCTTCACGGTTGTCGTTCTCGGCTCAGGAGTAGTCTTTACTGTTGTTGTCTTCGGCGTTGTCGTTTTCGGAGTTGTCGACGTAGGAGTTGTCTTCACTGTTGTTGTCTTCAAGGTTGTCGTTGTCGGCTCAGGAGTAGTCTCTACTGTTGTTGTCTTCGGCGTTGTCGTTTTCGGAGTTGTCGGCGTAGGAGTTGTCTTCACTGTTGTTGTCTTCAAGGTTGTCGTTGTCGGCTCAGGAGTAGTCTCTACTGTTGTTGTCTTCGGCGTTGTCGTTTTCGGAGTTGTCGGCGAAGGAGTTGTCTTCACTGTTGTTGTCTTTACCGTTGTTGTCTTTACCGTTGTCGTTTTCGGAGTTGTCGGCTCAGGAGTTGTCTTCACTGTTGTTGTCTTCACGGTTGTCGTTGTCGGCTCAGGAGTAGTCTTTACTGTTGTTGTCTTTACCGTTGTCGTTTTCGGAGTTGTCGGCGTAGGAGTTGTCTTCACTGTTGTTGTCTTCACGGTTGTCGTTCTCGGCTCAGGAGTAGTCTTTACTGTTGTTGTCTTCGGCGTTGTCGTTTTCGGAGTTGTCGGCGAAGGAGTTGTCTTCACTGTTGTTGTTTTTACCGTTGTCGTTTTCGGAGTTGTCGGCGTAGGAGTTGTCTTTACTGTTGTGGTCTTCACGGTTGTCGTTGTCGGCTCAGGAGTAGTCTGTACTGTTGTTGTCTTTACCGTTGTCGTTTTCGGAGTTGTCGGCGAAGGAGTTGTCTTCACTGTTGTTGTTTTTACCGTTGTCGTTTTCGGAGTTGTCGGCGTAGGAGTTGTCTTCACTGTTGTTGTCTTCAAGGTTGTCGTTGTCGGCTCAGGAGTAGTCTTTACTGTTGTTGTCTTCGGCGTTGTCGTTTTCGGAGTTGTCGGCGTAGGAGTTGTCTTCACTGTTGTTGTCTTCAAGGTTGTCGTTGTCGGCTCAGAAGTAGTCTCTACTGTTGTTGTCTTCGGCGTTGTCGTTTTCGGAGTTGTCGACGTAGGAGTTGTCTTCACTGTTGTTGTCTTCACGGTTGTCGTTCTCGGCTCAGGAGTAGTCTTTACTGTTGTTGTCTTCGGCGTTGTCGTTTTCGGAGTTGTCGACGTAGGAGTTGTCTTCACTGTTGTTGTCTTCAAGGTTGTCGTTGTCGGCTCAGGAGTAGTCTCTACTGTTGTTGTCTTCGGCGTTGTCGTTTTCGGAGTTGTCGGCGTAGGAGTTGTCTTCACTGTTGTTGTCTTCAAGGTTGTCGTTGTCGGCTCAGAAGTAGTCTCTACTGTTGTTGTCTTCGGCGTTGTCGTTTTCGGAGTTGTCGGCGAAGGAGTTGTCTTCACTGTTGTTGTCTTTAAGGTTGTCGTTGTCGGCTCAGAAGTAGTCTTTACTGTTGTTGTCTTCGGCGTTGTCGTTTTCGGAGTTGTCGACGTAGGAGTTGTCTTCACTGTTGTTGTCTTCAAGGTTGTCGTTGTCGGCTTAGAAGTAGTCTCTACTGTTGTTGTCTTCGGCGTTGTCGTTTTCGGAGTTGTCGGCGTAGGAGTTGTCTTCACTGTTGTTGTCTTCACGGTTGTCGTTCTCGGCTCAGGAGTAGTCTTTACTGTTGTTGTCTTCGGCGTTGTCGTTTTCGGAGTTGTCGGCGAAGGAGTTGTCTTCACTGTTGTTGTCTTTACCGTTGTCGTTTTCGGAGTTGTCGACGTTGGAGTTGTCTTCACTGTTGTTGTCTTTGCGGTTGTCGTTGTCGGCTCAGGAGTAGTCTTTACTGTTGTTGTCTTCGGCGTTGTCTTTTTCGGAGTTGTCGGCGAAGGAGTTGTCTTTACCGTTGTTGTCTTTACCGTTGTCGTTTTCGGAGTTGTCGACGTAGGAGTTGTCTTCACTGTTGTTGTCTTTGCGGTTGTCGTTGTTGGCTCAGGAGTAGTCTTTACTGTTGTTGTCTTCGGCGTTGTCGTTTTCGGAGTTGTCGGCGAAGGAGTTGTCTTCACTGTTGTTGTCTTTACCGTTGTCGTTTTCGGAGTTGTCGACGTTGGAGTTGTCTTCACTGTTGTTGTCTTTGCGGTTGTCGTTGTTGGCTCAGGAGTAGTCTTTACTGTTGTTGTCTTCGGCGTTGTCTTTTTCGGAGTTGTCGGCGAAGGAGTTGTCTTTACCGTTGTTGTCTTTACCGTTGTCGTTTTCGGAGTTGTCGACGTAGGAGTTGTCTTCACTGTTGTTGTCTTTGCGGTTGTCGTTGTTGGCTCAGGAGTAGTCTTTACTGTTGTTGTCTTCGGCGTTGTCTTTTTCGGAGTTGTCGGCGAAGGAGTTGTCTTCACTGTTGTTGTCTTTACCGTTGTCGTTTTCGGAGTTGTCGACGTAGGAGTTGTCTTCACTGTTGTTGTCTTTGCGGTTGTCGTTGTTGGCTCAGGAGTAGTCTTTACTGTTGTTGTCTTCGGCGTTGTCGTTTTCGGAGTTGTCGGCGAAGGAGTTGTCTTCACTGTTGTTGTCTTTACCGTTGTCGTTTTCGGAGTTGTCGACGTAGGAGTTGTCTTCACTGTTGTTGTCTTTACCGTTGTCGTTTTCGGAGTTGTCGGCGAAGGAGTTGTCTTCACTGTTGTTGTCTTTACCGTTGTCGTTTTCGGAGTTGTCGACGTTGGAGTTGTCTTCACTGTTGTTGTCTTTGCGGTTGTCGTTGTTGGCTCAGGAGTAGTCTTTACTGTTGTTGTCTTCGGCGTTGTCGTTTTCGGAGTTGTCGGCGAAGGAGTTGTCTTCACTGTTGTTGTCTTTACCGTTGTCGTTTTCGGAGTTGTCGACGTTGGAGTTGTCTTCACTGTTGTTGTCTTTGCGGTTGTCGTTGTTGGCTCAGGAGTAGTCTTTACTGTTGCTGTCTTCGGCGTTGTCGTTTTCGGAGTTGTCGGCGAAGGAGTTGTCTTCACTGTTGTTGTCTTTACCGTTGTCGTTTTCGGAGTTGTCGACGTTGGAGTTGTCTTCACTGTTGTTGTCTTTGCGGTTGTCGTTGTTGGCTCAGGAGTAGTCTTTACTGTTGTTGTCTTCGGCGTTGTCTTTTTCGGAGTTGTCGGCGAAGGAGTTGTCTTTACCGTTGTTGTCTTTACCGTTGTCGTTTTCGGAGTTGTCGACGTAGGAGTTGTCTTCACTGTTGTTGTCTTTGCGGTTGTCGTTGTTGGCTCAGGAGTAGTCTTTACTGTTGTTGTCTTCGGCGTTGTCTTTTTCGGAGTTGTCGGCGAAGGAGTTGTCTTCACTGTTGTTGTCTTTACCGTTGTCGTTTTCGGAGTTGTCGACGTTGGAGTTGTCTTCACTGTTGTTGTCTTTGCGGTTGTCGTTGTTGGCTCAGGAGTAGTCTTTACTGTTGTTGTCTTCGGCGTTGTCGTTTTCGGAGTTGTCGGCGAAGGAGTTGTCTTCACTGTTGTTGTCTTTACCGTTGTCGTTTTCGGAGTTGTCGACGTAGGAGTTGTCTTCACTGTTGTTGTCTTTACCGTTGTCGTTTTCGGAGTTGTCGGCGAAGGAGTTGTCTTCACTGTTGTTGTTTTTACCGTTGTCGTTTTCGGAGTTGTCGGCTCAGAAGTAGTCTTCACTGTTGTTGTCTTTACCGTTGTTGTCTTTACCGTTGTCGTTTTCGGAGTGGTCGGCGTAGGAGTTGTCTTCACTGTTGTTGTCTTCACGGTTGTCGTTCTCGGCTTAGAAGTAGTCTCTACTGTTGTTGTCTTCGGCGTTGTCGTTTTCGGAGTTGTCGGCGTAGGAGTTGTCTTCACTGTTGTTGTCTTCACGGTTGTCGTTCTCGGCTCAGGAGTAGTCTTTACTGTTGTTGTCTTCGGCGTTGTCGTTTTCGGAGTTGTCGGCGTAGGAGATGTCTTTACTGTTGTTGTCTTCACGGTTGTCGTTGTCGGCTCAGGAGTAGTCTTTACTGTTATTGTCTTTACCGTTGTCGTTTTCGGAGTTGTCGGCGTAGGAGTTGTCTTCACTGTTGTTGTCTTCGCAGCTGTTGTTGTCGGCTCAGGTGTTGTCTTCGCGGTTGTTGTCGTCGGCTCAGGAGTTGTCTTCGCGGTTGTTGTCTTCACGGTTGTCGTTGTTGGTTCTGGAGTTGTCTTTGCGGTTGTTGTTGTCGGCTCAGGAGTAGTCTTTACTGTTGTTGTCTTTACCGCTGTTGTCTTTACCGTTGTCGTTTTCGGAGTTGTCGGCGTAGGAGTTGTCTTTACTGTTGTTGTCTTCACGGTTGTCGTTGTCGGCTCAGGAGTAGTCTTTACTGTTGTTGTCTTTACCGCTGTTGTCTTTACCGTTGTCGTTTTCGGAGTTGTTGGCGTAGGAGTTGTCTTTACTGTTGTTGTCTTCACGGTTGTCGTTGTCGGCTCAGGAGTAGTCTTTACTGTTATTGTCTTTACCGTTGTCGTTTTCGGAGTTGTCGGCGTAGGAGTTGTCTTCACTGTTGTTGTCTTCGCAGCTGTTGTTGTCGGCTCAGGTGTTGTCTTCGCGGTTGTTGTCGTCGGCTCAGGAGTTGTCTTCGCGGTTGTTGTCTTCACGGTTGTCGTTGTTGGTTCTGGAGTTGTCTTTGCGGTTGTTGTTGTCGGCTCAGGAGTTGTCTTTGCGGTTGTTGTTGTCGGCTCAGGAGTTGTCTTTGCGGTTGTTGTTGTCGGCTCAGGAGTTGTCTTCGCGGTTGTTGTTGTCGGCTCAGGTGTTGTCTTCGCGGTTGTTGTCTTCACGGTTGTCGTTGTTGGTTCTGGAGTTGTCTTTGCGGTTGTTGTTGTCGGCTCAGGAGTTGTCTTTGCGGTTGTTGTTGTCGGCTCAGGAGTTGTCTTTGCGGTTGTTGTTGTCGGCTCAGGAGTTGTCTTCGCGATTGTTGTTGTCGGCTCAGGAGTTGTCTTTGCGGTTGTTGTTGTCGGCTCAGGAGTTGTCTTCGCGGTTGTTGTCGTCGGCTCAGGAGTTGTCTTCGCGGTTGTTGTTGTCGGCTCAGGAGTTGTCTTTGCGGTTGTTGTTGTCGGCTCAGGAGTTGTCTTCGCGGTTGTTGTCGTCGGCTCAGGAGTTGTCTTCGCGGTTGTTGTCGTCGGCTCAGGAGTTGTCTTCGCGGTTGTTGTCGTCGGCTCAGGAGTTGTCTTCGCGGTTGTTGTCGTCGGCTCAGGAGTTGTCTTTGCGGTTGTTGTTGTCGGGTCAGGATTTGTCTTCGCGGTTGTTGTCGTCGGCTCAGGAGTTGTCTTCGCGGTTGTTGTTGTCGGCTCAGGTGTTGTCTTCGCGGTTGTTGTCTTCACGGTTGTCGTTGTTGGTTCTGGAGTTGTCTTTGCGTTTGTTGTTGTCGGCTCAGGAGTTGTCTTTGCGGTTGTTGTTGTCGGCTCAGGAGTTGTCTTCGCGGTTGTTGTCTTCACGGTTGTCGTTGTTGGTTCTGGAGTTGTCTTCGCGGTTGTTGTCGTCGGCTCAGGAGTTGTCTTTGCGGTTGTTGTTGTCGGGTCAGGAGTTGTCTTCGCGGTTGTTGTCGTCGGCTCAGGAGTTGTCTTCGCCGTTGTTGTTGTCGGCTCAGGAGTTGTCTTTGCGGTTGTTGTTGTCGGCTCAGGAGTTGTCTTCGCGGTTGTTGTTGTCGGCTCAGGAGTTGTCTTCGCGGTTGTTGTCGTCGGCTCAGGAGTTGTCTTCGCGGTTGTTGTCGTCGGCTCAGGAGTTGTCTTCGCGGTTGTTGTCGTCGGCTCAGGAGTTGTCTTCGCGGTTGTTGTCGTCGGCTCAGGAGTTGTCTTCGCAGTTGTTGTTGTCGGGTCAGGAGTTGTCTTCGCGGTTGTTGTTGTCGGCTCAGGAGTTGTCTTCGCGTTTGTTGTCTTCACGGTTGTCGTTGTTGGTTCTGGAGTTGTCTTCGCGGTTGTTGTTGTCGGCTCAGGAGTTGTCTTCGCGGTTGTTGGCGTCGGCTCAGGAGTTGTCTTCGCGGTTGTTGTCGTCGGCTCAGGAGTTGTCTTTGCGGTTGTTGTTGTCGGGTCAGGAGTTGTCTTCGCGGTTGTTGTCGTCGGCTCAGGAGTTGTCTTCGCGGTTGTTGTCGTCGGCTCAGGAGTTGTCTTCGCGGTTGTTGTCGTCGGCTCAGGAGTTGTCTTTGCGGTTGTTGTCGTCGGCTCAGGAGTTGTCTTCGCAGTTGTTGTTGTCGGGTCAGGAGTTGTCTTCGCGGTTGTTGTTGTCGGCTCAGGAGTTGTCTTCGCGTTTGTTGTCTTCACGGTTGTCGTTGTTGGTTCTGGAGTTGTCTTCGCAGTTGTTGTTGTCGGGTCAGGAGTTGTCTTCGCGGTTGTTGGCGTCGGCTCAGGAGTTGTCTTCGCGGTTGTTGTCGTCGGCTCAGGAGTTGTCTTTGCGGTTGTTGTTGTCGGGTCAGGAGTTGTCTTCGCGGTTGTTGTTGTCGGCTCAGGAGTTGTCTTCGCGGTTGTTGTCGTCGGCTCAGGAGTTGTCTTCGCGGTTGTTGTCGTCGGCTCAGGAGTTGTCTTCGCGGTTGTTGTTGTCGGCTCAGGAGTTGTCTTTGCGGTTGTTGTTGTCGGGTCAGGAGTTGTCTTCGCAGTTGTTGTTGTCGGGTCAGGAGTTGTCTTCGCGGTTGTTGTCGTCGGCTCAGGAGTTGTCTTCGCGGTTGTTGTCGTCGGCTCAGGAGTTGTCTTTGCGGTTGTTGTTGTCGGGTCAGGAGTTGTCTTCGCGGTTGTTGTTGTCGGGTCAGGAGTTGTCTTCGCGGTTGTTGTCGTCGGCTCAGGAGTTGTCTTCGCAGTTGTTGTTGTCGGGTCAGGAGTTGTCTTCGCGGTTGTTGTTGTCGGGTCAGGAGTTGTCTTTGCGGTTGTTGTCTTCACGGTTGTCGTTGTTGGTTCTGGAGTTGTCTTCGCGGTTGTTGTCGTCGGCTCAGGAGTTGTCTTCGCGGTTGTTGTTGTCGGCTCAGGAGTTGTCTTCGCGGTTGTTGTCGTCGGCTCAGGAGTTGTCTTCGCGGTTGTTGTCGTCGGCTCAGGAGTTGTCTTTGCGGTTGTTGTCGTCGGCTCAGGAGTTGTCTTCGCAGTTGTTGTTGTCGGCTCAGGAGTTGTCTTCGCGTTTGTTGTCTTCACGGTTGTCGTTGTTGGTTCTGGAGTTGTCTTCGCGGTTGTTGTTGTCGGCTCAGGAGTTGTCTTCGCGGTTGTTGTCGTCGGCTCAGGAGTTGTCTTCGCGGTTGTTGTCGTCGGCTCAGGAGTTGTCTTCGCGGTTGTTGTCGTCGGCTCAGGAGTTGTCTTTGCGGTTGTTGTTGTCGGGTCAGGAGTTGTCTTTCCGGTTGTTGTTGTCGGCTCAGGAGTTGTCTTCGCGGTTGTTGTCTTCACGGTTGTCGTTGTTGGTTCTGGAGTTGTCTTCGCAGTTGTTGTTGTCGGGTCAGGAGTTGTCTTCGCGGTTGTTGTCTTCACGGTTGTCGTTGTTGGTTCTGGAGTTGTCTTCGCGGTTGTTGTTGTCGGCTCAGGAGTTGTCTTCGCGGTTGTTGTCGTCGGCTCAGGAGTTGTCTTCGCGGTTGTTGTCGTCGGCTCAGGAGTTGTCTTCGCGGTTGTTGTCGTCGGCTCAGGAGTTGTCTTTGCGGTTGTTGTTGTCGGGTCAGGAGTTGTCTTCGCGGTTGTTGTCGTCGGCTCAGGAGTTGTCTTCGCAGTTGTTGTTGTCGGGTCAGGAGTTGTCTTCGCGGTTGTTGGCGTCGGCTCAGGAGTTGTCTTCGCGGTTGTTGTCGTCGGCTCAGGAGTTGTCTTTGCGGTTGTTGTTGTCGGCTCAGGAGTTGTCTTCGCGGTTGTTGTCTTCACGGTTGTCGTTGTTGGTTCTGGAGTTGTCTTCGCGGTTGTTGTTGTCGGCTCAGGAGTTGTCTTCGCGGTTGTTGTCGTCGGCTCAGGAGTTGTCTTCGCGGTTGTTGTCGTCGGCTCAGGAGTTGTCTTCGCGGTTGTTGTCGTCGGCTCAGGAGTTGTCTTTGCGGTTGTTGTTGTCGGGTCAGGAGTTGTCTTCGCGGTTGTTGTCGTCGGCTCAGGAGTTGTCTTCGCAGTTGTTGTTGTCGGGTCAGGAGTTGTCTTCGCGGTTGTTGTTGTCGGCTCAGGAGTTGTCTTCGCGGTTGTTGTCTTCACGGTTGTCGTTGTTGGTTCTGGAGTTGTCTTCGCAGTTGTTGTTGTCGGGTCAGGAGTTGTCTTCGCGGTTGTTGTCGTCGGCTCAGGAGTTGTCTTCGCGGTTGTTGTTGTCGGCTCAGGAGTTGTCTTTGCGGTTGTTGTTGTCGGCTCAGGAGTTGTCTTTGCGGTTGTTGTTGTCGGCTCAGGAGTTGTCTTCGCGGTTGTTGTCGTCGGCTCAGGAGTTGTCTTTGCGGTTGTTGTTGTCGGCTCAGGAGTTGTCTTCGCGGTTGTTGTTGTCGGCTCAGGAGTTGTCTTTGCGGTTGTTGTTGTCGGCTCAGGAGTTGTCTTTGCGGTTGTTGTTGTCGGCTCAGGAGTTGTCTTCGCGGTTGTTGTCGTCGGCTCAGGAGTTGTCTTTGCGGTTGTTGTTTTCGGCTCAGGAGTTGTCTTCGCGGTTGTTGTCGTCGGCTCAGGAGTTGTCTTCGCGGTTGTTGTTGTCGGCTCAGGAGTTGTCTTTGCGGTTGTTGTTGTCGGCTCAGGAGTTGTCTTTGCGGTTGTTGTTGTCGGCTCAGGAGTTGTCTTCGCGGTTGTTGTCGTCGGCTCAGGAGTTGTCTTCGTGGTTGTTGTCGTCGGCTCAGGAGTTGTCTTCGCGGTTGTTGTCGTCGGGTCAGGAGTTGTCTTCGCGGTTGTTGTCGTCGGCTCAGGAGTTGTCTTTGCGGTTGTTGTTGTCGGGTCAGGAGTTGTCTTCGCGGTTGTTGTCGTCGGCTCAGGAGTTGTCTTCGCGGTTGTTGTTGTCGGCTCAGGAGTTGTCTTCGCGGTTGTTGTCTTCGCGGTTGTCGTTGTTGGTTCTGGAGTTGTCTTCGCGGTTGTTGTTGTCGGCTCAGGTGTTGTCTTCGCGGTTGTCGTTTGCGTGGTGGTTGTACGAGCCAGTGGACATTTCGGCAGGAAAGGATTTAGGGCACAATAGAATGGATAGTTTATGGCAGCCGCGTCCGTCTCCTCATCAATTGCCCCGGAGCCACTTCCTTCCTGGTCTGCATGGGCAGCATGGTGCAGAGCAAGAAAAAGCAAACTTTTCAGGATATTCTAAGATGCGGAAGGAACGTGATGATACGTTGTTGTTGTGCGATCCATTCCCGACTTACCATTGGGACGGCCACAGAGAAACTATTGATTCCTTGAGCTCAAAGTGCGTGCTTATATAGGAAGTACCATGGGAGTTGGTATGTCATTCCTCTGATAAGCTCTGTTCATGGCTCAAGTTGAAAGTTCAACAAAGGTTGAATGGAGCATGCCACACATGCCATTAAGATTAGTTTCTAAGATGTTTGTGCAATTAAAATTCCACTGTTCTTTAGGTATTTCCGTAGGTGAAGAAAGCTCTGCCTTCCCAGGTGATTGTTTTCTTATCAATGAGGCACCAAAACGTTTTTCAGCTAAGGATTTTACGAGAATACACATTGGAAACGCAGTGATTCCCTGGAATGATCTTCGGAATAAAGATATAAATAAAAAAGGGAGAGTAATTCCTCATTAAAAATTAAAATTTCTTTTGGGTCATCACAAGAACAAGTAGAAAATGCATTACCCAGGCGATGCATGGAGGACGAAGAGACTCCGTAAGACCGACAGACTGGCCAGAAGCCGGTCATTTGGAAGCACATAGCGAAGTTGTTGAAACTTTAGTTTGAAGATCAGGGGGGGATTTTATTTTATTTCATTCTAATTAATCTAATAATTTGTATAAAGGTTCAAGTCTGCGGTAGCTGTCTTGGCTATGGCCTGAATTTCAATTTAAAAATTCTGTTGCCTACTTTTGGTATGCAAAATAAATGGCGCCACAACATATGACGGCAATAAGTGGAACCTGAAATATTCGATAGCAGTCTGTTATCGATCCCAGCTAATCGCCGTAGGCGCAATGTTTAAATGTGTTCTATTTTAGCTTTGTGATGCTGCTATTTTAGGGAAGATCTAGGTATCGGTACCCCAAATCTTGATAACGGTAAAGGTACGAGTCTATTTCATTCATAGTTCATATATCTACCATTACGATTTTACCTCAAACTCGTAGATTATCAAATTTGTGGTTAAATATGCCTTGTCACGTTGTAGTTTCGTGGCAAACACGTGCTCGAGGAGATGTTCCGACTGTTTTCTCCCGATTCCACATTCCCCATCCCCATCACATCCCAACCCATCTGCAGGATTAACCCGCTGTGCCATTTATCAAACAATTCATAGAGCTCATTGCACTTATTGAAAATTAATACGGCTTTAAATCCCACAACAGTGCAGAAATCAGCACACATGCTCCCTGATATCCACCCCTCCCAGTTCGATAATCCTGCGAACAAGGCATTTAGAGCAGACAGAGAGGGAGGGGTTGGGGTGGGGTGGCGATATCAACTCAACACAAACATCTGTCTGTGGATGGATGGAAAAAAGGATTAAATAACAATATGCGAATGCCAAAGATGATCCGAAAGCAGATCCAAAGATTCATGGCTGCTGTAGAGTAGGTGTGCCTGCCCTCCATAGCTCCCTCTTGATATTTCTGTTATTTCCCATCATCACATTTCAAATATTTATTTTCAGTATGTATTTCCCTTTTAATTGAGAAAAATTATATTTCAATAGCAACAAATCAACCAAAATGGCAATCAAATGAATACACAAATGTGTACACAGATTTCTGTGGCCCTGTGGTTAATTCGATTAAGATTTCCACAACAACAACAACAACAAAGGGGAATGCGGGTAAACGAATCGGAATACCCCTACTAGAATACCCCCCTACTAGAGATGATATATTGAAATATCCTGAATACTCTCATGGAAGTGGCCTGGAGAGGCTCTCAGAACGGCGTCATCTCCTCTTCTCCTGGGATATTCCTTCGTGGGGAATCGCCTGGTTTTTCTTGATTGGATCAATTATAACCCAAGCCCCTGCCTTTCCCTTCCCCTTCCCGTATATCACACTGCAATTACAAGCAGCCAACAATTGATTTAACCCTTTCTGAAATCAATATTAAATTACATCATATTCGAATAGAAATTTCATAAAAATGCTGCGCACTGATTGAAACATTGTTGCCCTCATCGTTGGGTTCTGTACAACATCATCCATTCCCCCATGTCTCTGTTCCTCTGTTCCCTTGCCACTTGCCACATGTCATTCCCCCATCGCCTCTCAAGTGTAGATTAAGTTTGGCGATAAAGTATCATTGAATCCATTGAATATTTTGTGCTTTTTGTGTGGGGTCGGGTCGATAGTTCTATGAAATGAACCCTCCTCCTCGCTGACGTTTAGTAATTGGCTACGAGAACAAAAGCTTAAGGAGGCGGCGGCACCCTCACCCGTCACCCTCATCGCATTAGAAATGCAACTGTTCGGCACGGAAATGGTTTATAGAGCTCTCCATTGAATGAGATAAAGTTTTCACATAAATCTTTCACTTAAATCATGGGAATATGTGTATTCGAAATGATCCTTTAGGTCTGCGTACCACCCGTACCCCTTAGAAATCAGAATGGAACTCTAGAAAGGAACTCCCTAGCTCGTCAGCTGTGGTCCAAGCTATAAATTAGCCAGAAAATATCGTTAGGGAATGAAAGGTGTGAAAGGTAAAAGAAAGGGAGGGTTTCCCTTCCCTTCCCTCCGTTGCGTAGTACGTGTCAAGATCGGCAGCTGACAAAACCGTTCCCGTTTCTTCGAATCAAAAATCTCACTCCTTAAAGTCAGGGTTGGGTTCAATGTCCTCTCTCTCTCTCGTCTCGTTCCCTGGCTTTCTCCGTCTCTCCGTCTCTCTGTCTCTCGGTCTCGCTCGCTGTTTAAGCTATAATGACAAACCAATTACCAGCAAAAGACCTGGGACTTGGACGTGGACTTTCATGGTCTGTTTTGGGGCACGTAGTCCAGGCAGTGGCAGAAGGCAGCAGGCAGCAGGCAGGCTGCCGTCATGATTGCGCAACAAATTGGACAAACGACGCATGTCACCCCTTTTAAGGATGGAAAACACAGTTAGAGCCATCACACAGCCATCCATATTCGAGACAGTGACAAATGTTTGAAACTCAACTGCAATGAGGACGAGATACTTATTGTGCGTGAGGCTCTAAGGTTTATGCGTTCGCCAGTCCAGGTTCAACAATAAACAGAAGTTCAAGCTTAGTATGGGGATTATTCGACGGGGTTTCACTTCCTGCAGCACTCTATGGGGAAATTCAATAGATATACATTATAGGATCTTGGATTTTGGGGTATGGCTACCGGAATGGTATCTTCCTTCTCAAATCACAATCATTGGCTACGCATAAACTCTCCATTCAGTGGCGTGCGCTACTGTACTCGGGGTTTGGTTTTTCAATCCACCACCAATTGCAGAAGGAGGCTGCTGCTTGCTGCTGCCACAGCTACTCCCGAATGGGATGAACAGCCTGGACCCTGGTCTCTGGTCTGATCCAAGCGACGACTGTGGCGCCTGCGCAGCTGCCGCTGCCGCTGCCACTGCTCTTGCACTCCCTCCTCCTCCCTCTACAAAATCTAGGGAGCACGACGCACTCCATCTGTCTGTCTGTCTGTCTCTCCGTATCCTTCTCTACGGGTATTATGTGTCGCCTCTTTGTCTGTAATTTCACGCAATGAAGAGCGAGCGGGACAGCGCCAGTGTGTGCGTGCGTGCGTGTGTGTGTATGTAACTGCTTATTGATCGATCGCCTCGATATCGAATTTTTATTGTTGTTTGTCATTCCAGAATGCGCCACCATCAAGCAGCAGAAGCAGCAGAAGCAGCGGCAGCAGCAGAAACGGCAACAAAAGGGGCGAAGGATGGGTATGGGATGGAATGGGAGGGGAGGGGGATGGGTCATTGTTCCAAGGGTTTTTCTGCTTCTACTCCATTCCGGGGGTTGCTTCGTCCTTTAGTGCAATTGCAGTTTTAATGTTACTCATTGTGGAGGGTAGCTTTTTGGATCAACCCTTAGCCTGCCTGCCACTACTACCATTTCGATTATCATCGCCTGGGAAATAGGCAGCAATTTACTCTAGAGTCCCCGGGATTCGGGATTCAGGATTCAGGATTCGGGTTTCGTTTTGCTGTGTGTGGATTGCACATCTTCTCACCATTAGAAAAATGTTCCCTTATTTGTATTATTTGTATATTTTGATTCCAAAGGGAAATGCACATCAAGTTCATTGATTTTTTGCATGTTTTTCCACACTTAACTGCTATTGTAGCTTATCCAGAGATTTGTTTTGAAGATTTATGGGACTTGTGGCAGGGGAGTCCTCACAGATGAGAACCAAAAGAAGCTCTAAAAGACATCAAACATTTTGGAAAGATATTACTACTAGAATCATTCAGTTTTCCCTCAAATTGTTTTCAAATTTGTTTATCCTCTCCTGTGATCATGTAACCCATTTAGATAAACGATCGCCTCATTTGTAGCCCAATGCCCATGCGGTGATTATCACCCACTGACGATCTCACGCACCCCCTCTGACCGCCAGAGAGAGTCCGCGTCCGACTCGGAGTCCGAATCCGTCCTACATGCAATGGTTAATTGTTTTCTCCTTTTGCCGGCAAAAGAACCGCCCACTGGGACATCTAGTGTTAATTTATGGCACACCTAAAGGTACGCACACACCTCTACAGTGTGGCTGCAGTGTACACACATCCATATGTATGTACATATGTGTATGTGCGATATATCACAATGATGTATCGTTAGAACAGGCAACATATCACACGAGGCAGCTGCCAGAGCGCGGCCCAAGTCAAGCTTTTGTCCAGATCGGGCCAGGGCTTACATAAACTGCACAGACACAGACAGAGCGAACGACTGGTTGAAGCGGGTCTATTGTAGTCACATTATTAGATTCGCATCGCTGGCCATATTAATTGTTGTTGCCCATGTTCGTTCGTAGTGCAACACACAAGACAGAAACAGACATAGAATGAATGAATGGTTCATTGAGCACCAGGCCAGGCCGGACCGGGCCAGGGGGCCACCGAATGCAACTGTCATTAACAGGAGCGGATGCAGTACCTCTGTATATCCATTGCTCTCGCTCAGATCCGTCCCTGTGTCACCTATGTTTTGCGTTTGACATTCAAATTTGGTCAAAATGACATGGGGGGTTCTGGGCTAACGCTTGCCACGGGGTCTGGGGGCCCCCACAGTTTACAGCCGGAAATTCTAATTGTTGTTGAGGTTGCACATTACATAAACATACCTACAAAAGATAGAAAAAACAGAGGTAACAGAGCTGGACTGGGCGGGAGCACTATATTCTCAGGACTTACCTGTACTCCAATTCCAACTCCACAGCAACTGAGAGCAGACTCTCATTCATTCGCTCTATCTCTCTCTCTCTCTCTCTCTCTCTCCGGGGACTGGAAATGCAAACAAACATTATTCTACTCCATTCCAGGATCGACAACCTGCAGGCGGGCAGCAGACAGTGAGGCCTGTTCTGGGTGGCAGGGTGGATATCGATTTTTAGTGGCAATTGCAGTTGCCACGGGCAGCCGCATGCCGCATGCCCCACACCTCATGCCTCATGCCGTGTCCCTGCCGTTGGGGTAGTCTCTAGTCTCAAGTTCGTCTGCCAATTATTTGCCGCTTATTAGGATGGAGCAGCAGCAGCGGCGGCAGAAGCGGCAGCAGCTGGTGCTGGTTGGTGGTGGTGGTGTTGGCAGCACGTGACTACTGCGTTGCGTTGTCCATTGTTTGCATTTTGCATATAGTACCATAGTACTCTCAGCTCAGTTCAGCTCGGCACAGCTCAGGGTGGTTCCCCCTACTGGACTGCGTGTGGCATGACTTTGACGGGCAGCAAGATACACACACACACACACACACACACAGCAAACTCAAGTGTTGCTTTAATGTTTGGGCCATTTACATGAAGTGGAAGGAAGCCACCCCCGAGAGTAAATCAGAGCCAAAGCCACACCACACACAGCAGGCAGGCGGGCCTGCAGCAGGCGTTGACCAGAGACCAGAAACCAGGGCCCGGCCCGCGCTTAAGCTCTTTTGTGGGCCCCGTAGGGTGGCGATGGTGGTACTGTGCTGTGCTGCAAACCCGTTCTTAATCCTTTTAAACGTGAAATGCAAAGCCAACTGCGGTCGTCGGCGAATTTTCCAGCGAAAAACAAGGGTGGCCTACCGGTCAGGGCCACATTTGCTCTTCCACCAAGCCGTATCATTGCAAAATTTTCAAATAAACTGCTCAAAATTTCGCACTTTTTGTCAGCGGCGAAAAGTGCGCGAAAAAAGCAGCAGTTCTATCATGCCATCCCGCTTTGGCATGTGTCAACATGTGCATGCCTGCATTTTGTTGGTTATGTTTTTGTCTTCTCTTTGGTTTCCTTCTTTCCTACTGCCGAGTTCCTGTAATTTAATTGTTTAAAGTTTAAGCTACATAAGTATGTATATAATATTACAGTACAGCAATCCGTGCTAATGGGGCTGGCAAACATTAGGTTAAGGTAAATAAAGCAGGCGGGCCGTGCGGCGCTTACTTACATTTATATTTTCGCGGGACATCGACACAAAAAAAAAACGCGCGGGGCTTAGAATTCAATTAGATAATATATTTGTCCAATAACCACACACTAATAGATTATTCTTAATGCATTGAATGCTTTTTATAAATCACTTTTAAAATAAACTATTCAAATTACACGCTCCACAAAATTCTGCAGATCGAACAGTCGACTAGAAGAGAAAAGATGACAAGTGACAAGTGCACTGGTGCCATCCCGCTCTTGCATCAACTCTTCCTTTTTTTGCTTCCCTTCCCACCTTCTTCTTTTCTGCGCCGCGCGAACGACTTGCACGCGTTTCGGGAATAAATTGGTTAATTTACGGCTGAAAAAATGGTGAAATTCTCATTTCGTTTAATTCTGATCGCAATTAAGACATTTTATCTCCTCAAGGGGTGGCCATTTGTGGGAATAATCCTGAAAATCGTTCGTTTTATAATAGACAAACTACAGTGAGAAAAGCGGTAAATCTATTGAGTGCATTGTGCTTGCGCGTGTGCGTTAGTGTCAGTGTGTGTGCGTGTGTGTAAGGAGAAGAAGTAGAAAACGCAATGGCTGTGATCATGTCATTTTTGCAACTGTCTTACTTTTTTTTGGGTGTTTTGGTATTTCTCTTCATTAATGCGCCATATCGGCTCGTGTATCAGTTTTGCTTATGCCATCGGTTTCGCTGCAAGTGCAGCCACAATTACTAATTGGACAATTTGACAAATGAAATGCTTTAAATAGTAATAGACTCAAGTGTAAACTGGTATGTTGATAAACAAATTGTTGGCTATTACTACTCCCTACTCCCTATCCCATACCGTACCCCCCTCACCCACACGCATAAAATCATTACAGAGATGAGCATC
Organism: Drosophila athabasca; assembly: GCA_008121215.1. NCBI lineage: Eukaryota > Metazoa > Arthropoda > Insecta > Diptera > Drosophilidae > Drosophila > Drosophila athabasca. Next base: position 65,484,785 of record CM017796.1, on the reverse strand, counting down.
AGCAGCAGCTAGGTATAGTAAATATTAGGGTGAGGCAGCCCTGCTGTCAAAAGTCCCTTTTCCTTGCTGATTTACCTTCTATTTAATGTACCTTGATCATCAGTAGCTGCTCATTGAGTGAAGTGTTTGTGTGTGTGTGGGGGTGACAAGGAGACGCAACCCCACAGCAGAGGGCTTCTCCGTTTGTCTTCACGCTTCCATGGACACGAAAAGCGAATGCTACCGACAGCGACGTCAACTGTCAGAAATCAATGCAGTTATCCTCTGCAGCAGCAGCAGCAGCGGTGTAGAAAACAACAAAAGCCACCATTTGGCGCTTTGTTCTTGCGTTGTTTTGTTTGTCATTGTAGCAGTTGTCGTACTACGCATGCATATGTATGTGTATGTATATGTATGCATGTAATTGTTTGTCTGTGCTGTTGTCCCTGTTCCACCCATGGACATGGTTGGGGTTGGGGCAATTTTCGGGCTTGCAAGCGCTTGCAAGCTCCCACGGGGATGCAATGTCAACAACAAGAACAGCAAAGCAAAACGAAATGAAACGAGGATGTAATAAAAACAAAGACACAAAAATGGCAGTGAAATCGAATTTACAGCCTTGTCGATGCATTGCCACCCACCCAGGGGACACACCCATTACAGAATGTTATTGCAATCTAAATGGCTTTAACCATATTTCCGTTATTCCGTTATTTGTTTGCAGTCAGTCACGTTGCCTGGCAACCCTCGCGACAAACCAAACCGCGACAACACTGGCCAAACACTGTGCAACCTGCAATCAGTTTTAATTAAGTTACAAGTACCATCGCCTGAAGGAGAAGGCGCAAAGGAGAAGGAGTTGGAGTTGGAGTAGGAGAGAAAGCAAACAAACATTCCACGAGTTCGAGTACGAGCAGTATTCCTGGTAAGCTACAAATGAACTCTTCCGAGAATCAAATTTCATGCCCCTCCACCGTCTCTGTCTCCGTCTCTGTCTCTGTGCAACAATAAAAAAGTGCACTCTCTCCCCAGAGGGGGTCGGAATGAGGTCTTCGAATGAGGAGAGGATGAGAGTGGGGGGCGGGGTGGGGCTGGGGCGATGACGAGTGTAAAACACTCTAAAAACCAGACCTGAATCCATTGTACGTACAATTCTATCTCTCTGCTTTTTTATTTGTTGCTTGTATTTTTATTGTTTTCCCTGTTGCTGCTTCTAGTTTTTTATGCTGCTGCTGCTCTGCTGCTGCTGTTGGCTCTGGGACTCTCTATCATTGAATTTCGTTTAAGCTGTTGGATGATACCCTGCACGAGAGGGGGCATAATCGTTAGTGGGAAGAAGCGAAATTACTTTCCTTTTGGTTTCGAATAATCTGGAAACATTTGGATTCATCTTTTCATATCCGAAAATCTCTTTGAACAGCTCTACAGGGTATGCGAATATTCTCTTCTTAGCTGGTTTTTGCTCGACTGTTTCTACTTTCATTGCAACGGAATGAAGCAGCAACAGCAACGGCAGCAGAACAATGATAATAATAAAAGCCGTCGGTCGTCCCTGGTCTTGCAACGGATGCACTCAAGCGGCGCAAACTGTTGCTCTCTCTCTCTCTCTCTCTCTCTCTCCCTCTGTCCAGGTTGGGGGCCAAACCATCGTCATCGTCAAGAATAGTTGTTATTTTCTGTTGCATCTTTTCTATCTGGCTGCCTGCCTGCCCTCTCTCTCTCTCTCTCTCTCTCTCTAGTGTTTCTTTCTTCCTCAGTTAATTGTAAAAACTGCACTCGTACTCGTTATTTGTGGCTGCAACAGGCAGCAAGAGGCAACATCTCCCAGTGGCTGATAGGAAAAAGTAGAATACGAGCTTAATGAAGTTTTATGCGTTTCTAATGTTCAGCCAATTTGTTTCGATCTTCTTTGGAGAGAGCTCTTCTCTTTAGATTCGATGATATTTCAATTGTAGATAGATTTATTTATACTGTTCTGTTCTGTTCTATTCTGAAGAGGGAGAACCACCGATGGAAGTGTAAAGATCATGAAAAGATAGCACAAGAAATGTTGTCTGTCTTTCATTAAGTATGATTGTGTTTTTAGCTAGAGAATAACTTTAGAAGGCATTAATTAAGAGTCTTAAAAGTTTGAGGCCTTTTTTACCAGATATTATGTGGAAGAGTTTGGGTGTGATTTAAGAACTTGTTGGGGTCTAAGGACCCTTTAGAGAGTGTTCGGGGTGGGAACACTGTTCTCTCTTGGGGTTCAAGGGCCCTGCCCAGACCTGCCTAGCCCTGCCCTGCTCTGCCCGATTCCAATCCCAGTTGCACACGCACTCCCTCTGTCACTCTGTCTGTCTGTCTGTCGTCTATCCCTTGAGCAATTCCCTAGCGCTAATCAAATTATGTCTCCGCTCCAATTGCCGGATCGCCAGATGATGTCAAGTGCATGTTGCACTCAATTGTACATCCCCCCCCCAACCCCAACCACAACCCCAACCCCAACCCCTGCCTCTCCTGTCATTTTGCATTTTGTAACTATTTTTATACAGCGCTCGCGTGTCGCCTCTTCCCACTCCTTCTAGGTGGGGGGAGGGTCAGCGGGCAAGAGGCAGAGGCATTGCCGCCAGAGGGGCTCTCGCGTGTCATCCAGCGTTTGGTTTGTCAACTCAATCGCCGCTTTGGCAGTCTCTTCTTCACACACTCTTCTTCTACTCAGAAGCGCTCTGTCTCTCTCTCTCTCTCTCTCTCACTCGCACTCTCTGTCTCTCTCTTCTCTTTCTGGAACATAACTTTATTTAATTACTCGTACAGCAACAACAAAATGCGGCGACAACAAGAAATTCTCGGTGTCATAAAAAATTATTTTATGCGTTCAGTGGGACAGGAGGCACGACACTGGGAGGGGGGGGGGGGGGGGGGGGGGAATAGGAGTAGAACAAGCCAGTGACAGGGAGGGGGGAGGGGGGGGGGGGTTGGTGGAAATAGTAGAGGGGTCACTGGGTAGAAGAGAACCTGTGTGAGGCAGCTCTTGTGAGGGAAAGGGAGGGGGAGAGTGTTCAACTCGTTTTTTGCGCTGGCAACACAAAAAATTTCTTCAACATTATAATTTTCGTTCGCTTTGAATTACACACATTGCACAACAACAGAAACAACAACAGCGGCAGCAGCAACAAAAGTTCATTGACTTTCATGCAACAAGCAGCAACAACAACAGAACATCGCAACGTTCTTGTAGATTCGATTGTATGTCTATACAGTGTATAGAGTATTCCATAGAGACCCACATATGTACATATATGATATAGGAGTACCGATCCAAGGCGGAAATGGCGACAGTTTTTGGCATACAATTATTCTAGAATTTTAATGTTATTTCATTTATTATAAAACTATTTTAAAATCATGAAACAATGTAAAGTGCTCTACCTTTTCTTCTTTTCCACTTTGTTGCCAAGAGACATGTGGACTTCTATGTGGCCTGGCACTTGCCTTGCAACAAGTTTGCATAATGCGAGTGGCGAGGAGAGGCGATGATTATTTTAGCACTTATTAAATTGTAGCACAAAGCACAAGGCAAGCGGCAGGCGGCAGGCAGCAGGCAGCAACTGAAGGAAAGCCGATGCAACAGCAGCTACAAATATAATCATCATTATGCATTCTAATCATCATAATCATCATCTGCATATCTATCTGGTGATCGGTGCAGCAGCAGCAGCAACAGCGGCAGCTGCATTTGCCTCTCCTTCTGCTACTGATTTTTCTGCCACATGCAACATTGGGTTCAGTCCACTCGATCAACTCAATTGCCAATGCACTTGGGGGCAAGCAGAGAAGGAGACAGAGACAGAGTTGCAGTTGCAGTTTGCAGTTTGCAGAGTTGTGGGGCAGGCGGAAGAGAACCCCCCGAAACAGCCAATAGAGATGCGCCATCTCTCTGGAATTGGGAGGGAATCGGGAAGGTTGGAGCTTGGTTTTGTGTTTGTGGAATAGGAAACAACCTGCCAGGAACTACTAGCCATGGATAGGTATTGATATTATCTCCAAAATATGGGTAAAACCTTTATTTTCCATTTGAAAAGTTCTGAAGAAATATCGTCGTAAAAATGTTTGTATTTTCTAAACAAATGTTATGGTATATTCCTAATATAATTATGGCACTTTCCAGATGTTTGTATCCTGGTATTTTTTAGGTATTTTCAGTTATTTAACCAGTATTTTATTCGAGTATTTTTCATTTATTTTTTTACCATATTGTGGTAGTTTTTCGTGTAATTTTGGGTGTACGTTTGGATCTTTCGTCTAGAATTTTGCCAGATATTTTTCGGTAGTTTTTTTGAGTATTTTACTATTTTTAAGCAGTATTTTCTGGTATATCCGCCAGTATATTCTAGTATTTATTTAAGTATTTCTAGTCTTATTTTAGTACAGTTCAGTTTCAGGCATTTCTCTTAAGTTTTCTCAAGTATTTTTCAAATTGGAAAACTATTTAATAATTTGAATATTGGCTACAATCTGGAATTTGGAAAGCCTACGAAGGAGGATCAAGGAGGAAAGCCCTCCCATATCAACATTTTCTTCGATAAATATCTTTTGTATATCCAATGTATCTCTCTTGTATCTCTTGTATATTCGTTTAAATTGTGTAAAAGTTGGAATTTCCCCGCAATGTTTGTAATAAAATAAAAAATAAAAAATAAAAATGTTTGTAAATAAAAGTGGCCTTGAAAACCACAAAGAATGATTATTTATTATTATTACATTATTATTTATTCCTTTCTTTTGGGGCCAAGATTTATCCATTGGCGAGTAAATAAATGAATAATTTCTCCAGCTACTATTGCATTTTGAGGGATTTCCCCCCAATTTAAAATTATACTTCTGTTTCATATTTATGTTCTGTTTATTCCTCGATAAAAGTTATTTTTTGCTTTGGTTATCATTGGCGGCCTCTTGGAACACCCCACAAACTGTGACTCCTCCGAGAATTGCTCATCGCTGGCAGAGCAGAGCAGAGCAGAAGTGCCACCCCTTCTCGTCTCGTCTCGTTTCGTTTCGTCCGCTGTCCGGACAATGCCCGGCAGTTATTTTACACGCCATTGAGTTACCCCAAGAGGAGGATGAGATGGGGGGGGGGGAGACTCCTTCAAATGGGGGGACTGCTTCTGCTTCTGAATGTTGCATCTGCTGATGTTGCTGCTGCTGCTGTTTCCATTCTATCGATCTGTAGATCTGCTGCTCCTGCCTGGAGGTAACCTCTCCACTCTTTTGATTGTGGGATTAAGACAGTCTTTTCCTCTAGCCGATGCTGCTGCTCCTCTTTCCATTTCCAATCTAGCATTTGTGGCATTGTGGCCCCTCCCATCGGTTGCCCATCACACATCCTATTGCTATACCTATACCTCTGCCTATACCTATACCATATCGTATCGTATCCCTCGTGTGGTGTTCCGTTCCGTTCCTCCCATTGTGCCACGTTTCCTGCTTTCGTTCTTTGGCTTTTGTGTTCTGTTCTGTGCTGTTCTCTTGGCCTCCTTTGGTGTCTGTGTCTCTGTCTCTGTGTCTGTCTCCCTCTCTGTCTCTCTGTTTCCCTGTGTTGTCTCTGGCCTCGTTTCCTTCCTTTCACACGGGAGGTGGAGGAGGTTCCCTGGTTTCCTGGCGGTGCGTTGCGTTGGCAACATCATCATTACCTGGGACACAACACAGCAGAAAAGAGAAAGAGAACAAAACTGAACCATTTTTCAGCTTTTCGCGGGAGTTCATTCAACTGTTGCGGCGCCCGCCGCCTGCTGTGATTTCCTCCTCCAGCTGCTGCTCCTCTCCTGCTGCTGCTCTCCTGCTGCTGCACCTCCTCCTGCTGCTGCTCCATCCTAACCCCCCAGCCATTGCTCTTTACTCCACTCCTCTCTCTTGACAGCGATCCCTGAGCTTCATTCGGGGGAAAACAAAAAGAAAACCAAGTTAAGGCTCCCCCCCGGCACACCCCTCCAGGCTAGATGATGCCCCCTGCTAGCCCAGTTGATGGATGCAACTGTTGCAACTGTGCTTCTTCGTTGGAGGATAATCCTCCATTAAAAAACGTTGCACGAGCAAAAAAAAAAAGGTAAAGGGGGGGCAGCAAAGCCACCATCACAGGTAGGCATCACAGATGGGGGGCCAGGGGTATGGACTTGGATGATATCCAGTGGGAAAATGTCCCGGAGAATCTATATCGATTTCCACAGGGCAATGTCTATAGCCTTGTCCTTGTCTTGCCAAGTGGCGGGCATACCCTGTTCCCCTTTTTTGCAGGGTATGACAAATCTGCGGCTCGCGGCTTGGATTTTTTGTTGTTGTGTTTTTTGTGCCTGTGGCGGCGGCAGCGGCGGCTCCTCGGGGTGAAAATCGTGAGTGGCGCGGCGGAGCTTTCGAAAATTGTGCCACGTTGCACTTGTTACTCGCATTCCCTCCCCCTCTCACTCCCTCCCTCTCACTCTCCCTCTTTGGAGGAGCAGGCAGTCATCGCGTTTACCGTTTGGCTGCTTTTCTGGTCTCAAGATAATTTTTCTTACTTTAGAAAACTGTGAAAAAAAAAACTCAACACACAGAAGAGGAAAATGAGGTGGAGTCAAAATGTGCGGGGTGACGGGGGGGGGGGAGTAGGAGGAGGAGTAGTGCGGGGGGGATTAGGAGAGTCAAAGAAGGAGCAAGAGATGGGAGGCAGCCAGCTTGGAGCAGCTGCAGAGGCACCATCCTCATCATCATCATCTTCCACGAGTACTTCTGTTGCCTGCCCCCTTCTGTGCCCTGCCCCCTGCCCCCTCTTGCCGCTTGCTACCGCCTGCGATGCTTATGGTTTATGTAGGAAACGTGCCACAGACGTGGCAGAGTGGCAAGCGTGGAAATCTATGAAAATTGCTCATTGTTCTCGCAGTTCTCTCTATCTCTCTCTCTCTCTTTGCGCTTTTTCCTCTGTTGTGGAAAATGCAATTTAATTGCATTCTACCGAAGGATGGCGGCAGGAAGGGGGGTGGGGGGGGGGATCGAGTACGTGATATAAATATTATCAGCACCTTCTTTATGGGTCTCCCCATCTCTGCCTCAAATGGGAGGGAGGGGCGGTAGGCAACCATCTGCTATGTGGAGTCAATCAATTAGGTCTACGAGGGCATACAACAACTTTTGTAATTGAAATGCCAAATGCCCAGACGTCCATACGTTCAGATGCCGTAGAACCTGAGCTCCGGATCGAAGAGCCACATGACCATGGCCATGACCGCCACAGGACCACATCGCATCTCAATGCATCGCATTGCATCGCGCACATTCTCCCAGTCTCCCAGACTGGGAATCAAACGATGGAATCGAAGCGAAATCGGAGAAACCAGGAGGAGAAGCTACCAGCAACCAGGAGGGAGTACCAGGAGATGGCCAGTGATAGTCGAAAGGGGGAGGAGCGGTCTCCCTTGTGATATATTCCCAGTTGCCCCTTTGGTTTCCCCCCCATCTGTCCCCCTCTCTCTCTCTCTCTCTTTGTGTGCACTGTGTGGCATCTGAAATGTTTTAATTTCTGCAGAAAACAAATATTTATCAAGTACTAAAGAACGACACAAAGGAGAAGCACCAGGAGGAGCACCAGGAGGAGCACCAAGAGGAGTAGGAATGAGGAGCAGAAGGTGGAGCAGAAGGTGGAGGATTACCTTCATTCTTCTACTATTTGGTGGCACATTTCCCCATGGAAATTCGATTACCCCGTTTTCAATCAGCGATCGGCATTTAGCCCAGATTCGAGATACAATTTCCCAAAAGTTCAGATTGTGGGTCAAACAATTTCCGACTTTTCATCGAAACTCCCCGCCTCTTTCGCGCTCTCTCCCTCTATCATACTCTACCCATCTCTCTCTCTCTCTCTCTCTCTCTCTCTGTCTCTGTGGCTTCCTCCTCCTCCGTCGCCGATCAGCAATTATCCCGCCAGAAAACAGTTTTCACGACTTTTCTTGATCTTCTTCTAAGTCTGCCTGCCTGCCACTCCTCTATCCCCCGCCCAACCCCTCACCCTCCCGCCTCCCCCATCCACTCTCTTTCTCTTTTTTTTCGTTAGGATGAAAGCCATTAACAATGTTTTTTTTTCTGGGTTTTCTCCTCAACTATAATAATCTTTGCATCTGCGAGTATTGGCCAGGCCAATAACTTCTCTCCCACTACCACTCCCCCTCCCCCTCCCCCCTCTCTGTTTTAGAGCCAAATCCGATCGAAAAAGAGAAAGAGAGAGAGAGAGAGAAAAGAAGGGAAAGAAATGGCTTTTGGCATCGTTCGCGATCGTCGTCGTCGTGTGGAGAGAGAGAGAGAGAGGGAGAGGATGTGCAGGGTAGTGGGAAGGGGGCAGCGGGGGATTGCTACAGTTTTTATTGGTGCCACAATGGCCATGGGCCATGGCTCTTGCCACTTAATGACGTCATTACGCGGTAACACGAGGAACATAGCACGTGCTCTGGCTCTCTCTCTCTCTCTGGATCTCTGTCTCTTCCTCTCTCTCTCTTTGGTTTCCAGTTACGTCTTCCCATTCCCATTCTCCTTACCCTTCCCCCCCTCTCGGGTTCTCTTCTTTCCTTCTCCCTTATGATTCCTTCTTCCCTTTCTTTCCTTCTGTTTGCAAAAAGCAAAAAAAAAGCGAAATAAAATTCAAATTTGAATTCAAATTTTCCAAACGAGGGAATACCCACATACAAGGGGGAAGGAGGGGGGAGGCATAGCACCCCCCTCCATATCCAGTTTCATGAATATGCAAATTGGAAAGAGAAGGCTGTAGAGTGGGAGAGAGAGAGAGAGAGAGAGCCCAAGGCAGCGTGTGGTTCTGTCGTGCGTGAATTGTAAATAAATTTATTGCCTACGAAAATTACTTGTCTCTCGTCCCCCCCACCCTCCTTGCACACCCCCCCTAGATAGACTCTAGAATCTACTCCATAGATAGAGCGTCACTCCTCACTCTCTCCGTATTCTCCCTTTTGGATATCTTTGGATATCTGCAATATTCTCTGGATGTTGTTAATACTTTTTTTGGTCTATGGGGAAGGGAAGTGCCATTGTTTCTGGGGAGGGGGGGAAAGCCATGGGGCCATATTTAAGGGTCGAAATGTTTGCCAAAAGCCAAAAACTCCACAGCCTGATGATAAATGGTCTTTCAAAGATGTTGGGGGGGGGTTTTTCAATTAAAAAACCATAAAGAATAACATTTAAAGTGGAAAAGTGATAGAAAATATAAAATTTGAGCAAATTTTGGATATAGGAAATGTATTCCATATCTTATTCTATCTATAGTCATACTTTTATTCTATTATTCTTATGCCTAAATCTATGAAATTTATTGTAACTTTGGAATTTCTTGGAGTTCCTAAATCTATTTTCTGTATTTTTTGATATTTCTATGATTTTTCAGATTTATTTTTATATATATTATTAATTTATGTATATAAAAAAATTGTAATGATCATTTGGAGATTCCTTTTTGTTTTTCTTCTGTTTTTACTCTTTACAAAATATCTCACATTTTGAGGTCAAACTGCTCTCAGATGGAGAGACGAGAATGTCTCGAATAATTGTTTGGTCCAGTGCCAGAAGGAGAAGAGGCTCCCATTGCGAGAAGGAGGTGAAGGGAAATCGAAGAGGAGAAGGAGAACGAGGAGGAGTTGGATGGAGCACAGGAATCCCACGTTTCTTGGGTGCTAATGATGACGTTGATTGTGGATGGCTTGGGGGATGGGGGGAGGAGTCTTTCAAGTGGGGACTTGGGGGCACCAACTCCGATTCCCACTCCGATTCCCATTCCAATTCCGATTCCTTCTTTGAGCATTAAAACAGCATTTCATTTGAAAATTTGTCATAATGGGCCACAATTCTCATTGTTTTTTTTTTCACTCTTTATTTTTTTTCTTTCTTTTATTTTTTTCTTTCTCTTTGTTTTGTTTTCAAGTGGAGGAGGAGGAGGAGGGGTAGGTGGCTGTGCCTTAAGTGTCATTCCATTTCTTTTGGGATCTCCCCCCTCCCCTTGCCCTCCATTTGTGCCTCTGATTGCTGCAGTTCAGTTTTGTGCCTCAGTTTGTGGCACTGATTGCTGCTGCTGCAGTGCCTGCAGTTTGTGCCTCAATTTCTTCTTTTTTCCTCTCTCGATTCTCCCGATTCTCGGCTGCGTTTTTTGCGTTCCCCATTTGTCCCCATTTTCTCCCTCGAATTCCCCCGGGGAAGGGGTGTGGGGGGGGGGGGGACAGGGACAGGCGGGGGAAACGTTTTGATGTTTTATTTTTAGCCACTGCAAAAATTCCGACCGACATTTGTTCAGATATAAAGAATCTCCTTTGCATTCTGCTGCTGCAACACTCCCCCTACTCCTCCCCCTGCTCCTACTCCTCCTACTCCCCCTCCTCACCCTGCTCCTACTCCTCCTACTCCCCCTCCTCACCCTCCTACTCCCCCTCCACTTGTTTTGCTTGGCATTGACTTTGGTTCGTGGCTGTGGCTTGTGGCTGTGGCTTCTGGTTTGTGTGGCATGAAATCCGATCCGATCCTATTCGATGTTGGATTCGATCGATCTCTGGATCCAAGATATTTGAAATAGGATTTACGAGTACATATTTTCGACGCTTTTCCGCGATGTGGAATTCCAGAGAGAGTATTTTCATGTCATTATAATAGAGGCTCTTGAAAGACGTGTAGATCTATTCTTCCAGCTTTAAAAAATATTTTTATTTATTTTCTATATTTCTGAATATTATTTATTTTTTGCAATTTATTTATTTATGCTTAAAATATATTTTTTATATTTCTAAATATTATTTATGCATCTAACTATGTATCTTATCATGAGTTAACCTAGCGATCTATCCATCTAGATATTTGTATATCTTTAGATGATTGTAGCTGCATATGTACATATGTATCTATCTATATATGTACATATGCATCTATCTATATACATACATATGTATATATCCATGTATCTATCTATCTATCTATATACACCTAAGAGTAGCATTAACAAAAGGTAAGTAAAAAACTTCAATTTGTGTCCCCATTTTGTGCATATTTCTCCACTTTCTATCTAACATTTTGCAAAAGGTTTTCCACTTTTTCCCCTTACCCCAGGTGCATTCTCTCTCTCTCTCTCTCTCTCTCTCTCTCTCTCTCTCTCTCTCCCTCTCCACGAGGGAGGAGGAGAACTCTGGACGATATCTCTTGACTATTTCCTTGATTGATTGATTGCCGGCAAATGTCAGACGTCAGCCGGCGTCAGAGGAGGCCCTGACCCTGCGAGACGACTCCCTGCAGTAAACAGAAGCTGCAACGTTGCAACGCTGCAGCCAAGCAACGCTGCAACTCCGTTCAGAGATCAATCGCAGAAACAATTTCAATAATTCACCAAAGGAAATCCACACAAAATGCAAAAAAAAATAAGCAAAGGGATTCGAAGAGTTATGGGGCTCTGTCGAATGTTGCATGTTGAATGCTGAGTGTGTGAGACGACCCCAAAAGTTGCCCCATGTTGTAGTTGCCCAAAAATGGCAGAACACAACAGGAGGAGGAGGAGGGAATGACCCTGTTTACCCCTACCACCACCAACCACACACCCCCCCCCCGCCCATAGAGAGTGCCCCTGCAGGTCCCCGCCACCACACTCCCTCCCACCCCCGCAACATTAATCAACGCATCGTTGCACAGCCGACAAATGCGACAGCCGACAAAAAACAATAAGAAATGTTGCAAAAAACATTGCTATCTGCCTCTGCCTCACCCCCTCTCTCTCTCTCTCTCTCTCTCTCTCTTTCTCTTTCTCTTTCTCTCTCTCGCTGTGCGCCCCTCGTTTGTCAGTTATGTTGCAAGTTGTGCGCCGCCGCCTGCCGCCTGCTCTGCTCTGATCCCATTTAAGGCGCAATGACGCTTCGCTCATGCGCATCACGCACACGACAAGCGACGCCCCACCCCACCCCGCCTGCCCCCGCCCGCCTGCACGTCTTCCTTCTTCTCTTCTGGCAGATCCACCTCCAGTGTTCCTCCTCCTCCTATATCTTCCACCTACTCCTCTGGGCTCTGCTGATTGGAGTCGCTTTCATTCCCTGCTTCCCCCCTACACTAATTGTCACCAGTTCCAGTTCCAGGCGGAGGAGGAGGAGGAGTTCGATGGAGGAAAAGCTTCACGAACCGAAAGCCAAAGAGTCTACCAAATGAATCACCTTTCCCAAAAGAGTACTACCAGGGGATATACTATAGTATTTATGGGTATATAGAAGCTATATGCAAGCAGATCTTCTAAAAAAGTTTCTCAGTTTTCGAAAGAAAGAAAGAATAAAACGATATAAGATGCACTATAGGAATATAGGATAAATTCTATAGGTAAACTATGGCAATCTAGTGAATATTATGATCCTAAAGTGGAAGTTAGGAGGTCACCAGTAATTCCCCATTAAGTAATATCTGTGGAAAAACAAAAGTAATGCCTATGAAAACTACAGAATAAAATAACTTAAAAGTATTTATGCTACAATCAATCTATCAAAAACTCGTAACCCTTCCGCTTTGTAGATCGGATTATAATTCCCTCTACCATATCATATCTACTACTAAGTAACTTCCTTCCTAGTCTTAAATTACTTAGACTCTCATAAATTTCTCGTAATTTAAATTGTAATCGTAGTTAGAAATTGATTAGTTCTTGACGAGTCGCGCGTAATGCGGCAGCGCCCCTCGGTCGGTTTGCAATAACTGTCCCATAGTTGGTTTGTTCCAGGGTATTTCAAGGGTTCATCAGCAGATGCTTTGTGTGCCCTCTTCCTTTTTTGGAGCCAACTCTGGGCCGGGGGCTGGAGCTGGGGCTGGGCTGCCTTCTTGCCTCATTGCCACATTTGATGCCACAGTTGCAGGGGCTGTCAGTGTCAGTCCCCTCCTCCCCTCTCCTCCGGTGCCTCCTTCTGGTGACATGTTTGTCTATTTTTAAACCCCCTCCCCATCCCCCTCTCTCTTTTTCCTCTCGTTTTGCTTTGCGCTTGAATTGCCAATTTTTGCAATGAACTTGAAAGCGTTTCGCGCTGCAAGCTGCATCCACGGAGGCAGAGGTAGAGGCAGAGTCAGAGGCAAAGGCAAAGGCAGCAGCGGCAGCAGGCTGTCAGGCGTGTGGCAGGCAGTGTGGCACGGTACTGTGTGCGGGGGTGGACGTCGCAGCTAGAAGAGGTTTGCTCTGCCACTTTGCCACTCTGCCACTCTGCCGTCACTCTTTTACTTCTTCTTCTCTTTTTTATTGCTTCTTTGGGCCTTTTGCCTCAGGTGTTGCTGCCCCCCTCCCGCCCCCCCCATCTGCTCCCCTGTGCAGTGTCCACTCTGCAGTCGGCAAATGTAACTGTTTCGCTGTCGTTTCCGGTCATCAAGTTGGCCACTTACGGATCCACCATCCATTTCAACCTCTCCCATAGCTACCTCCCTGTCTCCCTCCCTCGTTCATGCAACACTTTTTGTTGTTGGTTTCCCATCGAGCGACGGACGACTCCCCCAACGCAACAAGAGAGAGAGGGAGATGGAGAGGGAGAGGGATAGACCGACCCCGAGGCGACAGAGAGCTAATGACATTCAACACTTGAGTCGAACGAAGCTTTGTATCTTTTTGGATTTGTCGGAAGGGGGGGGGGGCGGAGGGCGGAGAGGGGGTTGCACGTGTTTGAAGGCACGAAAATTAACATTTAAATGCCCGGCGCAACGGTTTTCCCTTCCGCCCAAAGATCATTTAATGAAAGAAAAGAACGAAAAAAGAGAAATACGAAGCTGAAATGGAAGCTGAAGTCCAGTTCAGAAAGTGGAGAAGAAGAGCAGGGGAGGAGGGGAGGAGGGAGACAGCCACCCACGCAGCGCCATTTGGCAAAAAGGAGAACTTTAATTAAAGAATCCGAGGATCAGTCGATCTCCAGAGGAGACCACCAACCAAGAGACAATCCAGAGAGGGAGAGAGAGAGAGACAGAGACAGAGAGACAGAGAGAAAAGGAGACAGAGGGAAGGCTTAATCCCTTTGAAATCTATCTCGGAAATATGAATGTGGCCCCAATTTCCAACTGTGGCACGACTTGGCTGTGGATTGACAGGCAGGAGGGGTATGGTCCGGGGGGATGCATCCATGAGATACTTTCAAAGTTTTTTTGCTGTTTTGCTGGCAGATCAATTTCCTTCGCTGCGACAGCAACAGCGACAGCTGCTGTTGCCTCGTCGGGTGTCGCATTCAAAGAATTGATTTTCTCTTATGACAAAATGTATCTGCAAGATGCAAAAGAGGCATCTGTCAAATTGGAAATTGGTTTTTCGCCTCAAGGAGATTAAAGGTGGCTTTTGATTTGCAGATGCGGAAAGCAGTGGGACGTAAAGGCAAGCTAGCAAATCGAAAAGTATCTATCGAGTGCAAAAAGTATCTATCGAGTGCAAAAGATACAACAATTTTTATTTCAAGAATGTTAAATTGGAAATCGGAAGCATATTTGAGATACAAAAGTATCTTTTCCCCTTTTTTACATAAAAAAAATGTATCTGCAAAGCTGAAAATTGATTTTTTGCACAACATTGAGATGCCAAAGTATCTGTATCTGTGGGATGCAAACGTATTTCATGGACAATGAAAGCGGCAGTCCGTCCGTCCACTCGAGTACTCGAATTTCATTGGCAAAAGTTCAATTATTCATGCGGCATTTCACAAGTATCTTTCGGATACTCAAGACACAATGAAGTATCTCTCTTTTTTTGACCACAAAGTTCAATGGCACGCGCCATGCACTGCCATCTCCTATCCCCCATCCCCTCTCCCCCCTCTGTGCTGCTCTTCTCTTTATTGGTTTCTGCTTTTTCTTGGCCGCAGCAGCTGTCCGAGTCGCATCCGTCAGATAGTTTATGTATCTCCGCTGGTCATTTGTCCATCTGTTGGCCTTTTGTCTTGATTTCGTCTCAGTGCAGCCAACAAAATGCGCCGCATCATCTTCATTAGAGGCTGCAACAGCATCTTCCAACTCTTCTTTGTTGTATCTGCAGCTCCATTTCTATCTGTATCTGTATCTGCATCTGTATCTGTATCTGTGAGATAAGACAATTGCAGCTAGATAGCTGTCGGATCGTTGATGGGCGTTTAATTGAAAATTTATTTTCGATTGCCCGTCGACAGCGCGTAATTATTTCGATAGAAATTTTTATGGCACATCTTAAAGATACAGTGGGGTATGCTTAAGATACTTTTTACTGCACCGCTGCATCGAAAAGATGAAGTATCTGCACAGCTGCAGCATTTTCTTTCACTACTGAATCTCTCAGATACTCTTAACTGGACCACCAATGGGAAAGATACATTTTTACTGATTTTGTTTAACCAAAAGATACTTTTGGAAGCAAACAGACGTTCTGTAACATGAAGCTACTTTAAAAGAACTGCACGAGCACTGTGTACATCTGATGGATACTTTTTGTGCACTACTGCATCTTAAAGATACTTTGCCCAGTGTTGCTTTGGCCCGCTTTGAGCGGCTTTTAAGCGGATAATTGTGGAAAAATAAAGCAAAAAGAACATTGAAGGGCTTCCTTGAAAAAAAGCAGACGCCCACACACACACACACACACACACACACATGCGAAACCCAAAAGATACACACACACACAGAGAGATGGAGATACAGATACAAATGTATCTGCTGCAAGCTGTAGAATTGTAGAATGAAAATCAATAATTTGGCAGTAAGTCAAAGCTTTCATCTATTGTATCTACCACCGAGTGGGGAAGTGGGTGTCTGTATCTTGAGATACATTCTTGGTTAATCAAATCATGCCACAAAACCACATCCATGCCCCCATCCCCCCATCCCCCCGTCCTGTATTGTGCCTCAATTATGACGCATTAAAGTCGTCCGTCTTTTCCTTTGAGATGCAATTTATGCAGCATTCACCCAATTGTAGGAAGTCGGATATTAATAGAGGAGGTGGAGGAGGAGGTGCCCCCCCCACCCAAAAACATGGAAAACAGGGGGCCCACACGACGAGGCATGAACCGCACTTTATTGAGGGGCAGCTGCTGCTGCTTCTGTTGCTGCTGGCTGGTGACTGGTGTGGCAGCCTCTTGCTCTGTGCTGCAAGCCCATTTCAATGTCAGAATCGCAGCTCGCAGCACAGTGGATCATCGCTTTGGGGGGGTGAAGATATGATTTGCATTACAATTTGAATGCCAATTCTGTGACTCTGTGGCGCTGGGACCTCCAGTCTCCCTCATTCAATCATTGAATCATTGGCGGAGGGAGAGTGCAACACTTTTGAGAAAAGTGCAACGACTTGAACTTTAGCTCCTGCCCCTCCGTTTTCCACCAATCTTTTGCTGCAATTGAGTTGGCACTTTGAATGCCACAAAATGCAGCAAGAAGTAGCTCTGGCTGCAACTGTGGATGTGGCATTCAAAGAGAGGCACTCCCTTCTTCCCTCCTGTGTTTCGTTCTATTGTCTGGGATGATTATTTCCACTCACTTGACTCAGAGATGCAGCAGCCAGCAGCCAGCATCCAGCAGGCACCCTCTTCTGCATCTTTTCAGATTCATTTTCATTCTTCAATGATCTTTTATGCACTTTTGTGGGTCTCCCTCTTGTGTGTTGTATCTTGTATCTGTGAGATTGTCACAGCAACTTCTGGGATGTGTTTTGATGGCCAGCGAAAACATTTGACCCTTGAAGAGTTTTGTAATCCCCCTAAATAGAATCAATCCCATGACTTTCTTTAGAGTCTCAACTCGAGTTTTGTATCTTCATTCGCCCAAGAAGAGGAAGAAACCCTTTGGCAATCCCCAAACCCAAACCCAAACTCCTCCACAGCTCCACACTCCACACTCCACTCCTTCTCAGCCACTCGTCAGAACAGGAGACGAGACGGACAGGAGTCTCCTTTAAGGTGTTTAACCTCCAGATCCGATCCCACAGAACACTTAAAAGCGTTTCATGTCAGTCGAGGAGTGGAGGAGTCCGAGGAGTCCGAGGAGTGGGTGTTCGTACCATTAAGGGGCGCCACAAAACCACCTACAGCACTTGCTGTTTTTCTGTTTCTGTTGTTTGCCACATGTACCGGCATCCTCATGCGGCAGGCCACAGACCACAGAACCCTCATACCTCATGCCTCAGACCTGAGACCTGGCCTCGCCCTTTCTTTCCTCCTTCTGGCCGTTTGAGTAAATAAAACAGTAACTTTTGTGGTTGCAACCACAGAAAGCGGCGTTGCACGAACTGTGGGTAGTTTTTCGCCAAAAAAAATGGAAAAGGAATATAGAGGTCTGGTCTGCTCTTTTATGTCCGAAACAAAATTCGTAATGGAACAAAAAGGAAGCTTAACTTTCGTGTTCCACCATTTGTAGTCGACTTTGAGGCGTTTATGGGGGTGGGGGAGGATGGGTGCGAATCTCCCACCGACAAAGAAAAGCCATATAATTGAGCTCAAACATTAAGCGGCTTTCTCCAGGCTTTTTTCGGGGGGAAGCACATATTGAAGCTGAATCATTGCTTGATTGAATTACACATCTCTCCACCTCCCCTTCCACCTCCACCGCTGTCGTGGTCGGGGTCACCCTTCTTAAAGGTTTCATTTTTGGTTTCCATTTCGCTTCCTGTTGTTCCTCCTGGGCCTGAGCCCACGCCAAATGATGATCCAAATTTAAATTAAAACAAGAATAAGAAACAGAAACTGAAACAGAGGAAGAACTTGTTAATTATATGCCAGAAGCACCAACCCACACATGAAACCAGAAAAAGACACGGGGGAAAAAAGTAACATGTGTGTTCCCCTCCTCCTGCCCTCCACATTTTGTGGGTTTCCTCAATGATTCGAAGCCGATCCGATCCTCTGTGATCCTACGTGACAGGCATACATCAGGACAGGGCAGGGCAGGACGGCAACTACGTAACTCTATCCCTCGTTTATTTCCTGCATTTGTTCTTTTTTTTGGGTTTTCGGTAGCAGATGTCGCCTCTAACATAATATCTAATGAAATGGTTCAGTAGCTCCAAACGTTTGCCAGTAGGGAACCCACATATTTAGGAGGCGTGAAAGTTGTTGACATGTGGGTACACTATCCGAAGAGGGAAAGAAGTGGGAGAGGAACGGAACTATTAATCCATTCCCAGCACGTGTCGTCATGGGGCTTATTGCTCTAATCATTTTATGAGGAGGTGCTTGGGTGCCACCGATCGCTATGAATATTTCCCTAACGAAAGATCTAAATGTGTCCTACTATTTGATATATAGCCTATGCTACTCGGATCTTTAGTTTGGGAGTTATATCACTTTGAAGATGGTATCTATTCCATTCTAGAACATCTGTAGTAAATCCCATTTGTTACGCATCAAAATTTCCATTCTCTCTAAGTTGACGTGAAAAATCATCATAGTCTTGTTTCCGAAAAGTTGTTTTTCTCAGGGGTAGTGAACCCTAACACCCCCCCTACCCCCCTACACCTCTCTACCCCCCGAAAAAGGGTTGCGTTTGTAAGTAATGACGCATCAGCGCCTGGAATTTCCGACGATCCGATCTCTGACAGATGTTTCCACAAAAGAAACTGAAAATATTGCGCTTCGAAATCCTTTGGCACTTGCCATTTTACGAGGTCCTGCTGCTAGCCCCCCTTCCCTTCCATACCCTTTACAATCGCTATAGGCTATAGCCGGTTTTCGCTTCCCCCACTCCCTTCCCTTCTCCCTCATTCTGTCGCCTTATTCCCTTTTGAGCGGTTCCAAAACAAAACCAAAAACAAAAAAACAACATCAACGCGCAATAGACGCTATTTTGCATGTACTGTACAACAAAACATAGTCCTCTCTCTCGCATGCACAATCAGAAGAGAGGGAAAAGCGAGAGAGCGGGAGAGAAAGAGAGTGAGAGCGCCTGCTGCTTTCCAGCTGCATGAAATGGAGGCGACAATCAACCCTTGAATGCCAGAGCCAAACATGAATACAGCTGTGACCAAAATAATAGCACTCACAAACGATTCGAAAATAGCAATTAATTATCAGTTTTTCTATATGTGTCTATGTGAGCCACCTTGGTATTTTTCATCTTATAAGATAATATTGAAACATAGAGCCATAGAGTCAGTATTAAGTTATTAAAAAGTGACCACAATTTCAATTTGGTTTGCTATTATTTTGCTCGCAACTGTATGCCGGCTTTGTTGCATGTATGCAAGCCGCTTCCAGCAACGCAACAGAGAGAGTGACAATCAGAAAGTAAAAAACATAGAGAGAGAGAGAGAGAGAGCGAGAAACGTTTTGCTCTCTCTGTGGTGTTGCTACTTCAGCAAATGTTGCTAGAAAACGTCAAACAGGGTGTAATACCAGCAGAAGGTAGAGCCTCGCAACATGGCCGTTGATGCCGTGTGTTGCGGGACGCCACATCGTTGTGGAAACACACCCTGCCGACGCTAGCAACATTCGGATTTAGCAACATCAGACAGACACAGACCGCCACAAAACAAAACAGCACAAGAGCGCGACTTTACTTTACCGTTTGAATCGCGACCGTTCGCACGCTCTTTCCTTTGGCTCTGTCGTCGGCGGTTCTTCCTCCGATTCGATTCTTTGCTTTGCTCCTTTCGAAAGAGAGAGACAGAGAAAACTGCGATAAAAACAAAAATCAGAAACAGACAGAAATCAAATCAAACGAAAAACAACACACAAAATCAAAACCAGATATCAAAAAGGGAACCAATTTTTTTTCTGCGTTCGTCCAAGTAAAAAGTGCATTTTACGCCAAGTAAAAATCAAACAAACGAAAATTCTAGTGCAAAAATAAATCGAAAAAAGAAAGAGATAACCACTAAAAAATAAATATACAACAAATCTGTGTAAGCCAGTTATACACACCTTAAAGCGTCCTGCAGGAGGGACTTCGTATACGTTTCACTCGGATCGCCTATCTTCGGATTATTCCTCAACAGCAGAGCAGCCGAACCGAAGGACCGGACCGGACCGACCGGCAAAACAACAAAACAAGCAACACGAACTGAAAAACAAGTAAGAATCAAACAATTGCGCTAACAATTTAAGGAATCTGCGAGTAAAAGGGACAAGAGAAGACAAAAGGAACATACAAGTACAAGTAGGGGAACAAAGAAAAGGAATGGAAAACGAAGGGAGGGGAAATATTATTAGTTTCGCTACAAAGAAAAATGCGTGCAATAGGATAAAAGACGTCACAAAAATACCCTTTCAACATATGGGAACTTTCAAAGGCAATTTTTGAGCAAAATTTTTGCGAAGAGAGCCGAGAGCCGACGAGGGATATCCCACTCTTGAGCTGCTGATATTTTGTGGGGAATTTGGGAAATTTATTAGCGTAAGCTAAACTTTTAGCTGAAGGTCCCACAAATTTTTCTAAAGTCTTCTAAAAATCAAGGCAAGACTCAAAAATTGATTTCCTAAAATAATATAAAGCCATCAGAGACATCATTCTAATCCCCCACAATCCCCTAATTGCCTCTCGAAAACATTCACCCAAAATAATTCCAAGCAATCATTATTTCTCTGGCTGCTGCAAGATTTCTTACTTTGCTTCGATTCTGAGCTCTTAATAAGATTAATGGCGCCCTCTCCATGATTCTATGGTATATAATCCCTCCCAGAACACACACACACCCATCATCATCGTCATCATCATCATCGTCATCGTCATGGTGGCTCTTGGGGTCTAATGGCTCGTGTCAAATGATTTTACAGAAGATTCAACTCCATCTGTAACGCCATTTCCATTTCCACTTCCATTTCCATCCTTTCTCTCCAGAGAAAAACATTAACATTTGACATAAATCAAAGGCGCGACAAATCCTTTTGAACATTTTCATAAACAATAATATGCTATGTGTCTGCTAATCCTCGAATGCCATTCGGAGAGACAGTTTTCAATCCATCAACATTTTTGAGGGGGGCGGGACCAAAAATAGCCCCGAGACCGACCGACCGACTCGGGAGAATAAATCCCTAAAAAGACAACAATGATTCCATAAACAAATGAAAAGGAAATGAATGAATTGGGGGGATAAAGAAACCATAATTCAATAACTAATGAATAGGTGATGGCAATTAACGAGAGGAAAAGATCACAAATGAAAGATCTCCTCCCCCAATCCCCCCCCAATAGAAAGTTGCTGCTCCGCAGCTGCTGCTGCTCTAAAAAACAAAAAAAAAACACAAAAAAAAGGGGATCTGCTCTAAGAAAACGACTTCCGGGCAATCGTGGATGTATAAACCCAAGAAAAAACATCAACAAACCCAATGAAAATGAAAACCCATGGAAAATTCAAGAAGAAGTCATCTGCTGGAGGGTGGGAAATGAAGAAAAGTGAAGATTTTGAAACTGACGCAACATTTGCATTCGAAAAGTTGAGATTTATTGAGGGAACAACTCCTCCCCCTCCCCCTCCCCCTCCCCCTCCCCATCCCCATTGTTTTGCCAAGTTTTCAAAAGACAAAAGCCGCCAGGGAATGGGGAATGGGGCATGCTGCTTGGGGCTTGGGGCACGACGATGATGATGATGAGTGTGCCACAGTTTCTCATTTTCTTTTGCTTTACAATTCAATTGGAAACATTTTCCTTATGTAATGGGTGGAGTTTTGGGGCGTCCAGGGCGTGTGTGTTGACGGCTTTCACTCGAAAAGTAAACAACAATTAAGGGAAAAAGATAGCAAAGGAAATGGAGAAAATTGAAGACAATCCAAACAACATTTTCAACACCCGCCTTTTCCAAGGTAAACAACAACAACAACAACAGTTTTTCGGATTCGGTTCCAAAGGGAAGTTGAGTTCACGGTCAAAACGTTTGAGAATTTCCTCAACTTTAAACTGTAAATCCATCAGCAATCATTGGGTGGAAGAGAGAGAATATCCTATCCTCCACTCGAGGCTGCTGACAATTGACTAATGAGAGGATTACATGTGGAACCCTAGAGAACGGGAACGGTGCGGAGTGGAGGGGAGGGGAGGGGTGTAGAATAGGAGAAGGAGTATCATAAATAATTTGTTGACAATTTCAATTGCCTTTTCCACGAGAATTCCAGGCATTTTTATCTTGAAAGAAATCTTTGCTTATCTATGTGTGTCCCTCCTTCTCGGGGAAGAGGGAAAAGGGAACTGCGCAATAAAATGTGAATGACAGCAAAGAAAGGACAAAAAAAACAACCATTTACCACTTTAGTCGACTGAAGGTTACCCTTTACCATGATTCTATCCGAATAAGATGATATTGTTGTAGATTAGTGGACATGATTATACCACGCCAAAATGGATATGCTTTGGCTGTGATCCACGCCAGATCTACTACTTATATAATTGCACAAATACTTTTCTACTACATCTACTGTTACACTGATCTCCATGATTCGAGCATACTGTTTGGAGTCTATCCCAGCGGAGGTATCAAAAAAAGAAACTGAGATGTACGCAATTCAAGGTTATTCTCTCTCCCTTTGCACATTGTTCCCCTGCTCTTGTTGTTGTTGCTTTTGCACTGTACTCTCTCGAGTGTAATAACAAATTCATAAAAATTTCCTTTTTTTGAAGTGGTATTCTTCCTCTTCCTCTCCCTCTCCCCTGTTCTTCTTCGACACTATGCTTGTTTGTTCTTCCCCGCCTCTCTCAGAAACCAACACCACAAGAGAGCCCTGGCTGGCGCCTTCCGGGAGGGGAGAGATCCTTTGAGGTTTATTATGTGTATGCGTGTGTGTGTGTGTGGTGTTTACTCGTTTACCAATTTCCGCTCTCTACCTGCTCTGCTCCCCTCTGTGGCCTCTGGAGATTATCATCTATCAAAAAGGAAGAAAAAGAGAGAGGAGAGGAGAGCACGTGCACAGCAAACCTTTTGGGGTTTTGCGGTTTCTAGTTTCTGTGTTTCTCGTCGTCATAGCTTATGCTTGAGTGAACTTCGCGCCCCTTCCCCTTACCCCGTGGCACACGTGTCCAAAGTCTTCATTAATCATCCGACTTTTGATTGGAATCGCCTCTTCCCCCCCATCTCATCATTTGCCCCCCTCTATAAATTGCCATGAAATTAACAAACTTGAAAGAAATAAGCATAATAAATTGTTAGATCAAAATATTTTCAAGTTAATTTCAAGAGTTGGCCCTTAGGGGCATCGTTTCCAGACATTGCCAAGGTACATATACTCACGCAGGTGAGGCCTTGCAGCTCGTAGGAGAGCTTCCTGGCCAAGCCTCACCTTGCACTCAAAAGCCCATTAGCATCTCTCTCTACCGCTCTTTTGGATGATGGCGTCTGGCTGACAAATTGACTTCGTTAGGGAGAGGATTTCCCCCGCCGCTTTGCTGGAGGGATATTCGAGGAGCAAATTGAAAAATTATGTTGTTGCCCGAGGATATTGAATCAAAAGCACTGATTGGGGGCGGAATGGTGGGGGTGTGGCATAGGAGCAGGAGCCACTTGTGTAGGAGCCTGGAAATTGCATTTGCCGTTGATTGCTGTTATTGTTGTTGCGGTAGCGGTAGTGGTGGCGGTGGCAATAGCGGTAGTAGCGGTAGCGGCTGTCTAGACAAATTTCCTCGTTTGTCTGTAATTATAAATGAGTGTTCGTTGGTTCGTTATCATTGAATCGTAATGTCGGGACTCTGACGCGACGAGTGTCCAGCCGTTGTTCCAATATCCTGTTTAATTGAGCATAAAAAGCACCCACACACGCACGCCAATGTGCATTAATAATAGTAATAGTGTAAAAGTGAGTGTTTTTTATTGTCCACCCACCTCTCTCTAGCTCCTGCACTCACCTATCATTCTCTCCTTCTCTCTCTATGAAACACCTTAATGCTGGCACACACGCACGCAGTTACGAAGGGCGGCAAGCGCCATCTGGTGGTTTGGTCGCAAGTCAAAATATGGCAGAGAAAGGAGAGAGAACGTGTGGGAGTGGTAGTGGGAGTGTGAGTGGGAGAGCGACACATATGAGGAGTGATCTGAGTGTGGGAGTGTGAGAAGGATAGGGCGATGGAGAGAAGTAGGATTGATCGAATAGAACGAGTAAAGTGACAGCAGGAGCAAAAACAAGAACAGTAATAAATAATAATAACAGGACGCAGGTCTGTTTACCTCACACCCCCCTTCGCCTACGCTGTCATTCCTTCTTCTCATTCTCCATTCCCCCCCTCCTGTTTCCGTTTCATGCTTCGCTGCCATTAGTTTGTGGGAGAGTGGGAGAGGGACACACACACACACACTTAACTTACACGAACACACACAGGTTGCGTCTTGAATGACAGTTAGTACTGAAAACTCGTGTAGCAGTTGTCGCTTTCTCACTCACAGCAGGGGGCGGGGCGGGGGGACACTATCGCCTGGAACACTCCCCCTCTCACTCACTCTACCCTGCATTCATGAAACAATAGAATAAATGGCCAAAAGCAATTGCATTTTTATGCATTTCAAAGTGGTTCCTGACATGTCCGCAAGATATGGGAGAGATATTCCACGAGAATTTATGTATTTGTTGCGCCTAAGCTACGCGGCGATCTGTGTGCATGGGTTTACGGTGGGGCGTTGGGCTCTTCGACACCAGGCACAGTGGGGCAAAACTGAAGGGCAGTGTTGCAAATAGGAGATTTCCACTTTTCTATTACTATTGGCCCACTGTCCCAATGCTCTTTAAGCGTATCCCTGCCGCATTTTGTGGTCAATTTTTTTATGTTTTAACGGTAATTTCCCACACACAAAAAAAAAAGGAAATTAAATTTTGGAAAAGCTGCGGGAGAGGGAGGACCGAGCAGAGTCAACTAAGGGATAGGAAATTGCATGTCAAACGCAAGTTTCGAATTTGATTTAATTTACGAGCCAAGACAAATTGCAGCCACCAGACCACAAGACCCCCCCCTTGGCACATATGCCACATATAGAGAGAGACAGAGAGAGAGAGAGGGGGGGTTATGGGGGAGTGCGTGTCAACAGGGAACGCTTTTCTTTTGTGCCGCTTTTTCCCCTCTGCCGCTTATCATTGGCTTTTTGGTAACGTCCAAAGCGGCAATGGACACACCACAAACGATTCTCATTCTCAGCTAATTAACAACAACAACGGATGATTAGACGTTGATCTACATCGTTGTCGTTGTCGTCGTCGTCGTCGTTATCGCTTTCTCTAAATATTTTGCACTTTATGGAATGTCTCTGGACCCATCTCTCTCTCTCTCTCTCTCTCTTTAGTTTATTAATAGATTCTTTTTGCAATTGTCAAAGGAAGACTTTAAATTATGTATGGCGAAGACAGTGCGTTTCAAAAGTATAAGATATGGTAGAAGAGCCATTTAAACTCTCTAAATCCAGAACTAGGTACTGAAGGATGTGTAGAATTATTGCCTAGAAAAGTGTATTCAATAGAGCCAAAAACACGATTAAAGATATTCAAGCGGCCAGCTAAATGGAGGTTTCCGGTCCAGTCCAAAAAGTATTCCCCATTGAACCCTCGAGAGAGTTGTCTCTTTTGGGAGGGCTTGCTTCTATGGCCAAGAGTCCCGTTCTATTCCATTGATTCCATTCGGGAATGCCGTTGCTTTGCTGCTCAAATTTCGCATAAGCGAAAGGATACATTCGATAGAGGGGAACAACTGTTCATTTGTGGTATTTGTGGTGCTGAAACGCACTGTTCTAGTGGTTCCAGTATCCAGAAGATACTCGTTTAGAGTATCGTTAGAAGCCTACTCCATTTTCCATTTTCCAGCGGGAGCTGTAATTACTTTTACCTGCATTTCTGCAAGCAGGAGGGGTTTGTACGACTTGTGGCCCCATGACTTGTGTCTACACTTCGGGCCAGAGAATTGGAGAATCGGAGAAGCAGACAACACTTATCTCCCATTCCCCATCCCCCATCTCCCATCCCCCATCCTGCTTTGTCCGTTAATGCTTTGAAATCCGATTCAATTGGATTTCTGTGTGTTCTCTCGCACACACACAGAGACAGACAAACAGACACACACACACATGTGACACTCTTTTCACTTTCGATACGCAACAAGCCAGCAAGCCAGCAAACCAGCAACCAAACCGATGCTCGATGCTCGATTCTAGCTTGGGGTTTGGTTTCGATTTTCCTTACACTTTAACCCACACACACACTTTTCCCTCAAAGAAAGACAGAGAGAGACAGAGAGAGAGAGAGAGAGAGAGAGAGAGAGAGAGAGGGAGGGGAAAGCGAAGAGTGATAATATTCCAACAGATTATTACACGCAATGCGTTTTGAACTTTAAGTTCAAATTTTAATGGAATTTCGGTTGATTTACATGACAGCAGAGCCAGCAAAGGTCGCGACCTGGCATCGTTTTTCCCCCCCACCCCCCTCCTGCTGCTGCTCCTCCTCCTCCTCCTCTGCCTATTGCTGTTTTTCCATATCTTTTGTGTGTCGCTTTCATGCGTGAGGAAAACGGGGAAATAATGAGTGTAGTGATGGGATGGGGATTGGGTTGGGGATGGAATGGAATGGTATGGGTTTGTCTGGGGTCTGAAGAGGGAGATTATAGTTTAGTGTGTCATTTGTGGGGGCCGAACGGAACGGAATGGAATGGTGTTCTAGGAAATTAAATGAAATCCATTGATAGAGAAAACGGAGATCATAACCTTGATTGATAAGCCCCTAACGAGAGGAGGGATCTGATTGTAGGGGATATGTGTGTGTGTATTGTGCGTATTGGTCGATTGATCAATGGTTTACATATATGGAGAAATTGTACCTTTACTCTGCCCTTTGGAGTATCATCTCATCCAACGGCAGATAAATGTTGCTTAAAAGTGGAAATGGAGACAATGAAGGTATGAAAACGATGGGAAATCATTTGAGTGGGGGTTAGGGTAGGAAATGCTACCAATGATCGCTAATCCAACCAAATCTGTAAAATAAATCCTATTCAAAGGCTCACTGGATCACTAAAGATGGAAATTGAAGTGATTACAGGATCATTCAACGTCTCTTCCTTTGAGTACTCCTAGGATCTATACAGGAAACACAGCAAAGAACTCCCTTTTCCCTGTCAAAGTTCACCGTCTGCCTAATGTATTCCAAATGATCTCATCCCCCATGTCGAGTCCATGTCTGCAGTCACAGTCTAATGCAATTCTAACGATTAAACTTCAACCAAAAGTCAGTCACAATTTCCACAATTTCTCATTTCTCGGCATCTTTTTATCAGAAATTTCTGATGACTTTTGGCCGAGGTGCAGACGTGATTTCGCTACCGCTTAGAGCCCGCTGCGGCGGCGTTACCTTTTCTAATGACCGGAATGTCCTTGGTCGAAAACGAAGCGTTGATTTTATAGGTTTTCGCTAATTAAAGAACGGTTTTCGTAGAACGTGAAACGTGCAACGTGCAGCATGTGCAACGTGTGAAAGGCAGCAGCAGCATTCGATGAGGCGCACGTACCAAAAGTACAGAAAAGGAAGCAAAATAAAAGGATCTAGGATATGGGTCAGGGACTGGGACTGGGACAGGGATCAGGACGATCGCGCAGCTGTCGCCTCAATAAATTTGCGGTCTTCCCGCCCCAAAAAAACGAAAACTCGGGGAAACGAAACAGGAATGTTGCAATGGAAATTTGAGCAATTTTCCAGGATTCTACCTGAGAGGAGAGCAGGGCAGAAGGTACGTGCGCTCTTGCCAGGTAGAGAAAATGATTGGGAAAGGATCAGGAATAGGCAGGAAGGCAGGAAGGGAGGGATGGTATAAAGAACGCTGACTGCAGGCAGCGGCAGCTAGAAGCATTTCAGCCAGCGATCGGGATAGATCTTAGATCGTAGATCGCAGCAAATAGAAAACACAATTCGAAACGCAGTTTTAAAGGTTTGTCCTGCCACCAGGACCTTCCGTTAGAGAGAGAGAGAGCCTTCCACTAAACATTCTCTCCTTTTCCCCTTTCTGATTTGTTGTAGAATTCTCGCAGAGTTCTCTAAAACGAATCTTGAGAGCCAAAGAACCATCTAAAAGAAGAAGAAATATGGGAGAACTCGAGGAGAAGGAAACGCCACCAACAGAGACAACGGCCGCACAGCAGGAGACGCTGGAGGAGCCCAAGGAGACGGACAAGATGCTGGACACCAAGAAGACCGAGAAGACGCCCAGTCCCCAGTCCTCGAAGCCGGCCACCCCCAATGCGGGCAAGAAGTCCCCGGTGGGAGAGGACACCAAGGGAGGACACGAGATCATTGACATTCCCGAGGACAAGGACAAGGATAAGCCACAGGCGACGGAGGGCAGCGGTGCAGCAGCAGAGGAGAAGAAGATCAGCAAGGAGGAGCGCGAGGTGAAGCCAAAGAAGATACCCATCGGTGGCCTCAAGCTGCCGGGTTTCTTCATGAAGAACAAGCCCAAGGCCGAGGGCGACGGTGCCGAGGGCGAGCTGCTCGAAAAGGATGCCGAGGACAAGGACAAGGAGGCGGCGGCGGCAGTCAATGGCGATGCCGCTGCTGCAGCAGCAGCAGCTGGAGCAGAGGCCAAGCCGCGTCCTGGCCTGGGACAGCGTCTGAGGAGCTTCTTTGTGCGCAAGCCAGGAGCCGAGAAGGAGAAGAAGGCGCTCGTCAATGGAGATGCGGATGCCAAGTCGGGTATGTCACAGAGTTTCCTGTTTTTCCTGTTTGCCCAGAACTAACTGTTGGAATTTCCATTCCATTTCCACAGAAGCTACTGCTGAAGCTGCCGCAGCGGAGGACGCAGCAGCAGCAGCAGCCGTGGATCCGCCACCAAAGCGAGGACTCTTGAATGCCATCAAGCTGCCGATTGCGAACATGATACCCAAGCAGCGGAAGAGCGGCGACGATGTGGAGATGGGGCTGGGCGGCAAGGCAGGCCTCGCCTCGATGGAGACTCTGGATGACTCGCTCAAGGACCAGGACACGGTGGATCGGGCACCCGTCAAGAACGCCAACGGCACCGATGACATCAAGAGCGAACTGAAGGATGAGAAACTGGCCGCCGAACAGAAGCTCGCCGCCGAGGAGGACGAGCGCGATCGTCCTGTGTCGCTGTTGCAGCGCCTCCGCGGCTACAAGTGCAGCGTGGACGATGCCCTGATTGTGTTCGGCATCCTGCTGTTTGTGCTGCTCCTGGCCGTGATTGGCTATGTGCTGACACACGAGACTCTGACCTCTCCCCCGCTACGCGAGGGTCGCTATATTCTCGCAGTGACCGGATGCGGACCCGTGGAGGGTGTCAAGGAGGACGGAGCCTTTGCCTTCCGCGGCATCCCCTATGCCAAGGCGCCCGTGGATGCCCTGCGCTGGAGACCCGCACAGCTGGTCGACAGCATCGACGGCTGCTGGAACGACACGCTGCAGACGCACAACAGCAGCGTCGTGTGCACCCAGAGACTGGGCAACGGCACCACTGTGGGGGACGAGGACTGCCTCTACCTGGACGTGGTGACGCCCCATGTGCGCTACACGAACCCCCTGCCCGTGGTGGTGCTCATCGGCGCCGAGTCCCTGGCGGGGCCATCGCCTGGCATACTGCGTCCCTCGGCCCGTTACTCTCGCTCCCACGATGTGATCTTTGTGCGCCCCAACTTCCGTTTGGGCATCTTTGGCTTCCTCGCTCTGGAGTCGCTCACGAAGGAGGCGCATCCCAGGACCTCTGGCAACTACGCTCTCACGGACATCATTGCCGTACTCAAGTGGATCCAGTTGAATATCGTCAACTTCGGAGGCGATCCCAAGTCCGTTACTCTGTTGGGACATCGTGCGGGCGCCACTCTGGTCTCTGCGCTGGTCAGCTCCGCCAAGCTCAAGGATTTGTACACACGCGCCTGGTCCTCCTCCGGATCGGCCATATTCCCCGGCAAACCCCTGGCAGAGGCGGAGAAGCTCAATCAGCAGCTGATGGTCACCCTGGATTGCAGCGACGTGGAGTGCCTGCGCGATGCCTCCAGCGAGAAACTGTGGGCCGCCACACCCGACACCTGGCTGCACTTCCCCCAGGATCTGCCCCAGCCACAGGAGATCAACAGCGGCAGCCGTCACGAGTGGTTGGTCCTGGACGGAGATGTGCTGTTCCAGCATCCCTCGGAGTCGTGGAAGCACGACCAGGTCACCGAGCAGCCGCTGCTGGTGGTGGGAGCCACCGCCCACGAGGCGCACACTGAGAAGCTGCGCGAGCTGCACGCCAACTGGACGAAGGAGGAGGTGCGCGAGTACTTGAACAATTCGCAGATCGGAGCCCTCGGCCTCACCGACGAGGTGATCGAACGCTACAACGCCACCAACTACGCCGCTCTGGTGTCCATCATCACCGACATCCGCACCGTCTGCCCGCTGCTGACGAACGCCCGCCTCCAGCCGAGCGTGCCCTTCTATGTGGTCACCCAGGGCGAGGGCGAGGATCAGCTGGCGACAGTGGACGCCGATGTGCAGGCCATTCTGGGTCGCTACGAGCCCCACACCGTCGAGCAGCGTCGCTACGTGTCGGCCATGCAGCAGCTCTTCTACTACTACGTGTCCCACGGCACGGTCCAGTCGTTCGAGCCACGCCGGAGGGTGATCAATGTGGGGCAGGACGCACAGCCGCAGGAGGACTACGAGCACTGCAATTACTGGATTAGCAAGGATATAGTGCCGCGCTATGCGCGCATCGATTGAGGAGGAGGAGGAGACGACTAAGCGGACTAAAAACCAAAAGCAGATCCATCCCCTCCACCCCCACCTCCCCAACACTTTCTCCCAACCCAACCCAAACAATTTTTTTTTTTGTTTTTTTAACTCTTGTAAATGATGATGTCTACATTTTGTCCAGGGGATCATCCTCATCCTCCGATGAGTGCAGACACCTTCCAGACACCTTCTCCACCTCCACCTCCTCCTCCTTCCATCTTCTGTTAGGCGTAGGAGCTATACGTTTTGCATTTAGTTTAGCAATTAAGTGAATCTAGTGTTTATATAAAAAAGATATATGTATCTACTCTCTCGCTCTCTCTCTCTCTCTAACTGTCTCTGTCGCTACTGTATATTTAGTTGTCTTACAATTTAAGTTACGAAGTTCTTTAAGTATCTTATATATCTCTAACCATATGCATAATACTATACCATATACGAGACGATTACACGTATTCTCTAATCTTACACACAAACAAACACGATACAACACAGAAGCCACACACAACACATACAACACAACACAAAATATATTCAAATTATACTTGAAAAGTATAGATCTACACGTCTTTCAACTCAAGAACTAACTCTAGAAAAACACACACACACACATTATACTACTGTTCGAATATACAATACAATACGATACGATACGATATGATATGATATGATATGCCAGAGAGACAACACAAAATGACCAACGATGAACAACAACAACAAAAACAACAACACTTTTTTTGATACCAACTTTATAGGGAAGCCAACGATCGATCCCTGCTTGTGGTTTTCCATCTCACGTTTAGATTTAGTTTTGTCGAT
This sequence comes from Drosophila athabasca, assembly GCA_008121215.1. NCBI lineage: Eukaryota > Metazoa > Arthropoda > Insecta > Diptera > Drosophilidae > Drosophila > Drosophila athabasca. Next base: position 65,453,376 of record CM017796.1, on the reverse strand, counting down.
AAACAAAAAAACGATCGATTTAAGGAGGGAATTCTGTTGTAAACATTTTCCTTTTCGAGAGACTGTTCTTCAGAAAGCATCATCATTTTCATCGTTTCATACATTCTTGAACCTTTTTGGGAGTACATATATAGTATATATATATATATATCTACATATATCTATAATGAAATACTCGTATGAATAAAATAACACAATTTTTTTATAGCTTTATATGTATATTAATCGTATGGAATAAAACAAAAAAGGACAAAACATTTTATACAAAAAGTACGAACACACACACACACACACTCCCCCCTCCCCACAAACACACACACACACACATTCGCAAATAAAGAAAGAAAATCCGAAAATCAAAAGATGGAATAATGAGTACTAAATGCGTCGTGAGTCGTGAGTAGGTGCGTGAAAAGATAGTACAGTACATGGAATTTACATTTAGAGATTTATGTTCTGAGAAATGTTTTAATAAACGAAAGAATTAAGAACTAAAAGAAAAAAACTATAACTATAAACTTAAACATTCAACATTGAATTGAAGAGCAAGAAGCGGGGGGGATGGTGGCATTTTCACAGAAAATGATCACTCCATCCACCTACATATCTATCTCTATCTGTCCATCTCTATCCTTGTCTATCCCGTGCTATTGAGCTTGTACACGCGACACTTATTGTCGGTGAGGGCAGCCAGATAGGAGCCATTGCTGTTGCTCACGGGACAAAAGTCGTAGATCACCTCGTTGACGGGCATCGTTTGGACACGCTCCTCCCGGCGGACGTCGTGCAGCATCAGCTGCTTGTTCTCCTGCAGATAGCCAACGATCAGGGTGTTATCCTCGACGCCCAGCTGTGTGGGTCGTGTCATGATGGGAGTGGCTGGGGGACCATAGACGGTGACTTTCACCCGGAGCAGCGGGATGTCGTCGATCTTGTCCAGTTGGCCCAGAATGAAGCGAGAGTTGGGCGAGCTCGAATTGCAGCGGGCCGAAATGAGCAGCGTGTCCTGCACGGGGTCGTACTGCATGGAGAGGAACGGACCCTCGACATTGAGGCGCGTGGGCACGGCCACCTCGCCGGGTGTGGAATACTCGTAGAAGGACAACGCAGACAGCTGGCATACAAGGAATCCCCCATTGGGAAAGGTCTTGTTCGGCGGCACAGCCTCGATGTGTATCACAGGACTAAAGTTCTCTGAAAGAGGGCACAAAATGCATGTTTTACTAATCGGATAATGCTCAATGGATGTACCCACCGTTGGCCTGGTATTGGCCGAGAATGCTATCGGGAAAGCGCAGATCGTAGATGTATGCTCCGCCACGGAGATCCCCTCCGTAGACAAAGTTATCCCGCTCGTTGCGATCCAAGCCGCAGGCCCAGAGCGTCTTATCCATGGCCGAGAACATGCACGACTGCAGCTTGCTGCGTACATCGAACAGCCTGATCTTGGACTCCCGACTGGACACAGCCAGCAGCTGCTTCGAGTCGCTGAATGCGATATTCCGCACCATCATGGCCGTGGTGTAGAGGAATTGCAGCGGCTGGAAGGTCAGCGGATCGATAAAGCGCACTCCGTAGCCGGGGAACAGGCTCTGGCCACTCTTCTGGCTGGCCATCAGCAGCGAGTGTTTGCCGGAGAAGTGCATCACCCGGCAGCCGGGTTCGCGGGTGATCTCAAAGTTCTTCTCCATGTAGAGGCGATGCTTGGGCAGCTGCTGGATGGTCCGCTTCTTTCCAGCCTCCGACAAAACGGAGAAGGCTCCACGGCCGCCAGTTCCTTCGGTCAGAGCCAGCAGCTGGTCGTACTTCTTTTTCGTTTGCAACAGCTTGTCGCTGGTCACAAAGTGGGCCAGTTTTGCGGCCGACAGCTCTGTGGTCAGGATGTGGTTGCGTCGGCGCTCCTCCTCGAGCTGGTTCTTGATTTCGGTGTCCACCACTAGAATGCGCTTGGCATACAGGTGCCGGATGTCCTTGTAGGTGGCCTTCGACTTGCACTGGGGGCACACCTTCACCGACGACTGTTTCTGGCTTTCGCTCAGCCAGCGGCGGATGCAGGCCTCTCCGAACAGATGGCCGCACCGCAACGAGACCAGTCTATGTTCTCCGCTCATCTCCCACGAGTCCAGGCAGATGGGACACGTGAGACCATCGTCTTCGTCCTCTTGTGGCGGCGCAGCGCCCTTTGCTGACTCCGGCGATTTCTTCAGGCTTGTGTCTGCAGCGGATAGACGCTTGCGTTTCTTTGGCGGTGATGGTGTGTCTAGACTTATGATATTGCCGTGTCCTGGGGCTCTGTGCGAGTTGGTCGGCGGACTGGCAGGTTGCTGTTGCGGTACTTCCTCCTCATTCTCCTCCAGGGCTTGCAGTTCTGCCTCAAGAGTATCCACATCTTCTGCAGCCATTTGCTGCGTCTCAGAGTCGACCTCGGGCTCGGCGTCGGTGTCAGGCTCGGGTTCGGGCGGTTCGGGGGGCTCGGGCTCCAACGGAAGCAATACTCCCAGCGGTCCCAGAAGTTGTTCCAGATGTACCCCTCCAACCTCAACGAGTTCGGGATACTGTGTGATAATTCTTTGCCAGTTTTGACGTCGTACAAAGGGCTGGAGAGACTCCTGACTATCCTCCGAAGAGGCTCCGACATCGGCGGTGGCGTCGTCGTCGGTATCAGGCGCCCAACTCATAACTTTTGATTATCCTTCAGTGTCATCAACAATTTCGCAATTAATTAATTTATGTTTTAAATTTTTAAATGTTTGAGTTTTGTAGGATTTTTTAGGGTCTTTTCAATTTTCAATTCGACAACAGCTAGGGGTGTCTGGCAAAGAAATCGATGTTTGAAAAAATATCGATATATTGTTGTGCCGTCGTGCTTGTTGGGACTTTTTCTGGGACTTTTTGAGGGATTTTGTTGAGACAACATCATCCCAACAATTTCCTTTTTCATCGCAACAATGTCCCTTACATTCCATCACTAACCATACAATATATACGGGACAATTCATACATTGAAAATTTCCGCACCAAAATCAGACATCAGCGCCCGAGCCAGTCGTGAGTGCGAGTGAGTGAGTGTATGCGTGCTCATGCATTCTCACGTATTTTGTGGGCTTTGCATGTGTTATCAGCTCCCGCGAGTCGTGAGAGTGTATGTGTGCTCATGTACTTTGCGTGTTTGCAAGTGTGTGTGAGCGCACAACTTAAATTTTCGCTCTCCCAACTTTGTTTTGATTTTTGACCAACAATATCTGCAGTACACATACAGTTAAAGCTCAGCCTCGCATACAGAGCGTTTTTTACTTTGCCAAGCTGAAATTGTGTGTTGTGTGTTCTTCTTCAGCTTTTCTTTTTGCCAAAAATACCAACCAAATACCTAACTGTTAACTTTTAACAGGCTTTGCTTTGCCAGATTTCATAATTGCTTTAACATTAACATTTAACATTACATTGCTCGCAGATTCCCTTATATAATTTAACATTGCTCGCAGATTCCCTTATATAATTTAACATTGCTCGTAGATTCCCTTATATAATTTAACATTGCTCGTAGATTCCCTTATATAATTTAACATTGCTCGTAGATTCCCTTATATAATTTAACATTGCTCGCAGATTAAGGAAAAAGTGCAGTGAAAAACACAAAAATAGCCATTAAAACTGTAATTTGTTGTAGAAAAATTATTGATAAGTTAAATTTAACTGACCTACCGCCACAAAATAAATGAAGAATTGGCAGGATGGGTGGGGGTGGGTGTGAACCACTGAACCGAAACGAAGGGAAGTTTTATTTTAGTACATATTTTATTAGAAAACTTCAATCAATATTTAATGTCCCATATTATAACAATAGTTCGAAAATAGCTCAAATTTTCCGAAGGTTTCTCCAAAAGGTACACTTTTTACCACATCTATTTCAGAGTATATGCTATACTTATCCGGATAATATACATAGTTATATCGGTGCTGCTACAGATCGAATTCCACCTGATATGCTTTGATAACACTACTCGACAAAATTCAACTTTTTTTTTCCGCTGTCTCCAAAAATGACTTTTTCTAATAGATTGGGAGATTTAACATTTTTTTAAGAATTATGGTTTTTTTTTCATGGAGTAGTTTTTTTTAAAGAATTTTTAAAAAATTTGTTGTTTTTTGTCATAGGTAGTGCTTCTATTTTTCACATAACTTAAGTTTCCTACAACTAGTTGTATTGAACTTTGCAGTTAAAAAAAGCTGACAAATGCAGCTATAAATCCGACTCAGACACTTTGTAGCTGCAACTTAACGCCTGGAAGATATTAAGCTTTCAAATTCAAATTTCATAATTTTTTTCGGTATTTTTCCCCGAAATTTTGACTTTGAAAGCTCAGGAAAAGTCGAAAAAAAAATATTTGTATGCCTTGATTTTTGGTTTTAGATAGACACATTAATTAGGCGTCGTTTAAGGTATCGCTTATAAAAATATACAAATAAACGGCTAAGTTATAACCGTTTGACCAAATTTTCATAGTGCCGTTTGGCACTGCAAATTTTAACTGCAAAGTTCAATACAACCAGTTGTAGGAAACTTAAGTTATGTGAAAAATAGAAGCACTACCTATGACAAAAAACAACAAATTTTTTAAAAATTCTTTAAAAAAAAACTACTCCATGAAAAAAAAAAAAAACATTCTTTAAAAAATTTTAAACATCCAAATCTATCAGAAAAAGTCATTTTTGGCGACAGCGGAAAAGTCGTGTCAACTAGTGTAATCTGTGGCACCACCCCAACCCCACAGATTATGGGAATCCATTTGTGGTTCAATGGGATTTCTAAAACTTGCAACATACTACACATGCATCTACTACTACAAATTCTACCATCAACTGCCACATTTAAGAATCGTCTAGAGAGGGAATCCATTTCAGTTCTAGTATCCGGCGAATACAATTATCCTGTATCCAGCGGATATGATATATCCTGTATCCCGCGGATACCATTTGTCGCTAATAGTGTTAAAAAGGTAAAATCGCATCGCATTAAAATCTTAAAGTCCGTCTTGAACTGCTTGCTGGAAAACACCAATGCACTTTATTGCCCCTGTTTCAGTTTAATATACTCCTAATATAACACCAACCCCAAATTATGTGAGCGTAAAGCTTTTAAGAATTGTATAGAACTCGACTAGAACTCCCAAGATATTCCCCCGCCTAGTTTCGTAATACCTGAGAACAATAGTGTAACTATCACACCAGAATGAATTCAGAATCCAGAATGAAATGAAAAGCATTGCAAGGAGGAGATATTATAATATATAAAAGATAATAAATATAATATAATATAATAATATATAGAAGGATGAGTAAATAAATAAAATAATAAAATATGTGAAAGGCAATCGAAAGAAGAAACAGTATAAGGAGTAAACCAAAACAGAGAGACTCACCTGATCCCATAATTATAAAGTGAAGCGTTGAATATCACTTGCTCTTTCCTTTTTTTGCATTACTGTAGTTTGATGTTTGTCGTTTGCACACATAAACACAAAAACACAACATAAAAAAAAATCAAAAATTAATTATCACTTGCACCTTGCCCTGCGTTTCGCTTGGCACTCCTTGACGCCTTCTACTCCTTGCCGCTCCTTATAATATTGTGTTTGCTTTTTTTATTTCACTCTCACTTTCACTTTATGCACTTAGAACCAATCTTAAAATTTCGTTTGGTTGGCTTCACATTTCAATTCACTTTAGTTATTTTTTATTTATTTATTTCAATTTATTTATAATTAATTTATTTCAATTTATTTATAAATATTTTATTATTTATTTATTTCAATTCACTTGTTATAATTTATTTATTATTATTTAGTATTATAATTTGATCACAAAAAAAGAATTTTAAATTTAGACCTGCGCACACAAAAGGCGCGCCGGCGCCTTCTATCTTGCCGCTCCGTTTAGTCTTTCTTTTATATTTCACTCTCACTCTCACTCACATTATGCACTTAGAACCCCTCATAAAATTCATTTCATTTAAATTTGGATTTTTTTTAATTTTATTCATTTTTATTTAATTAATTTCATTTAACTTTGGTTTTTTTTACTTTACACTTAACACACTTTTTACTTTTCAGAATTTATTAATTGTTATTTAGTATTATAATAATTGATCACAGAAAAAGAATGTCACATTTTGGCCGGCGCGCGATTTGCCGTCGGTAAACACACGATTTGATTTTCCGTTTTTATGACCGCTTGCAATGATGGTTGGGGGGGAGACTGAGAGCTGTGATAAGAGTGCAGCAGCAGCGACGGCCCAAAGCTTCTTCGAATAACTAGAGCGAACTTGCTGAGCGTAACGAACGAAAGAGGGTGGTGAGTGGGTGGGTGGTGAATGGGTGGCTGGTGAGTGCTGCAGCTAAAGCTACTAAGCCGATCAAGAGCGTTGTGTGCATGTGTGTATGTGTAGGGCAGCGTTGGCTGCTCAATGCTTCTTCCTCTCCTCTCTCTCCTCTTGCTAGGGCACTGGAAGCTGTGATAAGAATGCAGCGGCAGGTAGCCGCACTGAGAGAGCTTTACTTCTTATTTCAGTGATGAAGAAAAAGAACAAGAGAAAATCGTCCGCGGAGATAATCGTCGCTGCTGCTAGGCAGACTGAAATTTAAGAAGTAAAAGAGAGGGCGAGAGAGCGAGTGCGGCTACCTTGTTAAGTATGCCTTGGGTGCCGGTGATCACAGATAACGAATGTAGGTCTCTTACTCAGTTTATCTTTTGCTATTAGCTCGCTGCTAAATTACCATGCCTCTGTATCGGCAGCAACGAATTTATTCTTTCTATGATAGTTAACTGTTAAATCAGTAGAGATTTGCATTGCGCTGAAGACATCTATTTCCTGTATTTGGCTTACGCTCTAGAAGCGAAGGGGGAGACGAAGAGTACATAGAAAATGTAGATTACTTTAAAGAGTTCTTCTCTTTGATGCTCTCTTCCTATGCTTATGCATTGTAAGAGTGATTTTAATTATTGCGTTATTTTGTCTTTGGCGTATGCATTGTTGTTGTTGTTGCTTGCATGGGTGGAATAGGAGACGGAAAATGCGTGGATGATGTACATAAGTCAACTCAAGTTGAAAAAATAGAAAAAATATTTTAATGTGAATAGCTATGTATATTTGATCCATCTCTTCATTGCAGGTAATGCAGGGCAGACAATTAAGAGCGCACCTTTGCTGAAATAATCTGAAAGCGGCTTTTTGCAATAGGGATTTGTGTGTGTTGTTGTTGTTTTGGTTTGTGCTCTGTATGGGGAGGGGGAGATAAGCCACGAAAATTTGTAATAATTTGAATATTTCTTATATTTGATGCTTTCCTCCTAGAGCATGTGGTGTGGGTATAATGCTCTAAAGCGGGGGCAAAAGCTAAGAGAGCAGTAGCGGCCTAGACTTTTACATTGTAGAGAGTATTTGTAATTGTTTTTTGCCGTTGGCGTATGCATCGCTGTTGTTGTTGCCTGCCAATTCTTTACATGGGTGGGAATGGGAGAAGGCGAGTGCGTGGATGACGTAAGTCAGACCATATACTCGTATGTACATATCTTACCTTTCGATGTGTCAAATTCATTCCGCGCTGCAGTTGTCGGATCCTGTTCGTGCTCTGCTCTGCTCTGCTCCTTCACTTGAGCATTTTTCTGCGCCATTTTGACACAGAATCCGGAAAGCCCTCACCCTCCCCTCCCCCACACACACACAAACACATCTGCAGTCTGCCAGAGGCAACTCACATACCCCTACCAATGTCTGATTGGCTGTCGCACCGGTAGGGGAAATGAATGGTGTGGCTTCGTGTCTGCTGTCATAATTCTGATCGGCAGCTCTGCGGCAGCGAATATAGTTCGTGTGGCTTTGGCCATATGCACAAAAGGCTTCATAATTCTGATTGGCTGTCGCACCGGTAGGGGAAATGAATCGTGTGGCTTCGTGTCTGCTGTCATAATTCTGATCGGCAGCTATGCGGCAGCGAATATAGTTCGGGTGGCTTTGGCCATATGCACAAAAGGCTTCATAATTCTGATTGGCTGTCGCACCGGTAGGGGAAATGAATGGTGTGGCTTCGTGTCTGCTGTCATAATTCTGATCGGCAGCTCTGCGGCAGCGAAAATAATTCATGTGGCTTTGGCCATATGCACAAAAGCACTAACCATACAATATATAGACACGACACTCCATACTGTATATGACATACCACCCATCCTGCCAATTCTTCACATAACACATAACACATAATTTCAGCTTGGCAAAGTAAAAAACGCTCTGTATGCGAGGCTGAGCTTTAGCTGTTGTGTGCAGATATTGTTGGTCAAAAATCAAAACAAAGTTGGGAGAGCGAAAATTTCAGTTGTGCGCTCACACACACTTGCAAACACGCAAAGTACATGAGCACACATACGCTCTCACGACTCTGTCCGGAGCTGATCCACACATGCAAACACGCAAACGTACGTGAGAATGCATGAGCACGCATACACTCACTCACTCACACTCACGACTGGCTCGGGCGCTGATGTCTGATTTTGGTGCGGACATTTTCAATGTATGAATTATCCCGTCTATATATTGTATGGTTAGTGATAGCATACTTGATTCATTTATCGATTGATTAAATTAATCATCAATTATATGGTCAGAGCTAAGTGTTCTAATTATAAGAGCGTTCCTAAAAGTATCCAATGTATTCATTTATCGGCTAAAACTATGAGTTCAGTGTTGAGGGTTCTTGTTGGCAAGTAATATTAAACAGAATATCAAAATCGAGGTATATGATTTCTGATCATGGACAAGAACGATTAACCCATTGTAGACCAATGCTACGAAAATTATCAAATTTAAGAAAGTAACGTAGTTTTTTACCATACCATACCATCTTTTTCCTCAGCAAGGGGAATTTTGTAAAATACACCCTTCTACGGAAGGGCATATGGGTGTTGATCAGATATATGTCGAACGAACGGAATAACTGATTTAATAGCCATTTTTATATACTTACAAGGTATGTTCAAATAATCTCCAAATGCTATCTCAACGAAAATGTACTGTTTATAGTCTTCCGACTGATACCAAAAATTTGGGTCGGGATAAAGATGTTTATACGGGAATCTAGTTAAATGAATGAACAATTTCAATACGAGAAAAATGCATCATTACTTAGGTTTTAAAGCAGCTTGAAAAGCAGCATTTTAACATTTATTCAGAAATAGGGTATACGATAGGTTCATACTCCGTAAATAAGTTGCCGATGTGTAGTAACCGTGTAGTTGCCATGTAACAAAAGGGACTTACTTGCTGACCTATCTCGTTTAAACCTTATTATAGACCGAATCCAATAAACGGGGTTTTTAAAATTAGTCAATCTTGTAGAAAATTGTTTCATCAATAAAATCAATAATATTATGTGCTCAGGCCTGAGGGTCCTAGTTGGCTAGTAATATTAAAGAGAATATCAGAATCAAGGAATATGATTTTCGTCGGGATTTTCATTGGTATATTTTTAAAGTGAGACCGTAGTTTTTGGTATATTTCTGACGGCTGGACGGTATTTTTATCGATAATTCCGGAGCCACTCTGTGTTAAATAGACGTGGCGCTGTCGTTTCTTTCCCATATTTCATTCTCGTTCGCGTCCCGACGTCCCAAACGACAAACAGAGAAGAACAGCACCAGTTTCAATAGCAGTGTGATATAGCTCAATATTACTTAGCATATAACAGTGCCCGCGATGAAATTCCTAATCTGTGCACTACTCGCGGCGGCTTTCTACGTGGCCGCTGGCGAAGTCAAAGTTGAGGAGGGGGTTCTCATTGCGACAGTGGACAACTTTAAGCAATTGGTGGCCGACAATGAGTTTGTGCTGGTTGAATTCTGTAAGTATTTTTGTACAAGAAGTCTTAAGTAAATATATATTTGCGCGCCGGCTGACGCTTTCGGCTGGCTGATTCATGCGATTTCGCGGCTAAGGCTACGTGGTCTTTCGGCCGGGAGCAAGTGGAACGAGAACGAAGCATCGAAAAATATGTCTGCGTGGCAGTTGTTAGCCCAAAAAAAATGTTGTTTCATGCGAGTATGCGAAGCCTGTGAGAGTTCAAGGAAGGGTATTTGAGTTTACCTTAGCAAGTGAAAAGTCGTTAGTTATTTTTCCTGAACTTTTATCGCTTTTTTTAAACGTTTTTATCTTTCACATCAGTGAGAGAGTGCTGAGAGTTACGCTCTCTCTCACAGTTTTCCACTCTCGCTTCGTTTTGTGCAACTGTCATCTCTTTTCAACGCGCACATCTTGCACCTGTGTGTGTGTGTGCGGTCGGGAATGGGTGAGAAAGCGAGCAAGCAAATGCCGTGTTGTTATTGTTCCTGTTGTTCCTATAAAAGTTCCATAAATTCTAAATGTTAAATGCCAGTCGAGACAATGCTTATGCGCAGTAGTACCTTCAGAAGGCGCATTTTCCTAACAGCTCCCTCTGCTTCAGATCCTTTGACTTCGAGATTAGAATTTCTTGTTCCCGTCCGTTCCGTATGTTTCACTTTTATCAGCAGTGTTTCAATTTTGCCTGCCTGCTGCCTGCTGCCCGCTGCCCTGGGCGTGGCTAAATCTGAGCCCACGCATTCGCATCGCATCCGCTTCATCAATCTCGTATTAGAAAGAAACAAAAGTACATAAAAGTAGTCGGGCAACTCTTCTTTCGAATATCTAGGTTAGACAAGCAAGTTATTATATTCTTTATGTATGTACATTCTTTTCGCTATTTGCTTTCTATTCTGGTTTTCGGTTTTGGTTTCCGCTTTGTTGTGCCCTTTTCTACGTCGGCGCGGCCACGCAATGGAAAGTTCATTCAACTCTTTCATTGCGCATGCCTCACGCTGCTTAACGGTGCTCTGGCTTGGCTGCCAGTGCTGTCACATGTGGAGGATTGTAGATTTTGGCTCAAAGAAAAAAATTCAGATTGTGTGTTCGAATCGAAAATCCATTCCATTCCATTCCATCCTTATCTTCTTTTCCCCCAAATCGAGAGCACACTTCAGAGATAAACAATAATCAGAGATATGAAAAAAGTCCCGTCCTCTGTATTTCTTCAACCTTAAAAAGATAGATAAATATGTATGTTTGACCGGCATCTCTGGTTTCGCCAATATGGCGAAGACGCATGGTTTGTTTATGCCAGCGTTTACGGTTTTGGGTCGCTGAATGGCAACGTCAGCTAGGTTGCTTATTGGTGCTGCGGGTCATCCGCATCAGAAATCTTATCTTCGAATATATTCTTACTATGTGTGCTGGTGCCGGTGCCGATGCCGATGCCTGTGCCATTGGGCAATGCCAAGGCGATTCGAATGGCCCCAGCCACGTCAGCCGAAGCCGAAGCCAAGCCAAGCCAAGCCGGTGATAAGCAGGGCCTCTTAAGACGTTGTCAAGTCGCTATTATGTCATCTTGCCATTGTGGCTGTGTGCGTGGATGCGTGTTAAATTGCAGCAGCAGCTGGGGCTGCAGGCCAGACAATCGGAATCCACTACGTGGAATTTGCATAATGGCAAACATCTGCTGGCTGGTCGGTCGTACTAGAACAATGCGAAAGGGCCCTGCTCCAGATCCGTGTCAAATGTAGCGAACACGATTACAATTAACAATCCAAAATGAGAATTTTCCGTTTGGATGCCAATTGCAAATGTCTGTCACTATTACAATTGTATAACGACTCTGCTACCATCAGATAATGAGAACAGAATGCCGTTCCGTTTCTAATTGCACTCTTCCCCCCCTTTGCAAATCCTTCCAGATGCTCCTTGGTGCGGACACTGCAAGGCCCTCGCTCCCGAGTATGCCAAGGCTGCTCAGCAGCTGGCCGAGAAGGACTCGCCAATCAAGCTGGCCAAGGTCGACGCCACCGTCGAGGGTGAGCTTGCCGAGCAGTACCAGGTGCGTGGTTACCCCACACTCAAGTTCTTCCGGAGCGGTGCTCCAGTGGAGTACAGCGGAGGTCGTCAGGCCGCCGACATCATTGCCTGGGTAACCAAGAAGACTGGACCACCTGCCAAGGATCTGACTAGCGTGGCCGATGCTGAGCAGTTCCTCAAGGACAACGAAATTGCCATCATTGGTTTCTTCAAGGATACCGACTCTGAGGAGGCCAAGACCTTCACCAAGGCCGCCAACGCCCTGGACTCGTTTGTCTTCGGTGTGAGCAGCAATGCCGATGTTATTGCCAAGTACGAGGCCAAGGACAATGGCGTGATCCTGTTCAAGCCCTTCGATGACAAGAAATCCGTGTTCGAAGGCGAGCTCACCGAGGAGACTCTGAAGAAGTTCGCTCAAGTACAGTCGCTGCCCCTGATTGTGGACTTCAACCACGAGTCGGCTTCCAAGATCTTCGGAGGCTCCATCAAATCCCACCTGTTGTTCTTCGTTTCGAAGGAGGCCGGACACATTGAGGCCCATGTCGATCCCCTTAAGGAGATTGCCAAGCAGTACCGCGATGATATTCTGTTCGTTACGATCTCGTCTGATGAGGAGGACCACACCCGCATCTTTGAGTTCTTCGGCATGAACAAGGAGGAGGTGCCAACCATCCGTCTGATCAAACTGGAGGAGGACATGGCCAAGTACAAGCCAGAGTCGAACGATCTGTCTGCCGAGACCATTGAAGCCTTCCTGAAGAAGTTCCTCGACGGAAAACTGAAGCAGCACCTGCTGTCCCAGGATCTGCCCGAGGATTGGGATAAACAGCCCGTCAAGGTCCTTGTCTCCAGCAACTTCGAGAGCGTGGCCCTCGACAAGAGCAAGTCCGTCCTGGTTGAGTTCTATGCTCCATGGTGCGGCCACTGCAAGCAGCTGGCTCCCATCTATGATCAGCTGGCCGAGAAGTACAAGGACAACACCGACATTGTGATCGCCAAGATGGACTCTACTGCCAACGAGCTGGAGAACATTAAAATCTCATCCTTCCCCACAATCAAGTACTTCCGTAAGGATGACAACAAGGTCATCGACTACAACTTGGACAGAACTCTGGACGATTTCGTCAAGTTCCTCGATGCCAACGGTGAGGTGGCCGATGCCGAGCCCGTAGAGGAGACCGAGGAGGAGGAGGAGGCGCCCAAGAAGGACGAGTTGTAAATCCAACAACAATAACAATCAACAACATAAACAACAACAAACATAAAAACGAAAATCCAACAACAATGAACAGCAACATCCCTACAACAAACAACAACAAATAGCAACGTACATTCTGTAGTTTATTTCTATATTCTATTTTGATGGGATTGTGCCTGTGCGCGGCCAGAATCTCCTCATCCAGCAAATGAGTTTTTATCATTTGGCTTTTGGGTCAGGTCAGCTGGTCGCCCGTCCGCCATCCCAGCATTTGCCACTCAATTTTATCTCCGCGTTATCAATTTTTCAATTTTGTTGTTTGTATCTGTACTTGCAACGCAACTTTCAACGCTCTCTTCAGATGTGCCTGTCGAATGCGTAAACTTAAAATTCAGTTTTATTGAAGAATGAAGCAAAAGCGATAAATTTTAATATGTAATTCTATAAGTTTTCTTTTTTTTGGAATTTTTAGAATCATTGAAAGAACTGATTAAGAACTTAACAAATAAAGTTGGTAACAACATTAAAACCACAAACAAAGACTGTCTTTTGGGGCCGAATCCTGTCTGATGCCCTTACAGATCGATCGCTGCTATATTGGCTCTAATATGGTCATCTGATTTTGTAATTATTTGGCCTATATCTCTACTGATCTTACAGGCCAAATTATTACTACCTAGTTGGCTATATAGCTTCATTTTTATGCTATTGTCATCACGTGACTCATTAAAGAAATAAAAAATTAATTCTTGAAAAATAATTAACATAAAGCGATGCAAGGGACGGGGTTTCGAGATTTTAGCACACATACATACATATATGTATATACCCTATACTCCGATATCAACTACATATATATCCCTTGGATTTTTATTACAAAATATCTACATCGCAACTATGTATGTACCTATGTACATTAGAGTGGGTCAGTTATTTTCTCGACCAAGCAGAAGACTAAGAATTTTTGTGCAAGAAACCATGGGTCTAAAATCAAAATCGAGCTTCCCGTTTTTAACGAGAAATATAAAATACGAAAAGACCACCGCTTGAATTGTTTTAAACCTATACAAATTGATCGACTCTAACCTACATGAACTCATAATCTACATACCAAAATTTATACATTACACGTACCTTAAATGATACGTTTACCAGCACTGATTAGTACCGAAGTGGATTTTGAATATATTAATATTATAATGGCTACAATATTTTTTCGCACTGCCTAGATATGTGCTAATATCCAAACGGAGAAAATCAATTGTTTCTTGTAAAATACGAGGCGAAAAAGAATATTCTGTTTTAAATATGATCAAACTTCACCATCGATATATGTAGTTTCCACAATTTCGATACATCCGTCGATATCCTGTCATCTCTACTTGTTAGGTTTATACGGTGCTTAAAAACGGGAATTAAAATTCATGAATACACTCCACGAAAATTATGAAGCTTGAAGAACTTTAGCGTAGATAGGATTGATCTACAAGATGAATTTCTGTACAGTATTATTTTACGCGGATACACTAAAGTTGCTCCCTTGTTTAAATAGAGGGGGGCTAAGTGGGCTAAGTTTATTTTTGTCATCGGTATATTTAAGGTATGTTTTTCAAAAGAGTCGGTTTATTTCGGTATATTCTGATGGTCAGACGGTACATGTAGCCAATGTGTAGTTAGCGTGTAGTTGTTATGTAAAAACATTAGTTTATTGGAAGTTGTTGTTGACTTTTCTATTTTTTAGTCACAATCCAATAAAAAAATTCTTCAAAAATAATAAATTTTATAAAAAATTGATTCATTTATCAAATAAAATTATGTGATCAATACGTTGGGTTCTGGTTAGCTAGTTATATTAGACGGAATATCAAAACCGAGGAATATGATGGAATATGAATACAAATAATTCATTAGTATATTTACCATATATTTTGGTATATTTCTGAGCGTCAGACTGTGTATTTTATCGATAAATAAATAAACTGACGGTGTCTTGAAAATGGATATTAAAATTAATTATTGCAATGTTAATTTCACTAAATACGGAGTGCATTAAAATATGAAAATAGTAGCAGATCAACGCGCTTTTTTTTTTCTTAGTGCCGTCGTGATATTAGTCTTGAAAAACATTTAGAATGATACTTGAAGAAAGCAGTTTGCGATGTTTTCCCAAACACAAGCGCGTGCCGCATAAACGCAACATTCGGTCGACGAAGCTCTTAATCGGTGCACTGCTCTTGCTCAAATTATAAAAAGTATTTATATAGGTAGCATATTACAGAAGTAATATGCTTAAACACAATTCAATGTGTGCTGAGTTAGTGTCTTGCCTTACGGTGTCGAAATTTCCAGTATAAGGCGTACTTAACAAGTGCGTCGGTACCTCGGTCCTATTCAGATCTGGGTATGTCTCCTCTCCCAATGACAACTGTGGTGACTTTCACTGCAATAACGGGTTTAACCTGGGATTTTTTTTCGACCAATTTGCATTCGCAGAATTATGAGCTTAACACAAAGCTGCCTCTGCGAGCCAAGGAGCAGGAACAGGAACAGAAAGAGCAGTAGCAGCATGTTGGACGACTTTGATAAGGCCAGCATCGTTGCCCATGCCGATGACAATGAGTACATATCGCCGGCCAGCCCGGAACCCCAGCTGGATCCGGAGCAAGAATTTGCCCATTTGACTGAAACTAAGCGAACGATTCATGATGCTATAGCCGCCCTGAACGATGACAGTTTCGACAAACGCATCGCTCGTCTGCTCTCGCAGTACGAAGGGTGAGTGTGGATGGCAGATGGTGGAAGGGGAAAGAGCTCGGTGGTTATTCTGATTATTTACTTAATTGGATAGGGCCATTCGGGAGGAGTTTGAAATTGCCCAGTACTCGCCGCAAAGATGTCGGATTTTGGCCCGCACCATCACCGGACTCACTGATGTCATTCACACCATAGGCAGGTCGGTGCGACAGGATAAGACCTATCGCCAACGCATGTGCAATATTGTAGCCTTCTACATATCCTGTGAACTGTGCTCTGCCCAAGAGCCAGTTGAAAGGGAAGAGGTTATCATCAATCGAATCAGCAGTTGCCTCAAATTGTATGTGGAATATGGCGAAGGCGGCGCTGGTGTCCACAAGGAGCATGTTCTCCGCACTCTTCTTGCCGCCCCAAAGTTGTTTAATCGGGCTAGCATCCTATCGGTATTGTACAGGTACAGGCTATTTCTCTACAGATATATTTATTCCCTTCCCTCATTTTCAACTTGTATTTCTTTTATGTACAGCCGCCTCTTTCCTCACTGGTCTATGCCTAGCATTATGATCCAAGCAGAGCTGCCGGACAAACTTTACATCGAGTATATTCTCATCTTTTATTACTGGCAACGACTCGAGCCCGACGAGGCAGTCAAGGAGCGGATTGTCGAGTTCGCCGACAAGTTTATGCGGCCCTCAAAAACATTGGCCACGATAAGTAAATACGCAGAATACTTGCCCAAATACAGTGTCCGATCCACGGCCACGCGTTGTATACTGAATCATCTGCGCCAGAATAGCTGCACAAGTCTCCATATGGCCATCAAAGCTGAGAATCGCCCGCCGCACTCCAGCGAAGTGGTAAGTAGTTGTGTTCATTTAGCTGTCCTTTAGTTTCTGTCTTCGGTTTAACAATGATGTCCTAGTAAAAGGTCTGATTCGGACAAGCAGATGGGGCAAAAGACTCCGCCGACGCAGTTAGTCGCGTGACAGGCGGAGGCTGGCTCCACTCGGCTGTCCCAAAGTGACTACAACCTCAGCTGAGTAACGAAAATAGATGACCCCTACTAGAGATGGCTATAGTTTAAATAATTTTAATACAAATATTTCTATTTCTATATTTCTATGAATACTGCAGGTAATCAGTTCGGATGATGAGGACAGCTGCCCGCTGTGGAGCAGCGTTAGGTCGAGGACGCCACCGCCTTCGTCCAGCCAGCATCCGCCTGCCTTTCTTCAGAATCTCTGCAAAAATGCCCGCCAGCTGGAGCCATGTAAAAGAGCATCGGCTTTGTTTAGTGGCATCGATAGCACCATTGAGATTGTGGATCTCCGCGACTCCGATGATGATGTAGAAATGTTCTCTCTGGACTTTAATGTGCCAGCCAATGTGGATGGAAACAACTCGAACTCAAATTCAAACTCAAATGATTCGGCCAGTCAGTCCATTGCGGAAGATGACTTTGTGCCCATCACGCGGATATATCCGAGCAACCTGAGGACCTATGAGCGAGGTTCAAGTGCGGCTGCCATCTCTGTCTCTGTCCCTGAGCCACTCCCACCCACCACGTACATAGTGCCCCGAATAGTCAATAGCTATAGCTGTCGGAGGGAGAGCCTCCATCTGGTGTCCACTACAGCACCGCATCTCGTAGATCAGTCGGTGCAAACGGCCGAGGACGACGAAGAGCTGGAGGAAGAGCTACAGGAAGAGGATGCACTGCCCACGGGCCATCTTTACTCGGACAATCGGCAACTGGGCAGAACCACAACTAAAACCACCGACCTGCTCTACTCAGTTCATAGAAACGCCGACAGTCACTTTCCCAGGAGCAGCAGCGCAAGTAGCAGCGATGCCAGCACCCACCAGCACCAGCACCAGCACGCACGTCACTGCCGCCAGCCATCTAGTCAAAATAGCAACTGCAGCGAGAGTTCGATGCAGAAGAAACAGGTTAGATTTAGTCCCCAGCACCTGGGTAAAACTGCCACGAGAGCCAGCACAGTCGCATCCAAGAAGACGGATATCAAACGGTGCAAGACAACGCCAGCCTCAAAAGCGGACCACATTGACAATCTCAAGTGGATGGCTCTCAAAGGTAAACAAAAAGGATAACAAAAGATAACATTCAATGTTTTCGGTGTACTAATGACTTGGACTTTCAAATCTTTTGCAGAGCACATTCAGGCCAGCGCCAAGATGTTCGTCAAACTGAACGCAAATAGTAACAATTGTGATAGTAAAGGAAGATCCAGTGGTTACAAAGAGATTACCGAGATTCCTGGGAGCATGGCCTCGCCGGTCAGAAGTGCGCCCAGAGCGTCTCAAATCACCGCCTCCCAGCTGACACCAACTACGAGCCATGCCTCCAGCTGCACGCCCACACGCATGAGAGGCACACCCCGAGCGCGAGGGGAATTGCCCACGCCTCCAGCGTCTACGCACAGCTCGGCCAGTCCATATCAGATACTCAGAGCGTCCACCGATACCCTGAGCTCCATTGACATGGACAAACTCGAAGGGAGTGCTAGGCGCTACAGCTTCAATCGCCGCCTGTTCTCCAAAGCAGCCAACGAGCATGTGGACTTCTATAACCAGCTGCTGAGCGTGCAGCGGAAGAGCCTCCGGCAGCGGAGATTAGCCAACCGCGCCAAGAAGAGTAATCCTGTGGATCCGAGACAAGAGGAGCTTATCAATAGGGCCAGGAAGCGGTGCCAGCAGCTACGGGCTCTCAATGCCAGGAAGCGGGACGAGGTGGAGCAGCTGCAAAAGAACCTTACGGCCATTAGGAATTATGCCGTGCGGGGCAAGCCCATTGTAAGACTGAAACGTTGCAAGCTCAATGTCATGGAGGGAACTGTCGAGAATACGCATCGATTATCCACCTCGTCAAATGACCCAGTGAATGGCGGTGAATCGGCGGATATGGGGCCGTGTGAGGACAATCAGCAGAATCTGGAAGAGCAGCAGTTGGAGCAAAGTCAGGCCAAGCAACGACGTCGAAGGAAGCACAGCGTTTGGAAGCACATCAAGAAAAAAAAGAAGCTTTTGTTGGCCGCTCCAGAAGTAGCTTCGGACACGGCGCCAGTTGAAGATCCAGATCCCGATCCATCGCCAGAGTTAGATCATGAATCAGTGACCGAGCCAGATCCAAAAGATCCAGAGCTAGAGCCAATGCCAGCAGCAGCGGCAGCGACAGCGACAGCTTCTAAGGAACCAAAATCCCTACCAGAGGTTGGCATGGAACTGGAAATTCTGAAAGACGGTTTGGAGACGGATGACAGCAACGCCGTGCCCTCCCCTGCCCACAACATCGAATTGGTGACCAGCAATGTGCCGGTTTACCTGCTCAACGGGGAGAGTCGCGATGTAAGCACTCCTCTATCCAGCCAATTCAGTAGCAACGGATCCACTGAGCCGACAGCAGCTAATGATACCTTTGTCCCATCGAGAAAAGATTAGGCCTTCGTCCTTTCCTTTCCGTTCCTTTCCCCTAGCCTGGATAGTATTTTAGTGTTTTGTTGATATATATAGAGAGTATCCCTATCCTGTAAAACTGTTGTACAGTCTAGGTATATTGTCTTAATGGCGTTTCTAGAAAATTATGAATTATGAATTATGAATTACGAATTGTTGAACGTTTTTATTATTATTTTTTTATTTTTATACATCATCCAATGCAATATTTCCCCATAAACTAAGCACGAACACGAACCAAAATATTGTCAATTTGAAGCAATGAAATTAAATAGAATATATGTGTATGTGTATGGATATAATAAATAAATTGAACTATAACCGAAGCAGCACCACACAGTTGACCCTTTAGTTCGAGTCAGTATGCCAAAGTAGACATAGGGGTCGCCCTCAAAAAAAACGAAAATCTTATATTTTTGTAAAAATCGTTTCCGTTTCTCTCAAGCTACACCCAGAATTGAATATATATGGAGAGCAGTCACGAGAAAGGTAGGTTAACCACTGAATATACATACGTACTATCTATCTCCGAGATTTCCCCCAGGCCACCGCATTCTCTACGAGCGACAGGAACGAACGTCGATGGAGAAGGGACAGTGCTTCTACATTAAAAACACACGGACCCAGGTGCGTGAGCTATATTGTCGCACAGCGAGCAGTTCAGGAGCGCATTCGGCATCGCCCGTCAGCGACACAGAAAGCGACAAGATCCGGGACCGGGCCCGTAATCAGGTGCGCGAGTTGAACAAGCGGATCAAGTATGAAATAGACCAGCTGAAGATCTTGCGCCGCAATATTCTGCAAAACCCCGATGGGTGCAAAGCTTCTGAGTCGGATATGGAGCTGCACGATGAGGAAGCCTCCACGCGACAGTCGTCGGCTGAAAGCCAATCGCCTGACACCCATGACCAACGCCTAAACGAATTAAAGCTCAGATCTTCCCAAGAAGACATAAGTACCCTGAGCTTTCGCACCGTGGGCCTGAAAAACAAGAGGTACAAGCGTTTTGAAGGTGGCTGCAATTACATACCCCGGCCAAGGACCAGAGGCTGCGATATGGATGCACAGTCTGTGTATCAGTATGATTACGGAAACAACACAAGATGCGTCGCCTATTTTGCCGATGATCAGCAGCAGTTCGAAGACGAGAGTAACTGCATATGCTGTGCGATGCGGCCAAATGTTCCCATACCGTGCGGGTCGTATCAACCGAGCTGGGCATGTGTCTATTCGCATCCGTACTGTCCACAAGCGATGGCCGACCTGACCACCGAGGACTTCTGTCGCAATTGGTGTTCCAGCGTGACGCGCGATCGTTCTCTGACACCCAAAAAGAAGTGCTCCGGATCGAGGATCCGGAGCTCCTCAAAAACTGGCCGAGCGCTGGATGCAAAGATGCGCGATAAGGTGAAGAAGAGCGGAGCCTCAATCGACTCCTCCTCGCTGGACCGATATAATGTCAAGAGTCACGAAAAGCTTATTAAAGTCACAATGCGGAAGGGTTCCAAGCAGGGTTCCGGAAGCAGGGGACGCGGTTCAAAGTCCCTGACAGGAGAGGGAAAATGGTCCGCTGACCATCAAACGGACAAGGATCGCGACTATCGCGAATACATGGACAAGTACAAGAAGGAAAACAGCGACACCGAAAGTTCTAAGGGAGTACCATGCTATACCAGGGGATCCCAGCTGGCACCGAATGCCACCTACACTAGAATCCCAGGTATGAAAGAGACGACGGGGCCGAATCAAACGTGTCCGATGCTGAAAGACGGGAGACTCAACCAGGAGAGTTGCCAGGGAAGTCGCCACGAGATACTCACCCAAACTGACCTCCAGTGCAGTCGCCACGAGATACTCACCCAAACTGACCTCAAGCGCAGTTGCCAGGAAAGACTCACCCAAACTGACCTTCAGGGCAGTCGCCACGAGATACTCATCCAAGCTGACCTCAAGCGCAGTTGCGCCGAGAGACTCACCCAAACCGATCTCCAGGGAAGCCAACACGACAGACAACCGATCTCTGGACAGGAAAGAAGCTGTATTGACTCTTGTCCAGGGGCCGCGCAGTCAGCATATGGCAAACGCGACCCAACTTCCACTCCAGATAATAGTGTTGAGAGAGCCAAAGCCGTGTGCTACAAGAAACAATGCGGTTGCGTTGCCCAGGAGGTGCAAACGGATGGAGAATGCACAAGCGAAGGGGGATTCCCTGTCTCGCAATCAGCTTATGACTCCCCCTATGATAGAAGCGTTGAGAGGGGCAGAGTCATATGTCGCAACAAAAAATGCTCTTGCCAGAGTCAAAAAGGAACCACTGATGGAATGGATTCAATTTCCACCCGTGATAATAGCGCTGAGAGGGGCAAAAGCGTGCGCAATAAAAAATGCGCTTGCCTTTCCCAGGAGATGCAACAGAAGAGACCCACCCGATCTGATCTCCAGGGGAGTCGCAGCGAGAGACTCGCCCAAGTGAAGCCAGAACTCAGCCGTCAAAATAGCAGCTATATATCGCCTATATCGGGCATAACTGTCAAGGAATCCGGCCCTGATTATGAAGATTCTCAGAAAGACCAAAAGCCATATCAGCGTCAAGATTCACCAACAGCCACATCAAGGAAAATTTATAGTGCTCAATCGCCTTCGTCGCAAAAATACTTGAAATATATATGCCCAGGATCCCGAACAGAGCAAGATGAACAAGAGGCAGAAGCTGAATACCGTAGCAATAGTCGCCGCTATCCGGTTGGGAAGTGCCAGTGTAAGCCCTCGTCCTCTGGTCCCATGCAACAAATGCAAGTCGACGAGAAACCCAAACAGGAACAGTACGCCGGTTGTCCCTTGAAAGAGTCTTCGCCCTTCTGTGAGCCGCTGCCTACTGTGGCCAGGTGTGAGCCCCCTCCGAAGTGTAACTGTAATAGCAACCGCAGTTGCGAGCATAAAAAGCGGTCCGACAATATGAAGTCCCAAAAGCAAGTCCCCGTAAAACGAAATGTAAATAATGGGCCGCGGAGCAACAAGTACGTGAAATTTCCAGACCACTGTGACACTGATTGCAGCGGGCGTAGTCTCTCCGGACGTAATGACTCTATGGACAGCTACGAAGAGTCAGAGGCAATGTCCTCGGATTTTGGAAGTCATCATCTCAGTCATTTCGCTGGCGCCTTTGCCTATGCCACAGTTAACAATGATGCGTACAATCCAGGGGTGCCGCTTTTTGTCTGCGGGAAGCAGACACGCTCTGTCACCTTCGAGGATGAGAACGGTAAGGTGCGGTCGATGCGCCATATTGTGGACCACGTTCGAAGCACAATTGACTGGGAGCAGGTCTTGAAGACCCGCACGGGCCAGTGGGATCGGGATGCGGACAACACCAGTCAGTCGGATGCTGCCATGGAGAGCGGCAATTCCACCAATCACGACGCCAGCACTTACACTTGCCGTAAGCGAAAAGAGATATTACATACAGACACACTTTCCCTAGCTCATTATTCGTATCTTCTCAGGATCCAACAGCTCTGCCGGTACCGAGATCACGTGCCTAGGGTCAGACTATGATGTTGACGAAGACATCAGCAGCTACGACAATGACGTCGGCGCCCCATTCCAGCCAAACGCCGATAATCTGCCACCATTCAAGCACTGCCCCTGCATGCTCAGGACCTACGTAAGCCTGGCGTCCATCTGCACGAACAGCAGCCAGTCCAAGTTGCTGCAGCAGGATTAGGAGTAACATTAGTACAAATTTTAATTTCGTTTTTACAATCTTTATTATACAACTTCGAGAGCCTCTAAGAACATAAAATTTGAGTTAAAATGAAACAAACGAACAAACGAAAAGAATAAAGGGATCGAACATGTCTACAATGTTTCCGAGGGCACCCTTGGACTGATTTCACGCGTACGGGCCCTACAGAAACGATCCTGGTCGAGATTCTGGCGCAGTTCACGGGCCTGTTCCTCGTACTTGGTGGCCAGTTGCTTCTGTTGAGCGCAGCGGGCACGCTCCTCCTGCAGCTTTATCTTTTTGGGGGAGGGGCAAGGGAAGGGCTTGAGGCTGTGTTTCGTCTATCAGAGTTGATGTTGAGTTGATGTTTGCTTACCATGGTCTGTTGGTACAGATCTCGCAGACGATCCACCTCGTTGTTTGTCCTGATGCCATCGTCATCCCGGCGCTGCTGATCGAAGCGGAGGTTCTCCAGTAACTCATCTGTGGTCGCTGTGGTCACTTGGGTGACGGCCGCTGTCTGCTGGAGTTCGTCGCGCAGCTGCTCGCATTGCTTCGCTAGCTGGGAAGTTGATTCTAGTTATTGTGATGTTGTTATGCCGCTAGTTGGACTACCACTACGCACTTACTAACTCTGTTAGTAAGCTTGGATTAGCATGCGACGAGTAATAAGCCTGGGGCCTTAGCAAGGATACTGATACGCTTTGGGGGCCGAGCTGAAGCTCACCTTCTTTCTAATTTCGTTGACTTCATTCAACTCCGCATTTAGCTTCTCCTTCTCCACGTCCAGCTTGTCGCACAGCTCTCTGCGAGCCTCAAGATCGACCTTCTGGATGCGCAGATCGTCGCGGGCATTCTCCAGCTCCTGCTCCAGGCAGCGCGCCTTCGTTCGGGCGGCGGTCAGTTCAACTTCCATCTCCTTCAGCTTGCACTGGCAGCACTGCAGATGATCCTTGAGGATGCGCACCTCGCACTTTAGATCACAGATCTGACGCCTGAAGCGATTAGGAACGATTAACCAGGTGACCCCAGAGCATTGTTTACGTACTTTGACTCGGCTGCCTCGCACTCCAGACTATGATTGTTGTCCTCAAGCGCCACCTGCTCGTTGGTGAGGCTGTGGAAGTTGTCCAAGAGTTCGTCCCGCTCCCTTTCCTTAAAGGTAAAGCACACCTGTCGGCATTAGTTTCGCGGCTCGAGTACTTGGCTCTTATCAACTACTTTAAAGACAAGACAGACCTTTTGCATGAGCAGATCCTCGGCCTTCTTCACCTCCTGAACGTACTTGTGCAGCTGCTCCTTCATGTTCGCAACCTTCTGCTCCGACTCCTTGAGCTTCTTCTGCAGCGTCCTGGCCTCCGCCTGGGCATCGCTCAATGCGTCCATGAGGCGGCTAAGCGATTACAAAATATGTATGCACACATGTGCATTGTATTAGTGACATACAAACAAAAAAAAACCACATATTAATGGTCACTGTGCGAGGAAGGAAAAAAACACTGGCTGAGCGCGGAAGCAGTTCTATGATCGCCGCGGTAATGTCTTTTTTGCTCACCCATTCTCTGATATGGCCTCATCGCGGCTGGCTTTCAGTGCCACAATCTGTTGCCGCAGCGTTTTACTTTCCGTTGAAGTCTCATTCAGCTCCGTGTCGTGCTGTCGGTTTCTGTTGGTCAGTTTGCTGTTTGCAGAGAAAATACACACATAAGAAATAAGGAAATTCAAATTATTCACTGTTCTACAATGTCGACACACTAATCCATTCTTAAGAATTGTTTACCCAGACCCTCGAACCCAAACATAGATATATTTAAATTTTATAGCTGTTGTTTTTTTTTCAAATCTTTTCCAAGTCGAATATTGAACCCTGTACGGCGGCAGAGCTCCAGCAATGCCAAAGACTAGAAGAGCCTGACCCTCGCCTCTCTCGGGCGGCCCAAAGAGACGCATCAGTGGTCGTCCCATAAGCAAGCAGACACAAAGATATGTACATATGTACATGTGTGTGTCTAGATAGATATACATACATATGTATGTACATATGTAGATGTGAATGCCAGGCACGTAGCCACACATCCGCAATTCGGCTTGAAGCTCAAGAACACACAGCTCACAGGGAGGGCTCACAGTGAAGTCGCCAGTCAAAGTCGCCAGTCAAAGTCGCCATCGCAATCGCCATCGACGTCTTTGTCTGTCAGTCATTAAGGCTAAACAAAGTTCAAATACCCGTCGGGGTCTGACGCAGAACCCAAAAGGCTAAGAGTACAAAAAAAGAAAAGAGAGAATGAGAGATATACTCGTGGGTACGAGTCTGTACGAGTGTATGGACATGTGTACGTATGGCTCGATGACTGACATTTTGACGCCCGCTGCTTGCTGTTGGCTTTACGGCCAAAGCGGTTAACACATGGCTACTAAATCTTTGACATAAACTATGCTCTGTCTGAGTAGTTTGCTGCTTGTAGCTTCCATGCAAGAGCGCGCATGCGCGCGCGCGCTGGACGCTAAGAGCGAGTCGAGCAGGCCAGCCAGCCAGCCAGCCAGCCAGCCAGTCAACAGAGTGTTGGCCGGGCTCAGATGTTTTTTACCTGCCTGAGCGAACGGACGGCTCAGTCGGTCGGTTGGTCGGTTGGTTGGTTGGTTGGTTGGTTGGGTCCGTGTCGGTGTCGAGTCGGTTCTGCCTTAGGGAATTCAATTGTATATCTTTTGGATGATCGCGTTTTGAATGTGTTTGTTTCTTTTTGTTGTTGTTGTTGTTATTGTGTTATCGTCTCATTGCGGGGAGGACGCCACAGACATATCAAAATACAAATAAATCAATTGAGCGCAATCCAACTCCAAATTCACGAAGAAGTTGCAAAAGGTGCCTATTGAAATAAAAATCACAAATCATTGTTGTGTGTCGAGGCAAGAATCACAGGAGAGGGAAGACTTTGATTGGATATAAACCAAGCCCCAAAAAACCCAAAACCCAAACTCCAAATCAAACCCCAAAACCTGTTGCTATTACAGCAGCTAACAACGCAACCTAAGACTGGCCAGAAATCACGCAACTATCCGATCCGCCAGCATGGATCGGATATATGTATATGGGGAACTGGTGCAGACTGTGGCACCTCTCGTGTCCACCGCTTGGCTGGCTTCTGCGTCTGCGGCTGCGGCTGAGGCGGCGGCATCGGCTGTGGTGGCTGCGGTGGCTGCGGCTCTTGTTGTTGCCTGCCACTGTTGCAGGTTTCGTCATTTGGTCTTACATAAAATGGCGTTTCGATTATGAGCAGCAGAAGATTTCTGGCCAAGCAGACGCAAGGCAAACAGAAGTCAAGATAAATGGGTATTTGGGTCATGGTTAACAGCGCACGAACCGTTTACTGGTTTTCTGTTGTTGTGGTTTTTGGTTCGTTTCGTCTCTGGCTCTGGCTCTGACTGTGGCTAGTTCGAGTCCAAGCACAGTGATAATCAGATGCCCCGGAGGGTTGGCTAATTCAAATTGGACTCGCTTCGGGGTCTGCGCCTGCGTCTGCGGCTAAAAAAGTGAATTGATTTATAAACAGCTGCCCCCAACAATAGGAAAATCATCAATCATTCGGTATAATGAGAGACGAGCCTCCTCCTCCCCCTCCGAGCTCTCGTCTGGCAAACAAAAGCGAAAATCCATCAGTCGCCGTCCCAGCTGATGCCAAACCTTTGCTCTTTCTCTTCCAGGTCCACCATGAGACGTCGTAAGCTGCTCATCTGCTGGGCAGCCCTTCAGGCGGGCTCAACCATGATTACCTGTCTGCTGCTGCTGCTGACCACCTCACAGCACGGCTATCAGGTGGCGGCCGGAATCGTGCCGCCACCGTGGAGTGATCCGGCCACGAACCCCTGTGCCAGCATGTCCGGGGGCTGGCAGCTGCTCTACTGGGCGCCGCTAAAGAAGTGCTTCAAGATCTTCACTCTGGGCTATCCCTGTCCGGACACCATGGAGCTGAGTCCCACGCCAGTTAGTGCCAAACGGAAGGATCTTCCAGCGGCCGAATGCCGCTGTCCGCCGGGCACTGCACTCAGTCCTCTGACCAGTTCCGTCTGCCACAAGCTCTACGAGCGGGGTCCGTGCCAGAGCACAGAATACTTCCAGCCCCTACCAGATCAGGCCAAGAGGTGAGTCTCTGGAGCGAGCTGGCCCATTCATCAATGCCCTACTCCAGTCACAATTCTCTCCTCTCGTCATTCTAGGACTGGCAACCGGTGGGGCACCTGCAAGCGTCCGTTGCAGTGCGCGGATGGAATGATCTTCTGGCCGAGAGACAGCAAGTGCTATGCCCGGCGAAGTCGGGGACCCTGCAGTCGGGGAAAGTTGCTGGTGCGCAACGAGGACGGGCTGGCCGAGTGCCGGTGCGAGGATGCAGGCGAATTGGCCTTGTACTACTCTCCGGCGGAGGACTCGTGCTATGAGCACTATACCAAAGGACCTTGCTCCACGCCGGGTCACATTTTCATGCCGGGTGGTCGGTGCGACTGCCAGCAGCATCTGCCACAATATCATGCCCCTCAGCAGATGTGCTTCGAGCTCGGTAGGATTGCATTTGACAGTGGAGTAGTCCCTCCTCCTTATTCTTACTTCTCTCCTGATTTCAGATACTCCGGGACCCTGTCCACCGGGACACATATTCCGCATACCCGACAATCCAGAGGGGACGACTGATGGCTCGTTGCAACTACTGCCTCGGGCGAAGTGCCTGTGCAAGGAAGGCTATGTGCCCTGGACCGATGGCATCTGCTATCGTCTGTACACACGGGGACCGTGCGGTGCCAACGAGTTCCTGGTGAATGCCACCTCCTGTGTGCGCAACTTTTGCGGCAAGAATCGTCTATACTTCCCGGCCGAGGACTCTTGCTATCGAATAGGCTCCCAGGGCCCCTGCTCGCTCCATCAGGTGGTGATCTTCGATTTCACCGCACGCCCCTCCCTCGACGGCATCTCCTACAACGGGATGTGCGGCTGTGCGGGAGTACTCACTAACTTGGACCAACAGTGCTCCGGCCCGGGCTCCGGCTCGGGCTCCGGTTCGGGCGCCGACATTGAGCAGAACATCTGCGAATCGACGCCTGGCATGGTCGAGATCAACGGCCAGTGCCACAAGCTGTACACCCGAGGTCCCTGTGGGGCTGGCCAGTGGCTAGAGCCGCTCAAGACTCACGCCCAGACGAATACATCGATCCTGGCCTACGCCAGTCGAGCCAAGTGCGTCTGCCGTCCCGGCTACACGGCCACGGAGGCGGACCAGAGGGGCATAAGCAACTGCAGTGCTCCAAGCGTGAGCCTGGCGAGGTATTTAACGATCGAGCGACACAACTCAAAGTTCCTCAATGATCTACACTCTGGTTCTCCCTCCCCAAATGTTAATCCGAGCCTTTCAATCTATCCTCTGTAGCCCCTGGGTCTGGTTTTGAGTTCCCGCATGTCTACTCTCTTCATCCCTCTCCTCTCTTTGATCTTTTGTGATGCATGCCAAGTGTTTTTTTTTTTAGATCACAGTGATCCATTTGTTATTCCATTAACCGTTTTGTTCTTGTTGTTTTAGGTGGTTTTTAGAAATATTCGGGTGACCTTTTCGATGGTTTCGCAGCCACGGGGGATAGGATTGTGCCATGAATGTATTACAGCGACTAATAAACGAGTTGTATTTAAGATAACTCTTCATAAGACAAATAAAATAAAGCAATGTGCAAACTGAACGCGAATACTATTCAAAAGATTATATTCTAAATTACAAATATCATACTAAATGAGGCAAAGATGTGTTAATATTAGTACTTTAAGAAGAGGAGGGGAATTGGTGTTAGATATTCGGTGTATAATACAATACGATCAAGGAGGAGACAAAGGTTTTCAATTTCTAGTAGATCTAACGATCTAGTTCAACGATTCTATTCAGCCGTACGTATACTCACCGCACTTGCTCCTCCAGTTCCTTGACGCTTTGCTCCAGACAATTCCGCTTCTCCTTGCAATCCTTGAGCTCATATTCCAGTTTATATGCTCGCTCCGTTTTGCTATCCAATTGATGCTGATGATGACGAGAAGAGCATTACAGAAGATTGACAAAATATAATGAAAGGAGAGCAGAACTCTGGTCTTTCTCTTACCAGAAGAGTGTCCTTTTCGTTCTCCAGGCTAATGTAGGTCTGACGCAGGGCACCGATCTCGCTGCGCAGTTGGGTGACCTCATTCCGGTTGGATTCGCGGCTGGAGTCCAGTGTGCTGGCCCGGACATCGGCTGACTGTCGCTGGCGCTCGGATATCATCAGCTTACTTTGAAAGTCGGCTATGATTCGTTCATTCTGTTCATTGAGCATGCTGCCAGAAAGAGTTGTCCATTAAGAAAGTTACTGATCTTGATCAATACGATGTTGACTCACGTTATCTGCGCCTTCTCGGTCTTTAGTTGCTCCATTTCGGCTTGAAGCGAGGCCAAGCGATGCCTCAGCTGGGCTATGTCCTCCTTGAGCAGAGCTATATTCGTTTCCGCTGGAACGCGAGCTGAGTTCAGGTCCCTGTTGTCGCGCTCCAGCTGTCGCAAGCGATCATTGAGATCCTCGTTGCGCTGCCGCAGCGCCAGCAGCTCCTCGGCATGCAATTGAACAGAGCACAGCTGCTTCTCCCTTATCAAGTCCCGCTCGCAGCGCACTCGCTCCAGCTCCGACCTGGCACAATCGCGCTCCCTTTCGACCCGCCCGATGGCAGCCTGGACGCAGTCGCTTCGATTGCTGTTGCTCACAGAGCTACTGCTGGTGGAAGGCTGCAGGGTCTCGTAGTGCGTGTTCTTCTGGGGCGAGTACTGAAGTTTGTTGGTGCACAGCTCATCCCGCAGTGTCCGTAACTCATCGTCCTTGGACTTCAATTGAGCACGGAGGAATGCCACCTCTGACTCTGAGCCGGATTTGGCCATCATCCGAAGATATTCCTTCTGGAAGAAGTCGCGCTCGGACGTCAGCCGTATCTTCTCTTCGTTCAGGGTGACGGAGCTATTTTGGTTGTGGTCCTTCGCCTCCTTTTGCAGCTCCGTTATCTTGGAATGCATTTTGCATAGCTTCTTCTTCTGCTTTTCAATGATGCCGTTTAGTTCCTCCTCGCGACGGGTCAGAAGATTAAGACGTTCGTTCAGATTACGCTTGTCACAGGGAATAGCAACAGGAGCTGTTGCACCTCCTGCCAGACGCACATCTTTGAACCGTTGTTCGTTTCGCTGCCGCAGCTGCTTTAGCTCGACCTGGAGATGCTTCACCTCCAGTTCCCGGGCATCGATTTCCGAATTGGCTTGCTCTTCGACCTGGAGGGCTGCCTGCTTGAGCTCATCCAGGCTCATTTGAAGCTGCCGCTTCTCCTCGTCTGAGCTAAGGGCTCTCTGCATGGCATCGTGCATTTTGTCTTGGTAATCGCGCACCTGCATCATCAGTTCACTCTTCTCGCGCTGCAGCAGGTCAATGTCCTCCGATAAGGCACCCACTTCCCTGTAGCAGCAGTCCTTGGCCAAAGCAGCGGGCGGCCGTCCCCCAGATAGCATATCATTTAGTCGACGAATCTCCCGATTGCGCGACTCAACCTTCCGCTTGTAGAACTCCAATTGTTCGCTGGATGTGGCTAGATCATTTTGCAGCTTGTCCAGCTCCTCCTGGCCGCTGGTCTGTGTCACTGTCACCCCATCCTGGGTGGTTGTCGTGGTCTTTTGAAACACTCCCGCATTGCATTTCGTACATTTGAGTGCAGTGCCCAGAACGCAGGGCATTACGTTTCCAGAGCGTACTGTGCTTATGAAAGGTTTCTTGCCTGAAATGAATCTCCAGCGTTAAACGACATTTAGCTGTGGAGGAAAATGTGTATGAACATACTCTGACGGGCCGTCGCCACTTGCGTTCGTTTGCCAGTCGATGAAGACACCAGTTGCTTGGATAGCAAGGCATCCAACTGGTTCTGTAAGCCCACGTTATGGCTTTGCAAGTGTTCCTTGTCCGTCTCCAGACATCTCAGCCGTCGTTCCGCCTCTGGGGGTAGAATTTTTGAATGATTTTCAAGATTAAGTACAAGATTACATACCACACAAGCGCAGCTCATAGTCCTCGCGATCCCTGAGAAACTGCAAGTGGAGCTCATTGCATTCAGCTAGCAGGCGGGAGTTGTCGCATTTGTAGGGTTCAACGCCCAGCTCCCAACAGGTTTTCTCCTTTCAAAGACACAACAAATCGTCGCTTAGCAACCGCTTGACCCATTTCTCCAATAGTAATCTACTTGAGAACATATTCATATTTGGGTGACGTACCTCTAGCAGATCGGCCACTTGCTTCTTTGTGTCCCTAAGACATTCCGTCGTCTTCACCAGGTCACCGAAAATTGCTTGCACCAATGGAATGGCCAGGACGGGCAGAGTTTGATTGAAGCCCATAACATCCAGTTTGGACCGCAGATCCTTGAAGTCGCCATCGTTAAAACCATTCATGGATAACTGATGGCTTAACTTTCTACTGGATGTACTCAATTATTGCAATAAATAAATAAATAAACCAAAATAATGCGCCAAGAGTTAAAAAAGGTACGCTAGAGGTGCATCGATAATACCTTATTATCGGTAGCTTATCGTAGTTTAGTATCGTACTATCGATGGTTTTTCCACTATCGAAGAAACTGATAGATTTCGAGACTAGTCTGCACATATATTAATAATTTAAGCGGGTCTGAAAAGAATATGCCATCAATCCCTGATGAACTATCAGGGCTTGAGAGGGATTGGCAACGCAAAATACATACGAATCTGTCTACTATGAGGAAGTGCACTCCTCCAAGATGCTCCAACGCTGCGAAAAACCAATGCAAGCGATATCCTTCAGATTTCCGCAATCGACCTCGTTTTCGGGTAATGTACTAAATATTTAATGTGCTTTTGAAAAACGCTTTGAGAAATAATAATAAAAAACCACAAAAAAGTAATTAAGACAAGATTTTGAACAATTTTGTACCTGTCAAAAATTATTTGAAGCTAATGCTTAGCCTTCTTATATTTGTAAATTGAAAATTATGGAAATAGATACGCCTGGTTAAAATGTATGTAGAAAAAGGAGGAACGAATTCAAAGGTTATGTACATATGAAGGAACTAGATGGCGGCAAAAGCGAATAATAGTTCTGGAAAAAACCGAATTTGAAAAAAAACAAATGAAGAGCAAGCAAAGAGGGACCTTACAATGTGTAGACAAAATAACAGGCAAAGAAAATGAAACCACAGCACTAAGCCAGAGCAAGTGTTGGTAAACGAAATAAAGTCAATAACAATTCCACTCGCCGACAGGAGCGCCACAAGTCTTCATTCAACGGAAATTACATTTAAATTCGATTTGATCTAAAACTCACTCCACAACAAAACAATAAAAGTTCTTAAACATAAAAGGAGCTTCGTTGTCTGATATGAAATTACGCTCTGGCTTCTCAGACGCGAATGGATTTGTGGTCGGAGGCAACACAACATTCAAATGGCGATTCGATTGACCGACAAACTGTGCCATGTCCAAGGGAGCTTCATATTTGGTATAGGAGGTGACCACAATGGGGCATTTAAGGTTGAGAGAGGCCTGTATGGTGTCCGGCCAGGTGTCCTCCAAAGCATATCCCGTCGACCGATACAGTCCCGAATTGTAAAAGCAAACTGTTGATTAGAAACTGATAATAAAAAAAGCTGATCTCAACGCGAGCTCTGTCACACGGTTATACCCAAATCTGGTTGGAGAAATTGCGGCTGTCGGCAGTAGTCGTGATAGAGATTATTCTCAAAGTGATAGTTCACTGTCCTCTGAGCCTTGCAACACAAGCGACAGCATCTAAAATGAAATGCAATTATCAGTTGGTTCCAAACTTCTGAAATGTGCGAAGACCTCGCTCTCGCTCACTTGAACTTCTTCAGTTGCTCAAACGAGATGTTATTGGGATTCAGTTCAGGTCCTACGAAGACCACATTTAGGCACTTCAGAGCTGGCATTATGTGCAGAAGGAAGAGTTCCCATTTCTGCAGCACATCCACCTCGAATTCGATCTCAGCTCCTATTAGATGAAGCGTCAGCTCACTGTTTCTCAAGCGCTCGCAGAGCTTCAGGGCAAACCAGGCCGTCAGGGGTCCGGTGGAGACCTGGGTAAGGGCGGCATACTCACACTCATCAACGACATCTGTCAGTGGAAGTGGGAGGAATTCATGGCGGTCCAGGCATTGAAGGATACTGTACTCACTAAAACTAAGTTTGTTCATCATTTGCCTGGAACTGCAGCAGGCCATGGGCAGCTCCCGGAGTACCTTGTTTGGCAGTGACGGCTCCAGCCGTCCAAATTTGGCCTGGAACATGACAAAGGCCTTGAACAGTCTGTAGGCCCCGCACCACTTGGCATGCTCCGGACTCCGATGGTCCGGCTTGTCCCTGCAGGAAGCAAACTCCCCACAGCCGGCACAGAGTTGGAGACGCTTAAAGCGATACTCGCGGCACTTTTGGTCACCGCAGATGAGGGGAAAGAGCAGCACCTCTTGCTCCGTGGGCGAGAGCGGACGGTTCATTTCCTTCTCCACCTGGCGTATGCACACAATCCGATACGAACGAAATTGCTCGGCACTGAAGGCACCGCACTTGTAGAACATCTCGTGACCTACATAGATTCGAGCAACAGGCGGATAATTGGCAATTAGCTTGATTTATGGTTCGTGGAGAGGCCCGGCCATCGGCCACCAGCCACCAGCCACCAGCCACCGCTCACCGCTGAGGTCCATTGCCTGGCGCAGGGCATAGCACAGCTGGCGGTGTTCCTGATCCTCCTTCATATGACTGGGACTGCAGTAGTAGCACAATCCACAGCGGGCACAAGGCAGGGAGTTCTTGCCGCAGAGATCCGCTTTACAGAGCTGCAAATGCAGTAAATTCCAGATGGTAAAGTGGATGCGTTCTTGATGGTGCAACTGTCACTCACGTTGCACAGTGAGGCCATGAAATATTTTCGTGGCTTGTATATGTATTCAATGTACTCGGCCTCATCGTCGGAGGACTCCACATCGCTGGGAGGCGCCTGGCTAAAGAGCTTGCCCAGATTGCTGAACATCGCCGCTGTGGCCGAATCCGCATCTCCTAAATAGGATACAGACACTACGTTATAAACGAACTCTAATTTGGGGGAAATAATCTCGAACCCATCTGCAATCTGCTGCCCAAGCTCTTCAGCAACTCGTTGACCTCATGGCCTCTGACATCCCTCGACTGCTTGGCAGCAGTTTCTGGTACTTTCGCTACTACTGGCTCTGGCACACTTGAAGAGCCAACTGCTGGAGTCCTTGGCTTCCTCTCATCCCCTTTGGCTTGCTTTGATGGCTTCGCTGTTGCCGTGGCCGTTGCTGCCCCTGTCGCTGGAGCTGTGCTCTTGGCCAGCAGTTTCCTACGCAATAGCCGCTGTATCAACTTGATGGGATCGGTGTCTGGCTCTGGCTCTGGCGCCGCCTCCTCGCTTGGGACCACTGAAGGAGGCACTTCTTCTACTTCTTCTACCCCTGTAATGTCCTTCTGGTCTTCAGTCTGCACCTGATTGCACTTGTTCCTTGGACGATTCCGATGCCTTGGCTTTTTCTTTTGCACTCCTGCCTGCTGCATGGCTAATTTTCAGATCTTTTCAGTTCGGTTCTAAATTAGCCTGCTCGCTTGGCGCACGTAACGTAACTCAATTGAACGACAATGAAGAATGAGCATTGTTCTTGGTTTGCTGTACGCTCTGCCCGAACTCAATTGGCCAGCAGCCATCTCCACCGCAAGTGGGCCCAAATGTACAAATGTACGCCCTGCCCTGGCTATTTTTGTTGAGCACGGGCCTCCGCCGCATCGAGTACAGACAGCAGCAGCCGGCATGGGCATGGGTTAGCATATATTATGTCCAACAAGCGTTTGATTAGCGATCTGCTCGCACGAGTATGGTCACAAAGGTATAAAAGTACCCCCCATTCCATTCGATATTTCTATTTTTCTCTTACATATGTAATAGAGCCCCCCCGCCATAAATCCACAGCTATGCCCCTTATAACGAATCCTTCCTTTGGTCAAATTTGGATCACCCCGAATTCCTGAAAGTACTGCGGATAAAAATCAACATGATTCGTTGGCAGTCTCAAATGACTCAAAACATTCACCCAGTTCACCCAGCACTCGAAGAGTGTAGGGGTATATTAGTTTTGTGTTGAATGTGGATGTGTGCAACACCCAGAAGGAAGTATTTCCGACCCCATCAAGTATATAAATATATTGTTGATTAGCATCAAGAGCCGAGTCGATATAGCCATGTCTGTCTATCTGTCCCGATGAGCGCCTAGATCTCAAAGACTATAAAAGCTGGAGCAACCAAATTTTGTATCCAGGCTCCTGTCATATCACACTGTTACAAGTCTTTTTCGAAATTTCGCCCCGCCCTCTTCTGCCTCCACAATTTTGAAACATAGAGAATGACCATATCTACCAGATTACCGAATCTGGTTAAAATCAGATGAAATGGCAGTGGCTATGCCTACTCATTCTCTCCCTCTCCCTCTCTCTCACTCTTCCTCGTGCAGTATACGGCCACTGGCAGAGGTAAGCGAGATAGCAATACAGCTGCGCTTTTGTTAGTGCGAGTAAGACAGATGTAACGGAAACAAATAAAATATTTTAAAATTCGAATAAGAATGGCCATTAGGTGGTCACAGAGATCTGATGTATGGTCAGCCCAGACGGTATTTGTAGTAATAGTAGAGCTCCACAATCTAGATGCAAAAACAACAGATCCTAAATGTGTACAAACCAAAAATAAAAAAAAAACTGATAATCGTTTCTGTCTTGATTGTTTTTCAGTATAAACTTTAATTTAAAGAGGAGGTAGAGGAAGATTTGCAGAGTCAAAAAGAAAAGAAAAGTAGCCGTGTTCCTATTCAAGTGAGCGGATGGTGTATGGATTCTAATCTAACTAAATTGTGGCCTATCTTCCACGCATATGCACATAAAATGTCTCTCTCACTCTTTTAACAGATATTTATATAGAACATCAGATGTAGTTTATTTCTATAAGTATTTAATTTTATTACAACTTTTCAATTTGAAAAGTGGCGTCAGAGTTTCCGTTCATCGGAATCACAAAAGAGGGCCAGGTCTACGTCGTCAGATATTCGTAGCAAAGAATTTCATGGGTAAACCCAGATTTGGGTTTTCGTATTCTTTAGGACAAGACACAATGACATGCTCTCTGCTCTTAACTATTGCCATAATGGTAATGGTATTAGTAGTTTGATCTTTAAAGTGACGAGATTAGTGCCTAAGTAAGTGGATTAGTTTTTCATTTTTAATTAAGAAGACACGCGAGGCTATACGGATGATTTATATGGTGGATAACCAATAACTACAAATTCTCCCTTGAGGTTAATGGTTTATGGTTTACTCTTCACCGATATCTTCTCCGTGGCCATTGGTATTGGCCGGGCCAACGCCAGCGCCCCCCCATGCGCCTGGAGTATCCAGCACTATGGTGCTGGTGGTGCTACTGTTGCTGCTGCTGCTGCTGAAGGCTTTACGCGAAAATCCATTGGTCCGTGTCGGCGTTCCTCCAGCTACCTGAAGGGATTTCAGCAATTTTGTCGCTCCAACGACAGTATCCTCCTCGTCTGATGAGGCGTCTGAGAGCTGGCGGGGCGATAGGCGGCAGCCGCGTTGGATATACTGCGAAAGCCTGTCCACGGAGGCCAGGATCAGGCCCAGGAAGGGTGGCGACGGCTTGAGGGGACGCGACAAATACTCTGGATGGTATTGGGTTGCCACAAAATAGGGATGATCACGCAGCTCAATGATCTCCATGCGTGTCTTGTCCACGTCGGTGCCCACAAACCGCATCCCGTGCTCCTCCAGCTGCGGTACATACTTGGGGTTCACCTCGTACCGATGACGGTGCCGCTCCTCGATAGACTTCGGGTTACCATACAGGCGTTGGATGGTGCTGGTGCAGCCTTCGGCAAAGACAGTCGTCCGCTTGCCCAGGCGCATGGTGCCGCCCAGCTGACCGGTGTGATGCTCCGGCATGTCGATGACCAGGGCATTGCCAGTCTCCGCATCGATCTCCGTGGTGTTGGCGTCCTTTAGGCCAAGCTTGTTGCGCGCGAACTCAATCACGGCTGCCTGCAGGCCCAGGCAGATGCCCAGCAGTGGCTTCTTGTTCTCTCGCGCCCACCTGCATGCCTGTATCTTGCCCTCCATGCCACGCGCTCCAAAGCCACCGGGCACCAGGATGCCGTCGCTATCGCACAGCCTCTGCCATTCCTTGTGGTACTTCGACGGCTCGCTTACCAGCGTCTCCTGCTCCAGCTGGCATGACTCGATGAACACCAGCACCAGCTTGCGGTTGGCCGCCAGTGCAGCGTGCTGCAGGGCCTTGACTACGGAGGCGTACGAGTCCGCGAACTTGGTGTACTTGCCAACGATGGCGATGCTCACTTCCCGCCTCACCGTCTCCGTGCGTCGGGCCAGATCCCGCCACTGCTGCAGACACCTAGAACGATTTAGGCTTAATTGGATATCGCATCCGAATCCTGTCAGTGGAGCATCGCACTCACTTGGTTCGCTTGCTCATGTCGATGCTCAGCTGGAGTCTCTCGTTGAGATACTCGATGACTCCGTTCTGCTCCATTAGCAGCGGAACATGGTATATGGAGTTCAGATCATGGATGCAGATCACCTGATCTGGTCCCACGTGACAGAAGTTGCTGATCTTCTCCTTGACCTCCAGTCCAATGGGTTTCTCCGATCGGCAGACAATCAGGTCGGGACTGAGGCCGCAGCCGCGCAGCTCCCGCACCGAGCTCTGTGTGGGCTTCGTCTTGGGCTCACCGGTGGCCTTTGGCAGCGGCACCAGCGACACATGGGCCACACAGAAGTTCTCGCGCTTCACACGGAACTGGAACTGCCTGAAGGCCTCGACGAAAGGCATACCCTCGATGTCGCCAATGGTTCCGCCCAGCTCTATGATGCAAACCTGCGGCTTCGACGAGCCCTGCACGGGCGTCTGTGCCACGCGCTCCACCCACTCCTGTATGGCATCCGTAATATGGGGCACAACTGTGGAGGATGAAGGTTGGAGAATAAACGGGGGATCAGTTGTTTTTCAAGGATTACTCATCATCCACTTACCCTGAACAGTTTTTCCAAGGTATTCTCCAGTGCGCTCCTTCTCGATGACCAGCTTGTAGATCTTTCCTGTAGTTATGTTGTTGTCGCGATGCAGTGTGATGTCCAGGAAGCGCTCATAGTTGCCCAAATCCAGATCCACCTCGGCGCCATCATCTAAAACATACACCTCACCTGGGGGAAAATATTTGAGAGTTTTTGAGAATTAGCTAATGCAAATTTCGTGCCGTTCCGTTACTCCCAAAGATTTCGAGCCATTGTTATGTTTACGATTTGTAATGTTTACGGTTTATTTTCAAGGTATTTTTGAGCTTAGGCGTAAATGGCGCATCCCCAGGACGGCATCCCCCGGAGAGTGGCGCTCAACTAGAAGTCAATCAAGTAGCATGGCATATGGACAAATACGGTCTAAGACTATGAGCTTACGGCTACGCTACGGCTACACTACGGGGAAGGGGAGGGAATTGTATGTACAGTCTTATGGCGGGAGTTTTTATTATAGGAATCTAAAGAGGTGGAGGAGCAGGAGGAGGTGCTAAGGAGAACCACTACTTTGACTCCTCGAGATCCTCCTTGTAGAGCTCCTTGAAGATGAGTTTTTGTATCTTGGTGCGTATGCGCAGCTTCTGGGCCGCCGTCAGCTGCTTCATGTACGGATGCAGGCTGAGCAAGTAGTGGTAGTCGTCGTCCTCTGGCACCATGGGTGCATCCATCGTCGAGGAGCCATTGAAGTTGCTGTCCTCGGAGAGCCGTGGTCGCTTCAACTTTAGTGCGGGTATCAGCCCATTGGCATAGGAGTGCTGGGTGAAGCTGAGGTGTTCGCCACTCGCCGCTCCGCCGGCGGAGGCGTTGGCATTCGCAAAGTCATCGTTGCGCTCTTTGGCCGTGTGATGCCCGGCAGCGAGTGTGGCTAGCGGATGGTGGGCCTTGTTGTATAGCGGGGGCGGGGATACCGAGCGCTTGGCGCCCAGTGGCCCCATATTGCTGGAGACCGAGGAGGCGGACGTGGACGTGGTCGTGGCTGGTGCCAGGACGGCGGCTGATCCGCACTGCGCCACTTGGGCCGAGGTTGTGCTCACCATCGGAGGCGGGGAGCAGTGGGCGGCCGGTGGATCTAATAGTGTATGCACCATCGGCACCTGAGACGGGACCGGGGGCGGCTTCTTGCTCAGGTCCTCCGCCTCCTTCTCCAGCTCCATCAGCTGGGCGCGCAGCAAGCCTGCCTTGAGCAGGGCCTGTTGATGGGCTTCTTCTTGGGCCCTCAGGACGCCCGTGGCCAGCGGCGTGGTGCTCACTTGGTTGGTCTGATGGGCGGCCGGAGGCGTGGGCATGGCATCCTCTAGGGTGCCCTCACTGTCATCGCCGTCCGGCTCGCCCTCCATTTCATCCTCATCGTAATCTTCGTCGCTGTCCTGCAGTCGTCGTATGAGGCCGTTGGTCAGGTCAGGCTCCACCACCGTCTTCTCGCAGTCCTCGCTCTGCTGGTTGAAGTAGAAGGACTGATCCTGCTCGTTCTTGGGCAGGCGATGACGCATGTGATCGGCTGCGGAGTGGAGTGGAGGACATGAACATGAACAAGAACAAAAACAGGGACATGGAAATGGATTGGCTGTTGGGATGACGATGACTCACTTAGGAAGAGCAGGGCGTAGTAGTGCAGCCACTTGGACTCGAAGGTGGCGGGATCCAGAAGGAAATCCCCGTTGTCAGCACGCGGTATCCGTTTGTATTCCACCCGAAAG
The DNA here is from genome assembly GCA_008121215.1 of Drosophila athabasca. Taxonomy (NCBI): domain Eukaryota; kingdom Metazoa; phylum Arthropoda; class Insecta; order Diptera; family Drosophilidae; genus Drosophila; species Drosophila athabasca. Next base: position 65,413,385 of record CM017796.1, on the reverse strand, counting down.
TTGTCGCGCAGCCCCTTCCACTTGGCCTTCAGCACAGTCTCTGGCAAATAGAGAGCAGAGCGACAGATACAGAGGTTGGTGCTGGGATGTGCCCGGCCCGCCCTTTGTTCCTTCGAGGCGTTACTTACTCGGCAACTTGTGCGCTCCGCTCAGCTCGTCCCACATCTGTTCGAGGAACGCCTTGTTGCAGTGGAAGTTGCGATTCCATATGGCCGGTCGCTCCTGGATGTCATGAATGAATTGCTCCACATTAAGCACTATTGTTGATTTTTTTGGCGCCATCTTTGCGCGTTCTCCGTCGAATGTCTCTCTCACTCGCACTCTCTCTTTCAATGCACTTTTTGTTTTTTTTGTTTTCTTTGTTTTCTGTTTTCTGTTTTTTTTTTTTTTGGTTTCACTTGTTTCTTGGCTAACGGCGAATACAAAATGCATGTTTATTACAATCGCACACACACACACACAAACACTTCCACCGTCAACAACAACAGTAAAAGCAACGCCGAAAGCTCCTCTCGTTCTCTCCACCCTCGCACACATCACCACCACATGAGGATATTATACATGGTGGTGGTCCACTCTCGCAACGCGCTCTTGCACTTGGTTCCCTCGGATGGCTATTTGGATGCGATCTGAGAAGTGAGCGCCCACTCAGACCACTCGCCATCCATGCACCTCCTCCTCTTTTGCACCTCTGCACTCTACGCAGGATCTACATATGTATGTAGTAAAGTAAAGACACACCATCGGTGGTGTGACCATTTGTACCTCTGCACCATTCCTATTCCCCATCGGCCACTGCACTGTTCAGCAATGCTTTTCATAGGCCAGCTATGATTACGGCCATTTTTAGTAGGGCACTTAACTATCTGCTAGTCGGCGCTATAGTAGCTCAAACAGGAGTCAAAGGCATAACTCAATTAAAGAACCTTTCAAAATGTAGAACAAATTGTATTACTTTTCGAAGCTTTTGTCATAGCGTTGGACATACATACATATGTATGCACATATATCATAAAGCTGCCAAGGGAAAGATCGGTCAGAATGCAAGTTGTTCTGTGTCCAAATAAATCAGAAATATGAAGTGCAAGTCGGCCCACTAATTCATTTACACATACAGAGTACATACATATGTATTCGTAGCTGCCATGGTAACGAAATATTGATGGTAAATAGACAGACACACTTGCAGCAGTGCAGTTGCAACGGTACAGTGTTTTTTGCTTTTCTTTATTGGAAGCTTTTAGTAAAGTTTTAGGGTCCGCCTTCGGCTATATGTAATGTTCCTCACTCCCCCCTTCTGTATGTTGACCTGGGAGCGAAACGAGCGATTGGCTAGGCTTCGGGGACGTCATTGTTGCTAGAAGAACTGCCAGCTAGTATTCCTGTAAATTCCTGTCGCTGAGACTAGACTGAAGGGAGTGCAGCTTACGAGGATTTGCATACACTTGCTGTAGGCATTATCACGATGCCTTTGAGATGTTCTCAACTCTCTAAAAGGTTTTGAGTAGTTTTGGCGACAAGTCTTTAGGTGTTATGTGTGAGGTTGCCATGCTTTTTCCTTGCCAGCCAGCCAACCAGCCACTTGGCATTTGTCCAAGTGCCAAGATTTGGCAGAGTTTTTCCAAGCGAATTGTGTGGATACCACCGGTAGAATATAATCGGGTACCGGCGAAGCTATTCACTGGGATACATTTGAACATACTCGTAGTCGTAGTCGTACCCGTACTCGTTCTGTGGGGACACAACACAATGACTTCATTAAGATTCCTTCGTAGGCCTAGCCAAATCGAGCAGAGCGCGACCAGCGACAACGACAGCGACTGCGACTACGACAGCGACAGGAAATGCTGCTCTGCTCTGCACTGTTCTGCTCTGCTCTCCATTGCCATCCATCGCAAAAGCCAGGCAGAGAGCAAGCAAGCAAACGAAGGAGAGAAGCAGCAAAATCAAATTATAAACACGCCAGACCAGAGACAGAGACAGACGGAGACCGAGACCGAGACGACGACCAAGACCAGCCAACAGTTACTCTACTCCTCCCCATCCCCATCCCCCATCCACATCCCCCATCCACATCCCCCATCCACAACCATCACTCCCTCCCCCCAACCCCTCCCCCGCCACCATCTCATCACACTACAGCACCATCACTCCATGGTGCGGCCAGCGTCAGCGTCTGGCCTGTGCATTTGTGTGTGCTTGTGTAAGTGACTCAGGCGCAGGCGGCTTTCAGTCAGTCATGCAAAAATGTTTGCAGCCGCCGCCGTTGCCGTTGTGCCTCGACGTCGCCGTGCACAGAGTGCGAAATACTAAAAACGGCAGCAGCAGGGAGTGAAGAGTGGAGACTGTAGAGGATAGAGGTTGATGGGGAGACCGAGACTGAGACCGGGAATGGGAATGGGAATGGAACTGGGACCGTGAGGTGGCAGAGAGTGTGGTTGCGGAGGGCAGGCCAGGCCAGGCGGCGGCAGCGGCGGCTGGCTGGCTATATGTATTCCAGCGAGCAAAAGCAATTTCTGGCGGCAGCTAGCTTTTGCTGCAGACGGAGGCCAGGCCAGGCCGGCCGTACAGACCAAGCCAGACAAATAATGCGTCACGTTGCGCAGTCGTTAAATTTTCGTTTTCGTCGTTGCCTTTGCCGTTGCCGTTTTTATGTGCAAAACTGCCGGCGACAGTGTGTGTTGTTGGGTGAGGGCACGGGCACGGGCACGAGCAGGGGCAGTAGCAGGGGCCAAGCGTTGGGAGGGAATATGGCTAGAGGGGGCTTAAGAGCAGGCCCAGCTGCCGTTGCTGTTGCCGCTGCGGCTGAGGTGCTTGAGCTTGTGCTCTTTTCCTGCTGGTAGCCAAGAATTTCGTAAGTTTGGCGGCCGCTGAGGAAAGTTGTGAAGCCTTACACACACACATACACGCACACAAATACACACACAAAAAAAAGCACGCAAACACAACCGAACTGAGGAGCTGCTGGGAAGTGGAAATTGGCAGCCGAATCGAACGAGCAACAGTGGAAACTCTTAAAGATGGCGAGATCACATCCTGAGACATTTTCATTGGATCTGTGTCTTTCTTTGGGGTATTTACTGTAGAGGGTGTACCCCTGTACCATGCCGGAAGCCTTTCAAAGAGTGCCACTGAGATAAGAACATCCTCAGTTCTCAGCGAACATTTATAGGTCAGATCTTGAACTGCACAAAGTATTGATCAGGCAGAGGCGCCAACATACCCGTTAAACTTCTACAACTGAATCAACCGCCCACCCCCTCCCCTCCACCCTTCCATACCCGCAATCAGCATCAGCAGATTGCTCTGCCTCTGCCTCTGCCCCTGCCCTCCCACTTCAGCTCCCCCTTTACGATTCAACTTAATCGCTGGCAACTGTCGCTGAAATTAGCCCAGGGAGAGAGAAAGAGAGAGAGAGAGAGGCCATCGGATTCCTATCCACGCTGATGGAAGGAGTTAGTTACCCCCCTCGCCCAGTCCAGTTCCCCTCCAAAACTACAGCTCGGAAAGTTGCGGCTGTTTTTGTTGCTCTATAAAATCGATAAAGCACGGACACATATGAACATACACACATTCAAGTACAAGTAAATATGTCCATACATGAGCAAAATTTGCGCGCGAGGAGCAGAAATCAGCTAACGGTGATGTGGTGCGGCGCTGTGGGTGGCTGGGCGTCTGGGCGACTGGGCGCCTGTGGGCGGGTGGGCGTGTGCGTGCGCGTGTGCGTGGGGTACCGTTCAAGTTTATAATAATCAAAAAGTAAATGCGCGGGCCACTGTCCGTTTTGGCCCGTGTGTGCCGGCCGATGAAAGCGAGAAACGACAGGAAGCGCCAACCGAGACCGAGACCGAGACCGACACCGAGACCCAATTCGAACCAAAACGAACCACGAACCACTGCTGATTGCAGTCAGCTTACAACTGAAATTGAAAATTCAGCAGAGCAAAGTGCGAAGCGCCGCTGCCGCTGCCGTTGACGCGGCTGTTGCCGCTGCCACCGCCACTGCTGCCACGACAGGCTGCAGCCAGCCCAAGTCCAAGCCCCCCAAAAGCCAAGCGAGAGCCAACAAAACGTGCCAACTAGCGGCGGCAGCTGAAACGACGACAACGAAAAAAAAACAAAAAAAAACACACTCAAACGCAAAAACGCCAGCGAGACCCAGGCCCATGCCGGGGCCAGGAGAGCCAAAGCCAAAGCCACGCCACAAGCTCTTGCCGGGCGACACACGGACACGGACACACACAAAAAAACATGCTACATACATACATATACATATAATGTACTATACATATAATGTAACTGTGCATGTGTGTGGGGTTGGGTGGCCAAGGGGGCCGCCAGGCCAGCCAGCGCGCACAAACGCTAAAAACGGCCGCCGCCATCGTTGACTGCCACTGCCACAGCCCAGCCATCGCCATAGCCATCCAGCCTGCTTTGCTTTGCTTTGCTCTGCTCTGCTCACTGCTGCTGCTGCTGCTGTTTCTGCTGCTGCTGCTGCTGTTTCTGCTGCTTTTGGGCATATTATTGCGCGATGGCGACGTTTGCCGGCTATCCAGCACGCACACACACTGGGGCGGAGAGAGACCAGCTGTCTGTGTGAGGTGGAGCCGGTGGAGCAGCAGCAGCGGCAGCGGCAACAACAACAACAACAACAACAACAACAAAAACAACAGCAGTCGCAGCAGCAACAACTGCGCCAACGACAATCAACGCGCGGAAGCGAGTGAAAAGCATAAACCATGAAGAGGTGGCAGGAGGTAGGTGGGGGGGAGGCTCGTTAAAATCACGCGACAGGAGGAGGAAGAGGAGTCAGGGGCAGACAGAGAGGCAGAGGCCAAGCAGAATCAGAAGCAGAACCAGCAGCTAGGCCGTGGCAGGTGCGGGTGGCGGGTGGCGGGGGCAGTGCAACGCTGGTAAAGCGAATCGATGTGAATTTGGCTGTAGATGGCGCCTGCTCGTCCCACACGCCCAGACATGGACAAGTGAGACGGGGTGGAAGGGGAAGGGGAGTGGAGGGGCAAGGCGGGTAGGATGTTGTAACATTACTGGAGGGTGGCTGGAATATACAATGTAAGAGGCCAAGTCCAGGCTCTGATCCAAATTTTATTTCTTATGTAATTAAATAACAGTTTGATGCTTAAGCTAAAGCCGTACGGTAGAAGGAATTCAATAAGCTTATGTACATAAGAGTAATATAATTTTTTTCATTTTATTTACATATATTTTATGTCCAAAAAAACATTCATACATACATATGTACATATGCATGTTTTTATATGTTTATTTATTTTTTATTTTTGTTGGGTATGATTGATTTTTGCCGAATCTTCCATTTCCGCAGATTGCCGCCATTTTGAGATTTCCTGCGATCGAAAGTCTGCTAATAATGCTATCAAAACCAAATGCGAGTGAAATAACCAATACCAATAACGGAAAACGAAGTGATGGCTTAATCGCACTTAATCGCTTAAAGAGAAATTAATACAGATACAAATTTTTGCGAAAGAGAACTATTTCTAATCAGACGCAAGATTGAGGCTTGTGAAGCCCTAGAACGCATACACAGGGAAACAAATCGGTGAGAGTGTATTTGTGACTGTGTTGACAGCTGTTGTGCGTGTGAAAGGAAAGTGGGAGGAAGAGGGGGACCCGTAGGAGCCACTCAACCTCAGACGCCAGCCAGCCAGCTAGCGCGTAGCAACGGGCCACATCCTGAAGAGTAGCAACGAAATGGTATTTTCCATTTAATTTTTGCACACACACGCACCCACACACGCACACACACATACGAAGCCGAAGCACACGCACAGGGAAGCGTCGAGAGAGGAGTGGAGTGGGAGCAGAAACAGGCGCAGGCAGAAGCTTTATTGTCGTCGCGAAACGTGAGCGTAACGAAAGCGCAAGCAGAAGAGCGAGCAATAACACAACAGCGACAGCAACAAAGCAAATGCAGGCCAAAACGACGGGATGGGACTGTGGACAGGGGCATGGGTAGGGGCAGGGGGATAGGCGAGGGGCGGCAGTTAATGGCAGAGCGCAAAGAGCAACAGCTGCTAACGATGTTGACGCCGATGACGGCCCAACGAAATACACACACACACACACATACATACACACAGAACCAGACGGTCAGACGGACGGAACGGATGGAGGAACGAAGCAGCAGCACCACCAGCAGCAACAGCAGACGGTTCGGTTGCGTTGCGTTGCCTCTTTTATGGCTAAAAACGCTAATGTGATGGCGACCATGCTGCTGCGGGGGAGATGGGAATGACAGAGCGCAGAACACGCAAAAGCCTCAGCAGCAGCAGCAGGACAAAGAGGATGAATTAGAGGCAGGAGAAGAAGCATCGTCAGCGACAGCGACAGATGATGGCCGAGGCACAAAAACACACAAGCCATGTAGAAGGCACCCTCTTGGAGGCACAACTCGCTCATAAAGATGGACGGCAGACGGAAGGAAGCTCGGGGGCCAGCGGCCAATAAGGCAACCCATGCCATTTCCATCTCCATTCTCATCACACCCACACAGGCACACAGGCGGACACACACACGCACCCACAGAACACACTCTGCTGAAATTAACGTAAAACAAATGAAGCACACGCGCACGCATGTGCCGCAGTTGGCGTTGACGCCTACGCCTACGTCGACACCGCTCTCAAACTTCCTCCGTCCGCTCCTCCCCACCCCACCACCGTCCCCACCACACTCACACAACACTCTCAACCTCACTCTGCTCCCATCACCCAGCACACCTAACCGCACCAATACTTTCGCCATACAGCAGCAGCAGCAACAACAACAATGAAACAAATGAGCAGAGTTGCAGAGAATGCAATTCGACCCCCAAAAACGGAGAGAGCAAGCGAAAAATGCAAATGACAGCCAGCCGACAGACAGTAATCTGGTGTGCTGGTGTGGTGGCGACGCGACGAGGTGGATAGGTGGAGAGGAGCACTTTGGCTCAATTTACAGAAAATTCTGTTTAAAATACACAAATAGACAATAGATAAGAATTATATGAACAGAAGTGCTTGAATACTTTGCTTTGTATACCCTTAAATTTGATATTTAAAAATTGGTTTGTAAAGTTTACGTACAAAATTATAATTCATATGTAAAAAAAATACATGTATTTTTGATAATCGATGATCGTTTGCCCCTCTTTTTCCTTGCAAACCAGCGGTAGACAAGGCCCTATCTTATGTGCATAGGAAAGTGCGCGTGTATGGATAACCCTTTTACATCCGCTGAAACCAATCTTCAAATCACTTTTTCCACTCCCCTAAACCGAGTGTCAAATTATGCTGTATCTCACGGTACAACTGTTTCTGCAATGTTTAACGTATCTTGGTCTATTTAATGGTATGTCATATGTCATTTCAATAGTCATACACTTTTTCCGCGACAAAAATGACCAAACTAGAAAATGGAGGTGGCGATTTTGACCTGCTCATATTTAATATAGCCACGTTTACGGACTTAAGAGGTAGCCCTCATATTCAAAACACCAATTTATAATTTTGATCAAATTTTATTTGTACGTTGAGTATGAACTCATAATTTCCAAGGGGTACCTACATACATACATATGTGCGCCCCCAAGTGCACTTACCCAAGCCAACACACTCACACAACACACGCATACGCACACAAAATCAGTGGCGCCGTGTTGCTGCTGTTTCTGCCAGTGGTGCCATGCCCCTTTGCGTGCCATTTGGTGGAGGACCCTTTCTTCTGTGATGCAGATTGAGTGAGTGTGTTTTGTATGTGTGCATAGAGCAGGGGTCGGCACGCATATTTTCGCATGTTTGTAGTTCAGTTGTGTGCGTGGACAGCAGGCAAAACGGAACAATATACATATGTATTGATGCCAACCACTGTTATACACATGTACATAAGTGAGCCTTGCCGACCGCTGTCATAGAGGGCAGCAGAATCGCAGAGTTTCAAAGTTTCTTGTAGCCTCGCAGCAAATAGAATTGTCAAAAAATTTATTAGATAGCATCTCTTCCTGGGACAGCATGAGAAAATATAAATTTATGCACTTCCGCTTTTCCCATGTGTTGTCCGTTGTGTTTAACCGTTGGCAAATAAATTAATAAATGAATAAACACCGGCACACATTCCTTCAATCACACAACCTGCCACAACAGCAAATACAAGCAACGAAAATGAGCAAACAAACAAAACAGAGAGGCTAAAACAGGAAAGGAAATGAAAGAGTAAAGAAAAACTTTCATTTTCAATGTCAAGTACAAGGAAAAGAGAGCAACAACAGCAACGAAACAACCAGCAACTGGATGCCGGCTGAGGGCGGGCTTTTTAAAAGAGAGGCGTAAACAGAGAGTAAGCAAGCAAGCGGTGAGATATTTAACTTTGGCCCCCGTCTTCCGCGTGCTTGCAAAAAGCTTTCAGAGAGTGCATACATACATATACACCACACTAGTAAATGCCGTGAGCTGCTGTGAGCTATTTTTCAGCCGCGACGCAGTTTTTTTATTCTATGAATATATTTATAATTAATATATTGTATTCGTTTATCAATTTGTAATGTTTACAAGCAATCAAAATTTTAGCTTTCAGTCAATAACATCTTGATATATACAAGCCAAAATACTTCAGAGAGACACGTGCGAACTCTTGTTGGTGGTAGCGGTCGTGAGCGGGGGAAACAGCTGCTAGCGGCCACGCTAGCTATCTCACTCTCACTCTCATACACAACCATGTGGCGGTGGCGCTGGCAAAGTTGCAACAAGCTGAGCCGCGTGACCTTCGACAACAACAACGGAGGAGGCACCTTTTGCCAATGCGGCAAGAAAACTCTTCTTCTGCACTCTTGTATCGACACACCCACACAGATGCCCCCTCAAATACAGACAAGCTGTATTGAAAAATTGCCAAAGAAAATATATGCACATACACATGTATGTATGTATGTACATATGGATATTTTCCTGATGCTTGACAGCATCGTACGTACATACATATGCATGAACATATTTATGTACCTCATATTCAGTGGACACCCATTGACTTACCATGCTCGTAAGGAGAAAACGTTCCAGCATCTATATTGATGTACGGATCAATTTTAATAGATGTCACATCTAGTTGGCACGACTTGAGCAGAGTGCCAAACGAGGAAGCAATGACACCCTTGCCAACACCGCTTATAACGCCGCCAGTGACCAGGATGTATTTCATATTTGCGCACGTTTACTTCTCAGATTCGATATGAAGCCAGATATTTAATATCTCCTAAACTTTGGAGCCCACACGCTTGCACACAAGGTCCGACAATTGCGTTGTTTGGTTTTTTGTTGCACGTGGCGCGTCAAATTAGGTGGCTGAGACTTTTTTATACGTTTCTATAAAACAAGAGTGTCAGATGCGGCGGGCTGCCGATGGGACGTGAGCGCACAGTGACAGCAACGATATTTAGTGACTTACACAGCGATTTTTGTGTGTTGGTAAACAACCAACACTCCGTTAGATTCAAAACTCTGTGCGAACGATGTTGGGTGGCGAATAAATATACGAATAACGAGGGGAACTTTGTAATGTTTTTCTTCATTGTGGCTATATTAATGATCCGATCTGATTCAGATTCGGCAATCTGGTAGATGCGGTCATTTCCCATAATTTTGCGTTTTTAGTTTTCTCCTTTTGTGGGCAGAAGGGGGCGAGGCGAAAATTTGAAATACACTTCTAATAGTGTGATAACACAGGAGACTGGAATGAAAATTTGGTTGCTCTTGCTAGGCGCTCATGAAGACGGACGAACGAACAGACAGACATGGCTATATCGACTCGGCTATTGATTCTGATCAAGAATATATACTTTATGGGGTCGAAAATCGCTTCCTTCAGGGCGTTACACACATCCACTATCACCACAAATCTAATATACCGCTATACTCTTCCGAGTACCGGGTATAAAAATAGCCATTGTAGCGTGCAAAGCATTTTATTGTTGGTTGGGCTCCCACTTTGGGGGTGGGTATAATCGTAAGTATAAAATAATTAGAAAATTAGAAATTGTATTATTCTGTAAATGTAAATGCATGTCCGAGCATGGCATTGAAATCTCGTTACGCCGATTTACTTGGTGGCCTCCTGCTGCTCGAAGAGTGGATACTGCGCAACCACTTGCTCCCAGCTGGTACGTGCCGTGGCCAGGTCCTTGACCACATCAACCACCTGCTCCAGGCCCACGCGCACCTGCTTCATGCTGTTGCGGTCCCGCAGAGTGACCGTGTGGGGCTCCTTCAGCGTATCAAAGTCCACGGTGATGCCGTAGGGTATGGCAATCTCGTCTGTGCGGGCATATCGCCGACCGATCGAGCCACTCGAGTCGTCCACCTTGTGCGACAGCTCGGCCTTGGTGAGGCTCGAGGAGAGCTTCTGTGTGTAGGGCTGGAACTCGGCATTGTTAGACAGGGGCAGGATCGAGCACTTGATAGGGGCCACCAGCGGAGGGAGGGTGAAGTAGCAGCGCTGCTCATCACCTTCGCGGCACTGGAAGCTGTGCTCCAGAAGAGCATACATAATGCGGCCGATACCGAAAGACGGCTCCACCACACTCGGGATGAACTCCTCCACGTGAACCGTCTTCGACGAATGCTTCACGCTGATGGTGTCTTTGGGCAGCTCGTGAGTGTTTCCATCGGCCAGGGTCAGCTTGTACAGTCCGTTCGCGTTGAGCTCTTTCTCCGCCCTGCTGATCTCCTCTAGCGACAACTTGGCCAGGGCCTCTGTTATGGTTTTGGCCTCCTTCTTAAAGGTCTTGCCCAGCGCTTGCTTGTTGGGGACGATCTCACTGACCTCCACCGTCTTGGGCGCCGGCAGTCGCTTCTCGGCCACTAGCCGGACACCGGTGGCAGCTGTATGCTGGCCCAGATCGTATGCACTCCTGTCCGCACAGCCCACGCACTCCACCCAGCCGTATGAGGTGAGGATCTCGGCGTCCCAGCAATCGCAGGCATAATGGGCCATCTCGTTGCTCATGTGCTGTCGGAAGCGCAGGCACTCCGGCTTGATGCCAATGGCCAGCAGGAACTGTTGGATGCGGGCCATGTAGTAGCCCAACGTCTCGTTGGCCACCAGCTTGGCGGAGACGGCCTCGCCAATGGCCAACTGGGTGGCCGACTTGCCGTCCATCTGGTTGCAGGCCGAGTACAGAGTCATCTTCTCGTCCTTCACGTTGCCGAACTTGGGATGGTCCTTCTGCGTGGGATCACAGAAGTGCTCGATTTCCGCCATGGTAAATTCCCGCACACGGATCAGGCCCGACCTGGGGGAGATTTCGTTGCGGAAGGAGTTGCCAATCTGGGCCACGGCGAACGGCAGCTTGCCCTGGTTGAATTCCAGCAGGCGCTTGAAGTTCACAAAAATACCCTGGGCCGTCTCGGGGCGGAGGAAGCCCTTTACCAGGCCAGTGGGTCCGATCTGGGTGGCAAACATCAGGTTGAACTCGATGGGCTCGGTCAGGTCGTTGCCAGTTAGTGGCGACTTAATGCTGTACTTGGCCAGGACATCGGCCAGCTCCTGTTTGTTGAGACCATCCAGCTTGATGATGATGTCCTCGCACTCTGCCTGCAACGCTGGGGTGGCCTCCTTGGCCTTCGAGAGCTTCTCCAGGGCTTGCTTGATTAGATGATCTAGTCGGAAGCATTCACCGGTCTTCACGTCCTTCACCATCAGATCAGCAAAGCGCTCCACATGCCCAGAGGCCTTCAGAACCGGCTCCGGGGTGAGGATTGAGCAGTCAACCTCCAGCATCTGCTCCGCCAGGGCAAAGTACTGACGCCACAGCGACAGAATATTCGACTTTAGGGCACATCCCATGGGTCCGAAGTCGTATTGGCCGGTGATGCCGCCGTAGATGGCAAAGCTCTGGTCGTAGAAGAAGCGACGCTTCAGTAGATCCTCCATCTTGGCGCGATCGAAGCTAACCACGCTGGGGGTCAGGGCCAGCTCTTTCTCCTCGAGCACCTTCTTTCTAGCTTTCAGCTCGGCCACTGCCTTTTTGACGTCCAGTTCGGCGGCACCGGCTTCTTTAAGCGATCGCACTAGGTTTCCCTGCTCCTGCACCCGCTCACGTAGCGGCGCCAGTTGAGCTTCAATCTCTGGATTCGACATTATGAAATCTGCTGCCTTCGCTCGTAGTTTCACGCTGCGGTTCTGCTTCTTGGAGCCCCAAGTCTGTGGCTGGGTCGGTGATGCGGCGGCGGCGTGGGAGGAGGTTGTGCAGAAAAATAATTTCGCGTGTGCCCTGCTGGCAATGTGGTCGCTCCACGTTGCTTTGGTTAGCTGGTAAATAAGGCCTCTGGCGCTGCGCTGGTAGATGAGCGCTTTTAACAACTGCAATGACATAAAGACGAATTTACTTCTGCATCAATGGCACGCGAATTTATATAATAAACTTGCAAATGTCTGTTTAAATACCTTCACTTGCGGCTGCAATTTCTTACTTTTTGTTACTTTGCCGGTGTGCAACACTGTAAATAGAGCTGAACAAAACATCGGTGTAACGATAATGCAATCGATTGACTACGACGTCCCCAAATTATTAGTCATAGGTCCTTTATTATTGTATCATAATGCATCTTTTAGTAATTTCGTTTCATTAAAAGAATGTCTGTTACAACATCGAGGGTAAAAGATATCGATGTTTTTCCAGCTCAGCTCTATATTACATCTCTTTGTGCGCTATGCAACACTTATCGTGTTATGTGTGTGTGTGCGTGTTTGCTTTTTGTTTTAATTATGTAGGCGCAGCATTGCAGTTTTTCTTGCGCGTTTTTTACGTATAATTTGCTCAATTTTTAATTTAGTTAAACAAAAACCCGGTGTTGCCTTTAAATTGCTCCGTCGAAGCGGGTAACGCATGCACACATAGCCCCTGCTACCAAACAAGGAGATAAAGCATATGTACATTAAAGTGAGTGAGAGGACGCCGCGTTGCAGTGACAGTGACGCTATGCTGCATTACTGAAGAGGAACAGGAGCAGCCGCAGCAACAAAAGACGCAAGGTGTGCATCCCACCTGGGTAACTGCTTCTGTGGTGCTCTTGTGGCAGAAATTCTAATTGCTTTCCATTTCCCCTTCGGCAGGCAGGCCTTCCTCAAACGAACGCTGAACGAAAAACAACTACAAACTACAATCAAGGCCTTTTTTGAGTGAGTCTTAAGTTTTTTTTTTTGTATTTCTGCTTGACCCGTTTCTTATTCATTAATTCATGCGTGGGCTTTGTTTTAATCGATCTATGTAAATTATGCATAATCTTTCATTTGTTAGTCATAAGAGTAGTTGTTCCGTTTCCATAGTGTGTGTGTGTGTGTGTGTGTCCCACTCTCTTGTTACACTATTTACAGTTTTAACAGTGGAGGCTCACTAATTAGAAACGAAACCAACCCCCACAGGGCCTGGCGTCTGAATGAAATAACAGAAGGGAAACAAACAACATTTTTGAATGTGATCTCGATCCTTTGGGCGAACAGTATTGGAATTTTTGTTGACTTTCGCACGTTTGATATTAAGTCGGCGACGGAATAGTGTAAAAAACAAACTACTACATTCATATGTGATTTGGCTGGGACTGGTGATGGGAGAGAGGCTCATACATATACCATAGTCTTATGTTCGGCAATCTGTCGAGGCAACGCTTCATGGTTTACAGTGGTTGTGGTGCGTGATAAAACTGGAAAGAGGAAACGAACATTAAGTCTGTACATACATCAAAAATGTCTAAACTAGTGCACGTCTCTAATAAAAAAAGCTAACTCTGAACTAAAAAATAAAACAAATATAAAAATATATATGAAACATAATAGACCAGGCCAAAAGGCGACTGATCAAAGACTGCTTATGTCCCTTTTAGGATCACAAAAAACGCACGCACCGCACCGCAACGCAAACCAACCAAAAGAAGCGCTCGCTGGCCTGGCGATGCAATTGAAAGCGCCCAAGACAAGAAACATGGCCAGTCTTAAAGATGAGGAACAGGCGGCGACTACAAGCAGCAGCAACAACAACAACAACACGAATAACATAAACAATAACCACAGCAACAGCCACAGCAACAACCAGAATGAGGATGAGCTGAAGGTGAAGCGGGAGTCTCTGGAGGCGCGTAAGCAGGCCCTGGAGCAGCGTCTCAGCGAGAAGAGTTGGCTGCTGCAACAGATCCAAAAGCAGGAGTCGGCCATCATCAATGGCAACTACGAGCAGATGACCATCAACGAGTTCTTCTCCCAGCTGGCTCAGCAGTACAAGCACGAGCAGCAGCTCCAGGCCCTGACCAAGGAGAGCAGCTCAATCCTGAGGCGCAAGCAGAGCACCACCAGTCGAGAGAGTCGCGAGAGCCAGCAGACCAACAGCAACAGTATGAATAACATCAACAACAATCGCCAGTCGGAGACGATGTCGAACCGTAGCTCCGAGTACGACAACTATCAGCCAGCTGGGGGCGTGGGCGACATGCTGGTGATAGGCGTGGCGCAACAGCAGGCCCAGCAGCAGCATCCGATGGTGAAGAGCGCCCTCAAGAAGCGACCTACGCCCACGCCGAGCCAAATGCAGTACATGAGACAGCAACAGTCGCATCACCTGATGATGCCGTATCAGAGATCCCAGCCGGATGTTATATCCATGTACTCGGCCAACTCCTCAAACGTGGCCACGCTGAGGCAGCCGCCGCAGGTGTCGCCGCAGCAGCAGCCCATCATAGTGCAGTGCGACAAGTACTACTTGTCGCCCACGCATCAGAGCTATAATGAATGCGGCTTCATCAAGTCCAGTCAGAACATCAAGAAGTACGTCTCCCCGCTGGCGTCGCCAAGCAACCACAGCTACGAGCAGCCGACGCAGCATGCACAGCACAAGCATCCACAGCACCGTCAGCTGGATGCCATCTCCCTGGCCCCCAGCTATGCATCGGTGGACATGGATGCGCAACAGCAGCAGCAATATCGCTGGCGTTCCCAGTCCCACATCGCTCCTTTGACGCCTCCGCAGCTGGGGATCATTGAGGTGAAGTCGCACTCTAGCGACATGCTGGCAGCTCCTCTGCCCAGTCGCTATCTGCCACATGATGAGATCTCGTTGTCGTCCTCCTCGACCACCATCGAAAAGAAGGCCAAGCCGAAACAGTGGCTAGAGTCCTCTCTGGATGGACCTGCTGTGATTCGCCAGCTAGATTCTCAGCCACACAGTCCAGCCGGGAGCAGCAGTAATGGCAGCTGCAGTCAGGCAGCGGCAGCGGCAGCGGCAACCACCAAACCGCGGGCCAAGCTCTCCTCCCAGTCAATGTCGGTATCGGGGGCCGGTGTGGGTCGTCACTACTCCATGTCAAATCAGCGGCCAGTGCAAAACTACCCGAGTGCCAGCTATGCGGTGACCACCAGCTCAAAGGCTCTGCTCAGTCAGTCCACATCGTATCTGAATGCCATGGAACAGACAATGGGCATATCGGTTTCGTATCCCCTGGAACCGCTGGAGATACCGCCATTCCGCCAGCTACCCCCCAAACCCAATCAAATGCAGCCAACACCGCCTCCCAGGCCGCCGCCAGTTCAGCAGAGTCACAACAATGGAAGTGGGAGTGGGGGTGCGAGTGGGATTGGGATTGGGATTGGAAGTGCTATACAGACAGCTCTGGTGTCGCCTCCGTTGGCCGTTGCCACGGCCAGTCTGTCGCCTGATATACGTATAGAGTCGCCAAAGAACATGACCGTGGTGCAGCAGGCCACTTTTCAGCCCTACAAGGAGGTGACAAAACCCTTCGAGATGTCCGACTTCTACAAGTATTCAACCAAATTCAAGCAGAAGGAGGTCGGAAGACCCGAATGACCTACAAGGATAGTCGGAATCTATGGAATTGCCGCAATTTTGACCCTTTTCATGTGATTAACAAAACAAACAAATTTGTAGACAGAAACTACAAAGCAAAAACCGCACAAGAGTTCAACAAAAATCCAATTTGTTGGAACCCGTTTGAATTTCAAGTTCAAAAGAAATAATATTTATGGAGATATTAAGGACTAGCTGAAAATTTACATTACATTTAATTGACCGTTGACATATCTAAAGCTTTTTTTTTATACATTTAGAAAAGAAAAACCAGGACAATATTATCCCCAAGGGGAACAGACATTTGCCTTAACGCTGTTGTTGCCTTGAAAAAAAGCATTTACAAAAGCCCAACCATAAGGATAGATATTCCGATTAGCCATTGTTAGAGAGTGTATCGCACCAGATACTCGTACATACACTAATCTGAAGATATTTTTTATACATATGAATATACAATATATTTATATGGATGAACTTGTTTAAGACTAATCCGACTAATGACATGCAATTAAGAAATATAAATAAACATTTTATATTAAAACTAAAGAAATATTTATTTGTTCGCTAATGTGACTTAAAGAACGTACATATATGTTATGTATATATAGGGAGATGGGAAGAAAGAGAGGGACTACGACTTCTAGGCCTAATGGCCTTTTTATACGAATTTTAAAATATTTATCTGTTTCCGCTACATCTGTCTCACTCACACTGACAACAGCGCAGCTGTATTGCTATCTCGCTTACCTCTGCCAGTGGCCGCACACTGCACAAGAAAGAGTGAGAGAGAATGAGTTAGCATAGCCACTGGCATTTCATCTGATCTTAACCAGATTCGGTAATCTGGTAGATATGGTCATTCTCTATGATTCAAAGTTGTGGAGGCGGAAGAGGGCGGAGCAAATTTTAAAAGACACTTGCGACAGTGTGATGTCACAGGAGTCTGGATACAAAATTTGGTTACTCCAGCTCTCTGATATCTAGCCGTTAATCGGGTAGGATGGACAGACAGAAAGGCGTGGCTAGATCGACTCGGGGTCGGAAACTCTTCCATCTGGGTGTTACACGCATCTACAGCCCCCAAAAATCGAATATCCAGAATGTTTTGAGACTTTTGAGACAGCGAACGAAAGATGCTGATTATAATGCGCAGTACTCGCACTATTAGGAATTCGGGACGATCCGAATCTGACTTAAGCCAGGATTCGTAAATAGGATATTATATTATTATATTATTACACATTAGTTGTTGAACAATATGGTTTATAATAAGTGTTAAAATGGTAAAAATGGTAAAAATAAAGTGTAAATTATTGCCCGTCTGATGAGCTCGACAACAGCACCTTATCATTCCCCTTCTTGCCATTTGACTTGCTAAAATATATGTAAATATCTGTTGATATTATCCTCGAGTTTAATTAAAATTAAAATTAAAAATTAAAATTAAAAATTAAAAATTAAATTTAAAAATTAATTTTTGCCACAAATATGTACGTACTATGTAACTTGCCTTAGCAATGCAGCTCTCAAAGATGCACTCACACTTTAGAAACGGATTCCTTATCCACTGTTTCCATGGATCCCAAACCTCTGCTTAAAACTTATTTATAGAAAAGGCGATAAAACGTATCTTATTTTCTCTTTCTTCGTCTCTAAATGCACTGCTGTGGTTCTTTCCTCTTTCCTCTCTCTTTTGTAGAAGTTCTCTTTCGAATCTCAACATCCGATAGTTCTCCGCAAAGTGTTCTGTTTTTGTTTACGATTGATTATTTTTAAACAATTTCGTGCTGCGCCTCAGTGAGCTGCAGCGCAGCGCCCAAGAGCTCTCTCCCACAAGAACCAAAAATAAAAGAGTCTTTTTTGGTGGATCGGTTTGTCAGTTGCATTGGACCCGCGAGCGATTACGTGCAACTGTTCTGATCGGGTGCACTGGCCTCTTTTCAATTCCGGTCTCTGGAAAATGTGAATTACTTCACTCAGAACCAGGGAATGTTTGTCTAATTTAAAGGAAACCAAATACCGTAGCTAGTTCCCCTAAGTGTATTGTGTTTTAGTTAAAACAAATCAAGCCTGAAATAATTTGAAATTTTACGTAAAAAATTTGTACAACATAACCTGCAACATAATTAGTGTTCGTGTGCCCCCGTATCAATGAGTGTTTGAAAGTAAATCAACCAGTAAAGTAAATCAAGTCAGAAGACAGCAGAGTCAGCGGAACAATCAACCAGAAGATGCATCACACTCGGCACACATCACGTCCCAGAGGGAACCGCAATTTGTATGCCTAACTGACAGTCGCAAGTGTCAACCCAGACCCAATAAAAGCGGCCAAGTTTGCTGCATGTGGTGGCCACGGGAATACGAGCAATACGAGGAATAGGCTGTCAAATATTTGGCTCAAGGCAGATCGCTATGAATCTATATACTCTATATGACTGGGTAAGACCACACGTGTCCATATTGTAAACGTATGGAAAGCCTTTGAGTACGGGCATGACCCCGATGAAGATCCAAACGCATCCATCATTCTCGCTACCCAATAGGTTCCACTATACATTACATACAGTCCACAAGCACAAGCACAGCGTGGTGGCGTCTCGTTTTGTTCTGTCTGTTTACAGAAGAAATCGAAATTGAATGCGCCTTTGAACTTTCGAATAGACGCACAGGGGGCGAATTGGCTTTTCTAGCGGAAGAAAACTACAATCTTTGAAAATACAAATGTTTTATAAGCCTCTCAGTAAGGGCATGACCTTCCAATGTTTCCCATTACGAATTTCATAAAAAATATACAGCCATGCTCCGGTTTTCGCACAATTTTGAGATTAGGATTTTGAAAAATTTGCACATATGTATATGATATGTGCCATTTATTTTTGAAATCGCAAGCCTATTAGCAACCACTTTTTAGTCGTAAGAATCTTACGATTTGTGAAAACCGGAGCACGCACTTTTGCAATTTGCAACTCTGATAACCGGAGCATAGTTATATTTTTTATTTGTTTTGTTTAATAATATTTTTTAAGATTAATTTTTAATCTTGGAAAACTTTGTACTTTGTACTAACTTAAAAAAAGTAAATACATTTAATACAAAAAAGTTCGAATCAAAATAATACAAATTTTAACATATGAACTGGACTCAGAATCGGCGAATACTTCAGAGTCCATATTTAAGAGAAAACTTCTCACCTCTGAATCGAAATTGGTTTTTTTTTGTTACCAAATGTGAAGAATATTTATAATGGAATAATGGATCGGCTATTCATCCACATACAAGAGTATTCATACAAATTCAGCATCGTGTCGGCTCGGATCACATCGCCACGCACATTCACATGTTTTGTGAGTGGATTGGTGCCAACCACTGTTATACACGTGTTCGTGAGCGGCAGCGCACTTTCCTATGCACATACGAAAGGGCCCTGCCGATAGCTAACGCTAATATTTTGACTGTATTCGTTGTAATATTAGAAGCAAGCCAACTTTAACTTTTAACTTTATGATATTTTATATGGGGGTCGCAGAACATTTTCGAAAGGTCATACAAAAACACAAAACTGTACGTTTGCCTAACGACATATAGTAGTGCCTAAAAATAGTTGCAAAAACTCCATCCTTGTGTTATTTCAAGGACTTCCACACCGCCGATCCACACGGCCGATCCACCATTGCCGATGTAGTTTCTTTTTATCAGTTATCAATTGCATAGGTATTACATATGTGCATATATTCCACGCGTTATCAACTCAACGCCATCTACATGGATGGCAACAAATGTTGCCCAAAAAACACGACAAATGCCAGCGCCTATACTCCACATATAAATGTTGTTTATAAATAAAAAATGGGAGCGCGCATACGGTGCACGGAACCGCTTGGAACCGCGTTGCAAAAATGGTCTCTCTCTCTCTCTCTCTCTCTGTTGCTCGGTTTCTCTCTGGGGCCTCGCCTCTCTTTTATAGTTTTTTTTTTCCTTTTGATTTCCTACGGATTGACTGACGAATTTCAATTGAATGCCTCTTCGGACGGAGCGCACGGCGGCGCTTTATTTATAAAAGAACTTGCACTGCAGGCGGTCGCGACGTTTCCGTCGCTTCTCCGAGAAAAAGATAAAAGTGCCAGAGCCAGAGCCAGAGCCAGTGCCAGTGCCAGTGTAGAGTTGTAAAAATAATATATGTTCAGATGAGTATGAATATATAAGTTCATAGCGAACTTTTGCACAATGTGACGACACATAGGAGCATTGCAATTGTGCATGGACTTTTGAAAGTGACTGTAAATTGTATTTAATTGAGATAACTTCATCATTGAATCGAATTGAATGCGAGCCGAACATCAAAATGGGCAAATTGCATGTGAGTGTTTGTGGATAAGTGATCTTTAGCATCTCTCGGTCGCCGCCTCCGGTCGGTCGTCGTCAATGCACACGAAAACGCCTCGATAAGTGCGACCCACAGTGGCGGCAGTCTGTGGCAGTCAGTCTATATTTATGTAGTAAAATCATTAATAAATGAAAAGCCGAAATAACAAGATATTCCACATAATTAATGCTTTGTTGTGCAGTTCCCAATCGAGAGTTTATATAATTTCTTCCTTGGGGGCGGATTAGCTCAATGCCTCTTCACATTTCCCGAACATCGAAACCCTATTTCATTGTCACCTTTACGCGTCGCGAATCGTTAATTTAATCATTATTTGCGTAATATGCGTGCCAATATAGAATGTCCATAAAAAGAAATATCTTACAGCCAAATCAAAGCAAGAAGCGCCATTAGCAGGAAAGTTGGGCTAGGTCCTCATCCGCCTCAGCAAAGGGTGTGTGCTTGTGTGTGCTTGTGTGTGTGGTGGTGGCATTGTTGTTATTCGTTGGCAAAGTGCAAAATCCTGAGACGCTCCTCCACCTGGAACCCAAAGCCTGAAAGCTAAAACCCGAAACCTGGAATGTGTGTCACACCCAAACAACAGCCCAAAAAGAAGGACCCAACTATAGCAACAAATTGAAATTTGTGAGCTGGAAAACGAGAGTTTTTCCCCTGTCCCACGGCGAACCCGTTGCCATGACTATTGGGGGCAAATTGTTATCCTGATACGCGTTATGATGGGATAGAAGTTTTGGGCTGGAACTTCCTGCCTGGCTTGTGGCTTGTCTTTGTTGCGACAAGTTCAAGGACGTTCAAATTGGTTTGTTTTGTGGGTTAGCAGTCAGTCGACAATCAATTGGAAAACTTTGCCAACATATTTTCATGCAATACTCTCTCAAGTCCCAAAAGTTTGTCAAGCGTTACGCCCTGACCCACATAGCGTATGCGTAATTTACAAAATATTGCCTCAAATGCATTTGCATTGCCTTGGTGCATGCCCCATCGACATACATATGTACATATGTGTGTATGCGAGTATTTTAAACAAACGATCTCATAAGACATCCAGCTGTAAAATGTAATTGGAAAATGCCTAAATATTTCCACACTCAATTCGAGAACGGATGCCTGCCCATGCCCATGTGTGGCACACGTTTCGAACAAACACCTTCCCTGCCCCTGCCCCTACCCCTGCCCCTGTCTCCATAGATCACTTAAGTGGACAGATTCTTATTTTTTAATTAAGTATTGCGGGCAGATCTAAATATAACTAATTCAACCACATTCATATGCAACTTCTCGCAGGGAGATCTTCTATTGCAACTCTATTACCAAACATAAAAATGTTCCGAATGGTTCTAATTATAATATTAAGGGAGATAGATCCCAGCAGCAGATCAGGGCAGAGCAGAGCAGAGCACAGCTGCAATCCATCAAACCAAAAGAAGCGTGGGCAGCCTCCACCGCCACCTCCACCTCCACCTCCACCTCCATGGCTGGCTGGCTGATACACACTTGAGATACGGGTCAAGTGGAGATTGGCAGGGGCTTCGAGATCGCTATATCGTCTGTACGAGTATATCATATTCCCATTATTTGTACACATATTTTGCCGAGTAGATGCGACTTGCTAGTGCCGTTCGCCCAAGTTTTGTGTGCCACAGATACAGACATGATGGCCCCAAACAGACCCCGAAACCAAAAAACAACAAAAATCCTGACAATGCGTCTCGGACGTTGACAACTGGGTGACATCATTAAGTGGAATTAAAATCTAGAAAAAATGAACATGAAATTGATGGCAACAGAAGCGTGCTTGCCTCAAACTTGTGGCACACTCTATGCCAACGCAAAGCCATTTGTTATTTTTTTAAAGATATTAATACGAGCACTAATAGCTTGTTGTTCTATAACTTGTAAAGGTTGTGCACTTGTCACCTTCTTCCGATCAACGCCAGCTAGTCTTCCAGGTGTACGCACACATCCTAGGGTCCTGCATGAATCCACAGTATGCATGAAATCACAGCTACACTCTTGCCTCTTCAATGCTTTCGATCATTTACGAATCCTGATTCGGTCAGATTCGAATCACAGCGAATCAGCACGTTTCGTTCGCAGTCTCCGAAATGACTCGAAACATAATACGGAATTCGTGTGTCTTCGAATGTGCACATTCGGCTTTTTTTTCTGCACTGAAAAAATATCTGAAGAATATTTGATTCTTATTTGCCGCCAAACAATCTTGTTTAATCTGAAGTTTATTTTTTCCAGTGCAAAGCAAGAAAACACAAAAAAAAGATTTTCAGGCAGAGGGCGAAGCAAAAAACCACAAAATGATTGTATTGCTGGCTACCAGAAAATCAAATAGCGAGTGAGCGCGAAAAAAAAACCGAAATTTGTAGGATCTGAAACAATAAAAATTGCGATATTCTGTTTTGTTCAGTCCGAATTGGACGAGCGCTTTGGTGTAATGAGAGAGCTGAGACGCCGAATCGAAGAATGTAGTTTTAAATGAAGAAATATAAATCATCCATCCAAACAGATTCCCAGTCCATTCATACTTATTGCTGGCTGATTTTCCAGATTCAAGATTCAAGATTTTATTTTCATGATGATTTCCATTATAGATCACATCATTGCTGCGCACGCACAGCGGCAGCGTCAGCTACAAGGCAATCGAGGCAGCCGAAGAGTTGCCAGCAACATCTCCAGCAACATCCGCAGCAACATCTCCAGCAACATCCGCAGCAACAGCCGCCGCAACATCCGCAGCAACATCACGCGTGACTGGAAAACAGCCGCCACAGAAACGAGGTGAAGCATCAACCAATGTGGAAGTTGAGTTCATACCCACGCTAAATTTTCTGTTTGAGAAGCAACCAAAGAAGCCGGCAGCCGAAGAGGCCCAATCGGAATCCACAGAGGGATTGCAACATGCTGCCAGCGAGGCTGATAACGACGCTGATAACGATAACGACTCCACGCACACATACATAATCTCGAGGAGCAGCTTGACAGCGGCCCTCAGCAGCTTCAGCAGCTCCAGCAGCACCACTCCGTACGCTGTCACATCCACGGACACAGCGGAACTATTGAGGCGGCAAAATAATCTCAGTCTCACGGAGGAAGATCAGACCGTGTCCACGTTTAGCATTGAGCCGCCCACCAGTTCCATGACCATTGAGATGGCCGAGCAACAGACAACGACAACAACAACGACGGCCACAGCCACAGCCACAAGCAGTGCAGAGGTGGCTGGCACAACAACGACGACCACCACAAGCAGCAGCATTGAGGAGGACATCGAAGAGGCCATCGAGATCAGTGAGGTGGAGGAGCAACTCAGCTCCCACGTGGAATCCCTGTCAGAGGCGGCTGCATACGGCAAGCCAAAGAAGCAGGAGCAGGAGCAACCAAGTGCCAAAAGTTTGAGCAGCAACAATGATGATGATGAAGAGGAGGAGGAGGAGGAGGAGGATGCGGAAGAGTTTCGCATAGACGATTCCCAGCTGTCGGGTGGAAAGTTGGCTCAGCACTTCCTTACGCTGGACGATGAAAGCGAAGCAGACGATGAACATCAACCCGATGGTTCCAAATTCGAGGCTAGTCTCTCCTCCTCCAATGATGATGATGATTTTGACATAAGTCTGCCGCTGGAGCAGCCGAAACTAGTGCACTCCCGCCATGAAGACGATGACGAACATGACAATGAAGAGGAAAATGAGGATGAAAATGAAGATGAAGAGGAACATGAAGTCATGGACGAGGTCCTCAGCAACCAAAGCACCACCGATGATGTCTCTGAACTAGCCGAGGAGCCCGTTCAGGCCAGGGACGAGGAGAGAACCGAGGCCAGTGTGAGTGTAAGTGCTGCACCAGAGTCACAGGTGGAGGAGGAGACTCAGCTAACCGAGGAGCAGGATCATTCAATGGAGGAAATCGTGGCCACCAACGAGTCCATCGAGGTGACCTACGAAGCCGAGGAGACGGCCAACACATCACAGAAATTGGATCAGATAACAGATTTAGATGAGGAGCAGGAGCAGGAGCAAGAGCATGAGCAGGAAGCGATAGAGATGCGGGACAAGACGGAACAGGAAGCAGTCAGAGCCACATCCAAAGTGGAAACACTCACTCTGCCAATGCTCCAGGAGTCTCGGGTTATTGAGAACAAAGCAGCCAAAGCTTTGACCACACTGTACCTTCAACCAGAGCCACTCGCGTTGACCATGCTGGAAGTGGACTGCGACGATGAGGATGAGGATGACGATGATGAGGAGAGCTCCCTGCAGCTGATGAAACTGCGCTTGATGGCCATGAATCAGCAGATCCTCAACGACAATGGCGTCAAGCTTTCACCCACAGCGGAAGCGGACGGACAAATAATTAGCATCTCCAGCAGCAATGCGGAGCTCAAGCAAATGGAGCGTGTGCCCCTGTCAGAGTTCAGCAAAGATGTGCTTGAGGACATCACCGAGGAGAGCGAACGGCTGCTCTCCCTCAGCACCACCATCGAGGAGGAGCAGGAGCAGGAGCTGGAGCACGAGCCGGAGCGGGACCCACCATCCCTATCGATATCCCTGGATGAATCCAAAACACTACTGCAGCAGGCGGCCAAAGCAGCGCAAGGCAGCCATTCCAGCTTGGTGAGCCTGAACATGCTCAAACAGCTGGAGGCCAAGGTCCAGGAACTGCACACCCAGCTCGAGACGAAGGACAACTGCCTGGCCTCACTGAATCTGCAGCTGGAGGCGGTTCGACGGGAAAGTAGTGCGGGGCCGGCCTCGGCCCGGGACTCCAGCTCGCTGATGACCAACTCCACGGAGTACCGAACACTGCAGGAGGAGTTTGGTGGCCCGGTAAGCGATCCTTTCAAACTAGTAGACATGTACATATTAAGTTATCCCATACCTCCCACAGACGCTGGACCTGTATCTGGAGGTGTCCCGCAGAGACGAGATGATTGCCAAGCTAACCGAATCATTGCAGCACTCGATGAACGTTCGCGGAGAGCTCCAGGCGGACGCAGATCGCCTGGGCGGTGAGGTGCAGAATCTGCGCAGGCAGCTTCACGAGGCCATTGATGCGGTGAAGCGCTCGAGTGCCGTGTGGCAAGATCAGGAGTGCAATCCCGGGCAGCGCATTTCGGAGATATCCATGGATCTGATCAGCGAGAGCGACGATGACCTGGATCGTCACTTTCTTACCGACAACGAGGAGCGAGGATCACGCAGCTCTAAGGAGCGACAGGTTCAGCCCATCGATGACCTTGGCATCCAGCCCCTTCAGCCTGAGTGGACGCCGGCGTTCACCAAGCAGATCGAACAATTCCAGACCTACCTCTTGCCGCACGAACAGCGGCTTTTCCTAATGGTCCAGCACAAGTTCGACGACTACCTCGGCCAGCAGTTGGCTCTAGTCCGCGAGCAGTGTTCTCAGGAGTTGAAGATTGCCCGCGATCAGTGGGAGAGCGAGAAGCAGAGAAATCAGCAGACCCAGCAGGCCACACACGCAAAGGAGGTGGAGGAGCTGCGAAAGTACTTTGAGCACAAGTGCGCCGACCTCGAGAAACAGTTCTCCGACGATGTCTTTTCACACAAATCCCAACACCTGGCTGGCGACAGCTCTTCGGAGTGCTCCGAGGTGGATCAGTTGCCAGAGGAGGTCGTGGCATCCTCTATGGCCGTGGCGGCCTCCTCCAAGGAGACGTCGCCGCGCAAGCGCAAACGGGCCGAGCTCTTGCTGAGTCCCAGTCACAGGCAAATGACACCATGCGGACTGGATTCCCTGGGGGAGATCAAGATCCCAGGACAGCACAACAAGGAGGTAAGTGTGTCCCATTCTTTTCGATTGTAAAGCAGTCGTATTTCAAGTCATGAAAATGTTGAATAAACGCGATTAAATGCGGATTTAAGATAAATATTCAACTGTTAAACCCCAAGACCATGCATCTACTCTTAGAGTCTAGACCTAGACCTTTGGTATTTCAAGATTGAATAGCTCTGATGGCCGAAGTTATTCCCAACTCCCCACACAACCTCTCCAGGGAGTGCTAATTTTTGTTGAGAATACCCGTATAAGTTCTTCGGATGTACCAGAATCGTGAAATCGTTTCGAAAAACCAAGGGTTTCAATTGGAGCCCTGCATAAATCCGCAGCATTCATAGAATCTCTGTAGTATTCTTCAATGCTTTCGATCATTACGAATTCTTCCTTTAGTCTAACTCGGATTACACCGATGATACCTGCTTCGTTCAATCCGTTTTGTCCGAGCGGTTCGATGTAGCGAGAAAGCTGAGACGCTGATTCCAGTCGACCGAGCGAGGCGAATACCGAATCTCACCGAATCAGTTCGGTGGCCTGTAGGGCTACAGTCTGAACGCCGTGTACGAGCACGTTTTTAGGAAGCAACTATTTTGATCACAAACTTCAACATATTTACTATTTGAATAAGATATCGTCAGTTAATTATACTCCTATTACAGCAGCACTCGCAGGACATAGCCGAGCTCAAGATCTTCTATCAGACGCACATGCAGGAGATGAAACGCGCCCACGAACAGCAGGTGCGCAAGCTGAGCGATCGCATTAAGTTTTACGAGCGCCGCCACGGAGACGATGATTATAAGGTAAGGATCCACTGACTGACTGGCGTATTCAATTAGTATTCGCACTAATCCAGATTTTTGACTAACTCCGCTAACTGCATGTCCATTCTTGTCGTTTCTCTGTCGTTTATAATCCAATAAAATAAACCACTAAACACCACACCAATTGTAACTACCTGCATCCGACACACCACCCGCTTTGGAAACAACAACTAACCCGACCCGCCGATGTGCAGCCTGCTCCCGAATCTCCGCCTCGTACCTGCCCAGACGAGGGAGCGGCTGGGGTGGAGCAGGAAGAGGCAGAGGGTTCACCGACAGCGGTACCCAACATCTCGCTCATCATCATTGACGAGGATGAGCTGAATTTCAACAACGAGTCGCAGGTTATTCAGCGCATTATCGAGGAGTACGAACGGCGATTGCAGGAGCAATTGGCGTTGGCCCGCCAGGATATAGCCAACGAACTGGAGCAACAAATACAGGTAAGTGCATGGCATGGCATGGCATGGCATAACACGGCATGGAATGGCACGGATTGCATACTTAACCGAAGGACTCTGCTCTGCTGTGTGTGTGATTCACATCTCATGTTCCCTATGCAAAATGTGCGGCTTTATTTTTAACAAATGCGCGCGCGATCCCCAAAGAAAAACGTGCGAAATCTTGTCAAGCAGCCAAAACAAGAACCGAACCAAAGCAAAAGCAAGAAGAAGAAGAAGACGAAAGGCAGAGCAGCATGAAAATCATGCTGCGACAAACGGTTGCCAAAAGAACTTTGGATTTGTGGACTGTGGCATCACTTTGCACATCATTATGTGGCATTAAATCAGGCTGCACTTTCATACCTGGGCTGTTTTTCTATTTTAAGGCCCCAGTCAGATGTCAGAGCAGTCAGGAGTCAGCAGTCAGTCAATGATCCCAAACGGGAACGTTGACATGTACGGCATCCTTCCAGCAGATCCGATCCGCTCCGATCCCCAACACTCACACTCTCCTCTCCCTTTTTCCACTCATTGTTCTCACCAAATATGGCGGCCACATGTCGACTTACTTAATGTGAAGAGAGCTTCCAATAGATGGCGATTGTCACAGACATTTTGGCTGTTGTTTTTGTTTTGGTTCTTGTTCTGGACGAAAATAACATAGACGAAGGTCAAAGACTGTTTAGGCAGAGGGATACATACGAATGTACAAGCATACAATATCAGGCCAGACCAGACCCCACCACTCCATACAGAACCGTTTATGTTCAAAAATATTTCCTGCCCCACTTATGCTGTCAAAAGATGGGGGCCTGTGGCTATCTTTCTGTCTGCCAACAGAATTTCGCAGCCATTCTTCTTTGACAATTGTCTAAACCAACACAACATACACACACATACATATGTATGTACATACATATATGTACATACGTATAGTTTAATAAGAGCGCGCCAAATTTTTATCGAGGCACAAACATGTGCTGTCACATCATCCATTTCACACTACTTTAATCACGGCTGGAAACGGAGTTAATATCGTCACAAAACCGGATGTGTGTAAAATACTAGCTCCTCTTGGCATTAATCAATTGTTGGATCAGCAATAGAAAGGGGAGAGAAGAGAGTGGTGCAAAGCAAACACACCACCCTCGCAAAGGAAGAGTGCATGCAGTTGTTCTTTTGGATGCTTAAACTCCCGTTTGAAATTAACGCTCATAAATTTGAATTCAACACGCTCATACCATCGCACACACCCATGCAAATATGTACACATGCACATATACACCAGAGAGCGGGAGAGAACGATCGGAGAACGACCGACGCCGCCTCTCTCGGGCCTTCGCTCTTTCTGTTTAAAAATGGGTGGCCTGCCTGGGTGCACGCTCATTTTATTCCGTTATTTCAACGCGTGCGTGCGTGTCCGTAATTGTCGGTTTCTTGGATTCATTGGAATTTACATACATACATACGTTTGTATATGTACATGTGCATATAGTGAAAGACTTTGCGGGAAAGAAGCATATTATTCACGGCGTAAATGAAAGAGATCTTCAAGTGGTTTTGCGGAAAGAAAATAGACAAATCATTGCAAAAAACATACTTACAGAAATACACAAACAGTCTAATTAATGGCCTGTGGTATTTTATGGTGATTTTTTTTTGTCATTGCCAATTTGTGTGAGTGCTCGAAAATTCAAAAACTAACGGTTTTTTGACGATTGTTGAATAAAGCATACGCATATAAAAGCAAACAAGGTAAGGATACAAAGTGAGAAAAGTGCATAAATACACAAGCGAGAGGCAAGGGCAAACCACTTGAGATTCCCTTCCAGTCTAAACATCACTCAAACTCAAACAAATTCAAAATGAAATACTGTTTAAACGAAAACAAAATCTAGAGACTGTGCACGTTGTCAAAGATATGTTCGAGTCCCCAAAAGATCAGAGAAGTCGTTGCCCTTTCTACCAAAAACTGAGTAAAATAAAACCAAGAAGAAGTGGCCCCATCCCATCCCAGTCCATCCCAGTCCATTCCAGCTCACTGCCTTGGAGTTTATTTTTGTTTTTAAAGGCGCAAATTTGATTTGATTTGGTCCGGAATCTTGTGGTTTATATTTAGGACCAAAGGCACAAGACAAGACGAGACGAGACGAGAGTGCCACCATCGTTGAATGGCTGATACTGATATCGATTTTCATATTAGTCGACAATTTGCTAAGTGAATTTTAATTGAAAAAGTCAAGGAGCAAGGAATCAAAGAACCAGGACGGACCGCCCCCTCGATTAAGCAATTAACCAAATCAATTAGAACGGGCATATATATAGGGGCTGATTTGGCATTGAATGGATCAATCAAAGTTGAAACTCTTCTGTCCATGGATCTCGACCGCATTCGTCCAGTGCGGTTCCTGCTCCGCATACTCGGCTTGTTCCGGGTCTGGCCCACCTCTGGCGGACCGAGACCGCACCGTGGCTGGACCAACTGGCAGTGTTATCTTCTCAATGGCTGCTTATCCTTCGCCTTCACCGGGCTGCTGTGGGTGGAGGCTATATTGAGCACCGATATGGAGCACACGGTTGATGTCCTGTTCATCGGCCTTGCCATGACATCCCTGTGCGTTAAGGTGCTGAATAACTGGCGCTATGCTCACATTGCCCAGCGCATCCTCACCGAGTGGAGCAGCTCGGACCGCTTTCGACTGAAGACGTTGCAGGAGGTGGAAATGTGGCGCATCGAACACCTGCGTTTCGGCCGCGTTGTCGGCGCTTATGTGATGTGCAGTATGGGCGTCATCCCCGTGCTCTTCCTCCCGTGCCTGTTCACTGTACCCAATAGGCTGCCGTTCTCGATGTGGATGCCTCTAGACTTGCAGCAGCCCTTGGTTTTCTGGTCTGGCGTCACGTATCAGGCGGTGGTGGCTCCCTTTGTCTGTTTAAGCGACATAACCATCAACCTGGTTAGTTGGTATCTAATGCTGCATCTGTCGCTCTGCCTGCGCATGCTGGGCCAGCGACTGGCTGCCCTGCAGCCCAGTGGGCCCTCCCAGCAGGAAGAGAAGCAGCTCTGCGCTGAGTTCTTGGAGCTGGTCAGCCTCCATCATCGGCTCAAACAGCAGGCGCTCGACATTGAGGCCTTCATTTCGAAGAGCACGTTTTTCCAGATATGTGTCAGTTCCATGGTCATCTGTTTCACCGTTTACTGCTTGCAGATGGTGAGTCAGCCGCCTGGATCCTGCACGGGAGTATCGACGAGTCTCTAGTCCTGCAGTGATATTTGACATCTAACATCTGACGTTTCAGACTCCAGTCATGCAGGACATGGGAAAGTTTGCGGGCCTGATTCAATTTCTCGTCTCAATGGTCACCTCAATCCTTCTGCCCAGCATCTATGGCAACGGGGTCACAGACTCCGCCCATATGTTGACTGATGCCCTCTACAATTCCGACTGGACAGATCTTTCGCCGCGTCTGCGTCGTCTGATCTTGATGTTTATGATCTATCTGAATCGGCCCCTCTCCCTGAAGGCCGGTGGCTTCTTTCAGATAGGCCTGCCGATGTTCACTAAGGTATAGGGGGGGGGGTACTCCTCCAGGAGGGTCGAGTAATACTTTGATTCTCCATTGCAGGTCATGAATCAGGCCTACAGTCTGCTGGCCTTGCTATTGAATAGCAACAATTAGAGAGACGAGTTTCTCGGACGTGTTCTACCCAACATTTTCGGTTTTCTGTTTTGGATTAGCCAAGAGACTTCTCCGTTCGTTTGGAGATTTCTTTTTCGTTAATTCTTGCTGTGCAAAATTCTAAAAATATAATCTAGCATTGCACTAAAACACACACACACACACACACATATGTATATACATATATGTATGTATGTAGAAGAGCACATAAAAAGCTGAAATGCAAGTGACGAAAATAAAATGAAATTTGTATTTCCCAGTGCAGCAGCAGTACCCTTATTTTGGGAGGAAATTTAGAGAAACAAGCAGGCAGTGCGTTTCAAAAATATTTTTGCCAAATAAAAAAAATTGATATCAAAGTGAAGGAGAACTCTCTCCTCCATCCAATTCGTTTTGGGGGTATGTACATACATATGTTAATGGTATTGTGGCTGTGAAACGTACTGTATTTCAAAAACACACATACAGTAAATATTGGAAAATATTGAAAACAAAGAAAACTCGTTATCTGCTGAGTTCGCGACCCCTACAAGAGAGAGGAGGAGAGAGAGAGAGAGAGAATTTATTCGATCGCTTTTAAATCGTTATCTCTGAACACTATTTAATTGTATTGAATGCGGTTTTTAATGGTTGATTCATTGGCGGGAAACAGAGGGCTCAGAGGGCTCAGAGGGAGTAACACCATCTAAAAATAATCCATCCTCTCCATCTCCACCCATGCCTTCTTTTTACATCTTCTGACTGTCGGATGGGGAAGATTTTTATTAAGATTTATGTCTCTGTCTCTGTGTCTGTGGTGCTGTGGCTCTGTTTCTGTCTCCACCCTCAATCGACAGACACTCTCTGATGTGATGCGATGTGTCGATGTCCATGTCCAGAAAGGGAAATGAAATGTAAATATTTTGGATTAAAGCCATAAATATTTATGCTTTGGTGAAAGGCAGAAAAAGTTCCCTTGAAAGCTACGCCGTTCTGTTCCCTTTCTCTGTTCATTGACATGTGCAACCGACTGTTGCAACAGACTTGAAAGTTTAAACAAATCAAATCAAACCAAACCAAATCTCATTAGTTCCATATACAAATTGCACTTACAGAATCTGCTGTCCGAGAACGCTGTGGATGATCAGCACTGGCCCAAGGAGCTGATCTTGCTGCGGGAGAAGTTTACGGCCAGGAGTCAACTGGAGATCACTCAGCTGAATATCAAGCATGCCGATGAGGTGAGAGTCGAGGCAGCTCTTCATTTTATCTTATACGATTTGCTTACTAATTGCTCTGTTCCCGATCGGGCCCCTTTCTGCAGATGTCGCGCCTGAAACTGGAGTACGAGAAACAGCTGAATCGGAAGAACAAACGCCACTTGACCTTCGATTCGAGCCGTGACCTAGAGCAGGTGATCAACGAGCGCGATGGCCTCCGGGAGCTGTCGAAGAGCTTCCGGAGCGTGCTCTGCCGTCTGGCCAAGTGCGTGGCCAATTGTGAGGAGGATCTGAATGCCACGCTGTCCGAGGAAGTGCAACGCCTGCTGCTCCACAGTCACAATCACAGTCGTAGTCAGGATGCCGGCGAAGACTTGGAGCAGACGCTGAGCAGCTCCTTGAACAATACGCGGCCGATGCGTCTGGTGCCGGATGTGCACAGTCTGCTGGAGGTGGTGGATGATCCCAGCCTGGTGCAGTTCATTAATAGCAAGAGCAACGAGGACAACAGCGAGGACTTCGACCTGACCGACTGTCTGGAGCGGCTGAAGTCAGAGGCCGCCTATCTGCTTCATCTCTCCGAGGATCTGCACAAGCAACGTGAGCACCACGAGTCCCTGGACGAGCCGGAGAAGCAGGAGCACGAGCTGTGCTGCGAGGCGGAGGATGGCCTCAAGACAACGGGGGCTGTGCAGCAGCAGTTGCTCTCCAAGTTCGTGCGCACCAACTCCCTCAACGACCAGCAGCTGGGCGTGGCCAATCGGCGGAAGAACAGCAGCTCGGAGGCTGGCAAGACGCACACCTCCCTGCCGCCCGACCTGCAGCAGCATGCGGGCAACGCCTCAGAGCTCTCCTTCCAACTGGTGGAGCTGAAGAACCGCCTGATCAAGTCGGAAACGGATCGCCAGAACCTGCAGCAGCAGCTGAGCCACACCATCGATCGCAATGCCGAGCTGGGACATGAGCTGCAGGCCCTCCGGGATCAACTTTCGCAGCTGAACTCGCTGAACCACACGGACTACAACGAGGGCTACGGCTTGGGGCCGATGAAGAGCCTCCAGGAGCAGGGCCTAGACCAGTCGTCGGCCAGCTTTACTGCCTTGCAGGAGCGGGCCCGTCACCTGCTCTCCTCCTCGCCCGGCGGCCAACAGCCGCAGCTGGAGGAGACGCGCCATTCGGGGAACGCCACCGTGATGCTGCTGCAGATGATCGAGGACTTTTGCCGAGAGGGCGACAAGGTGGTGGAGTGCGGCAAGAAGGATCGAGAAGATCTCCAGTCCCAGGTGAGTCTTCGGGTCAGGATCTATCCAGTAGATCCATCAGATCTCGTTGTCCCTTGCATATTTCCCGTTTTCGTGAGAGCTAAACGCATGAAAAGTAAAGTACACTTGAAGAAGTCGATTAGCTTGTAAGCCAGGTTATTGCCCAGTCAGAGCCCTTGTTACAACCCGTACCTCCTCCATCCACTGACACACAAACAGATCGATACCGCTGACAAGCAGCTGAAGGATACGCGCCGATTCCTGGAGGATCAGGCCGCTGAACGCGAGCAGGAACGCGACGAGTTCCAGCGCGAAATCGAGCGGCTCAAGTCGCAATTGCGCGACAAGGAGAAGGAATATAGCTCCTATGCCAATGCCTCCGAGGAGGTGAGTCCTGTCCACAATCTACGATCGCTAAGATCTCAATTGGTTTTGATTTTGGGCTTGGTTTAAAATCTTTTCCGTTTCCGTTTTTCGTTTACATTTACGTTTACGTTTACGTTTAATACTCGTATGTATGCCTTGGTTTACACAGTCCATTTCTTTCGGTCTTATCTTCATCTATCTGAGACTGTATTCTATATTTTTATTTAGTTTAAGTTTTGGATACAAGTTTAGATATAGAAATATGTACGTATGTATGTACGATATGTTTAAGTTCCACCAGCATGCCTTCCCCAAGAACATTTCTATTAACTGAACTGAATCCAATAATTAT
This sequence comes from Drosophila athabasca, assembly GCA_008121215.1. NCBI lineage: Eukaryota > Metazoa > Arthropoda > Insecta > Diptera > Drosophilidae > Drosophila > Drosophila athabasca. The sequence goes on along the minus strand of CM017796.1, from coordinate 65,379,207 downwards.
GCAAAGAAACATTAACAAAAATCCCATACAAATTCCATGAAATATTTTACAATACTCTCCACGTGCGAGTCCCTCTCTCTGGGGGCATTGAAATTAAATCAAGGGCACCCACCATCTAACGTATATACAAAAGAGATTTTCGTAAGCGTGTGCCGACATATTTATAGACCTCTCCGAGGTATATACGTACATATATGTAACATATGTATATGTATGTAGTAAATTCAAGTGTGTGCGAGTCGGATTGGATTTTACCTTTAGAGGAATACTTTTCCATTTGCATTTCCATGTGCGAGTCAATTCCATTGAATTTGTATGGGAGTGTATTTTTTTTTTCTTTAATTTTCAATGTTTGTGGTACGTGTGTTGCTCTATCTAATTCTTTTACGCATGTCTATCTAATCAATGAAATTTCACTCCTAATTCCTATTTAAACTAATTGCACAACCTTTCCCCACTACTCCACTACCCCACTACCCCACTCCGCACCGGCAATAAATAGTTGAAGTTCAAAAAGAAAAAGCATGTAAGTTGTCACTAATATGAAAATGCACCTAGACACCAAACACCAAAACACCAAAACACCAAAACACCGACCTGCCACCTGCCACCTGGCTCCTCGCCCCATTTCACCAAAGTACGAGTCGAGTTTTTATGCATCTGTACTAATCGTGGGGTTTCTTTCTCCTGCACCCCCTACACCTCCACAGTACGCCCAATTGGAGGCCCAACTGCGGTCGGTCAACCAACAGCTGAGCCAATCGAACGCCAAAAGGGACAAGTTCGAGGTGGAGCTGAAGGCATCCATTGACAAAATCTTTGTGCTGCGCGAAATCATCTCGGAACTGGAGACCCAAGTGCAGACCAAGGCACTCAACGAGCATGTGCTGGACGAGAAGACCAAACAGCTGGAGGAATATGTCAACCTCCAGATGCGGGCCAACGATGCCCTGCAGCAGGAGGTGCACAGCCTCAAGACCGATATCGGCGAGGGCTATGAGTCGCGGATACGCCTGCTGGAGGAGAAGCTGCAGCAGGGCAGGCCGCCTGCAGAACAGAGCCTTTTCCTTGTCCAGGTGGCCGAGAAGCTGCGCGACATTGAAACCACGCTGGAGCAGAAGACAAAGGTCCTGGAATCGTTGCACAACTCCAACACCGCCTCCAACTCGGCCAGCCTTAGTGTCACCGAAGACGTTTCCGTCCATGGCGGCGGGAGTAGGCCACAGACTGCGGCGGGCTCCGGTTCGCCCTCGCATCCTTCTCTCACCGTTGAGGGTGTGCAGCGGGTCACCGAAAAGCTGGATAGACACACGCGCGTCGAAGAGGCCGCCATTAAGCGTATACGTGATCTGGAGATGCAAATCCAGCAGATGCGTTCCGGCTGTGTGGTGAGTAAACGTTGATTTCATTGTGCAGCCAGCCCTTTTGTACGAGTGCCAACGGCTAAATTCTCTTCATTTTCAAATCCAACCCAAAATCATTTTATTCAAATTTAACGGCAGGAAGCTATAAGTGGATGGTGTGCTCTCACTCTGCTGTTTAACAGAGAGAGTGCTAACAGAGCATACATTGCAGATTCTGCAAAGTAACAGAGCGATTATTTTACATAGATTTCTACATTTCAGCTTTTCTACATGTAGTAACAGACAGCACGTTACAGATCTCGTTTAACATTAACGTTAACATTAACAGCCTATTTAACAGTAACAGCCCCGATCGAAAAAGTCGAGCGCAATCGTGAAACTTTTTTGAACGGATCGGTCGTGTCGTGTCAAGACAAATCGTATGTTTTGACGAAAAAAGTCCGGGAATACATTTTAATAGGAAATATTAAATATTTACAGCAAATAATGAAAGGGAAAATGAATTTAAAATGTTTGAAAAGTGCTTTTTATCCCAGATAAATGTCACACCGCACAAGATTTTAGATTCACTGAAACAGTGTACACAGATACATATACTCCAATTAGTATCTTAATTTAATCCAAGAAATCGAATATTGTGCTGTGCTTTAGCTGGTTCCTGAAATGTTTAACGGCCCCAAAACGCCTCCCATCTTTGGTCCGTTGCGAGTGAGTTTTTTTTTTAAGTCTGTGGACTTTTAATATCTGACCAAGGTTCCTCCGGACTGTCAGAGTCCCCCCCCATGCCCAACTTGGCTGTGTATGTGTGTGTGTGTGTGTGTGACAAGTGGCCGCCTCGACAATTGATGTGTTTTCAAGAATGTTTATACATATATGTATATATACATATGCATGTATAGTTAACATATATGTATGTAGTATATATTTGTATACTCGTACATTATTTATTTGATGAATTCTGGCATGGTTCATGGCTCATTGACGTTTCCTGCTTGCACTGAATGCAAACCATAAGAATAATAAAATATATAACTAATTTAATTTGTTGTGCCACAAAGTTATCACAGTATTTTTGCATAGATGGTGGGTGGATGGTAATATTCTATATATTTTTTTCTGTGATTTATGGCAGATGTGTTCACAATTTGGAACACGCTGTGTCAGAAATAGCCGTCTGGCTCCTGGCTCCTATGCCTATGCCCAGGCTGTTCTACTTCGAAAATAAACGCCATTCCCGTTCCTCCCAATAATAATATTCCCCCGTTTGGCGGACCGACCATCCACTGATTTGAGTAGCATGTAAAACAAATCATTTGGCACCCGTTGCACCTGCCACATCTCTCCATCAGCCACGCAGTGCCGTTGCACCGAACTGAGCGCAATTGTATGCCCAATGTGCGGTAATTCTTCAATAAATAAAAACCCGTACCCCCCTTGGGTGGACCATGAGAAAGAGGGATAGATAGAGATAGAGAGAGAGAGAGAGGCGGGGTTGTGGTTTGTTTGGGGGAAGATGCGTAAGAACCCGCATAAGTATACACACAAGTGCAGCGAGTGCAAAGCGAGTAAACAACAGCATCCCCCAGCAGCAGCCACAAGACACAACAAGTGCAAAGGCAAAAGATACACAGATACAACGCACAGTGGAGGGTAACGATTCGTATACGAGTACAGTGTACAGGAACTTTTGGATTATAACTATATAATCCCGACATCGTCCCGATATCTGAGTAGCACTAAAACAACTACTTTTTTACATACAGAGTAGCGTATTAGGATATTATATAGATGACCAGTTTCTACTCTTCAAAGAACTTCTTTTGGAAACGTTTTCCAGAAAATGTATTCCCCAAAAATTCATGTTTTTTAGTATATATTTAGCGATTGTTTGAATGAGAGGAGTCCGTCAAATTGTTCAATTTATTGCCAAGATACAAACCACTGTGCATATCAAAGATACACACATACATATGTACATATTTGCATTGTAATTGATGATGGAAAGGGTTAAATGCAGATTAAGGGAACGGTCAAACGGTCGGTGGCTCGGTCGCTCGGTCATTGACACCCATCCACCCACTCAAAGAGAGAGAGAGCGAGATACTTATGTACAACCACATCCTCTGTCTCTCTTCAAAATGTGTATAGGAACTGCAACATGAACGGGATTCGCTGCAGTGCCGCATCGATGAGCAGACCCAGAAGATATCCACACTGCACACGCGACTGGAGGAGCAGCGACAAAGGGCCGAGCAACTGCATCGCGCTGGCACCACTGATCTCAACACACGCGTCCATGAGCTCCAGGGCGAGTTGAAGAATCACAACGAGCAGCTGGCGGCCAGGGACAAGCAGATGGTCACCATGCGACAGCAATTGCAACGCAGCAAGGAGGAGATCACGCGCCTGGAGGCAGAGCTGACGGTGCGCACCAAGCCGGATCGCAATGTGGTGGAACGGCTCCGGGCGTCCGAGGCCGAGCTGCAAAGAAAGAATGAGGAGATCAGCAAGCTGAAGGAGAAGATACGCACGGAGATGATCAATCGATTGGCGGTGCCGGATCTGATGGAGACCATGCTGGCGGACAAGAACGATGAGATCGATCACCTGCGCGATCAGCTGGAGGCCAAGGAAAAGGAACTGCGAGTGGCGCACGAGGATGCCAGTCTGATCTCCTCGCCAGCAGCGGGAGCTGGCCCATCCGAAAGGCAGGAAGCCAGTGCCAAGCTGAGTGCACGCACTCTCAGCGACATCGGATCGATTACCGAGTTCCCCGAGCCGGATGTGGATCGTCGAGCAGCCATTCAGCTCAGTCACAATGCACCGCTGCAGTTGAGCGACGGTGCGGGCGGCTTCCTGCACCAGACAATGGTGAGTGCCTTATCCTTGCCCTACCTACCCTTACCCCTCACCCCTTACCCTCTCTAAACACGGGCTTTCTTGCAGGAAACATCCAAGGAGGCGGTGGCCAATCTCACGTACAAGCGCACCGATGATCTCAGTGGCTTTGCGGCCCCTTATCCGATCAACACGTTCGAGCATCCCCACTACTTCCAGGCCATGGGCATCGCGGCCCAGAGTAGCGATGGGCTAACACCTGGCCTGGTGCCGAGGCAGATCAACTTTTCCAACTTGACCGAGGACTCAAAGCTGAAGACGCCCAGCTTGCTGATGCAGACCCCGGAAATGCCGAAGCCGACTACCCCAGCGGATGTGCAGCTGCTGCGACAGAAGCTAACGGAGCTGGAGCGGCAGAAGGAGCAGCAGCAGAGCGAAATGGAAGAGAAGCTGGCTGATCTGCACCAGCAGCTCCAGCAGGAAAAGGAGCAGTTGAGCCGGCACGAGAAGACTCTGCGAGACCATGAGGAGACCGAACAAAAGTATCGACTGCGTATCGAGTCGCTGGAGTCAAGGATTCTGGAGACGGCTGCCCAGGAAGCTGCCGAGAGGCAGAACCTACGCATGGAGCTCAACTGTGTGAGTGCGGCGCATCACCAGTGCGAGGATGCGGCAGCTGCTCGCAAGCGAGAGCTTGAGGCGCTCAACAGCGAGGTCAAGAAAAAGGCGGAGCAGCTGCAGGCTGCTCTCAGGCGGTGTGCGGAGCTAGAGCTTCAAGTTCAGACGCTGGAACGGGACTTGGAGCGACTGAAGAATACCGAAAATAGCTCCAAGCAATACTCCGTGGATGAGATTGCACAGCAGGTGGAGAAGGAGCTGAACTATTCGGCCCAGCTGGACTCAAACATCCTCAAGGCCATCGAAAGCGAGGAGGAGAACAATCTGGACAAGAAGCAGCAGCAAAAGGAGGTTCAAACGGAGGAGGAACACTCCCCGGGCATTGCCGGCAATGGAACGGACGACGAGAACTTCACCGGCGAACGGGATTTGCTCAACCAGCTGGAAGCCTTCAAGGCCCAGTTGGCTGTGGAACGCGATCAATGTGAGGCCTTGACTAAGGAGCTGCTGGGCGAGAAGCAGCACTCGCAAGACATTCAAGAGCAGGACGTGGTCATCATCGAGGCCATGCGAAAGCGTTTGGAGACGGCCCTCGATGCCGAGGACGAGCTGCACAAGCAGCTGGACCAGGAGCGCGAGCGCTGTGAGCGTCTCCAGACGCAGCTGACCTCCCTCCAACGAGCCGAGAGTCGTCGCAACAGTTCCCTGCTCTTGAAATCGCCCGGCGACTCGCCCCGCAAATCGCCACGTGCCGACTTCGAATCGGAGCTGGGTGAGCGCCTGCGCAGCGAGATCAAGCTATTGGCGGCTCAGAACGAGCGGGAGCGGGAGCGATCCGCGGATGCCCAGCGCAGCAGCGAGCGGGAGCGACAGCGCTACGAGAAAGAGTTGCAGGAACGCGTGGCCTACTGCGAGCGTCTGAAGCAAGAGATGGAAAAGCTGGCCCGCGACAAGGAGTCCGCCGAAGTGGAGCTAGAGCACTTCAACGAACGCCTTACTCTGCAAGCTAGCGAGATCCAGAGCCTTGAGGCGAGGTTGGTCACGCTACAGGAGGCGGAGACCCGCAGGGCCAACACCCGCACACGCCAGCACCAGGAGAACGTCAACCTGCATGCAGAAATTCATGAGTTGAAGGCAAAACTGCTGGCCGCCGAGGCCGAGCGGGACTGCCTTGATCAGAAGGTTACCCACCTGCGCTTCGACGTGAGTCGATCTAGTCATCGCGAGGCGAAACTGGCCGAGGCCTTGGCACAAGCCAACGATCGGCTCGCTCACAGCACGGACGACACCGTGCCGGCGCAGTTCCTCCAAAAGATGAAGGAGATCAATACACTGCTGGCGGAGAACACCCAGGAGAACCGTCAGATGGCCGAGACGGTGCAGTATCTGGTGGGTGAGCGGATTGCCCTGCAAAAGAAGTGCGAGGAGCTGGGGGGCTCGAGCAGTGGCAATGTCGGAGAGCTTGAGGAGCGCTGCCGACAGCTGCTCGGTCGCTACCTTCGCGTGGAGTCGCATCGTAAGGCGTTGGTCTATCAGAAAAGATATCTGAAGCTCACTCTGGAGGGATACCAGGCCAGTGAACAGCTCGCCCTGCAGGCCATGGCCGGGGGGGCACCACAGCGAAAGACCAAAACGAAGTTCAAGTATGTCATGTCAGATACAAACGCACTTAACGATCCCCTTCTAACTTGAACACATCCCATTCTACAGGACTGTTGCCCTAGCCATTATTGCCATACAACGCATCAAGTACATTGGACGCATCTGGCACACGGGCAAGCGAATCGTGAGCAAATCCGTGTTCACCATAACCCAGCAGAGGTAAGAGCCACCAAGAAATAGCCAACCTAATCCGCTGTATATAAAATGGCCTGATCATAACCAACATTGATTACATTCTCTCGTTCCCCTAAGCTCTAAGATGCCCCTAGTGACGGTCAATATGAAAGTAAAGCTAAGCAAGGGCGATTCAGCCAAGAAATAGGTTGCCACAAGGTCTGCTCCTTTAACGAAGCACTTTACTCTGATTCACTTGCATATATACTATATACTTTGTACTATTAAAACCTGAAATTCTTACCTAGATCTCGACCTCGTCACCAATGTAGTTAGACTCAATCCCACCTTCAATTGGCTCGAACTCACCCATCTTTAAGATTCGCAAATGCCAATTGAACGACAACTAATCACAGATTTAATTTCAGAAACGGAAACGTGCCTGGCCTCAATCTGAATGTGCCGCCTACCCAACCTGCACTGCCTGTTGTTCCCAACTCGAATCTACCCACCAATAACAACATTTCGGGACGCCTCGGCTACGCGCCCATCTCTCCCCCTCTGGCCAACTTTAGCACTCTGCAGCCGATAGTGCTGTCTCCGGACTACACGCTCCAGGAGCCAACCTCGTCATTGACCAAGAACCACAACAACGAAGCCAGTCTACCATCGCTGGCCAGGCTGGACTGGCCCATCATGCAGAAGCCAAAGCGCGCGCATGCGCGGCATCATTAGTGGCGAGGCCCGATCTGAGCCAATCCGAGCCCAATCCTGTCAATCATGCTCAACCGCTACCGGACGTTAGCCTTAGGTTTTAAGCGGAGCCATATCATAAGACATTGAATCATTTTTTTGTTTGTAGTTTTTATTGCCTGTACCATTTCCCGGAACTAAGTTTTAAGCTGTTGAAATCTACTTTAAGGATGCCATTTAAGGATCCCCCTGGTCCACGCCCCTACTTAGAAATGTAATGCAATGTCACACATCTGTAAATGTTATTCGTAGATATACCAAAACCGTAGCCGTAAGCGTAACCGTAACCCTAGCCCTAATCCTAATCCGTGTCCCAGTATTTTCTTTTAAAACTATCCCAAATTTTTTTTTTTTTTGATTAAACCAAGACCTATTTCTACTTGAAAGCTTTTCTGTTGATTTATTGATTTATTGAGAATGTTCATACATACATACATACATACATACATATGTACATGCAGATATGCTGAGGAATGTGCCTTATAGGAGTGAAGTCGATGGACAGCTCAGAATTTAATTCGTAAACTAAACTAAAATAAAATAAAAGTTGACATGGAGCATCCTTGTGTGTTCTTCAGGAAATATCGGAATTATCCCCCAAGGACAGAACAGAGCCAAAGTCATTTGAATATGTCAAGGGGCGATGCGATGCATCAATTGGCTGCAGGCTGCTGGCTGCTGGCTGCAGCTGTTCCCAGTTCCTAATGCCGTTTAAGCTGCAGCCACCGGTTGATGCCGGTTGAGGCGCAAATACCAAGTGCCAGAGCGATTTTAATGCCGGGTCTACAATGTCTGCGCCTCAGGGCAGCTTAAGGCAAAATGAACTTTCAAAGCTTGGGAGTCCCCCCTGCACCTCATCCCCATTCCTTGAGCAGAGATACACTTTCCCCAGAAGTCTCTTTGAATTGTGCCCTCAGGCTCCAAGCTTCCCGCAAAAAAGAAAGCCAAGCTGTGGCTCCAGTTGATATATCCTTAGGCATACCCTGCTAATTGCTGCCCAGTTCGTTATCAGCCGTCGTCCACCCACTACCCACTGATAAGAGGACAGAACCGAATCGAACCGAACCGAACCAGCCCGAAGGCTGGGGCCGAAAGAGCGGAGCTTTCCGTGCCCGTGGTGGCGGCGGAATTGCTAACATATGGTAGCATTGAATGGCGCATCGTCTAGCATTGGCTATCCTGTCGTTGTGGCAAGCAGTTCTGCTTGCAACCTCCGTATTTGTATTTGTATCTGTATCTGTATCTGCGCTACTGCGAAGGCGAGCGGTTCGCTGATTCTGATTCTGATTCCCTGTTTTTTTGTTTTCGTGCAGCAAAATCCAAATAAGATTCGTTCTGAAACTTATATTCATTTGAGATATATAAACAGGATCTTGAGAAGAAAACCTCTCAAAACTCACTCAATTCGATATCGATGTAAAGTTGTGTCTTGCCTGTGCTGTGCGCGACGATATGTTCGAAAACAGAAACTTACAAAAATAAATCAAAAACAATTGAAAACAAACAAGAAACCAAGTGAAATTAATTTCCCAGAAGAAAGTGACGAAAAAGGTAAGATATATTTTGGATGAAATATTCGAATTTTTAGGACTTCGATTTAAGAATTCATTGCAACGTTCAGTTCTCTTTTTACCGAAAATACATTTTGAAAATTCATCTCCAACTTAAAGGCTTTTCCAACAGAAGTCACAGCCACAGGCACAGCCACAAGGGGCTCAAGGGTGGCCGGGGTGGGGGGCCAGGCCGATGAAATCCAATTTGATAAGTAATCGCATCAGCCAAATCCTTGAAATTTCCCCGCTTAGGCAGGCGTCTTCGAGCTGCAGCCTAATCCCAGACATTTAAACACTAAAGGATCCAAACACAGACAGAATTTGTTATGGCTGCGAAGAGCCTCGGTCTGAATGGCCTGTTGAATGTTTGCCATTTGGGTGAAATATTTTCGGTTAGCATTTCGTTTCTTTTTGTTGCTTGCTTTTCATTTGTTTTTTTGGCCAGGTCAAGGGCCAAAAGTAGTTCAATAACTCTTTGATTTTGGTAGCACAACTCTCGTAGCAGTCTGCTTGCATTTCCTGAGAGTGAAAATATGCTTCGCTGTCCTTAGATCTGCGTGTAACCTATCGGTAACCATTTCAGGGCTATATCTGGGCTATATCTATGCATGTTGATAAGATAGCTCTGCCTTATCAGCGGCCAGCCAGCATGCGTTATTCTATATTTATGTCCATATTCGTTACGCCTCTGCAGATTTACTGGGCGTAACGAAGAGTTGCAATCGAACTTGCTGTCTGTTTCCTCTTTTGTGTTTGATGTCGCAACACTCTAACTCTGACGTCAAACATACGATTATGGGCGTTACTCGTATTTGTCTAACAACTTAAGCAATTTAAGCATGCAAAATAACGGCACTGACTCGCAGTAAAGGTTAAAGTTGGTGTGACAATTTTCGAGTTTACACGTTTCTAATTGAGGTCCTACACAGTTGCCAAAAACTCGACCACGGCAACCAATTTTATTATTGATGGCTGGGAATTGAAGGGAGTGGTTTACGGGGTTGGTTGGTGGGTTGGCGGGTGGGTTGGAGCTCCGAGGGCGGAGACAGCTTCGGCGTCGATGGCGAGACAGCTTGTCACTGTCTTCGTCCGTGGAATGGGTCTTGTCCGGGGCTAAAGTTTCATCTTTTAACACCCAGATCTGCGGGAGCTCGCACTTTGAGATTTTAATTGTGTCGCATGCAACAAAGTAAACCTTTCGAAAATCCGTTGATTAAAGTTGGTGGCATACATGCTGTCTTGTCTGCTATATGCTATATACTGTATGCTATATACTGGAAAGTTTTGATTTACTTTGGTGTGGGCTTTGGTGTGGACGGGAGTGAAGCGTCTGCCTGTCTCTCTGTCTCTCTGTCTGTCTGTCTGTCCGTCTATCTTGTGGGTGGTGCATTTGTTTGGTCGCCTTTGACAGGTGCTCTCTTAGGTTCTGCTTTTTATAAAGCTTGTTTTTCCTTTCCACAGCGCTCGGCTTTCCTCGAGTGTACATATGTTTTTGCGCAGTTTCCTTTGTCCGCAGCTGTCTGCACTTTGTCCCGACGATAGCTCTGTTCTGTTGGCTTAATTGGAGCTGCGAGCTGTGAGCTGCGCTTCGAAATCAGCATATGGAAATGGAAATGCTTTACCCCCCCCTCACAAATAATCCTCTTGGCAAGCATCTGGTATTGTTTCTCAATTCGTAACCATTTAAATAACCCAACTATTAACTTATGACCAGCTGTTCCGAGCCTATAAAATCACTATAAAGCCACCTGAATGACCCATAACTGCAGCTTCGGCTGGCACAGTGCATAATGCCCTGCAGTTTCCTATAAAAGCCTGCAACGAGACATTTGTTAATTAGTTTTTGGATTTAATCTCGCAATGCACTTTCTGCTGATATTGGCACTCTTTGGTCTAGTTCTCCTCGGTTCGGTGCCCGTCCGCAGTGAGTCGGAGGACTTCTACATTGAGGAGTTGCTGCGTTCCATCCTTCCCGCTGGAAATGACACTAGTGGCATTGAAGGGGAGTCCGATTACTTTGACATACCGTTGGATACATCTGAAATGGACTACTATGCTTAATGGACACGGAACAAATACCATGGATATACCTATGTATTGGTGCAAAGTTGTTCAATTAGAAACGTATTTCCATTTAGATCTTAGCAAATGGCGATAATAAAAGCTGTGTAACAAAAATCTGCAAATATTTGGTGTCATCGTAGAGACTTCCAAATGAATATAACCCGTTCGCAATATTTTTCTCTCAATTCTCAGCGAAACGAAACGAAAGCTGAGAATACTCATGCTAAATGTGTATGTACATATTTTTGAAACAATAGAACAGTTGGGAACACCAAACAACAATAGATACACATTCAATATACCCGCTAATGACAACTATTCAAGAAAATCTGTCTCCAATCCCCTTGCACCTGTGCCTTTGTGCCTTTGTGCCTTTGCCTCTCCCTTCGATCCAACTACGCAAATATGAAAATTTGAAAATATGAAACTACGCAAACGCGTCTTAACATTTTTGCACGGATTCTCAAGGCCCCGGGCCTTTGGCCTGCCCAAAAAAAGTTCAAGACAAAAAACTTCAATCAACTTATTTGCTTCAATATTTGAGCTGATCAATTTGGCAGCCACAGGGGAAGCGGAGCGCTATAAAAGCCCCAGTCTGGACCCATGAAATGCCAGTTGAAAGAACTTGCTCGTTGTCAAAATGCGTTTCTTCGTCACCGTCACCCTGTTGTGTGCCGTCCTGGTGGCATCGGCCTCTGGCCAGGCCTCTGTGCGGGGAAGACCAGCACGTTCCGCTCAAATTAAGCTGGCGGTGCAGCCATTCGAGCCGTTGGAGACGTTGGAGACGTTGGAGTTGGAGCCACAGTTGGCGGTGGAGCCGCTGGCCGTTGAGCCAACTCTGTTGATCAAGAATCCCGGAATTGTTCCGGCAGTTCTGCCCATTGCGGACACCAAGGACTTCCGTCCCCAGCCATCGGCGGGCAAGCGTCGCATCATGCCCTTCGGCGCCTATCCCCGCTACTGGCCCGACTATGTTGCACCTACCGATAGCTGGTACGGCGGCTGGAATTCAGGTCCTCGCTACTGGAATGGCCCTCGCTCCTGGATGGGCTATCCTCGCTCGGCTCCCTATTGGCCCAGACGCAGGCTGTTGAAGCCCGTGGCCAGCACCATCCCTGTGCCTGATGTTGCCAATGTGGACGCTGTGGCCGTCGATGATGGTATCGTCTCCGATGTTGTTCCCGTTCCCATTCCCATTCCCGAAATTGCTATCATTCCCGAGGAGCCAGCCATTGCTGATGAAGCTGTTCCTTCTGAGGAGCTGGCTGATCCCGTCATGTCTGCCCAGGTGATCAGCTAAATTTGTTTTTAAAAATAAATTTAACAGAAGCAAAGCTTATGGAAGAGGAAATGCATGGGAGGGAGGGGAAGCTATAAAATAATTACTGGTCCGAAAAAAAGCGATCTCTCTTTAATATATAAAAAAGTGAGCGAAGCGAGTGAGCCGAGGGTGGATGCATGAACGAAGCGAGTGAGCCGACAGCTTTTAAATTTAAAAAGCTTTCCATGAAATCAGGAAAAAGGTAATTGTTTCAAACACTTTTTTAATTATCAGTTTGGAATTGCAATATAAAATATGATATATACATTTATGGTTCCCCAAAGCCCAGAGCAGAACGACCGATGTGCTATCTTATCGAGGTTTGTATTGAATATGCTATTTGTGGCATTGAGTAGAGAGCAAACACGGAACTCAGTCGGGCGTTAAAGGTGCTAAATGAATGGCCAGGCCAGGCCAGAATGCTCTGACCAGCACCAGCACCAGCAGCAGCAACCCCAACCCCAACCCCAACCACAATCCGAACCCAAACCCGAACCAGCACACAATCTTCCATATGGCGCAATATTGAAATATCCAATCAAAATGTTAATTCGAGGATAGAGAAAGCGAAGAAAGAATAGAAATCGAGGAGCATGTTTTCGTACACTTTACGGTTGTATTGGTGGCATTGTTCATTGTTCAAAATGTTCGTTCAATCGTCCAAGTTTTAATCAATCAAATCACGAATCACAGAATCACAGGTTCAATTTTCATCAAAATTGAATGGGAATTTATGCAAATAACTCGGGTAGCTATTTATAGCGTGAGAGATGGTTTTCAGAGAGAGAGAGAGAGAGAGAGAGAGACCCTTTTCGGCACTTGTTGATTCATTTAATACCACTCTGATGAGGCCTGATAACGGAAAAGGTTACTAAACGAGTATTCCTCCCAGTACTCTGCCCTGTTTTTGTTTTTGCTTTATTTTTATTCATGTTCTATGCACAAAAGTGGAGCATATTGAGGGACAATCTATGCTGGTTCTGGGCTGGAGGCTCGGAGGGAGGGGAGGGGGAGTCGTGCTTTCTGCTGCTTGGTTATTTTTAGGGTTTTCGGGATAGCTGGGATCTGGCGCCAGCGCTAGCGGACCACTCCCTCCGCCCACGCCACACGAGCGCAGCGCTTTCACACCAAAAGCTTTGGTCTATGCAAATGAATGTTGATGAAAGTTTCTAGGAAATGTGTAGGAAAATACGAGTAGCTCACACACTCACACTTATACATAGACATAGCCATAGACATAGACATATGGATGTATGTAGTACTTACTCTCCAATAGACCATTGACTTGTGTGTTATGGCTGGCCTAATAAGCTGAATGTAATGAATAAACATCATCGGATAGTGTGAGTAGCCCAAAGCGTGTTGTTAGCCCCCAATAATTCCCTTGCACATGACAGCATATGTGGACACCACACTGAGAGAAATGATTGGGTAGGGAAGGATTGAGCACATCGTTAATATTCGTTGCACTCCATCTATTTTTCTGTGTGCTCCCTTTGGGCGATATCTTGACACTCACATGACTTGATGAGAGCTCAAGCTCAGCCATCACCATCATTGACATAACAATTGCAAGCACTTCCGTTTCCACATGAACAGCCACAGATGGTAAGTATGTGTGCGTGTGCTTGGGCGTGTGCGTGTATATCCTTACAGGATCCTGGGCAATGGTTGTGGGCTGAAAGCAAACAGAAATTAGCGTCCATCGTCGAATAAAATGCTTGTCCAGCCGAGGAAATGAATGGCATTCAGGGTGTACTTTTCAGGCATGGCTTTAGCGATCAAAGACGAAGGTTTTAAGCAATAAAAATAATAGAAATCTACAATGGAAATCTTTTCGCTTAGTCAGGGAATGCTAAGATAAAGAAAGCTGTCTCCGCTGTCCCCCACCACTCCACCACCCCTCTGCCCCAACATGCCACTGACGTTGACCGTCGGCAAGCACTCCCCTCCCCACCCCACCCCCTTTGTTCCAACAGAGTGCCCGCAAAATAAACAAATAATAATTTAAAGCCAACGCATTGAGGGGCTCCGAGTCCTGGTCCTGGTCCGGGCATCGTTGTCTAGCTCCCCCGGGGGACGCGACAAAGTTTTCTAATGTTTTTGTTGTATGCAAATTAACAGACATGGGGGAGGGGGAGGGGGAGGGCGGGGGGGCTGGGCTCCCCAGACTAGACTCTGGAAAATCTAACAAAACATGTCTGTCCGTTCTGTCAACAATAATTATAGGAATTGCGAATTCCGAATTGCGCTCTTTTGTCCAGAGTGAAATTTGCTGTTTGGCCACTTCTGTGGAAGAGCAGCTGGAAGCGGCTTGATTGGTATATTCATTCCATGGCATAGTTCTTCTGCTGCTGCTGCTGCGATTGCCCCATTCGATAATTGCATTAAATTGTGGGTGCCATCGAGGGAATTACTTTAATTGGCATCAACCAGACCACACCAGAGCACACCAGGCAAAGGCCAGAGACAGAGGCAGAGACAGAGACAGTGCCAGAGTCGATCGGGGTCAGTAGAGCGGTGTGGAGGACAATGTTAGCTGGGCCAAAATCGATAGCAATCAAAGTCAGCCAGCCAAATTGATATGAACCCCGAATGCTGCCTCAGAGTGCAAAAATGTCACAGTCAAGTGGGTTCAAGTGTAATGGACATGAACATGTGCCATAATGGTGGTCGCTCTGTTTACCATATACACATACACATACACATATGTATATGTATATGTCTTTGGGACTAAGTAAACGACGGAAATGGCAGCTTCCTATTGCTCTGCTGGCCTCTTCGTCTTCTGCTCTGGATCCGGATCCTTCAGAGGATTCCATAACAATAAAACAGCGTCCAAGCGTCCAGCGTTCAAATGAATGCAATTTTTTTACATTATTTTTGCCATTCTGTTATTCTATTATTTTCTATTACACTTGCATTCCCCCCAGACACTGACACCACATCAATGGTGGGTGGGTGGTTGGGTGGTTGGGTGGGGTGTGTTGGCTTTTCTTGAGAATTGTTTGGAAATTTAATGAGCGGTAGGTTCATCCTTCAGTGCCTTCCAGGGGCTGACATTTGAGGGAGAGAAAAGCAGCAATTAGGCAACATGGCGGAAGAAAATAAGGCCAATTAGGCCAGGTTGGCCATACATTTCCCTAGCTCCTAAAGGGGGCGGCAGGGGGGGGGAGGGGGTGGCCAAGGCAGCCGCCTTCAATGACAACTTATTTATAGCGCGCTGTGGTGCTACAATTTCAGCTGCTGGCACTGGCACTGGCACTGGCACGAGGCGAAGTTGAATCAAATTATGATTAAGTCCTTACGGACGCCTGTCAGGGGAATGCGTCCGTGAATATCTCTTACTCTCTCTCTTCCTCTCTCGCCCCGAGAGCGTGTGTGTGGGACATTGATTGGCATTGAGCTGTGGGTGGCATAGGCAAATTGGGACAGCTATAGAGTTGAACGCATGTGGCTGCGATGCCATTTAGGCGAGGCACCATACCACCCGCCACCCACCACCCACCAGCCGCCAAACGACCTCAGCAACCCATGTCCGAACTGTGACCAACTAATCCCATTCTCAGCATTAAAAATTACCAGCACGCGCCGCCCTCTAATGCCATCGCCTTTGTTCGACAGGCACCTGATTGCTGATTGCTGTCGTCCCTCCAACTGTCGACGCTTTTCGCTGGTAACTGATGAACCATGGTAACTGGTGACTTTTCTCTTCCTTTTCCTTTCTTTCATTTCCCCAACTGTTTTTCAATTGCACACAACTTGGCAGTGGCCATGCTCTTCCTTGGGCTGTCCCCGAGGAAGCGGGGCCAGCCACCCGAGGGATGTGCAGCGGGAGAGAATAAACGGATTTTATTTCTCATCCATGCCACCACATGGGTGGTGCCACCGCATGGAACGTAGCAGGGCCCGCAGGTGGCAAGCACCTGTAAGAGATTGAAACTTATACTGTTTCATATGGCTTTCATCTATAAATTATGCTTCACCCAATAGGAATAACGCCTTGGCTCTACAGTATAGGTACATATAAGATCTTTATTTGTCAATGATCCCAAAAATATGTAATGATAAATTCAAAGTTTGTGTGGGTTTGATTGAATTAACTATTGTCTGGATGGTTGATCTCCAGCGATCCGAAATATACTCCGAAGTTAGTTGGTTTTCTCGGCGGGCAATTCGCTTTCGGTTTCATCCAATTCTTTGTCAGCGGCCTCTTCTTCGGGATCGACCTCTTCATCCAGCGATTCATTCACATCCTCCTGGTCAGATCCCTCTTCATCTTCATCTTCAGCCTCATCCTCTTCCTCATCCTCATCAGCTTCTTCATCGAGCTCATCCTCAGCCTCCGCTGAACTGGCATCGCTAAAGGAATGATCCTCATCAGATACGTCCTCTTCGATGATGTCCTCAACAGTTTCATCCTCATTCAGATCAAAGGCAAAATCATTCGCGTCATAAGCGTTGTTGTGCTCCAGCTCTTCAACGATTTCGCCATCCACAGATGGAACCATGCGCCAGTAGCCACCGTAGCCAGGACCCCAGTTACCCCAGTTGCCAGGGTAGTGGGGACGATGCGGCTCCACTGGAGACGGATTGACGTTGGCACTCGCTGAAGACACTCCCGACACGATCAGGGTATTGTTGCCGAAGCGGACGGTGGAATTCTGAGAGGCCAAGCCTCTAAGAATGTTCTCCAGCCAGGCCAGATCACCGCGAGTCAATTGGGGAGCTGCACTGCCGTAGGCCAGGATGCCTGCAAGGATTACAACTGCGAGTGCTAGGGAGCGCATGATTGCTGATTGATTGATGCTGATGGATTGATCGATTACTGAGTGCAACGGAAACTGTAATTTCTGTCTCGTTTAACTCCGGTTTTATACCTTTGATGTACTTCAAAAGTAGTCCGATTGATTGGGTAAACCACTTGGGTTACAATACGCAAACAGTCATCAAGGTTCTACCGTTTTCTGGCACATTTCGAGCTTAGGCTGAAAACAAAATGTATATGTTTTTACTTTTACCCCCCTGCCCCCTGCCCCCCGCCCCCTCCCCAAAAAAGCATAAAACCCATAAAACCCAGAGTAATATCAATTGTACAAATATAACCAAAATTCGAGGAATGGAACCAAGCGTGTACTAGTAATGTAATAATAATAAACATATTTATGAATCATGTACAGTGAAATGTCTTTGCGGTGGATACGCAGAGACGGAAACGGATCTCTAAACTAGCTCTGATCCAGTGAGAATATAGCTCTATAAAAAATACCTGCAATAGGTGAGAGTGATTGCAATTAACTGATGATTATATATTATACATTCCTCTAAAGATTGTAGCACCCATAGGACCAAACACTGGACCGTCAGGCTTGCAGTGCAGGGTTGGTGTTTGTTTCAGTGTTCAATCAAAGAATGATTCTACCTATCAGAGTTCTACTGTGGTTATCCGATCCACACATGATCTAGAGCTCTAGCTGCTAAATATTTGCACTAAGCTTGTTTGAATTTTTGGCTGAAATCCAAGGCAACAGCTGCTCCAGTGCAAACAGACACTCGCACCCCCGTTCCATTCTTGGCTCTTGCCAATTTGCGATTCGGCTATAAAAAGGCAATCAAATTGGGGACTTCAAATTAGTCAGAGACTAACCCAAACCAGACAATGCGTACCACTTTGTTGCTTGCCCTCTTCGGATTTGTGCTGCTGGCCACCGTTTCGGCCCAGCCAATCGATATTGATGACATCGAGGAGGACCAGAATGTAGAGCAGCTCGACGACGATGCGGATGATAGCCAAGATGAGGAGGACCAGGAGTCCCAAGAGCAGGATGAGCAAGATTCAGAGGGAAAAGACAATGATGATGATAATGATGATGATGATAGTGATGATGATGATGACAGCGATAACAGCGAACAGAAAAACAAAGATCAAGACTAACTTGAATGGAAATTTACACGGACACAGCTACACTATCTAATTGTTTAACTTTCTACATGCATATTTCGTTGGCAGTTTGAACAACTGTTCACACAGAGACAGCCAAGCCTACAGTCACGCACACATACACACACACACACACACACCAAGACAATAAGCCACGCCAAGGGGTTTGTTGTTTAAATTAAACAAATAAATTTCTGGTTAAATGGGAATATTACCAGCTCTTCTTACTCTCTTGAAAGGCATGTGTGTCCTATAACTGGACAGAAACGACCAGATCACTCCGACCCCAAATAATATTTGTTAATTCTTGATAAGCATCTCGCTTTTTGCGAGTCAACACGTATATTTTCACATATTTTTGCTGCGCTTGTGTGCGTAGGTGAACAGTGTATTGGTGCAGCAGCAGCAGCAGCAGCAGCGCATTTTTCTTTGCACATGCACTGTGCATAAGACGCTGCCGGGCCCTGATCTCTATTTTGCTTAAATTTGTGTAAGAATATGCAGATTTCATTAGAATCTGATAGTTTTACCATATGGCCTCCTCCACTCTAACGAAATATTGACATCTGGGGTCTTATATGTACTTATCTTATACCTAATCTTTTATTTGTATGCCTACGAGAATATCAAGTGAAGTGCATTTCAAAAAACCATTTTCTACATTAAATTAATAAGGAAATAATTGTGGGTTTTACTGAAAGTGTACTCGTATCTAGTAATTCTTTGAACCAAATTAGTTACTACGATTATCGTTCAGAAAGTAAAGGTTTTTTTCTTCAATGTTGATTAATACATCGCTCAGTGTGCGAATATGTCAGATAAGTCGATTGATTCGGCCATACAATTAGTGAATGCAACGGTGATTGCACAGCTTGCATTGAAGAATTTGCTCAATGATTAAATGTGGCAGTGCAATGTAATGAAAATAATGGTGGAAAGTTGTGGCTACTTATAAAAGCGCAGTCGCCCTGTCATTTGAATTTAGTGTCTATCTGACAGTTAAATTAAAAGATGCGAGCTGTGATATTTATCGGCCTGGTGGCTCTTCTGGCTATGGCCTATGTGACAGCACATCCCACGCTCGCCATCGCCCGCTTTCCTCCTCTCCTTGAGGGCGACGTTGATGGTGGTTTCGACGCTCCATGGGTCTGGCCTAGATGGGGTGGCATCGGACCAGCTATAATTAAACCACGTCCCACCGAGACATACTCGGAATCCTGAAGCTGGACTGTGGATCACCACCACTTTTCCACCTCTCAACAGGCAATAAACAACACGTCATTGAAAAGACGTCTGTAAAAGTTTCCAGTCAAACAATTGTTCAAATACAAATTTGCGTAAAACCCGATTTTGGTAATACTCAGCCCATTCTCATTTTGGCAAAGCTCGCGAGACTCTTCCTATAAAAAGCTGGGGGCCCATTGAAATTGCAAAGCAGTTCTCCACTCAACTTCTTAACTTAAAGTCCAAAATGCGTTCCCTGTTGGTTTTAGCACTGTTGGCCTTCCTGGCTGTTGGCTTTGTGGCTGCCCGTCCAGCAGAGGACGAGCAAACCGCTGGCATAGCAAACAGCGCTGATGAGGAGGAGTCCACCGATGACGTGGATACAGAGACAGTGAGCAATGGAGAAGCTGACGAAGAGAGCCAGGACGGTGATGATGTTGAAGACGAAGATGATGATAATGAGGAGGATGACGACGACAACATTGAAGGATCAGGAGACGCAGAGGCAGAGGCAGCCACAGTTCCGGCTCCCAAGAAGCCAAGTCCCCCATTTTGGTCCAAGTTCGGAGGTCATGGTCCAGTTCTGATCCATGCCAGGCCTCGCTTCCTCGCCGTAGCTTAAATGTTGTACTCGATCACTCCACAACGATATCTCTGAAGTTCTATGAATAAAGCAAAAACGCAGTTTCGAAAGTAAAATTGCTTTAAAAACACTTGTTTTTACTCTAAAGCGAAACAGTCTTAACTGGAACGCTAATGACATGCGTGTGTGGTTTTTTCTAACGTTATTCGGATGCTTGGGGTTTGCTTTGATCTCTGCGAAACCTCTGGAGGACGCTAACGACATCAAAACAAAGGTTCAGGAGGTGAACATGGGAAGAACGGCCACTCAGGAAGACAGTGAGAAGGCAGACGAAGACACTTATTTAACGATCGATCCTAGGGCTGAAGATGCTCATGATGAGGACATACTCGAAGAAGTTATGGACGATGAAGATGAAGCTGGTGGTGAAGGGAAAGTTTACTATATAGAAGTGGAGGACGATGAAAGTGATGATACAACTATCGATAGGCCCATCGACGAGGAACCAATAAACTTTCTTAAATACCCAGTAGACGAAGACAAACGCGACTACACGCCATATCCCCGCTTTGCCATCCTTAAAAATGGATTCGTGAATCATGTCAACCTAGACTTTTAACATAACATAACATACATAAAACAGAACAGAATTAGAGATTCTTTGAAGTTGGGAAATTCCCAAACTGAAGTTTACACAGTTGTGGCCAATAACAATGACAATAAAAATAGCTCGGTGCGTTGTCGGCTTTTAAATGTGTTTTTCTGTTTTTCATCATATTAGTGTTCTTAAGCTCGCTCGGAGAAGTTTCCATTTTACTAAACAAGATGCGTCTTACCATTGCTGCTCTGCTGGCTCTGGCGCTGGTGACCCTATTGTTGTTTGTCGGGGTCACCACCGCTTCGCAGTCGTCTTCATGTGAGAGTGTGGAGATCTTGGAGAACTACAGCTGCCGGGAGACCAAAGAGAAACCCACGAAAAGAAAGACTTTTCGATTTGCCATTTAAAAAGAGATTGTACATTTTTTTGCTGGCATTTAATTTGTCTAAATAAAAACCGAAAACTGGTTAGATATCACCACGATTTCATATATTGGTTGGAAAAATGTACACAAGAAATTTATTTATAGAAGATTTGTAACACTCACAATTAAATCCGCAGTTGCTATTATTATATTTATATATTTACCTCTCAACTAATTCCAGCGACAAGGACACACCGTCAAAATGGTTATGGTTAGTTCTGCTGTCCTAGGCGCTGCCGCCGGCACCGGCCTGGCCCTTCTCCTCGCCGTCACCATCGTTATGTATCGCTATTATCTGCTGCGTAGGCGTGGCAAGGAGTGGGAGGAGCTGGATCGTTGGGAAGAGACGCGCATCATGCGAAAGCTGCAGATGAAGGTAAGCGGAGTGTTTGACATTGATACGCCTCTCTAGTGCTTGGCACAGCGTGGGGGTTGGGTTGGGTTGGGTTGGTTGGGCTGCCGTCGTCGCTGGCTGCCACAAATTATGCAAGCAGCTCTGACTTGAACAGGCCAGGCCAGTAACAGAACACTTGAAGAAATTTTATGCAGCTGCAAATATTAATTATAATATTTTCTAATAATGGTACAAGGAGCTTCTTTTGCTGTATCGGAATTCATTTTTTTCAGTTTAAGGCAAGATACGTTTTACATTCCCATCACTTTGCTTGGTATGGTCTATAAATAAGTATTTCTCTCTGCAGGAAGCAATGCAGGTTTGCAAACATTCCAGCATTTTGATAAAAAAGTCGAGATAAAGTCGAGACATTGTCGGAAGCAATTGCCTTTTTCTGAGCATTTTGTTTTTACGTTTTCTACTACGAGATAGAATTGATTTTGATAATGTCCAGCGTAGTTGGCGTGGATGGATGTATTGCTAGATGCTATCTGGCTCTTCCCACAGACACGTGGTTGCCTTTGCTGGAGTACAGTTGTAGGTGCAAACAATAACGTTTTAATGTAATGTAATATTAGTAGCTCCGATGTGTGTATGTATAAAGATTACAAATATCGCGAATTTTTCGTATATGCTTGCAGAAATTTGTTAATTTCTTAATTAAATGAACTCCCTTAATTTATGTACATTTTGAGAGGGCTCACTAGGCGCCTTCACGATGCTGCGTGTAACTTTGGAACTAACAATTTTACAAGTAAAAGTACACGTAAAATACGTACAAATGTAGATGCTTTGTACACGTAGTAAACATGTCAAATGGAGAATAGTCATGTATCTATCATTTTGTTTTTGCGCAGCGCAGCCATTTTGAATCGTCGAAAATCATAACAACCACAAAAGATACAAATGTATCTTTGATGCTGCTGGGAGCTGTTATATGTAACTGAACGAATAGCTCAACCATATCATTGAAGCCGTATCAAAATCGGTTTCATTATGAATAATGAAATTCAGCAGCTGGGGGGGTTGAACGTTTAGACCTAGCCCAACGCGTGCTGGCGCGGAGAGAGAAGAGGGTCAGTGAAGCGTTTTATGATTGTAAATTCTGTTTTTATTAACTGGCTCTGGTCGTTGACAGCGGGGTAAGTGCAAGGGTGAGGGTAAGGGTATGAGTATGAGTATGAATATGGGTAAGGGTAAGTGGCGGCCATAAGGGTGCGAAGCGTTTCTGGTTTTGTTTGTTGTTTATTATATAATTTGATTAGACGTTAAGTGTTTAAGTGTTTCTCTCTTTTTTTTTGTATGTGGAGCGGTTTGCAGGAGCGGTTTCTGATATTCCACTCGTTAGACTCTTCTCCTCCCCCATCTATGTACATGCACACCCCAGCAGGCCCCTCAACATAGCCACAATATTGACCACAACAAAACAAAACTCTTCGAGTGTCCTTGATTAATAGCATTGCCCCTGTCCCTGTCCCTGTCTGTGTCCAGCGCGGCCTTGACCATCAAATACCATCAGCCATACATATGTACATACATATAAAAAAGAAACCTATAAACATCCATTTAAGGGTATATGCTTTGATTGTGTTCTCTCTCTCTCTAAGAAAGAGGAGTACCTGAGTGTCTTCGTCGCAGGACAAAACAAACAAAACTGCATATCACTGCAAGTGCGGATCGTGTGTGGGTCCTTTGTTAGATGTCCCTTGTCCTTTGTACTTGAACACTGACTTTTCATTCATGAACACAAAACTCGACAAAAAGATATGAGAAAGAAAAAGTTCCCATTGTTTTTGGTTTATATTTTTGGAACATTTTGCGGTAAAGTACTTTGATATAGTTTTTCTATACACCAAAATATTGTATCCCGATAGAAGAGTACTTTCTCTGGACCCTGGGGTCTATTTATTCAGCAACACGCAGACTGAAAACCAGAAACAACCTCAAAGCTCATTCGTACATTATTCATGGGTAAATATGAGTGTGGTACCCGTACTCGTATCATATACATATGTGAAACAACTTCAGATATAATGAATATAATGAAGTCATATTTGTTATATCAACAACAGAAATGCTTGGATAAACAAACCCTCGACTGCACACCATAAGCATAAGCATAAGTAGCAACAATGGCAACTATAACAATCAGTCAAATGCAAATGTCACAACCAATTAATGTCAATAAATGATTAACCCAATCTCTAGCCGTTTCAACCCGTCTCGACTCGGCTCGGCTCGATCTCCCCTTGACTGGGACGGGACTCCCGGTGGTGGTTTCTCTGCCTTTCCCCCTGAAGCACCACCATGCCACACCACCCTTCCTTCCGATGGAGAAATCCGGTTGGAAGTACATACATATTCCCTTCTCCTCGGAGGGGATAAAACATTTTGTTATGCTTTCATTTGTTCAGCGTTTAGTCGAGTTTTGTTCACAATTAAAATGAAATTTCTACCGATGCGAGTTTAAAGAAAACTCTGCTTATGCGCAGATCACAAACTTGTTATGTACATACATACATATGTATGTACATATCTGATAGATCATGCATGCGTATGCATATATGTATCGCAGAATATCAAAAACAATAACTAAGTCAATAGCACGATCCAATTCTCGAAAAAAGATAAAACGGAAAAACGGATAAATGGAAAATTGAAAAGAAATTTCTGGCCCAATCGAGCGTGAAATGGACAACAAACGGAAGTGGTCAATAAAGAAAATCTCAAGAGCATTCAGACAATTGTTAAAAGGCGGTTTGAAACTATTCGCTCTCTTGTTCTTTTCCTGCGCACGAGACCAACGCAAGGCCAAAAAGAAAGGCGTCCAATCCAAGGAATTTCGGCAAAAATATGAACCCAACAGCAGCTGCTGCTGCTCCTGATATTGGGCCAGAACCTGGTGCCAGTCCTTTTTTGCACAGCCCGCCAATTAAGCAGAAGCCAACAACTGTTAAAAAGTAGGCGAAAATTCGGATCGCCTACGTGGAGTTACCTACCGGTCACCCGTCACCCGTCCCCCGTCCCCCGTGCCCCGTACCCGAGCCGGGCCCAAAGACGCTGGACAACAATTAACGTCAGCAATTGTGATCGGTTTTATAGCCACTTAACATACGATCAACTGCTGGCAGGCCAATGACAATGTAGCACCCTTCAGGACAATGCAATGAAAAGGACAATTATAGGTAAATCCTTAAAGTCAGTTAACAAATGATAAAACTGCCGCCATAATTCTGTGTAATGTAACCCAAAAACAACACGATTTCTTCTATAGCATTGGTATTGGTATTGGAATGGTTCGAATGCCGTCGGCGGCGGCGTCGCTCTGTCTGGCCCAAACACACACACACACACACACACACACCGCTGCACAGACAATGGCTCGACGTGCGTCTCGAGTCTCGGATTTTCTTTGCTGCATGACCATCAATGAATGAAATAGAACTGAATGGACGACCTGGTTGATGCATGATCCTGGCATTGTTCGACCTTGCACAAGCAGAAGAATGAATCAATAAAATTACGCCAAGGCAAGGACTCAAAGGAGAGTTGGGTTTGGTTGACAATGCGCTAGGAGCAGGAGCAGGAGCAGGATCGGGACCAGGAGCAGGAGCAGGAGCGGGGGTACTGACAGTAGTGGCTGCAGAGTTATAGCACTCGACAGTGTCAGCCACTTGGGTCATAAGTTGCCATGAAATTGGCATTAAACGGTCGAGGGCTTGTCTTTTTCCATGGATTTAAAACAAATCGATTGGTAATACATACCATAGGTACATATGTACATACATGTGGTACCATTTGTAGTTCCTATATCTCATACATTTTACATATTAGACCTACAAATATTTCCAAAAACATTGCACCCGTTGACGGATCAACTAAAATCAAGCGAAATCAGCATACATATAGGGATATATACCCGTAGCCACTCGTAAAATAAACTTTTATGTGAAGGAATATTTTGGGATGATGTGGTTATAAAAAAAACCCCTCATTGGAGCAAAATTTAATGTAAAAACACATCTGAATCGATCAGTGCCATCTCTACGAGATGATATTGGAATTATCTCTCTAATCCGAAAAGGCAAGTATGAAACCCTTACGATCTGCCTTAAATGAAGTATTATTGTGAAATTGCAACTTTTACATGAGTAAAACTGTACAATCGAAAGACTAAAACTACTCCCCAAGTCGTCTACATTAAACCCACTTCTCGCAAATACAAGAAATGAAAACCCCCCGCCAGAGATATGTACAGAAATTCGAATATTATTTATATTCCAAGAGTAATTTGATCTAACTTAGACCGAACGAATTCAGTGCCGTTTAAAAAGCTCTTTGGCAGTTCTCAACTTTCAATTAAAATCGAGTCATAATACGAAAACGCAGTAGAAGATTCGTTCCAGCCAGAGGCGAGACACACTCACAGAAGCACACAAGGGTACGCATTTTGCCACGCACTCATACAGATACAAAGATACAGATACAAAGATACAGCTACAGCTAGAGCCAGCCAGCCAGCCAGCCAGAAGTATGCCTTCCATTGAGAACGATCTGACTGGAGACGGGGCTGGACGAGCCAATGGCGGAGCGTAAATGGCAACAGTTGCCGCTAAATGGTGACTTAATGGCTGAAGAGACACACAAACCACCCTCGAATTGCTCTTTAGGGGTGAGTGTCAGTGAGAGTGTGAGTGTGTGAGTGCGTGTGTGCGTGTGTGGAAAACAACCCCCAAGACACTGGGTCGCTCTACCTATATAAGATACGGATAGCGGTCCAGCAGCCAGACAGTCTCGTTCAGTCAGCGATCGTGCTCACTACCTCAGTCCAGGCTCAGTCCAAGCTCAAAAACCAAAACAAAAATGTCGCGCTCTTTCCTGATGGATTCCCTGCTCAGCGATATGCCGCCCCTAAGCAAGAAGAAGGAACCTTCCAGCTCCGCTAGTCAAGGAGCCAGTGCAGCAGCCGCCGCGGTGGCCGCGGCCGCCATGTTGCCCACCATCCCCATTCTGCCATATCCGGCCAGCTATGTGGGCAGCTACCTCTTCTCCCTGGGCATCCAGCAGCAGCAGCAACAGCATCAGGCCGCCATGGCAGCAGCAGCTGCCCTCCAGCAGCATCCCCATGCCCATGCCCATGCCAATGGCCATGGCCATTCAGGGACCAGTTCCGGCTCTAGCTCGCTCTATCATCCGTATGCCCAGCTCTTCGCCACCAAGAGGAAGTCCAGCGGGTTCAGTCAGTACGAGAACTGCTATCCATCGCCACCGCTCTCAGCCAACCCCAGCAGCAGCTCCCAGCAGATGCCTCTTCACTCGCTATATGGAGCAGCTCCGGGAGCGGCCTGCCCTCTGCCCCTCCCCGAACCAGGCAGCTTCTGCACATCCCCATCGGCGTCCTCGTCGGCTTCCCTGGATTACACCAACAACTTTGATGATCAGCCACAGGGGAAGCGCTTCAAGCACGAGTCCTCCTGCTCCCCCAACAGTTCCCCGCTGAAGTCCCCGGCCGTGCCATCGGACATCACGCCACTCATCAGCGACTACGCCGATTCGAGCAAACGGATTCGTACCGCCTTCACGAGCACCCAGCTATTGGAGCTTGAGCGGGAGTTCTCCCAGAATGCCTATCTGTCCCGGCTGCGTCGCATCGAGATCGCCAATCGGCTGCGCCTCTCCGAGAAGCAGGTTAAGATCTGGTTCCAGAATCGTCGTGTGAAGCAGAAGAAGGGCGGCTCCGAGAGTCCCACATTCAATCTTTCCACCAACTCCGGCTGCAGTCCCCAGACCTCGCCCCACGCCCCCAAAGTGTGCGAACTGAAGGTGGAAGCGTAATTCTGGGAGTGAGTCGAGAGCCGAGAGCCGAGATCCTCTTCCCGATTGTATAGTAGATCTAAAATTTTTTTGCGCAGGTTGTTAGCCCTAAATATCTTTTTTTTTCAAACATTTTTTTTATTTACAATAAGTAATGTTATTTATAATTACAATTAATAGGATCAGAAAGTTTCCAGTAAAACCTTCTACTACATAAAATAAATATCTTAAATCGAATAAATTAAATAACTATATATATCGTACGATATATTGTCTTACTTAATCAAAAACAGATCTTGAAAAATGTATCCAAAAGATACTCGTTGAAAAGTACAAACCTTTGGAGCAAT
The DNA here is from genome assembly GCA_008121215.1 of Drosophila athabasca. NCBI lineage: Eukaryota > Metazoa > Arthropoda > Insecta > Diptera > Drosophilidae > Drosophila > Drosophila athabasca. Next base: position 65,351,592 of record CM017796.1, on the reverse strand, counting down.
ACTGATTCAGTATTACTGCAGCTTGGTCTCAAATCTCAAAATACTATAGTATTCCTAGGTTTTCCTCAAAAATGTAGGTAATTTCAGCAATCTTGATGCCAGAGTGCATCTTCATGACCTCTCTGGAGGCCTCAAACTTCCAGTCAAAAGGATGAACCTTTTCAGATATTGGTGGTTGCGATGGAGCAGAGCAAGTACTCGTATTTCTATCTATAAGCAGAAACTCAGTAGAGACCCATCGTACTGCCGACTTTCACTGGAAATTCACTGGAGAGATTTCCATCGGCTATGCTGCTGCACAGCCAACAAATTTGTCAAAATTTGCTGGCTGTTCCTTTATTTCCTTGTCTTTAATCCACTCATTCAGAACATAGTGCTCAAAATATACAGACATATATGCCGGACCGGAAATTTGTCAGATTTAATTTTGCACACTTCTCAACGTTGTATTTTTCCTCTTTTTTTTGGCAAATAAAATGTGCAAAAATTGAGTTGCTTTGATGCTCGTTAAGTCGACAGGCCTGACAAATCGCTGGACAAGTCGTGTCTTTTGGGGAAAACTCATTTGAAAATCTGTCATAGGATGGTTGTTAGCAGGGCTTAGTGAGTGTTATAGGATGGCTGTTAGAGTATGCGGAACATGACGTTGACTGGAAGGGTATGACGGACATGTAGATCCACTGCATCGTTTGGTATCAATTGACGAGTTTCAGTTCGGAGATCTTTAATACTGCTCATGAAATCTTTCTTTGGATCTTTTTGTACTATCTGTACATATGTCATTATAGAACTGTTCGTTCTGAATAGCAGTGGATTTTGGAACTCTCAGTAGATTTTGGAACACTTTTCTACCACTTTTCTGTTTCTGTCCTCTGAACGCGAATCTGGCAATCGAAATATTTAAATTCAGACGCACGCGTAAATCAAATCACGGGCCGCTATATGTGATTAAAAAAATCCTACCTCATATCACTGTTAAATCATTCAAAAGAAAAACTGGAAATAGGTCCCAATTTCATATATAAATTCGCATTCGTATGAAACGAAGTGTCATTGAATTATCAGGAAACCCAGGAGAATTCCTCCTCTACCTCCCCCCAGTTGACGGATTTGCCAAGCTAGTAAGAATAGTTCTAAAAACGGGGCTTGTAAGGAACTCAGTGTCGGTCATAGGATAATTGCAGTCCATGCGGTCAATTGCATCAATGTTGCGGCTCATACAGATCTTGGGATTGTTTAGTCATTTCTTTGATAAGTTCTAGAAAAAGTCACGATTTATTTAAGACTACATATTTTACACAGCTTCCATGAATTCGTTCCGCAGAACATAAAAGATCTCAAAGCGGATTGTGTGGTCTGCTGATTGCAAGCCGCAATTTTGGCAACAAAGACATTTATTTTGCCAAATCATTGGAATTTTTAATTAATCACAGACATCATTTTGGGGTGGGGTGCGGCATTAGGCATTTCCCACGACACTTCAAATTGCACAAATTAATGATGCCAACTCAGCTCTGTTCTCCGGGCGATTCTTATCATTTCGGATAGTGCAGGCCATAGCAATACCATCCATAGCATCCAGCACAAGCACCGAGTGTGGTGACAAACCCAAAACGAATCAAGCGCATCAGAAACCTGCTCAAAGAACTCTCATTCAGAATTCATTCAACACTGGACAATTATTCAATGAATGCGAACAAAACTGCAAGGACCTGGAACTGGGACTAACTGGGACTCTCATTGTGCCATCCCAAGGGGTGCGGTGCTAATAAACGCAATTGCACCTACGCCCCTCTGGGCCATCGTTGGGAACGGGAATGGGAATGAGAATGGCCCAGTCGGCGGTTTTAGGCGGAATTTCGGTATTCTATTCTATTCTGTTTGCACTCCTTGAAAATTGCCCTCCTGCTCGTACCTGATCCCTTGCCTCGGATCGTTATCTACTGGAGTTCCTTGTGTTAGTTTGTGTCCTCAAGTGTGCGCCTCTTCCACTTGAGCTGAAGAGCCTCTCAGCTTCCCGACCTCTTGAGTCTCAAGTACTGCAACAGCAGGTAGGCGGACTCCTTGACTCCACACTTGAAGATTTTTCTGTGCAAACTGTTTCGAGGAGTGTTGCAAAAATTGGTTGTTTTTTTTTTTTTTAATTTGTTACGTTGTTTGTCGATCGTTATCGGGAGGATTTGATTTTATTGCTCCGAAATTGGAGACTGAGAAATTTAGAGCTGAGAATAGATAGGGCATAGATTACGAAATGATGATTAGACATCAGACATTATAATACAAGTATAAGCAATTACATAAATATTTATGCCTACAAGTCAAGTAAATCTTTGGGATAAACGATTAATGTCATCTGTTTGGAGGACAACCAAAGGAAACACAATTTAGTACAGATAAGAAATCTCTAAATAATATCACTCTAAAAGTCAACTCTGTTTTCCATTTCTAACAACAAACCTACCTACAAATGAATTTGCATATTGTAAATCAGCTACACGTCCCATCCCACTCCCACTCCCACTATGTACATCCCACTCTTTGAAACACCTTTGGCCAGATGTCTCATATATTTCTTGAGTACTTTCCATGTCCCGCTGTTTTTTTTTTTTGTAGAATCCATACTGTGCTAACAGACAATTTATGAATGAATAGAGACTCAAGTGCAGAAACTCTTCAGTTTAAAGTGTATGCGCCCATCGGGATCGGGCTCGGGATCGGGCTCGGGAACTGGATGGACACTCCTTATGAATGAATGCGCAGCATTGCCTGCGTCAAGGCTGAGAAATTCCTTTCTACCTTTTGGCTCTGTTAAAAGATCATTAGGTAGAGGGAAATTCCATTGAAAATTCCACTGAATGGATAGAGAAATTTGTCAGGTGCTCACTTCTGGATGCTCGTCTAGACAGCCTGTCGCCGTCGCCGTCGCGACGCATCGCTGGGGAAATCCCTGGGCCACCTGTGGTGCAACGGTTGTGGTATCAAGTGTACGGTACGGAGTATAGGAGTATCTGAATACGTCAAGTATTTGTGTACTACCTCCGTTTAAGGAGTTTACTACATGAGTTTTGTGAAGCTTTGAAAAGTTGTTCCATAAAGCTCGTTCGTGGGTGAAGCTTTATGGCGTGAAAGCACCTTTTTGTTACAGCTTTAAAGCTATAAGTTTTGTCATCTTAGGGGTTGCATTGAGTTCCTGTGGGCGTAAATGAAGTTGGGGGTAAATCTGAGCCCCCAAAGCCTTTAAATCTGTTCAGCTTTTGAAATGAATAAATTAACTGTATGTAAATGTATTTTGTGGCTGGTCAAGCTAAGGTAAACATCACGAAAATGAGTTTTCCACTGAAATAATGATATGATGTTATTTTTGCACTATTTGAGTTCGAAGGAAATGGGGTTGTTTAATTCTTAGACTGACCTATATTATACACATACATATGTACATACATATGTATGTATTGATGTATTTATGGAATTCCTTTGTTACAATCTTGGTGGAAAACCCCACTATATGTTCTGGTCACGCAATCAAGGACAGGCCATAAGGGATATGTGGTTGACCTATTAAATAGCTCCACCACAACATAAATACATATGTGTACCATCGGAGGGTGCTGCCTTGATTTTGGGTCGAAGGGATTTCAGCATTCTGGAAAGTAAACTTTTTTGAGTAACAGTAAAATGGGACTTTTTCTTTCAGCAATTATCCGTCTATCTAAGATTTCAATTTAGCTAGAATCCCGTTGTCAGTGCCGTACCGCCTCCCTCTACAACGCCTAGACATTCTCACCTCCATTTGATGGGTTACCTTGAAAGTTAAGCCAGCACGTCATCGTCCTTGGGCCACTCTGCCACTGCGTATTGAATTTAATGAACTTTTTTTAAGAGTTCTTGGCTCATCCGCACATTTACTTGGCTGGGATCCCTTGGCTTGGTTCGGAATGATGGAGCCATTTCTGTGGCGCCCCACGGACGTCGATTGGCGCCTGTTTCAAATGAGTTTTGTCGCTTCGTTATGCAACTGGTGACAGAATGAACTACTCATACGACAAAAAAGTAAATAGGAGCTAGTCGAATTGAGGTATCTGTTGTTTCCATCACAGGACAATATAGCTATGACCGAGGTGATGATAGTATACTATACTATACATACTAGTGTACAAATCAACTAAAATATATGCAAATTATTTTAGTGTGTGTGTGTATCGAATTCAGATGATATGTAGAATCCATTGACATCATACACATTCGAGTGAAGTGGCACGTGGCCAGATTCCAATTATATAAAGAGCTTAAAAACACACCGCACAAAACAATCTGATGCGAGTATCTGCATTAAAGCAGTTCAATTTAAGCTATGTATTTAATTTGGCCCGACCCGGCCCGGCTCGGCACGGCCCGGCCCGGCCCGAATGAAAAGTAAACAAAGAAAAAGTTTACACAGACACGCAGTCGGGCCTATGAGTGAATGAACTTTTTGATTGAAGGATGGAATGGAACGAGATGCGATGAGATGCCATGAAAATTCTTACGGTAAAGCATACATACATACATACGTACTTTACGGCTAATGTTTAAGCTTAAAGTTATCCGCGATGCATTGCGATGGGGGAAGAAAAATATATGTATATGTATGTACATATCTGCAAAAATAAAACAAAATGCCTAAATTCGGACGAAAAACCAGAACAAATAAAGCGATAATAAGTACACAAAAGCAACAAAAAGCTTAGTTGTTATTAAAAAGAAACGAGAAGAGAAGATGGAAGATGGAATAAAGAGATGAAATGAAATCAAGTCGAGAACGGGCACCGGAACTGGCGGAGCACAAGAATAAATATGCCAGCATACGAGCATACTCGTACCTTGAGGGCAAAACGGCAACGACAACGACAACGACAACACGACAACACGACATCGACATCGACAAGAACGTTGACAATTTTCGCCAGTGCCAAAGGCCCATTTCTCACCAAATCTTCCAACCCAAACAGCACTCCGCCCCCCCCCCCCCCAAAAGGACTTCGCCAAGTGCGTTAAACTTTTTCGTCGGCACAGGTGGCCTGGCTGCGGGCTTATGGATGGAGCAACTTGTTGCTGAAACAGACACAGAAACTGACACAGTGTACACAGTACACAGCACGGGGGAAATAAAGATACAAGAGCCCGGAAGGGAGAGAGAGAGAGAAAGAGGCACAGTCGGAGACAGAGAGAGCAATGTGCAGCTAAGCTGTCTCGTCTGTCTCGTCTGTCCTCCCATGGAACTTTCTGGCTGTGCCGTGATGTGCGTATTGCAAGTGCCATTGGCCTACATGCGTGTGGAAGTGCCAGGGGTTGTGGTGGCCGCCATATAAAGGGGATTCAATAACAAATGTTTAAATGAAAGTGCAAGTACGTATATTCTTATCACTAGAAAAAGAAGACCCAAATGGAATACCAAGTATTCAAATAAGAACTAATCAATTTTAACATTTCACAAATCTTGGATGGAATAAATTAAGCCCAACAAGAGTGATTAAAAACCTACTTAGTTGACCCTCTCTCACGAAGCCTCAGCCATTGTTGAGCCTCTGCTCAGCCTCTGTGGATGTCTGTGGCTAGTACGAGTATCTTTGCTTTGTCTGGATGCGTTCTACTTCAAGTTGTCTGTCTGCCTGGAAAGTTTCCTCGCCACAAAAAGTATCCACAAACCTACTGACTTACATACAAAATATATGTATGTACAAACACCCTACACTATTCGGTGTGTTTGCCTGCTGCAAACACAATGCAAAGCAGAGCAGAGCCAGAGCCAGAGCAGAGGAGTACGAAGAAAGAGTGAGACAGAAGACAGAAGAGAGGAGAGAGTGTGAGAGGAGGAGTCAAAGCTTCTGCCATTGCCATGGCTAAACTGCCTCTGCAGCTTGCTCAATGTCAGCTCTTGCTGTGTGTGTGTGTGCTTTTTCAGGGGCAAACATGACAACAGGTAAACACAGGCAAGAAGTATACGCGTATATCTGTACATAGGTACAGCTATAGGTATACATAGGTATGCAATGGCAGCAGGAGCAGAACAACAGAAGCGGAGCTGGCGTCAATTAAGGTCGTTTATGGTAACTCGAGTCGCAGTTATGGGCGGTCATTAGATGACGAAAAACGCCAAGAAGTATTCAACAAATTGAATCACGGGCTTTGCCAAGGCAACACATACCCGTACATACCTATACCTATACATACACATACACACACAATTCTTATCTCTTTCAGAAAGCTTTCAAGGTGCTGTCGCTTTCACTTTTGAAAGCTTTCTCTTTTTCGAACTCTGCTATATGGCGTTTTTGAATAGAGCCTGGAGTTTTCAGTTGTGTCTGTATATTGGTTTTAATGACTAAGAAAATAATTTCGTAGACCCTAGACGTAGATAGATATTACAAACACCTGCCCAAGATAACAAGTGCTCAATACCCTGAAGAAAAACTGTCATTGTCACTGTCGGAAAGATGCGTTTGTGAGAGAGAGAGAGAGAGAGAGAGAGAGCGGGTTCAACAGCTGTTTGGGTCCAGTCCATCGAACGCACAAACAAGGCAACAAGTTGCGAAAAAGCTTTCGAAGTTCGAACTGAACTGAAAGGGAATTCAATGCCAAATTGGATGAGCTTTCCCCAATTTCCTTCGCCTGTCGTCGTATCCTTCACGACGCACGCTTCAGACAAGGCTGACGACAGTTCCAGCAAGTATTCGAACAGAAGTGTTTTTTTTGCAACTTGTTGTACGCTGCCCGTAGTCCGTGGCTCCGTGGCTCCGTGGCTCCGTGGTTCGACTGTTGCTCGAATCGAGAATCAGTACCCCGCGTACAGCTCCAATGTGAGGAACACATCTCTCTCGGTCTCGTCTTACGTCGTCTCACCCAGGACACATCTCTTTGGCATGGCTATTTGGCTACCAACAAAAAATCGCTGAACACAAATTAATGGAAGTCAAGAGAAAACTTTCAATTGAGTTTTGCGCTGTTGCTGTTGCCGTTATTCTTGTGCTTTTGTGTGTTCCTGTAACTGTTCCTGTGCCACTGACTCTGACTCTGCCTGTGCCTGTGCCTGTGGTGTGTTCTTACAATATGGCCAAGTGTTTTTTGTTGTTTTTTTTGTTGAAAAATGTTAACGAAGTTTAAGCCGAGCGCTCTCTAATCCCATCCAGTCTGCTGTGCGTGCGTACGTGCGTGCGTATGTGTGTGTAACTTAAAGAGAACGAACTCAACTCCAAGTAGGTAAATGTATCGTTGAAACTGTTGCTTGGCTGGCTGTGGTCCGCTCTTTCTGTGCTCCGTTTCGTCTCGTCTCGTCTCCCCTCCGCTGAAGTGGAAAACTTATCTCTGCTCATCTATTATTTACTCGTTCATTTTCATAGCAAATCAAATGTGTCAGCAGCCGCATCGTATCCTAATGAGAAACATCCACAATGTGTACCCATGAATACCCTATCTATATGCGAGTGTATCCCATACAGATAGATAAATAAATATTCATGGGGTCCAGGCAATTGGCAGGATGAATGCTCCTGCAACTTGTTTGCCTTAAGTTAATTCGAAATCTAATTGAAGAAATTATACTTTAATTATTTGGTTTTCTATTGGTATACTCGTACTCTCTCTCTCCCTCTCCCTCTCTCTCCAGATAGAAGATATGTATGTATGATGAGGGTTGGGATGTGTATATCTTGGCCAAAATTTCTATTTGAAAATGTTTGGAATTTCGATTAAATTCCAAACGTCAAAGCGAAAAAAGCGGAACTTGAAAATTCTGTCCTAGCACCCAAAAAGACCAACAAACAAAAAACCAACAAAAAAAAAATAAAGAAGCTGCGGCTGTCCCTGTGTCTCTTAGCCACAACAAATTTGTATGAGCCTTGTCCTTTCACATAGCTTTCTAGGCGGTGGGAAAGCCCCCAGTGCCCAGTCCCCACTGCAGTTCCCTGATGAGTCCCCTATGTAGTCATTGTCCCATCTTTAACCTACCATTTCAGGCCTAGTCAGGGGCGCAGACCAAAAAGCAAAGTTAATATAATTATTTATAGATAACGAATCAGGCGAGTGCACAAATTTGTTTGGGGGGGCAGGGCAGGCAGGCGGGCAGGCGGGCAGACAGCAGCCTTGACTCCCCTTGGCAAAAATGAGTGTTAATGGAGCGTCTGAAGGTGTGGCAGGGGAATACTGGCTGACTGCCCTGCCTGGCTGCCTGGCTGCCTGCCTGCCTGCCTGCCTGCCTGGCTGCCTGCCTGCCTGCCGTTAACCAGTGATGATTTCTTGGCGCACGTCCCGTCCTTCGAAACGGGAATCAAGAATCGGGAATCAAGTTTGAATATGTTTAGCCTGTCATCTCTTGGTCTCCTACCATATGTACATACATACATACATATGTATGTATGTATATGTATTAGGGACCATTGTTGCTCGCGTGCTCTAGCTGGAGTAGAGACCCCCCTCATTCCTGTTCCTGTTCCCATTCCCTTTCATCTCCTATTAAAATGGCACACGAAAGGCTTCTGGGACTGGTAGGAGTACTCCTATATATGAGAGTATATGTAAGTACTATGGTTGCCTAGACGGGAGTCGAGTCCATAAATTATATCAATGAGGGGGAGCATATAATAGAAAAATATGTCAGCATTTTGTGGATAACAATAAGTGGCAGTCATAGTCGAGAAGAGGGGCGAGGTGAGGCGAGTGCGTGTGCGTGCGAGAATGGTGGAGAGAGCAGGACACGCGCTGGCTTCACCTACAAGGCATGTTGCATGTGCCACACAATTTGTCACAATTAAAGAAATTGAGAAAATGGCTGCAACGTCACGGGCCAAGAATACAAGAAAGACAAGAGGTTCATGGAGGTGTGCACGGAGGGATCTTCTTGCACCAGATGCATTTCGTTTTTTCCCTCTTATTCCCTCTTGCTTTCTCTTTCTCTTTCCCTTTCCTTTTCCCTCTCTCTTTCTCTTTCTGGATGAATGCTCGCATGCAAGTCGTAACTCTCAATTATGTTTATGAGAGTACGAGTATATAGCACATACTATGTACATATGTATGTATATACATATGCAGAAAGCAAGAGAACTGGAGACTCTACAGAACTCCCCGGGGGATGCATCTAATCTTAATATACGTACAGTAAAAACTCTCTGTGCGAACATAATATACCATCAACAAGTTTGTTTCCACATTATTTAATAAAACAAAACTGGGCCACACAGTGCCACACAGTCTTCACATGTGCAATTTAAGCCCAATTTGTATCTCTTTCCGTATTACTGAAACCATTTTGAATAGCCATCCTCACATCTATCCTACACCCCCAATCCTATTCGTTTCCAATCTACATGTATGTATGTATGCATATCTATACGGTTGAGTTTCAACCTTCAAAATACATATACATATACGTACATAGTTATATAAATTCTGCTCTTAAGAGGATTCCCTTAGTGCAATCCTGTTACAAAATGGCCACTTAGAAAGCAAAGAAAATATGTTTTTAATTAAATATTTTCCCAAATATCCCCATTAAATGGGGTTGGGCTAGTGATTGATTGGCTTTTACCAGGTGGCGTAACTGTTATAAAATGTGATATAACAATTGAAATCTAATTGTTTCAATAAAAATCAAAAATACATATTAAAAATGATTTATATCATTTAATATAATATGCATTTTGGTGTGGTATTGATTTATTTAGTTACAATTTGCATTCATAACTCTTATTTGCGGTTTCTGGTTTTTCACAGAATGATATCAAATGAGCACTAACTCATTTTCTGCCATTTGGCTGTCCATGGCTGTCCGCCATAGAGCGCTTACACTGTATGTGAATCTGTCAGCTTCCTGCAATTACTTAGATAGTACATATGCACACACACACACACACACACACACACACAGCCCTCCCCGCCATAGATAAGAGTGCTCATGCATGCAAAGTGCATATGTATGACTTGATTGCGTTATCCTGTCCCCATTCCGCACTCCCCACTACCCACTACCCACTACCCACTCTTCACTCTGCAGCCCCAACCGACACCACTTGCACTTGCCCAAGCTTCCCCCTCTTAATTTCCCTCTCGGTTAGCCAATGCATTTCCGTCCAAAAGCTCAGCTGGCCAAAACTAACGAAGGGTTGGGGGTGGGCATATGGCATATGGCAGGGGCGGTGGGGCTTATAATATGATTTATTCAAATGAATGATGTTGTTGTGTATTTTAATGTGTGCGTGTGTCCGTGTGTCCGTGTACAGCGTGTGTGTACAGTTAAATTAGTTTACTTGATTTCCGCTGGACATTTGGTTGGTCGGATTTGACTTTATTGCCGGACGGAGAATTGATTGAAAAATATAGAAAAATATACCATACACTGGATGTGTTATACTATAGATATTGAGGGGTAAATGTGCATGGGAAATGCAGGCTGGCAGGTTTGCTGGCTGGATATTCGCATACTAAATTAGTGTGTGAAACAGTATGCGTTTTGATGCGGAATGCCTGCCCGGCGAATGTCGAGTCTAAAATTCACTCGAAATTCCATTTCAAATAGAAAGCATGTGGCTTCCCAGAAGAGTAGCAGATTGTTTTTCCTTGGAACAGAACACTTGTACGACCAACTGTGGCACAAACAAACACACAAAAGCAGAACCACGGAATTCAGGGGAAATTCTTGTGGTAATTCGTATGAAATGCTAAAACTATTCTGTATTCTGATTTGATTTCGATTGTTTCGTACGAAATTTGAAAACGGTTCATAGAACCCATGAACACCACATACCACACCGATATTGGGCAGTAATCACACACACAATTAAACAGCTTTCCAAAGAATATAGCTACAGATACATACATATATCCTGAAAACATCAAACAAATTGACAGCAATCGAACGTACGGTTTAAGAGATGTAATCAAAAATCTGACCTGAGAATTGCAAAAACTCTTTGCACTTTTTGTGTGATGATATAAAAAGTGTTTAGTGTCCATTGGCATTTAATGGGAAAACTGCATCTGCACAGTACCGAATTCCTGGAATTTTTCTCGCAAATGCACAATTCAAAGGACGAACTTGCAACTTTTTTCCTGCCCCAGCCACAACCGCTGTGAGGTCTGTTTGGAGTTGGGTCGTTGGGTTGTTGGGTTGGTCAACAAAACTGATTCAATTAATTGTCCTTCAAAGATATCCTCGGGTCAGTGCATAAATATACAGAGTGACGCAGATACTGTCTGCAGTTAATTAAAACCGCAATAAATAAACAATAAACTACGTGCATGACGATGCGAATGGGGGCTGTCAGAGGCTGTCAGGGCCTGTCGCTGGGTGTGAGGGTGTGTGGGCCTGTGGACCTGTGGACCAGCGCTGATCCTGTCTTGGTCCCGGCCAGGCTTAATGCATTTACGGTCGGTGCAATATGCAAATGCAATTAAGAAGCATCTGGGGCGTTGTTGATGCTGCCTTACGTCCACAAAATAGTGAATGGAATCACGTAAAGCCACCAAAAGAAAGGGCCCATGATGTGGGCCAGAGAATATGCCAATTAAATGAGTATAGTACATGTTCATACTCATCCACACATACATATGTACATATACAATGTATAGTGAAGAGAATCTTCTTCAATACTAAAGATTCAAGAGAAAAGCTTAAATATTTAATCCCCCATTCATGTGTTTCATTGAAACCAAACTTTATTCTATAGAAACAACTGAGTAAAACGAGGTTTATTCCTGGTTTTCTTTCCCACAAATTTTCATATCAAGTTTGTCCGATTCTTCTCCTTTTCAGTTGATTTTAATATCACGTTTTCTCTCTCTCTCTCACTCTATCTCTCTCTGACTCTGTCTCTATCACTCCATCACAGTTCATGAAAAATCACGTTAAATTTTCAATAGATTTTCGCAGGCAATTTGCATTGAGATCCGAGGGAGAGATAGGAAGCCAGACTCCAAGGCGGTGTCGGAGTCAGAGTCAGAGTTTGAGCCATGGCCCGTAGGCGGAATCCGAATAACCGCATACATAACTCAAGCCCAGCACTCAGGCTTATGCAAGCAGTTTTCCAAAGACTTATTTTTATAGCCAGTTGACAGCATGAGGGAGACAGACGTAGAGGTGTGAAGTGGGTGGAGGACGAGGACAGTCCCGACATCGAGATGAAAGCCAAAAATGTTGCCTGATAATGCTGCCAGGCGTAGAGACACCACACCACACCACACCACACACACACACACACACACATACAATATACATTCATACATATATACGAAACCCGACTCATCGATTTGTCAAAACCTTTTTGCACCGGCACAAGGAAACGGAATGGGGAGCGGGGTGGGGAGATGGCTGGAGCAGGGTGGCAAAAAGTTGAAGCTCTGGTGCCGGACAAAAACGGCAATCAAATTTGAGCCAATAATTAATTTGTCCATCAAAAAACGGACAATGGGAATGAAAGTCCTTCAGGTGTAAAGGAAATGATGCAATGGAAAACTGATTGCCATCTTGTATTCCGATGAAAAACAAAACAATAACTGACATCTAATTAGTGTCATTTTAGATTGGTAGTCGGAATTACTTTATTATTATTTATTACTCATTTTTTTTATAGTTTTTAGCGTATAATATATGAATAAATTCCCATTTAAATAAATCACTTTTCATAAACTGTTAACTGCTGTAACGGCTGATGTTGGTGTGAGCAGAAAGAGGTTAAAATATTCTTAAATTCTTCTCTAGCTTGTACTTTCTCTAATTGGTTTCTAATCTTACCATAATTAAGCTTCAATTCTAAATCAAATAAAGTTCATCTTCACTTGGTGGCATGCCCGTGTGAAAATTCAACTGTTTCACAAATGATTGGTCCAGCCAGTGTTGGGAAGTGTTGGGATATCTCAAGTAAATATGTACTAGTTGTATACACGTGCAATTGGGATGGCCTCTGTTGATGTTTAAAACTTTGAATACGGAAAATGCTGCGCCTAATTGAAACTCTTTGGGGCAAAGTCAACAAACAAGCAGCTGTACGGACCGACATAGAGGCCATTGACGTCACAGCATCTCCCAGCACTCGTACTTGAGGGAATTTAAAAGTTTTACGCAAAGGGAAAAGTTGCCATGAGCTGGGGATAAATTCAGGGCGTTGAGACGTTGTCTCCTGTTTGTCCCAAACCTCAGGGCCGAAATCCATTTGTTGTGAAAGTCTTTTCTTACTCCTAACAAGATTGATGGCAAACCCCGAAAGGATGCCCCCGTGCATCCGCACGCAACATGCATTTTGTACGAGTATCGCCATCAGCATCAGCATCAGCATCACATTCTCCATCTCCAACTGCATCTCCATGTGTGTAGTACATCTCCTATCCATCCCCATCCCCAGACCAGTGTTTATGAAAGGGAAACAAATCGGATCATGTCAATGCATTGCAGTGCAATTTCTGTGCTGCCGGTCCCCCAGACAATGGGCCTTTGATTTGCGAAGGGTTAAATGGCCAAATTGCCGAAACGTTCGTGCGCTTCCCTTTGATCCTTTTGGACGGACTCCTTTCGCACAGCGATTTGCAAAAAAATGTACCCGAAACATTTCTCGGATTGTACTATTTGTTTATGGCCAAATTGAGTTTGATTTTGTTTCGATTAAAACCACAATGGAGGCAGCCTTTGTCGGAGGGGTAGACAAAACAAGAAAGAGTTGTCAGTTGAGGAAATTTGCTAACAGATCTTGACAAGTAACTGGAGTGATCAAATTGCTAGCATTACCAATAGGGGAAGGCACAATATGTATATGTAGTATATGCATATATATATGGGTATATATATGTATGTAGTGGTCATACTCATTTTGTATATTTTTGTAATTATTTTGAACCTCCATGTGGACGGATCTTTCTAAACTCCTCTCGTAATACCTTTCTATATGGAAAATTGTTTGCACTAAAAGATTACAATAAATTATTCAAAGTTCAAAAAACGAATGAAAACAGAATGATCCCACAAGTGGTTGTTCAATTGCTCTCCCCCTCCCCCCGTTTAGACCTTAAACAACTTATACAACAACTTAGAGAGATAAGAAAACATTCTCTGGATATGATCGGCTCCCTAAGTGCGGCTCCCTTCTCTCGCACCGACAAAACCCTCTAACAGAATGGAGCAAATAGCATTAAACACATTCCCTCAAACCCTTTGTAGACTGATGTGTGTGGCCCTCGGGCCATGGGTATTTAACAGATTGAAATGAAAGCGGGAGCAGGAGCAGGAGCAGAAGCAGGAGTAGAAGCAAAACCATGTAGAGGCACCCAGGAAGGCTGCCACTGCCAAATGCAATCGATGCACTGTTGCCGCACAATTTCCATTGTATTGGTGATTAATTTCTAGCCTCCGGGTGGCTACAGATGATGATGATGATGATGATGATGAGGATGACGATGATGTCCTGTCTGTCTGTCTGAGGTTATCCCCACAACAACTGCAACACGGTCGCTCGCTAGCTCGCTCGCATCTACCGTCGCCTTTGTAAACAAGTTGACAGGCAGGCATCCGGACCCGTACCCGTACCCGGACGCGGTCCCGGACTCAATACCGGTCCCAAGCAGGACCTCCCCTTCTTTCCCCCCTCTTCCTTCCCGCAGTCGCGATACAAACTGTATTGACGTTTGATGAGCGGATTATCAGCTGGAGCTGGATGCGAAGTGTTGCCCCTACCCAAACAAGTGTTGGATCGGGGTTTTCTCACCACACAATATCGAGCACAATAACTGCGCCATTTTCCACGGCTTTTCATCCAGTTGCTCAATATGATTGAGTCTAGTTTTTCACATCGGATTATGACTTGGAGCACTTCGCTTACCCAAGACAGCGCCTTGACTCATTGAACAAGAACGAATCGTATAATGAATTCTCAACTTGATGGCACATTTCCAAGACACAAACATAATCGTACATGTGTACATATGGTATCCGTTGTAATGTGATTTATTAGGGTTTAATACCATCGCAAGGGCTAGTGCCAAATAAGTTGAAACAGTCCTTGTGCCACCCACAAATCTCGATCTAATATCCCTTGGACGCATTCATGTTTCCCCCCAAGCCATTGCATTTCCGAGCAAGTGGCAGTCAAGCTTTTCCCGTTTACACATGTGCATATGTAGGCGTCGCAATCAACTCTAGTTTTGTAGCCAATAAAGTGCATCGGAGTGGGTGTGGGCGGGGGTGTGGGTGGGGGTGTGGGTGTACTTGCTGTGCAACAAAGTTGGGATGTTAGTTCCGGTTGCCATTGCCGTTTCCCCAGCCATCAATGTAAGGCAATAAAAGCTAGAGAAATTGTGTGGCAGGATCATAAAAAAGCCAGCCGGCCAATGCCAATGCAACACAATTTTCCTATAGGCCACTAAAAAGTGCAGGACGTATTACATTTCTGCAGTCTTGGGGCAAAAGAAGAAGAAATTCCTATCTCCTTCCTTCCAGCCTGTCCGAGTTTGTGTCCGAGTTTGAGTCTGGGTCTGAGCTCAGGCTCATCTTTTCCACTGTGTCTCAGCTTTTGTGTGTGTGTAGGTAAGCGTATAATGAGCTGCCGCTCTTTTAACATTTTAATTTCCGGCCACGTTCAGATAACTGTCCGAGGATGTTCCGTTCCATTCCGTCCGATAGTCTGTCCAATACGAGAACGGACAGTGGCAGCAGCAGCAGCAGCAGAGATTTGCGGATTTGGTTTTTGTCTTCTCTCTGTTCTCTGGCATGTGAATGTGATGGTGATGGTGATGGTGATGGTGAATGTGTCTTTCTCCGCTCTCCATTCTCCATTCTCCATTCTCCCGTTGTCTGCCGCAATTATTTAAATGAGATTACAAGGGACTTATGCAGCGGAAATCTCATTGTGCGAATATGTGTGTGCGCTGTTCATTTGAGCCGTGTTCCTGTTCTGTTGCCTGTTCACGGCTCGCTGTTCCTGTTCCGTTTTAGCCCGGCTCACATTACGGCTTAGAAGACGTGTGTCAAAAGTTAGCCGGCCAATTGTTTGGCTTTGTCAAAACAACAATAAAGTTGCGCACTACTAATTTGACTCCAAATTGTTTTTTTTTTTCTGGAATAGATGGGATTATCTCTAGGTGGGTACAGAGGTTGGGATGGGCTGGGTTCAGTTCAGGCTTCTAATGAGTTGGCCAGCCGACAGCTGTCTATGCAAATTACACATTTTTTGGCACCAGCCTAAGAAATATCTTATATTTATAAATATATGAATTTCCATATTCAGAAAATAAGATTCAAACTTTAACAAATTGGCACACGTTTGTATTAGCTGGAATCTGAAAACCAATTAAAATAAGCTTCAGCTTCTCGGTTTGGTTTCCTTTACTATTTTCTCCTGTAAGCAAGATGATTCTTGATAAAGCATTTTCCCCATTCCGAACATTTATCAGGAATTCGCTGCAATATTTGTATGGCCTCATCTTTCACTGAAATCTGACTTGGAATTCCGTCCCGTACCCGACCGCCTCTGCTTTCTGGCAAAGCAGCAAAGACCTTGGCACCAATTCAAGGGCTCATCAAGGCTCATCCTAGATAAGACTACTTATTCGAAGAACTCTTCGAGTTCTGATGAAGTAAACATATTTTCAATACATTTTTCTTATATTTTGCTTGTTTTCCTTATCTTGGAAATTTAAATTGACTGTAGGACTGCATCTCCTTTTTTCTTGGAGAATGCAAAACTTTTCTCGCTTCCAGCTAAATCCTTGACCAACTCTACTTTAGCTATTTCCCTGGCATTCTATGGCCACATTGTTCTTTTTCTAAGAAGGTTGAAGCTTCGGGCACCTGGACACAGCACGCAGAGTGGCTTTCAGCCGTTTGACGACTGCACAACCACACCTTGAGTGGCCTGACCATCCAATCGAGCCACCAATTCCACAGAATATTTATGCATATATGTATGTATATCTATATGTATGTGTTTACAATGAAAGGCAAACATGGAAAAGCTATCGTCGTGGACCGAATCGATTGATACCCTTGCCAGATCCTTGCATCGGCTCTGGTTTAATTTAGTTTTCTCGTTATTCAACCGTCCGTTATTCTGATCTTGGCTCATAGACTCATGCACGGAATCATCCGAATATTTATGGGGCCGCCCATGAAGGGTACACAATGAAAAATAGCATGGAGAGCAGCAACAACGGCGATGACAATTTCCAATTCCATTCTCAGTTGAAAGTGTCGTTGGGTGGGGTGGGGTGGGGTGCTGGGATTAGGTGTTTCGATGTGGCCTTCAGCTGGAGTGCCAGCAGTGAGAGTGGGAACGGGAGAGCAATTGGTGCTGGCACTGACGCTGGCGAGGCTCAAGCTCAAGGATACCGCAGACAGGAGTGACAGTCTGCTGTTGCTGCTGTGGCGTGTCTGTGGCTGGGAGAGCAATCTAGAAAAATTACTGCAATATGAAATAACAGTAACTATTGTGCTAATAGGATTAAAATGTATGCAGCACAATGGCAGCCATAGCCCGGGGGCTGAGAGGAAAACTGTCTGCCACTGACAGCCAAAATGGAGGAGAGCAGCGACTGGGAGGGACAGCTCCTGGCTCGTGTAGGTGTCAGCAGATGCTGACCATTTTCCACTGGAGAAGCACACGTTTGTCTGTTTTCCTTTGCGGTTTCGACACGCGCAAATGGTACTTCTACCCACACACACACACACACAGATGCTCATACAAAGATGCTCATGCAATTTGCGTGGCACATACAAAATGTTGCAACTTTGTGGCTAATCAGATTCGGTCTGCTCTTCGTCAAGCGGAAATTAACTATGGGACCCGGATGCCGTGGCTTCCGTGGGAGTTGCAAGTCCTTTGGTTCGGCCCACACAGCATCCTTGTCCTTGCATGGATCACGAATGCCCTACGCCTTTTCTATATTTATACTTGTGGTGGGCTGGCCGGGATTGCAACTAAGGGATTGAGTCGAAGCCAGCTTATGTTGGCTAGCAGCAGTGTTATTTTCGAACGGTACATACATATATGTATGGGTTAACGATCGAACCAAGGTTAGTCCTCTTAGCCCCCTTGGCGGTTGGAAGCGTTTTCATAAAAGTTTCCACAAGCTGAAGGCGAAGCTAGAGCTGGAGCTGGAGCTATAGCTGTAGCTGGTGCTGGAGCCACAAGTTTTAAATGACTTTGAGCAACTAATTAGAATATGCCGGATGCACAACATTTTAATCGAAAAAGTTGAGCTGGAGCTGGAGCCGGAGCCAGAGGAGCTACCATTTCTCATGACTGCTGCACACATAAATCTAGGACGAGTATCTGTCTATCTCAGTAAAAGGGAAAACGTTTGAAGTGCGAGTACGAGCACGAGAGTACATTAGAGAGGTGTCAGCGTGAAGACAGCCTGAGAGCTTTATCGTGTTAATACATACATACATACATACATACATAGCCAATGGTTTAGCACTCACTCTGTGGGAAAGCTCACAAGACAAGGAAATTGAAACGGAAAGAAAAACGATGAACATTATGCAGTGTGCAGTTTGGCAAACCGAAGCGCATCTACTCTACGCTGACAAATTATTTGATATATTATATCACTGTTCGAGCCATGAAAATCCCATTTACCAATCCCTAACAATATCAAACAAAGTGGAAAATTTCAATTTGATATTTGGGCACTCGAGGCGAGGCGAGGCGAGGCGAGTGTGTTCCCTTAGGGGTTGGCCATGGCGGCTGATGATGATGATGATAGGTTGCAGTTGATGCCACATGCAACACCTTTCCATATGCCACATGCTTCCCTTTCCTTTCCTTTCCACAGGGTGCGGCTAGCTCACTCACTTTTTCCTTTGTTTTGGGGTACTTTTGCAGGGATTTTTCAATCATTTTGGGGTGAAAAAAATGTGAAAATTTGTGAAAATTGTGGGCTTGGCTGTTTATCGCTTTGAATGCAGTTTACATAGGTGTCAATTAGCAACGGTGCGGTTGGCTGAATCTTAATGGAATTAGCGTTGATGTTTTCGCAGTTCTCGTGCTCTCCTCTCCTCTGCTATGGACCGGTACGGGAGGGGTCGAGTCCTGACGGGAGGGTCCCCTTTTGATGCACACTTGGCGGATAGTTGAAGGGATCGCGAGGGGATTAGTGTTCGCACTTCAGAACCCTGAGTATAATACTCGTGCCACAAAAACATTACTTAAGTTTATCCCCTAGTAATTGTTTTTGCTAGTATAATCCTTAGTTATTCACATGTTTGAGCTTTTAGCGATAGTTAGTGATAACTTAGTGCCAAAAGTGATGGATATTACAAGCAGATGATATTTTGGAATAGATTTTTTCAGTATTGGTTACCATTCTTATATTTTGTCTGATGGTCACTGATATTCCGTATCCGTATACGAATATGTTCCATCCAAAACTTTATGTTCAGTTTTCTGAATCAAAACGATTTGAAAGCCACTTAACGGGTTACGGCGAGTGCTCTGTAGCATCAGCTAAAGCGATGACAGCCAAAACATCGAAAGTGATGTATTACCCGAGTTACGGCTATGAAATGCTACGAAATCAATAAAAATCCTTTTACCAGATCTGCGACATACCACACACGTACACACACACACACACACAGACACATCCATACCTACAAACACACATATGTATATATGTATATGTACATATGTATGTGCGACACAGAACCTGGACAATATTTATCATTGACCGAGCAAAGAACAGCAAAGTTTTATTATCCAAACTAATTTGAGGGTTGGTCCTGGATTTGGGTTCGTTTCATTTACCGCTCTTCATGTCACCACTCCCTTCTGGAGAGGGAGAGGAGCTCTCCCTCTCTCAGTCTCTCTCTCTCTCTCTCTCTTCTCTGGCTTGTTCCATGGGTTGTTGAGCCATGTTTTGATGTCATTCGCTACACGTGCTTAATTTCATTTAATTTATTTAATACTTGAAAAATACGTTTTTGTTCACTTTTGTATTGTGCGAGTACAACCGAGTACAACCCCCCTCCTCTCTCTCTGCGATACGATACGTTGCATACGCTCTGTCCTTCGATTAAACGGCGGCACTTGGGCGTGTACAAAACTGCCAATGAATTCGAATTTCGCCTTTCGCCACGCTGCGTAACGGGCAACGGAATGGAAACGGGAAAGGAAAGGAAGGGAAAGGAGAGTAGATGAGAGCAGAGTAGAGTAGACGAGACGAGACGAGAGGAGAGGAGGGGAATGCAAAAGCAGTAGCGAAAGCCAAATTTCGGCCATAAGACAAATCGCTCGCTTGGGAATTCTGCAGGCAAGGAATGCCCCTCATTGCTTTGGTTTCGTTTGCTTTGCTTTGCTTTGCTTTGCTTTTCTTTGCTTTTCTTTTCGAGTGTCTGTTCGTGTCTTTCGTGTCATTTCGTGTCCTTTTGCATAGAGAACAACAGTTTGGCATTTGGCATGGATGCATTTCGCTACCTCTTTGATATTCGCAAAGAACTAAAAGTGGGTGTACGCCTAATTAGGCTCCACCTACATATACATATACCTTTTCCTTTTCGTTAGTTGCCATGACTAGGGATCATCGTTTTTGTGGTCCAACTCTTATGGACTTAATATGAGCACACACGTAATTAGCGCTCTGTCAGCGTTGACAACAGGCCGAAACCGCACTTTCTCTCATCCGCTTACACCGCCTTGCCTTTTCCCGTGTCCCGTGTCCTGTGCTCGTGTAATGATGTGCGAGTGGAGTGAATATCCGTAAGCGGATTTGCAGTTGGAAATGAATCCTGGCATTTGTTGTGCGTGTGTGTGAGTGGGCGAGGGGAGCGACAGTGACAGTGGAGCATTGTGGAGCATTGTCCATGCAGCCAAGCAACAACACCTTCTCATTTCTCGCAGGACAAAAAAACACACAGAGCCAAGGACCACTGTCAGACAGTCAGAGAGTCAGACATTAAATATAGAATCCTAGATAGCCATAGTCCTTGCTAATTAGAAGCGATGAGCGGCCTGGGTCCGGCAGCCTGTTGGCTGGCACACAAGCGTATTGAGTCCTGGTCCCGGATGGCCAAGGAGCGAGTGGGTGCGGTTCGGCGCGTAACCATCGATCGAAACTCCGGGGACGAGAGCAGCGCCATACAGACCCTGCCCACTGGCGAGGCAGCAGCTGCCCCCAGCATCGCGGGCACCGCGACAACGCCGCCGCCACAACCGATGACGCCGCCACCGTCGGCCTCGTCCGTGACATCCACCACCAGTGGCATAGGAAGCGTTTCGGCCGGTAGTGGCAGCGATAGCTGTGATTTGACCACGGACTCGGAGGTTCTTATAATACTTTTGGGGAAATCCCTTTGCAAAATGTACTAATCCTTCAATGCCTGTCTGCCTGTGTGTGTGTGTGTGCATGTATGTATTCCTGCAGGAAGTCAACATAGCCAAGGAATCGCAACCCATACAGCCGCCTAGTCAGATGCATGGTCTGGCCATGGGTGTGAATCATCACATGGGATCGGGAATGGTTGCCGGAACGGACATCTTGCGCGGCCCAGTCGAGGTCTTTCACAGTCCCTTGCACTTGCATCACCAGAGCCGCTCGTTTCCGCCGCGTCTGCAGCGCACACCGTCCATTTCCAGCCAGAGTAGCGTGGACAGTGCCCCATCCCGGCATTCGGTGAGTGAGAGCCCTACTTTATGTCCCCCCTGATCCCACTTTGTCCCACTTCATCATCGAATATTCAACACGCAGGGTCATCGCGGTTCCTCCCCCCAAATACGGACCTTCGGACCGGACGGACGTAGCTCGTTGCCCAGCGAGCAGGCCTTCCCGCACCACCTGGCGCGGTCACCCAGTCCGATGCGCACCATCTCGCTGGACGCCCGGTGCGGCAGTCCCGCCCACGCCACCGATCCGGGGGACATGCGTACGCCCAGTCCCTCGCAGAGCAGCCTCGCATCTTTGGCCGGAGCCACTGCTGTTGTGGGCGGCTCGAGTCGAGTTGTGGGCATGGCCGGGGGGCGGTGCCTGTCACCGCTGCTGATACCGCCAAGATCGCAGCCCGGCATGGATCCCGCCATGGGTCCAGCGTCCCCCTTGGGTGCGCTCCAGCCGGATTTATATCGATTGCCGGACGGACCCGTTTACCTAACAGCCCCGGAGTCGAGTCACGCCGTAGGTCGGCTTCACCTCCGTGTGAAATACGACTACCATCTGTTTGATCTGACAGTGCATCTGATTGAAGGTTTGTATGGAGCGAATGAATGACCTTCTAAACCCTAACCCGCTCCGCTCCGCTTCGCCCCGCCCCGTTCCGCCAGCTCACAATCTTAGCCCCATCGAGGAGGGAGGGTTCCGCGATCCGTACGTCCGTCTGATGCTCCAGCCAGAAGTGGACAGCCGGAAGCGACAGACGCACATCCATCGCGGCGAATCGAATCCGTACTTTGACCAGCACTTCAAGTTTCCGGTTTCGCGAGATCAGCTGCAGGGCAAGGAACTGATCCTCCAGGTGCTCGACTACGATCGCTATTCACATAACGACATCATAGGCGAGGTTCGCCTCTCTGTTGATGGCTTGGATTTGTCCAAGTCAGTTGAGGTGAGTAGTCAGTGGAGGGAGGGAGGGAGGGAGAGTGTCCCTCCAATCAGGGGTACAAATAGAACGTAATTCTGTACCGTAATTCGTACCGTATACCTAGATCTGGGGAGATTTGCTGCGGACTAAAAAGCCCAAAGAGGATCGACCGGAGTTGCTGTGCTCGTTGAACTATTTACCCCAGGCGGAACGTCTGACGATTGTCATAATGAAGGCCCGAAATCTGGAAACTGTACAGGAGCCGTATGTCAAGGTGGGTTCTCGTTCTCGTTCTCTCAATCACATATGTACATATATGACCTATAAGTGCTGGATCCGGATATCTTACAGATTTATTTGATTCAAAATGGCAAGCGCATCAAGAAGAAGAAGACCAGCATTACCAAGTCGGATGATCCCACCAATCCCATCTGGAACGAGGCGTTCACGTTTAATTTGCAATCAAATTATCTCCACAGTGCGGCCATTGAGGTAACCTTTGGCCTTTCGGCGGCAGCAAGCCTTCTCCTTCCTTTTTTCTTTCTTTTTTTTTGTTAACGACTCTACTGCTAATTTGAGCCAATCGCCCCATTTTATGTCGGTCCTGTTTTAATTGAAAATTCCCCTCCCACCTCTCGTCTCCCTCGGCAGATCTATGTGGTTGGAGCTGGCAGCGAGGCAGCGGAAATTGGCTGCTGCGGCCTTGGCCCCCAGGAGAGCGGCACCGGCTGCCAGCACTGGCACGACATGATTAACAATGCCCGCAAGCCGACGGCCATGTGGCACTACATCCGCTAGGCATTCGGATCGGATGGCTGGCATCGAACATTATCCGTATCCTATCCGTACAATATCACAGTATGCTGGGCAGAGAGACCCATTAAATAATTATTTGAATGAATTTTCAAATATGTAATTGCAAACAGCATAGTGTTTGTATCTAAACCCGTAACTGTATATCCGTAACTGTATGTATGTATATCTGTGTCTGTAATCATATCCGTATCCGTATCCGTGTCCATACCCGTACCCGTATTAATGTGCCGTGGCCGTGTGCCCGCGTTGAATATTCCCTTGAACTTTAATCAGAAATATGTATGTATGTATGTAAGCGCTATCCTAGCTGCACAGTTTGAGCCATTGAAAAGTTTCATTGGAAAAATCAAAGTCAAATCTATTGTATGTATGTGTGTATGTATTTGTCGGCTATACTCGGCTACTTTATGGGCTTCAACCAAGCGGGAACTTACCCTCCATTAAGCTCAAATCAAAAGTTCCTACACCGGAAGAAGACGAAGAAAAACTGACAGATTTGTCAGACAAGAAGAGAAGGCCATTCATTTATGAAACGTTTCTGTTGTGCATTTTGTGCAACGGCTATGAGTGAAATCTATACAAAAAGCACAGAAAAACAATACAATAAATGACAGAATTGAATTGAAATGAAATGGTAATCGCACATACATAATACTTAATACATAATACTTACACATGTCAACCAGACTCGTTGACATCTCAATCGACGTCAACAGTTTTGAGGACTTGAGGAGCGGAGGGAGCCTTCTTTCTCTTCTTCTGAGAGGCATTCAAGTGTGCGTTTCTTAAATAATTATGAATACTATACACATTCATACCGTACCGTACCGTACCGCATAAGGAGCGGGCCATAGCATACCATACCATACCATACTTTCCGCATCGTATAGCTTATAGCGTATAGCGTATAGGTGAGTGGTCGTCAATCATGTAGGAAGGAAACCTCCCTCAAATTGGCTCAGACGACAAAAACCATCCAAAAGGAGTAGAGTGGAGTCTCTTTTGTGCTGGCGACAGTTGACAAATTGCCATCCTGCTGTTGTCCTTTTGCAATGCGATCCTCCTAGGTGTACTTGAATGGGTGTGTACTGTGTGTTTGTCGTCAACGACAGCGACAGCGACAGCAGCCTCTCCCAAAGCAAAAGCAAGAGCAAGAGCAAGAGAGAGGGCATAAAACTTATGCTAATTGTTAACTTAAATATTCCTTCCAAGCCCAGTACGGGCTAGGGCATGTCTAGGGTATGTCCCCAGAAAAGGCACTGCTCAACCACTACAAACCTATTTTATATGTACTTACAACGAGTCATTCAACCACTCCACTCGGTGTGCCATCTAATTTATAAGAGCGCTAATAGAAAGAAGGGGAAGGGACTGCTGCAGATTGTTGGGTTTTGGGTTATAGGCTTTGGGTATTTTTTTTTTTTTTTTTCATATAAAGCTATGCGTGTGTTTTTGGTGTTGTTGGGAAATATGTATGTCCTTAAAATACTAATGTATGTATGTGTAACATATATAGCATATACCTGCATACTACATAAATATAAAAATAATCCGAATACAAATAAATACATAACATAAATGTATGTATGTATCTTATTTAAAATTTCAACAAAGACTTGACAAAGAACACAACACGTGTTAACTATACAAGAGAAGACATACACACACACACACACACACACACATACTCTAAGAAGCCATATACACACACGTGAACTTATACAAATTTTTCTGAACGTAAGCCTTCTTTGTAAACCTTTTCAAAAAAGAATAAACCAAAATCAAAATCAAAATCGAAATAAATGCTGAAATACCTCCGACTAAAACGAAACTCTCCGAACAATATGCACATGCACACAAAATCAAAAAAACACAAAAAAGGACAACACTGAAACTACAAATTAAAATGTACAAAACTGCATACACCTCCAAAATATTATATTTCCTATATACGAGTATGTACATACATATGTACATGTATGTATTTAGTACACAGGCTTCAATATGTATGGTGTGTATTGTATGGTTTATTGTAACCGAAGAAACTACTTGGGTTACAGGGGAAATAAAAAAAAAACAATAACACCACATAAAATATATTTATAAATACACATAAAAACTACAAAACAACCTAAGTACGAGTATATTCTACATATATATAAATTATGAAAATGTACATGTTATATTATATGAATGTGAATTTAAATTATTCGATAAATAAATAACTACAGAGAATTTCGATGACTTGAATTTAATATAAAATTGGAAAATAAAATTAATGATTGAGTACATATAGGAAGGGAAATAACTGTTTCATGTAGATGTATGTCCCTCTCTCTCTTACACACACATGCTCTTCCCCGTGCAGTGTGTAAACGAGATAAAAAGATACGCCATGGGGGTGGTAAGGAGGACAGGACCGCCAAACACCTGCAGAAATACCTATGGACGGAATAAAAATAGTAATCCTTCAATATAACGCGAAATCTACTCTCTCACTCTCTAGAAGTTACAGCGCTCTTTCTCTCTCTCCATTTCAAGGGGTCTTTAGGTCTCCAAATAAGGTAGAAGCCAATGTTTGCACTTCAAACTGCAAACACTTCAAAAAAGTTGAAGCAAAACTCAGACATCAGAAAAACAGCACCAAATGCCAAAACGGAACTAAAATTTTTTATATTTATACAGATTCCATTAATTTAAAAAACGCGCAAAATTGTTCTAAAGAACTTCGTATTACCGTTTGGTTTGCGTCCAGGCTAAATCAAGTATTGGTTTGTTTCTTGGCTTAGCAAAGACAATCTGCCGTCTGTTAATACATGTAGAAATTACATTGTAGCTACATATATGTAAAGTAACACTTGTCAATATGAATTATTAATTAATTAATTAATTAATCGCCGAGACAATGCAACCCAGAATTGGACAACAAAAAAGTATGTTAGGTTAGGTTAACTCGGACGGCCCTCAGCGGGGCCTCTCATCTGTCAGTATGACCCATAGTTATCCGCGTGGGTCCGGGAGGGTGCTAGTGAGGTTTTAAAGTCCTCGAGTATCGAGGTGTTTTTGGCAAAGGCTATTTGCCTTTGTTCTCTTGGCGTCCTCTTGGAGGCTTCTTCCCGTGATGCCAGCGCCGTTGCGCCCAGGCATCTTCTCCTTACCCGAGAGAGAGCCGGGCAGATGCAGATGAGATGTTCCAGGGTTTCGATAGCCCGGGCTCACCACATTTCCTACAGACTATAAAAAACGAATGGGAACAGAGCTTTTGCTTCAATACAGTTTGATGATCATGGACCCATGGACACTGTTGGGTTACGAAGCACAATATAAGCCGACGTGAAACATGCATTATAGCCAGTAGTGCAGCAGACCCATTAGGGCCTGCACTTGAATTCAGTCTACACCTAGCACTCACTTCTTGCAAGTCGAACAGATTTTCAATCCGACACCGTCTTAAACTGAACCACCGCATCTTCAATCGAACCCCAGCTTATCTATAACAGACCGTCGTGCTCTGGTCGTAAACCTAACTCGAATCTTTGCTTTTCCTTCAATTCTGTATCGCACTATATACCCCACAATAAACCGTATTAAACTGAACAATCGTCGACTTTACGACTTTACGACGAACAATCGCAAACTACGCTGCTTAAAATGCTTAGTAGCTAAAATGCTTAGTAGCTCAACAGACACCTATTGTTGATTTTAACAATCGGAGCAGCGCCATCTATATTTCATTTTAATATCGCCACTATCGTATAGTGATGCGCTATTTCATGCAAGGAAAATATAACACCTTAATTTTTGGCGTGAGATCCCAGTGGCATATTTTTTGTTTCTTATTCTATACAAACTTTTATTTTTCCCATTCTAAATCGAATGAAAGTATAGGTACCTAAATTATCTATACATATACATATGTATGTATTTACATTCATGCATATTGGAGGTATAATTTCTATCCGCTGCTCATATTGGCTCCCGACTGAAGATCGGTACCCAATCAATACATAGTGATTGAACAGGTGATAACGGTGTGCACAATACTGATTGAAATATTTATCTACTTTGGGCGTTATTTTTAATTTGCGAGACTTTGTCTCGAAAAGACGATTAAATATTAAAATATTAAAATGTATAATAGATATGGTAATTCTCGATGATTCTGCGTTTTCAGGTTTTGCGTATCTTCAAAAATGTGAATGTCACGGATTTTCGCACTTTGTGGGGCAGCAAAATTTTGAAAAAAAAATTGTCAGCCAGACAGACATGGCTATATCGATTTGGCTATTGATACAGATCAATGATACTTATAATTTACGCGTTGGAAAAAATCTAGTATACCTCTATACCTCTTTAAGTACGGCAGCAACGAAGACGAAAACCGACACACGGTGACACTTTCGGCCAAACTTAACTTAACTTAACAAAAATGTCCGCCATTAACGGTTGAAGAAATCTTCATTAAATAATCTGCATTTGAAAGGAAAATCATTGAAAATTTTCATCTGCATAAGAACATGGTGCCACGATGTCTAGAAGCTTTAAAGAATATTGTCAAAGTTTAACTTTTTTTCAAGTGCATGTAAATTTTGGTGATTTTTTGTTTTGTTTGGTTGATAAATACTTTTTTTGCGAGGCTGCGACACATGGCTCTAGACGCCCTGGTGCGAAAAGCTGCGCAGATAGGCACCCTTACACACATATGTACATAAGTTAAGAAATATTCAAAGACCATTAAAAAAAGTCAAATCAAAATTGAAAACATTGTATAGTTTGCAAAATCAAATATTCTTTCTGTTGGGTTACGCAGCCTAATATTAGCCGACGTGAAACATGTATTATAGCTAGTGGTGCAGCAGTAAATTAAATGCCTGTTATTCTTTGTTGTTTGTACTGCCCACTGCACCACATTGTACATACATATGTACATATGTATAAATAAGCTCCCGCACAGTAGCAGCCTATCCAGCCGTTCTCTCGTGTCTCTTTCTTTCGTCTTCTCTATCACTCTCTCGATCTTTCGTCTTCGCTATCGCTCTATCGATCCCTCGCTTGCATCGCTAAAGCTCGCTATCTCGCTAAACCGAAGATTCGTCGACTATTATTAAGCACATCGCGAACATACGCAGCAGAAAAAGCTCAGTAGCTCAACACTTTTAGAGACTTTCCTACAAGGTAATTTTATTAAATTTAAATAAAAAATTGTAACAATAAATAAACTAAAAATAAATAACCCATAACCAGAATCATAGGTGACAAAGGTAGCTTATCATAGTTTCTATGTTCGAAAGCGTTGGAAAAGGTTCGATCAGATATTCAAATTAGCCAAAGCTCTAACTAAAAAACTTATTCTTCGGCTTTCGTCACTTTTTTTTGTATACCTATAAATTAGAATAAAATAAGGATATATTTGTGCAATTTTATTCTTGAAATATTTATTATTTTTTAATAATATTCACATAAGAACCTAAAGACAACAAAATATTTAAAACGTTTCATGAGCTAAAAATGACAAAAAAGCCATTAATCCTATATTATTCTGAGAAAAGCCGAAGGCGACAACTACCAGAACCGAAGATCTGGGAGCGTACGCAGCTAATAATTATTTCCCTTTTTCTTTATAGGAACTTGCACACCACCATAATTTCCCAGCGGGGAAATTTTATAAATTTCCCTCCATGGTATTCTGGGAAAAAGGGCACTAATGAAATGCTTGTCATCCGGGCTCAAATATATGTATACTATGACCGATTTTATGAACTTTTTTTGTATAATCTTTATCTCAACGAAATTTTGCGGTTAATATTATTTTACTGATACCAAGAATATATATCGGGATCGAGATAGATCGAGTATATACAAGAATCTAATAAAATGCATGAAAAGATCAAAACTTAGGTTTCAAAGCTACTTGGAAAATTATTTACAATAATAATGGGTATAAAAATGTCGATACTTCGCAAAAATGTTGTTAAAATGTATCAAATGTGTAGTTACCGTGTAGTTGCCATGTAAAAATGGAACTTGTTGAGGAATCTGATTTCTATCGGTATATTTACGGTATATTGTAAAAATGTGACTGCATATTTCGGTATATTTCTAAGGGTCAGACCGTATATCTTTTCGACAAGTCCGCGGGTCACACCAGACTCGATTCTGATTTTAACGGTTGACTCGTGCGGAAGCGGCTGAAGGCGGCGGGCGATATTTTTTTTAAAACTTCAAATTTATAGACGGAAACTTTTCAAATTAATGACGATCAGATCAGCCTAATTACTGTGAATATAAATCGAGCGAAGACTCAGTGAATTCGGTAAACAAAATCAGTGAATAATAATAGTCTGTACATATTACACTTGTGCACTTTTTCGGCTCCTTGGATGATAACATAGGTAGCGCCATTTGTGGTGTTCTGCAAATGCATTGTGCTCCAACTTCAATCAAAACGGAATCACACACTGTCATGCTGGGAGAGACAAAGGCGGCTGAGCCGGCTCTCAACCTCAAGCTGCATATGAGTTAATATTTGTCTAGTTTTTGAACATGCCGCCGCTTTTGTGTTTCGTCTGACGACAGAGCGGAGCGTTGGCGGTGGGTGGGAGTGACGAGGCCTAGGTCCTAGTCCACTTTAGCAGACAACGTCTTTGCGGCGAGGCTCTGGGAGGACGTGTCGTGTGAGGGAGAGGATTTACTGAGACTCCACATCACATCAAATAGCTCCACTTTCCTTTTGCAGGATAACTGCTCTGTGTACCGCCTCCCTTGTTCTCTTGCTGTGCATCTGTGTCTGTGTCTGTGTGTGTGTGTGTGTGTGCGCTCGACTCCTTTGCTCTGTAAAATATGCAATTAGAAAGACATCAAAGCAGAGCTACCGCTCAACGCTGATAGCCAGCCCACCACCCTCAGACTATTACCTACAGTTGCGGCCAGAATAATAGCACTTTAAATCAAACTTCAAGTCTTTTCCCAACACTTTTTTGTAAATGAACTGATCAGATCAGTCTGCTTAGCTGAGTGTTCTGATTATCGTTGCGCTATTCTTGTATTAGTTCAATCAAAACCTTCTGCTTGCTTTGCAAATTTTGAAAACATTTCATACAGATAATATGTCTATAAAAATGGTCTTTAGTTTACCATTAACTCGTATTCTGTGATTTTATAAGAAAACACACAAAGTGATGCAAATGATCTGTTTATTTATCCGCTAAACGGCTAAAATATGCGCTGCAAGTGGCTATTATCTTGGACGCAGCTGTGCCCGCTTACGCTTACGCTTACTGTCTCTGCATCTGCCTCCGTTTCTCTCTCTGTCTCGGTCCCTTCTCTCCTTGCTTAGCTATGCGCTTTGACACAAGCACACAGAAGAGTGTCAGAGAGGCGGGGGCGAGAGGGCTTCGAGTATCCCAGACCGAGTCCCATCATTAGTGTGCCCCTCCGTTTGCGGCACTTTGTCAACCGCCGCCACTGGCTCTGCCCATGCCACTGCCAGTGCCACTGCTTTTGATATTATTTATTTATATTTTTCACTTTTAATAAAATGTTGTCGCTGCCGCTGTCGCTGAAAGACTTGGCCAAACGGTGGAGGGACTGACGGACTGACGGACTGCCGGACCGACGCGTCGGACAGAGCCTGGTGAGGTCAATTGGCTTAATTACTGTGTGACAGCGTGTGGACAAGTGGCGGCAGAGGCGAAGGCGTGCTCAAAATACTTGCACAGACACCAGCAATTATACATATGTATATTCCACGAGATCTGTAGTTGGAACTCCCCAATCAATAGAGACCCTTGTGGGGTAAAAAACATTAAATTTAATCGGTTTTGGTTTTCGTCTTTACGCTTTTACGTTTTTACGAGTATTTGATTCACTATCTCTAGAACTGATCCCCACTGTGAACACACATATATGTACATATGTATATGTTCATATACATATATGTATGTAAACAGTGGAGGTCAAAAAACTAAGCCATTTAAAAAGATTACAACGCAAACAAAATTTAAAGTCCTAGTGCTCTATCCTGCATAGCATTTTCTTATCGAACGGATGCGATGCCGTTTGGACATGTAGATGAACCAAGAAAATCACATATTCGTGGACGGACACACTCATTTCCCTTCGACTGATCATCGACTTATCAGCAGTGGTGCCAGTGCACAAAATGCACTCAACATAATCACAATAAGGAAAATATTTATAAACACAAAACAAAAACAACATAAATCAGTGAACGGAAGAAAAAACCAGAACGATAAAAATGCGCCCCAGTGGCTGGCAGTCGCTGGTGCTGCTCCTCCTGTTGTCTCTCAGTCTGGCCAGTGCCGTGCGCCAGCTGGAGGAGAACCAGAGCACCAAGAAAGATCACCTGCACGCCTCAGAGCGGCAGGTGCGGCGACGCAACAAGAGCAACGCCTCCGTTGACCAGCAAAGACTCCTGGTCAACGGAAGCAGCAAAAAGAAGGCTTCGGCTAGCACGGAATCGGATGACTACGACTGGCTGGATCTGGATGCGGATGCGAGCACCAGCGAGGCACTCGATAGCTCGGAGACGGTGGCCGTGCAATCGGCGAGAACCCATGGAGATGGAGAGGCAGCACATGGTAAGTCTTATCACGGTGGACTCTCAGTCTGGTCTGAGTCACAGCCCAGTGACCTTTTGGGGCAGATCAAAAGCAGCCGCTTATACGAAATCAGCCTGCAAATTGTATGAAAGTAAAGTATACATATGTATGTACATACATATGTACATATACGGTATGGGTTCCAAAGTGGGTTCTACTCTCATGGAAACCAGCGTATACTCGTTTAGGGATGGTCAGATAGATAAATGCACACACTGCCCCTCCCACTTTGATTTGCATGCAAATGGAAACACACACCACACACCATACACCACTCCACACTCTACAGCCCATATCCCCACATCCACATCCTCTATAGGGCCGACACTTAATCAACAGCAATAATTTCTTTTGAGCGCGAACGAAATGTTTTAATTGAAAGTGATGACGACGATGATGATGATGATGATGATGATGCTACTCGCACTACTGGATCTGTGTATCCGTATATACTCGTATATATGTACATATCTGTACCCATACGAGAGTAAGAGCATGAATCGGTTTGAGTGCGTGTTTGAGCGAACGAATATCTAAATTGAAACTCTGCTCAAAATTTGTATAAATTGCTACCAAGCCGCAAGTCTGATGGCGCCAGCATACGGTGCGGCCCAAGTCCAAGCCAAAGACAGATACTTCAGATTCTGGAACTGGAACTGAAACTGAAACTGAAAATGCCCCATCCTGGCAGTTTCATTAGCTTCAAGCCGGAGTGAATTATGGGACGGAGAACGAGGGGGGAGCTGTCTGTGGGTGTCAGTGTATGATAAATGTGTTAGATTTCCAATGAAATTTTATGGCCGCTCATACGAGCGTTCATGTGCATGCACGAACGTTGCGTCGCGTCGCTACTTGGGGCCCGAGCCGATTGTCGCCTTTTGCGAAAAGGAAATTCTTTCGCTGCGTGTGAGATGGTGCTGTGCCATGCATCCGAAATGAATGTGCGGTGCGATTTGAAATGCTTTGCATACAAATATCAAGTAATGAAGGCAATTCGCTTTGATGGTTTATTTGGATTCGATCGCTCGATGCGCTCATAAAAAAGCTGTAGATACTCGTATAAAATTGCATAAACTGCGAGTACGAGTACGTGTAGCCAGTACTCAGTTCTCAGTAATCAGTACTCAGGATGGGTGGTCGGTCGGTCATCCTTTGATACGGCCTATCAATGCCAAAGAACTCTGCGACAAATCAGCTGTGACATTTGACTTGGAGACTCTCAGAAAGCTAGTGGTGCTATTGAGATGATTTCTGTATTTATAGATACATTCCCCCATTCCCCGTTACCCCCGCCCCCCCCACACTCCCCTGGTGGTGGGGTTGGCTGGCAGGCAACTTAGATCATTGGCCACAATCGAGGCAGAGTCGGAGCCAGAATACGAAGACGAAGACTGCGCAACTTTGCAACTAAAATCGTATAAATAGCACTCACTACGACACATTATTCAGAGAGTAGCCAAACATAAATGAAAACATTAACAGTTTTATAAATAAACACTATATAAAATACAAACAAAAAACAAAAACACAAAAAAAAGAATTAAAAGACGGCAAGACGGCAAGAAGCCCGCCCGGCAAATCAAGAAGCCATTTTCCAAGACATTTGTCACAGTTGGCCAGCAGAAAATTTGCATTTGATTCCCCAAATCAATGTTCATAGGTCTCGTTCCGTACTGTCCCCCATTTCCAAATTTATTTCGGCAGACATCAAAGTAAATTTCCGCTAAAATTAGTCACCGAAAACCCAAAAGAGAATATTCCGACTTGCTTTGCTTTTGCTGGTCCGAAAAGAAATGACTGGGCCAAAAATAGGTGAGTTCTCAGGCAAAGAGATACGGAAATCTTAACATTTTCCCGCCTACCCCTCACCGCCTCCTCCTGTGGTCTAGGCCTCCTCGTGCTCCCTTCGCAATTGCACACTTAATTAATGAGCATTGCTTTTGATCTTCTGTGAAGTTCAGTAGACCCCTCGCCCCCTCCCACCAGTTCAGTTCCTGCTCCAAGTGACAAAAACGAAATTTTTCACGCACTCAACAGAACTCTTTGAACCCGCCCTTCGGCCAGCCAGCCAGCCAGCCAACGAACGCCAACTGTCACTCGACTCGCTCCGGGGACATGTGTCGCACATGTTGGGTATGCGAAGCGGTAACAACTAGGGATGGGTGGACGTGACAATGACGTGATCAGAACGAGAGTGTGATCCCCACAACTTGATCACAATCATAAAACGTTGATATTGGTCCATGCTATATGCAGATATTGGACAAAGATAATGTTTATTTTGTAATGTTTGATCACCAGATCATTCGATTAGTCTTACGAAGATATAATACAGTAAATGCTATCAGAATAGCCTCCCAGTTCCAATATCTCAATAAAAGTATATAAAGAAATCTGGAAATGGAATGAAAGTAATTTTCAAAAACGGAGGGATCAGATCAGCTTTTATCTGCGAGTATCGGCCGGATCTTAATGCGTGCGTGCTCCTCTCTCATCCAGCACTTTGTGTCACGCTGCCATATCTGTTATTCATATCTGCCCATTCACCATTCACCATTCGGCACCTTTTGGTATTGCCAAGAAAAGTTCAGCAGCCAATGAACAATCCTCAAAATAAACCGCAGAGGAGGAGCAGGAGGAGGAGACATGAAAGGCAATAAGTGCTTAACAAGTGATCAGTCACCGTATATAGAGGACATACATACATAGATTAGCTGGATACGATCCACCTAATTAGTGAAAAGCAGAATCACCCTATTCCAGAGACACAAAAAGACACCCAAAGACTCCTTTGCAGCCTGTGCAGTGCTGCTGTGTTGTTGTGGGATTTTCGCGAAAGGAATTATGTATGAGTATCTGCGGGGCGGGCAACAGATTCACATGTGGTCTGGTCTGGTCTGGTCTGGCCATCGGGAATCGCACATCAAGCAGCATGATCTCTTGCTGCTTTTCTGAGGCATTTACTTAAATTTTAATTTACTGAGTGGTGTCAAAATGCGTGAGCCAAGCCATTAAACCTTGATATGCTGCACTCTGCTTACTTAACTGCTTGTTTTCCTGCCCCTTTTTTTTAATATCTCGCTCTCTCCTTTTTTTACTCCCTCCAGATATCTTCACATGTTGCAATCAGGTCTTTGGCTCATGTCGCACAGCTTGCGAAAATGTAAGTATGGGAAGGGAATGCATCGCGACGGGAAGATACTCGTATCTTGAAGTTAATCATACACACACACACACACACGTACATATATCATAAATACTTGGTAAATGAATGCTGTGCTCTTTCTGGTTTTTTGTTGGCAGGAATATCCATACATATTTATGCATAGATGGATCAGGAAATAGATTGGGAGATCGATAAATAGATAAAGTTATGGTAAATTCTTTAATAAAGGAACAGGAACAAGACAATTTTCGATATATTCAGTAGTTTCATAAATATGCATATCAGATTCTATAGTATTCGTTTCTGTATACCCCATTGCGGCGCCAAACTTGGTCTTGGCCCAAACCGAATCCAATGAAAAACCCACTCGAAGGGAAACGATATGTCGTCTGTCATAAATATTAAACGCCATCCAGGTAACTTGCGATCTAAGAACGAACGAACACCGTAGACAGCCGCTCAGATTCAGATTGAACCATCCGATAAGAGGGAAAACTACTGCTCGGCACATTTCCTGGTATGTGCATTCTCCACTCTCCACACACTCCTGTCTCCCTCTCTCTCTCTCTCTCTGGTCTCTCTAGCTGCTTCTGCGAGAGGTGCATACTAAACATTATGAATTTAGAATTCCATAAGCGTTATGGTGGCTCAGTCAGTCAACGAGAATTATTATGACAGGTTTAACGACTGTTCAAAAGAACTTTGAATGCCATATCCGCCGTGCGGTGTTCAGTGTTCAGTGTTTGGTGTTCGGTGTTCGGTGTTTGCTGTTCAGTGAGTATGAATGAGCCTTGTGCCAAAAAGGAAAATTCAGGCTACCATCACAGACAGGCCAGAGCAGAGCTCGACAAAATCCGCACACACACAAATTGCATTGTTAATTAGCATAAACTGGCAAACAGGTAATTGCAGCGCTCAAAGACCAAGCCCAGACAAGAGCCAGATCCAGAGCCACAGCCATAGCCATAGCCATAGCCATAGCCAGAGCTACAGCCAGAGCCACAGCCAGAACAACCAGTTTGCCACTCAAAGTCATTCATAAAACTTGAGCCCGGGCAAAAATCAATTTGTTGTCTGTGTGAGCCAATACAGCCAATTCATACCCCACCGCCATGGGTCTGGTATCTGGGGGTCTGGGTCTGCGTGTGTCTCGGTAGCCTGCTCCTAGCCCCGACAAAAGACCGCAATCAAATCACTGGCATCATTTAACTTTGTAATCATAACAATTTTCCCCCAAAAGCAATTAGTTTTCTCAATTGAAAGTGGGCGCCGTGCTGAGGTTTTTCCATTTTTGTTTTCCATTTTCCATTTTCACTTAGAAATGCAAATTAAGGCATTAAATCTTTTGCCCAAATTGAAACTGACAAAGTGACATCCACGAAACAGGATAATGCCGAAGTAAACTAAAGCAAACTGGTTCCCCCCCCCTCCCCCACCCCACAGGCATCGGCATAGGCGGGTATTTCCCATTTACTTTTGAATTGCTTTTTTGTTGTTGTGGTTGTGGAAGAGACCGTAGAGAGACGAGATCTTTCAAGTGGGCGTCGGGAAATAGGAGACCCAATTGATAACCGAATCCTCGCTCCCCCACACACACACACACACACACATACACACACACACACGCACACACAAGCTATTTCAAAACGTGTGAAAAGTCGAGCCGAGATGGGAGATCAGATCAGATCTGAGGATCTCCTCTCCCGATAAGTGCAAATTCCCGCCCATTTTATTATTGACAAAATGGTCTTTTGTGGCCCGAGGGCAATAATTGTCAGGAAGGTCTGCGTCTGCGTCTGGGTCTATCTTGATAGAGCTCTCAAGGTGGGCAGGCCATCCTGGCTGGGAGATGCCAGAACAAGTGAGTCCCTTTCCGGGCTGGAGTGTGTGTGCGTGTGTGTGGGAGTATGTGACACGGCCATGGACACTTCATTAACAAAACTGCAACAGCTCTGGATGTGCGTATTGCGCAGGGGTGTAGTCCAAAGGGGCTAGCGAAACATATCCAAATGAATCCCGTACCTATAGTCCCCGATGCACTAAGCCAGAGCTACGCTCCTGCTTATGTTAATTTGAATTTATGGGAACGCCACCACGCTGAAGATATCCAGACAAGTTCCGAGGACAGCAGAGACACCAAGTACGAGTATCTTGAATAGACATCGCTTTACTCAGATTACTGTGGCAGATACGCGAGCCTCAAGCTGAGCCTCAGCCTCAGCCTCAGCCTTAGCCTGAAAATGTGTTATTGAAGTTTCCTGGGCCTCCTCTTCTTTATCGATAGAAGGGAAGGGGAGAGAGAGAGAGAGAGAGAAGTAAAGCAGAAAATGTTATTTATGATGGTGTCAGGAACAGAACAGCATTCAGAAATGTAACATAATACGCCAAAAAATAAAACTGCAACCTGCATGTTTTGGACCCCGTTCTCGTTCCCGTTCCCGTTCCCGTCCCCATCGGCAACCCCTGATATCCTCTCATTAAGGTCCCGCTGGGACTACATTGAGCACTTGAGGCCGATACCCAACAGGTTGCGGGTTGAGAGAGCTGAACCGGTGATTAGGCTTTGATTCAACTGGCCTGAGATTGGGGTTTTATCTGCTACACGACTATCCAATACAGTACTATTTATGCATGGGATACTTTTCCAGCTATCGTTGGTGGAGTATGCTACGGGCGGCACTGGCGATGGCCGTGAGGAGCTGCGGAAGTACTGTCAACTGCATCAGGTGGAATTCTGGACTTGCATCAACCAAACATTCGAGGGTAAGCGGGGTAATGTACAGGAAATCCACTCGGACAATCAATTCTCATTTGTTGGACTCCTCACTCTCCGCAGCGGTCACCCGCGGTGCCGACTGGTCGGGCAGGCGTTGCTGCCAATTTGGTGTTCTGCAACATTGTCGCAATGTCTGCGCCTCGGCGACCCAGGCACCGGTCCACACCTGCAGGCGGAGCGATGAACAGATGCTGTACGACTGTCTGGAGCGCCAGGAAGCGGCCGATCGGTGCTGTGGCCAGGCGCGCACCTCCGAGTGTCTTCAGGTGAGATGGTGGCTTTTGATTGGTCAGCAAACGGACATTTCATTGCCAAACCTGGTACAAATAGACCATTTTCGTACATACATTTCGTATACATATGTAGTTATACATATATGTATGTATGTACATGTAGAAATGTAGAAGTAGATATTAGAAAAGTCGAGGAGTGTGTTGTGTGTCTATAATCACAATTATTACGCGCTTTTCTTTCCAGGCTTGCCGTGCCGTCTTTGAGCCCTCCAATGCCAGCCAGGATCATGTGGACATTGATTCTTCCTGCGGGGACCGTAACTTGGATGTGAGACAGTGCATACACAACCATACAGACATGGCGCCGTTAGCCAACGCCGAACAATGTAAGAACAATCCCACTAGCTATCCCAGCTATCCCAGCTATCCCGACCGACGACACCGCAAAATGAGCTCATCCTTCGATAATTCCCCACAGATCTGCCGTGCTGTGAGTATAGCAACAAGGAGCACTGCCGGCACACCTGCCGGAACCTGCTCCATCAGAATGCGACCCAAGTAGAGCGCAGCGAGGTGATCTTCACGCGACTAGAGGCGGCTGGCTGTGGCACGCCGCTGCCCCACTTGCCCTTCTGGCAATGCTTTCTGACGGTGACTCGAAAGCTGTACGTTCCTGCTGGAGGAGGACTTCAATCGCAGCGTCGTCTGGGGGGCAAGGCAGCTGAGGCCGTGGGAGAGCCGAACCACCTGGGCATGGATGCAGCCAAGCGGCAGTGCTGCGAGCAGGCCAGCAGCCACAGGTGCCGGCGCCTGTGCACGCAGATCTTCACCAGCGACTGGTGGGAGACAAGGGCCAGCTTCGACAGCGAGTGCCTGGAGCAGCCCGACGAGCGGGAGCTGCGCCGCTGCGTAGAGAGCGTGGATGCCCCGTGCGAGCAGGGCTGCGATGGCCTTAGCTTCTGTTCGAACTTTAATAATCGCCCGACGGAGCTTTTCCGCAGCTGCACCCCAGCCCACGATGCGGCGGCCAGGGAGGATTTCCGGATGCTGCAGCAGCGCGGCTTTGTCCGGGTCCTCGGCCAGGAGCTTTTCATCAAGAACACTACCCGCTGTGCCCCGGACAAGTGGCAGGCTCTGGTGTGCGCCTTGCAACTGCAACCCTGCACCAGGATGGGTCTTTTCAATGGCATCTGCAGCGAGGACTGCAACGAGCTGCTTGAGGAGTGTCTGGACTGGACACGCCAACAGAAACGACCTCAGGCCATTTGTTCGCGCCTCCAACCGCAATCCTCTGCGGAAGAGGATGATGAACCGCTGCCATGCATTTCGCTACGGTCGTATCTGAAGAAAGGTAGTGCAGAGCCCCAGGACGCTGTTGCACACTACGGACTGACCTCGCCCTGCTCGAAAAAGCCGTGCAATGGCAGTGAGGTGTGTGTCCTGCAGAGGAGAGGCAACCAGGGCTACGCCTGCATTCCCGGCTGCAGCCTGGGCCAGGCCTCCAGCCTGATTGTGCCTTTTGGGGCGTACGTCCGGCTCGGCAAGAGCCGTATCCACTCCAAGTCCGATGTGGGTCAGC
The DNA here is from genome assembly GCA_008121215.1 of Drosophila athabasca. Lineage (NCBI taxonomy): Eukaryota > Metazoa > Arthropoda > Insecta > Diptera > Drosophilidae > Drosophila > Drosophila athabasca. The sequence goes on along the minus strand of CM017796.1, from coordinate 65,311,879 downwards.
CACTGACCGCCGAACACATTGTCTGCAGCTGCGGCCTTCAGGGCCACCTAGAGCAGTGCCAGCCGCTGCCCAGCTACAGCCACGCCCACTGCACTCTTCCTGGGGGACGAAGCTTCCGCCATGGCTCGTCCTTCTACCTGGAGTGCAATCTCTGCAGCTGCTTCGCCGGCGAAATCACGTGCACCAAGAAGCAGTGTCGCCTGCCCGGATTCACGGACTCCAGCTACACCAGCCTTCCGTGCAATTGTGCGGCTCACTATGTGCCCGTGTGTGGCTCGAATGGGAACACCTATCCGTCGGCCTGCGTCGCCAAGTGCCACATGCCGGAGGGCAACTATGTGTACGGGGCATGCAATGCCCGAAATGCTTGTCAGGCGGCGGCTCCTAACAGCTGTCCTCAGGGAACCCAGTGCCTGGACAAGCGGAAGGTGTGCCTGGCCAGCATGCAGCGGCCCTGCCAGCAGTATGTCTGTGGTAAGCTCAAGTCGGTCGGAGTCAGAAATGCACCCAGGTCAGGTGTTAATTGAGGCTTCTCCTTTTTCATTTCCAGTGAATGCCACCGCCACGAACTGTTCGTCCTACCATCAGGGTGAGGTGTGTGACACCCAAGGACGCACGCACCCTAATGCCTGCGCTCTGTTGCGAGATAATCCCAGTGGCCAGGTGGCCTATTGGTCGGCCTGCCAGTCGAATCGTTCGTCGCCGTCGCCCTCGCCCGTCTGTGGCATTAATGGGGTAACTTATCGGAGCATTTACGCAGCCCGGGCCGAGTACGTGCTGGCCGACTACGTGGGTCGCTGTCGGGAGGTGGGTTTGCTGGCCAGCGAAATGGGCAGACGATGTCGTACAGTCCAGTGTCCGGCTCCAGTGTCCAAAAACTGTCGATTGATTGTGCCGCCCGGAGCATGTTGTCCGCTTTGTGCGGGCGGAGCCTTCAGGATTATCTACTCCCGGAAGCAGTTCGATCGGGCCATGTATGGGCTGAGAGCTCAGAGCAGCACATTGCTCACCCTGCATGGTGTGCTCCAGCAGCTCGATGGACTGGTTCAGGTTAGCGAGTGCCAGCTGACGGGATTCCTCACCATGGAAGTGGGCATATTTGTGGCTCTGGTGCCAAGCAGCAGCATCAAGCGACCAACACGGCTCCAACTGGAGGCGTGTGCGCGCGAGGCCGAGAAGATATCGTCGCTGATAAATGCCCAGTCGCCAAGGATCACCACCAACCTGGCCTTGTCCTGTCTGACTGTATCGCATCTGCTGGAACCCACACCAAATGGGGCGAATTCGTATGGTTCTAGAACCCTATGGCTAATGCCCCTAATTTTTTTTGTAGGTCGTAGTTTAGTTGTAGGATAGCTTACGATTTTTTTGTTTTATTAGCTTTAGAAGGAGCGTGTAAGATGAGAACAATCAAGTGAATTCTTGGTGCCAATTAATCAATTAGTTCAAGGAGATGGAATGTGCCTTCTACTGTTAGGAATTGACCCTCTTTATCATGTGATATTAGCTTCATTAATTAATCTTTAAGCAAAAGGTCCCATTGATAATTTCTGAATAGAAGTTACGTATCATATTAATTTTTTTTTTGTATTCGTTATCGACCAAAGCAGCGTCTGTCTATGAGCACAGCTAGTCCAATAAAATAATCACTTATGGATGCCCCCAGACCCCGCCAATAAAAGAGCGAATATAATTGAAGCGTTGCTCCTTCATTTATTGTACCACTCCAAAGAAATCTTATTCCGGTTATAGAAAATGTATACGAAGGTAAGGATAACTAAAAACTCCCTTAGGACGTCTCCATGGGCACCACCTCGATACGTTCAGTGATGTTCATATCTGAGGTTTTCGAGTGGAGAACGTGTGTGGCTCCAATATTAAAGCGATAGTCCAACTGGCGCTTACCTTTCTTGTTGGCCAGCTCGTAGTTGCGCAGATATTCCACGCCGTCCCTGCGAATCACGCACAGATCAACGTTCGAGCCCGAGCCCAAATCGTTGAAAATACCGGCAGCGACTGCATCGCGTACGAGAAGCTTGGCCTCCTCCTCGGACATGTCGGGCCTCCAGCGGCTCTCGAACACAGACATGGCGGCCAGGCTGCCGGACCCCATGGTAGCATAGGGCAGCTTGTCCGAGCTGCCATGAGGATGAATGCAATAGATGTGGGGTCCAGTTTTGTCGACGCCGCCCAGAACCAAGGCAGCGCTGATGTGACCCTGGTATCTGAAAAGCATTTGCTTCAGCATAGTGTTAGCAGCCACCACGCGAACCTCGCGCTCAGTGCTGAGGCGGTGCAGCTCCAAGTGGGACGAAATGATATCGGTGGTCTTTTCGGTGTCGGCTGCAGTTCCGGCACCACAGCAGCTGCAAGGCAAGCGTTTGTTAAAGCGTTTCTTTGTAAAACTCAGAAAAAGCTATCCACTTACTATATATTCTTGGCCAGATAATGGATCTTGGCGCAGTTCTTGTCAGATACAATGGGTCCTTCGGTGGCGCGCGTGTCGGCGCCCAGGACAACACCATCCTTGTAAATGATGCCCACAATGGTGGTGCCCGTTTTAGTTGTGGTCGGCGGCTTAAAGCCCCCACTCAACAGTGACGAATTGCTGTTCAAGAAGAAGACTTGTCATGGGAGAAATGCCGGAGGACTGTTCTTGAACTTACCGCTTGCAATTGTCAAAGTTAAAGCCAGCGTGTGGCAGGTTGCGTGCCAAATCTAAATCCATTGCTTACTTATTACCGTAGTATATAGTTAATAGAAGTTTCCTGTTTTTTCGCCGAGGGAATGACAAACAAAATCGTACTCAGTGTGTTTATCGATATTGAACATATCGATATAGAGTATTCGGATAATCAAAAGTATCGTATCGCTAATATTTTCATTTGGAGTATTCCACAATACTTCACTACATGTCTAGCCTGAAAGAGAACATACAATTCAACGCGAAATATTTGTTGAGTCAGATGAAGATCTGAGGCACTATTTATGTCTACATGCACGGTCGGTTAGATTAGCAAAGTTGTTCTGTGAAGATTCATAACAACCAAATTATTATTATTATTATTAATCAGATTAGGGAAGTTTAAAAATTTCGCCTAACTTAAGTCTAAAGCGCTGGCTGCTAAGGCCTTTGGCTTGGTGGGGTACCTTATTTACAAGTATACTTAATATTATTCACATTTACAGTTTATTACTTACAAATAGTAAGAATCGTTTATTATTTCCTAATTATTAATGGTTTATTCTTAATTTAAATGTGATTGTATGGGTTGGTTAGTTTGAGGAATTTTATTATTTTGATGTTTTTTTCGGGGGATGGGTTTGAGAAGATATGGGGCAGATATTTTTGAAGATTTCATTTTTAATGTGCGATATTGCTGGGCACATAACAACCAAATATATCTCATGCTCACACTGAATAGTTTCAGACAATACTGGTTCCGAAGTTTAGTGGAATATCGGCTTAGTATCGATATATTGATAGTTTAACATATTTTGGGTAGCCCTAGGGTGATAGTGTCATCACAATTGTGCACCTTATTACGATAACTGACGATGTCGGCGGCCACAAAATTACATAAAACAAGCTGGTGTGCCCTAAGGCAGCTGCAACAGTACAGAACTAAAGGTAAGACTGGCGAACTACTGGCACTTTAATTGATTAAAACCAATACAAGTGTATTTCATATCGCCGTTGTGCCCTCACGTTTTGCGAGGCGGCACTAGTCTCAGTGGTGACATGCTTGGCTACATCGTTGCGGAAAAAGCCAGATTTATTTTATGGAGATATATAAGTTTTGATTAATAAAGTACAAATTAATTTGCAGCCAACTTTTCCGCCGGTGCAGCATCGATTGCCTCTCGGAATGAGCTGTTTACACAGGAGCAGCGCCGGCAACGGGATGCCGTTGGCCGAATTGACAAGATCGAGGTTCGATATTTGGGCCTGCCCGAGGATGTGACTCTGGTGATGAACAATCACATATCCACGCCATTTAACTGTGCCCAGCACTTGAGTGAGGGACATTGCAGACGCTCGGCTCTGGCCCTAATCGATGGCAGTGTTCCATGGGATATGCACAGGCCGCTGCAGGAGTCCTGCACCTTGCAGCTGCTTAACTTTAATATCTCCGAGCCGCACGTGGTCAACAAGTAAGAATATAGCGTCATTGAGTCATTGACTGATGCTCATTTGAATTCCTTTTTTGCAGAGCCTTCTGGCGGACATGCAGCTTCATGTTGGGTGCTGCTTTGACACGTGCATTTAAGACGGAAACGAAACTCCAACTGCACAGTTTCCCGGGCCCAAACAGTAAATGCAATATCTATATTCTGAAGATCTTTCATTTAACGAATCTCTATCATAGTCAAGTCGGGTAGCTTTGTCCACGATATTGTGCTAGAGAATCAAAGCTGGCAGCCATCGAAGACGGAAATGCGCGCCATCTCGGCCGAAATGATCAAACTGGCGGCCCAGGATTTGCCCATCGAACGCTTGGACGTTCAGCAAGAACTCGCCCAGGAGATGTTTAAGGATTCGAAATACAAAAGCGAACAATTGCCCAGTATTGCCCAACAGAGTAATGGTCGTGTGAGCTTGTACCGCATGGGGGACCACATTGACATCTCACGTGGGCCCATGGTGGCCTCCACTCACTTCCTGGGCAAGTGCACCGTCTCGGCAGCCCACAAGTTGGCCGATGAAGGTCCAGCAGGAGCCTTCTATCGCATTCAAGGTGTGGCCCTGCCGTGGGGCTTTAAGTTGAATCACGTTGCGTATGGCATACTGGAGGAGCGATCACAGAAGATGGTGAGAACTCAGTAACTGGAAACGTCGGTCCCTTTGCTCATATTTGATCTTTTGCAGAACCCCGCTCGCTTGCCCCATGAACCCTTCGAGGAGCACCAACAAATGCAGTTGTCTTAAACCGTTCCTTAACAGATAAAGCTATTCAATAAGTGTTAACAGGTAATTCATTAAAGAGCGCCTTACTCGTTAAAAAACGGAACAACAAAACAACAGAACCTTTAACATCACTCTGGATATCGTTTCCCATTTACTTTTCGTCTATAAATTAGCCTTAAATATCCTTAAACTATTTGCTCTGACGACAGTCATTAACATTTGGTAAAACAGTTGGCTTAAACAGTTACATAAATGGTATGCTTGGGGAAGAGGATCACTTCCACTCAAGTGGAGATTTCAAAGATGCTTAAAGTATCTACTATCTACAACATTAACGCAACAAATGCATTGCATTGCATTTCCTCAGTGGCCAGCTTGAGATTGTGAACTTGTCTTCTCGAATGCTAGAAGCTCTTAAACAGTCCCTCCAGGTCGTGTTCGTTCATGGCAATAATCAACATGATCAGTCCGCCCAGGAATATGCCGAGTATCTGGATTAGTATACCCTTCGGATCCTTCGCCATCTCCGGATTGTGGGCCACACTCATTGTGGGCACCAGATCGGCAAAGGCAATGTACAGGAAAGAGCCGGCGGTGGCTGCATAAATCCACTGCGTCATGCCATCTCCAATACCGGCAATGAAAAGACCGACAGCCATTCCAACAAAGCTCAGAACCGAGCTAACCAGGTTCATGTAAATGGCTCGCCTCATGGAGACACCCGTCTGTAGAAGGAGTGCAAAGTCGCCCAATTCGTGCGGTAGCTCGTGGCATAGGACGGCGAATGCTGTGGCCAGACCTGTTACGGGATCACTGGCAAAGGCGGCTCCAATAGCCAGGCCATCGGTGAGATTGTGCAGCCCGTCGCCAATGATCACCATGAAGGCCACAGGAGTGAGCGGTCGCTCTGGTGACTTCTCGTCCAGCTTCGTTTCCTGCAGCATCACATTCAGCTCACGTGGAGCCGGTGCCTCTGGCGCTACCTTTTCCACCTGCTGGCCATGTGAGTGGCCATGACTGTGCCCATGCCCATGGCTGTGCCCGTGGCTCTGCATGTCACCCTTCAGCAGCGGGATCACGTTCTCCAGCATGTACATGAACAGGGCGGCGAGGAAGGAACAGCCACACAGCAAGGCAGCATCATTGCTGTGCTTGTGTGCGCCGTCGATAGATGCACCGTCTAGGGCCTGCTCGTGCTTCTCCTCTTTAAAGAGAGCATGAGGCAGCAAGTGCATCAGAGCATCTCCGGCCAGTGTGCCCACGGCTATCGATACCAGAAACTTGAGAACCTCCTGATAAGCTGCTGATTTCATCAAAGGCACTAGGAGAATGCCAAGTAGGCCGCATGCAGAGAGCACAAACATGCAAACACTGGCATAAATCCAAGCTGAAAGAAGGGAGATGGTTAGCCCATGATCTGCTTAGGGGACAGCCATGTGCCAGCTGAGAGTTCACCCACCATCCCAAATCTTCTGGTTCTTATCGTGAAGAATGTGCACTCGTGGAGCTGGCTGTGCACACACTCCGCCGTCGATTTGGGCCAACAGAGCTGGGCATAGCTTCATGAATGCTCTCGGGGTGATCCGTACCGAGTTGATGAAGTTGTTGTACTCCTCATCAGAGTTGTGTGTGGTCTCCGTCGGAACGGTGGACTCCTTCTTGATCAGCTTGCGGTAAATACTGTTCTTGTGCAGATCATTGTGGTCCACAATCAGGGATAGCAATAGCTTCGGTGACAAACAGGCGGCAGCAGGCCAAGGTCTGCTCTCGACTAGATTTTAAAAAGAGATATTATATATTAGTATATTTCTTAATAATATTTACACTAGATGGTATTCCGTATTGACATTAGAGGGTGAATTCAATCCAATCTTTCTGAGCTTAACGAGTGGCAAGGGCCGCGGCTCTACTTTTGTACCCGATACTCAGTCGGTATATATGTACATATGTAATTCTATGTTTTTGGTAACCTATAATTACTTGTTTTATATGTATATACTGATAGTAATATTCCGGTGTTAATTCTTGCACTTCGTTTATCCCCTTTCCACCTATTAACCTATTTTATTCTAATTTTACAGTATTTGATCTGTTTCTATATCTGTCTCTCTCCATCTTGTTTCTCACAACAATACCATGCTATCCCGCTTCCCTCCCCTGCCAGAGGGCGCACACTGCACGAGTAAGAGTGAGCGAGGGAGAGAGATATCATAGGATTCTATACACCAGGCTCTCTTCCAGCTCTAATAGTCTCTGAAATCTGCAGATCGACATTCGGCTATTGATGCTGATCAAGAATATATTTTCTTTATGGGGAAAGGGTCGGAAAGGCTTTCTTCTGGGTGTTACGCTTCAAAAATCTACATCCACCAGAAAACGAATATCCCTCTAAACTCTTCGAATACCGGGTATAAAAATACGAGCAGCTAGTGACGAGAGAGAGAGTTCACTCAATCACACAGTCAATTGACACCCGATTCGCATGTGGGAACGGGAACCTTTCATTTCATGGATTGTCCCGGCTGTTTAGCGCTAACTGTTTATGGGGAGAACCGTTTTAATGATTGTGTACATTTCAATTAACGGGTAATCTCGGTTCCAGCAAACGAAAACATCAACAGCCGCAAAGGCCTGCACTAGTTCCTCTTTTGTTGATGCACGATTGTTTTTATACGACAATTTGCTTTTAACTTCCGCATCCATAATGGGTTCGTTTATCGCGCTATCTCATCGCCATGGCTACAAGGACTTTTTCAACCTGTTGAATCGCCATTGCATTTCACTGCCCAAAAGGAGATAGAGAGATACGTATGTACATTTTCAGATAATTTATGCGACAAGGTCGCACTTACAGACGGTACTTCCTCTCATCCAAATGAGATGGATAGCAGCATAATTGAATTTATTACGAGTACATAGATAGATGCCGCTGTCCCTGGCCTTGCCCCTGCCCCTGCCCTGACTTGCATTTGGAAACTGGCCAATTGAGGTATGTACATATATGTATGTATAAGTATCTATACATGCATCTGTATATAGTGCATACATATACATATGTATGTACGAGTAGTGTCGGGCCCCATCGCTGCCATTTAAATTGCGGCTTAAGAATTTCTCTGCGACTTAATTGGAACTGTCTCTCAGGTAATAACTTTGTTGTCATTCAAGTGTACACATATGTACAGTGTACTCGTTCGTATGTTTATGTAGTCTCCTATAGATGATATCTGTCACGATTATTGTGGACTCTTGGATAGTCTAGAATTATTGTCAGAACCTCCATCCTACTGTTTATTGTTTATGGCACTTCTTTCTTTGCTTGATCTACTCGTACGAGTATCTATTATAGCCTGTATTATCAGTCAACTCTGATGTGTGCAAATAGGAGTAATGTACTGTACTGTACTCCGGATAGACGCAGATGCCATGTAGTGTGATAATCCCGATCCATAAAGATAAAGATAAGATCTGGACTGCTACTCACCGCTGCTCTCCCTCGGATGCCGATGCTTAGGGTCGTGCATTTCCAGGAACTCCGGAACCGTAGGCCCCGACTTTGAGTGATTTGAGGTCTTGTTGTCTGGTGATATCTGCACATCCATAACATCGTCGTCAATGTTGGTATAATTAGCTTTGATATGCATGTCCAAGTAGGTCCCATTAAAGCTGGCTTTCGTTCCATTAGAGTAGCCCTGGGGTCGGTGCTCATCGATGGTGTGCGAGGGATCGAACTCGATCTGGCCCAGCTTCAAGCTGTACATTAAATGCTCGAGACCCTGTAAGGATAGTATTTACAGCATATACAAATAATCTTTGGCTGGAATTCAAGTACAACAGCTGTCAGCTGTATATCCAACCTTAGTTAATTACTGATCTAGCTGCCACAATTTCCTTATACTGACATGCACATACTCGTACTCGTACTCGTATGTAGATCGGAACCTAGCCCAATTCTCCCAGATTGAATCATCTTTCATACAAATATATAGGTATATATGTACATATATGTACTTATATTAATTTCTCACGAAACTCTCAAAATCAGAAGTTTTGGTTCGAATCTACGAATATTATCTCAGATAATGATCTGATTGATTTAGTTGTCACCGTGCCAAGCAATTATATTTACATCGGAATTAATTAGTGGTTTATTGTTAGTTTTGTTGGTTTTGCTGCCGCATTTTTGCTGTCGCGAAAGTGGGCCTAAGCTGTGAGGGGAATATTCATGGTATCTAATTGCCTTGACTTGACAGCCTGACAGTCTGTCGCCGGGAATGGGGGGGCGTGTGCCCTGTGTGCTCTGTGTGCCCTGTCTCTCGGTTGTATCAGGCGCTTAACAAGCAGTTAGCTAAAGAGAGAGATAGAGCGAGAGAGAGATTCCTTTTCCAAGATGAGGATCGTATAGGTAATACGATAAAATATAGCCAAACACGCGCTGGTACAATAAAACCGTCTAAAAAAAAACAAACCTGCGGCCTGTTGTTTATTATGGAACACATGAAGTTACGAGGCTCCCCTCTGCCGCTACCCCCCCCACCCGTGCCACTGATCCATCGTCTGGCTTATTTTTACTTTCATTCAGCAAAATTGTTTGTGTGCCAAGTACTCGGCATAATATGCAATTGAAATTTGGATTTTAGAATGATAATAGACTACTCCACTCTCCTCTCGCTCTCGCATGGCTAGTGGGTGGTTTGGGGTGAAGGGGCGGTGGGGCGGTGGGGGCCACGCGTCCCCCGTCTCACTCTGTTAGTATGCCGAGTGCGTAGAAGTATTTTAGTAACCTGAACATTTAAATGGACAAAACGTATTGCGTAGCGGTACGCATGAGTAATGCCAATTGGCGGGATAAAGTATAACTATGGAGTCCATAAGCATAACGCCAAAGCATTGCGAAAGTTCCATGAGATCGAGCTATCTAGTGTTCGTCTTGTTTTGGCTTAGCACTTAAATTTCGTCAGCTGTTTGGCTATCATCATCGTCGCTCATTAAGAGAATAGCTCTTATCGGAATAATCTTTTAATCTTGTTTTGGATAGAGTGTGGGTGGATGGGTGGGCTGTACGAGAAGGAGGAGTACGGTACGATTACGGTACGTGCGACGTCCATGCTGGATGCTCAAGTCTCGGCGGGGAGTGTATATCACAATGTGCGTTTGTGTCTGGATTTTGATTAAATTTATGATAATGCCCGCAATAAAGTCTCTACGTTTCTGTCGTGAGTTCTATAAGGGAGAGAGAGAGAGACACAGGCGACTCGTAATTGTGATAGTGTTGTGCGTCCATAAAGATTGCAGGGTTTTCATGCAGTGAAGCGATTATAACTGTTGAAAGTGTTTTCTTTTTGGTTGGTTTGTTTGTTTGTTCGTTGATTTGTTTGGCAAGAACAGAATCATCTAGCACAGCAACATACATGCATATGTAAATGTTTCACCACTTTCACAATACGCAAATATTTGACTAACTCTAATTTATTATTTCACCTCCCCTCACCAGCTACTGTCCCTGTCCCTGCCATGCCCTGCTCAGTGGTGCATGATGACCGACCGACCGGTCCACGAAAAACGTACTAATTTTTTGCCATAACATCAGCCAAAAGCCAAAAGTGGCAGAGTCCGTGTCCGACTGCTCTGTTTACCTCGGCTCATATTCGCCTCCCCTCCCCTCCCCTCCTTGTGTGGCCACTGTTTACGTTTACAAGGCTAGGTTCGATGGATGGATGGATTTATGGATTGGTGATTGTTGTTGTTACCTCAAAGTTGATTGTCCCGCCATCACCGTACTTTTGGAATATCTGCGCCAGGTAGCGGTTGTACTCCAGGGAGGCGTGCACCGTTCCCAGGAGTGCCCCGAGGCACAGGAGGCGTACAAGTAGCACGGGTCTTTGGTCCATTTCAATAACTGAACACTTTTGTGGTAAACTTTATTGAATTACTTGTTTAGTTGAACCCTACTGGGGGGTGATCGTCATTTCACGGGTTTCACGGGATTCACGCGTGCGTTCCGTTTAGACGACTGTCGACTGTCTATCCCGCTCAACGGTCTTTTTGAAATGACGGTAGCGCCTACGCAACGCTTTTATACGACGAAAAGGAACGTGCTTCTCGCTCGCTCCATCTCCATTTGTATCTCTCTCTCTCTCACTTTATCTCTCTCTCTCCAAATGGCTCTGCGCACGCGCCAGCCACTTAGCTGGCTGTGTTTTTGGCGAAGCTTTTCGGAAAGCTTTCTTTTGTCTCGAGCGAGCGAGCCCGCTACTCTACTGCTTGCGCGCGCGCTCTTTCAAAAATGTCACTGGCGTTTTTGTATATGTATATTTTTTATTTATTTAATTCTTATTCAGAAGAAATTCGGTTTTTACATTTTGCCAAAGTTACTTCGGTTATAATTAATAGTTACTAAGTTATCGCTTAAATACAGACGTGTGCAAATGTACGCGTACTATGTAAAATTGGTATAATATTGGTATTATTGTGTGTGGTCGTGTCTTTTTTCGCTGTTGTTTTCGAGGAACTGTTTTTTGGTTGTGGGAGAAAGACAAATAATATTTAAAAAAAAATTAATCAATAAGTAATAATAATAATTCGCGCAAAGTTCTGCTGCCAGAATGCCTTTGAGTTATTTACAATAACACTTTAGTAATGTTGTGCGTATAATTCATACAAATTTTCAAATTTCTAACCTAACTTAGCGATAGCTTGAGACTTGGGCCCGCGATCGATGCATATGCATTCGCGGAAGGCACCTTTCTTCATCTTTCTCTCCCTCTCTGATCATCTATGATCTTCTCTAATCGAACTTCTCCTGATTGGGCATACAAATAAAGAACTTGGAGCACCACAGATTGATGGACTGCGAGGTGTCCGCCAGCCACTTGACCGGATGGTGAATGGTCAGATAGTAGACTGGAATGCCGGACAGGATGATTATTGTGCCGATGCCCACTTCATAGGGCGACTGCGAGCACGAGGATATTACCAGGAAGAGGCAAACGATCAGATAGATGATCGGCAGTGCCAGATTGACCCGTATGGGTCGCTCCGTCTTGGGTTGCTTATAGCGCAGCCACAGCAGACCCGACACTGAGATGAGCGTGAACAGGGCCTCGACATAGCTGACGTAGTTGATCAGCACGTAGGTATCCTTGATGAACAGCAGCAAGAGGGTGAGAACGGCCTGAACGAGAGAGAAATTTCAGAAAAGTTAAGAAACAGTTTGTGTGTTGGCATAGGATCAAGTGGGACTCACCAGGAATATCAGCGATGGCACCGGAGTAAGACAATTGACATTAATGAGGGAAATGGCCGCCGGTAGGTGTCCGTTGCGCGCTCCCACGAAGAACAGCCTCGACGATGCAAAGATGGCGCCATTGAGGGAGCCAAAAGTCGAACAGGCCACGGCAAAGGGCATCACCCAGGACATATAGTCCAGCATCTTGTCCCCAAAGGTAACGGCCACCGCATCCGATGAGAGTATTTCGTCGGTGGACAGCACCGAAAAGTAAGCAACGTTTGTGACCATGTAGATGATCGTCACTACCGGCATGGAGATGCAAATGGCCTTGGGGAGATTGCGATATGGATCCTTTAACTCCTCCGTGACAAAGTTGAGGTAATTCCAACCGGAGTACGAGAAGAGGCCACTGTAAAACGCCAGGGCAATGAATCCCGGGGAAAGATTGCCCCCGCTGAAGGGCTTATCCCAGTGCTCTGTATTGCCATCGGCCAAATACCAGACGCCAGCGCCGACAATAACCAGAAGGGCCAGCACCTTGGTGCCCGTGAATATGTCCGTCACACGTGTCACCCACTTGACATTGTAGCAGTTGATAACGGTCAGCACACCTAAGGGCAAGTGTCAATCACAATTAGTACACATTATCATTCCTCGCTTCGCTTATCTCTGCACAAACTTACATATCATAGCGGCCGCCAGCAGCTGTACGGCCTCGTCGGGCATCTCACAGGAGGGCCAGAAGGGCTTCAGAAGGTACCGGGCAAAGGTCAGGGCCGTGATCGCATTTCCCGTGGGCACCAGAATCAGCAGGGCGACCCACAGATAAAGGAAAGCAGGCAGTGGACCAAACGCTGTGCCAATGTAGGCGTAATCTCCTCCAGACTTTGGTATCATTGTGCCTAAAACGCGAGAAGAGATACAAGTCAAATAATGGATAGAATATGGAGAGATATGTAGTATAATATAAGAGAGTTAGCTCTTACAGAGAGTCTGCTCTGCTCATCGTTTCTTATCTAGCTGCGAAGGTTGCTCGAATGATAAACATTCGCTTTCAACAGTAGGTTCGACGAAGGACACATAGCGAGAATCGTATAGTTCTACTTAATTAAATGGTCTTGTATTGGGAGGGAGTCATTGCTGAATCATGTGCGAGTTCCAATCTACAGGATTGGAGGGAGCATGGTCCTGTCGTAGATTTTCAAAGAAGTATCTAACCTGCTATTGATAAGGTTCATTGCTAATCAATATTATAAGAGCACGTACTTGGTACGCAATCAATTCCAAATACGAGTAGGTCTCTGGTGTCTGGTATATTTTACGAAAATTTACGAAACTGGTTCTTAATCGAAGCAGTGGAATTTAAAAGTATATATAAGAAATACAGGGGATCTCATACAAATATTATACTCTTGGTGCGATGGGTTACATTGGGGATTGCTCGACGCTTTATTGATAGTGTTCACTGTAGCCAAAAGGGACCGGGACCCACGTTAATTTGTGCTTATTCAATGTTATGTCTGGCTCTTATTCTTGTCTGCTCCTGCCCCTAACCCCCCATCCCCCCTGACCGAATTCATTCAACAGAACAGTTTGTCGGGGAACTGATTTGATGTGTCCATTGAAGAGGTCATCTTGATGAAGATGAACTAATTTCCATTTTTAAAACGAGTGTCTCCCCAGAAATTGCTCTGAGATCTCGTACCTACATACATACATATACATATTACTGTGAGTGTTCCCCCTCTCTCTCTCTCTCTCACTCTCGGCGATAGCTTGGTGGCACAAGATGCTTTACTCTCTGGGAAGTCTGGGAAGCAGAGGTGTGTGCGAAAGGGGCACTATGTGCTTAAGCAGTTTTCAACTTTTGCATCTTGCTGCTGATATATTAATATGAAAGATTCAATTGTACGAATAGTTACAGTTTACAGGGTTACAGGTCTAGGCATAGCCCTAGCCTCATTTACGGATTTGAGTTAACCTCAGCGTTTTAGTGAATGCTTGTTCTTGATCCACTTCGCCTGGAGTGAGGGTGAGGCACGTTTGTCTTACACTCAATTCACCTATGTAAACAATTCAACCCCAGCCCACCCCACCCCACCCCTCCTTTCCGACAGACTACTCCACTTGCCATATGCTGACCCATAAAGTGCTGTCATCAGCCAGAACCAATAACTGCCAGCAACGCAGAAACCCCGACCAGGCGTGGGCTTACGAGTATTATCAACAAAAAAAAATAAATGGAAAAGCCTTTACATGAACGGTCGATGTCATTACTCACCCAGTTCCGCATAGCAGAGGGCGCCGACCATGCTGAGAACACCACATAGCACCCAGACGATGAGCGATTGTCCAATTGAGCCGGAGTACTGGAGCACACCTTTGGGACTGACGAAAATGCCGGAACCGACGATGACACCCACGATGATGGCAACGCCATCGAGCAGGCCGATCTGCTTCTTGAGCTTCACACCGGAACCCTGGCTGTCACTGTCTGCGGCGGACGGGTTCTCACGGTTGCGGCTCGACTGCTCGGCGGGAGGCATCTCAAAAATTTGTCGGGGTATAAGAGAATCGCTCGCCTGAATACGCGCCATTTTACACACAACTTTGGTTTTGGTTTTCTCAAGAAACAGAGACTTGAGTTAGGGGTTGCTGTTAAGGGTAAGGTTCTGGAATCCCTATAGGATTTCCTGTTGCTTATAGCGATGATTATTGGATTTTTCCTGTTTTTATTAGCTTTTATCGGTCTCGTCTCCAGTGAGGGGGTTGGCGTATCCGCACGGTTTTAGCGTGCTCAGTGCCAGCGTGGATCGTGGATTGTGGAGCTCGTCCGACGTTTCAAATACAGTTCTTTTTATTTCACGCTCTTCCACATGCTTTTATTCAGTTTTATTTTGTACTCGCGCACACACTCACACACACTACACTCCACTCCACTCCACTCTTGCACATGTATGTATGGTGTATGGTGTATGGAAATGTAGCTTATCGGAAACACACGTGGTGTCTTTCAGAGCGGAAGAGTTCGCTGAAGAGACATCTTCGAGGGCGGCTACCTCAATCACTATGGATATCAAAACTATAACAAAATAGAAACCAACGTGCGCTGGCAGAGATAAACTATGTATTTATTGTAAATAAACTACGATAATGGCATGCCGGGTCGACATCGACCGCTCCATGCACGCGCTCTGTACAAAGTAAGTTTGGAATTCATTTTTAGGCCCCTTTATGAAGCGGGTCTGCGCTTCGTCTGTCTTGCTGCCTGCCGGTCCTCTGCTCTGCTCTGCTCCGCCGCGTCGCATTGCGTTGCGTTGTGCTCTCTGCTGTGCTCAGAGCACGGCATGTCAAACTATGGCTTTGCATTTGGCGCTTTTTCACGACGTCGACGTCGACAGCTGCGGTGCTTGGCTCTCTCCAGGTGCGCTGCTCTCCCTCTCTATCTCTCTCTGTCTCTTTACCTGTCGCTCCATATTATGCCTATCCTATCTGTTTCTAGGCGGGCAGCGCATCGCCCGGGCAGAGGAGAGGCCTATGCTTCGGACACTTCTCTATCGCATGATGCAAGAACCAGCAACCATTTCAATAGACTTGCGACCAGCCCAGAGAAGGAAAGTTTACTGCCAAAAATACTTAAGGCAGCACGCAGCACGTGTGGCGGCGGCCAGAGAGAAGTTTCTCTCTTCAGGCAACGGAATCTCAGTCTCTTAGAGTCTGTTAGAGTCTGTTAGTCAACGACCTTTAATATAGTATGATATAAACGGAATGTTGATTTTGGCATTTGGCGTCTAATCTAGCAGAAAATGGTTTGCTACTGGACGACGATTGACTTGTTGAATGGTTTTATGGGACAAACAGGGCTTATAAAACTTGCCAATTGCTTAGGCCAATAATCAATAATTAATATGATTTCTGTTTTACGACAGGTAATAGTTAAGAATCCCTGAGTATTCAAATTACTAAAAGGAAGATCGTATATAGGAGGATATAAACTGTCTGTCAATGCTTATCATTCATTCGAATTTCAGGAAGTAGGCGAAAAGAAACCATAATCCTTTGTGGGTTGCCGAGAAATCAAATTTCAATTATTAACCATATTTATTGCTTTCACTTGGGCTTGAGTTGAGGTCTTTGAGCAATACGATATCTTCGCCCTGATATAGGGCTTCGTTGAGCATATTGTGTTGCTCATTTTTCCCGAAAATGCTTGTCACTGATTAGCCAAACAGATTCGGAAGTCTTTTACACGCAAAATATGTACAAATACAAATACATATGCACATATAGTACACATATTTGTGGGACTTTTGTTAAACACTTGAGCAGATTATCATGAATAATGTTGGATTAGAGGAGCACAGGGGGGAAAGCAGAGGATCGGCCCGAAACGGAACGGAGGAACGTACCCAAACCCAGAGCTAGGCGCGTGCATTTGACATTTCAAACTGTGATAATTCAATTGTGGTCTGTTTACTATTAGTACCCCGACGAGTATCTGGATTAGCTAGCTCCTCGATCAGAGATTGCTCTCTCTCTCTCTCTCGCTCGTTATGAAAAACGAACGCAACTAATAAACAAAATAAATGTAGCGCCTCTGCAGGTTATACATAGTATCTGTGCTCGGCTCTGCTTCTGCTCTGCTCCTCTGGTAATCTAATTGTAAGAGACACCATACTGAGCGGACCGCGATTTTGTCCAGTGTCCGCGTTCGCGTCCGCGTCCGCAACCATAAACGTAACCGCATTTATGTACATGCATACATTCATACATATGTATATGGTTCGGGCCCCCGTTTGCAGTTGATTAACTGTGATTTCGTGTGACTTTTATTGTCGGGTTTATTTTAGTTTAGTTTATTTATTTTATTTTTTTTTTTCAAGTTTTGCGCGCCACTCACACATCGAAGTCCACAGAATATATGCTCATGTGGAAGGAGAAATATGATGGATCACTTCCATATGCAATTTTCGTTAATATTTTTTGTGTCGCTTTCATGATATGCCACGAGTCATGTGTTTTCATGATCAACATTTGTAGTGTAATATATTTAGATATACATATGTATGTGATTTAATCGTTTAATTTAATCTATGCTCTCTTTTTATTATATAGATCCTTCAGATATCATATTCTCTTGGGTATCCTTTCAACTCTCGTGGAACAAACACAACACCGGAATATCGTATCTAAAACAAAAAAAAACGTATTACTTGCGAGCCCCAAGAGATCTACTGCTGCGAGTATCCCGCTCTATGGAGAACCAGACGCACTCAAAACCCGAATCACACTGAATCTGATTTTCTTTGGCGGGGCATGCATGCACTACCGAAAAGCTTTAATAAAATAATAAAACAACAAAATAAACACAAGTATGTAAATCCAACTATGTGTTGTTTTTGTCGGACAATTGTTTCACTTTGTGTGGGGCATTGTGTGTCTAGTGGTGGTGTGTGGGTGTGGGTGAGGTGAATGATAGCGGACAAACAAAAACATGTGTGTACATAAATGAGTGCAAATGTCAGTCTCTCTGGCACAGCTCTCCCTGTCAATGCACGCATGACCCCGCAAGCACCTTAGGAACTAGGACAGTCCAAAGAGTCAGTCAGTTCTATCTTAATTCTAATGAATAATCTTTGCGAAAGCAGCGCCCCCCCACAAGAAGCAACAGCTTAGGCCATTGCCCTCTTTTATACATTTCGAATTGGAACTTATCCTTTACATTCATATGTATTGTCTATTTATGTACATATACTCGAACAGCACGCAATCATTTCTAGCACCTACATTAGTCGCCCAGCGGCGGCACCCTAAATATCTTGGCCGTGGTGTCCTCGGATACGGACAAGAGCAGGTTGTCCAGAGGCTTGTAGGCCAATTCGTAGATGTGACAGAAGTGTCCAGTGAGGGTGAACTTCAGGCTGCCCGTACGAGCATCGAATGCATTCAGATTTCCGTTCGATGTGGCCGCCATTATGGTGTGGTCGTTCAACCATTTGATCCTGAAATGGCCACGTAAGACATTAGCACAAATTATAAGCAACTGGCGACGGGACAGGGAATGCAAGTCACCTAAGGACGCCATCGTTGGGCACTGGGTTCTCGCAGACCGTGCGCAGCGAGTACTTTGAGTAGTCCCATATGGATATGTGACCGTCCAGCGAGCCGCAGGCAAAGAGCTTCAAGTCCGACGAAGCGGGAGCAAAGGCAATGCATTCGATGCCGTGCTCCGACTGCACAACACTGACGGGTCCACTGTTGGTGCAGAAGAGCAGCTTTCCTAAAATGATGATTGGGTTATATTGGAGAGCCTAGTCAGCTATCTCAAGTGGTTTCTTACCTCCACCCTCGGCGCAGATGTAGAAGGGCGATTCGAGTTCGCAGGCCACCACTGCGTGAGTGACCTCGCCGAAGCCCATCGGGTGCTGCTCGTTCACCTCCATGAGCACCTGGCAGGTCTTCAGGTCCCAGAGCTTGACGGCGCCATTCATATAGGCCGTTAGCAGCTTCTTGCCGTCGCCACTCAGCTCTCCGGACTCGCAGCGCGCTCCCTGCCCAGCTAGGATTTTGCAATCTCCGCCGGGAATGCGCCAGACGTAGACCTCGCCGCTGTCGCTGCCCGCCAGGAGCACATGGGCACCGCGATGCCAGAAGAGCCAGGACATGTCGGACATGGAGTACTCCCAGACCTTGGTCAGAATGGGGCGCTCCTCGCGCTGCTCGCTCACTTTGAAGACATTGATCTCGCCGGCTAGATCTCCCGTTACTAGGTAAGCGCCATCGTGACTGAAGTGCGCCTCGGTGACGGTGTCCTTGTGTTCGGTGATCTTGTAGAGCACCTCGCCGCTGGTCGTGTCCCACACAAAGGCGAAATCGTCCTCACTGCCGGTCACCGCCCAATTGTACTGCGGATGCAGGCTGCAGGCGAAGACCGGGGCTGAATGGCTGCGGAACGTGAGCACCGCCTCGTCTTTAATATTCGCAATGCGCTCTCGGTCCCGTATAGACTCCTCATCCAAATCGTAGTCATCGTCGTCGTCGTGAAGGCCCAGACGTGCCTCCAGCTGCTCCAGCGTCACCTCCTCCAAGTCATCGTCCTCGTCCAGTGCCGGCGCGGCATTCGCGTCTAGTTCGATCTCCTCCAGTATCTCATCGTCGTCGTCTTCAAAGTCCGGACGATGCGGTGGCGTATTGTCGCGCATAATCGGCCTTATTTTTAGTTATTGTATCAAAATTGCTTAAAACAAATGTCAACACGTGCTCAGTGTGACCGCGGAATTATCGATGAAATATACCGTCCGACCATCAGAAATATACTGAAAACTACGGTCTCACTTTTAAAACATACCGCAAAAATACCGACGAAAATCATATTCCCCGATTTTGATGTTCCGACTAATATTGCTAGCTAACTAGGACCTTCAGGCCTAAACACATAATTTTATACGATTGATGAAAAAATTTTCTACAAGATTGACCAATTTTAAAAACCCCGTTTATTGGATTCGGTCTATAATAAGGTTTAAGCAAGAAAGGTCAACAATTGCCTAATATACCACAGGACACTTACTTATTACATGGTAACTACACAGGGATAAAATCTTTATGGAGCCACCTCATGTCGATAGTTAAAAAGTTAGCCGACCATCGTTACGTAGGTTGCTTACGTTAGGCAACAGTGCTGGAAAACATGAATAGCACGCGGGATTTTTTAAATTTTGTTTGTTAAAGGACATATTCCTTTTTTGGAACAAGCAAGGCTAGATAGCATTGTTTTTGTATTTTAAGGTTTCCGTTTATTACGTTTTCCCGAAGGAAGCTTATTTTTGTGCATTTCCATTGTTTTGACTCTTTGCAGGAGGCTCTCCATGGATGGCAGCTCCCCCCAGTCGCAGTTCAAATTGCATTTTTTTGCATCCGCTTCGGTCTTAGTGATCCTCGTGTTCAGGTCCCTCAGACGGTCTCGCAGACGTTGCTCCAGGACCCCGATATTGTCTGACACGAGCTGTTCGTAGGTCTGGTTCTTGGGACGCAGTCCATTCAGCTTCGCCTCCAGCTGGTCCAAGCTCTGGGCCATCTGTTTTACCGCCGCCGATGGCTCTTCAGAAACTACGGCCAGAGTACGGTTCACATCGATCTGTCTTTGTATGGCTACCATATCTTTCCATCCTTGGCTTACGCTGTTTATAGATTTCAGATGTTCTGGCCAATTAAGCGAATTTACAAGTTCAGCTATTGCTGGCGCCCTATCATGCAATTCTTTCATTTGTGCCTCCAGCTGGCCCACACTCGTCGATATGGCATCGAGTTTTCCTTTCCTTTGACTTGGGCAAAACTCTCCGCACAACGAAGCCAATTCTTGGATATTTGCTTCCTCATCGTTGAGCAAGCCTTTGGCACTTATTAGATCTGCACTAGTTTTAGCCAGACTTTGCTGAAGAGAGAAAGCCATCTCGACTGACTCCGGCAGGCCGTCACTCGATTTCAAGTCTCTCAAGAGCTTTTCTATATTTTCCATTGCTTTTTCATGATCCTGACAACACTTGTCTGTGATCGCAGAGGCCTGACTGCCCTCCATAGCTTCTAGACTGTGCAGAAGCGTCATTTGATCCGAACTACCCGTCTCCAGATTCTCCTGCTTGTTGATCAGGCTAGTCATATCTGGCCTGAGATGGGAACTATCTGCTCCAAGCTTTTCGAAATCTTCTTCCATCTTAACTTTGAAAGTATTTTGTTGGTCCGACCAGGCGGGGCAGCACTTGCCTACGGAACGCTTTCCGCTTGCTCCTCCCTTGGCCAGCTCCAAGCTCAGATACTCCAATCTCTGCCTTAGATTATCAAAGTCGGACCCAGTATGGCCAGTGGACTTTGCTCTCTTGTAGGGCTCTATACTGTGCAATTGCAGCATGAAATCGATGCCATCGTGGACTACTTCCAACCGATCTCGGACGGGCTCATAGCGACAGCATTTTCTGCGTATGTGACGCTCGATCTTATCCACAACTATCGACACTTTCTTGATTAGTTTATCCAGAGCTAGACTTTCATTGATCTGCTGATTTATCCACATTCCGATTTCGGTATTCCCATTGCAAGTGGGAGTCGGGGGGGAAATCGCTGTTGGTGAAATTTCCATGGACGGTGTCGTTGGCTGTGTCGGTTTGAGGTACGTTTTGCGATCGCATATTACTGTCCTTCGGATATGGAGCATCCCCCACAGATTGATTGTAATGCTGTCCTCGGACTCCTCGACGATGGGGGAGAATTTCCCGACGAGGAAAAGGTTCTTCACCTCCGCCTTCCACTTGGACACACTTTCCCAGAACTTTGATAGATCTTTTTTACTGAGGCCTGGCGGTATGCAATTGGCCTCTATGAAATGCTCTGTGATGTTACCGAGAGAATTCTCCCCGGCATTCTCGTTGGCCTCCCCGCTGGTGCTGCCAAAATCCTCGTAGTCGAGCGGCGAATCCAGGATGAGATGGCAGATCGTAATAATCTTGATGCAATGTTCAAATTGTTGTGCGTCTACCAGACTGGGAACATTTTTGCTCAAGCCTCCAGTTTCTCTGGCAGCCAAAACCAGGAGGAGCACCAAGTACCTATTGTGAACCTGCTAGGGACGGTTTCTTCGTAAATCTCATTGCGTTCTGGGGGCTGGGGCCTCTATTTACCATGACTTGACTGCTGGCCTGTGCCTGTCTGTGCCTGACTTACACCTGATGGCTTTCATTCTCTGGTCTATTCTCTGGTGCCTCTCAACTCAACTCAACTCAACTCATTTCAATTCAACCTTTTATAATTCAATTTGAAATACCGGGCAGGGGTACCTTGGGGTGGGTGCCAGCGGAACCTGGTCTATTGTTGCCCTCTTCTAGGGACTGTTACTTCGTTTCGTTTTCGGGTTCGGTTTCGGTTTCGGGTTCGGGTTCGGTTCTCACGGTTCCTTCCGTGCGTGTCCTGCGCGTGAACAGCGTACGCATGGAGCATGTTCTCGCCATAAGGAAGGAAATGATTAGGGGAAGCGATCGGTTGATACTCATATAGTATTATATGTATATAATTTTTACCTGCTGCAGAGGATAATTTTAGGGGTTAGCTTATTGATAAGAAAGAACCTTTATCATAACCTAACTGCTCCCCCACACCATACCATGCCATAGCATACCATTCCCCATGAAGTGCAGTGTATCTTGATATTGGTTTCTGAATTGTTTCCACTGATTTTGTCCTATTCGTAAATAGTCCCGCATCTGATTGACTTGGTCATGAGCGAACGGTCATTAAACTTCATTTCCAAAGGGGCGTAAAGTGGTCTGCTACATATACATATACATACGTAGCAGTATATATGTAGTACATGTATGCATGGCGTATGTATGTCTGTATGTACATATATAGAAATATCAATGCTTGCAGAATGCATATAAGAATGGAGAATGCGCCTGTGTGCGTGCGGCTGTGAGGGACGTTTCTTGTTTTGGGGTCCGCGAGATCGTTAAAAACGAGTCACAGTCTGAGGGCAAGAGTGGGGGGGGAGTGCAGTGGAGTGGAGTGGGGGGAAGAGTGCGAGGTGCGGCGGACCCTGGAGATGCTGTTGTTGTTGCTGCTGATGCTGCTGTACGAGTACGTGCGTTTGGAAGAAGATTAAATGGAAACAAATCTCACACACAAATAAACACTATTGGGAAGAGTTTTGTACATTGTTGACCCCGCCAAGGCAGAGATACGAATGACCTGAAGCAAACAGAAAGAAGAGACAGAGAGAGAGAGAGAGAGAGAGGGGGGAAAAAGGTGATAAACATAAAAATGGGTAGCCCAGTGACTGGAGATAACAAAAAAAAAAGGGCCTCGGGTCCCTCTTTCCATTCCCCTTCTCCTTCTCGCGTTCCGGCATAAATGCATTATACATCCACATGATAACAAACACACAAACAAACCAAAGAAACATACCCATACCATGTGTGTGTGTGTGTGTGTGCATGTTGCATGTTGCTTATCTACATTTACGCGGCGCGGCGTCAACGTCAGCGCAGACCGCGGCCACTTCTTGTATAAAATCAAGGCGATCGCTGCCTTCGTCGTCAGTCGAAGGAAAACCGTTAAACGCAGCATCTACTTCTACTTCGTCGCTCTCACCCACCCAATACCCAATAGCCAATACTCTGTGGCGCGGGGGTGGGCGGGGGGGGGGTGCAGATAGAGAAAGGGCGGAAAGCCAAGATGGTTGCAGCTTTAAACGCGCTCAAAGCGCAACCCACTGCGTGACGCCATACGCCACGTTACGTTACGTTACGTTACATTGGTTGGTACAGAAGCTTTATCACCGTTTGGCTCTCGGCCGCGCCCTCATCCGGATCCGTGGAGCAGTGGAGCAGAGGAGCAGAGGAGCAAAGCGGCATGCAGAGAGACAACAGGACCGGGCTGGAGGAAAGTGCAATGGGGCCTTGAAGGGACATAAATGCACACACACACACACACACAAACACACACCTAACCATCCACGATGCTGATGCAGATGCAGTTTGGCGTCCCTCAAGGTCAAATCCCCACAATTTCATGTGCAATATTGTATAATTTTTGTTTGTTATATCACGTTCCTGGAACGTGCCGCTGTGATTGCTGCAATTATGCATTTATTTTTTGTTTGTACTTGCATTTGTTACGTTTTTTATACAAAATTATTGACTGTTACGCTACCGTTACGTTTCACATATCGTCCAATACGGTGTAGATGACAACATAATCGCTTACGTCTTCCATTCTAGATAAGATAATTAGTCTGTACGAAATTAAGTTTTTCTTGTGATGAAATAAATCAATTCTTCATGGGGAAAATGAAAAAAAAAACAAAACAATTTCTTTTTACTTTATTTTCTTTTAAAAGCGGATCCAGAACAGATATTGTATATATGTATGTATGTACACTAATCGCAAATGGGTGAAAAATCGAACACGAAATCACGAGTAATCCAAGGATCGCATCAGCCCAGTTGAATCGAAATCTGTCTAAAATAAGACATCCCTACAGTTGTAATGCGAAATATAGCATTCTATAATGTGTGTAATACGAGTATAACCCTATGGTGTTAATGCCACCCATACGGAGAACTAAATATACACACATATGTTGGCCACATAAACACACATCACCCACATGTATCCAGTATGTGAGATGCATTGGAATATCCCAGATACTCGTATCTTCAGGGTCGGCAGGCAGCCACAATTGCGCTTGGTCCTGGTCCCAGTCCCAGTCCCATCCTTATTGCAGGACCATGTGCTAGATCATCTATTAAAATAACAACCAAATAAAATGTGTGTTTTCAAAATGTTTATTTTATATTTTTGTTTGTTTTTGTTTACAATCAAACGTTCCCTCAAATCCTCGTCTTAACAATTGATTCTCATTTCTGCACAGCAAAAATGAAGAAAATTGTTACTTTTTAACCTTCCCAAGAAAATAGTGGTAGTACCCAACCGCTTTGTTGGCATTTTCACTGGAAAATTGCCAAAAGCGGTGCGTTGCCGTGCCCATTGGGTGATCCCAAAATCGATGAACCAAAGTCGAAGTGCCCAAACTTTGATGTGCCCATCCCGCTGACGGCCAGATCTGGTCAGGTCTGGCTCCAGTTAGTTGAAGAGTTGTCCCAAAGAAATGTTGAAAAACCCCGCTTAGAGATGCTCAGGTAACCCAGCTCCTGGCCGATACTTCACGCCTGGGCCCACCGATCGAGGAAGTTCCATTCGATGGCATAGGGCTCGCAGGCCTTGGGCTGCACCGAGGTCCAGAAGAAGGTGCCGGCATTGGTGCGGGCAAAGTGGACAGGAACATAGTAATCCTCCTGGTCGATGGTTTGCAGTTGCCCAGAGCCGTTCTCGTTGTAGACGATGATGGCATCCTCCTTGGCGCACTGGCGGATCTCCTCGATGAGGCGGTTCTCCAGATGCTCGTTGGCCATGTTGTCCATGTCGTTGGTAAGCCAATCGAACTCGGCCTCTTTCTCGGCCGAGGCGATGTAGGAGCTGCGCTTTGGCTGCTCCTTCTTCAGATTGAAGACGTGACCCAGGAGTGGCTTCAGGAGGTTCTTCAGACGCCGCGAGGGTGATACTTTCGACTTGTACATGTTGTTGTTGTTGAAGTTCTTCTGCTTGTTGATGGCCGACATTCTAAGATTTTTGTGTGTGCGTGCTGAGATGTTCTCGATTAGACGGTCGAATGCTGTGTGATGCTCTCTCTAAGACTGGAGGCGCTATTTATACATTTTCAGACCGAAAGAGAGGCGCAGCATCTCAGCCAATCACAGAGCCCGAGACGAGGGCAGGTGCAAGGATCTGAAATTTCACACGTTCAGCGGTGGCAGCAGGTATGTCCTGCAGGACCTGAACGATCCTGTCTCTGCTCCTACTGAAGCGTGGGAATCTTGTGCTCTCCTTCGGGTCTCCTTCCAAGACAATTATCCCTTAATGGATCCTTGGCGTGGGAATAGCCAGTTTCAGGTCCTTTCTCCAATCCCGATCTCTATGAGTGTTTTGGATTTGGTTTTGTTTAGCCATTTCGTCAGAAATATGTTGGTTCTGTAACCGAAAACGGAAAACGGAAAACCGAAGAGGGAAAAGCGAAAACCGACTGCATTGTGAGCAAAATGTATTAAAATTTTGTTTCATCTTATTGTTTGTATTTTTGTGTGCTGGCATTAGTGATGGAACTGGCCAGGGTTCTAACGGGCACGATCATGGGACTTTAGTTGGGTTTTTATCTCTTTTCTCTGCTATGGACCGATCACGGGTGTTTTGGAGACTTCGTGGACTTCGTGTCACGATATGTGGTGCGATTCGCTTGGTCACCCCTAGATGTCACCATAGTCATGTGTCCATTTATAAGATGAGAACTTTATATCGTACTCGCACACATGCACTTAAAATATAACTCGTTTCGGTTGAGATTCGATTGATTGTTATGGCCTGCAAAGGGTTTTGTACACCCAGTGAAAAGAGGCCAGAAATTTGCGTTTAAATATTTATGCACCGAGAGTGGAGATATTGAAATGGGATCGTTTTCACTTACACTCTGACATTTACATATGTATGTATATGAAAATATTTGATCTAACTATATTTCATATTAAAATTAAATATTTGTATATTTAAATAAAATATATGTATATTTCTTTTTAAGTTTTGTTAAATATGGGCCATAATAAAAAGTCTTTCTTTTTAAACTTTAATTATTTTCAAATCCGAATTTTTATATTTGCTATGCCATTTTTCTCTCAGTGTAGTTGAAGATATACCTGTACCTAATTTTCCTAAAAATAAGGTAAATACTATAACAATTTTACTTTAACCGATAAACACTATTTAACTATTTATGTTTCATATACATAATTTATTATATTGCATGCCTTTAATGAAGGATCAGCGTCTATCTATATGTACATACATATATTGAATGTAATTTATTTACATATTACACGACCAACTTTACGATTATAAAATCCAGTTGTTCGATCTGTGCCGTGTAGGTTTTATTCTAAAGGTATTGCTCTTGGTCTGGGTTCTCTTTGTTTTTGGTTTTGTTTTTGTTTATCATCTTAGGGTCGGTCCCTTGTGCCTCTACCTGTTTCAATGCAATTTGAGATTTATTTTGTCCAAGCCTCGATCCTAAGAAGGAGCGAAAAGGAGAAAACAAAAATCAGAAACTGCCTTTGGGTAACAGGTTTCTCGGTTCGGTTCGGTTCGGTATCAGTTCATTTTTGTTTCGAGTTTTTCGAATCGACAACAGGTTTTGATCAAAGGAAACAGGTAAAGGTAGCCGAAGGTTTCTTCTTAAGGTTCTTTTGGGTTTCAGTTTTGTTTCTCTGTTGTTGTTGTTGTTGTTGTATTTGTTTTTGCTTTATTATTGTGTCTTGTTATTCAGGGAAGGGATTTTGTAAGGGAAGGGGTAAGAACTGTTTTCGGAATTCATGGAAAACCTTGGAGGAAATTAAAATAACAAAGGGAAAGTTGGAATCAGAAATGCAGACAAGTCGTTTCGTATTAATATTATGTATTTATTCAGTCACTTAAATATAGATGGAAGACAATGATTAAAGCTTAGTTGGATGCATTCTAGTGGTTTCCACTTGTCGAGTGGGGCCTTAAAGCTGCTCGGATGTTTAGAGACCGATTCCGGTGTAGTCTTAAAGCTCTTTCTAGAATCTTTCTAGATGTTCGGGACGATCTCTCTATCCTTCCCTCGATCACAGTTGCAAAAGTTGAGCTGACGCCTCTGCTTCCAGTTCTTCGTTTTGGGAGTTCTGCAGCTCTTCTTCGCTAAGAACGAGGCATTCTTTTTGGGGTGGCAACTCTGGTTGGGTCGGCGTTGTTGTGCAATTGTTTTTGAGCTCCCGGTGTCCCATGGAGGTGGTGGTGGACGATGCCTTTAGAAACTTACAGGCCATTTTGAAGATTTTCTTCACGGCCTTCGATGGGGTGTAGGTTTTTTTCACGCACACAGGACTGTACGTGCTGTTCAGGAGAGTTTCGTAGGCCATGTTTGCTGATTCTGGTTCTGATTCTGATACTGATACGATGCTGACTGTTCAACGCTTCCAATGGAATTGATGTCCTATTCGCAAAGTCTCTTCGTATTTATAGGATGTGGTGCAACCAACCCCTAAGCCACAACCAATCAGGGCTCGTCCTGGGGCAGGTGTTTCATGGTTTCTCCCGAGTGCAGAGGGCCGAGTCACGCATTCCACACAACTAAGAGCAGGTAGCTCCGATACGATACCGAGACCGAGTCCGAAACCGAGACCGAGACCCTTGCACGTGTGCAAAGTATTGCCTGAAATTGTTGGTCCTAAATAAATCTCTTCGCTGGCTTCTTCGTGGGAGAGTATAATTTCAGTCGAATATTTATTGTTGGATGCGGCAAGCATACAGAGAAGATCGACAGCAACATCAACATCAACAGGGAATTTGTTATCCCTTTTCATGGGTCCTAGCCCACGAATTGGTAATTTGAGTGGTTTGTGTGCGGTGGACGAGGGACTGGGGGATGGCTCGGTTCGTTTCGAATTTATGCCTTGATTAGTTTTCGGCTATTAATTGTTAATAGACTGACAGTGGAGGATAAAAGTGACAGACCCTCGTTAAACACATGTTGTCGGGGTTTCGGCTTCGGCATCGGCAACGGCAACGCCAAACGAGCAATATTTACACGTCAACATTTCATTTCTGATCGGGACAGGTAGGGTCCCATCCCTTTCAATACAGTGAGCACTAACCATCGTCCGCTGTGTCGGACGCCTCAAAGATCTTTCTGGATCTCCCGATGCTCCTTTTGCTGTAACGAGGCCTTACTGTAGTGCACACTTGCTCCTCAGCTTGGGTCCTTTTCCACACAAAATGTATTCAGATTTCGTTTCGTGTTGAAATACTTGGTGCGAGAATTTCTAATTTTTGGGAAATCATTCAAATTCCAGTCGGGTAGAATGCTATGACGTAGGCTGGGGTAGAGTAGAAGATCAAGATCCTTTTCGAAATACTTGGGGGGTGGCCAGCGAAGGGCTTCATATGGGTTTTTTTTGTCTTGATTAACTATTCCATAGGAATAATTCTGCATAAATATATGTATACACTGAGCGAGTACTTATTATTATGTTCGCATCGTCTCAAGTTCAGTCGTCAGTGTCAAATTTCCTTAAAAATTTAAGCGCCTGAATGAAAATTAAATATATGTATGCATGTGTGTAGATACATACATATGAAAGTAAGTAATATAAAGTAAAGGCTTCTATCCTAATTGGATTTTGTAGCATATGAAACGGGATATTTCAATAAAAAGTGGTACATTTGGTGACAAATATTTATTCAATGTAATATATTATTTTACGATTCGATTTAAGATATTTTCTAGGAACTATTAAAGTTTATACTATCATAATATCTCGTATAAATACGAGCAATATATGAATATTCTGCAAACACATTCTGTAAAATATTTTCATATATGTATATTTTGAGCACTAAAGTTATTGCAGTTGTTCCTCAAAAAAGGTTTCGGATCGATCCATACAAACCACAAACTAAAATGTAATTATTTCTAATCAGTGCATCCAATTAAATCCAGTAATATCGGCTGATTCCAATCGGTATTCAATATGGGATTGGTTCTCCGAAATGCGGGGATATGCGGCTACCAGCAGAATGCGATTTTGAAAGCAATTTATTTCAATGAATCAATGAATTTGGTAAGGGAAATCTCTCTTGTTGCCCATCCAACAAGACAGCCAACCAGCCAAGAATTTTGCTGCCCATTTGAAATAAGTAAACAATTTGTAAAATTTTCTTTTTATGGATGTATGTATATTTTATGATAAAAAAAAGTGTTTCTTAGATCTAAAAAAAAAAAGGTTTTACATGGAAGACAATGATTGTTAGCCTAGGAGGACTTATACTATGACCCTAACAAACAAACATGGAAGACAATGATTTTTCGTAAGACTAATAACTAATTCTAATAAGACACAAGAAATCACAAATATTTGTATAGTTACGATTGATTGTGATAGTAATTGAATATCAATTAGAGTTGCATTTCTTTGGGTGGAACCAAAGAATCCAATCTATACCTAATATCACCCTGAGATTACGATCTTGCAAAGCTGGGCCATTTCCCATCCGTGCTTTGGACGGGAATGGGACACTTGCATTTAAAGCTGCCTTCCAATTGGATAGGGACTCCTTCTCCAGTGGATTCCAGTGGGATTCCTAGGCCTGAACCCAGCGATCGAACTGCTGGCGCAACTGTTGCTCCTGGTGCTGGCGTGCACCCTCGGCAGAGGTCCAGAAGAAGGTGCCGCTGCTGGTGCGGGCAAAGTGGACCGGGATGAAGGTCTGCTCGGGCTGAACGGGGACGACGTGCTGCTGCTGACCCTGCTGCACGATCATTGCCACGTTGCTGGGGCACTGCTTCAGATCGTTGTAGAGGCGCTGCTCCAGTTGCTCGTTGGCCATGTTATCGCAGCTGACGGCGGGATCTTTGCGCATGTCCTCCAGCGAGGCGTTGATGTCGTTCTGGTTCTGGATCTCGGCCAGAGTCTTCCGCAGAAGCTGCTTTTTCTTCACTAGCCGCAGCAGTGGTTTGACGAGTTTCTTCAGACTCCGCATGGCCATCGTGTGCTGATCTGATTTCTGCTGCACCATGCTGCTCTCAAACTTGTATTCCCGTGTGATGAAAGACATTGTCTTGCAGATTGGTTAAAAAAACAATAAAAAAAATAGTTCTTGAGTTGGTTGCACTAGGCTTGGAGGTCGGGACTGTTATGCCAACCCAGGTCTCGGGCCGTTCCTTTTATACGCTCCGCTCTCGGTCTCCGCTCAGCCGGGGGTCGGGGCTTGGGTCGTCGTCGTCTCTCCCTCGGCTCTCTGTCTCTTTCACGATCCCGTGGTGCAGCCAATGGGATGACCGCCTGCAGGCAGGTGGTTGCTCAAAGCCAGAGAGAGGCGCTCTCACGAGAGATGGTTGACCCTTCGGCTGGGAGGGTATGTTCGGCTATTGTGCAATTCCGACATCATACTCGTAAACCTTATACGGGTGTGGAGTGACCTGCGACACATTTTGGTTTCGGTTGGATTTAAATCTCTGGAGCCTTATCGCGATATTCGATAAAAATTTAAGGAGATTGGCATATATGTATATAAGTATTATATATGTATTATAAATATATATATATGTATATGTATTATATATGTATATGTACATATGTATTATAAATAAAATCTTTGAATTGCAAATCTGTAGCCCTATACAAATGTATAGCCTTAAATATAATATTTTTGCTGGGTATCACCATTTCGAGTTGTTTTTTTTTTCAATCATTATGAGGATATGTTTTCGTCTCTCTGAGCTAACTCTCTCGCTCCATTCATCTCACTTTCTCACTCTCTCTCTCTCTCTCTATCTTTCTTCTGGCTCTCCCTCGCTCAACTACGATGACTACCTGCTGAGGATCAGAATATAAAGAAATATCAAATCCCAAACGAAAAATTCCAAGAGCGGACAAGTCTCAACTTGTTCGAAAAATTCCAAGTGTGTGAGCCGGGAGAGATTTTAAAATTCGACACACTGTCCCAAAAGACAGAGGAGGAGGAGGGGGAGGGGGAGGAGGATATGGACAAACAATAGTTTTTCGTAGTCGAGATACAATCTCTCTGCTGGAAATACCCAAGCAGACAAGGGACTTGTCTTTTATTTCATTGAGGCAGCCCAGAAATCTCCCTTTCTGTCCGTCGGTCTGTCTGTCTGTCTGTCTGTCTGTCCGTTTGGAAAAGTAACGTTTTTTTCGTTTTCGGGTACTTGGCATTGCAGTGGACGGGATGGGATGGGATTGGTGATGGTCGCTCTCAAGGTTAGTCAATATGCATTAATGCCGCATTTCGGGAAATCTTAGCAGGTCCTTTTCGGCTCCTTCCGATCGTATTTGTTTGTCATTGTTGTTCTTTCCCGGTTCAGGGACCTGCTCTGTTGATGCGTGAAAAATTTACGACGCGGCAGAAGCACGTAGAGCGATATCTTCTATCTTGGGATCGTACTGTGAGTTCGGTTTTGGTTTACTGGAATTTCGTCGGCACTCCGTATGAGTCGTCTTCCTAATTGTTTTTTGCCCTTTTCTTCCCCTCCCCCCTGAAGGTTACTTTCTTATTTTTGTAACGGCTAAAAGTGTGTAGTGTGTAGTTTCCTGTAACGGTCAAATCCCTATGTGGATATGCCGATGATCATCAAGTAAGAGTGTCCTTAAGGGAGCCTTCTCTTAATCTATCTATGTGCTTCTGGAAAAATCGAAGCTTCGTTCTGTACGGGTTCCCATATTGACTTACCAAACAATTTGCATTTTTTTGTTGTTGGGTTGGGGATGAAAATAATATGCATATCAATATCGGTTAATGTGCAGCGGAGTGGAGGTTAATCTGGAGCAAACACTTTTATGGCTGTCGCTGGCCTTCTTACCAGAAAAACAATTACATAAGTGAAATTGCTAATACGTACATATACATATATGTAGGTACATACAATACATATGTATATATATTATTATGTAGGTAATTAAGCAATTTTATTGAAATTTAAATTGTACAAAAAATTATAATATATTTTAGAATTATTTAATGTAAAATAGTGCATGACTAATTAATTATTGCCACTAAACTAAAGAATCGAATAATTGGATTGTGAATCAAACAAATTGCAACCAAATTCTTCTTGGTTGGCTTCTTGGACATACTCGTCCATATGTACATATGTTAATGTATGATCATAGATACATTTCAGAATCCAAACCACAGAAAGATCTTGTTATTTTTATAAATAAATTCAAATATTATGAAAACACTTTTCATTTTCAGGGAATCGAAAATGGAAAGGCGGTTAAAGCAGTGCCGATCCCACAGTCTTAGTGTTCGTACACGTGCAACAGTTCTTGGTCCTGCCAAATATCGAACATGTCTCGACATGTTCAAACTGGCTAGAATTCTGGGTCGGGTCGGGTCGGGTCGGGTCGGATCTGGTCGGTCTCGGTCTCGGTCTCTGCTCCATTCTATAGAAATTAGGTCTCTTATTTGCCAAGGAGCTCAGTGCTGCTACTGCGTTATCTGCAGACATCATCAGACCATCTCAACGATCCCGATCTCCATGATGATGATTGCTTTTTCATGGATGTTGATGGCGATGACGCCGACGACCGTTTGCGTGGTCTCCGTGAGGGTGAGGTGCATTAGTTTTGGGTCAGTTTAGGGTTCGTCTCGTTTAATCCTCTTTTATCTTCCATTTTTGATGTGTTTGGGGTTTCTTATTGTGTTCCTTTCTCTTGATTTTTACCTGCCGATGCCGATGCCGATGCTGTGTGCGTTTGACCCTTGCACGTGTGCAATGCGATGGACCCTTTTCAAAAACAAAAATAAAAACAACAAAATAAAATAAAAATGCAACAATATACAATCCTGAGGTGCAAGGGTATGCACAATGGTCGTGACTGTGGACGTCGAATTCCACTCCAATCCAGCGTAATTGTGACCTTCCGGAAAGAGGGGATTATGGATGCCATTGTCCACCATCGATTTTTTCCCTGACATCAGAAAAGGTTATATTTTGGCTTAGATAAAGTAGAAAAGGGATATATCAAATGGTAGGAGTTCGGTTTCGAATTACACCCAAAGGAAAAAACGAAACCCAAAATGTAAATGTTTCGAATATTGTATAAAATTATCAGAGCTTAGGTTTCTCCATTTTAAAGAGAATTTCAATGTAATGGGGATTTTTTGGTGGGTTGAGAGATGTCGGAAAATGTTATTCTTCAAATTACAGATGAAAAACTATTGAGAATAGAGTTGCAGAATAGAAGGAGATGTTTTCAGATGTGAAAATGCAAACATTAATATGTCCTTCGTCATCTCAGATAGTCGATATTTCAATGTCCGTCTGGCCATCTATAAAATCAAGGGTTTGCTTATTTGTATCCACTATAGTCTGTGTTAATCTATTAAGGATACATACATATGTATCTTTATTTCGACTGCATTCAGTAGATACATTTGTAAACCGACCAGACATGGAAAAGCGTGAGAGATGTTTTAGGTATTTCATAATTTAGGCAATCCATTATTTTTAACACCTGACCATGCATCCACTTGCCAATTCCAAAAAATGGTTGACATCAACTTTCGTCCTGCCGTGGCTGTTCTGCTTTCTGTCAAGTGTGAAAAATCGCGCTCTATGGGTCAAAGATAAATTTATGTATATACTCGTACATAGATTCGGGAAAGGTTGTGCTAGTTCTAGGAATGTCAGGGAAAATGACAAAAAAAAAAGAGAAAATGAGAGCCAGACAGTGGATAATTTTCCTGGCGCCGGCGTCCTGTCGTTCATTGTCCTCCTAACGACTGTAGACGTCTTGCAGATTCCTACCTGTGCGAAGCCAAAACCAAAGTGTTACCTGTGCCTTCCGATAAACCTGATCGAAGGAACTGTCGCCTAAGGAGACACTTTTAGGTCGTTGTTAATTTTAAATGGCGTGCCACTTCAATTGCCAGCGATACAAGGATACAGGCGGGAGCTAATCAAGGGAGAGCGCAAAATCTTGTCGAAAATTCGTTTTGCCTCAGTCAACAGTTTAGGCATCGTTATTTATCATTTACCAGATGGAACAGGAGGAGTACGAACCACTCAACCCCAACCCCAACCCCGACCCCGACCCCCACATTTAAAATGGAAAATGGAAAATAATGCACTCGAACACATTTGTTTGGTTAGTTTGGTTTCGGTTGAGCTCAATTCAAGGCTCATGGACCGGGGCAGAGATATCAGAAATATCGTTTTACAGGGACAGATAACATATTCCATTCGGCTAGTTTTCATGGCTGATTAGTAGAGATTATTGTGGCATGGTAAACACTTGCGCCTCCTCTCCCGAAGCGGCACTTGAAACGACTCGCAAGGATCAGAGCCGATCTTTGAGGGAGGCACATCAACATCATAGTGGAGTGTCGGTCCAAATGCATTTTCGAACACGAGATCGTCTTGCATGTCGAGGCATTAAATTTCAGGAGTCGTGTCAGATACTGCACTTGACAATTAAACACGCACACACGCACACACACACACAGAGACACAGAGACACAAAAACACAACGCCACAGAAAAACAGATGAAATTCATGTTGTCAAATATAACAGCGTTCCGGACAAGGACAAGGACAAGGCCAGTGCCAGGACCCCAGTGGGTCCTCGTTGAAATTGGATCGCTGCGCCTGAAGCCGCCTAAAAGTCGCTCTGTGGAGTCTCAAGTGCTCGAACCCCGAAGATAATTATTTACGATCTACATACATATACTCAATTGCGACTAATGGATTTCCATATCGAGACGAGACTCGACAATTTGTGAAATATCCTAGACACCTATTTGTAAAAGTCGTAACCATTCCAAAGCCACTCCATGGCGGCCAATCAGCGGTCCATCTTCCTCGGGCATCGTTAAAAAAAGAGAGATACAGATACCAAATTTTAACCGACTTTCTGTGGAACATTTTCGGCATAATTTCCATCGATCGTTCGTTCGTTCGTTCGTTCTGGCGGTCAATTTCCTTTGTGAACACGTGTGCAAGGGTCTCTTTTGTTTAATTTATTTTCTTGTTTCTTTTTTTACTTTTCTGTACTGGCCCTGCCACTGCCCCTTTGCCTGACCTTCCCCGACTCGCTTGTGTGTCTTGTCCCCTGTGGCGTTGCATTTTATTGATTTTGGATTTGAAATCTTTTCTCTTCTCGGTCCCCTTGCTTTTCAGGGGCGTTCTGGTACATTGTGCGTGTACGAGTAAATTTCTGGGCATTTTTTCTGGGGCGTTTTGGGAGTGCAACCCAACATCATCTACAAGCGATATTGTTAGAAGATTGATGGGAGACTTTTTGGTGTAAATTGTTAACACTGTTTTCCCTCTGACTTTGGTGGCCCTTGGACTCTGCCTACCCTGACTACGGCTAAGGGATAGAAGGGCGGAGCCCAGACTCCTCTCCATACTTCTCCCTGTGTTCCACTGAAAAAGTGTTTTCTAGTGAGTCCTAAAACATCATTTGATGTGTTGAGTATGTATACTTACGAGCATCTCTTCCAACCCAGCCTCCTAGTCGAACAATTTACTAATGAGCCGGCCGATGGATAGGAAGTGACTCGGGACTTTGAGGATAGCAAAGAGTTGCCGTAGTGGAAGCCCTTTTTAATTATTCTTTTTTATGATTTCTTATTAAAATTGAGGAAGGCCATTACAGTCGATCGATGCAAAGGATCGATCTACATACATATGTATATCATAATGGACTCAGGCTGGACATTGATATGTCGAATTTAAATTAAAAAACGAGCGGGAATGTTGTCTATTTTTTGGCATCGCTGTTCCTAGAATTGATTTTTTGGTTGATTCGCGAAGGGTGCAGTTTTTGGTGGGACAGATAACTCATCTCTCGCGCGATCTCTCTTCATTTTGCTCGCGCTTGTCAAGAGAGAGGGGCAAACACTTCGCTTATCTCTTCTTCTCTCTCTCTCTCTCTCACACTTGTCAAAACACTTGTTTTTTGACGTGTTAGTAGTAGTAGTGTTAGTGAAGTAAATAGTTCGATTTTATTTATTAAAAATTAATTTGTGGAAATAAAGCAAAAAAAAACATAAAAATGGCAACAAATTGCGGCTCAGCAGGTGGCCCAAACCCATGCGCCTTGAACCGGGATGTGTGCCAGCTGAAGGGCAAGTAGGATTCAATCTACATAAGCAGTATAAGCGAATAGTCAGATCCCACAGAATTGGTGAGGTCACAGGGCAAGCTGCTTGGACGGCTGGTCAGGCACATGAGGAAGGAATGTAAAAAGACGCCAAAGGAGAGCACCCTAAAGGGCATCAATCGCTGCCTGAAATGCCTCCAGCCCGACGTTCTCTATCATCTGGGCCTAGACACTGGCACGACGAACTTTCCGAAGACCTTTGGGGATGTGCGGGTAAGTCGGATAACGATCGAGGTTAAGGTGTTCCGTAACCCTCAGATCCGCAGTTTGTTTGCATGGGGGGTACGCCTGGACGCATGGAGAGATTTGCGTACAAGATTATGAAGGACCTCGGTCTAAAGCTGAACCCGGCCACCACTCTCAGGGATATGTCCGAGGAGGCGCATCGCTTTGCACTCTACAAAGTGGGTCCAGTGCTGTGTGCCAGTCATGGCATGGGGTGTCCGTCGATTTCCATACTGCTGCACGAGCTCATCAAGGTGATGCACCATGCCAAGTGTCAGGACCCCGTCTTCTTCAGAGTGGGTACCAGCGGTGGCATCGGTATAGAGCCCGGAACCGTCGTCATCACCTCAGAGGCACTGGACGGCATGCTCAATCCCTATTATGAGATAATCGTCCAGGGCAAACCCGTGCAGTATTGCAGCAAACTAGACCAGTGTTTGGCCGAAGAACTCCTATTACTGTCTAATCCTTGCGAAGATGGCTATGATACAGTTATTGGCAAGACCGTCTGCGCCAACGACTTCTATGAGGGCCAGTCGCGGCTCGATGGAGCCTTCTGCGACTACACGAAGGACTCGAAGATGGAATATCTGCAGGAGCTCCATCGCCAAGGAGTGAAGAATTTCGAGATGGAGAGTTGCGCCTTCGCCTCCCTCACAAAGAGAGCCAACATACGATCTGCCGTCGTCTGCGTTAGCGTCCTCGATCGTATGCAGGGTGATCAGGTCAGTGAAGCTGTCGTTATCAGTCGGCATTAGCTAGCACTCATCGCATTCACAATTAATTCTCTGATCTAGATTAATGCAGCTCCGGCATGCCTAGGGGAGTGGGAGAAGAGACCTCTGGAGCTCGTGTCGCAGTATATTCGAAACGTAATCCACGGCGTGGACGAGGACAGCGACTCCTACGATGAGGAGGAGGGTTGCCTCCGCTGCATGGGAGGAGAATCGGATATCTGATATCCGAGGCTTTCAAAATAAAACATTTTTGCAGTCTCTAGATATACAAATTGGCTACATCACATGGTATAGATCAGATATGAAGGATAACAGTCGGATCACAATAGGTACAGAGGGTAAAAGCTTCAATGTCCGAAGGCTTCTTTATTGTTTCTCGTTAGGATTGGAATATGGAATCAATCCTTGTCGAGCACCCACCTAAATGGCTATTGTAGCAAACAAAAGCCCCTGTAAACCTCGTATGAACATGAAATCAGCCTAAAGATTACGCTGCGCTGAACGACATCGTTCTCTTAAGATGCCAGTAAAGGAGAATCGTTTCTATTACAGAACTGTCTACAGGCAGACATGTGAGGACAAAGGGCATGGGCTGGCAAGCCGCGCATTTCTGGCCAACATCTCGAGGTAGCACACAAAACACACACATCAGACATCAGACATAAAATGCTTCAAATTTGCTCTTTGTTTTGTCAAAATACCAAATAACATAAGCGACAAGATCTCATTTTCCAATTTCCCAAAAGCGAAATACGAAATAATAGAGTGGAGAGAGAGCAATAGGTCGAGTCACAGGGAAAATTTGAGCAATTTAAAAGATTATCACGTTAGGGATCTATCCGTCTGTCGCAGAGCAGAGAGCAGAGACTGCCAAAATGGAACAAATAGAACTTTGTTTGACTGGCATTGTGTAAACATGGCTCTGGGCTGCGGCTGAGTCCTGGATTCGCATTTGGATTGGGACTCGGTCGAGTAGACAACCGATCATTATTTCTTGTTATTCTTTGGAAATAAGTTGTGAAGAATAGAAACCTTTTTTTCTGCTCGCCGTTCGCTCCCTCTCGCTGTCTATTCAAAATGGTCCAGCACCAAATTAGAGCTCGTTAAAAGGCACACTTTTGTGTGCCTCTGCCTCTGCCTGTATCTGTATCTGTGTCTGTGTCTCGTCCCAGAGTCGAGACAGCGGATTACCCATACCCCCGCCGGGGTCCCATCCGAGCCCAGATCACGTTTCAACAGTTTCTACTGCAGGGGCTGAGCATCCAGGCAGTCAGCATTCAGCTCTGTTGTCGGGGCTATTAATAAGCCTGGCGGTTGGTGGCTGGTGACAACACGTGAAACTCCATGACGTCTCACTGGGCACTGTGATGTTGGCCAAACCTTCCTCCAACCCTCCTCCGGCCCAACAATGAACAGTCCTGGCAAACACGGCCAATTTCCCAAAAACGTGTTTACAAATATTTTCAAAAGCGGGCCAAACAATGCGACCGCCTTAGGGGGATTCTCTGGCCCTATTGTTTGTATTTTGCATGACTTTTCTTTTAACCATATATATATGTATATATGTATGTATCTATAACCATATATATGTATATGTTACTGCATGTATAGCTATGCTGCCTTCGATGTCTGTTGTTCTTTTTCAAATGTTTTGTCTTTTGCCTGTATCTATATCCCCATCAAAGTGTCAATTTGTTGCTTCTCATGTCCTTTTTTTTTTTTTGGTGGTCGATTTTCTCTA
Source organism: Drosophila athabasca (assembly GCA_008121215.1). Classification (NCBI taxonomy): domain Eukaryota; kingdom Metazoa; phylum Arthropoda; class Insecta; order Diptera; family Drosophilidae; genus Drosophila; species Drosophila athabasca. The sequence continues at coordinate 65,272,728 of CM017796.1, read as the reverse complement.
TGATTGAGCAGTAAGCACTATCTATAAATTGGTATGTTCATATTTATTTCTCTATTAACATCAGTAGTTGAGTTCTTCGAAGTAGGCAAGTTGGTGAAGAATAAATCGGTTTAGTTTTTCATTATTTCCTATTTGGGAGGCCCGCAAAATCTATTTCTTCTTCATCAAGACTAAAATTATTGTGCAGCGAATTTGTTGCCTAATATTGTCTGTATCCCATGAATCCTTAGCAGTTACCAGGTAGTTCAGGGATTCACAGAAGGAAATGCGATCCATAATCAAAACACAGATTCTTTTAAAATCCTTTTTTGTAAGATAGTAATTAATCTTAAGCTAACAGCCAGAAGGAAGCATTTCCGACCCCATAAAGCATATGTACGCGTGTATGTATGTATATATTCTTGATCAGCCTCATTAGTAGATTCGATATAGCCATGACTGTCTGGGCTATCTGAGACTATAAGAGCTAGATCCACCAAACAACGGGAAACAAGTAGATAGTAAAGGCGAATCTGTGATGACAGTGAAACTTCAACACGGATTAACAAATATATGGAAGTTGGAAGAAAGTTGGAAGTATATATGTATATATACAATATGATGAGCAGTTTAGGCTTGCGTCCTTTGAACAGGACTTACATATATCACTAAGGAGTGCATTTCCATTCAACAGTTGGACGAAGATTCAATTTGAGCCTGACTTATAAGAATGTTTTACGTTTATTTTTCAAATAGTTGCTGGATCCTGCGAGAATCGAATGAAACACAGAGTTGGATAGTCCTCGTGGGGCAGGGAGCAAATTTGCTTGAGTCTGGGAAGCTATCTTTCAATTCGAACAACGAAATGGTTACTGCAGACTGACGTGTGATCTTTTTGAGATCTTTTCTTTATCAGTGGACTTGAGCATGGTCCTTGGTTATTTTCTTTCAAAACATATTTCCTCTAAACTTATCTATGGACTCTACATACATATGTATGAATATGCCGAAGATAATCGCAGCCATTTTGCATGGATGAAACAATGCTTAATCCTTGGTAAATTACTCCTTCCATAGGACCTTATCTAGGGATATTATCGGGAATTTGTTGAATACTCGTACATCGTCTGTGTTATTTCAATTTTGCCTAAAAAAACACATCCACATGCGGACGACGATGGACAATCCCTTTAGATGGAGTGCCATTGATAACAAATTTCATACGTAAAGATTACTTAAAAGGAGCTCAGTGCGTAAAAATGTTATTGTAGGATTATGCTTCCTGTTTCTTTGAAACTCGCTCAACACAAACAACCTATACCTATACATACTCGTACTCGTACTCGGACCCATACGAGTGTATTCGTATTCGTACATATATCTATAACTGTCAGTGACAAAAGAGCGGATCAATAGGACTAGGAATAGAATTGGAAATGGAATTGGAATGCATCGGAGGCCCATCCATTGTACATTGTACATATGTGGGTTGGGTTTCCATGGTCAACCGCTATGTTGGCTTGCCACGGTAGTCGGGTCGGATTTTGGGTTTGGTTTTCGGTTAGGGGTTTGGTTTTGGGTTTGGTCTTGTGTGTGAGGGAGCGACTTCTTCTTTTCTTAATTCTTCCGTTCTCCGGCCTCTAGGCGTTCGGTAGGCGACATGTAGGTAAACAAGGACTGAGACACTCGCATGTACATATGTATGTATGTGCATATGTACATATGTATGTGTAGGAGTTAGAGCGTGTGTGCCTTGGAGGCTTCTTGCCATCGATGATTAGCTCTTTTGTTGGTATCGTCTTCCACCTCCGTGGCATTGTTGATGTCTATATGGGTTCAAAGTGCACAATGTCCGTACGAGATACTTGCCTTCTCTAGTAGCAATTGAGTTCAAACAAGGAAAGTATCTTTCAATCTGCTTACTGGCGATTCAATCTAATCTATCTTAAGGACTAAGAATATCAATTAAAAATAGAGCTAAGACATGTAAACTTTTTTGATGATACATCCATACATACATGTATTCGACCATGATGTCGGATGAATTCTCGAATTCTCATATGAATTCGAATTCTCATATACATATTCTTTTAAAATTGAAGCACAAAAAAAATTCACCTAAACTATTTTGATGTCCCGCTTTGTTTCGTTTCCTATTCCTGTTGCTTGGTCTACAGATTATATTCAGAAATCCAGGTTTCATTAACATTAATGCTCAACATTATACGATTGCTTATGTTATCCTCTGCACTATGGCCAAAAAGCCAGATTTTTCGAATAGATAATACATTTGTTACGATAAAACTGAATACAAAATAATATTCAAGTCTGGTTTGCAATTGTCGCGCAAACTTGAATTACATAATTGGCACAAAAGTGTAAAGATTACGGTGCTAGAATACTCCTGTGACGGGTTTTGGCGATTTTCGAAAAAAAAAACCAATCTATAAACTTGAAACCCCCAAATAAGCAGCATGGATGCAACAGAAATAACTGAATCAAAATTTAATTGATGACCCATACGCCATAACCGGCGTTGTAGATACAACTTCTTTATCCAGGTATAAACATCAACATTGATCAAGCAAATCATCATTGGATCAAACCCACCCTGAGTTTTTTTTAATAGGCCATTGTTCCATAAGAATCTTAAGGAATGAGTGCTGTTATCGCTGATGTTCATTAGTCCCCACTCAGAACAAGGTAAAAATAATTCAGCTATGGAAGTGAATAGCCCATTTGGGTAAAATTCGCAAACAATCCAATCTCGCTCTACTGATTACACCCAGCGCGTTGATAATATCTACTACGACGAGTATGTGTAACTAAAGTTCACACATGATCTGGTGATAGTAGAATCTGGTTTACCAATTTTTGGTTACAATTACTATCTGAGGCACTCAATTAGCAGGCTGTCTGGGATTTGGCAGAGATATGAACGTCTGGCTACTTGACAGCAGGCACAGATACAGATACTAATCGGCGTGGCTATCTCTGGTGGTGGTAGTGGGGGGGAAGTGCGCCCAGAGTATCTTAATCACTGGCATTCGTTCTGCTCAGCTCCATTGTTCCCTGAGAATCGCAGGGATAAGTGCCTATCTGTCATGTGCAATCTAGAAGTGCTGCACTCGGATCTGGGATTATGGCTGGGCACTTTGTGCCGGCAGAGATGCAGATAAGGAGAGCGAGCAGCTCAACTAGTTGGGATTTACTTTGTTTTCGTACTTCGTTTACAAAATATTTTCCTCTCATTTCACAGCAGTGCCAGATCTATTGCGATTGATAAGGCCAATGGAATAACAATGGAACTACAATGTACAATGTATGTCTCTATGTCTATGTCTCCGTCTCTGCCTTTCTATCTCTGTCTCAAATTTCATGAATAGGTATTTTTTCAATAAATATACCCTTGACTGAAATACCGCCAAAAATGAAGAAAATGAAAATGTTTATACAACTAACTACAAATATCAAATATTGTTCTTATCGACTTAGCGGACACTTGCTATCGTTTGCCTGCGTCCCGAAAATATGTATAAAATATTGCTGTTCCTATTGTTTGTCTAGTTCCACGGTGCGTTCCAAGTGCATTCCAAGTGCGTTTGCCTTGTCCTTTGTCAATATTTGCCGTACAAGTGCAAAGAAAACTTCTATTTACTCAAGACGGTTTTATTTACAGAGAGCTCATTAGATCCCCTCTTATGCACTTGATGGGACGAGTCTGAGTCTGCGTGTGGGTGTGGGTGTGTGTGTGTGTGTATGTGTGTGTGTGTGTGGGGGGGATATTTTGTCAAAGTCACGATGTGTGTAATGTGCTTCTAAACAGAATAGAATTTTCCAAGCATTAAATGTGTATACATATGTACATATGTTATGTACATATGTATATGTATTTGTGATCAGCATCAAATACAGCATCTCTCAGGCATACGGATTTCCATTCAATTTTTGCGGAGCTTCTTTCCACAGATCAAATGCCGATACGCATCCAATATTAGGAAGACACAGAAAAGCGTACAGCGAATAGAGGGTGCCCGGTTACAAAGGTTAAATTTCATAAATGGTTATAGAGCAATAAATTTCAACAAGATCATTTACATCTACATACATATGTATTTTCTACATCGCAAATATATCATTATTATTATTTCACCTTTCAAATTAATAGGAAAGAAATCTAACTTCGGTTTGGACGAGGTTTATACGAGTACAAGTACACAAATGTACACAAACTTTTGGTTGGATTATATTTATAACTAAACAACAAGAGAAAACTTTTGACTACTTATAAGTTTTTGCTTCTGTAACATTGCTGTAGATCAGAGGCCGGCAGCGTCCAGTGCAATGTGCATAGGAAACGGCCACGGGGCAGCGCAGTCGGCACACGCACAGCGTAAAAGCTTCGTGTAACGTCGGCCCTATGCACATGCGGCTTCGTTTTTCTGCTCGGCTGGCGCAGCGGCAGCGAAAATTATCGTGGGGCTTCGGCCCTATGCAGAAAAAGCTTCAGAATTCTGTTCGGCTGGTGCAGCGGCAGAGAAAATGAAACATGTTTCTTCATGTCTGTTGTCTGCGCACTCAAACGCACTAGAAACATTTGAGTGTCTGCGTGCCGACCCCTGCTGTAGATGTATCTTTTGAAAAAACGGCAATTTTAGGTTCTTGGGGTATAGGGTATAGATACTTACATATGTATGTATGTACACTTTTCACGTCATCTACAGAAGAATCAATGGTAAAGATACGACTATTTATTGTAACTACTAAAACTGTAATTGGCGGCTGAATATCCATCACAATGATGGTGTTTTTAACATCCACAATAGCTGTCTAGCTTCTACGACTATAGTTTATATAGTTAGTTATAGACTATAGTTTTTATATATATTTATATAAATATATTTATGTATATTAAACTCTTCTAAAAAAATTCTCGTCGCTGCACCACCATGCTGTCGCAATTTTAGTCGAGCGAAAATTATAGAACTCATCTTCGACAATCATTCTATTTTATGGGTTGATGGCATTGGACATACATATGTATGTATGTACATATGCATGAACATATAGTAAGTAATATATGCTCAATCCCACTTGTTCTTTAAAAGACTCTTCATGATTTCCAACGATTTCTCGCCGTTAATGAAATGCACACGGGCCAATTCGGGTCCTATCATAATAACTCTTGGTAAATAAAGTAATCTTACATACATACATATACTAGGTATAGTTAAAACTCTTACCAATTGTGTTTTTAAATGCATATCGCGAAAATACGCTTCTGAAGAAGATCAGTAGCTCAACAAAAGCCAAATTCTGGCATAGCCGCTTGAAAAATGTAGAGAAAAGAAAATCTATTGATCGTAATAGTGAATATGGATTTGGCTGATACTAGAAGTTATCTTAAGGGTGTTTGGATAGGCAAATACATTGTTTATAGATGTGCTACGAATATCAGACCAATAAAAACGTAGGGAAAAGATCAACAGATTCATCTGCAAAACAACCGTGAAGATCGTGAGTGGGTTTTAAGTTAAATCTGACTGGGTTTAGTGAGAAAAAAGCGGTATATTGAAAGTACATAACAATGGACCAGCATAGGAAATTTGTACAATAAGGCTTTGTGACTAAGATCGGCTTCCGGTTGCCCAGATATATAACAATTGCATGTAAATTGTATTAGCAACGCATCTTCTTTTTATTGGCCTTGTACGACACTCTCACAAATAGCCTTGAAGGCCATGCCAGAACATCCTGGCTTTCCTTTGAGAGCGTTCGGTGAATGGCATTCTTGTCGTTGGTTCCTTAGTCGAGTTGAATTGGCATGTAAAATGCAATCGCAGTGTTTGCGTACATTTGTGACCAATTTGAGTCCATCAATGCGGGACAATTTCTGTGCGCTGCAGCGCGCTGGTCATAAATGATGACCTGGCCTGGCCTGACCTGGCCTGAATGGAAGAGCTGTAGAGGCTGTAGAAGTTGAGGTCCTGCGGAGCTACGCACGAGTGCCTATCAATGGAAATGGCATTCTTCTTGAACAGGACCTATGCTGGCATTCACACTCGACATAGAGTGAGAAAGTATTGTTTGTCGAGAGGCAACACTCATTCAGCACTCGTACACCCGCAGACAATGCTGTGTATATCTGCACATGCGCAACGAATGTGTCTCCGATTCTGGCCTATTCAATGAGTTCTATGAGTTCCCAATTATACATACATTTATTGTCCATACTCATTGTGTTTTCCTCTGGGTCTGCCCGACATGCTTCGAACATGTTTCTGCTTGCTGTTGGCCATGCTTCTAGCCATTCCAGAATGCATCCATCCATCGATGGACAATGTCTCCACAGGCTCAACGCATCCTCCACCATTTTGTTTCGAAATCCACGGCATTTTCTAGGCAATTAATTGTTCTGTTCGCCCTGTTGTTCACTTCTCTGCTTCCCACCTTCAATTACTCGTCTAATGGGGACAATGAGCAGTCCTTTAAAAGCAATTTTGGTCTCTAAGTAGCAAACAATAGTTTACCAATTATCAAAAAATATAATACGTTCGTACTCCCTTCTTTTGGAGAGCTGTTCATTTGAGTGCCTGCACCAAAGTCATCTGCGGATTCCTGGTAAAGGCAAATTATTGTTAATAGTCGTATAATGGAAGATCATAAATTTCAAGTCAATTTCTAGGGGACATTGCACAGATTCGTATCCACCTAGAAATCTGCTCTGTGGCACTGTACCCAGAGTCTATCCAAAGGATCAATGCATTTGTACTCCGCACTATACAATGTAAAATCTATAGTAATCTGGTGGCAATCGAAATACTCCAATTGTGTGGGATGACACGTAGAAAAGTACCCACGATAAAACGAGGAACGTAGCTAGCTTCAAGGACCAAAACCTTTAGCTCTCCTGCCGGATAGTCGTTCCTATTGCAGCTACTACTCATAGTGGTCCTATATATTATTTATGTAACTGCAATTGCTGTCGAACCGGTGAGACAATACAGAGATACAGTATACCTTCCGTCATTCGATTTGGATTGCATATCGAAGACGAAACACAGTCTTCAACTCAAACGCTTGCATTCAATTCCCGGTTTTCTCATATTCGATGAGCTCAGGGCTATATTAGTTTTCAGGTTGATGTGTATAACAGCCAAAAGAAGACGTTTCTGACTCCATTAATTATATGCATACATATGTACATACATATGTATAATCTTGATCATTAACAGCAGAGTCGATGTTTGTCTATCCATCTGTCTGTCCGTCCGTCTGGTTTGACGCCTAGTTCTTTGAGACTATTAGTGCTACCACATTATATGTGCAATATTATGTGATATCACACTGAACCAAGTTTATTTCAAAACTTTTCATCAACACTTTCGAAGATACGAGAAAATGTTGGGAGAAATTTGGAAATAAACTTGTAATAGTATAATATCAAAGGAGTCTCGATACGCAAATTGATTGCTCTACCGGGCAGACAGACATGGATATATCGACTCTGGCTGTATATACTCTATTGCGAATATATCCCTATACTCTTTAAGTACTAGTTATTGCTATTGACAAAACTCGACCAGAAATTATAATGTAAGGAAATTTACTGTCAATGCAGACGCGTAGATCCTGGACCGGTCAAATGAATAAATTGGTATTATGGCCCTTAAGTTTCCTCTACATACAATGCCCCTGTTCCTGAAATCGGCGTTTGAATTGGCGCGAAAACCACTGGTTTTTTTTTCCTTCGTGGGAATGCCTTCGTATTCTTCAGTTATCTTGATACCTAGGCTTAGTGTTTAACTCTTAATAGACCTATAACTATAGGACTTTAAAAGGCTTTTTTCGTTTTCAAAAGTTAGTTGAAAATAATATTCGCGGGGAAGACAACTTCCTCGGTCGACACTTAACAAAATCTCGTTAAACTAGATTGAACTATTTTAATTGGGTTTTTTTTTCGATAGCTGAATATGTTAAAAATAACTTATGGAAGAACTGTTTATCAAGACTCACCTTTCTTAGATATGAAAGATAGGAATAAAGAAAACCTTAACTAAAAATACCAAACAATTAGGTTGTGCTGATGTTAATAAGTTTTCACATTGAAGTAATGAAGCGATATGTCCATTGTTCTTATTAACCAACTTTAACTAAATATAGACAGTAATATTGGCAAAATAATAATATTGGCGATCACTGATCTGCTATCAACTTCACTGATCGCTGATCAAGTTGTGCTGTTGAACATGAACAAAAAATGTTTTGCTATCAAAAGTTTTTAAACATTATTGGGATATGTTTTATCTCCAGTCCGCTGTAGGCTAGTAGATCTAGTAGATCTAAAGGAGGTTCTTGTTAACACAATTAAGGGATTTGCTGTATCGTTCTTTCCGTTGCGTTGCCCATACAATGATTTGTCTAATGAACTGGGCTGGGCAACTGAGTGAAAATCGTGTTGATCGATATAAAAGATCGCTTTAGCGAAGATCAAAAGCAGAACCGAGACCGAGACCAAGACCACCAAGCCAAATGAATTTTCCGCTTTGATCCTGCCGTAGCCGCTCGCCATTGTAGCCGGTAATCGCACCAGGTGACGGAGGCCTCGGTTTGACAGAGGCCCGAGCTGAAGGAAGAGCCCGTGTATATAGCACACTGTAGTGACAAGGGAATAGTTTGGAGGTGTCTCTTTTCATACGCCAGAGCATTGTGCGAAAAGTAGCAGTTTCCTCTTCGGTTCTCTGCCTCTGCCTCTGTCTTTGCTCATCGATCGGCACTTTTGTGATCTTCGTGGGCCTACCCACGAAGGCCTACGTGTTGTCTCTTGTTTTATGGGTCCTTTCTCTCGATGGGCTACAAAATAGTTAGAAAGACACCTACAATTTGCTTTCAAATAGCCGACAAATTGGGTACACTTGAGGCCACCAACATTGATTTTTACCACCGAATTCTAACATTTAGAGCCTTTCTAACTAGCACTGCAACTACTCTTAGTTAGTGCATCTCCCCACTAATTTTCATCCCCTACACATATGGATCGGGTCAGCATCCGAAACCCAACTCAATTTGCAACGCTTCTCCAAAACCTTTGACCTGAAAGAAGAATATCTGAAGCGAGAACATGACGAAGAACAAAAATGTATCCCATTTGAAACGGTTGATTGGTTTTCTAATACGATTTATGTCCTGTGTGCAGCCTCTTGTCTCGAATGGATTCGTTTCACTCTGCTGATATTCAATAACGAGCTCATCTATCCATGGTAGCGTTTGTTTTCGTTTTCCAATGTTCCAGGTAATCCAGTAAGGAAATTCAATTTCCTCGGCTGCATTTTGCTCGCATAGACGAGCAAGATATTAATTGGTGATTATAATTTGATAGACTTTTTGCTGTCAATTTCGTGGCTAATACTATGTCAAACAAGTATTAGAAGCTGTGAAGCTAGAAATTACATTCGTGTTAGCATATACAATTCTAAAAATTCAAAGATTTCGAAGAGATGAAATCACCCATAAACATCCTGCATAATATGATGAATAAATTAGTCCGATTGTTGAAGTCGACCTCATAAAGTATACATATGTATGTACGTACTAATGGAATCTGATTCTCATTTATTGGTTTTTACTGTTGCTGATTTGTAGTTGTTTTGTGGAGATCATCCAAGTAACGGTCCCTTGCCGTTGCTTCATTCAGAGATATAAGAGTGCGTGTATTTTTCTGGGAGAAACGAAGCTCCCACGAGGAACGAAGTTCGTACGAGGAACGAAGTTCGTACGAGGAACGAAGTTCGTACGAGGAACGAAGTTCGTACGAAAAGCTGAAGCTCGTGGGAGCAGCCAAAGCTCCTCCGAGAAGCCGAAGCTCGTGCGTTGAACGAAGTGCAGTCACACGATCGCGAAAAAAAGAGATGAGAACAGACTACGCTTCCAAGCAGGCAGGGCCGCCATCTCCATCGCCATCTCTGTCTAACATACATATGTTCATATGTATGTATGTAGCTAGCCGAGATAATCTAGCACTGCCCGTCTTACATTCTAAAGTGTCTCCCAGTTATGTGCCACCAAATGCTTGCACATAGTATTATTCATTGAAAAAATCATATCATATCAATCAAACCTGCAGACAGATAACCGAACTTCAAGGGATTATAAACGTCAGTACTGGTTTTGGCTGAATTAGCATAAAGAAAAGATTCTGCTGGGATGTACATGTGGATACTTATGATATTTATAATGATTAATCTCGTTTCGTTATTACAATAAGTATTTTAAATAACTTTGTATCAAAGAAATAAGCCAGGTTTTTATCAATCAGATTTTTTGCTTTGTTTCTCAGAAAGGAATTTTTTCTTGCTAAAACATAAATTGTATTTTGTACTCCTAAAATCTACCTTTAATATTAACAATTATTTGACTGTTACCAGGAGTCCGCAACTGACTGACAAAACCTGCCTCAAGGGATTGTTTTCTGCTTATCGACCAAATTTTCTGTGGATCTTATGGATCCCTGCTCAACAATTATGTACATTTTTTATTTAAACTTGTGCTAATTTGAATGGTCTAAGTTCAGCTTATTTTTATTGTAATTAAAAAATCCATCCACGATTAATCAACAAGCGGTTCAGACTCATTGGCTAAGCTGGCGGTTCCAATAATATTGATTCGTTAGAAAATTCCTAAGTATTTGAGGACAAATTTAGATTGGCGTAATAATTTGAATTTGCACACCGTACGTGCTTGCTTCAATAATGGTTACAGTTCCATTTTGTACAGAACAGAACAGAACAAAACAGAACAGAACTTTACATTACTTTCGGCTTGGAACGAATTGATTTCATCTGGCCGTTGGCGACAAAGTCGCCAAAATACAATTATTCATCGCACACGTAACTGACGTTTCAGCAACCGAGACAATGGGAAGGACTCACGAAAATGTTATTGAAGGAAAAATAAAGAAAATACGGCCAGCGGAGGACGGCTCAAGCGTTGCAAATTGGCCCAGGATGCAAGAGGATCCGTTGAGCGGTGAACGGTGAACGGAGCGGGGCTGTACGGGCATTTGTGGACATGCACCGTTTAGTCCAAGTGTGCATCCCTCGCCCAGACAGACAAAAGTCATGCCGAGCCTTGTGGAGGGACAAGAAAAAAAAGAGAAAAAAAGGACTGCGCACTTCTGCAGTGTGGGCGAGAGCGATCCTTGCGATACTTGTTGTTCGGGGCACGTCACGGTATTTACCGCCGAAACCCATTTGACATTTGACAATTATTCATTTTTCGTTTTATTTCTTAGAAATAAACCTATGTTGCATCGCACCAAATCGATTGGTTCCAAATCGTTGCAATTCAATTGAGAGCTGACTTTCTGGCCTTTTTCCTTTTGGCATCCTGTTACCATTTCGTTTCAGCTGTTCGACACGAACTATTTGGTGTTTTACGCTCATTTCACAGCGCACAAAGTTTCGCCCCGGAATGTGGAGAGTTTTGGTTACGCACATATCGGACTGAATCGAAACTACTCCTGCGAAATGATACGGTGGAAATCGCAATTTTCACGTTAATCCTAATTACCTTTGAACTTAATTGCTTAATTAGATACTATTCGAGTGTGGGAGTAGACTGTTCGTTACTGAAACGAATTTGATTTCGATGCATTGTCCAGGGTGTCGGGGTGTATCCATATGAAAAAATAATCAAGTTCTCGGGTTCTCCTCGGTTCTAGGTAGCTTTAGTATTGAGCAAGGGCGTACCCAGGATTTCTCCAAGGGGCTATGCTAGATCATTATATATATATAATAATAGTACTATATATACCTCTCACTATCACTGCATCCTCTTTCCATAAGGCGTTTACTGCTGGTCTTACTCCCTTCAATTGAAATGTAGAGGAATAGGTCGACTACTCGATGCTTTACCTAACATTTTAGAGGGCACATACATATGTATGTATGTATATTGCTCTCTGGTAATAGATTGGCATTGGATTTGATCTATTTGATAGCTTTTAAATATTTCATGGTGTAGTAATTTCACTACCTAAATGGATTCTATGAATATATTCATGTAACTTATTAAGTACTACATCAGCAGTAGACACACACACACACACACACACATGTATAAGTATGTGTCTCAACTATGTATCTAAACCGTTCTGAATATGTACCGAGCACTTAATATTATCCACATTTTTGTATTGAAAAATGGATGTAATCTGAACAGCAGAGTATTTTGAAATAGAGCACAGTAATATTAGAATGAAAGAAAAATAGTGTACACTGTACATATCTATGTATGTAAGTATATTTGACTCTTTAACTACATATGTAAATATGTATGTTTGCAGTGTCTTTGACTTTCAAAGTCCAAGTAAAGGTTTTTCGGACATATTTTAACGCCTCGCCTCCAGCTTTACCTGGAATTCTAACACTTTCATCAAAACCAAGTCCAACACATTTGTGAGGATCCAGATCGACCTCAGAGTACGCCTTTGTTGAAAATATATATGAAGTTAAAGTATTTGTTAAAATCGCATTTTACCAATCTTGCAATTTCTTTGCACAGTTTTCGAAACTTTACTAATTAGAAAACAAGAAAACAATTTTTTCATACCAAAAAATCCACTGCAACGATTCCAACAACCAGAGTGGAAGAGGATTAGGAGCATCGTCCAGCGGTGCAGGAGGCGGCGCTGGAGTAGGCAATGTGGTGGAAAAAGATGGAAAATATAGTAGTGCTCATATAAATTTGGCAAATAATCTGGCTTAAAACTAAAAACGAATTTTTAAATCGTCTTGCCATCTAACTCTGTTCATCGAAACTAGTCTGTCCGTGGAGAAGCTTCCTTGCGAAATGGGTCGTTCTGTTCATATTCGATGTCCCCGAGACTTGGTGTTACTACTATCGTGGTGTTATCTGCCTTAAAGTAGCTTCAACTGAAGAATAAAAGGTTAGAATAGTGGCACTTACAGCGCCCCCAGTAATTGCAATTAATTTCGAGTAGATTCTCCTTCTAGATTGGGACATTAGAAACATTTTCGAGACGGAAAATCCGTTACGATGCAATCGATCAGGTAAACTGTACTCGCCTACCTGCCCGAAGGACCAGAGATCAGAAGTGATGACGCATTCCTCCATCCCCCTCGTTGCGCACTGCGCAGGTAGAGGGTGACTCGCCAGCGGGTATAAAAAGAGGCCCAGCCAGACCCAGAGTATCATTCGAACTACAGTTCTCCATCTGTGCAGATCCTCGGCACCAATTCTCCATTCAACTCCAAAATGTTTACCGAAGCAGCTCGTCGTTCCAACTCTGGTTCCAGCACTGGTGTGCCGGAGAAGAGCTCTCTCACCGGCGCCGCCACCAACATGAAGAAGCTGCTGAAGACCATCAGGCGCATCTTCACCCACTCAAAGGCGGGCAAGGACCTCAGCGAGATCCTTCACACGTGCCACAGCGAAGAGGAGCATCAAAACTGGCTCAACGAACAACTGGAGTCCAGCCAGATCTCTCTCCACTGAGGCTACGGCGATCCCTCTGAGCATCTGTGATGGGACGAGGCAATCGCCTGGTCGATAAATGAGCTTCAAATGGCTTTAAACTCGAACTGTGATCAAGAGAGCACAAGACTGACCTGCATCTGTGCCTCGAAAGCACTATCAAACGTCGCTTTTACACTCCACTGTACATACTGCACTACATATACACTACATGTATATAGAAATCCTCAAATGCTTTAACGTATCCTAAGTAATAGCTGTAATCATTGTCTTCCATTAGTCTTACGAGAATTGTCTTCCATGTTTGTTTGTTTAGGGTTCAAAATTAGGCTTAAGAATAAAAATCCCTCGAGGAAAAAAAACAAAACTGTCTGCTCATATTATTTCACAGATTTCTTGAACTTTAGCAGCTCATCAGCTCATACATAGCCACCGAAAACTGGATAGAGTCCCAGAGAAATCCAAACTCCAAATCGCCACTCTGCTCGTACGGACTTGGAGCCACAGTGCCTGCTGGGCGGTAGGATCTTAGGCGGATCGAAGACCTACAGCGGTGGGATGCCCATTACTGGGGCGAATCCATTAACGTGACGTCCGCCCACTGCCTGGGCATCGACGCACGGTAGGAGTACGGCAGCTCTATCCAGTGGCGTAGCTGGTGAACTAAAAATGGGGACCGACCCCATAAAGTATATACATACATATATAGTATTAATGATCAGCATCAAGAGACTAGTCGACATAGCACCTTTGTCTGTCTGTGCGTCTTGTTCGAAGCCTCGTTCTGTTCGACTACTGTACAGTAAAAGAGCTTGAGCATCCAAGTTTAGTGAAAATTCTAGCATGAAAGAGCTTGCAAACAAATATTAGATTGGACAAGTTCAAAGTTCAAGGCTATCCAGGAGATAACTGGCACTGTCAAAGAAGGCGTGCCGATGCTTCTGGACCTGGAGGCGACCGTAAGGATGTGCACTGCGATGGCCAATCCACAGATCTGCTATCTGTTTCTGGGGGACTATGTGGACAGGGGCAAGGACAGTGGCTTGAGACCGTTGCATGCTGATGGCCTTTAAGGTACGCCACATGGAGAACTTTTGCTGCTGCGCGGCAATCACAAGTACACTGGCATTCGACGTTGATTTGGCTTCTACGATGAGATAAAGCGGCTCCATTCTGGACGGATGTTGTGCAGAGCCTGAGCCAGATAATGGACCTCCGTAAACCCCTGGACATCCCAAGCGAGGGCGGGGATCAGGTCAATGAATCTGACATTGTCAATCGGCACTTACTATCACTTCCCCCACTGATAGGCAATTCTCTGATGATTCACATTAGATTATTGCTACTCGGGAATCCCTAAGTGAGTGGGAGAAGCGACCTCAGGAACTCATATCGCAATACATTCTCAAAGTAATCCGCACAACGGACGAGGACAGCGACACCAACGATGAGGAGGAGGGGGGTAGGAGGGCTGCTTCCGTTGCGCGGGAGGAGAAAAGGAGATTTGAGGAGAAGCATTAATTATTTCAATACTTTTTAAATACTTTCCAGGGCTATCTATGGCCCGTCCAAGTGTTCAGTTCTCCAAATATTCAAATAGAACAAAAACTGATGCAAACTCCCTTCTCTTCGCCAGAGACGCACACTGCACGAGAAAGAGCGAGAGAGAATGAGTAAGTGCGTGGACGTGGGTAGCGCAGCCACAGAAAATTGATTTCTTCACTCTGGCCACAATAATGATCCGATCTGATCACAGGAGTCTGCATCCTTTGCCTTCTCTAGCTCTTATAGACAGAGCTCTTATAGGACGTGGCTATATCGACGCGGCTTTTGATGCTGGTCAAGAATATTTATGCTTTTTGGGGTCGGAAAGGCTTCCTTCTGGCTGTTACACACAAACTCTTTGGATACCGGCTAGAATTATAAAATCATTCTGTCCTTGCGTCTGTATTCATGAAAAATAGTCAGTCCGTGGAGAAGCTTGCTAGCGAAAATGGATCGTATTGTTTGAATTCGATGTCCCCGAGATTTGAATTACTATCGTGGTTTTAATTTTACGAATTGAATTTTACGCTTCTTTCACATTAAAATCTGGTACATTTGCATCCCACTGTATGTTCATTTGAGTACCATTCATGGGGTCATTTCTAATGCTCAGCTAAGTCCTCTATATCTGACTTAAAGTAGCTTCAACTGTAGAAGTAGTGGCACTTGCAGCGCCCTCAGTAATTGCAATTAATTTGGAGTAGATTTTCCTTCTAGATTGGGACATTAGAGACATTTTCGTGACGGAAAATCCGTTACGATGCAATCGATCAGGTAAACTGTACTCGCCTACCTGCCCGAAGGACCAGAGATCAGAAGTGATGACGCATTCCTCCATCCCCCTCGTTGCGCACTGCGCAGGTAGAGGGCGACTCGCCAGCGGGTATAAAAAGAGGCCCAGCCAGACCCAGAGTATCATTCGAACTACAGTTCTCAATCTGTGCAGATCCTCGGCACCAATTCTCCATTCAACTCAAAAATGTTTACCGAAGCAGCTCGTCGTTCCAACTCTGGTTCCAGCACTGGTGTGCCGGAGAAGAGCTCTCTCACCGGCGCCGCCACCAACATGAAGAAGCTGCTGAAGACCATCAGGCGCATCTTCACCCACTCAAAGGCGGGCAAGGACCTCAGCGAGATCCTTCACACGTGCCACAGCGAAGAGGAGCATCAGAACTGGCTCAACGAACAACTGGAGTCCAGCCAAATCTGTCTCCACTGAGGCTACGGCGATCCCTCTGAGCATCTGTGATGGGACGAGGCAATCGCCTGGTCGATAAATGAGCTTCAAATGGCTTTAAACTCGAACTGTGATCAAGAGAGCACAAGACTGACCTGCATCTGTGCCTCGAAAGCACTATCAAACGTCGCTTTTACACTCCACTGTACATACTGCACTACATATACACTACATGTATATAGAAATCCTCAAATGCTTTAACGTATCCTAAGTAATAGCTGTAATCATTGTCTTCCATTAGTCTTACGAGAATTGTCTTCCATGTTTGTTTGTTTAGGGTTCAAAATTAGGCTTAAGAATAAAAATCCCTCGAGGAAAAAAAACAAAACTATCTGCTCATATTATTTCACAGATTTCTTGAACTTTAGCAGCTCATCAGCTCATACATAGCCACCGAAAACTGGATAGAGTCCCAGAGAAATCCAAACTCCAAATCGCCACTCTGCTCGTACGGACTTGGAGCCACAGTCCCCGCTGAGCGGTAGGATCGTTGGCGGAAAGAAGACCTGTAGTGGTCGGATGCCCATTACTGCGGCAATTCAATCATCCATCATCGTGACCGCCGCCCACTGCCTGCTGTCTCAGATCAATCCTCAATTTGCAAGCCGAAGCCAGCTACAAGAACCTAGTCGGGTCGCTCTTCTTGGTGACCGACTTTCAGGTGCACGAGGAATATGATATTGACCTAAGGTCATCTAAGGTCCAAGCTCACTCTGAGCTCCATCATCAAGATCATCGAGCTGGCCCCCTCCGCGTCCCTCCATGGCTGGGGATCCTCCTCGGGGAAACGGGAAATCTCGGATGGTCGGAGTGCCGAAGGTAGAGCTTTAGTCATGGTGGCACAGGAAATGAATAGAAATTTTGCAATGTTGGAACCCGGAATTTGACATGCCCAAAAGAACATTCTACATACAGCTTGCATTCTTTACTACATCATTTATGACATCAGCGCGCCACCTTTCAACCAAATTGGGAAGGTGCCGCTGGTGTTGCCACATGATTGGAAACAGTTGATAAATAGACAGTTCCCGCCAATCGATTCGTTTTTGGTTTTTTTTTTCAAACTGTTTATTTATTTCAACGCTTATGATAAAAGTTGCTTTAACAATACACATTCGATATATGTATATAAGTATATGTATATAAGTTGGAAGTGCACTTCTTGGTATTCATTATCCGTATGTTTGAGTGCTTTTGTGGTGAGATGCATGTCTGTTTGTTTGTTTGTTTGTTTGTTGGTTTGTCACTTACTGTCTGGGGTTATGTTACTGCATTTGCATTTGCATTGGTTCGGGGAAGGCGAAGGTACCGACACACCGAGATAAAGACGTTGTGGAAGATGAAGTATAGTTCGTCAGGCTTTGACTGCGGCTGTTCGTTTCGTTTCGTTTCGTAAAGTTATAGTTGTAGTATCCACCAGTGGCATTTAGAGTTAGTTTTAGTTGTTTAATCCAATGGGGGGAAGGCAGGGTTGTCCATGCAGATGGCAAGACTAACGGAAGATTCTCGGAGTGGAAGCCGTTTTTTGTGCGTTTTGCTTGTGATTTTTTTCTGTTCAAAAAAATTGTTCGAAAATGTTTAATTTCGATTTCGTATTAATGCATTTAGTGCAATTATCTAATATTAATATTTCGTTCATCTAAAAAAAAAAAAAAAACGGAATGCTGGCCAATTGTTGTTCGTTTGAATCTCTAGCAAGCAGAACACCGTCCAGAATCGAGCCGATCGGACTGGAATGGAGCAGCTACTGATAGTCGACCGAGTCGCTGTCCAGCAAGGTGGAGGAGACTCGCGACGTGCGGCGATTCCAGTAATCCGTGTAGCACGACTCGTACTGGGCAGTGGTGCGCCACGGTGGCCATTTCAGCTATTCCTCGACAATGTCCCACACCATGAGCGAAGCGTCTGTGCCGCCCACCGTGATGAGTGTGTGATCCCCGCACAGGAAGCGGGCGCAGGCCAGCATGCCGGAGTAGACCTTCGACTCGTGGAATTCGGCGCGCGGCGAGATGCACGGATACCTGTGAAATCGCATCGGATTAGCTAATTACATCAGAGGAATTCCACCGCATCCCCATCCCCATCTCCCCATCGCCACAGCTCACCTGAATAAACGCAAATATCCCTCGGCATCGCCAGAGGCGAGCATATCGTGTGCGGCCGAGCGACTGCAGGTGGCTACAATAGTGTTGGTGCTGCTGTAGTAGCGATTGCTCCACTGGCCGGCCACCAGGAAGCCCACAGTGCAGTTGTTGGTCAGCCACTTGACATCCTTCATGGCAATGGGGCTGCGCTCCGGCGACAGCGACTTGGCGTCCCAGAACAGCAGGTCAAAGTCAATTGTCACCGTCTGCACAAAGTTGCCATCCATGCTCCAGTCCAGGTGTGTCAGGGGCTGAGAGCCGCGTATCTTGTTGACCTTCTTGTAGGAAAAACCGTCGCGCGAGACGCGGAAGAGGTAAATGCTGCCATTCTGTGAGCCCATGGCAATCATGTCACCAACTGAAAGTCAGAGAAGTCAGAGAAGGCAAGAGATTGAGATTGAGACTGAGACAAGCTCAAGGACAATTCGATCCTACCCTGATTGTAGGCCACACAGTTGAGGGGCGAACCACAGACGCGAAGCGTCAACATAACCGCTCCATTCTCGCAGTTTATGACCAGCAGATGGCCCTCAGTGCTGCCCGCAGCAAGAGTGCCAAACGGATGGAAGGCCAACGCCACACACTCGTACCCCGTCTGAATGGTCCAGATCAGTTTGTTCTTGCGCCACAGCGCCACATGCTTGTCGTGGCCAGCCGTCGCGTACAGCTCGTCGTCCGGATGGGCGGCCAGACCCCACAGCTGCCGGCCATGTCCGAAGACCACTTGTGTGAAGCGGCGCTGCAGCGAGCCCTCGAGGATGTTGTTGCGGGTTGTGCCCACATAGATGTTGCCGTCATTTCGCCCAGGACGCTGGGGGTAAATGGTTCGCACGCCGCCAGCGGCTTCAGGAAGCTGTCACAAGTGAATACACACAAGAAATAGATGAAACAAAGCTCTCGCTTAGAAACCACCTCAGGAAGTACCACCTTGGTATCGGCTATCTTCTTGTAGTTCTGCAGGGAGTCCCAGGCGGCTATCTTGCGGTCCTTTTCCCCGCCCGACAGCAGCGTTCCCTCTCCCAGCATGATCAGGCAGCCGATGCCCTTGTTGTGGGCCTCGAACTCGGTGCGGACAAAGTACGCGCCATCGGAGTCCACGGAGTAGATGGTGATGAAGCCATCCGAGTCGGCTGTTATGACATCGCCGTCCGGCTCGAACTGGACGCTCGTTACATGCGAACGCGACGGCTGCTTGACAATGTCCGTCCGCTCGAAGAAGCCATCTTTGCGTCGATGCCAGAAGGCCAGGTGGCCGCGTCCATGTGTGATGATCAGATTATCATCCAGCGGGTGGAAGGCGGCGCCCGACAGGCCCTCCTGCAGTGTCTGCAATGGCCAAGTGTCCCCAGATATTAGATTAGTCTAAGAACATAGCTTCATTGGACTATTGTGGCCTTGGACTTGGACTTACGGCTACTTTCCCCAGCAGGTGACCCCATTGCCATTGCCAAACGGACAGGATGCTCTCACGGCCGCTGTCCACGGCGAGGATGTAGCTGCCTCCGTTCTGCGAGGGATTGAATTGGGTTACTTCATCCACAATATATATGTATGTATGTATGTATATATTTTACCAGCTGCGAAAATGCCACGGCTGTGACGCCACTGTCCAGTTCGCCCATGCCAAAAACGTAGAGTGTCTGCAAGGACTCGGTGCTCCAGATCCGCACATGCGCCTGCGACTTGCGATCGCGTCCAGCTTTTTGCCCCGAGGCCACTAGCTCCCTGGAGGGATGCACATCCATGCTGGCAGGGATACGAAGGAGTCTTTAGATATCTGTGGGATCCATTTCGGGGCAATAGAAACTCTTACCACATGATATCTTCAGTATGGCCTGTGTAGTGACGCTGGGCATCCTCGTCCCGATCGAAGAGCACGGCCACGGCGGCCACGTAATAGAGCAGCTCTCCGGACGGCAAAACCCAAAGGTTCCGGCGAGCATCAATGCCACGATAGCCATGGCTGAAAGTAGACAGTAGACAGTATACAGTGAGTGGTACAGTGACGGACGGTACAGTGAATACTCTGGCATCAGCTTACACCCATTGGAGCTGCAACTTTTTGTCGGGCGGCGAATTGTCAGCCGGCGCATGGTGAACGGGCGGATAGAAGGTACGCCTCAAGCCCCTAATCGTCACCTTGGTGGGCTCCTCCTTCATGATGTCCAGCATGGTGTACTCCCCGTTGGGGCGCAATATCTCACTTTCCGGCGCGTACAGTATGCGCGGCCGGCTCTTGCTCCTCGGCCTTGCCCCACGCAACGGCACCTTGGGCAGCTCATCCGTGGGCAGTATGGGGGCGGCGGCCACCACCGAGGGCCTCGACCGCGACCGTCTGATGGGTGAGCCGGCAATCAGAGCAGTGCCCGTGGCCAGGTAGAAGGTGTCCACGTCGGCGAACTCGTTGCGCAGCTGGGAGAAACTGCGAACCTGCGTGCGAGTAAGTTGAAAGGTGAGAAAACAATTTGTCAAACCATTTTGCAAGTTTGGGTCAGGCTTTGGTCTTCATTAAGCTATTAGGCCGCGTCAAGGTCGCCGTTGCCATTGCCGTTACCGCTACTCACCTCCTGGCCAGTGCCTGTGTACATTTTCTTTGCTCCGTTAATTTTAAGCACTTGACCCAAATCCTCGAGCACTTCCTCGAATGGCTGCGAAGTGCGTAGGTTCAACAGAACGCGACACTGCAAGGGGAGAGAGGTGTACACTCGTAAATGGGATTATGCATGTAGATGTGTACATAGAATCACGTGTTAAACATGGTCGAGTAATTAGTCTAGCCCCAGGCATACACATACATATGTATACCCGTGCTTGTGTGGGTGATATGTATGCATGTACTTGTGGCGTGGCGTGGCCCTTCAACACATTTGACTTGACCTGCGATCAAAAATTTAGTCACGGCACGCAACTTCCGCTGGGGTCCGTCCTGCCTCGGATCCTACTCTGGGACCCACTAATATTTATAATTATATGCTGTCGTCGACTGTTTCTCCTCCTCGCTGTGCTCCTCGTCCAGGGCTACATCCACATCCTCATCCACATCCCCATCCCCATCCAGTTCCACTTCTTTTGGGGCGCGTTCCACAAATCGAGTCTGTGACCTAGTTTGCGTTTTATTTTAATGCTTAATACATTTTATTTGTTGCTGCCAGAAGGTGGACGAGTCAGAGTCAGAGGCAAAGCCAAAGGCAAAGGCAAAGGGAGGGACAGCATTGTTTGCCCCTTGATGTGGATGTGGATGTTTCTGCTGCTGCTGCTGCTGCTGCTACTGTTGTTGTTGCACTTGAGCTTGTGCTCTCATAATTGGGTGAACCCCACAAGAAGCCCGGCCCGGCCCGGCACGGCCCGGCCCGGACCGATGGTGCGGCCAGAAGAAGGCCACGCTTTGTTGCATTTGTCGGTTGGGGCTTCAGTTTGGCTTTCCTGCTCTCGCTGCTTATTTTTCGAGTGGAACACTTGAGTTTTAATGACCTTCAGGGGCTCTGATAACAGCTATTCACGCGTGCTGAAGAAGAATCTGTCTTTGTGCCTCTTCTGCCACTCTTCTCTTTCAGCTGGGCCTTCTCCGCTGGCACCGCTGGCACCGCTGGCACCGCTGGAACACGGCATTCCCATTAAATTAAAGCAGCTGCCAGACCACGCAGATGGGAGATACCTCTCCCTGTTTGTCCTTCTCACCCACCACCCACCACCCCACCCCACTCCATGCTGGGCTTCGCCAGCGACAATTGGGCGAGTGAGCACACGATAAACTTTCGCCGTGTCTGGGCAAACTCGGTTTAATTTATGTATTTAGTTTGGCTTCGAAAAAGGCGTCGCTTTAATGGTTTTATGTCCGTGTTGAGTGGTTTTCCCCGAGCATCTCTGCTACTTAATTTCCCGACCAGATCCGCCGACTGATTGCCACCAGAAAGGAAATCAACGTAGTTTCAAGTACCCTTGTCCCCCCTCCCCGACCTAACCTTCTGCCCGAACACCCCGTTGTGCATTTTTTAAAATCTGAATTTCAACTTTTTTTGTTTTTTTGGTCGCAAAAGTTTGGAATATGATTTTCAGTTGCCTTGGTTGGCCAAATATTAAAAGTTTTTGAGGGTAATTTGCAAATCAATTATAATTATCGGATATACTATGTACATACATACATAGTCTGGCAAATGTCCTGCCAGAGTGAGTTATCCCTTTGACCAGGAAGCGCCAGCGACTAGAGTAGATATAAATTCCGTTCTACTAGCAGTATTTGTTGGTCAATTGATTCTCGGACCAATGTATTCTCCATTTAGTCCGATGCAAAAATACATTTACGTGTTTTTGTACCGTGCGCTTTGTTTTCTTTGTTGATCGATCGGTTTTTATGCGCCGTTGTCTCGCTTTTTCGCTGTTAGAAATTTGATTTACAGTGACGACGCATGTCCTTTATGGGTCGTTAGGTTAACTGGTTCAGGTGTCGACCTTGCCGGACCGAACTGGACCCTAACGATTGTTTGAAACGGCCACCGTTCGCCGCTATTTATCACAATATACGTACGCATATTGATGGCTTATCAAATCGGTGCACCTGCGACACAACTGTCCGGCGAAAAGGTTTGAAATTTAGATGACGAGAAAAGTGAATAAGTGAGCAACGCACGCATGTAACTGCTCTGAACTGTAGCCTGGAAATGCTTCACAAATTATTCTCTAAAATAGTTCAGGTTTTTCAATTGCATCCATCGGCAGCTCTTGAAGCTGATTTTATCTGGCAGGAACCCTAAGAAAAGCTCTTCCCAGCCCCATTGAGTGTCACTTAATTTTCCGGGAAACGAAAGAACAGAATTGAAGGGACAGCAGAAGCTGCTTGCAGTAGATGCTTTTAATAATTTTGTGCAATGAATTTTGGGCCGGTGCAGAGGAGCAGACGGTTCCTGTCTCTGCCATAAATTATGCATGGATACAGTCGCTCCCCTTGTGTAGGTGTGCGTGTGCACACAGATGCTCGTACGCATTCATATGTGTGTACATATGTATGTATGTATATGCCAACACACACATACTCGTATGGGTAGCTCCCATGCTATTCACAAGATGATGTCCTGTCCTGATGATGTACAGAGGCCTCTGCCTCGGCATTGACTACTTGTATAAACAAATATAATTATGTGAGCAAATAATTACATTACCGAGAACGTTGCCAGCTCCAATCACGTGACCCCAAACAAATGGCGTTTGTTAAGCCAATTACGTGCACTTTTCGTATGGGGGCTTGGCATTGGGTTCCGTTCCGTTCCCACCATTCCCCATTCAGGTACAGCATAGGGGTAGGGATTGCGGGGGAGCAGGAAGAGACGGCAAACAGCTGCCGGAAGGAAACGGGCATCGACGTGGACACAGGACCAGCAGCAGGAGCAGGACCTTCATATGGCTCTGCATTCTGTGTCCTGTGTGTGATTTAAATTTTCAGCATTCCGCTCTCCGCTCTCCGCTCTGCGTCTTCTCCTACTTTAAGGGGGGTTTTTTCCCCGACATTCAATCGACTGGCCGTTGCATGGCTGATTTAATCTTGGTGACGTCCAAACCACTCCAATTTTTCAAATATTTTCGTTTGCTTGCTTCGCTCCGATCGGCTCCGATACAAAGGAATTCCAATAAAACACAAACATGCATAAAACAAAAGACGTTAAGCTGCACAAAGGGCAGCAGAAGGGGCAGCAGAAGGGGCAGCAGAAGCGGCAGCAGAAACGGCAGCAGAAGCGGCAGCAGAAGCGGCAGCAGAAGCGGCAGCAGAAGGGGCAGCAGAAGCGGCAGCAGAAGGGGTAGCAGAAGGGGCAGCAGAAGGGGCAGCAGAAGGGGCAGCAGAAGGGGCAGCAGAAGGGGCAGCAGAAGGGGCCGCAGAAGCGGCAGCAGAAGCGGCAGCTTTGTAGTCCTTATTGTCGTCATCGGCAACGACCATGGAATTGCATAAAGGGGACCACAGTTATTTAAATGAAAACGATGGGGCACAGAGTCAGACAGCGATTGCGGCTAAATCGCATCCAAGAAGTATTCATACGAGAACTTAAGTGCAAATCATGGGAACTCCTTATGCTTCAACTGCGGAAAAACTCGTATGTAGGAGCGCAGCATTCTTAGGCTGAAAGATGTGTAATTTTCTTGGCCTTATCACAAGTTGGCTATAGGGAAATGCCTATACATAAGAAAATATCCTGAAATGCTTACAAATGCATGCATACATTACCTGCCATGGCTATAAACACATAATAACTGAAGGCCAAATTTGTTTCATACGTCAAACACCTGAGTTGCAAGTCGAGAGGCAGGCAAAAAACAAAAGCAAAATACAATGTGACACGTTGCACTTTAGAGTGCCAAACGCCGAACGCCAAACGCCCTACCCAATCCCACAGTCCTACAGTCCTATTGGAAATGTTAAGGGGTGTTGCCGTTTCCGTTGCAGCGAACTCCGCCAATATTGAGTAGCATGCCATTATGCATGGCCATTTATTGTGCCTTTCAATTGCATTTGCATTACCCGTGCGAACATCAGCCCGGGGCACCAGAGGCACTTGATGTAGACGTAGGCATTGATATAGATGTAGATGTAGATGTGGATGTAGTCGCTCAAAACAGGACCCAGACGCAAACAAAACCAGCAGACACAAACACAAACATGGGAAAAGACACGGACACGGACACGGATACGGAAACAGAAACAGATGCAGACACAGCCCGGACTGAGAAGCAGGAAACAAGTGGGCGATGCGATGAGCACAGTGTCCTTAGATTTAGGGAAATAATAAACGGAATGCATGTACTTCTTATCTAGATACAAACAACGGGATCCTTCCAGAGCATCCTTGCAGATATATCTATCGTTCCTGAGATTTAACTCCAACTTTCTGAGTTGACTTGGGGTTGGGGCAGTTATCTGATGTGCACATCCATTTCGATGTGTAGGTATCTGACGTTATTCAACACTCGGCTCGCGCCACTGTGCTCGAGGCAGAAGGCAGTGCATCGGATGGCATCGGATCTCCGAGCAGTGTGCGTGTAGTGGAATCGGCGTCAGCATTTGGTGTTTGGCGGCGGCTGCTTTCAGCAATTTTTGTACAAAATATATGTATATTTTAGCCAGAACTTCGTGCTTTGGCCCGACCGACAACGACAGCGACGACGACGACGACATGTCCTTGGCCTTGGTCACTGGGAGCGTGCAGTATTCGGTGGGTTGAACAACAAAGGCAGCGACT
This sequence comes from Drosophila athabasca, assembly GCA_008121215.1. Taxonomy (NCBI): domain Eukaryota; kingdom Metazoa; phylum Arthropoda; class Insecta; order Diptera; family Drosophilidae; genus Drosophila; species Drosophila athabasca. The sequence continues at coordinate 65,247,106 of CM017796.1, read as the reverse complement.
ACTACTCGTACTTCTGCAGTTCCCTCTTTTGCAGTTGTTGTCGGTTGTACTTTGGTCAAATTTGCATTGCAAACTCCATTAAGTGGGTCCTGCCAGCGGGGAGCGGAGGTCTGGAGGACTGGCTTGCTTTTGTTGTCGCTTATTTTTCCATTGTCAGCCATTGTCTCTACCATTAATGGGATTCGATTTAGGTCCTGGTCTGCAAAACCACTCTCCGGCAGACGGACAGGCGGACAGACGGACAGGCGGACAGACGGACTCTCCACACCTTGGCTGGGGTCGATCAGACGCAGCAAAATCCTCGGCCAAGGTTGAACCGGCCCTTGATCACACCCACGCGCCCAAAGGTGTCGAAACGCCCACAACGTAATGTATTTTGATTCATAAAACGGCACGAAAGCCTCACCCACCTATACATCGCGTATGCCACCTGAGCGAAAAAAGGGGCTACAAAAATTTTACTTGCACTTAGCCAAATTACCATAAAACGTTACTACGAAAACGGCTTTGGAGTGGAGAGGGACGGAGACGAAGACGGAGGGAGACGGACCACGTTTATAGTGGCTTTGGCCAATTCATATTTTAAAGGCATTTTCGTAATAATAACATAAATTACGAGACTGTTCGAGCGAAAGAGAAAGAGTTATGGGGGGGCCGTACCACTCTGAATGCAGGAATTTTCCCAGGCCGTGCCTTGTTTTTCCGTGTGTTTTTTTTTGTTTTTTTGGGTATTGTAGGGGTATGTCAGCGGAAATTACCAAATTGACCGTGGCTTCAATTTTGTTGCCGTTCGCCTGTTCGGCTGTTCGGCCTGCCTGCCAGCCTGGCTGTCTGCCTGCATACCAATACGAGTACGAGTACAATAAAACACAAATTGCAGACAATTGATTTTCCATATGATTGCTGAAGGGCTCCAGCACCCGCCACCGCCACCGCCACCGCCCTTGCCCATCCCCGAATGTGGGCAAAGGTTAATTGTACCCCCATTGCGGCGGACTCCCTCCCACACACCTTTCGGCATTTTTTGAATGTCAAAGTGAATGTTGGGTTTTGTTGACTGTCATGAAAATTTAATCCCTGCACTTGCACGGGGACCGATTTAATAGAAAATTTATAATAAATTGGGAATTATAATTGCGCAGTCATTAAAGCCAGACCAAAAACTGACTCGAAAAAAAAGCGAATGGAATGGAGATTGCGTTTGAAAAATGGCAACCGCAACTAATGATGGTCCCGAGAGTTGGTCCAAGGATTTGTGCAGAAAAAAAACAAACACGCACACACACACACGACTTTATTTCGATGTGTGTCCTGGGCATATAAATTGTCGAATTATTTATGCGCTGGATCCCTTAATGACAGATAGTCAGGCGCGGCGTCAGAAAGAATGAAAAAAAGCGGAAAAAAATAAATAAATAAACTCCGCTGACCATTAAATATTTATGGCAAATATTTATATAAACAAAGGCGAAACGGTTTGGCATTCAATCGACCTCGGAGTTGGCGCTCCCCTCCCCCCATCCCATCATTTTTTCAGGCCAACAGCGAAGCTGAAAAGTAAACTTTCGACAAAATGCATTTTCACTATTTGCCAGCTCAGGTACCGTACTGTACTCGTATTTGTATAAAACTTTCCGAATTTCTCGTTGAATATTTAAGAACACATATTTTTATCGGCTGGCTGTCCGCACACTATACGAGTATTCCTGTCCGGCCATCACTTTGCATAAATTTCAATAGACTTTGGTGGCTCGGCCGCGGCTCCAAGTGGCGGCTGAATTCGCGTTTCGCCTGTACGGGGCTCTAATGCATTAGTCAAACATAAATTTACATAAATATTGCAGCTCGATGCACGCTTTAATCGCGCCAATTAAAACATTTGCCCAACGCATCGCTGGCCCCAGCACAAATACAAATACAAATACAAAAATACAAATACCGATGCAGCGAAATAGCAAAAATGCTGCAAAATGCAACGCACGAGGTGCAATTTCGCAGCAGATTCCGGCAACCCCGCCACCCCCCCCCCCAACCCCACATCCCAGCACTTCCACAACAAAAATATTTGTGTGCATTGTTGAGGACCTGGGCTTGGGCATGGGCTTGGGCATGGGCATGGGCCCGGGGTGGGACTGAAACAATAAATGTCGTATGTACGAGTCTGCGATGGAGGACCCGCCCCCCACTCACCTGAACCGAATGATCCAAATTATTGATGATGCGTATCACACGGCCGGCACTGCGCTTTATCGAGCCTGATGTGGTCGATAATGTGCCCAAATCCGCTTCCATTATTGAGGGCTTCCGACTGGCGGGCTTGGAGCCCCAGCCCTGATTTCCAGGCGATGCATACCACATCCCGTTCTTCTTGCCGTAGCTGGCAGGCTATCCGAATAAAAGAAAATGAAAGAGATAAAGAGGAAGGGAGAGAGAGAGAGAGAGAGAGAGAGATAGAGAGCAAGTGAGAAACAAATAAATAGTAAAAATACGTGCGAATTGCTGAATTTTTGGCAATGGGCTACTATCCACTTCTCATCTCCCATCGCCATCGCCATGGCCATCGCCATCGCCATCGCCATTTTCAACCCCCCATTCCAGCCCATCCCATCCTCATTTTCCACACAATATGTATATTGTGCGTACGAGTATGCATATGCCACATTCAGATCGCTGCCATCGCCATCGCGGCTTTCGCGAAAAATTCCTCGCAAATCTGGAATTAATTAAATTGTTTTGCAGCACGCACCGCTCCAGCTCTGGCACTGGCACTGGCTCCAGCTCTGGTTTTGGCTTGACCATGGACATGGATCTGGACACGCACCCACTCACGTCACCCCAAAACGCCAAAATCAACCAAATCTCATCCACGCACACACTCACGCACTGCCAGATTGTGATTGTGATTGTGATTGTGTGCTCTTCGAAATACAACGAGTACACATACGGATCCGGGTATCTGTGCCTGTGCCTGTGCCTGAGCCTGAGGTTGATTTGGTTGTCTGTTTCTGAACTTTTTCCCCTCGCCCCTTTGTCGGGCAAAGGTATCAAAATTGCACGACGTCGCGACGGCTTGGTCTTAGATAGGAGTTCGTGAGAGGACTGCGGAGAGATGATGGAACTGTCAGGGGATAAGAGCATGAGAGTAGCATAAGAGAGACTGATGAGATATTTCCGATGGCGGAACATGGCAGAGACAGAACAGTTGTAATACCTATCGAAAAACGTTCCCTTAAGTGCCAATCCTTTTCATTACGATTGTCTGACTCGTGATTCATATCTGTCAGTCTCCTTCGCTGTCACACTCTCATCTCTATAGCCGCCAAGCCGAAAACTGTAATAGAAGTCTGCCGCTCCCGCCAGTGCATGTGTAGGTGGACATTGGCATGCTCTTTTATCTCATTGAATGATTACAGCAACTGACAGTGCGAGATTAGTTCGGCCACAACTTGAATAAATTATCAGCAGAACGCTCCAAATCCCGCTTCGATGAGGTTAATGATTCATGCATACGGATCCAGTACAGTACAGTCCTGTAGTACTGTAGTACTGTAGTGCTGTCGCCTTGCGGCAAGCTTACGCTTCCATTTGCCTAATCATCAGTAATAGCCCCAGGCATCACTTTCGTTCGAAGGTCAGAGGTCTTTGACAAATACATATGGTAAATGGCTTATGTGTGGGTGGTGTGGGTGGCACTCTCGATGTTCGATGTACTTTAAATTGAGCTGTGGCCACTCTTCCACAATCAATTTGTCAAATGCACCTATACTTTTCACACATCTCCCTGCCCCACCTCTGCAGTAACCCCTGTCGATTGGGGACCATAATTCAAAATAAATAAATTGTTTATATTCATTTTAATTGTTTTTCGTCTTCCTATCGACGCGACACGACACGACACGACACGGCGTTGCCGTGCTTGTCGCTTGGAGTTCCTTTCGTTTGATTTAAAAATTCGTAGGTAGAAACTCAATTTTAATTCCACATTCGGGTCGGATGGATTTTCAATTTAATTTTCGTTCTGGCTCTCCTTCTCCCGTCTTGCCGCAATTGATTCTTCACTGAAGGTGAGGGCGGAAAGGACGATTGAGTGGGGGATCGGAGCGGGTCAGAGGCAGGGGCGATACACTCGTACAATAATTGTAAGCCGAAAGCGGGAGCCGAAACGGGGGGCGAAACAAAAACTGTAAACTGAAATTAATGTAAATTCGTTTTTAACACAATTTCTCAACCGGCTATTTTACGTTTTCTTTGTCGGGCCAGAACCGGAGCCCGAGCCAGAGCCAGAACCGGAGCCCGAGCCAGAGCCGGAACCCCCGCCTGACCCGAAACTCTGAATGATGTTTTCGGGGCTCTGGGCCTACTCTCTTTGAGCGTATAGAAAGCGGTTTGCAGGAGCCCAGCATGTGCACAAGGTTACAATCAAAATCAAGGCTTTTAATTGAAATTCAACAAAATGCAAAAATTCAAATATCCAGCCAGTAGTGTACATATGTATAGATATACATATATGTATATATGTATCTGTGCTTGTGGAGATTTGGCTTGTGCAAAGCGTATGCATGTGTCAATGATTGTTGTTGTCGTCGGAATCCGAACTGGCACTGGCACTGGCACTGGCACTGTGAGTGGGAGTGGGAGTGGGACTACCAGTGAACAGACAGAGAAAGGGAACGCTCTCTTAACCAACAGGGAAAAAAATCGTATCGCCAGAAAACAATAACAATAATCACTTTTTATGCCAACCATTAAATCGCGAATGAATAAATTTCTGTTGAATATAACCACAAAAAAATTCTGGAATTTTTGGGATTTTTGTGGGATCGTTTAGCTGAATATTAAGCTGTTCTGAAAAACATTTGTCCGGCATCCTCAATGTTGTCGCACTCGCGCAATGTTGTCTCTACTAATCCATCAAAGTTAATCCAATTTTATAATCCGAATTATTAATGGTAATGCGATTATTGCTGGAGTATTTCCCGATATAATTTCTAATTATTTATAGCTTTTGCAATTATGGCTGTGAAAATTTTGAAACTAAACAGGATACTCTCTGCAGAAGACAGCAAGTTCAACGCGTGGAGAGACACGCAGAATACTCTCACATTATGAAGCCACTTGCCACACCAGCTTCACCAGCTTAATATGTGTGTCAGGGTGTTGAAGCCTTCGGTGTGCCACGGGCAGATTTCCCGTCATGTTTTTAATTAAAATTCGTTTTTGTTTTGGAAACGATTTGTTCATTCAGCAATTGGGTTGAAAAACCTCCTGATTGACCAAATAATATTTTATTTATTTAAGCATAAGGGATTTACTGGCTGCGTGAGAAACTTAAAGCAACGTTTGGCCTAGCCGGCCCTTGGGGAACCGGGAACGGCACTCCCACTCCCACTTGACTCCCACTTGGGAAAGTGGCTGCTGGTCCTGCCACTTAGCAGCAACTAGCATCACAGCAGGAGGAGGAGCAGGATTCGGATTGGGGGCTGGGGCTTGGGGCGTGGGGCAGCTTGGCGAAAAGCTTAAATTACGCGCTCAATTAAACTTTAAGCAAGTTGGAAGAGGGCGGGCTCCAATAAAAAAGGGGCTGGGGCGGAATCTAAGCGCAACTTCAAAGCCCTTGTCCCGTTTGACGTGCAGCCTCGCAGAAAATTCAGTGAAGCCAACGACAACGACAGCGACAACGTAACGACACAACGTGACACAACCCAAAGGCGCTGACTTTGGGGCGTGGCAGCGTCTGAGCGGCGGCGGATTAAGCTGCCGCATTTTACGCATATTTAAGCCAAAGCCCAGACCCCTGTCCCCTGTCCCCTGTCCCCTCATAATCTTCGTCATTATTACTTTGGGGAGCCAGCAGCAGGATGTGGGAAGCGGCTCGAAATGGCACTTTGTGCCGACATACTCGAAAGCTAATAAAATAGTTTTCCCGATAAACTGGTAAACAAATAAATACTCCTACATATTGACATTTCTGTCTGGGTCTACGTCCCCCCGGCCCCCTTTCGGGCAACGCCCGGGTAATGTTTATTGGAATTTACAATTTATGGACAAATGTGCGTATACTTAATGTAAAATGGGGATTTCACCTTTTGGAGATTTGTTTGTCTTGGATTGGATGGGTCCGGGAAATCAAAACAAATCAAATTGAATAAAGTGAATAATTGGGAAATTCCCCTGCAGGACTTTATTGTAACCAGGGAGTCAAGCCTCTTCAGCTCTGAGGACTTTCCCAGGAATGGAAAGATATTCGATGTTGACCGATTTCCTTTGCTCCCATTGGCTCCCATTTTTCTATTGCCAACTAATTTAATATTCCTCTTATTCAGCAGTTTAGAGTAACTTAGTGGCGTGGCTAATGCAAATATCATACTCAATATGGCGATGGGGTGCAGCATACATTTGGGCTGACGTGGCACACGCCACGTGCCGCAAACACACACACGCTCACACACACATGCAGTCTGCCAGCATGTTCGAAGGCGAAGCAGAATACAACATTTAAAATTGAGCATACATCAACAAAGGCCAGCCAGCCTTACAGACGGGGAGGGGGGGGGACAGTACGAGATGCAGCGGCCAGCACACGTAGACCATTAAAAAACACTTAGAAAAACAACAAAAGTCATTTAAACTTTCAGCCAACTTTTTTACCAACCTCTCGCTCCCGCTGTCAGAGAAGGAAAAAAATGAAATGTGAAATTAAGAGATGTGTGTGAGGCTGGGAGCCACGAGAAATATATACATACATATGTATTGGTATGTGTATGTGAGTGTGTGGGTGTGTGTCTGTGTGTGTGTGTGTGTGTTATGTGCCGGACACGGAGCCGGTCTCTTTGTTTGCACTGACCCAAGACTTGGTGGGGGATGCGAGCATCACAAAGGGCGAACTTTCCTCGCTATCCTCGTCGATGTACATTTAAGCAAAAGTTTCCTCCTCGTTTCCCAGGGCTAGCGAATGTGGGGGTGGGTGTTCGGGGCACTTTTAATTCAGTTGCACTTTTATCCGCCGCACGGCATCAACTTGATATAAAAAAAAAAAACAAAGAAGAGGAGGCACCACGAGAGTGCAGAGATAAATGTAATTTTCTGCGCGCGTTTTCCTTCGGCCTTAAGTGAGTTAATTGAAATCATTTACATTTAATTGCACTTTAAATGAGTTAATACGTGGCTCTAGCTGGCTAGCTGGCTGTGCCTCTGGCTAACTGGAGTGCTTGGAGGTTATCGGAAGGTATAGCGATCGGAAGGCAGCCGTTCACATTTCGTTTAGGCTTCGCTGGCGTTCGCGAAGCAACTGTCGACGACTCGAGTCAATGGAAATCAAGCCACTGAGGCACTGAGGTACCTGTGTCCGTACCCGTACCCGTACCCGTACCCATGTCCGTGTCCGTGTCCTGCCACGCTATGTCTTACGTTACGCTCCGCCGCGTTACGCTATCCTTAGCGCCACCCGATTGACCAGGTTTATGGATGCATATACGAGTACGTACGGTGTATGTGTGTACGTGTACGTGTACGTGTGTATGTGTGCTGCTGACGGGTACATGTGTATGAGAAATAGTACATGGCGTGTATATGAAGAATATTCAAATTGGCAACTCAGCACCACACTCTTGAGTGGCGACTCTGCTACACTGCTCAATCTACATCTCTCTCTCTCTCTCGCTCTCTTTCTCGCTGCTGCATACCCACTCTTTGCACTCATTCACTCTCACATTCTCACATTCGCGGGTCCTGCCTGTGTGCTCATATTTCTTGTATACTTGTATTTTTTTTTATTATTTAGCCAAATCAGGGCCGTCAATCTCAAAAAAAAACTTCGCGGCCATTAGCCGCCACTTGCCCCCCCCCCCAACCCCATCGACTTCTTTGGGCGGTGCTTCCACCACTCGCCGCCGTGGGGCGCTGCTCGAGTGAATCAACAAGGCGGCGTCACTTGGCGGCGGCACTTTCGCGCCAAAAGTACAAGGACACACACACACACACACACACACACACACAGGCATACACAACATACATTTGTATACTGCTCTCGTTGTTTTTTGTTGTTTTTACTTTTGCTTTTGATTTGTTTGCCTTAAGAGAAACATTTGCTGCATGAGTTGGATGTTTGGGTTTTGGCCCTTATCCATATTGAATGTGGATCAGCTGGGGCACCGATACCATGTCTACAGGAGATGCTCTACGATATATTCTGCATTTGAGTGACTTTACATACGTATCATCATTTACAACTAAACTCTTGCTCCCCTACATACATATATTATATGTACATATGTATGTATTTAATGCACTAAACGCTTTGAACCTTATTGGCCAACAACAGTCCCTTTTTAACCCTCATTCCGCACCTAGCTTGATATCTCTGAATTGCACAACGCGATTGTGTTGTTGACTACAACTATCGCGACGACTCGAACCTGGAGGCACATAAATGAAATATATTCCTACATATATGTATAGCCATAGAACTTTCGCTGGCGAAAGGCTCTGGACACGGCGGGGCCACGGCCGTGCACGGGGAGAAGTTAAAGTGGAGCGCTCTTGGGTTTTCCCCGCTGTTTTGATATAGCTTTTGTTGCAGCTTTCTGAGACGGCCACTTGCCACTTGCCACTTTCGCTCTCCGCCTTTGGCTCTCGCATTCGTACTGGTATTTGTGTTTGTTTTTGTGTTTGCATTGGTATTCGTATTCGTATTGGTATTGGTATGGCATGCCAGGCAATTTTGCTTTGGCTTTGTGTTGACTAGCGCTGCGGCAGGTGGAACGGGGAACGGGGCATGGGGCCGGAGGCCTGGTCCGGTCGTGGTCTTGGTCCTGGTCTTGGTCCTGGTCTTGGTAAGTTGATGTGGTAGTTTAGCTTATTGCTTTTCACTTTGAAGTGGCTTATATGGATATTTATTACCATGTCGGTTGTATTTGAATTTCTCTGGCAACTAGCACGCTCTCTTGCCTTGCCTTGCCTTGCCTGGCTCTCTCTTTTCCTGGGTCTTTTTCTTTTGGTTTGGTTTTGGGGTTATAGTCGGAGGTTGGGGGTTGGTGGTTGCGGGTGGGTGGCCGGGTTTTTTGCACTAGTATTTGCCTTTGATATGGTGGCCTAGGGGTAATACTTCAACGTCGTTGTTTGCCCACTACGCCTTTTTCAATTTTCATTTCCCTCCGATTGTTTGGCCTGTGAATGAAAATGTATGAAACTCCGACTCTGCTACGTGCCATTTCTTTTCTCGATGCCAGTTACGAGTATTGCCTTTTGCATCACTATAACAGAGTCTCATTTTCTGGTGCCTGGCTTGCCTGGAAATTATGGAAATAATTAGCCTCCACTGAGAGAAAGAAGAAGCCACTCCACATTCGGACATTCGCACATTCGGACATTCGGACATTCGCATGCGAATTTCTATGCCTGCCTGCGCCTGCGGTCGTTCGGGTCGGGCTGTCATATTTGTTTGTGGCGACGACAGCTGCACAAATGAATTGACCAAATGAGTCTGGTCTAGCATATAGTCTCCGGTTCGGTTCGGTCTGGTCTGGTATGGTCTGGTCTGGTCCGGCACGCTGGGGGTTCTGGGGGTCGCTTATTAAATATTTTATGGTCTTTTGTTTGCTTTGTCTCTCTCAGTTCTCGGCTCTCGGCTCTCGGCTCTTGGTTCTCTGTGTTTGTTGGGGCTGACCGACATTTAATGCGGTTGTTCAAACAAGTTCCGGCTAAATGCTGAGTATGCTCCTCCGCAATTATCTGTTGCCTTCCAATATGGGCAGCGGCGGCCCACTGGGCCTACTGTCTACTACTCTTTAATTCCCCCGCAGTCCGTCCACCTTAGGCATCCGAAACATTTATCTTTGAGGAGGGAGTGGAGTGGAGTCAGAAGCTCGGTTCAAATTAATTTTGTTAGCTCGACCTTTTTGGCCGTTTGTTGTGTTGTGTTGTGTTGTGTGCTGTTGTGTGTTGTGCTCTCCGCCAGAGCGTGTCGAAATAAATCGCCTTAGTTCTGTTGCCCTGCTCTGACTTTAATTGAATTAAATTGATTCTGCTACACAGTCATCAATTTCTGCGCCAGGTGAGAATGAGCCGAGCTGAACCGCCGCCACTCCCTCCACTCCTCAAGTTGACGTTTATAAATAGAGTTTTCTAGTCTTGATGCTGGCCTCTCTACCAGCCCCCCCCTTTCTCTACCCCCTCCTCTCTCTTTCTCCCGTAAATTTGACATGACAATCAACTCAGCTCGGACACGTATTAGACGCACATACACACACACACACACACACACCGACGCCACGAGTCGACAGGATCCGATGTTTATGTTTTTCCAATCAATTGTGTCACAAACATGGCTATGAAAATAAATACAAGCTCCCCCACACACAAACACATACACAGGCACGCACCACGCACACTCTTAAGCCCGAACAAATTCTGGTAGTGTTGTCCTCCCATGGCCCATGGTTGGATACACTCACCTACGTACGAGTATACTGTATCTGCTACATGGCTATAGCTACATATACGATATGTATGTACATTCGAGGAGTGTGTGTGCTCTCTGCGAATAAAACAATAACCAGAAGAGTCCGTTCAGCGTGGACAATGAACCGAAAATGAAAATGAAAATGAAAATTCGCCGAAAATTGATAGATACATGGCCAGATGATAGTTGGATCCATGGCCCACAAAAGTGCAATTTTCTGTCATTGTGCGAGGGCCAGTCCCCTGATTGTTGTTTTCACAGTGGCTCAAAAGTGACTACTGACTGCTCATACAACTTTAAAGTGGAACATTGATTGGGTGGGTGGGTTGTCTGCGCAGGTTTCAAGACAACGGGTGCGGTACAAAGGGAGAGTCATCAAAGGGAGAGGAGAGGAGAGGAACTTTTAATAGTACAGAAATCAGACAAAATCATATACATAAATGCGATTTTTTAAGGCTTGTTGTGCCATAATCATATCATTCATTGGATTCATTAACTATCATTGTAATACCTGAAGTGTATTTATTCGATCATAATATTATGCTCTTCACATACTTGCGTGGTCCATGGTGCAGCGAGAAAAGTGCAACAAATATGCAACTGCAACTGCCGCACTGGCTGGCCATTTGCCGAGCGAGTTTATGGGAATTTGAAATATTTTCATAAAAGCCACACAATCGGCCAGAATAATTCACATTTTCGGCCATGCGTTGACATCGTTCAGACACTCCCCAACCTCCCCAGGCACCTCCCTCCCTCCCTATCACCATCCAGCCTGTTCTCTCTTTGGCCAGAACTACACTCTGCACGAGTGTCGTGTCGTGTCGGTGGATGTGGATGTGGATGTGGATGCTGCCCCCACTGCTGGGGGCCATATTTTCAATTTCTATTGTTGATGTCATGACTGTGTCCCAGACTGGTGCTCCTCCGTCGCTGCCTGGTCCCCACTGAAAAGGCGGCGCAGACAAGCCTCAACTTGTTAATAAAAGTTTACCGATTTTTTGGCGTTCCAAGAATGATTACTGCCACACTGCACACAATTTAAAGTTTCTCAGCTTCATACATAAATCAGCCAGCGAGGCACAATGGTCTTTCAGTTCAACCACAAACAGAACAGAACAGAGCAGAACCGAGCCGCGGCTAGCACAGGAATCCGTATACTGCGAGTATATTGTCCGCGAAAGTTGCCCGCTTCGATTTCGATGCGTGCAAAGTTGTTTAGTGAGGAACTTCGACTGGACACGGGCCACGTTGGCTGCGTTGGCCAAACGCAAAGTGGTACAAAGTGTACCACAAAAAACGGGGGTGGGACAAGAAGGGGAAGGGCAGGAGAGTGAGTCAGGCAGGGAGGGGAGTGCTGGTAAAATTAATAAAAGTCGTAATAATACTCGCAATTTCCTCTCAGCACTCTGCCCTGACCCACTCTGCTCTGACGCACATTTTCCTTTGGCTTTGTTCACCTCCCTCCCTCTTTCCCTCCCTCTTTCCCTACCTCCCTCCCTACCTCCTTTTTGCATATTTTTTGTACAGTTTTTTGTTCGTCCTGTTCTCTCCCCGTTTCTGTGTGGAAATTCTTTAGCTCAAGCTTGATGCTGGCCGATCTGAAGTTTTTGATTTAAATAGTTTAGCCTGGCCTGGCGTATTACTGCTGGCCTGGCATTTTTCAGCTTCGCCTCTGCTGCTGCTGCTGCTCTACGGGTATTTCTACACATACATACATACATACATATATTCATCGACTTTTCCAGCCCTTCCTCTATTTTGGCATTACTTTCTTTTCCAGATTCCCCAGCTGCCTTTCGGGGGGAGGGAATATTATTAGTAAGCATTATGGGCAAGGTTAAGCTGTGATGTACACTTCTCTCCTCCTCCTCGCGCCTCGGGCGCCCCCCCTTCTGCTTCTGCTTCTGCTTCTGCCTCTGTTTATGCCACTTTCGTGCGGAAGTGGCCTGGCTGGGCTGACTTATCGTCGCCATTTTTAGCGACGAGTCTTCGTGCATAAATAATTTGTTGGGCATTTAATATTTGCTTTAGGTGTAAATATTTCAAGCTCACAAGTGAAACCTGCTCGAGGAAAAGAGGTCGAGGTTTATAGCTTAATTATTCCAATGCATGAAACGGGCCTGGGCCTGGGCCTGTGCCTAGGCCTACATCTCAGATCTCATTCCCATTCGCATTCGCATTTGCCTTTGACTCCGTTTCCTTTTCTTCATTGTTGTGCGGTTCCCATTGTTTGTTGTTTGGCTACCCCTTTGGCGGGGTCTGGGGTCTGGGGTCCGGAGTCCTGTTTTTTATTTCTCTTTTCCCACACGCATATAACACATAATTTTTTATGATTTATAAATTTTTGTGTGTGCTTGCGGGAGGGAAGGAGGCGAAGGAGGAGACCGCTGCTCTGAGTATAATTTTAATTATTTCCTACATGTGCGTGGTTTATTAATGGCCCCGTCAGCTCAGCTCAGCTCAGCTCGGTTCCCCCCCCTCTTCCCCCTTTTAATGGAGGTCAACTTTAGTTGAAAGCATATACACAAAATAAAATACAAAAAAAAACACACACAAAAAATGCACAAAGATTTATTGCATTTGACAAGTTTTTGTTAATGATTATGGCACGTGCTATGGTCGAAGGTTTGGCAACCCCTTCCGCTTGAGTCCCTCCCTCTCTCCCACTCTCTCTCTCTCTCTCTCTCTCTCTCTCTTTGGCTAGTTTAAAGTCCCCTCTAGGAGGAGCCAATGGCCTGGGTGTGTGGCTGACACTACTGACTTTTCATCAGCTCAACTCAGCATTCCGCATCCTTCCGTACGGATGTGTACGGATCCTTGACCGCCCGAGTCACGCAGTGTCGATAAATTAATATAAATGTCACTCGGCAGACTGCAGCCCATAAATTTGTCCATCATTCTACGGCGTCTACGGCGTCTACGGCGTAGCACTTTTCCACGGGGGGTGTGTCAGGGGCTGGCTGTCAAGGAATTCCCGTACCGTTAGGAAGCCAAAACTGATTTGAATTTAATTACTTGCTTGCCATCGTTTTGCCTTTTGTGACGTTCTGTCAACCGTTAAACGTTATGCAAATTGCCTCCAACTACAATACACGAAAAAAACAATAGCGAAAAAAACTATTTCTTTTTTCCGACCCCCTGACAAATTGTTGATTAACGTTGAATATTTATACGCACATATACATACATACATAGTATATACATACATTTCAACATAAAGCAAGAAACAAATATAACGGATCTATCCCAGAGCTTGCAGTTTGCCAAGGTATACTAAACAAGGTAGGCTTATAGAGAGGAATAAGTAGTTATTCAAAATGACAGCATAGAGAGAGAGAGAGAGACGAGAGATGCTTCGCTCGCAACTGCTGCAGGCAGACTGAAATTTATGTAGTTAAACACAGAGAGCGAGCGAGCCAATAAGCCTACCTTGTTTAGTATGCCTTGCAGTTTGCTGCTGAGAGAGGCGAAAAGTTGCACAAAGAGAACGTGCAAAAATACCGTTATTTTATCATTTCGCTTTTGAGCTATAAGCAATTAAAAACCGAGTGTACAGGCTGTCCTACTCAAGTGATGAGGAGTGTACTTATGTATGTATACCCTTTCAAAAGGTATTGTAATTGTTATTAAATTCTAGAAAAATAAGAATATAGGTTTATAATCCAATCCCTACTAGTTTTCGTTTATGGTACAATGTATAGGGTCGAGTACAAGGTACAGACATTGATGTATTCCTTAGCTGATATTGAAACGATCAATCTTCACGGGTACTCAGGTTTCCGTTTTATTTTTCAGTACTTTCGCGGGAGCTCCAGGAGCTTGTAATTGCATTTTCGTGCCCAGGAGCGGGGGACGTTAATGAGGGCTGCTGAATCGCATCGGAATGTTGGCCTTACTAAATCATCAGGCCAAAAGCACCGGCCAGGGCTGACGTGTTCTTGGGTGAGAGAGAGAGAGAGAGAGAGAGAGAGCCGTGGCCATGGTCATAGATATGCAGAGGCTGTGGGGGAGATCTGTACATCTGTGTGGGGAGAGGGGAAGAAGGTACGGGGCACAGGCACAGGCACAGCCGCAGACACATGCATATCACATATGTCTTTAGCATAGCCAGTGACATTTTCTGCTCCATTATTTTCATCATGTCTGACAGACGACATTTCAACATGCAACTAGAAACGGGACACAGCTCGCACCGCTCCCACCTCCATCCATTTCCCATTTCCCATTTGCATCACCGAGCCTCTACCCCGAGCCTCTCCGTGCCACACCAGCCAACCAACCAACACGTATTGTAACTGTAACTCGAACTGCTTTCGCAATGCATCTGCAAAGTGCTGCCGACTTGGCTTGCCGCACTTCTTTCCCCTCCTTTTCCCTGAATTCCCAGCCCTCAGCCCTCAGCCCGCTAGTCGGGTCTGCTTTAGACACCAATATATTATGCCATTGTCGTGGTGTGCGTGGGTCTCAGTCCCTCCGCCTGCGTGTGTGTGTGTGGGCATGGGTGAGTGCTACCAGCTCCCTGTTGCACGGACGTACACATGTAGAAATGCTATCTGTGGCATGGCCCACGCACAGTCCTTGTAGGTATACACTTACGAGCATTTCCCTGCCACTAACTTCCAACATCCTCGGACAGAGCTTCCCACTCTTTGCTCTCGCTCGCACTCTATCTTTCTCTCCCTCTGTGTCAGCATTTTGCATTGCAAATATTTATACCCTACTTAGGTTGAGTTTTATATGTGTGCCCATGAAGTTTGCTTGCGTTGTCCGATTTCGGACTGGAGAACTGGCTGGACTGCTTCCGTCTAGTCTAGTTTGGCCACAGTGAAATGCCAGTACGATGAACAGGAGGCCGGGATCATTTTGGAGCTCATATTTCCATTTCCATGCCACCAGAAAACAGTTCACAAGTGTACTGTTATTTGGATTGTCTTCGGAAACAAATGGTCCTTCAACCGGTAGGTCCAATACATATTCTTTCAGCATTATCCACCTACTAGTCTTAGAGACTCCTCCCAACCCATTTCCTTGCCATCAGCCAGCAATCTTCACTGTCCAAAGAGTGTTTGTCCTTGCGTACTTTTTTAGGTTTCTGGTTTCTCCGGCTGGTCCTCATTCCATTTTGGCACCGCTGCATGCAATGCAATTAATTTGGTACATTTGCATGCCATCGAAAATAATATACAAAGATGGAATATTGTAAATGCCATCTACACATATTTTGCATGCAAATTTGACACTTTTTGCCTCATTATTTGACGCCATAATAATAATTTTGCTGTGCCGGGCGGGCAGAATGCCAACATATTTCACTCGCCAGCACATGGATACATACATATATACAGTTATGTGGCTGTGTGTGAGAGTTAATAAGGAAATATCCTTTTACACATGTGACCCTAATAATTTCTCTGAGTTCTTTGAGGCTGAGAGAGCAGAGGCGGAAGGACGCGCCTGCATTACTAATAATAATGCCATTGTATGCATGCGTATACATGTATGTGTTAGAGTGTGTATCAGTGTGTGGCGTATGGGTATGGCTGTGTGTGTGTGTGTGTGTGCTGGTGGGGGTATTTTGTGCTGTGTTGTGATTTATTGCATTCGTGTGCCAGATTTTACAAATGTAATGCGCCACACTATAGTCCCCAGAAACCTCACTCCTCTTTCCGCCCCTCATGCATATGCAAAGTTTCGAATATTTTGCCTTGCGCCCCCCCTACCCCCCCCTCGAATGTGTCACTGTGTGAGAGAGTGGGTATCTGTGTGGGTTTGTGGAGGAGTTCTGTTCTCGCATAAATATTCCGCACAGAGTCATATTTCTTTCTTTCGTTTTGCATGCGCTCTACTCTCAAAGTGGCGTGGACATACGTGTCGGAATTATTTGACTTCCGTTTTCCGGCTTTCCCTCTCCCAGCTCCCAGCTCCCAGCCCCAGATTCGAGTTCGAGTTTGAGTTCGGGGCGAGCGAATGGCTCATATTCTGGTCCTGGTCCTGGTCCTGGCTTTTGAGCATAAGATGAATATGAAATTTTTATTAGCTGGAAAAACTTGTAAATGCAAATTTGTTAACCAAACCGTCCGAATGACTTCTCCATGCTCAGGATCAAGATATGGCTTTGGCTCGGTCTCTGGCCCCAACTCCTGCCTCCTCACCTGTCTCTTGATGCCTGATGTAAGCGGAACTTGTCAATTCGTTGAGCAGAAAAATCAAGATTTCTTGAATTCATTTATTCAATTTTGGGGCCATCTTGAAATTAAAATCATGTCAGTCAATTGCAATTGAAATTGCACACACATTCACTCACGGCTAGAACTGGACAGGCCTTTCTTTCCGGTCGAAGATTACGTATACGCACAAACACACACACACATACGCATAGAACAATCAAAAATGGAAAAGGAAACTATCTGTAGCAGTGCGCATAACTCTGCATAATTGTTGTAAAATGTCGGAGCCCGAAAATCTGATAAATTATAACTGAAAAGTTTTTTGAGTACGCCAGCAAAATTTTAAGCAATTCCCAGCCAGGCCAGGCAACAAAAGCAAACGCATGGCCTGGCACCGTCACCGTCCCACCAACGCACCGACCCACCAACCCACCGACCCACCAGCCCACCAGCCCAGTGCCATTGCCATTGCAGAGGCCGTAACTGAATCCCAGTCACAGCCAAAGTTGAAACATATTCAATTTATGACTTCAGATGAAAATTCCCCCAGCATTTAAATCACTTATGCACTTAATCAGTGCACTTAAAATTCAAGAGAAGTACTACCACAGCAGAGACACTCTGACAGAGGAAATTCGCAATCATCTTCGCATACACTGTCGAGCACAAATGTGTGCAGAGACATTAGACAAAGTTGGGATAAGCGTAGTTTCATTTGCTCAATTTCACTCAAATAATTTGCTAAAATAATAATCAAAAACTGTCCCTAAATATATCCAACTAAATGTTAAGACCCCATGGGAAAGAGCTTCATTACGGCTAATGATTCGATTATAACATATTGATAACAACATAAATACATATATCTGATATTGGGATTTTGGGAAGCGAAGTAGATCAAGATTCTGCTCACTATACCTGCTGTTCGTGATGCTAAATTTATTAAATGTTAACTAATTTAACCAATTGACATACATATATTTTTTATTAGAACGAAAACCTCAACCTCAAGAACCACTTCTGTATTTGGTAACGTAACTTCAGGTCAGACCTATTTTGACTTATATCTACGTAGGATTGTTTTAATTTGGTCCTATAAAATTTGACTTTTTCATAATATTTATTTTAAAATTTAACGCCCATAAGACATACCCCTTTGGGCTCGGAAACGTTTATAAAGAGTACACATAAATACTTTAAAAATATTTTGTTACGTATTGGCTAGGGGAAATCGTTGAATATGTAAAACATATGTAAAACGCATTGTAGTTGGTTTTTTTTGACGTTTTGATTACACAGTGTAATAGTTTGCCCAGCACTTCTGCACTTAAAAAAAAGCATAAAAAACAGATTGGCACTGAAATTCATCAAAGGAATGTGTATATTTACGTGCGAGGTCTGCAGGAATGCATTCACGGCCGATTCCTTGGCCCAGAAATCGCGTAAGGTCGCCTTCTCCGGCGGCTCTCGCGCGGGATAAGTCGTCATCTCCGTTGTGGTCGATTCGGCGTACATCGAATTCGATTGCTGTTACGATATTATCCGGGGACGATAACTACACTCACTCACGCACCCACTTATGGGTATGGGTATGAGTATGGGTATTCCGACTGGCTCGACTGGCTCGACTGGCCACTTAGCCCAGTTCGGACTCTATTTTGGGTTTATTTTTGGCACAACACGCCTTGACTCTGATTGCGGGCTTCACTGGGGCGAAATAAATGAATTTAGAGCACGTGACAATTTGCGGGCTTATTTATGCGCCAAGGTTTCGCCTATTCTTTTATTCGCTCTTTATTACATATATTTTTGGGCTGTAATTTAAATATTTCGCCAGTAGGCCGCACAAAAATAAGAAGGAATTTCTCACAGTTGATGTAATTAATTTCACTTTCACAAGAAAAAAAATGTATGAATTTACACTCTCGTACATGCATATAGTATGTACATATATAAATCATATGCTTAGGGAAATATTTGCGGAAATGAAATCTTGGTGGCCTCGGATATGTGGCCTTCCTTCAGAGGAGCAGGGAAGTGCTGAGTGCTGAGTGCTGAGAAGAGCGGAGAGCCAGCCAGAGTGAGCTCCACTCTGTAACCGCATTATCCGCTGCTAAACACCAAACTGTGCCTACAGTGTCGCTGAAAAGTTTCGTCTAGCGCGCCAAGCCGCAGTCAGCACACAATACGAGTATGACGCAAAATATTGCAGCGCATACATAAACTGAAGTAAAAAGGAAGGCGGGAACGGGAACGGGAAAGGGGGCGGGGGACATAGGGCATGTGGCATGTGGCGGCATAGACAGAGGCGAGTGAATGGTGAACGTCTTGACACATTGGGCCTGTATGTGTGGCATGGTCTAATGGCATTTTCAAATAGCTTAGCGCAAAAACTTCATACAGCAGTCACTCACACACTCGAACACTCTCCAGAGCCATGTCAGGCCATCAACAACGGCTACAACAACAACCACAACAACAACCACAGCAACAACAACAACAACAATGGCGACGTTTCAATTGCATTTCCGTTTGTACCAGTTTTCATTTCAAAACTCATAAGTTTTAGACGACATCAACGACAACGACAACGACGTCGACGACGACGACGACGACGTGACCAGCTCACTCTTCTACTCTTCTACTTCTAGTTCTTCTTCTACACGTACCGCTACGAGCTTCCTCTTCTTGGGGCAGCACTTGGGGCACGGCACGGCACGGGGGTACACTCTGCTGCTGCTGCCACTGCGGTTGACAGCGCGGGACAACTGTTTGCAAATTCTAAAAAGTTTTCAATATGTTTGAAGACGTGTGCCATCCACAATGGTAGATAAACACTTTTCGGTGGTTTAATCTGCAGGTGGGATCCACATTAGGTTTTTTGTGACGAACGGCACAAAGGAATATGCAAAGGATAGGAAAGGATCCATATTTGTTTACAGAACTTTTCAGCTTTAGAATGAAATCCGAATAGTGTTCAACTTTCTATTTTTAGCCCGATCCGATAGCAATTAAGAAATGTAACACATTCCACTTTCGCTGGGATACGATTTTTCGCTTGGAATTTTTCTCCTAAAATTTGTGCATCATTGAGCGAAATTTTGTATACTTTTGACCATTTATTTTGTCTATTTTTTGTAATATAAAATGATTAAATTTTGAATTTTTTCATTTTTCCCAAAGGCGGGATAACCCAAGTTTCCACAACAATGCTTACTCTACTATTTTTTTATCAGGTTAACTACAAGTTAGTTCCCCTGTGCTGCCGGACCCGGGCGGGCTTTCTTCAAGTGAAAGTTGTTGTGTAAGGGGAGAAACAACGGAAGTTTGGCTCTCCCGACTCTCCCCACCGACTTCCACTTTACACTTGAGCCGCTTGACAACTTTCACCATTAGCGGAACAACGGACAGCACAGACACAGCGACACAGCGACACAGCGACACAGCGACACAGAAAGGACAAAGCCACCGATGGATGGCATGCACACAATATGGCACACACCAGTCGAATTTGTAGTCAGCGCCATCAATTCAAGTTGAAGACGAAGACGGAGACGGAGACGAAGACGGAGACGAAGACATTCCCCTCGGAAGGCCCTCGGAGGCCTGTGTTTTATTGCCCTGTGCGCTTTGGGGGCGACAGGAATGTCTGCCTGCCTGGTGCTTTACGGCTCGAGCACCAGCACCAGCACCAGCACTCCGGTACAGTCCGTTGAATTGAGTTGTTTTGCATAGTTTAAACCGGCTGGCTCTCTTCCCTGACGTCAGCGTCAGCGTCAGTCAAAGAATTATGAAAATGTGACGAGAGCAGGAGGAGTCATTGCATTCCTTACCCAACCAGGCCCAAACCAGGTCCGAACCAAACCAAACCCAGCCGAACTTAGGTAGCGGTTAAGCGAAGAGGTGCCTGGCTGTAAATAATTTATTTATTTTCTGCCTCCTTTCGGACAAAAACAGTTTAGAAGCGCTCCTTGGCCGAGGAAATTTGTTGTCATTTATTACAATTGCTGCCAGTTGGCGTTGGCCTGCTGCTTTTTTGGCAGCACCCAGTGCCGTGTAGCCCAACCCCGAGCCAGGACAAATAAAGAGAGCCAGCCCAAAAAAGAACCTTCAAATTCTAATTACTGTCATTTGGCTCTGGTTTAAGTTTTTCTACCAGGCTGCGGCTGCGGCTGCGGCTGCCGCTGGGATTTTGGCAACTCCGCTCCTGCTCCCCTGCCCCGCCCAGCTGCCCAGCTCCAGCCAGCATAAATTGGCTTCCATGGAGCCAAAAACTTTTGATTCCCCCTACTCCCCGCTGTTTGTTTTCTTTTGATTAAGTTAATATTTTTTAATGTTAGTTTATGGCTGGAAGTAGTAAAAGGCAACTAAAATTATTATTACTCATTTTAAACAAAACAAAAACTCGTTACGTTACCCTTTTATGGTCTCAGTTGGAGCCTCGGGAAGGAGCCCTTCAAAAGCAATTTTAATGCGGGCAAATGGAAAATTTCTGCTGCTCGCTGATGATTTAAATTGGAAATTCTAATGTCAGTTTCCATTCCCGTTCCCGTTCCCATTCCCACTCCACGCTGGCTAGGAAAGCAAATAAGTTCCAACCCTTTTTATGTAGCTCTCAGTCAATAAAGTTTTATAGTTTCTATACCCGGCACTCAATGGGCACCAGGGTATGTTGCATCCGGGCGGATTTATGTAACAGGCCGAGGGCAGCGTAACGATGCGATCTCAAAGGATGAATTAAGCTCCAATTCAGTCAGATGATAAACTCAAACCGATATTGTATAAACACAAGTGAGTTTCTACTTATACATTGGCACGATTAAGTCGCCGAAATTATAGAGCGGCATATCTATATCGAGGCGTCATAGCATCCTTGCTGGCCCCGCCTATCTGCAGCATTTTAAAACTGTCCTTGGCTATTTGTTGAACCCGTCTCCGTGTTGTTGCTACGGCGTCTGTTGTTTCTGGTGGTGCAATTAAAAACGCTGATATATGTTCTTTTTACAATTCAATAAATTTGCGCAATGCCTTACTGTTGCCACTCAGCCCAGACATCCAGCCAACCAGCCAACCAGCCACCCAGCCACCCAGCCAGCTCTCCACCCGCTCCCCGACTGGCTTTTAATGCAATATTTTTGTACGTGTGTATTGTTCCTTTTTTTCTACCCTTACAGAGTATTACCCATTTGCTCAGCTGTTTGTACCATAAATTGTATCAGTTATCAGCTGTATAAAAACGATTCGGCATATACTGTTACTTACTAACTTACTCATAAAAGTAAGAGAAGAAAAGTCTCTGCAGGAGAAGCTTTTTGCCCAATTAGAATAATTTAACAAGAACTTTTGATTCACAATCAAAATAGAATCCAAAACTGGTAATACTCTTGCGGATAGATGCTATAGAAGTGGCAACTGGCAATCAGGCTTCAAGGATATATGAACTTCGGTGAGGGCCACCTTCACGATTTCCAGCATTTTGACTCCGGCCAGCGGCGAAACGATTCAGAGTCTCGCAAACCAATGACAGTTTAATTAATTGCCACACTGTAATGCGTTTTAAATTGTCATGTTTATACAGAGAACTGCTGCCAGGCTTTTGGTCCTGCTCCGCTGACGCTCTTTGTTGTGGTTGGGTGACAGGAAAACAGAGCTACCAGAATGTCCTTGCAGTGTAACGGGGTGCAGTGGCGTTCGACCCCGGTCGAACAATGGCGGCAAATTTGCAACAATAAACCAAAAAATAAAAATAATGATATCTTACTTTCATTCGTTACAATAATATTTCGCAGATTGCAAAGAAAATAGTAAAATGGAGAAATGGTCAATGGAGATGCTCGCATATTTTCTGAAAAATATCATGTTTTCTCGATATTATTTCATATCTAATAAAAATATAAGTAAATTATATTTATCAAAAGACTTCAAAGTCGTTCAGGTTAATATTTTACTCTTTATTTCCATTTCAAACGCTTGAATGGGATCTTTGCAAGACGTTTTGAAACATCAGAAAATGTATCAAATACAAAAGTAGTAGCAGAAGGAACTTATATCTTATCTCCATTTTGTGTTAGTAGACATTAATTATTTTATTTTATTATGGTATTATTATATGGGTAAAGTATCGGTTGACGATGACGACACAAAACATTCTTCTATACTAAAAAGATAATTTGACAAATTTATTGGGAAATTAGCCCATTGTGGGACAAGCCTGTGCGGCTGACTGGTTTGTTAATATTGTTTTTCATTTGTGTTTCATTGTTTTCAATAATTGTTATTGTAGCTCGGGGATGTTTTTCGAGCCTCAACACCTACATATTTTCATAGGAATTTTCGCATGCGGTTGTCTCCCACAACACCCATCTCCCATCTCCCATCTGTCCATCTGCCCATCTCCCATCTGCCCACCTCCCATCTGCTATACGGAATCGCTAATGCCATTTCAATGGCCGTACCGTAGGGACAACAGCAGGCAAATTTAAATGTCAACCTGCATGAATATCGAGTGAATATTCGTACATACTCGTATGTATGTATAAATTAATGCCCTCTGTACGAGATTGCAGGAGGAGTGCAGCTGTGTGCGTTAAGCCATGGCATGCATCTGTTCTGATTTGATAAGATGCTTAAGTGCTTCGGTTGGACTAATTTATTAAAGTGCTTTATTAATGCCCCTAACGAAATCCTACCCTCAATTGAGGAGGGGCTTGGCTTCCCTCCTTTGCTTCGCTCTGCTTCGCTCTGCTTCCCTCTTGAGCCATGCGAACGCCCCTAATTGTGTGCAGTGCCAGAAGGAAAACACGAGCACCCGAAGACAATGGTGGTCTGGGTCACATTTTCCGAGCCAATGCGCTTGCAACACGCCGTATGCGTAATATTAATAGGCGTCTACGTAAGCAGAATCTCCTGACGCTCTGTTGCTGTTGCTGTTGCTGTTGTGGCTTTTGCTATAATTGCAAAACGCCTTAAGGATATGGACGGGTTGTGTTCATGCTCGAGCCCACATGTACATATGTGGCATTAGTATGCAAGCACACAACATAATATCCATACAGACATTACAAGGATTTTTCCAAGCAAACACTTTCGACACCACAAAGTATCTAAGAGTATTCTTATAGGAGATAATCGAACATCGATGGACCACCAAATGTGGTTTTAAAGCTCATGGAATTTATAAATATGTATGTACATCAGAGGCCGGCAGCGTCCTATGCAATGTGCATAGAAAAGGCCAGGGGGCAGCGCAGTCGGCACACGAACAGTACAAAAACTTCGTGTGACGTCGGCGCTGCGATCATTCGGCTTTATTATTCTGCTCGGCTGGCGCAGCGGCAGCGAAAATGATCGTGTGGCTTCGGCCCTATGCACACTCAGCTTCTGCTCGGCTGGCGCAGCGGCAGCGAAAATGATCGTGTGGCTTCGGCCCTATGCAGAAGAAGCATCATAATTCTGCTGGGCAGCACCGCGGCAGAGAAAATGAAACATGTTTCGTCATGTCTGTTTTCCGCGCACTGAAACGCACTAGGAGCATGTGAGTGTATGCGTGCCGACCCCTGATGTACATACATACATACATATATCACATAGGCGTATTGACGAACCATTTTGGGACACAAGCTGATATGGACATCCATTTATCTCGAAGTCCCGACGCAAATTGCTCATTGTTTTATGGCCAGAAAGCCATTTAATTAAAGTAACACAATTTTTCAGAAATCGAATCTATCGACGGCCACAGACCGAACCAATTATTTCAGGGCCTTTTCATACGACCTGATTGGCAAACAACATTACAGAAAAAAAAGGAGAAAAAAACAAAAGCAATACTGGACAACGAATTGAGGATGCGATGAAAGGCGGCAATTAAACGGTGAAAATCTCGTGTCCATTGCCTCTGCTCCTGGTGTCCCTTGTGCTCATGGGGCTCCTGATACAGGTCCTGCCGCTGCAGAAGTTACGTGTACCAACTGTCAATTCCATCAGCGCACTTAATGCAGCGGGAAGGGAGCCACGGCGGCAGACAACTCGACTCAAAAATGTAAATCAAGCATGGCCCTCTGATGACGTAGTCAGAAAATCATTAAAATCAGCCCACACACACGTACACACGTACACACGTACATATGTATGTATGTACGAGTATGTATGTATGTATGTATACGAGAGCATATCTCAGCTATGAGTCAGAAGCGAAAAAATGGCCAGTCTCTGTTTATATTTGTGTCGAGCAATTAAAAAATCATTGCAGCAGCAGCAGCAAACAAGAGCAGCACACGAGAGGGGGATGTGATGGACTATGGGACTGGATGGACTGGATGGACTGGATGGACATGGTGGCGGTAAACTGTCCTATCCTAGACTCAAAACTATTCTACTCTCAATAACACCTGAAAGATGACCAAAGCATAAACTGATATTGAAATTTATAACTATGTATAATTAAATTGAATTTCAATTTTGAACAGATGCGGGACAGAAGGGATTGAGCTATTGATTTTAATGGAAATTAACACTTTCCAATCCATATAAACACATTTATATCTGAAACAGTATGGTAGGATACCTAATCCAGCCAATACGGCAACACTAGTACATAAGATACTATAATACACTATAACAATATATACTATAAGAATACTAGATATACGGCCACATTACAAATGTGTAGACCGACGCTCGAGCACTTTTGGCGTGGCATCGGAAGCGAGAGGTACAGATCACTGGAAATATTCAAATACAATGGGTATAAACTGTTCTCGCAGTACAAGTCAGAAACACACATTCATACACACGTGCACATGTTACGCATACGCATACGCATGGCCTGCACCTCTTATGAAAGTGAGCGTTCGAAGGACGATGAGGCACGGCAGCTGGGAGCTGGGAGCAGAGAGCAAAGAGCTATAGGAACGGGATTGAGAGGGGCAGGCAGCTGAGATTTTGTCGTAGCGTTGTAAGTGAAAAGGATCACGAACACGCAAATGCGCAATTTATGTCGTCAGGTGCAGTCAACGGAGACAGCTGCCTCTGCCTCTGCCTCGGCCTCTGCCTTCAGCGCTTCAGCCCTACCGCCCGGCGAGAGTCAGCCAACGCCAACGCCAGCCAGCCAGCCAGCCAGCCAGCCTCTATCCGACCGTGGCTCTCCTTCCCCACCCTCTCCGGCTCATCCACATTTCACATCCCTGGCGCGTGCAACACGTAAATGGCAGCGAAATTTATCAAACGCTTTATAGCCCAAAGGCGAGCTCTGAAGTTTTGGCCTGGTTGCGGCGAGGTGTGGATGCCAGGCAGTACCAGGGTGTACCGGGGTGTACCGTATGGGTCTGCTGGGTTTAATCTTGTTCACATGTCACTGCAGCTTGTTTGGCCATAAGTTTGCTGCTGCTGCCACGCCCTGCCTGGCCTGGCTTGCTTTTGCTCAGCCACGAAGCGGGGAAATAATTGACGTGAAATCTGGTCACTCTCTCTGCCCCCTGCCCCCTGCCCCCCTGCCTGACCGACCCCCATTTTATATGCAGTTAATTACAACGCCGCCGACCTTGCGTGCTTTTGTTCCTCTTGGTCCTGGCTTCTTGGTCTTTCTTTTCTTGGCATGCCGCTCACGTTTGTGCCAAAAATCTTAATTTCTTTACGGGCTGTGGCTGAGGCTCTGACCGACCCAGCCCTGGAAAGGAAAGGAAAGGAAAGCTAACAGCTCTGCGTGTCCGTGCGCGTGTCCGTGTCCGTTCTCTTGGCCAGCATTTTTTCGGGGTGCAGCGGTGGCCATCATTCATAATTGGCGTGCTGCACCTCTAAGGCGTATTTATGGCACAGTGGCATTGTCGGCCAATTCGGGCCAGGTCGGGACAATTCGGGGTAGCTGCAGCTAAATTACATGATATATATCTCATTCTAAAGGTAAATTGGTCGGTTGCGGCATCTAAATGGAATTCCATTTGAGGTCATCAGAGAAATTTACAAACTGCATTGGCCCACATTAAGACAATTTCAGAGAGTGATAGAAGAAACTGTAGTATATTATTTAAATATTAAAAACAATAAGCAATTCCTATCCCTATTCAGAGTGCAAATAGTTGGCTTCCATTCAAAGAAAGTATTCACGAATGCCCCATCTATGCCAATAAAGGTACTTGGCTTTGATTTTTCCCTTGCTTTTCGTTCGGATTAGCCTGGCCGGATTCTCTCTGGCCGTCCACGCCCTCGGCAACGCACTCCACTGTTCGACTGTGCGACCTTTGCATGGTCAGAAGTTCAAAATTTTTGATTACAAACTGCGATCACGAACCACCTACTCAATGTGCCACGCTAGCAGTGCAATTATTTGTGGCTCTGGCTCTGGCTCTGGCTGTGGCTGTGGCTCTGCAAGGCTTGACAAGGCTAATGCAATTTGCTGCACCCAAAATCATTCAAATTCGGGGCCAGTTCGGCGAAAGTCGCACCGCGTGCCCGGGCCGCGATTGATGAATAAATTATCATAAATGATTTTGTAAACAGTTTTTGGTGTGGTGTGGTGGGGTGGGGTGGTGCTGTGGGGTGTGGCGTGGTGTGGTATAGCTGGGCCGCAAAATTAATTTATATTATTAGCCAGCTCTCCAAGCCGTTTCAGGGTGAGCTCCTGCGCACTTTTCTCTCTCCGTTTTAGCATACATTTTTAATTTCCCTAAGTGAAACGCCACAAGTTTCCAAATTGGCCTTTTTCGCGTGAGAGCGCCCGAAGAGGCGGGTGATTTTCTATGCATTTTCCCATTTGACGTGTATATACGAGCCATACTATAGTACTATGTGCCTGGCTCTTGCATTGGCTCTGGCTCTGAATCTGGCTCTGAATCTGGCTCTGGCTCTGGCGCTCCTGCTCCTGCTCCTCTATTGTTCTTTGTTGCCTTTTGTACACTGCTCAAAGCGCGGCTTGGGGAATGCAGGAGAGGGTGAGAGTGCCGCCGGCACTGCAGGAGGTCGGACGGTCGTCTTCATCATAAGTTTTGATTTCATATGAGAGCGGTGGCAGCCAGGAGGTGGCATGCTGTGCTTTTGTTTGCCCGCCGCGGGCAAGGCGCGGAATTGCCTTTGCCTTTGCCATTGCCTTTGCCGGGCGGATTTTATCCGGAGTTGCAGCCGTGCCCGTACCCGCACTCAGGGCGGTGGTCGGCGCAGAACCCACAGCCAGAGCCGGAGCCAGAGCCAGAGCCGAACAGCTGCAGCTGGAAGCCGACCTCAAAGGAGGTCCTGGCAATGGGGGGACTTTTGCTGGCTGCTGGCTGCTGGCTGCCGCCTCCTTGTCTTGAGCGCTGGCATTCTTTGACTCCGGCTCACTCACAGACTGCATTAGACGCATAGCTGGCGCTGGCGCTGGAGCTGGCTTTTGACTTTGGTCGTTATCGATTATGACTTGCTTGAATTCACGCTACTTCTTTGTCCTCGTCCTCGTCCGCGTCCTCGTCTTCGCATCCGTCCTGGTACTGGCGCTGGCGCTGGTACTGGTCTGAGTCCCATTCCATTCCGTTGACGTTTCTCAAACGGAAGGTGGAAACTTTTTCAATAGATGTTCTGAGGACATGTAGGATGTGCAGACTCTTGATTGCCGGGCCCGCATGCTGCGAGTGATTTGTGCAGATTACTCTTTTGCCAGCTGTCTCGGGCTGTCGGTGATTTGAAAACTATCTCCGGCAAAAGAGGACAGGACTCAACAAGAACTTCGTATTCGCCAGAATCAGAGTACGGAGAGACACACGCAAGGATCGCCATCTAAAACGATCCCTCAATGAGCATCCATGGCAAAGGCAGTATATCCATAAGTATTCATCAGTTTGGGTTGGAGTTGCACTCCCTAACACCCTGCTTGGTTCGCTTCTCTTAAAATTACCCGCTCTCTTAGTACTCAGTGCTTCTCTCTGGCTCTGCCCCTGCCTCTCTCTTTCTCTTGCACTCCCACTCTCATTCGACCGTACAAAGTAAAACCTAAGTCCTGCCAACCTGCGTTGGCGTTGGCTCTAGCTAATTGTTGGTATTGTTACTTTTTTAGGGCTAAAATCCCACAATCCAGCGCAAGAATGTAAGTGAGAGGCTTTCACACATATACACACACACACACAGGCACAACACACACTAGTGCACGCGCTCATGTGGCAAGAATGAGCACACAAAAGAAAGGATGGAGAGAAAGCGAAAGTGTTTGCATGCAAAAATGTGGCAACCGCGTGGCCCCTGCCCCAGCCCCTGCCCCTGCCTTGGAAACTCCCACTCCACGGAAGACGGACCAAAACAAAGAAGAGAACTCGGAAAACCACCTAGGATTTTTAGGCCAAGTGACCGTTACCCTGCTTTGCCCTGAGAGGCCACAAGATGGGGGAGTGAGTGGGTGGGTGGGTGAGTGGGAGAGGAGTGCTGACCGCAAAAAAGAAGCAGCGAAAAACGCCAAAACTTCGTATATAGTTTTGTATACCCATACACACATACATATGTGGCCAAGTATTACACACACACACACACACACACACACAGCGATAAGCCGTGGCACAACCATATAAAATTATACCAAAATATTCAAATTTATATTGATTTTCGCGCTGACGTGAAAACTTTCACTTAAACTTCAAAATAATGAAAAATGCAAAATGCAAAATGCAGAATATGAGAATGGGAATATGTCACGGGACTTGGGGACTTGGGGACTTGAGGGGGCGACGGGACTCACCTTGAACGCCTTGAACGAGGAGACAACGTAGAAGGCGCCATCCTCCAGCTCGTCCAGATGATACTTTCGGTCGCCGTCCATCGAGAAGACATAGCGTGCCCCACGCGGCAGATCCATCTTGGGCGAGATCTTGTCCAGCAGATTGTCCAACGAGGTGACATCGCGGCCGGGTCTATAGCGCAGCTCCACCCCAGGGAAGAACGGATCTCCGTTGCGGTAGAAAACCACGCGCCGGGCCTTCCAGTAGGACAGATTGGAGTACCGGGAGGCCGCCGCACTGGAGATCTCCGGCCGCGACTTGGAGCGCACCAGGGGCACAACAGGCGGTTGCTCCGAGTTCTCGCTCATGTTGTCCAGGTAGCTCGGGCTGAGGGCCCGACTCTGATGGCCGCTCTGGATACCACTCTGGACTCCACCGCCGTGGACTGAGCCGCCGCCGTTTCTAGGCTGCCAGTAGTCGTGTACTTGCCGAATACCAGCACCAGCACCAACACTAGGACCAGGACCACTTCCAGCTGCTGCAGCAGATGCACCGGCGATGTCTGGCTGCAAGTCGCCGGCCGTTAGGTCCTCGTCCTCATCGTAGGGGGCATTCTGTATCCGGAAGCTGGACGAGATGTTACGCTTGGGACTCTTCACGGGGCTGCTGAGGTTGCTGTCGTTCTGCTGGTGGTGATTGCCGCCGCCGCTGCCGCCGCCGCTGCTGTGGTTGTTGTTAATGTTGCCGCCGCCGCCGCTGTGCTTGTTGCTAATATTATTATTCTGCAGATTATCATCAAAGCGGGACGTCGTTGTCTGGCTCGCTATCGGTGTTGGCGAAACGTTTCCCTCGAGCTGTGCGTTCGAACTAATTTGTGGCATTGTTTGGCCGCCAAGCACGGACTCGTTATTAGCAGCTGCGACGCTGCGGCCATGCCCATGCCCATCCCCATCTCCGTCCAGGTCGCCATGCCCCTCCCCACCATCCACATCCCTTTCCTCATCCGCCATGGCAGCGGCCTCGTGGGCCAGGTAATCGTCGTTCTCTTCGTTCATGTTCATGTTCATATGGCGAAGGCTCTCTTAAGACTCTTAAGGCTGAGAGCTCCTTCCTGCGACGCCTTGCGTGCTAGATTTGTTGTGGTCAAAAGAATTGCTAGGGGCAGCAACAGCAGCAGCAACGCCGTCGTCGCGTCGACGCAATGAAATTCTTCGCGTGCTCCTTTCTCAAGGTAAACTTCTTCAAGTTTTTGTTCTCGCCTGCAGTCGAGGCTTGTCCAGCGATGTGTGATGTTCTACGCCCCTGCAAGTGGGAAAAATATTCATATAAATTACAGAACAAGACATTTTCTATTCCCCTTCCTTCCCCTACATTTTAAACACCCAACGTATCTTTCAGTTGAAGGGAAACTCTTGAGAAATACAGGAAATGCAGGTGGAATTTGTCAAATTTGATGTGGGATTAACATCACCTCTCACCCAATGGGCATTTGCTAGACCGAATTGCAACATTCATAACCGTGCTCTAGCACCTGTCCCTACACACTCATACACATACACATACACATACAGTATGTACGAGCACCTCTCAAGTGTCCCTCTCAGAACTATCAAATGTTAACCACGTCTGTAGCCAGCCCCCTCTGCCATCGATATGCCCGGATCTCTCAATGCAATGTCCAATGCTCTCCATTGCTCAGAGGCCCTTCAGAGTCCCTCCCCACCGCCCCACCGCCCCACAGCCCACCGCTGCGCCACTCGTCTACACGGCAGAGCACGATTCAATGGGCCTGTCCGGCGAGCACTCTACCAGTTCCTTTGTCCCAGTAAACAGACCAAAGAGCCCCACTCAACCATTTGGCGAGCTCACTACAAACATTCACACTTCTCCTGGCACTGGGCACTGGGCTACGGGTTTCGGGCTCCGGGCTTTGGGCTCCGGGCTCCGGGTGGGGCTGGAGGCGTTATCGGACTGCACTGGAGAGGCCGAAAATATCGCGTATTATTTGCCCGACTCTGCTTTATGCAACCAAGCTCTGCCACAAGTGGAGAGGGGCCCTCGTGGAGGGCGAGGCAGAGTAAGAGTTGCAAGAACCGAAAAATTGCAGACAGCAGTCGGTAGACGGCCCAAGTCCTGGCCCGGACTTAAGTGGCATAGGTCTCTTGTGTCTTTGACCAAACCTCGCATACACTCACACAAAGCCGCACAAGCACACACACACACACACACTCACGCACACATACACCCATCCATTCACACAGACACTCCACTGCATTGGAATTTCTCGTGTATTTTACAATTGCAACAAAAAATAAATATTTACTGGCAGCGGTGGAATTCTTTTTGTTTTTGGTGTTTTTTTTCACCATTTTGTGGGTTTGAGTTTTACCTGCTTTATGCAAATTCGTTTTTATTGCAACACGTTGCAAGTTGTTTTATGGCCGCAGATTTTTGTTTCCCCCTTTTTGGGCTTCTTCGCTTGGGCTCCTCTGTAGCTTCTTTTGCGGCAATTAGGTTAATGACACTTTGGTCTGGCGGTTGTTGTTGTTGCTTGTTGTTGTTGCTTGTTGTTTTGGGTTATTTATGCACAAACAGTTGTTGCTCTTGCCGCTTGCAACAGGGGCAGTGGGTGGTGGCGGATAAGGAGAAGGAGACCGGCATCAGCATCAGCATCCACTTCCACTAATTGACTATCAATCAGTCGCAATTGTCTCAACTTGTTTAAGGCACACTCTCTTCCAGGGAGCGGGAACAAGAGCAGGAGCTGAAGCTGAAGCAGAAGCAGGAGCAGGAGGGTTTTGACCGAAAGACAAACACATTTACTTGAATCAAATTTAATGAACTCGATGGGAAGTTTATTAAAACATATCCCAAAGAAAAGTTGGCCAAAACAAAAGTGCGAAACTTTGCTCCTTTCGCTGCTTTTTCTTTCGCTCCTCGACGTTGCACAAGAAGAAATTCCGTGTGGCAACTTTGCCGGTCAAAGTGTTTTTGAATTGTGTTTCATGTGCCTCTGTTGTGCTTCCTCGGGCTCCACTGCCTTCTGCTGCTGCGACCTGCTGCGACCTGCTGCCGTCTGTGTCCACTCTAAACTCGTCGTCGACGCAGCCAATTTTCCTACAGAGCGCCAGCAGAGGCCCCCACCCCTGGCAGTCCTCGCGCTTCGAATTACACGTTCACTTCTCCTTAGTGGATGTGTGTGTGTGTGTGTAAGTGTGAGTGACTGACTTATGGGGCTAATACCGCTGCCGTGCTGCCCCTTATCGGTTCCTTCTACTTATACTTCTGCTTCTGCTTCTCCTTCTCAGCCTCGTCTCATCTAATTGTGCGCTGCTTAAACTCGTACAAACCACAGGCAAAGCCAAGCCCATACCCCACCCCACTCACACACACACACACACAAGCACACCTGCACGGGGAGAAAACTATGGTCTGGCGTGGCATGGAGGCCATTCGTTAGGTTCTCTTAGCCGTTTGGCTTTTTCACCTTTCAGAGTTTTGTGCCCTCTCATTGCACCACTTATTGCCTCCGCCAGTGGCATAGCCAGAGGGATCTTTCTCCTCTCTAATTATTGTGCTTGCGGTTGAAGCGTTTGTTGGAAACCAAGGAATTTGGTCACCTGCCGTGATCATAGCCTAATAACTCTTTGAGAAGGCTACTGAAAGTTTGACCTCGCCTCTTTACCCCCCTCGACTCGCTCAGCGACTCAGCTCAGCCTCTAATCAATCAGTAACGCAACTCCATTTCATAATCAAATGAAGCAACTTTTCAAAAACCCATAACAAAAAATATTAGCAAATAAATGAATTCAACACAAAAATAAAACGATCAAACGATTTGCATATTTTTCTAAAAAATTACCACGATGTTCTTGAAGTCCCACATTTTGCCTCCGTATTGCAGTACTCAACGGGTTAAGAAACCTAACGATCAAGTCGACAAATATATGAGCTAAAATGTCCTTGGTATGATAATTTTTGTTTAATAAATTGCCACGATTATATAGTGTAGAAAAATGAAAAGGCAGCTTGATAAATTATAATTTACGGGTGGGCTGCACAAAACCATGTTTAAAATAAAATTCGAAAAGCACGGAGAGCAATTAATGTGAAATGAGGTACAGCAAAAGCTTGTTTCTTTCACATTTCGAGCCACTGGACCAGAGTACCCGTACCCGTACCCGTACCCGTACCCATCCACCACTCCTTGACTCGCCTCGCACCCACATTTACACGTGGAGGGGACAGCGCCGAAAGGGGGGAGGAAATAGCACTTTTGGCTTATCGTGCTTGCTGCTGTTGTAGTTGTTGCCCTGTAACTGTACGTGTGGTGTGGGCTTACATTCGTGTATTTTGTCGTCGACTTAGTCAACGACGTCAACGTCAACTGCCACCGTCGTGCAGCACCTTGGCAGAGCGACTCCTGCTTATGCGCCACTCACATGCAACTTGGACTCCGTTGGCTCCTTAGGCTCCTTCGGCTTCGTGGGCTCCTTGGACGGAACAATTTGTGTGGATTTCAGTGCTTTTGGCTTTTGGCTTTTGGCAGTGCTGTGAAATTTTCTGTGTCACGGTGGTCACCCGAGCAAGCAACAGTCCCAGCCAAAGGTCCACGCCCCCACAAGAACATTTTTGTCGGTTGGTGTTGGTGTTGGTTTTTTTCATTTTTTGTCCATTGTACAATTAGGCCAAACGTTTGGGGAAATTTGTTTTTATTACAATGCTATTACCCGTGATTTGTATTGGACGGCGACTCTCGCTCTCTGCGAATAGAATCGGGTTCCCCCCCCACCCAACCCAACCCAACCCAACCCTCTGCACTCCCACTCCTTTAAATTAATCACATTTTTGTGGGGGCGACGCAACGTTTGGTGATGTTAATGTTTTATTTTAATGCCGTTTCCGGCTAGCTGCGTGATTTGTGGATTTCGAGCCGTTTTCTGGAATGAGTATAAGTATAATTGTGGCTACATTTTGAAACACTTTGACAATTTCATCAGCAGCGAATTGCGTTTGGAAGATCTTTCGGTGTTAATTCTGGCTGGCTAATTCGGAGTTAATGGGAATTTCTCTTCCATTTTTTCAGTAAACGTATAAGCTTGCATCAGGCAGCTTCCAGTTTTATTTTCAATTATCTAATTTTTCCCCAACAGACACAAACCACAGCGCACACACACACACACACACACTCATACCACAAACTATTAGAAGACCCAATAGAGTCACGCCCTCATCAGTTAACAACTCAAATAAGCTTTCTCTCGGCCGTCCTGCAACTCTCCCTCTTTTCGGCACCCAATCAGGGTATGTTTGGGTGTACTTAGGCGGAGGGGGGGCGGGCCAATGCATCTGCCATAATAAGCTCCTTGAAATATCACAGGGAAAGTGGGATAGCGGATAGTGCAGCACCTTGTTGCCTTTCGGAATTGTGTTCACATGAAGGACTCTGCTGCTGAGGCTGTGGCGTCTGCCGCAGAGTCCACTAAAAGTCGATGGCTAGAAAAGATGTTTTGTTTGCTGTAAATGCCCACTATGCAGCAGCAGCAGCAGCAGCAGCAGCAGAGGCAGAGGCAGAGCACACATACGTGCTCGTATTAAATTTACAGCTAATATACTCACGTGCAGCACAGTACAGTACAGCATAGCACATAGTACACATTCGTATGGGAGCGCGAGAGTCAACAGAAGTGCAGCGCAGTGGATGTAGCAGCACTATCCAATGGAAGCCACTAAAAAGTCCATAGCCGCCAGCATGCATTTTGTATTGCATACTTTCCTGCGCCGTGCCACAAGAAGAAGTTGCGACGAGGCGACGAGGCGATGAGGCGATGAGGAGCCGAATACCGAGCCGAGGGAGGGAGAATGCAGAGGAAAATATTGTGCAGAGGGCGCGGTCAGAAGTTGACAACGACGACAGAGCCAACAATGAGGCATTTTTAATGTGACCATTAAACAATGGCAACCAGGACAATGCCCAAACACATACCCATAGCGGGACGGAAAGAAGCACATTGACTGCAGTGGACAAAAAGTGAACCCAGCCAACATTCTGTCAGCAGGTTTAGTAAAGAATACTTTTCATACTTTCCAATGGGACAAGCTTTAAGATCAACATACATATAAAAGAACATATTTTACAACCGATTTCCCACTCGAGTTACTTTGGCAATCTTTGATTTGGGATTGGCAATCCAACACCACAAGAGGAATTTACAGATCAGCCCCAATGAGTTGGTAAAATGAATGCTTGGTGCTATGCTATGATCGAATATAAAACGAAGGGCCATTTGCCTGCTGGGTTGTGGCCTAACAAAAGTTTTCCCAAGTCCCAAGTATATAAATGTACATACTCCTATGTACATATGTATGTGCGGAAAGAAAAGGCAGTCTTCGCCTGCATTCAGCTGCTGTCAGTCGCGCGAGAAAACTTTTCAATACAAAGTATGAAGCCCATGTCGCTACTAAAGGGAGACATTGAAGAATGCGACAGCCCCGAGAAGGCGGACCAGGGTAGCGACATTTGGCCGTATAACCAACCATATACAACTGAATGAACCGCAACAAAGGCACTCAACTGACTCCGATTGCGACTCCGACTCCAACTCCAGCTCCAACTCCGCCGAGGACTCGAGCTTTGTCTTGCCACTCAGCTGCACTCTTGCAACTCCCACCATGTCGAAGCTGTTGCATTTTGCCGGCTTTCGTCCGATGTAGGGGACCACAAGCAAGGCGAGCACAACAAGAGGTCCTCGGATGGTCGGATGGGCAAATGGGCTGGCAAATGGGACATGGGATGGGCGAAGGGTAGACTGGTGGACTGGTAGACTGTTAGACCGGTAGACTGGTGGAGGAGGTAGGGGTGGCTGACCAGGCAGCTGCCATGTCAAAATGAATGAATGGATGGGTATATGGCTGGAAGGCAAGCCGACCACAAGCAGGCCAAAAGCTTGGCCAAGTTATATGTACTCATACTGCTTCGGCACATAAGCACACAAGTCAGAATAGCGAGGGGGAGGAGGAGGTGGATGAGGATGGGGGGCCAACGCATGTCAAGTTCTGGACGGCCAAAATGAAAAGCAAAGCCCATGTCCTCAAATGTGAATGAGAACAGAATTGTCGACGTCGTCGTCGTCGTCGTCGTCCTGCTCCTATGCTCCTATGCTCCTCGTCTTGTGCAAAAAGTTTCAATTGTCTCTGCATGAGAATGTGTGAATGCGATTGCCTAAGTTTCCATTTGTGGCCAGGGTTTCGTTGGATTCCTGTTGCATGTGGACGCAATTAATTTTTGTTGCGTATGCAGCAAATTATCATTACGATTATGGTCATCACGATGGGACATGCTTTATGTGGCCATCTTGCGCAATCCCTGCCAGATAAATGCGTTGCTTGACCCTTACATAAGCAGATATATCAAGCTTGTTTGGATTTTGTCAGATCATGTTGGGGAGGCTGGGTCCAATCTGCATCTGCATGATACTGTCAGCAGCAGAAACTTTCGCCATTAACGAGTTGTACGTACAAAGATCTAGTCACCATGCGGAGTGGAGAGTGCGGAGTGCAGAGTGCGGAGTGCGGAGTGGAGAGTGCACCTAGTACCACATCCTGCGTCTTTGAAATTAAATTCTAACTTAAGCATTTAACCCTCTAGTGGGACAGTGTCGCAGCGGTAACCAGGCAATCTGTGAAAATCTATGCTAAATGGTATATTGCCTCCGTGTCTACTCATTTCTAATGACTTGAAATAAATATTATGGCATCAGTGTACTTATGTTTAGGCTTTAGCGGGTTAAGCTCTGACCGCCTTTTGCTGGCTCTTTTGTCGTTAATAAAGCAAATGACCAAAAAAGTTTGCAGCCAGGAAATTAGCATTTGGCAGCATTCGCATTCGCTTTGAGGCAGCCCCTCTTTTGATTCCATCCTCTTGCCGGGAAAATGCAAATGCCTGGCAAAGTGTTACGGTTTTTGGGGTTTTTCTCCCTCTCCCTCACCCTCTCACTTCTCGCCATACTCCACACACACACACACACACAGTTGATGGGTAGCCATGATTAGTTTAGGTTGGGGATCGCTGTGCCGCAGCAGCCAGCCCCATTTGAATGCCTGTCCGCGCCACATGCCACATGCCACATGCTCTGTCCGCGCGTTGGCGCTCTGTTTTGGCATCAAATGTTTGGCGCTCCGGCTCTGCTTTTAATATGATTGCGATTCGCGCTGCGCTGCGGGGCGGGGCGGGGCGCCATTGAGGCATTCACATGGTCGGCACTGCACCAATGCACTGCTGATGTGTTGATACTTTTTTCCATTGCCTTTGCTGCACTGACGTTGCTGTTGCCTTGCTGTTGCCTTGCTGTTGTCTTTGTTGTATTTCGATATTTCATTTCAGCGAGGGAGCACAACACTTTGCCTTTGCCAGCAGGAAACCTTTTTTTTTTTGCCCAATGTTGCCTGAATAATGCCGAATATTCAACACAGCTTGAGCTGCAAGCTAAGCCTACGATTTTGATCAATTATACGATGTTAAGTAACTAATTTGATGATTATATATTTTGTGAAATTGCAATCTTAATTGACTTTCTGTTACTAGGATATTCCCTTTCCATATGCATATGCACTGATACTGATACTGATACTGACACTGATTAGAGGTTTGGTTTGTCCTACTGAAATGGTCATCCATGGTGGACTCTGCTGTTGGGGCTGCTTTGATGCGGTTTCTCTAACGGGTAAACTTGAAAAATTATTAACTGAAGCAACAAAAATTGCACAGAAATGACATTTCTACTTGCCGTTGCACATTAGTTTCGCTTCGCTTGGCTCAAATGGGTTTTGGCTCTCGTCGTCCCTGTCGTCGTCCTGGTTCTGGTTCTGGCTCTGGTTCTGGCTCTGGTCCCACCTTCTCGTCGTGGTCGTGGCCGTTGGTTCCTTTACTTTGTGGTAATTAATGTGCATATGTATGTGTGAGAGTGTGCGACTCTGTGTGCCTTTCGGTGGCGTCAATTACTTTGGGTCTTGCAGTTGGCCAGTTACAAATTACAGGCTGTGCTTCCTTCCATGTGACGGAGGGTCCTTTTTTTGTGTTTTTTTGTGTTTTTTTGTTTCATTTGAGGCTGATGTTGAAGGTTTGTGAATTTTATTGGCAAATCAATTAGGTTGGGTTTGGAAATTGTATGTTGGATGTTGGCTCTGGGTCGGCGGTTTATTTATTTGATTTCTTCCGAATGAATACCAACATTTTCTGATCATTTCTATTTATTTATTAGTTCTGGTGACAACTCTGCCGCCTCCAGCTGTTCCAGCTGTTCCAGCTGTTCCAGCGTTGTGGTTCCTTTTATTGAGGAGAAGCAGGAGAGCGCTAAATTTAATTAGCTTTAAGTGTGTTGGTTGCGGCTGTTGTTGTTATTGTTCGCTACGGTTCCGTAATTTGTTGTTAATTACTTTTCGCGGAGCGGCTTTTTATTGAAAATTAACGCCAGCAGGTTTCCCGTTTTCCGTTATTCGCTACTACTGTTCCCTATTTGTTTTCGCGTTTGCCAGCCAGTCTCCGGAACGCGGGGAGGTGGTGGGGTGGTGAGGGGGGGGATCTGGGTCTGGTGCTACTTAAATTGAAATCACCCATAAATAGGCATTAAACGTGGTACATAATGATTTTAATGGCGGTTTCCCATATTATGCTGATTACTGTACATTTTCGGTTTCAAATATTGATTTTCCTCTTCTGTTTGCCATTTTGTTGTCAGTTGTTCTCTTCTTTGGTTTTGTTTTTTTCAATTTGTTCGGCATTCGAGATAAATTTATCTAATGACGTTGCCATTATTTGCCTTTGGGCCATTTCAAAGCCATGATTTATGACCCAGCTTTTAAATTTGCATAATTTTATTAATTTGGCCCAGACTTGAATGGCTCGATAAGCCAAGCCAAGCCAAGCATTTACCCGATTCGAACACTAGTTAAACGCAATTTACTTAAGATTCTAATACATACCAGCACAGTACAGTGCAGGGCCTCTCGATGGATCCGAGCTATCGAAATGAAACGTGCAACATGCGTCTGCCAGCGGCAGCCCTAGTACCAGAATGAAAGTATAGATTGGCCCATAAGAGAGTAACGGAGCTGGAGGCGGAGATGGAGGAACTTGGAGGGAACTTGATACAAGCCTAGCCTAGACAAGCCTGATCATCCTGCTTCTGTTGCTGCCGGGACTGTACCTAGTGGGGAAGCATAATTACACGTTGTGCCTAGAGATATGACGAGAGCCCGTTTCAATGCTAGGAATCGGACAGCTGGGACTCTGTTACTCAAGCAATCGTATTGAATCGTATTGGTTGGCAATAAATTGAAGCCAATCGGAACTAGCTCCTTTTGCTGGGCATTTTGCCAGAACCATTTGCCATTTTTACACCATTTGCACGCCGTCAAAGAGCAGGCCGCAAGGCAATTCCAGGAGACTCCTCCTGCCTTCCACCTTTGCCTTCGCCTGTGCCTTTACCTTTAGCTAATTAGGCCGCTGGCAGTTTGGCTGTAGGTTGGTTGTACGCTTTAGTCGTCTCTTTTTTTGGGCGCTGCCAATCATCAAGCTGTTTAAATAATAAATCACTTTAAAATTAGTTTGCCAACTTTGTGTAGGTTGAGCGACAGCAAATTAGTGAAAGTTAATTAAAACTATTTAAATTGCAAATTATTTTAACATTTTTCACACACACACAGAGCCACACAGAGACACACAGAGACACACAGAGACACACAGAGACACACACAGACACACAGAGACACACACAGAAGAGAGGCCAAGTTGTAGTTGTAGTTGTAGTCCTGTAAAAAGTTGAAAGCGTTACGAGTATTCACGCATACAGGCCCAGCGAGAAGAAAAACTCGCCGACACACACACACACACACCGATGCACACACACATGCATTTTCACAAAATGTTTAAATGAGGGAGAATTAAAAAAGAGGAGAGACTTCCTCCTCTCACACGGTGCAGGCGTACTCGTATCTAGAAAAAATGTCAAGTTGCCATGGGACCCGGAAGGGGACGGGGAAGGGGAAGGGGAAGGGCCAAGGCAACGCAACGCAGTCTGTCAGGCAGTGCGGGGCACGGGCACGGGCACGGGCGTTGGCGTTGGCGTGGGCGTTAAGGCGTGTACGTGGGGCGCAACAATTTGCATATAAAAAGGGTTGTTAGACTTTAAATAGCAGGCCTGGCCTATTATATGCATTAGGCCAGATATGGCGGGGCATTAAGATAAGGCACTTACGCCCGGCTTACAACGCTCCCCAGCTCTACAACTCCACAAACTCCAAATACCATACTCGTACACAGAGCTCACCTACGCAAAAGTTAATTTATGCGGGCATGTCTGCACTCCCTCCAGTCTGGCTTGTTGAAATTTTAATTAAAGGGAAAATATTTAAGGATGCAGCAACAGCAGCAGAAGCAGCTGAATAATATAAAAAAAACCAAGAGAACGGGGAGAACGGGGAGAAGAGAACAGAAGAGAAGAGAATTCGCTGTAACCCGCATTCTCTGGGAACATCCGGCCTGCAAGGAACTCCATCCAGCTATGCTAGCGCCTGGCATGCTCATCACTTGACAAGTACTTAACTTCCGCCACTGACTTTTACTTAATTCCTAATGATGGAATGCCAACTGCTTTTCGCACAAACACTCCTTGGAGTGCAGAAAATGGTTTTTGTGGAGTTGAGCTATGCCCCATGATGCCCCGTGCTGCAGTAGACACTATGGAGTAATTACTTCTTCACGAATATTAAAATAAACGCAATCTACAGTTTAGTTTAGTTTAGTTTAGTTTATGTGTTGTACAATATAATCACAGATGATACTCCTTTTTCAGCCGCTGAAAAAACCCTTTCCAACTCAGCCATCTTCCTTTTTATTCAATTTTATAATTAAATTGATTGAAATGGAACAACTAATTGTTGGAAAACCAAATTAAGCTGAGCAAAAGAAATCGAATGAAAAAAACCTTAAATCTCTGCCCCATTTAATTTGTAAACTTTAATTTTCTTCAGTTAGGAGCTACTCTCCATTAGAATATACATTTCTTCTGTTCTGTTCTGTTCTGTTGTGTTCTGTGCTATTCGGATTCCGGCTCCACTGACCACAGTTAACCCTTGTGTGCTGGAATTTCAATTAGCAGGCCGATACAAGCCAAGCCGAACGTCTCGTCTCCCAGCCAGGCAACGTGCAACCTGCAACCTGCAACGTGCAACAACTGACCGCACGGTAGGCACGTCGGCCAGCCTCTAGGTGCACATTACCCGGGATGCTCGAATCTTTTTTGGATCCAACAATGGGAGCACCAGCCTGGGGGGGGGAGGGGGGAGAAGGAAACCTTAGCCTTAGCCGAAACATTTGCAAATATCTCAGTTTAAATGCCTTTCGGTTGGTAGTTCGCCGTGCATTCCTGTAGCCGACTATCTAGCCATCTGTGTGCCAGGTTGAATGCTGTTGACCAGGCCAGCAGCTGCCTGCTTTTATGAAGCTCTTCTAAATCAATTTGACGGAGATGGAGATGGAGATGAGCCATGGCATGGCAAGAAGCACTAGCACTCGCACTCGCACTCTCGACTATTCCGACCACTCCGACTGCTCGACTACTCATCAAGCCGGCAACGAGGTCCCTTTCGAAACGATTAAACGTGGAGCATTTGCGTTAGTCAACATACTCGTAGTTTGACATTCCAAATTAATGAGCACTTAAGCGCACGCAAAACACATTTATTTTGGCTCTCTCCCTCCCTGTCCCCGTCCCTGTCTCCCTCTCCCTCTCTCCCTGTCCCTGTCCCTGTGTGCGTTTCCAAAAGTATCTGTGCGGTGTGTCGTGGTGCTGCTGTCTTTGCTGCTGCTGCTGCTGCTGCTGCTGACACTTGCCAAAACGGTTCGGCGCTGAACCTGCCAGCACAAAAGTTAAGTGTCTTTGACAGACAGCCAAATTTGGTGGTTAGATTACGACACACACACACACACACACACACACACACAGACAGATACTTACCGATACTACATATACTCGTATACTCGTACAGGGGAATGATTTATGGGGTTGCCACGTGGAATTATGCACGTACTCAGACCCAAAATTCTAATTATGATGCATTAATCACCAAGGAGATACTTTATAGATCTGCTTTTTATGGCATATTTGGGGAAGAAGAACTTATGCAAATGCCATAAATTAGCAAAGATTTGTCGGACCAGCCAGAATAAATATGTACATATATACATATGTAAGTACATATGTACATATATGTATGCACAGAGGTTCTAGTCCAGAGGCCGGCAGCGTCCTATGCAATGTGCATAGAAATGGCCACGGGGCAGCGCAGTCGGCACACGAACAGTACAAAAACTTCGTGTGACGTCGGCGCTGCGATCATTCGGCTTTATTATTCTGCTCGGCTGGCGCAGCGGCAGCGAAAATGATCGTGTGGCTTCGGCCCTATGCACACTCAGCTTCTGCTCGGCTGGCGCAGCGGCAGCGAAAATGATCGTGTGGCTTCGGCCCTATGCAGAAGAAGCATTATAATTCTGCTGGGCAGCACCGCGGCAGAGAAAATGAAACATGTTTCGTCATGTCTGTTTTCCGCGCACTGAAACGCACTAGGAGCATGTGAGTGTATGCGTGCCGACCCCTGTTCTAGTCCGATTTCAAATTGAATTTGTAGCCATTTGGCGGCTTTGCGGAATACGACTAAATGTCAAATAAATTAGAATAATTCGCTTCGCGTACGTCGGGTAAATTAAAACAAATGACATTTCACACAGTCGCAGTCACAGTCACAGCCGCAGCCACAATCGCAGTCACAGTCACAGACGCAGGAGCACACGCACTTGGCCACAAAATCGTAAAAAATAAAAGAGGAGTAAAAAATATAAAACGTGAGGCTAACGCGTCCCGTGACAAAATGAAAATGAAAATAAAAATAAAAATTACCTGAGCAGTAAAAATAACAAGGAAAACTAAATTTTTCATAAATCCCCAAAGCAGCAAAAACGCAGAAAACCCCTTAAAAACCCGCATGACTGTGGCCAACACCAACCGACACACACGCACACACACGCACAAGCACACGCTCACACATAAAAGGTCGGAAAAGAGGAAAATTAAATCAAAAAACATAAAAATAAATATTAAATTTTAGCGGCATGCCTGGGCGCAAAACAAAAACAATTCAAGATGCGTATACGCCAGGTAGTGCGTCTGCTTTGCCTCTTGCCTCGCCCCGCCCCACCCCGCCCCGCCTCGACTCTTCTCAGCTTATCCTGCAGCTTGTTTAAACTCACGTGGCTGTCAAACGATGTCAGTGACTTTCTCCCCGGAAAACGGAGCGGAGCGGAGCGGAGTGGAGCAGGAAATTACGTGTATGGCGGATGCCAGCAGAACCCGAAGACGTACAAAACAAACGGACAAAAAGTTAATTGTATGAAATCAACACACTTAAAGGCCAACAGCAGGGGCATGAGCAAGAGCAGGGGCAGGGGCAGGAGCAGGAAGAACAACTGGAACAACAAATACGTTGAACATGTTGACAACAGTCAAGGGCAATATTAGGGGCAGGCCCCAACCAGAAAACCCAAACAAAATGCTGGCAATGATTCTTGTAGCAGTGCATGGCGGGGCATGGCGGGGCAGGGCAGGGCAGGGCAGGGCAGAGCAGGCCAAGAGGCGGCAGTCAAGTCGATCTACAGCCAACAGTCAGGCGTTGAAGAGCAAGCAAGGACCCACCTCGCACTGAGCCAACAAGGACAACTGTGTCTGGGTCTGTGTCTCTGTCTGTATATGTGTGTGTGTGTGTGTGTTTGTGTGTGTTTGTGTGTGTGTATGGGTGGGAGGCACGTAAAAGAGTAAAAATGATGAAGCAGCTTCCTTGGCAGGGTCCTGCTCTCGCTCCTGCACATGAAAAAGATGAAACTGCTTTTGGTGTCTGGTAGGTAAGCTAAATACTCAAGGATCCTGAACATCAGTGGAGGAAGGAAGGGGCGAGCGAGGCAACACAGGACACTCGAGCAGCAGCAGCAGCAACAGCAGCAAAAGCAGCAGCAGGACAGACCGACAGCTTCAGACAGCGACATACCTTGACACTCACTT
This sequence comes from Drosophila athabasca, assembly GCA_008121215.1. NCBI lineage: Eukaryota > Metazoa > Arthropoda > Insecta > Diptera > Drosophilidae > Drosophila > Drosophila athabasca. Next base: position 65,202,693 of record CM017796.1, on the reverse strand, counting down.
GCCCCAGCCCCGTCCCCGGCCCCGGCAGAGTCAAGGAGGAATGTGTCCTCGTTGTCGTACGAAAATACTTGAGCAAATCGTGTTAAATCGCGCTCAAGTGTTAAAGTAATAAGCACTTTTAATAAATAGAGTTGAGAGGTTTCCTGGGTGTGAAAGAGACAGACCAGTGCACAGACTGAGACAGATAGCAACCGATTGCGGTGCTTACAAAGTGGTTTGTCTTCTTATGTTCGATGGGATGGTATTATATTTTTATTTGCAGGTAATTTCAAGGGTTTGCAGGGTGGCCAACCAGCTAAAAAAGATGTTATAAGTAATAGCAATCCCATGGCATTACAAATAAACCTTCAAATGAAATTGGTTAGTTTTGGTGTATTTCGATATATTTATTTTTATATTGTACCTTCCCTGGGGGCAGCTACTCCACGAGTAGAGATATTTTAAGAGGCAAAAAATAATATTGAATATGGTTACAAGAATATGTGGGTTCATCTGTGTTTTTAAATCAATTAATACGTGCATCAAGCTGCAGCATCATTAAAAATAAACCTTCACATGTGCACAGGTAAGTGGATATCGAAAAGCTTCAATTGTGCGAATACTTGTACCATCCGAACGAACCACTTACTGGAGTAATCAATTCCAATTCCAATTCCAATTCGAATCCAGGCTGAAGTGCAGCTCATTAGTCTTTGCTATTCTGTTTTAATACACGCGCTTACCATGTGCTGAAAATCTCACTTGGACGCGAAATACCAATGTTAATCACTTAAAGGCATAATTAAAACATATACGCAACGCATGTTTAATTTATTGTATTTACTGACGAAAAATAAAGAGTAAAAAATTCTGAGAGCAAATCTGAAAATTGAACGGACAGTAGAGAGGGGATGGAACGACGATGAAACTACAATAGCGAGTGCATTAATTCAATAATTAACACTAATTATGCGCGTCCTGCATTTATTACGCGATTGCAACTCGATTGCAGCCTCGGCTGACACTCGGCGTTCGCTGTGATGCTGGGGACCAAGGGACCAGGGGGCAGAGAGGACGAGGGGACGAGAGCAGCAGCCTGGCAGCCAGAACCGAGTAGTTAATTATAATTTATGCATAATTAAAAAGATATTTATTAAAAAATGTTCTGAAAAGTCCATGCATATGAGTATTGATGGGTGGACGACCAAATGCTCCTGCTACCTCATTTTGCGTCTCTTTTTTAAAACACAAGCACTAATACAGGCACACTCATATATGTATGTACATCCCATACCCCGGCTTCCTGCCTAATACCCTTAAATGCACCATCATTGTCAACAGCCGTGGCCTGCTTTTAGAGCATCCATGCTCATCCACATCCATATCACCTTCTCCGCCCATTCCCAATCCCAATCCCATTCACATCCGCAGACCCAGCCCATCCTCAGCCCATCCCCAGCCCATGCCGCATCCTCATGCCGCATCCCCATCGCCCATCGCCCATCGCCCAGCTACCCATCTACCCATCTACTCATCCTGTCCTTGGTCCTCTATTAGAAGAATAATTTTCCACGGCCATAATCACTTTAAAACAATTTTGTGTGCGCCACATTTAATGAAAATTAATTTTAAACTTGCACAGGGTTAGCCTCCGCTCTACATATAATTTTTATTTTTTGGGCTTACATTTTTTTCCTTTTTGCGTTCCTGGCAAAAAGCCGCTTAAATTACCCCAAAAATCCCAGACATATAATCTTTTGCCAGCTTTTCTCTTTACACGGTGTGTGTGTGTCTGTGTGTGTGTGTCTGTGTGTGTGTGTGTGTGTGCGAGCCTCTTTTTTTGTTTTTGCATCCAAAGAAACTTTTGGTTAGCTGCTGTCTGCTGGCGGCTGGTGTGGCAATCACTTTTGGGCGTAAGCTGCGCCATATTGTCTGCCATTATTGTCAGCGTACGGGAAACGGAAATAGGGTGTCATATTTTTCACTGTCTGTCTGCCTGTCCCGACTGTCCTGGCCTTTGCAGGCTGTGTGTTTGTGTGTGTGTGTGTGTGAGTGTTGCAAAAATGCGTTAAGCTCCACTCGTGCTTAAGCATCTCAACTCTGTCCGTGTGGGTACGTATACGAGAATATGTGTCTGTGTGTATGTGTGTATGTGTGTGTGTGTAGGGCTGTATCCGCCCAAAAATGGGAGGTTCTGTTGACATCGGCAGGATATCTCATTACCCGGCTTAAGCAAGTTTAACATTTCTCTGTAATTTCACAACATCACACTCGTGCAATTAATTTCGGTTGCTGCTGTATGGCCACCGTGAAACATTCCCATACAAAGCGATCCTCGTTACTGGTTTGCATCTGAAGTAATGAATATACATACATGCCGTTCCTGTTTTTTAAATTATATAAAATTCTTACAATTTTCCAGCTTTTCTTTTCGCATATATGTAGATTTTTGTCTCTGAACTTTAGAGTATGAGTTTTCCAATACCTTAACGTCAGTCTTAATGATTCAGCACACAATGATTCATAATACATGTTACAATATCTTAGGATACTTGGATATATATATTTCAGTCAGTGGCTGGTTCAGAGAAGAGAAATTTAAAATATTGACAGCTTAAAGAGCAGACAGTAGACAGACTCTTTGCAAGAGTATAAAAGGGAAATTAGAAAGTATAATGAAGTGTTTAAGTCTTGCTTTTAATATGTTGGTTGTCTCTCCAAACACTACCTTTCAGCACCCACGTGCTACCACAAAGTTGACTTTCAGCTGGGTTCCACGCCACCACGGACCACCACGGACCACCGCGTCCGCATTTTACCAGGTTCTAAAGCGGCAGAACCAGTACGAGTACGAGTATACGCCATGTGCGCCATGAATATTTGTTAACCGCACTGTAAACTCTGCTTACAAAAATGTGTGCCTTGTATGCATGTTGCTATAGTTACGGTATGCAAAAACGCTTGACTCCACTCACACAGACAGAAGGCAGAAGGCAGACGGCAGACGGCAGACTCCACCGCACCTGCGGTTCGTGTTCTGTCTTTTGACACAACGCACGGCCAAAAAGGGTAAAGGGCAGAGCAGATGTTGGCTGAAACATTACGCATACGCCGCGTTGCTGGCTGGCTGGGCTCAGACACATTTGCCTCCACACATCACTTGTTAATGCATCTTGGTTTTGTCCAGGACAACATTTGTGGTCATTTGTGGTCACCAGCCAGATGGCTTCCATTATATGGATCCGTACATTTCTGTGTTTATTTCTGTCTTGAGTACTGAAATGTCTTCATTGCGCCAAGATTTCGGTAGGTCGTAAACGCCAGCGGATGGGCAACTACAATACATATAAATGTTCTATGTGACAAATATAGTGAAATATTAATTAAATAAACTCTAAGAATTCTGAAGTAGGCTCAGAGCATTTCTAGGATGTGGTCTACGTCTACCCGTTCTCATAAGATTGTTAAGAGAAATTTCTCAATTACTTTTAACTGCAATTTCCGGTCATTTCTGATTATCGTTCTCGTCCGGCATCCGCACGGGTCAATCAGGCACAATTAACATAGCACCAGTAGAGGCAGCCTCCCAGCAGCTGGATCCCGGATTTACAGAAGCACGGGCAATAAAACCATTAAGAATGTATTGTGTGTCCACCACATCCACAGACACAGACACAGACGCAGACACAGACGCAGATACATGCATTAATACGGATGTATGATTATGCCATGCCATACGATGGATTTAAGTCCGAGGTTTCCCTTCAGCTTGCAGTACTTTTTTGCTTTAATGCCTCATATTTACAACAAAATTTACGGCAACCATATGCAAACTACTCGTACGCAAGTGTAATATATAATTAGCGGAGGCAGCGGAGGCAGCGGAGGCAGCGGAGGCAGCGGAGGGAGAAGTAATAACAGCATCGATAGGTGGCATTAACAAACATTTATTATATGTACAACAACATGCATGACCCCATAAAAAGTTATTTGTTAATTGTTATTACAAGTACAATAATGTGTGGCTGGGTTGTGTAAAAAACGCTGGACAAACAGGCCAACAAATGAAAAAAAAAATATTCATTTTAGAGCATTACTTACGTGTGCGATCTGCTCTGCTCTAATGGGATCCACTCACGCAATGACATTAAACCCAAATTTTGTGCTGCTCCTGCTCCTGCTCCTGCGGCAGGACGAAGCCAACGACAACAGGCCCGACCCCGTCCTCGATTTGGCAATTAAAACTCGAAGGCCTTCAGAGCGCGACCCCGAAAAGTAGGCATCAGAAATATAAAAAAATAAAAAGAAACAAAAGTGATTTGTGATTTTTTGTTGCCTTGTGCGTCGTTCTCTTTGGGAGGCTGTAAAAATTCATTAAAAATAATTCCAGCCTGGCAAACATCAAGTAATAATCATAAAAGGCACTGAGGCCAAGAACAAAGCCGAAAAGGGAAACGATTCTTCATAAACATTTTGAGGACAAGGACATTAAAAAATTAATAACGCTGGCCACTCACCCACTGTACTTTGACACGCAGCGTGTCTGTGCATTTTTTATGATTGTCGGTTGTTCGGTTGTTTTTTTGTTTGTAGTTTGCAGTTCGTTAGAGTTAATTGGTTGGAAGCCGGAAACGAATAAACAAATAAATCGTAAAACCATTATTTAATATGAAATTTATATTGATATAAACTTTTTGTGGCCGCTGCTTAAACCGCCGCCACTTATGAGTTTTTGCTCTGGCCTTGTTTTTTCTAGCCATGGTTCTAGGACTCAGCACAACATGGCGTATACAATATTTTCCATTTTTACGCCAAGATTTATTAGTTTAGCGATAAATAAAAGCTGCCGCTCTGCATAGGAGAGATGTGTATGGGATAGGAGAGGACGAGGACGAGGACTCGACGAGGATTCGACGACTGGAGGGTAGAGGGTAGAGGGTAGAGCAAATAACCTCTCTGTCTCAATAAATCACTTGGCGGACTATGAAATTGGCTTTTATGTCCCCATCCATTCGTATTGCTTTCATTTATTTATGATTTTAGAGTGGGGCTAAATTTTAAAATAGCTTTCGTGGGGGGGAATCTATTGTGTAATATCGGAATGAAGCTATTGGCTGTCAATTGATGTCCACAGTACGAGAAGTATATGGGAATCTATTACTGATCTGGGATCTATTGGGGTTTTCTTTTGTATCCGAGAAATACTTGATGGAGTCAAGTCCGCCCTGAGAAGGGAATGTTTCTGATGGTCTGTAAAAAACCTCTGCAATTACTTACTCATCATCAGTGTGGCGCGTCTGAAACTACCAATGTTTTTCGTCTGAAATCCGCATTTATCCATAAGCTTCTTTAATTTTATGCATAGCAGAAGCATTTCCAAGTCGAGGGGATCTCATTATGGCCATCAGAGAGGGAGAAGGTTACAGGTGCTCTGGTCTTGGTTGCTGAACAAAAGCAAAGTGCAATCAGCCACAAAGTGGGCAGCAGCTGCTCCGGCCAAACAATATCATTTACTTGTAAATTTTCGGCTTTATCTGGCTACTGTCAACATTCTTATCTGCAGCAAGAGCAGGAGCAGGAGCAAGAGCAAGGCAGCCAAACAACCCATCTCTGTGGCAGTGTAAACAAGAATCCACAAAAGAAGCAGAACGCTGCAAGAGCTGCATGTGTGTAAGGAATGCAGGCACTTAAACGTGTTGCATAATTCAAGCGGCGTTTATTCAGAGCCATTGCACTCAGCTGCTCTCGGCAGTCATCAACAGATCAAAAAACGGAAGCTTCACAAAAGCAGCACAGCACAGCAGAGCAGAGCAGAGCAGAGCACAGACCAGCAACAGCAACATTTTGATGGGACCAAGAGCTCAACTGGAACTCAGCTCCTGCTTACTTATTAAAGTGGAATTTGAAAGGAGAGGAAACGACTTGTGTGCTCTGTGCTCTGTGATGCCCGATGCCTGATGCCTGATGCCAAGGCATTTCACAGGGAAAGAGAGATGGGAAGTGCTCATGTTGTTTGACATTTATGAAGTTTACTCTATCGCTGTTTACACGCTTTACACGCTGAAATTGTACGAGGAGAGTCTGCGCATTTTTTGATTATTTTGCAAGAAGAATCGCCGCACAAGTGTCGCTGGGTCGCCGTCGACTTGCCTTGTAACTAAATTATAATAATCTCTTGTGGCACAGCCTGTCGGTATGATGGCATCATCCATATCAGTATCATATCATAGCGGATTATGAGTGTATCATGGTAGAGAGCGGCAGCGGCAACTCCTTCCTCTTCCTCTTCATCGTCATCTTCATCTTCATCTCTTTCAGATACGAGTATTGTAATAAAAAGAAATTTACATAAGAAAGTTAAACTTTGTTCTGGCTGCTCTCTCCTTCATCTTATGCGTCCTTTTGCTAATAATACCAAGGCAGACACACCACACACACACACACACACACACACACATACACACACATGTGTGTGTGGTCTAGATGCCATAACGTATGCAACATTACACGAACAAATATGCCGTCAGCGAGGGCGGCCATCCTCCATCTGCCATCTTGCTCCTCATCAAAATGAGAAGCACCGAGAAAGGCGTAAACATGAGGATGATGCGAGTAGGTTGAGGGGGGAGTGCAGGGGTGTACAGTCAGGCGTCTTTTAATATCGTACTCTATGGCTGTTTACTCCCTACACTGAGAGAAACCAAGCGACAAATCAGCGAATACATCACAATGCAAATGATCAAGCCGAGACCCACAACGAATGAGGAAATTGGCCTACGAGTACCACTAAAAGCCGGGGGTATACCGAAAACCCCCCAAAAACATGCAATTACAATAACTCTACAATCGCTGAGCCCAAACTAAGACAAAACAAATTTAGCGTATATAGATTTTTACTATTCATTGGTATTTTCTTTCAATCAGTTTTTGTTTTTTTTTTTTCAGTTATGCTTACTTTCGTTACCAATTAGTTAATTATATTACATGGTTTTTTTGTTGTTGTTGTTGTTCTTTTCGTTTTCTTTTTACTGGTTGAATCACAGTTACATACTAAAAATTTATTACTTATTACAGGCTACCCAAAAGATTTTTGCAAGCACAAAAAAATTGTTACCCAAAGATTTCTCGCAATGCATTCTGTAAAGATGTCGCAGTACACAGTGTGTATGTGTCTGTGTGTGTGTGTGTCTGTGTGTGTGTGTGTGTGTGTGTCTCTGTGTGTGTGTGTGTGTTTTGTGTTGGTGTACATATGTGTGCGTGTGCGTGTGCGTGTGTAGTTGTTTGAGGTTGCGCTTCGCGCTGTTTACACGGCCTATGTCTACATTTAGCGTATATATGTATATATATAATATATATGTATATATGTATGTACATATATACTATCTATATGTATAAGTTCGCTAGCTATACTTTGTTTTTGTTGTTGTTGTTGTTGTTGTTCTTTGTGTACTGTTGTTGTTGTTGGTGTTTTTATTGCTATTGTGCTTCATTTATGGCACAAGTTTCTTAAATCCAGCACCTTCTTGGCCAAGTTTGAGCTCTTCATAAATTGTGGGATTTACTTCATTGCACTGCGTATTGCTGAGCGGGTTGTGGAAGTGATGCGCCGCATCCGCCACACTCCGGTGCTGCCTGCCGCCCCCATGACCGTGCCCGTTGCCCGTCGATGTGGCACCTGACGATGCTGCAGATGCCGCCGCTGCCACTGTTGGCGCTGTTGTTGTTGTTGATGTCGTCATTGTGGCGGCAATGCCGTTGCGCCCATTGCCGTGACTGCTGCTCATCCCTCCACCTCCACCTCCACCCCCACCGCCACCTCCAGTCCCACCATGATGGTGATGGTGGTGGTGGTGGTTGCCATTTTGCGTCGTGATGGCCGATGTGACAGTGGGAAGCTATGGCATACCGGGCATGGCATGGATGGCATGGATGGCATCGGTGGCGTTGATGTTCATGTTGATGTGGATGCGGCAGGGATAGAAAAAGACATTGACAGTTATAGCATAAAAAATAAGTAAATAAACGTCTAAGAAACACACTACTTTTATAGTACAACTCGTATCTAAAGCACAGATGTCTGAAAACGATACGACCAGCCTATATTCCGAGAAACGAATTTTCAAATACCCTTTAAGAGATGGAAAAGTTCCTTTAATAGTACAGGTGTCCCAGCCAGGACATTGGATGACACGTTGATTTCTAATACTCAATTTCAGTCTTAAATTTTGTGTGTCTTTTCAGACAGTTTCGATCTGTATCCATAGTGCCCCTAAAAACTCTTGCCACTTATCTCTAAAACTGAAAATGCGGACAGACACGGCCATCGCCTTTATAGGGTGGTAAATGCTTCCTCCTGAGCCTTCAAAAGTTTTGGGGGAACAAAAAATGATAATTCCCCCCTGTAACGAGGAAGGGGAAAACCATAAACCATAACCATCATTATACACACCTGGACCTGCTCGAGCCCCCTTGTGTAGGTGGGGTTCTCGAACGCCACATTGCCATTGGCCGACTTGCCGTGGCTGGAGCGCTGCCTACGGTAGAATACAATGGCCGCGGCGGCCAGGAGGATGGCCAAAATGCTGGCCACAATGCCGCTGATGGTGCCGACGGCACTCGAATAGCTGCTGGTGGCCGAGGTCACATGGTGCTCACCGAGCGTAAATCTAATCGGATCTGTGAGTACGCTGGCACCTGCAAGACAAGTCAGCAAATTAAAACCCGACCCCAGGCCAGGCCCAAAGCCATCTACTATCATCCACTTCCACTGCCACTGCCACTCGTCCTACGCACCGTATGTATTGCCAGCCTTCACCACCAGCTCGTAGAGCACATCCTTCTTGAGGCCATTAATGCTTATTGTTGTGTCCTTTACGTCGATGCGTCGTATCTCGAGAGCTGCCATGGCACTATTGCCGTTGCCGTTGCCACTCATACTTGTTGCATTATTCATGGGGGCCAGGGTATCCATGCCCGACTGCTCCATTGAAGAAGTTGGTTCCGAGGGGGCTGGGGCGGATGCGGAGGGTGATGTTGGCGGCAGGACGGCGGCCTCGTGGTAAAATATTCTGTAGCCGTCAACGGCATTTGGATTCTTTGTTGGCGCATCCCATCTGTAATGAAATAGTTTTCATAGAGCGGCGCCGTATTATGACTGCTTGGTAATATTGTTGCAGGCGCAGGACTTGTCTGGAATTTTAATAAATTTAATGCGGTTCCGGTTCAAGTCCAGGCCGGCCATCCGCTCTCTCTCTCTCTCACTCTCTCTCTCTTTCTCGCTCGCCACAGCTATGGCGCAACCTTTGACGTTGACTGAGTGTATTAAAGTGAGATAAAAAATCTCAGCTTTAATGGATTTGCGGTCTATTAGTGCCCGGACACACACACACACACACACACACACACATACTCGTACGTATCGTACGAACACACACATGAGAGGGAGATAGGGAGAAGGACGGGATGAATGGGATGAACGGGATGGAAAGCACGAGAGAAGGATAATGAATGTATTGGGTCGGGTGTGCTAAATGGATGAGTCTACTTCCGCTCCGGACAAAAGTGTTTAAGAGCTTAGACAGAGCGTTAGCTTAGTTGCTGGGACGTGTCCGTGCGTGGGATTAAAGCCAAAACCAGAGCCAAAACCCAATGGCTTCCGCTCGGTCGAACTTTAACGAGGGATTCTTTCGCTCCGACTCACCTTATGGTCACCTCGCTGTCGGACATCACGCTGACCACAATGTTCTCCGGCGGTCCCGGCAGGCGATCCCGGTTTTTCTCAAAGCAGCCCACAATGGTGCGGCCATACTGGAGGCTGCAGATCTCCTTGGAGCGCACCGACTCGCCACGACACCAGTTGAGGCACTTGCGCGGCACGTGCTCGTCCGCACAGCAGGAACGATGGTCCGATCCATCGGCGGCACACCTCATCAGCTTGTCAAAGTCCACGATGCACTCGGGCAGATCGGCAATCGCATCAAAGTCCACGTAGTAGCTGCAGGCACTGCGGCAGGCCAGGGACACGTTCTGCTCCGCACAGCACGCGGACACGTTGTGGTTGAGGGCGGGGGTGTTTCGGATGCGCACGGAGACCGGGGTGGTGGTGGCTCCGAAGGGGTTCTCGGCGTGACAGAAGTAGTCGCCCACATCGTTGGCCTGCAGCTTGTTGATCCTCAGCGACATCGTGTATATCGAGGGCCGGGACTCGTTCGCCTTGACCGAGATGAAATAGTTGCCGCCATTGATGACGGGCACGCGACCATCCTTCTCGCGCCAGAATATGGTCTTGGGCGCCGGCTTGGAGTCCACTGTGCACCGCAGTTCGATTTCATCGCCCAGCGAGGCCACGGTGATGCCAGCGGCCTGGATCTTGGGAGGATCTGCAAGGGAAAGAGTACCCAAAATGAGCTGCTTGGACCTGCTTGGATCCTCGCACACACGACTACTCACAGCAGATGTTAACCCGTCGCGTCGCTTGCATGGGCACACCATAGCCATTGTCCGCATAGCAGGACACATGCTCCATGTCCGCGGAGACGTTGTGAATGACTGTGACCATGTGCCGCGAAGTGTCCTGCCGCACTAGATGGCCACCCACGTAGAGCGAAATCGTTGGAGCCGGATTGCCCAGGGCCAGACAGAGGATGGTCATGGAACCGCCCTCGGGAATGTTGTCGGCCGGATGCACAGTGGGTGGCTGCAGGGACAAGAGACGATGCGATAGGATAGGATAGAATAGAATAGAATTGCCCCCAGTTATCCCTTAATTCGTCTCCAATTCATTCCGACTAAGAACTCACATCGACAAAGGCGGGCAAGGCGGGATCCGTCCAGGCAACGAGCGTCTCGGAGGGCAGGGAGACACCCCGCTCCCCCACCGCCTCCACATAGAGCACATGCTGGGAGCTCGGCTTGAGGTTGTTCATTCGGAGCCAGGCGAGCTTCGTTTCAATCTTAATGAATTGCTCGGCCCGCATTGCCTTGTGATAGACCCTGCATGTAGAGTGGAATAGGAGTAGGGAGAGTGTTAGCTTGGCTTATTGGAACCGTCCCCATTCCCTTCCCACCTGTAGGTGATGCGCTCATGTGGATGGGCATATTCGGGCGGCTGCCAGGTCAGCTGCATCCATGTGGCACTGTGCGCGACCACAGTCAGCGAGTGTGGTGGCGAGGGTGAGCCCCAGGTGGTGCCTTCCCCTTCTCCCTGACCTGCAACGGCGCACACACAACAGTTAAATCAACTTGCAACTAGATAATCAGGGGCTGGGCTCCAATTCCAATTCCAATTCCAATTGCACTCACCTTCACGGCTCATGTTGGTGGTGTTCAGCAGCAGCATCGAGGCTGGCAGCGATGTGCCAAACTTGCCGCGCGTCACAACCGTAATGCGGTACAAGGCATTCGATTCCAAATTCGTCAGATCGATACTCGTCTCATTGGTGGTCAATTCCTAAGTGTATAATTGCGTTCAAAAGAGCAAAAAGAGAAAAAAGAGCAAAAAAGCAGAAACAGAAACAGAAACAGAAACGAAAAAAAAATGTTAGAAAATTCCAATGAATGCAGTGAGCCAAAAGAATCGAATGGATGCTTTGAATACCCTATCCTACGTTCTCTCGATTTCTAGTCTATGTTAATTCAATTATAGACCTTATCTCTGCCCCTGTGCCTTGGAGTCCGCTCTACTCTAAATCATGATACTTTCCCAGGGTACAGATTCGCCTAAAGTGAAACAAATCTGACAGCGCTCCCCTGGTCTGGTCTGGTCAGGTCTACTCTGGTCTACTTTGGTCTGGTGTGGTGTGGTGTGGTCTGTCCTAGTCTGCTTGTGGCTGTGGTTTGGCTTGATTTCGCTGAAAGACATGTCGCCATGATTAGTACTTTTTGTAATTGCTGCCACGCAGCGCAATTTGCGGTGTTTAGCCCACCAAACGACACCGCACCCGGTCAGCTTGCAGCTTCATGTATCCCAGGGTCATTCGCTTCATTCCATTGTCCCAGTCAGTCAACTCATCGAGGTCCCTTGTCATCCCCATCCCCATCCCTCTCCTAAACCCACTGTCCAATGTCCACTGTTCACTGTCCATGTCCCTTGCCCACATTGACGTTATTTTGTTTCAAAAGCCATCCACGAAATTGACAGCTATATCTCGGGGGCCAGTTGTCTATGCATGGAGTCCGGGCCATGGACACGGACACGGACGACGGACACGGACAGACACTCGACCCCACTCTTCGCACCCAGCAAAATCTACATTAAAAATCGTTAGCGTAATCTGTTGGTGTTGCAGCTTCGTGGGGCATTCCGATGCGCTGTACAGTGGCACACTGTACGAGTGTGGCACATGGCTTTCCATCAGGAATGAATGACGACTTATGATTGATAGCTGATCAAATTCACATTTTATTAGATACACAAAATCCAATCCAAGTATTTTAAGTATTTATTTAATATTAATCTTCGGGTATAGCCAAAAATTCTCTTCATTCTGAGCTGTTCAGTTTTTCTCTCATGTTGGTGACATTCTTGGTAGAACCCGCATAGCTCAAAAGTCTGAATACCCTACCCCAACCCCAACCCCTACCCCAACGCCTACCCCAACGCCTACCCCAACGCCTACCCCAACGCCTATCCCTATCCCAACCATTCCATTCCATTCCATTCCCAAACCCATCTCAATCATTTACAAACTGAATCGCCTGTCTGAATCCCGGCCCGATTCCCCTGCCGTTTCTCCCTCTCTTTGGCCCTCCTCTGCTTTTTGTTGTTGTAATCTCTTGCAGATGTCGTCGTCGTCGTCGTCGGTGCGGTTTTTGGCCTTTAATTGCATTTTTGGCCGCGTGGCCAGTGCGAAAAATTGCGGCGCGTTAAGTAATTTATTTCGTTAACGAGTATTTACAAAAGCAAAGTCAGTTCTGTTCGGTACGGTACGGGGTTCGGGGGGGTTAGGTTCGGGGCTGCATTAACTTGTTTCTATCCGAGCCGCCGCCGCTGTTGCAGCAGCTACTCAAATAATCTGGCTAAAATAATTTGATTTGATTTGATTTGATTTGATTTGGCGTGCCCCTCTGCGAGTCATTTTTAGCATTTTTAGTATGTAAGTCAGTGTCAGAATGTCGGGCCAATGTTGGACATCTGTGTGGAGAGCTGTTTGCTGGTTGCTTGACTGAAATCTCTAAATATGTTCATACGGGTTCATCTCGCTTTTGGGTAGAGGTTTTTTTGGACATATCAGGCAGGCCTGTGCTCAGTCGTAAATCTCAATTTGAGTGCGGGCTCCGGTCTCCGCTTTGGCTTGTCCACGCAGCTTCTGACGGCTCGTGTCAAATGCGATACGACCCCATTTAGAGGGGAATCTCAATCCCAGCCGCAGTCCCAAAACCAAAACCAAAACCAGCCAGGGAGTAACGTAACCCCTTTTGACACAGGTAGCTAGACAGAAACCCATTTCTGATAAACTATAATTTAGTGGGCAGGGCCCCGGGGAGAATAAATTGCCCGGCTCAATACTAATTTCCTTCCATTAGAAACTTATCTAAAACGCATTAAATTCAAACCCCAAAACAGAATAGAGAGCCAGAAGGGCCAAGCGAAAAACGATTTATTAGGCTCTCGAACCGAACCGAACCGAACTGAACCCAAGGAAAAGAAGAGAAGAAAATGGGTGGCAAATGGGAAAAAGAAAAACACTAATAGCAGTCCAAGGACTTTTAGTTGGCCATTTTGTGTGTCACTTTAGCTTTAGTGCCCAGTCTGTCAGTCTGTCAGTCTCCCAGTCTTTCAGCCAGTCCAGACCAGACCAGACCAGTCCCTTTTTGGGTAATTACATAGCCGCAACTTAAATGTGCCACAATTGGCATGACGAGCGGGGTCCTAGGCTGAATAATTAATGCAGTTCACCCACTCCCTCTGCCCCTCCCTCTGCCCCTCCCACTCCCACTCCCACTCCCACTACGTCTCAGTCTCCCGCTTCCTTTACCTCTGCCCGCCAGGAATTTAGGTGAGTCCCCAGCAACTACTTGAACGAATAAATATTCAAAATGCTTACCGCCAAGTCTTGCACGGATATCTCTCTCTGTCTCTGTCTCTCTCTCTCTCTCTCTCTGTTTCTCTCCATGAACTCGGGGCACACTCCGGCCATAAAACTAGGTCCCTGGTTGCTCATTTAGGAGTTGTCTTGCCCCATAGCTGGAGTTGCAGAGACAAAGCACATAATCGCCATAACATAACCCCTTCAGTCATGAGACAGGAGACCGGAGACCGGAGAAGGATTCAGGAGGTTGACGATACCTCTCCTCTCCCTTCCCCTCCTCTCCCCTCGTCTGCCTTCGCAACTGTATCAGAATATTTAATGTGTCTAATTTCTGGCAGCATGGTCGTGGTCAGCTCAGAGGGTTCCCCTCTCGACGTCCCCGTTCCCGTTCCCGTACCCATCACCCCGCAGTCATTTCTTTCCGTTTGCGGTGTACAGTATTTTTTGTCAGTGTTGCAGACTACATTAAAAAGTTTTTTATGGTCGTGTGTTTGGCAGCACAAACAGAACAGCAGAGAAATAAAAGTCAACTCCAACTAACGCAGAGCAGAGCGAGAGCAGAGCGGCCACCAGCGACCGCGGTGGCCCTAAAAATCATCAGAAAAGTTACGTCTTTTCGGGAGTCAACAGAGGAATCATCGGAAAAAAATGCGACTGTCGAGGAAAACCTTCTATTTCCGTTCTCCATTTTCATGCCCCCCTCCCCTATCCGTTCCTAGATGGTACGTAATATCCTGTAGAGTCGAATAATGTTTTTGTGTGCTACTGTTGTCGTTGTCGTTGATGTTGGTGACACAATGCCGCCGTGCATTGGCGACGAATAGAAATTGCCAAATTATTGGCACTGATTCAATCGGGAAGGGTTGCAGGGGGGGCAGAGGCGGCCGAGGTGGTCTTGGTCTTGGTTGGGAAATTACCTTTAATGTTAACATTTTGGTTAGCTTTGGTTTGGTTTGGTTTTGTTTTGGGACGGACCCGTTACCAGATGAAACTGTTGGCCATCCATTAGTCTTGGCCCAACGGCTGACTCCGCCATTTCCATTCATTTCCCCATTGATATTTAGCGGAGAGCTGGCGCTCCGGAACAGTATTTCTGACACGTCCAAAAGCAATTAAGTTTGTCCATAAAAGTGTCATACTGAGTCAACGCATTGCAGACTGCGGCGATAGCCATGAACCTATACGATATATATACGATACCATAACCCATTCAGTCGGGCACGCGGAGCGGCAGCTGGGGCGGCGGCAGTGGCAGCGGCAGCGGCAGCAGATCTGCAGAGAGGCGCGTTTAAACCATTTGACACCACCAGGCGGTGGCAGCAGCACCAGCACCAGCACCAGTGACGCAAAAAACCGAAACTGAAAAGCATTTAAGCCATGCCAAGCTAGCCCAAGTTAAGCCAACAACAACAGCCGCAACAGCTGCGTGCCCTGCTGACCAAAGCACCCAAACAAAACCCAGACCATCGCCATCACCATCGCCATCACCATCGAAGAGGGCGAATGAATTTTCCCGCAGCACCAGCAACAGCAACCCAAAAAAAAAAACAGAAAAGGAAAAACTGCGAGGCAATGCTGACACCACACGGTATCTTCCATATCGATTCGTTTTTTCGGTCTAGTGCTGGTCGCGTGATGGGAGATTCGTTCTATGGTTAAAGGGATTCTCAAGAAACAACCGAATCACAGTGGATGAGGGATGTTCATAGAACTCCTCTGCTGGATACTGGATCCTCTCTGATCGATTCTGCAAAGGTTGTTGGGGGATCTGGGTGAAAACTCATGGAACAACTATCGATATGTGGCTCGTCATCGATTATGTAGCGATCAGTCAGCACCGGGGGGACCGATTGTTTTGCAAGCACGCGCTCAAGGCATATTAAACAAGGTAGCATTATTGGCTCGCTCGCTCTCTTGTTTTGCTTCTTTCGACTCAGTCTGTTGTGAACAGTACAACGCATTTGTGAGAGTCTCTCTCTCTTCTGTCATTTTGACACTTAAGAATACCTTCTTTGCTGCTCTCTATGCGGCTACCTTGTTTAGTATGCCTTGCACGCGCTCATCTCCCATCGATGCGGTGGCTTTGGGGGCATCATTGGCAGGTCGTCGTGGACAGGTTGAATGTGTGTGTGTACCCCGCATCACCCCGCATGGGCATCAGCTCGACCAGCATCGATCCCACGTTAAATACATTTCTGTGCGCATCAACACGCGACAAACTCTGGCCAGCATTGTTGTTGCAATTGTTGCTTTTGCTGCTGTCGTATTTTTTAGCATTTGCAACTTTTTCGAGGCCAATAACTCTGTGGATGGCCGTGATGCTGCAGCAGCAGCAGCAGCACCGGCAGGCCCAGCTGCCAGCAGTGCGCGTTGATGTGTGACAACAGCAGCCAATAACTACAGCAACAGCAACAGCAGCAACAACGCCAAATATTACATTTGCAAAAACAAACAAAAATTACAACAACTTCAACGACAGCAGCAGCAACAACAACAACGAGAACAACAACAACAACGAGAACAAGAACAATGCCAATGGCAAAGCTCGAGCCAACTTTGGTCCGTTGTTTGGTTTGCTTACTCTTTACTCGTTTTATATTTTTTCTTGCCTTTTCTTTTTTGTATTTTGTTTTTTGGTTGCGTTGGATCGCCTGCATTTTTTCCAGTTTATAGTCACGTTTTCACGTTGGCCATGCATATGGCGTCCATAAGCCCCCTAGTAGTACCTAGTACGCATCGGTCCACCCTGCCCTGCACTGCCTCTGCCCCGCCCCTCTTCAAGCATCGACGAGCTGGCGTCAAAAACTTTACCCTTAGCTTCGTATCAAACGCCGAATCCCCATCGCCCCATCGCCCCATCGCCCCATCGCCATCCCCCCTTTGGACAGAGTTCAAAGATTATTACATTGAATTGGATTAGCGATGGCTGACCAAAAAAAAAAGAAAAAAATTCTTATATATAAATATATTTATACGAGATATATGTATGTATGTCTAGGGTGAATATGTGTATGTATGTATATATTTGTTGGAGAGGATTGCAGTTGAAATTGGTTGGTCGACGAGCGGGAAGAATTTCAATTGATTCCATTTGGTGGATAAACAATGGCCGTCGATATATGCATTTAGTGAGATTTACTCGGTGGTTGAAGATTTAAATAAATAATTGAATAAGTGGCTTAAATGGCTCAACAGGCACACACTACCCATGCGCCATGCGGCATGCGGCATGAAATTGGGACGATTCGAGCATCATCTCATTGTGATATTGAACCAGTTTCTGGCCCCATTCGCACTCTGCCTCTGCAGTTAGACTTATACTTTTGAAGCACCCCAAATTAAATGGAACTGCTGGGGCAGTTTATTATTAATTCGCTAATTCATTAAGTCAGATTCTGTGATCTGTCAGAAACATCTTTCGTGTTCCCAAATATTCAGGGAAATAGATGACTGCAAATAAATCCGGTCGGAGTCAAGCAATGCTAAATGCAATAGGAATTTTTACTCTCTCTATACAAACTCTACTCTCAAAATGAATTGGCCAAATCCAACTCTTCGCAGATGTCCATCTGCAGGCTCTCCTGGAAGATACATTCGTATACCGAAGCTAGTTCGAACTTCTCTTCATTAACTTGTCGGCAGATTCGACTGCCAGTGTTCCCAAAGCCAAAAGTTTTTGGAAATGGTTATTGTCCTGCGTCGGACTGGCACTCAGACAAGGCAATTTGTAAGCTCTTTTCAATTCCATTGGCACTCGAAATATATAATGTCAGCATTTTGGCCCCAAAAGGCAAATCGTAATAAGGACCGCCTGCCAGGCACAGGCCCCAGGACCCAGGCTCCAGGGCCAGTCCAGTCCAATCTCAGTCCCAGTCCCAGTCCCAATGCAAATGAAGTGCTCCATTGTGTCTCCAATCCCGATGGAGGAACCTTGTGCCAAGCCAGTCACAGGTACTGGCAGAGGGACGGCTGGTAGGGACAGTAGGATAGTTTTCGGGGGAAAAGTTTGTGTGGAGTGTGTGGAGTGTCTATTGTCCATCCAGAAATATACTCACATTTTCCAATTTGGCAACTGTCTCGTACATGGTCATGTTATTGACTCTACCATACTGCACAATAAAATCAATATCCTCCGCTTCACTTGTGGCATCGCCGATGGACGGCTCCTTGGCTGCGTCCGTTGGTGCGGCCACCTCTCCGGCCACAGCCGCAGCTCCAGCTGCCAGTTCATCGCCGGTTACCATGTCACCTGGTGATGTGTTGCTGCTGCTGCTAATACCATTGCCACTGCTGCTGCTGTTGCTGTTGCTGTTGCCGCTCTCCACATCGGGCAATGTCCAGGACAGACTGAGGCTTGTCTGGTTCACGAATGTCGCATGCACATCTTCGGGTGGTCCGGGAATGTTCTGTGTGCCTGGTGGGCAGATAGGCAGATAGACAGATAGACGGAGAGATGGTGTTTTGTTTTATAATGCAACTTTAATTGGCCAATATTGGTTTTGTCTGCCATGCTGTGGTTGGTGCGCCCCAAAGCACTGACCAAATAATTTAGCGCACAATGGCGTGCAACAGTGCGTATGCTCGACGTGCACAGACACGCAATTGAACAAACAGAATTAGCTGCAAACACAAGCCCCTGCCAGCAGACAAGCCCGTACAAAGGACCAGCACCAACACCAGCCCATCGATAAACAGAAAGACAAACACAGACACACAACGGACAACGGACAACGGACGGGGTGTGGCCAGAAATTCTCTGGCTGCAACAGGAACTGCGACTGTGACTGTGAACTGTGTCGCATTCACAGTGATGTGTTTTGACTGAAATTGTTGCAGGAGAGGGCCAGCTATAGTGGCATAATCGTTCATCTCTTCAGATCTTGAAAGCGCACATCTTTCACTTTACTAAACTCGGAAAATCTGTACAGTTGCCGCATTTCTAAAGCAGCGATAATCTATCTGCCAGCTCTTGAATCGAGTCCTCTGCCCTTCATTCACATTCATTACAGTCACAGCTGTGCTCATCACCAGTACGTACGTATACGCACACAGAGGGAGACTCTGGCACAGATATGGATACATACAGACAGGTTCTGGCAGCTGCCGTGACTACAACTTACCTTCCTCAAAGCATTGCAGAATGTTCCCGGCATATGATAAACAGTCGGGCACACCGCCTGTCCCAGTCGTTGATGCTCCAGCTACTGATGATGATGATGATGATGATGCAGATGTTGAGGCTGCTCCTGGTCCTGCACTGGCGCTATTTGTTGCAGCAGTTGCCGTTGCCGTTGCCGATTTGGTGGTCAGTGCAAGTGGCATGACGCCGCGGCAGAGGGGCATACAGGCGTTAATGACGCCGCGTCGACTGCAGCACGGACTGTGATCACGTCCGCCAGCTGCACAGCGTGCCAGTATGGCTATGGATAGGAAAACTTGGTTAATATCGTGGCAGAATTTGCATAAACTGCCAACTGCCAAATGCCTCCCCGCCTGCCTGCCTGCCAATCAGTTACGGCTCATTGTTCTCTCTCTGGGACGGAGATACTCGCATTAGCAAATGTTATGGTTCATTTTGTGACATGAAGTCATCAATTTACAAATTGACTCCCCCTAATACCCGGCGCCACTCTAAAGGATTTCCCATGAGTCGACAACTTGGACCAATTTACAGGAAATTAACCAAAAGATTTCCCATCATGGACAAGACAAGGTGATTGGCCACGGCCACGATTCTGCCCAGTCATCTCTCGGCCGAAGTGGCCATTGAATTATTTTGATGGAGTGTGGAGTATCTTCTGGTTGGTCCTTTCCTACGGCTAAAATAAGTAACATTTAAAGTGTAGCTGTTGAAAGTGCACAATCACAAAACTGTCAGCAATAAATCAATGTTGAAATAATCGATAAACGCCACAGGAAACAATTATTGGGTGGCCAAGAAAGGCGTTTCAGATTCGTATAACCCTGAAGAGCAGTTTATAGGAAAGCACAGAAGGAACTATCTCATCTTTGATTCCATAAAATACATACCTACATACTGTTAAGTAGTCTAAGTATAGTTAGATAGTTAGAGCACCCTTAATGGCTATCGATTACACTATCGATAGACTAGCGATCGATATGCGAGTCGACCGAGAGGGAAGCCATCATCAGAAGTAGGAGCGTCGAAGAGTGAAGTGGAAAAGAAGAATAAAACGATCTAAACTGTATCTAACAAATAATATTAAAACGATATCAAATAAAGAGCCATTTACATATCAAACCATATATAATCTGCCCTTTCACAATACATATGTATATGTATTCTCGATCAGGGTCATATAGTAGTCTAGTTATAGCATGAATAGACATATTTTCTGTAGAAATCGGTTAGATCGGACCACTATATGGCACCCACTGTACCATATCGGAGCTGTACCATCAGATTATCATTATCATTTGTTTCGCTTTATTAAAGAACTTTTGAAGCACCATTCGATTCAGATGAGGCTGTCAAATACCACTTGACCCAGTTTTTTTGGCGATAGAAATGAGAGCTCGGATTTGGCTGTGCAAAACGGCCAATACATAATCGAAAACAAAAAAAGCGGCTTTGAATTGAAGAAAAAACAAATCTGAAATGCCCTACAAGCCCACACAAGCTTCACTAACACTAACAAAGGTATTACAGGCAGAGTTCTCTGATGAAAACATTGTACAGATCCGCAATCAAAAGATGGAAGGATAAAGACTCCTCCTGGCTGAATGCCTGACTGTCAGACTGTCAGACTGGCTGCCATTTTGGTGATTGTGCGCGACTAATTAACTAAAAATTGATTTGCATAAGTACGGAAAATTCATTATGCCCAATGACGGGAGTGTCCACTTAATATTCCAAATTGCATCGGCAAACGATACGAAACGAAGCGAAAACTGCAAAATGAGCTCATTAAATTAACAAAAAGTCCCAACCCAGGGCAGAACAAAGGGCCTTTACTCCCACACTTCCTTCCTCCCTACCTCCCTACCTCCCTACCTCCCTGGTACTCCTCCCTGGTACGAGTACGAGCAGGAGTATGTCCCTGGTCCTCTATAGATATCCCGTCACTAATTAGTGTTTTCAATGTGTAAGCACTGGAGGAGGAGGAAGATGAGGAGGAAGGGGACGGGATGGGACGGGATGGGATGGGATGGGATGAGGGTACTGCTTTGCAGATGCTACTTACGCATTTGTGCTCTACATGCTGGACCTAGGCGCTCAATGTCCGACAGGCGAATGTTGTAGGAGCAGAGTGGGGCGCACTGGGGCAGCAATCCCGAGGCTTGGCAACACGTTGTCATGTTGTATCTGGACGTTGGAGCCTGGACCGGCTCGGCCGACTGGGTGCGGGTAATCAGGCGCGGCGACGGCTCGCTCTTGCCGTAAGCATTTATCGAGACCACATAGAACTCGTAGTAGATGTCCGACTCCAGGCCCTCAAGTATCAGTGGTGGCTGGCGCTGCGGAGCTCAATGAATTAGCCAAACAACAGGAGGGATGTAATTCAGTGGGGTGGGGGGGATGGGATACCTTTTCCACAGTCAGATAGTCATCGCCCACACCAAGGCGGCGGAACTTCACATGATATGTGCTGACCGTGTCGGCCAGACGTTTCGGCTTATTCCAGTCCAGAATCACAAAGTTGTCCGTCTTGGCCACTGTTCGCAGCTTGGAGGGTGGATCCGCCAGCACGCCATATCCCTGGAACAGGCAGCTGCTGTACTCGGACATGAAGCGCAGGCATCTGCACGAAAACAGAACAGAACAGAGCAGAACAGTAATTGGTATTTGGTAAAAACTCGCTCCACTCAGCGTGGTCATTAGCACGACTTCCAAAATGAGTGCATGCAGATCTCTGTAGATGGAGATGGAGATGGGGATGGGGATGAGTGTATTCGGGCCTAATTGGTTAATCAATTCATTGCAGGGGATGCAGAGATGGATTGAATTCCTAAGATTGGAGTGATGTTTACAGGACATTCAAGTGCCAGAACTCACTTGAACAAACTAAAGTCGAGGGACGTCAGCTTGCCGGCACACAGGGGAAAACAGGCGGAGGGAATGCCCCGAGAACGGCAGCAGGGCGTGTGATCAATGTTGTTGGCCAGACAGGTGAAGGTGATGTTCGACCAGGGGGCGCAGACCATGAAGTCGGGCAGCGTGGCCAGGTCGGTCTTCTGCGGATCGCACATCTTGTCCAGGCACATGCGGTGCGTCATGCCATTGTCCTCGCAGCACTGCCGGATGTCGGGCAGCGTGGGCATCATCTGTTTGTCGGTGGTGCCGGCCCGCGACTCCGCGGCGGAGGCACTCGTGTGGGTGAAGAAGCGCAGCCGCTCACTCGGCAAACTGGACCCAAACTCGTTGACAGCCGTTACAATCACGGCGTACATGGTGAGCGGGGAGAGGCCGTCGAGCTTCAGCTGGGTCTGGTTGGCGGGCACAGTGTGCAGGGCCACAGACTCCGCCGAGTCCGCGGCCGTCCTGTGGACGATCTCTCCACTCAGCTCGTCCTCGTCGAAGCTGTGCAGCGTGGTCACATTTGCCGTGTAGCTGGAGACACGGTCGGTGAGCTTCTCTGGCGGCGTCCAGCCGATGCTCACGCTCGTCTCGCTGACGTTTTCGATGGTCACAAAGATGGGCATGCTCGGAATCAGCTGGACACCCTTGAGGATGCACTGGAGGCCGCTGAGCGTGTGCTGGACGCAGGAGACACGCGTCTTCAGTCTGTCCGTGAATGGCGTGTACTCGCCCCGACACATGTCCTGGCACAGGTCCGGTATTTGCTTGTCCACGCAGCAGGGCACGTGATTGCGTCCGTCGGCCATGCAGCGCACTATGCTGGGGAAGTCCTTCTCGCAGGCCTCCGGATCGATGCCCGTCGTCCCGTCCAGGATGTTGTGCACGTTGCAGAAGCCCATGCACTGGGCCGAGACATTTCCGCGCTCGCAGCAGTCTGTGAAGTCGTGTGTTACCAGCGGTGCCACCTGGCTGGGCCGCCAGAAGCTGCGATTGTCCTGCGCATCCAGCGGCGGGGGCAGCAGGAAGACGTCACTCGACTCGGCCGTGGCCACATCGCTGCCATTGGTGGGCCCACCTGTCGACGACTGCAGCTGCTTGACTGTTGGGCAGATTGGATGGTCGGCTTAGATTGGACTGGGCTTGGCGTGGATTGGCATGCTGCTCACTCACCTGTCAGTATGTGGATGCTGCGGAGGACAGGGTCGGAGTTGAGCTCACATATGTAGGCCCCCGAATCGCCGGCCTTGAGATTCTTGATCAAAAGCACCCAAACCTCGCCGCCCGTCTCCAGATTCTTACCCTTGGGATCTGAATGGCAACCCCCAAATAATTGTTGTCGATTACTGTTCTTTGTTCTTGGGTGGTTGGTTCGTGGATGATGGATAAGGACTTACTTTCATCGTGCAGGATGCGCACACGATGATCCTTGGTCACCCGCACTGTGCCGGCGGTCAGAATCTCGTCACCCTTCTTCCATATCACTGTATTGTTGACGGAGTTCTCCGACACGACACAGGTTAGCAAAGCATCTTTGCCTTCCAATATAATTGATGGTCCGCCAGTTCCTACGAGACGGCAAGGCATAGAAAGTAGAAAGTAGAGGGTGAAATTAATTCAGCCATATCCTTCGTTGACTTACCAATTGGCACACCAGACTTAACATTCTTTAGTAGCACACATATCGTTATTACATGAACCAGTAAAAGCCTGAGCATTATTCCTTGTAGGATCCCCTGCAAACAGACAAGATAAATCGAACATTTCTTAGTGCAAACTCAGTCAACTTTAAACCCAACTTCCAGCCCATGGAAGCAGTTTTTCCACTCAAAATAAACGAATATTTTTCAATCATTTTCAAAAGCGGAAAGGAAACATTCTGATATTGCAATAAATGGCCGTGTAAGGTGGAGCGCCAGAGGGGTGACGGGTGAGGGTGGGGGTGGGGGTGAGGGCGGTGACTGGGGGCAGATGGCCGACCTGGGAAATGCAGCCAATTGGGACCGTTGGGCGAAGGGCCGAAAGGACGAAAAGAATGGAGGGAAACCTTCATCCACAAAACAGCTGGAAGTAGCGTCACTTTGGCCCTGCTCTCCCATTGGTGTTGACGTCAACGTTGCCCCGAACATTTGATGTTTGAAAAATAACATCCAGGAAGCCCCAACGGCCCCCCATCCCCGTTCCCTCCTCCCTCCTCCCCTCTCCACTCTTCCAATACCTGCTCTCCCCAATGGTTTGGATACCTGTTCGTTTATGGCCAACGTTTTTGGATTTTTGTTTAAAAATTCGAACGAGTTTCGCTCTTCTCCCGTTTTGAATACCCTGCAATCGCAGAGTACATTGGATTAGGGTATATTGGATTAGCAGGCAGAAGAGATATGAATCTAAATTGAATCTACACTAGCGGCTATTCATCATCTGGCTATCTCATTCAATTATCTTTAATGATTGAGATATGATTCTCGAATTCGATAGATACATTCTGAGTCGTAATTTCTTGATTCTTGATTCCTTTTACAGGATATCCAACAGTTGATCGAATTGTCGACCAAAGTCTTCTAACTTTCTTGTTTTTTTTTTGGCGTTTCGTTGATAAAATGTTTAACATTGCAATGGCAGAAGGAGGGGGTGGGTGTGGGTGGGGGTGGGGGTTGACAGGTAGTGGGTGAGTGCCACCCGCAAGGGGAGATTTGTTGAAATTGGTTCGTGCATTCCCAGAGAGGTGCTTGGGCACCTCTGATGCTAGCTCTGTGTGTGTGTGTGTGTGTGTGTGTGTGTGTGTATGTGTGTGCGTGGGCTTTTATCTGTGTGTGATCACCATGAACGTGAGCGCGTAACTGAGAATTTGTTGGCAGTTTTAGCGACAATTCCACGGGCATTCCATGCCAGCGGCACGGCGCACACTGCCAGAAAAATCGTGTGGCTGGTGCGCTTGTATTCAATTACAGAATCGGTCAATTGATTCCACCTGAATGCTCAGTGTAGACTGCAGACTGCACGCGGAACTTCCTCTTCCACTGATTCTGATTCTGACTCGGCCTCTGCCTCTGCCTCTAGCTCTGCAGCTGGCCATGTCCAGGTCCGGCCGTCGTCCATGACGTTTATCGTCAACATGGCCTGTCCCCCCTCTGCCCCCCATCGCGCTGACAAACCGCTTAGCCGGCTGGCAGCGATGGCATTTGTTTGGCCATCATTGCGTCGTTGGCTCTTCACCCACACCCACACCCACACCCGACCGACCCCTTTGTAATGTCACTTGTAGGGTATCGGAAAGGTCTAACTGCAGCTCATGACCAACAATAGCCAGCGGAGCTGTGTTCGGGGTCGAGGCCGGAGCCGGAGCAGGGGCTGGGACTGGGGCTAGGGGGGTTACGGGATGGGATTGTACCTGCCTTTGTGCGCATCGAGCGCATTTCAAATTGAATTTACAAAGTGCGAACGCAGGGCACGCACTTGGCCGCACACAGAAGAGGGCCCAGAGCTGGTGTCGTGACACGGCATCCTACCCGTGGAGAGAAGATTGAGTTACACAGCCAGGCAGCTCCAGCTCCAGCTCTCCTCTCACCGCCAGCATTCCCATTCATAAATTCCACCAGGAGAGGGTTCTCCTCAGTCCTCAGTCTTGGCGCGAGTTGCTCAATTGTAAAAGTGACAAATTTGATTAAATTATAGCGCTATTGCAAAACGATTTATCTTCCGCTGCACTTTGCCGGGCCATGCTCCGTGCCCCAAGTCATGGTATCTCTTTGCCACCCACTTAATTAATTGTTTTTGCTTTTGCTCTCTTGCTGTTGCTGTCGCTGTCGCTGCCACTTTCCGCACATTCATCCAGACACGCACATACCCGTACTGCCATGGCAAACACGTGTATCTTTCATATGTATGTATGTATGTATGGGCCATCCACGTTGTTGCCATCTATTTGTCTTCATCTACCCACTCTGCATCATCGTCCTTCTCTTCCCAATGTGCCACCGCGTCGTCTCGTCTCGTCTCGTCTTGTGTTGTGTTGCGTGTCTGTCAACGTTCTGCTCGTTGACGTTGTAAGTAAATTGTATAACGTGGCGTATGTGTAATATGATATGCATGCTTCGATTCCAAGCGTTGCGCTCTGTTTGGGACTCTCTTGAGGGCTTGAGGGCAGGGCTTTGCTTGGTTCTGTTCTGCTCTTCTCTGCTCTGCTCTGCTCGTTGAAGATGATGTGGTAATCAGTTTTGATTTTATTAGCACAACAGCAACGGAGAACGAGAAAGCTGCCACTGCTCACCCTGCCACACAGAGCTGTATGCGTCTTAAATATTTTTTATGGTAGGTTTCCCGCCGTTCTCGGGAACCTTCAACCTACTGCCTTGTCAAGTGGCACACATCAATGCCATCTTTCCCTGCCCTGCCCTGCCCCCTCACCACGTCTTCCCGGCTTGGGGGCTTTGATGCAAGAGTCATAATTGTTAATGAAATTACTTATACGTTTTTGACTTAACGGTAAATGGTGCGCTTAGTTGACTGCCTTAATTAAATTTCGGTGATTGGCAATGTGTCAGAGGGCGGCACAGCAGTGCCATGCAAAAATGTTGCAAGCTTGAGTCGAAACTCTCTGCCTCCTTCTCCCAGGCGAAATGTGTGCAAAATCCTAATTAATTCAATTTGTCAGCAATTCAAGCTAATTACATTTTAATCAATGTAAATGCTCTGAGATGTTAGCTGCCACATAAGTAGGTGCTACAAAGGAATTTTCGGTTTAATATTTGAACGGGAAAACATTCAAGGGAGACTTTCTCATAGATAACAAGATCGTTCTACATATATCGTTCTGCAAAGGTTAAACCGAGTAAAAGTGTGAACTGAAAGCTGTGCTGCTCAGTGATTGATAAATAAAACTTCAGTATTAAGAACCCATTTCAGAGCAATTCCCAAGAAAGTCCGCAAAACATTCATTAAGTGCCTAAATTAGCATATCTCCCGCTCCGGCGTACTCGTATCTGTATCTGTGCGTTGGGAACTTTTTTGTGTATTTTATTACTCGATATTTTCCGGCCAGTCCCCGTCACTAATTAAGGAAGTAAGCACACACATTAATGATAAAGCGGGCACCCCCTCCCCTCCCCTCCCCTCCCCTCCCCTCTCCGGACAAGGTAAATGAGCCAAACAAAAAATAAAATCCAGAAGAAAAGCAAGGGAGAAAACGTAGCGCAAAAATAGTCCCCAAGAAGACATCATAAAAGGACCCGGACCCGAACCCGGACCCCAGCAGCACATTAAGTAAATTAAACAAAAAGAAAAAACGACAACAAGTATGAAGAGTGCGGAGCAGTGGAGCCGTGAAGTGAGCAAAAAGAAAAGGACATTTACACATTCTTTTATAACATGGCCAAGACAGACAAATGACAGTCGGGACAAGGTGGAAAGGACGGCAGGACAACAGGACAACAGGCAGGAGGAGGGCCGGGCAATTGCCCAAACAGATATACTTCATGATAAATAAAATACACCGCAAAACATTTTAAAAGCCAACCGACAACACTTTCCACTTTGCTGCTAATTTAAAGTTAACACCAAAAAGTCGCAGCCACTAGGAAATGGTAAACTAAGAGACTCACAGCAAAGTGATGCTGGGGAAAAAGGGCATGGAGTGGCTGCTTCCCTCCAACCCCACCCCACCCCACCGCATCGAGGGTTGCCACAGCTGACACTCCAACTGTCTTCCTGTCGTCCGTCCGTCCATTTTGACCAAGTCTGTGTCTGCCTGTGTGTCCGTGTGCCTGTGTGCCTGTCTGTGTGTGTGCGTGGCTTTGGCTGGGACTACTTTATGGCCTTTGCTTTGTTGTTGTGCTTTTCCTGTAGAGGGTATTATCATTGGCAAAGGCATTCTAGTGCTGGTCAAACTGGTCAACTGCATTCCACCAAGGAAAGTGCTGCTCTCCATAGTCCCCCAAAGCAGAATCCCAGTTCCTTCAATAGATGGGATAGGCCACTTTCTCAAGGCAAAAGTGGGAAGCAAGATTGATTCCTTGTGTCTTATAGGCCCCCTGGGATTAATTGGACTTTGAGCAGTTCTCAACGCAGCCACAAAGCACCAATGGAAATGAATAAAAGCTTAGCAAAAATCCCAAATGTAAAATTATTCTTGGATTTTCGAAATGTTTTATTTTTTGAACTGTTTTTTATTGTTTAAATGCAGAATTACTTTAACTATCGTTTACGAGCCACAAGATCAAAATTTGAGTTAAATTTAACTCATTTTGCATTCAAGGATGTATTTGCCATCAAAATTGTATGCGAATCAGAATATTACAGGGTATTCACGGGCTTGGCAAACCTTTGCCTTAGAAAGTTCTTCTTTTTTTTTTGTGATGTTTTGGGTCCTTTTTTCCTGTTTGGTTTGTTGAGCAAGGTAATTTTTCTTAATTACCGCAAAATGTTTACCTTGTTGCTTGTGTTTTGGCTTTGCCAGTTTTCAGGGCTTGTGTGTGTCTGTGTCTGTGTCTGTGTGAGTGAATTTTTTGGGCAACCCCTGATAAAGTCCGCATCCCTCATACAACCCATAGATTCTGCACTCTTGTGCAAAGGTGTAAAATATTTTCCAACAACAACAAGAACAACAAAAACAAAAACAAAAACAGCAGCAGCATCAACAAGACGTTACATTGTTATGGGTTTGGTGTTTTTAAGCAGCTTTGTCCCCCACCCCTCGACTACCCCCTTTATCACCTGTTTGGTACCACACCAAAGACCCCAGAGCTGGGGCCAGAGCCAGATGCAGACCCAGACCCAGCACCAGTCCCAGTCCCAGTTTGTTTCATGTTTTCACACGCCCCGAAGGAGAGGAAGAAAAAAAAAAAAAGAGAGAAGAGGCAGTAGCAAAAAGTAAAAGTGTTGCATACTTACCAGCGGCGACAAGCTCTTAAACGGAAAGAGACAGATAGAAATGAAAAGAGAGAGAGGGAGAGAGGGAGAGGGAGAGGAGGATGGACAGCAAGAGCCAGAGAGGACAAGGTGAGTGCGGCTGGGCTCTTGAGCTGAGGTAAGGTAAGCCGGAGAGACCTACAAAACACACACTTTTCTAATGGCAAACAAAAATTGAAACTAATGTTCATAGCTATGCATATTTCTGTTGCTGCTTGCTTCTTTCTGTTGTTCTTGAACTTGACTAAAAAGAGAACAAGAACAAGAACAAGAAAAACCACTGTCAACCTTTTTCCGCCCGTTCTTTTGTAGTTGGGGGAAAGGTAAAATAATGCTGAGGCCTTTTGTTGGCTTTTCCTGTTTGCTTTTTCAGGCAGGGCAAAATATGATAATAAACGGACAAAAAATTACTCATACGCAGTGTACTAGTGTGTGTTTGTGCTAGTAGGGGCGGGGGGCGGGGGGCGGGGGGGGGGGGGGGGGGGGGGTGTTCGTTGGAAAAGTTGTGCAAAACTTTTAGGCAGAGCGATAAGGCGACAAAAGCCCAACTGAAACAACCACAGAAAACTTTATGTTATGTTTGCCTTGTGGCTTAGACCAGGTCCAAGCATAGCGGACATATGTACATACATACATATGTATGTATGTATGTAACGTAATATAATATAAATGTTAGTTTTGGAACACAAACACCTTGATTAAAGAGTTGATTTTTGGATTCGCAATTTTCGCAAATTTCACATTAAGAACATCCACGAGGATGGCTCCAGAGTTAAATTATTCAGGATGCCTTTCTGCAAAAAGTTTGTAATTAAAATGAATAGCGAGTGCTGGGGGAGCCAAAAGCAACCACGGAAATCGGCTTGTGGCATTAAGCTGGCAAGGGAAGAGAGAAAGGAAGAGGTTCTGAACAAAAAAGAAATTTGTTTTGGCATTAAAACAAAATCAACACACCTCAATGTAAAAATCTCCCAAAAGAGGCATTAAAAAAAGGAGGCACAGAGAGGCACAGAGAGGCACAGAGAGGCACAGAGAGGCACAGATGCTGGGAACGGCGAGAACAACAAAGGACCAAAGCATAATGAACAATAACAATACGAGTATGCACAAAACAGGAAAGGCGGAAGAATGTTTTCGGGAGGAACGGAACGAATGGAATGCCAGATGACCAGCACAGCCAACGGCCTTCAATCTCCTGTCACTTCGGATGCGAATCGGGATTTAAATTTGACCAAATGTATTATAATTTCTCCCATATTGTACTCCCAGTTGTGCCTTTGGTTCGTTAAATGTTTATTCCTTTACATTTTTAATTGAAAACCACAAATCCAAATTCGTTTCTGGATTTTGCCACTAGACCAATCACAATTTTTCTCATTTGAGTTAATTCCCGATTAGATCACACGGTATTTGCATCCTGCCTGGGTAATCCATCCGATCCGACTTCTCTGAATTTGGATAATTACAGGAGGTACTACATATGTGTGTACATCTACCCTTCTGCCCAACAAAAAGGAACAATAACAGAGGCAGCCATTGAACAAATATGACACATAAAGAAAGAATAAAATAAAATAAAATAAAAAATAAAAACAAGGAGAGATAGGAAAAAGATTTACTTTAAAATATATTTACATATGCAAATGCCAAGAGGGCGGTGGGTGTGGGGGGGGGCTGTGTCTAAGCAAGCATGTGAGTATTTGTAAATCTGGCATAATTGCATGCGTCTGTGTGTGTGTGTGTGTGTGTGTGTGCATGAGTGTTTTTCGGATTGTTTATTTTGTTTGCACATTTCGCTGCGCAAAGAAGCAAAACTTTTTATGCATTTTTTCATCCACACACATACATAATTCGCCTTCGAGCGTAAATGCACAATAATAATAATAGCAACAACATCAAAAACAGCCATAACAATCACAAGAAAAAAAAAGAAAAAAAGGAGCAGCAGCAGCAGCACAAACAGTGACAACAATGCCTCAACAATTCTCAATGTTGGAGGCAACAATACAAAAGGAGAAGAGCCACCAGCCACACCAGCCTGGCCCAGAGCAGAGCAGAGCAGACCAGAGCAGAGCAGAAGTATGGCCCCAACCCAATCCAACCAAAACGAACCCAACAGAACCAAGAAGGAACTGCCAGGTCCAGCTACAGCCACAGCTACAAGGACAGCGACAGCGACAGCTACAACATTGATTTTACATTTCCGCCGCTTTGCTTGCTAACTTCCGCTGCTGATTCTGATTCGGATTCTCCTGCTGCTGCCACTGCCACTGCCACTGCTGCCTCTGACTAACATTGCACTTGGCATGACAGCATTTTTGTTTCATATCCATGTGCCACAATGGCACATATGCACATCCCCTCCCCCTCCCCCTGCCACTCCCCCTGCCACTCCCACTCAGTGCCATGCAAAACAGAGCGTTTCATGGTTTGATTGCAGGCTTTGCCTGAAGTAAACGACAGTTGCACTTCGTTGGCAAATAATGATGCGAAAACTAACGAGCTAAGCTGAAAAACAAATTTGAAAAATTATGCTCTTATTGATCATCTATGGAATGAGGGAATCTGTTAGCTGGCAAACATCCAAAGTGATCCAAGGTGAACTTGTCTCGCTTTGAAACCAAGGAATCATTGGCCATGGTTCACCCAACTGACGATCAGAATCGAACCCATTAAAAGTGCCCAAAGGGAACTTCTTGTGAAGCAACATTCGAGCCATTTCCTGGTCTACTTCGGGTCAAAGGTTCCTTTTCATATGGGTATTTGTGTGGCTGCTGCTGTATCTGCATTCATTCATGATTGTATGCATGTAACCACTTCAGACTTCTAACATGTTGCTGCCACTGCCGCTGCCTCTGCCTCTGCCGCTGCCAAACAGAGGCAGAAGCAGCAGCAGAACAACTTGAACCAAGTTGTAAAGAGCATGGAAAAGCAGAAGCCTGCAGTGCCAGTTGGGGCTTTGGCTTTGGCTTTGCGTTTACGTTTGGCTTTTGCCAGTTGTTTGTAGTAGTTTGCAACAAATAAAATATAATATATAACTCTCCAAAAAACAAGCCGCAAACACATAAGTACAGTCAAGTTGGAGCTGTATGTGTGTGTGTGTGCCTGCGTAGTGTTAACTGAAGTGCTTACCAGGCCAACAGCTACAAGTTGGCTAAGTCGGTAAGCTCGAAAAATGGCAACAGCCGACGGCACTGACGTTGGAGCACTCCTGCCGTTGACGAACGCTGACGAAGTTGCTCCCAGACGGATGCAGTTACATGGGCCCCTACCCCCAGCCCTACCCCTGCCCTGCCCCTGCCCCTGCCCCGTACCCTTCCCTTGCCTGCCTCTGCGTTGGTGTGTGGTTAGAAATTAGATTTACTAGTTTCCCGACAAACCCCAAAGCCTCCAGCTCCCACCCTTCAAAAACGTACCAAAAACTTTATCTAAGCAAAACAACTTTTTCCAAAAAAAACAAAAAAAAAAAGGGAAAAAAAGTGTCGGATGATTCGGGCCGAAAATCCAAATACCCTTGAACCATATTTCCCAATAGATATTAAACGCAGTATATTAAACTACAACCTATGAGGTTTTTCGGTTTACGATTAGGAACAGTTTTAGCTGGACTCGGCTTCAGGGCCAAGCAACAAGCAACAAGTCCTAAATGGTTTATGCGGAGGAAGACGATCGGCAAAGCACTTGGCCAAAAGAATATGGTCCCCTCCTTTAGGGTATAAAAATCCAACTAAAACAAATGCTTGCCATACCCCGTTGTACTATTAAATCTACCCATGGGACTGTTGACTTTTTGGCTTGTTCGGGAAGCAACATTTCTGTTGTTCTTCGGGCCAAATTGGTTGTGCAAACATAGCCATACAGCCACATAGCTATACACATACAGCTACAACAAGAACAAGTGGATATCAATAAAATATTTCTCCTTTGCTCCTCATATCTCTCACCGAACGAACGACTTAATCACTCGGAAGCATCGGTGGGTCAGTGCAGATATACTGTATGTGTGTATGTGTGTGTGTGTGAGTGCGCGTGTGTGTGTGTTAGAAAAGTGTTGCAAGTTTATGGTCGGTCAGCAAAGGAAGCTTAAAAAAGTTGTGAAAACGAAAACTTTTATTGCGGACATTTGTGACAGTCGTCCAGCCAGAGCCTGTAAGTGGTTTCGTGGGAGAGGGAGAGGTAGAGGGAGAGGGATAGGGCTCCGGTACGGGTGCGGGTACGGGATCAGGGCGCAATGAAGAGCTACTATAGTTTCAAAAAAAAAAAAAACTTTGATGGCCCAATTTGGCCATTGAAAATCAAGTGAGATATGAAGACTCTATTCCGCAATACTTTGGACACAGTTTTCTTGGCTAAGCGGAGCATAGTGTTCAGAGGCAGAGGCAAAGTGGGAGGGGGTGGGGCAGTAGTAGTGGAGGGCAATTTGAGTCATCATTAAAGGTGGAACACCGCACTTGCAATGCAGCAAATCAACCAGAACGCATCAGAGTGCATAAGTTATATACATATTGTTAAGTAGTCTAAGTATAGTTAGATAGTTAGAGCACCCTTAATGGCTATCGATTACACTATCGATAGACTAGCGATCGATATGCGAGTCGACCGAGAGGGAAGCCATCATCAGAAGTAGGAGCGTCGAAGAGTGAAGTGGAAAAGAAGAACAAAACGATCTAAACTGTATCTAACAAATAATATTTAAAACGATATCAAATAAAGAGCCATTTACATATCAAACCATATATAATCTGCCCCTTCACAATATATATATGTTTCTAATTCGTTTATTTCAAATGCCATAGCGCTTTCTTTGAGAGACTTTCAGCCTGTAATTAAATGGAGCTCTAATAAAACACTTAAAGTCTGAGCAATAACTGAACTTAGACACACTTCAGACCTTGAATGCGTGTCTATAATGCGCCCGAAGGCTGGAAAATCTAATTATGAATCACCCCGTCATGATTTCGCAGCCACCAGCAGCAGAACGTGCCCCAGAAAAAGAGAAAAAGGACGAAGGTTGGGTGTCGGTAACCAACCTGATTTCAAATAGCAATTACATTCATTTTACTCAAGTGCAACATGCACTCAGCGCGCTAAACTTTGGTTCAACAAAATTTCTGCATCAATGTGCAAAGGAAGCCGCCATCCGGGCCATCGTCGGCAACGTCACCATAGCCATAGCCATAGCCAGGGCTGAAACTGAAGCCTGAAGGCAGGCAGCCATTGCGGAAAGTCAACCGCGACCAAAAGTGCCAGGTTCGTGTCTCAGTGTTAGAGTATCTGTGTGTGTCTCAGTCAGTGTGCCTGTGTGTGTGCCTGTGTGCCAGTATGAGGTGCTAATGAGCTGCAGTTTGCAGTCAGTGAAGATGTTAGCAGGCAGCCATTTTGCAGTTACCTTACCCAACTTTGGCTTCAGCCTCAGCTTCGGTCTCGGCCACGGCCTGATGGGGCTGCCGCTCGTGCTGACAGCACTTAAAAGCTTTGTGCCACACACAAACACACAAGCACCCACACATACACCTGCATCACTGCTGCATCACTGCTGCCGCCCTGCTTCCTTCCTGCCCCCTTGCCTGGTGACGCGTGTTTATGCTGTTGATAGTTTTGACATTTTCGTTTGGCATTCCCGCTATTGTTACTGCACTTTATATAAGAGTTGGGCTGCCGCTCTGCTGTTGCTCTTCTTGCCGCTGCATTATTTTCATTTATGTTTTAATTAAAATTTCACATGTCAACGGTTTTTCGAAGGTGACTGTGACTGTACCATACACACACACATACCCATACATATACAGTGTATGTATGTATTTGCGTGGGTTGGGATAGGCCACTGTCGAATGAATGACTTTTTCATTTCCTCAGCCAACTCTCGCATCCGCTCAACATATTCCTTCTTCCTCTTTACTCCTATGCGAGTGTGTACATATGTACAGGGTACAACAAGGATACCCTGTACTCGTCGAGATCTACACACATATACATACATACATGTATGTAGAAGATACTAAAGAGGACTCTCGGGGGGAGATCAAGTTCCTTCCTGCGTCGAAGAAGGCAACATTGTCATTTATTGCGGATAGCCAATCGATCCACACGCTTCTAAAATCAATCCGTTTAGGGGGTATCTTGTAGTCGGAATGCTGTCGTTAGATTTTATACTTGTAGTTCAGTAGTTTTTCTTTTCGAGCTTTCGTGTCGCCGTTGCCGTTGCCGTTGCCGTCGTCATCGTCGTGTTCATGTCGGCGGCTGCTGTCAGCTGCATTTTCCGATGGCAACTGTGAAATACAGTGTTTTTCCACCCACCCACCCACCAACCAACCAACTAACCAACCAACCACCCACCCACTCATTCCCGGGCTTTCGCTTTATTTTTGTAGCATTTTTGCTGCTGCTGCTGCTGCTGCTGCTGCTGCTGTGCTTGTTGCCAATCTATCAAGTCCCAGCGTCAGCTATCGATGATTTTACTAACTGGGTAACTATAACAGAGTGCACCCTGCACCCACTCACACCCCTCTCCCTCGCTGCGCCCCACCCGACTCGCGTGCCCTCAGGTTTTCTGTTCCACTGACATGATGCGCGTCAATTAAAATACGGAAAATGGAAAAGTTTTCCATGCTTTGGTCATGACTCCCCGGGAATCAGCGGGAAATATTTTGATCGACTTTTATATGGATTGACGTTGCCTTAGACAGACATTCAGTCAGCCGCTCGTGACTATCCCGTATCCGTAATATGGCTGATAAAGTTTTGAGGTTTAAGATTTCTTTGTCACTTTTGTTCACTTTTCTGTCGGCCAATATTTGCCCAAGTCTGTGTTTTTATAACTATACATACGTACAGATTAAAGAATATATATGTATATTGCCTGGTTTTAATAATGTAATCCCTGAAGCTGTTTGTCCACCACATTTGGCTGACACGAACCAATTGTTTATTAAACAAATAAAAATAGCAAACAGAACTGAAAAACTACTTTGCTGGCGCAACAAAAAATTAATGAATAAATACAAAAATTCTCTTTGCATTCCCTAATCGAATTAATTAAAATATTTTTTATAGCCTATAGCTAAAAAAAACAACTGACAAACACTCGTAGAGTCGACTTGGAAATGCTCTCAATAACAATATGAAAATACCCGCAAATTAAAGTAAATAAATCTGTAAACAATCTATTTATCTTTTACATTCAGCCGACGGGTCCATGGGCTTTTTTCGTCATTTAATTAAAATTTCAAAATGCAAATCAAAATGTATGCCGCACCGACGGCCGACGACCGACGACCGACGCGTCGGAACTATTAATCAAAAACCCATTAACGATTTTCAAGCTTCTGGCACGGTGGGCCCCCCCCCCCCCCCCCCCCCCCCCCCCCCCCCCCCCCCCCTTCGAGGCCGGCTCGCACTGATTAAATGCAATTAATTTTCTGTCAGCAACAATTGTGCCTACACTTAAACC
Source organism: Drosophila athabasca (assembly GCA_008121215.1). Taxonomy (NCBI): domain Eukaryota; kingdom Metazoa; phylum Arthropoda; class Insecta; order Diptera; family Drosophilidae; genus Drosophila; species Drosophila athabasca. The sequence goes on along the minus strand of CM017796.1, from coordinate 65,166,293 downwards.
AGGGCCAGGAGCAGGACAGAGCGCAGAAACAACAGCAACAAAATGTTGCACATGAAATAAAATGAGATGAGGCTTCTTTTCTGAAATCAGTTGCAAAAAGGCATTGCAGCAAATGAACAAATAAATAAATGAGCGAACAAAACTGAGCAAAAAAACAAAAAATAGTAATAAAAATAAAAATTAAAAAATAAAAACACAAACAGTGGACAGTGGACAGCCGGACGGACAGCAGAGCGGAATGAAAAATGTAAATACTCGTACAAGTTGTTGAACATTAACTTTGTTTCGGGGCAATAAAAAGATATTTTTAATTAAAACAAACGGCAAAAGACGAAGTTTGCATGCGCTGGAAAATATCTACGAAGTTTTCACGGGAATTTCATTTTCATGGAAATGTCATCAGAAGTTAAATTTATTATTAAATGCAATGCAATTCCGCCTCAATTCAAAGGCAAAGTTATTTAGGCAAAATAATTGATACTCTTTCCAATTTTATATGGCCAAATGATATCACAAATCACAAATCACAAATATACTACGAGTATACATGTGGAGAAGTCCATTTAAATGGCAGACCATCGAAAGTGTGGATCCAAAACCACTTTAACTATGCAAATAATTAATCATGAAATGTCAGTTGTCCATTCTGGTTGGAAATGTAGGAAGTGGATAGATATTCCGTTTCCATTTCCAATTCCATGCCATGCCATACCATCCATTCCATTCCGAAAACCAGCCGAAACGAAACCCACTTGGCTTGGGGCCATCTTCGGCCAGTCAGTTGTCAGCGTTGTCGGAGTGGTCCAGCTGGCAAAGCCAATAGCATTTGGTTTTAACACGTTTCGGTATTCAGTGTTCAGTGTTGCTGTTGCTGTTTCTGTTTTGCTCGTCGATTTTTAATGAGAAAAGGGTTTCTGGCGGATTCTTTAATCACGGAGTCCCGGGACAGGCCATCAGTCAAAGTAAAGGCTAATGGTTTATTTATACAGAGAGAGGATTGGGGGATTAAATTGCAATTTAACTCCGAGAATAAATGTTGAATGCGGTTTGTATTCATTCGTAGGACATCTTTAAGCGGACTAAGGACTAAGAGGGACTCCCCCGGGCAGAGGGGAGCACACTACATTAAGCAAAGATCATCATAATCTTCTGCAGCAAGAAGGAAGAACAGAAAACTGTTGCATACAACTGAAAACGAGCAAAGGAGAGAAGATGGAAAGGATAGACAGATGGAAGGTGTTGCCTGCTGCTGCTTAGCCATTGAAAAAGCGCGAAAATTTACTCACTCACTCACTCGCTCAGTCATTCATTCATTTATTCATTCACTCGCTTAGTCGCTGAGGTGCAATCTGTTTACTCAATAATTTGCACCAAAATAAATGCAAATTTCGCAAGGAAAGTCCCCAGGTCCCCTAGCGACCGACAGACCGGCAGACTGGAGTGCAGAGTGCACTCTGCTGGAGTACTGGCTGGACTCGCTGACGTTGCGCATACGCAGCGTTGTATGCAAACTATCCACCAGAGAGATGGATGGCGTGTGGGAGAGAGGGAGAGGGAGACCGTCCAGAGTTAGAGTCAAAGAAAAGTTCCCTCATAGCTGCTCCTTCTGCTGCTGATGGTGCTTCTGTTTGTTGTTGTTGTTGCACAGCAACAAAAAGTTGATTTATAAACAAACTTTTGCGGCACAAAGTTGGATTCGGACCGTCAACAAATAGAAAAGAAAAACATGCTCACCAAATGGCCAACGAAAGTTAAAAGTACGCCAAACCATTCGACCAGATGCCGTCTCTGGCGCGTGTTTCCCTCATTTTCGGTGCGGTGCGGTGGGGTGGGCTCCCCTCTGCTCCCCTGTGCTCCCCTCTCCTCTGCTCTGCTGTGGTATTGCAAATCCTAAAATACTATACACAATAGCTGTTTCCAAGAGTTGAAGCGAAATCAGCATAAAATGCGAAGCGAAAAAATAAATAACTACGCATCATTGAAAGCATTCACAAGTTAAATAATAACGCGACCAGCTACAAAAGCACAAATAAAGTAGTTGAGTGCCAGCCTGAACCCAGCCCCCAGCCCCAGACCCCTTCCCCGCTTCCCCCCGCTCCTTTCGAACTGAAGTCGTCACGCAGTTGGGGACTGAGTGGATACATATAGAAGATGCCGTCAATATGCACAGAGAGCCATGAAGACACTGCAAGAAAATTGGCATTCTGTACACGAATAAAGTACAGTCATACATCATCAATCGGCATGCCAAAGGATACCCTAAATGATACGTTTGCTGTTGAGCAATTCAAGGTGAGAGCGTGCGGTGCTCAAACGAATTGATTGCTTTCGGAAATTCCTACAAGTGCAGTCCTACGATTTCAGCCCGCCCATGACATCCACGATTCTTTCGCTGAGTGCTAAAGTAGCTGCAAAGAACTAAATAAGAAGCACCCCTCCGCCCCCTCACCAGCAACTCCCACGCTCCACCACCAACACCCAGAGAAAAACCCAACCACTCTTCCGCACAGCGAGTGGAGTTCGGTAAAAGTCCTCAGTCAAATCAGTTGTTGGCACGATTTTTGCAAGAAAAAATAAACCGAAAAAAAGACGAGATGATAAAAAAAAAAAAGAGTAAAGTTTTGAACCAGCCAGCAAGCAAAAGCAAGCCAGCAAGACGGCAGAAAATCAGAAAGACAGCCGAGCAGACGAGCAGGCGAGTAACCAACGCACAATCGACAAGTTCTGCGCGTTGCCTTAACTTCTGCCGCAAAATTTTAGTTTCCGGCTTTTGATGGTTTGGTTGCATGCTGCTCGTCTTTGCCTGCCTGCCACCCAGCCAGCCAGCCTGCCTGCCAGCCTGCCCGAGTTTTATTCTTTCAGAAGTCAGAGTCGGAGATGTTTTGGCTGTTGCTTATTTGATTTTCCTTTTGGCTCTTGCTGCACCACTAGAGCGAGAGAGAGAAGAGCATGTGTACCGCAACACCCAGTCAAAGCCGGTCGGTCGGTCGGTTAGTCGGTCGGCGCAACCGAAACAAATACGCAAAATTTTTTTGTAATTTTCCAAGTTATAAGCGAATATCTTCAGCCAAAAGTACAGAACGAAAGCAAAGTTGGCGCCTCCCAAAAAGCCACTTGAGAAGCAGCTTTAAGCCAACAAAAAGCCAGCAACAGCAGCAGCAACAAAAGCAAAACCAACTTTGAACAATTTGGCAAGAGATGAAGCCGGCGAGCCGCAGCAAGAGAAGAAAGCCCCTGCCCTGTCCTGCCCCTCCCTGCCCTGCCCTCCCTGGGCAGATGGGGAGCAGTTGATGTCTGAGTCTTAAAATGAAAATGAATGAGAGACCTTTTTGGCCCCAGTTGATTGAAAGTGTTGAAACGGTCTTTCGGGTCAGCTGTCAGGGGCATTAACGGAGCAACGAAATTGTATCGGGGATTAGTGCTAAATGATATTTAGATATTGATAGTTTCAGACACTGGATGTACTCTGCACTCATGCCAAACGGACGTTGACGGAATTGTTGTGGATGCTCGCTCGCCTCTTCCGTCCGTTGCCTACTAAAAGTCCGTTCTATTCCGTTCTGTTCTGTTCTGTTCTGTTTGGGCGATAAGCCAATCGGACATGTCGAGGCTTAGGCATAATCGATGAATGTTGTTCTCGTGTGGATGGACAGGGCCAAGAGACTGTCTTAGACTCTTCCTCCGACGATTGATGCCCCACAGATTGGGAGCCATACCGCAAAAGACATTCATTGAGAGCAATCTGAAATCGATAATCAGTATCAGGAATATATATAAATATACATACATCCACTGTGCCTGTACTCTATTAGTGCCTGCTATAGATACGTAAATAAAAATGCAGTGCGCCACCGGAATACACACACGTCCAATCGGAATCAGCACCTGTTCACCGCCTCTCGAAGAGACCTCATAAATCTGGAGTCAGGGGCCAGCGTTATAATCATCATCAAGCCATAAAGTATTGTCTGCTCCAACAGGTAAATAAGAAAACTTTTACCTCACTCAACTTGGGCCATAAACAGGCAGGCCAGGACCAGCACCAGCACCAGAACCAGACCAGGACAGGACTCCGGACCAGGACAAGTCAAGCCAAGCAGATGACGTTGGTCAAGCAAAAGTTGGTCCACACTCTCCGGGTATTTTGCAATTAAACAAAAACCAAAGAGAAGCCAATAAAACTTTGACCACTTGAGCAGGGAAGAGCGGACTCGAACTCGAACTAGAACTCACCCACAGCGACGGACAGCCGGACGGACAGACAGACGGACAGACAGACACGCATTGAAAGCTCCGAATAATAATTACTAGAAAATTAAATTCCACATTTTCTATAGAGAATATGTTGGGTGCCTGTTTTTTGTGGATTCAACAGAAACTTTGACCTCGCCCCCCCCCCGCCTACGACCAAATGCAAACAATATTTTGGGGCACAGACAACAACGAAGGTTTTTGTTTACAAATGGAAATCGGTTTAGCAAAAACTTTCACATTCACGTGTCTCCCTCTGCATGGCGGCTGAAACCGAAACACAAATGAATATCAACTTTTTATTTCCTCGCCATATTTGCTGCCATAGGAATACCATATACCATATGCACACAGTATTCATGTCGGATATATACACATACATACATATAGTATGTATGTATTCATATAGAGCGGACAGAGACGGAGTACAAATATATTTCTCGAACAGTGCATATAATAAACAAAGCTATGGTCATTTTTCTGCTTAGTTTAATCGATTATTTGGTTTGTTTCAAACATAACTGCATACATACATATGTATATGTACTCATAGTCAGTCGTATGAGATTTCAATGATCATTTTCTATTCCTTTACAGCTTGATATTTTGACTTGCCTAAAAAGGGAATCGAATAAATATAACTACTAAAAATAGTCAATATTGTAGGCAGGTTTACAACTAATATTTTCAGAAGAACACAGTTTAATTACTATAAAATATTTCACAAAATATGCACCTCTCAAAGATAGTTCAATGAATGAAATATATTCTAAGCCAGCATCAATATTTGTTATGATTAAACATCAAATAGGAACTATCGGTCGTTCTGCCCCGCATAGAGTCCTGCCTCCTGCCTTTGCAAAGTCTTTAAGCATATTCAAAATTATTATAAATATCTAAAATATTCCTTTCGGATTGCTTCACAGCCAAAAAAAGAATCAAGCAAGAAAATCTCAGGCAAAAACAAGCCAAAAAGCTGTTCCCGATTTACTCCTGATTATAATTGAAAATTTAATTATTTTCGATGGGGGAAAAAAGCCCAGCAGGGCTTATTTGTAATCGTTTGTATCTGTGCATATCTGTGTGTATGACTTACACACATATACATATGCATATATATATATATATATTTATATAGATTTCTGTGTGTGTGTGTGTGTGTGTGTGTGTTGCTGTTTGCTGCCTATTAATGTCAAGTTGCCGTAATGAGCACACAAAAAGCAGCTGATGATGCTCGGAACGGAACAGTGAAGCCAAGGACGTGTGTGAAGGGGCCACGAATCGAGGGGCAGGGATACGTTTGGGTGGATATGGAGGGGGACTGTGGGGACGGTGGCGGAGGCGGGGAGTGTCGAGTTGTTGGGTGTCGAGGCGTAAGAGCGTGCAGCGGCATTACGATTAGGGTATGGCATGGGGTTTATTCCGGGGGACTTGTGCTGTTGCCGCTTTTTCACTTATTTATGAAAATGAACCAAAAATCAAGAAGTTAAATTGGTTTTGTGTTTTGTTAACTTTTGCACAGCTACGTCTGTCCTTCCGTCCGTCCGTCTGTCTGCCCTGCCTGTCTCTGTCTTCCCCATCCGATTTGCGTTCTGTTTCAACCTGTCGACTTTGTTGTTACTTTGTTTATGCATGCCTGGATCTGTGTGTGTGTGTGTGTGTGTGTGTGTGTATGGGGGATACCCGTACTTACCATACTTACCATATACATATACAAATACGCGTGTATATGTATATGTATAATTGAAAATACTCGCACACAAATCCTCAGACAGACAGCGAGCAGCACAAGGAGGGGCTCCAAATAAATATAAGCCCAACGAAACACAAAGTGAAATTTATACCCAACCATATAGACCCAAATACGTATTATCCAGACGCCACACCCCGCCCCCCGCCCCCCGCACCGAACCCCAACAACCCACCAAACGGATAACGCAACACCCCAACATGTGTGGGGGGTTGGGGGTTGGGGGTCGAAAAACTTTGCCGTTGACAAGGCAGCTTGACATGAAACTACAAGAGGGGCACGGGGACGAGAGTGAGGAAGAGACCAACAACCCACCGACTGACATAGTTTTGTGGGCGTCTTTTGTATTCTCATCTATTCATTTTTTCCTGTGTTTGGGGTTGGGCTTGGGGTTGGACTGGGTGGGGATGAGGCTCAAAGTTATGGCAGAAAGTATGAGAATCGCTGTAAGTAGTTTTGGTAACTGTTTTTGATAATCAAATGTAATTTATGTGTCTTGAACTTGCCCCTTTATCCAGCTCGACGGGTGAGTTGATGCTGACACACCTCCCCCCCCCCCCCCCCCCCCAAACAAGAATAATTCTTTCAGACAGTTCAATGTACTCAATACGAGTATTAGCTGCCATAAATGTTTATTATGCTAACCCCCCCATCAGCCAAGACGATATTTATAGGCCTGCTAAAAGGGTTCAGGCCGAGGCACTGCACAGATTCAGAATAACATTCGATTCAATAATACTAATACTAATACTAATACTAGTAATCTAATCAAATGTCATTCGTGATAGCCACCACCATAATTGATGAGTAATAAGAATCAGCATTTAGATCTCTGATAAAATACTGAATCTAATTTTCTGACACGTTTTCAAAGCTAACAGACATCTCGAAATTAATGGGCAAGAGTTAGTGTACTATATTGAAATATATATTCAGAATGCTCGTTCCATTTGTTTGGGAGCGCATTTGAAACCTGATTTGAGGTGAGGGGGACTACGGATCAGCGATCACAAATTGCAAAAATGCAATTAAATTTGCTCCAACGACTGAGAAGTGATGCTGCACGTTTTTGTTATTGAAATATCCGGCAATTCGAATTTATTTTCTCTTTGTATTTGTATAGAGACGCAGGGGGATTGCTACAGCTACGGCTACAGCCCAATCTCTGGGATATATGCACCAACTGCCAAGGACATGGCCTTAGCAGGATTAACCGAAGAGGCTTCCTTCAATGTCCAAAACCACACTCTCAATCCGTCCATCAAAACAGCTGCCTGTTAACCAGAAATTCCCCATCGTCAGGTATCTACTCACACACCTGACCACATTTACCTCTGCTAAATAAATTATTTTAAGGCCAAAAACAACACTGAATGTATTTGACAGCATTATAAATGCAAAATTATCCAGCCACCCCAGACCAAGACCAAAGAACATCGTTTAGCAGGACGATGACAAGGACGAGAACGAAGACGATGGAGACCATGGAGACGATGGAGACGGCTTCGTCTGTCTCTTGGCTGTCTAGAAATTGCATTAGCATGCACGGAGGGAGAGAGATGGCCAGAGATAGCCAGAGCGGAGCCAGGTAGCCAGGACATCGGCTACAGCTATAGCTACAACAAATAACCGCCTGATTGCAGACTATTAACAGCATTAAAGATGGACAATTTAAATAAATCCCGTATGAATTGAAATATTTCCCCAAAGGGGGAAAGCACACCGAGGAAAAGCAGCGGGGAGGGTGACGTGACAAGCAGATGCTCTCTGTGGGCCTATGTCCTGCCTGGTTCCCCACCCACAGAGTGCAGATACACGACGCCGAGGACGATGACGATGCCGAGCATATGAATTACTAATACGCACTGTTGTCCTTGGTCAGATACACGTGTAGCTGTAGCTACAAGCAAATGTAATTCAAGTGTAAAATAACAACATTTGCACCTTGCCGAAATTGTTGCCAACACAAAGATTCAATTAGGTTGTTACTGCTCTTATGCACTCATGTACACATGCATGTATGCATGAACATATACATATACTCGTACATACATATGTATGTGCCTGTCAGTCGTTGTTTGATTTGGCCCAGAATGTGGACATTTCTTAATTGAATTATATTTATCGAGAATTCGAATCGTTTTCTTGAGGGATTAAATAATTAGTTTCAACCGAGAGCGAATGTGTGTGTTTTGGCACATTTCTGCCTTCATTTGAATGCAATCATCAAGGGCTATATTTCAATGCTGTTTCCTACTCCTTAATTGCAGCTCTCTATTTAATTATCTCTTCAGGTTATTTCTTAGAAAAACCTTTTTTTACGTACGCTCCATTGGCATCCCATTGGTTCCCCAGCTGCGCTGCAGCATACTGCTCAAATTTCCTCTCCCATTTTTGCTCTCCAGCAACTTTTCCACTTTCAGCTTCATACGTATATTATCGTAAAACAAAGAACTCAAATTAGTCCCACCCTAATCACACTAAATTATTAGAGAACTTTGCCTCATTCCTACTCCCCGTCAGCTGGTGCTGCAGTCAGACAGGCAGCTGTTGTCGTTGTCGTTGTCTTTATCTTTGGTCGGGAGTTCCATAATTTCGCACAGATTAATTTTGCATATTTGCATATTTGTGCGCAGGCGTAGCGCGTCGATGGCTTGGAACAGCTGTTTCTGCCATTTCAGTATTATTTTCTGTCTCTCTCTCTCTCTCTCTCTATCTCTCTCTGTTTCTGTTTGAATCATTGTCGGAATTCGTGGAGTGGAGTGGAGTGGCTGGTGGTGGTCCGGTGGCTGTAGTGGCTCTGTTGACTCTGGTGGCTTTTGGGGGACGAAACTCTCTCGGTGGGTGACTGGCTGGCTGGCTGGCTGACTGGCTGGCTGCCTTTGTGGCTGCCTTGACCTTGTAACTGTTTTCGAAGTACTTAGTCTCGGTTAATTGTCTCGCAGCGTTTATTTTAAGTATGTATCTGCATCTCTCTCTCGTTTTCCACTCGAGGTGTGAATGGGAAAAAACAAAAGTCAAGCAAAAACACAACCAATAAAGATGCACACGATTAACAGCTGTCGATTTTCGTTCGTTTCGCCTCCACAATATGCGAACATTTGTATACCCTTCCATCTATTCTAATCACATCACATATTCGAATGCCAGGAAGGGCATTGAAATGATTTGGGGCCTCACAGCAGAGTTTTTCATATTTATTTTGTATTGTATATTTTATTGTATTTGCGTAGTTTTTGTTGCTGTTCATTTTGCACTAGAATTCATAAATATTCAAATGGCCTGCCGAGCCAGTTTGTTGTTCTAAAACTTGTTTTGCACAAGCACGGGCATACTCGTATGCAGTATACCTGTAGTACATATACTCGTATTTGATTTGATTTGGCTATGGCTATGGCTTTGGCGCAGTAAAGGGTGAGCGAGAACCTACGGTACAGCACGCGGAGTGGGGTGGAGTGGAGTGTGCACTTGAAAGAAATGCCTTACACGAACCGGTTCAGATTACGTTGCCCCACAGGTACGAGTACTACATACATACATATATGTATGTACACAAATCTATATATTAGTCCGGCCTGGTGCGGCCTAGCCTGGACTGTCTATGAATAATGAGTGCCCGACCGACGGACCGACCGACCGACCGACCGACCGACCGACCGGGCCAGCTGACTGGACAGGGCTGCGCTGCTGCTGTGTTGGTGTTACAAGTGACTCCACTCGGCTTCTCTCTGCTCTGCTCTGCTCTGCTCTCCTCTGTTCTGCTCTGCTCTCCTCTGCTCTCCTCTGCTCTCCTCTGCTCTCCTCTGCTCTCCTCTATTCTCCTCTATTCTGTTCAGCTGTTCAAGCTGTCAATTATAAATCATTTAAGTCTGTTGTTGCTATACGCCAGAGCATAGCTGATTACCACCTGTGAATGATTCAAACCAGAAAGATTTACGAAATAATTTTCACTGAATCTCAACCCCAGAAGGTCGATTCATTAGTCGAAAATTACCTGCTATTTCTGTTTCTGTTCGTCTATTCGTTCTATGAACTAAAGCCACAAGCCGACTAATGATGTACATCCATACATTCATATACTTGTGGTGGGCAAAAAAACACAAGGTTTGTGTTTGTGGTCAGCTAATTTATTTAATTAAAATGATATGTTGAGTTGGGCCTTTGCTTGGGATAAAAGTTTTATAGAGTGAACCACACATATAATATTAGAAACTAGGGAATATATTCACAGCTCCCCTCAGGCGTCTGCCTATGCACTCAAACCCCTAAAAACTTTATTACAAAATATTTTGCATTCACAAAAAATCAGATTTGTTCGTGAATGTAAAGTAAATACTTGGATAGAGGTAAAAGTTAAATACTATTACGGAATTTATTTGGTATGGATTGGATTGGATTTGCCAGCTGGAATATTGTTTGCACTGCGATGTTATTGGTAGTTTTATTTGGCCAATATTTGGTCCTTTGGGGATATGGTCTTCATGTTTGGGTAAATTTATTGGCAGTTGGTTTATTGAATGTTTCGCTGATGGTATAGTTTTTATAAGTGTTTAAGAAGCCTTTGGTGTTGGCCTTCGATATAAGTTTTAGTTAATACAGGCTTGAGGGCGGCCTTGGGGTATTGTTCAATCCCACCAACTATCGAGGAACCCCAAACCAATAAAGCCGTATCGATTAGTATTAATTCATCCCGAAGAATGATACCCCAATCGGGGTAAGCAAACCCTAAACGATACCCGGAGAGCAGCAAGCACTCTAACAAAAACGAAAACTCTGTCCAAATAGGACTCGGATCATTCAAACAAAAGTTATCCATAGTTCACTTAAAATCCTAAATTGGGATGCGGGGCGGGGCGGGTTGGGGCGGGGCGGGGGGGTGTCTACTATATATCTATCACCACGCCATCACATCACCCTTCGCACTCGCACTCGCACTCGGTCTATACACAACCCCACCCCCCTGCCGCAACCGCAAGAAACTTTCAATTGCCAACTCGGGGAAAAGTTAAAAAGCGGCACGCGGAAATTTTCTATTTTCCTTTATTTTTTTTGTATTTTGTGCAACCCATCAACAACAACAGCAACAACAGCAACAGCAAACTGCTAAACTGTAAAGTACCCAAGCCCCAACCAACTTTATCCACAGCCCCGCTCCAACTCCCCCTACAACCTACAGCTCCACCCCCATCCAGACCCCCACTCGCAGCTGAGCAGCTACTTCCAATGGCAGCAGCCATTAAATGAAACTTAATTAGCCCTAAATAAGCAACAGAGCCAATGAGTAAAATGTGGCTCAAATGGCGGGGAAGTTTGGGCTAAGAGGGAAACAAAGAGCTCGGATAGGGGCAGTGGCAGTGGCCGGGGCAGTGGCGGGGGCAGTGGCTGTGGCAGTGGCCGGGGGTTTTTGCATTTTAATGCAAAAGCTGAAAAATCATTGATTACTTTAGGTGCCGATGGGGTTGCTGTACGGGCAACGGGGTTGCAGTTGGGCAATGGGGGAAAACTACTAAAAAAACAAACAAAAAAAACGCTTTGTGCATTTAACGCGATAAGTTGATTAAATTGCATAGTACTGGGCCGAGCACGAACGACGGGACGGCATGGGGGAGTGGTTTTTGAGTGGGGTGTAGTGGTGGGTGGGTGGGTGGGTGTACCTCCAATGGAGGATAGAGAAGTGCTCCCCCCTTACAAAGTGGGCATCATAAAACGCATTAGATGGCGGTTGAGTGGGCGGCCAGAACTCTCTAGATTGAGATTGAGTGCCGCTAATTTGAATCCGTAATTTCCCTGAAACGCCTCCGCCCCTTCTACCTCCGCTACCCCTTGCCATCGGGCTGCTCCCTTGTGGGAGTGACCGTAAAACGGCTTAGAACATGCTTGCAATTTTGTTGCAACGTTCCAGCGGCCGTAGCATTTCAGTTTACGGCCGTATTATATGCTCCTTGCCGGCTCCTCTGCTGACTCCTCTGCCTTTTTTTTTCTGCTCCTTCTTTTTGCATCTACTTGTACTTCATCGAGTGTTGGCGGCAGAGAGAGAATGTTGCAACTTTTACGATGCAGCCCCCAGACTCGCAACGGTCGAACGAGCACCCAAGTACAGTTACACCCGGTGGAGCAGCACACCGGACTGCACTGAGGAAAAAACAACGACACATAGCATCCAAGATCCAATCCAATAGCATCCAAGAACTGGCGGCTTTTGATTCGGATTGTATGTAATTCCCATCCGAAAAGTGACTTCTATGGGAACCGGAAGCGTGTGTTTTCCCCCAGTGTACCGTAGCCAGCTGTTAACCAACTGGACAGATAGATGCCCGTAGTTCTCTCCAGCACCATTCATAGCACTACTTGCACTACGTTGTGGAAGTAGATGAACCTTCCCGGCAACTTAAGCGGCTCGCGATGCGCGCTGTCAGTCAGAGGTCTTCTCCAGGATGGGGGGGGTTGTGGGTGTGCGGATGGCTGTGTGGCTGTGTGGGTATGTGGTTGGTGGGTTGGTGGGTTGGCGGGTTGGCGGCTTGCTGGCTTGGGGGCTGGAACTCAACCCCAATAAATGTAGTTCAAAGTCAGGCAACATCGTAAATCCATCGTTGAACTATAAAAAACCGTCTTACTGCAATTTGTATCTCTTTTGCCAGGGCGGGCAAGAATGCTTTTGGGTTTGGGGGGGAGGGGGAGGGGTTGTGGCGTTTGCGTTTGCGTTGGCGTTTGTTTCTGCCTGGCTTTGGCTTTGGCTTTGGTCTTTTGCTCGGTTGCTCAACCCGTGAGCACTTTTTAATCCGATTTTGTTGCATTTTTTACCATGTTCACGTGGATGTGTGTGTGTGTGTGTGTGTGTGTGTGTTGCATGGCGATTACGCTAGATGTTGCCTGTTTCTGCTGCTGCTTCTTCTTGCATTTCCACCTACTTTTTGCTTTTTTTTGTGTTGATTATTTTAGTTGCATTTAACCTCCCGCCAACCCCCCCCCCCCCCCCCCTCATCACCCGCAGACGACCCACAATTTTGCATTTTTTATTTAATATATGCGCTGCTGCCTTTTCCTCTTCCTTTCCTCCTCGCTCTCTTCTTCTCTTCTTCTCATGCTCCCCCGCACCCCACACCACGCGCCGCCCCCCGCATCCAGTTGATGGGGCGACCCCCTGTTTCTGTTTAGCCTTGGTTGACTATTTTAAGCCGTAAAACCCTTAACCGTGGCTTAGCCATGCAGACCATAAGTTCACCCCGAACGAGAGTGCACAGTGAGAAAAGGGGGTATGGACTGGACTTGACATTCTTACATACCACCAATGCAGGACAGGGCCACACGCTGTTGAACCAATTAAAGCCGAATTACCCTGGTGCCTGGTCCAGAATTAAAGTTAATTCGAGAATGCGAATGCAAAGCCAGTCCATGTGTAATGAGTTATAATGAGCTATGAAAGGGATCTCTCACTTCATATACAATGTATCACGTATCGTGCATCAGGTTTCATGTATCGCATATTCGAGTGCTGATACATTCCTATGATACTATCGAAGCTTAGGGACTCGCACACAACTCGCACAACGAACTGCAATGAATCATGTAACAAGAAAATGGATCGTACTATCCAAGGTATACTAAACAAGGTAGGCTTATAGAGAGAAATAAGTAGTTATTCAAAATGATAGCATAGAGAGAGAGAGAGAGAGACGAGAGATGCTTCGCTCGCAACTGCTGCAGGCAGACTGAAATTTATGTAGTTAAACACAGAGAGCGAGCGAGCCAATAAGCCTACCTTGTTTAGTATACCTTGGTACTATCCATCACTGATCGCCAGAGCTCGCAAATAACTGTTAACCGATTCGTGCGGTCGCAAAATAAGAGTTCTTCACTGAGACTTTGAACAAAGGGTCCGAGAGCAGCCGATTGCATTGTTCGTACAAAAATTCTGCTCGCGCTCAGTCGACGAGCAGTTTTTTTCGGTCTCTTTTGCTCTGCTCATTCCAGGGCCGTTTGCCCTCGAACGACGATCCAAAAAGTCTTTTGCGAATGTATTTGTGTATATGAACTCTCGAATGTTCTACGCGTCACTTTGCATTGTGAAATTCGATGGGATGGTACAGTGAGCGTATATAATAGTAAAATGGGACGCGAGTGCAACAAAAAAGTGCATCAATTTTTTAAATATAATTCTTCGGAAGATCACTTTTCACTGATCAAATTTTGTTGTTTGGTAATAGTTTGGTAATATTTTTAGGAATTTCTTTCAGTGCCTGTTGGAGCGTTCTTTTGGCATTCTTTTTTATTGTTTTACTGTTTTATGTCCCCAAAGAATCCCTCATTTGGGGGCAATGCCAACAATGCTGGGAATACCTGATTCGTTTGATAATCCTTTCGGCTGAAAACTGCTTATGTACACAGGACACAGGACACAGGCCAGATTGCCTCCCAGTCCTCGACGAATCCAAGTGGTTTAGAGCGGCAGGGCCAGGCATGTCCTGGCATGGACTCGAGTGGAGTGGAGTGAAGCGGAGTGGAGTGGAGTGGAGTCCGAATCTAAGTCAGAGCCAGATTGAGACTGAGACAGAGGCCAATGCTGAGGCTGAGGCTGAAGCTGAGGCTGAGGCTGAGTCTGAGCTGGGTTGCAATGGTGCCTCGGGCTCTTATTTTCTCGTTGCCTTGGCATTCGGTTTGTCTGTGTGTATTTTGGCCTATTTGCATTATGAATTATTTATTTTGTTTATTTCTTCTCTGCCACCAAAAACACTCGACTCGACTCATGGCGGGGGCGGGGACTGGGTAGAAGCAAACGCAAACCGAACCGAACCCGGAAAATGTTGCAAAAGTGGAATACTTGACGTCGTCTCAGTGATAAACGGGCAGAAATAAGAGCAAGAACAAAACCAAGAAAAACCAAATATAAAGCCCACGAAATACGCGAAAAGTGTTTGTTCGGATTAAATTTATGAATATTATATTCAGGCAAAAGTTCGGCCACCCAACCACCGTCCAACCCCCGCCTCGCCCCCGCCTCGCCCACGCCTCGCGCTGCAGTAGCACAAGTTTGTCTATAAATTTTTTTTTTGCCTCCCACTTTCAGTCCTCTCTCTCTCCCACACAGAGTTTACGGCCGCCCCGCCACCCCATCGAAAAAAGAGGTAAATTGCCAGCTATTGCAGCTCGCTTAAGGGTATCGTTCTGGTCAAATTGTTTACTTTGATGGCCCGGCCCATGACGGCACTCGTAAAATGATATATCGACTGCTCGGCATCCCTGTGGGGGGTTGCGATGCTAATGAGCTGGGAGAACGGACTTACGTGGCTCATAAAGTGTGCGACTGCTGAATCTTTTCTCCTTTAAGTTTTTCCACAACTTCATTCAAGTCATTCGTTTAAGTCGTTCAAGTTCTGCAAGGAGAAAGGAAAGTATTAATTAGTTTTCAATTTCAAAGCGAAACAATCCTCTGTTACACTCATATTTATAGGAATAATATTAAGTAAAACAAATAGTTGCAAACAAAATTCTAAAACACATAAAATCCCTTTTAATTGAAGCTCATTTTTCTTTCAATACTTTCCCTGAGCCTAAAACTTTCTCAAGAAAATCTGAGACATTTCTATGGCATTCCTTCATTTAGCGAACCCCCCCGACGCCTACCCCTACCCCTGCCCCTGCCCCTGCCCTGGCCATCCCACCTTTTGAAAAGGATCTGGGTCGAGGTGCTTACAATGTAGACGCCTTTTGTTCATAAAGGAAATTAACTCCTTTCAGAAACGCTCGAATTGTGTTTGCAAATTTGCATTAGCATTAAAAATGTTATAAATTTGCAGGTAAACGTTTCAGAGGAGGCTAAGCACAAATAAATCTACCTTTAGAGCTCGTCGAAACTGCTCCTCTTAGCCGTAGCCGTAGTCGTGGTCGCAATGGCAGTCGTGCTCCCAGTTTCAGTCTCAGTCCCAGTCTCAGTCCCAGTCCACTCCAGGACAGGCCGTGCCAGGCAGAGGAGTAAGTGATTGTAGCTCCTTTTGGAAGTATTGGAGCGAAAGGTGTGTAGGGCAGGTGGGTGGGCTTCTGGGTGGGTGGGTATAAGTGCGATGAATTTGGAATGAATGCAATCTTGCTAAAATATGCAAGGAACGCTCACACAGAGATCCAGACACGCCCACTCCCACACACACAGAGACACACAGAGACACACAGAGACACCCACACCCACACAGCGTAGACATTAAACATTGAAGCGACAAACGAAATGAAAAACGGCTGTGCAAATTAATTTTACGTAGTACGAACGAACAACAACAGCAGCAACAGTAGCAACAAAGAAAAGTGCGACTGTGACTGTGACTACAGCAGAACCTCCCCAGCAGCGACGATGAATAGCAGACAACAGTAGCAGCAACAACAACTATGCCAGGCACGCCCATAACTCCAACATCTACATGGGGCAAACGCCTGCACCCCCACCCCCACCTCGCTCCAGTCAAGGATAAGGATGACTTCCTAACAGCTAGACAAACATTTAAAGGATTGCCAGCAGGCAGGCTGCCACCTCATCCCACATTCCACATCTTCAGAGGCAGCCCATAAAACCCACCCACCCACACTTTATTTCGGTTTAATTACCACGCTCTCAAGAGGAGTAGGAGTAAGATCCCCCCACCCCACCACACCCCCCACACACCGAAAAGAGCCAAGCAGAAGTTGCAGGAATATATATACGTTATTTGTGTTGTGGTTCAGGGATTCTTCAGCAGCGGTCTGTCCCTCTGTCTGCTTTTTGGGGAATACCTAGTATTTATTTCGAGTGGCAATGATCACAGCTGTGGCTGCTGCGCATATTATGATTAGCGAAGTAAGTCAATAAGTCTGAATTATAAATCTATCTCAATTAATCAGCAAAAGTATCTATTTACAGCTACAACAAGTGGCACAGAAACGCGCCAAGGTATGCTCTTCCGCTTTCAATAGTATGACTACCCACAGTTATTTTTATTTTCTATTCCGATATGTGTAGATGTGTGGATTAGAGACTTTTTTAATCAAAAACTACAGTATACAGTCCACAAAAGGTGCGACAGCCAACAGCACTGAGAGAAATTCTGAGCCCTGATTCTGAGGGCTTTTTTCTCTGGGATCGCTCGATATCGATAGCCCACAATTTCGTCGTGTGTCAGCTTTCTCGGTGCCGTGTACACAAATTGCATTAAACCTCCATTAGGGGGAACAGGAATAAACAAGCGGCCAACAGAGCAGAGCTGAGCTGGCCCAAAAGGAGAGCGAGCAGTGTCCTGGCGGCAAAACTATTTCGCAATTAAGCACTTAAAGCCATAGTTAAACATTGTCCCGGTGATAGTCGCCCGTGCACCTGCATAACAGTTAGCAGTTAGCTTTTTATTTAACCCATTACTCTGGCAGTCAGTCCTCAGACCGTGCGCTGCAGCTAAATAAAGCCGGCACTAAAATGTTGCCCAACCAACGGCTGCCACCAAAGCTGCCACGTCTTCCAGAGCAAGGCAGCAACGCAGTCTGCGCCAATAAATAAATTCTCAAACACCCCAAAAAACAAACAGCAGTACTCCCAACATCCCAGCATCCCAGCATCCCAACAGCAACAGCAGTGTAGTATCAACTCGAGGCCAACTTTGACTTTAACCGCACCACAGTCTTTGTATTTGGGTATGAAAGGGGTACGGGGGTACGGGGTACGGGGGTACGGCATAGTGCAGCAAGTTATCCCATCTATTTTTTGCTTCCCCTTTGGGTTGACATTTTTTGCCATCCACGATGTGGCGTGTTGGCAATATGCATATGGTAAGTCCTTAAGTCGAGGTGCTTTGCGGGGCGGGAAACCTTTTATTTGATTAAATACATACATATCCGTTAGCTAAAATAGTTTAGGGTTTTATTAGGGTTCGTTGGGACTGCATAGCTGCGATGTCTTCTAGATAAACATTTCAATTACTTTGCAAAGGTGCAAGTAATGAAATGCAATCTACGGTTGATCGTTGTTTTTTTCCGCCTCGTTTTGTCGTTTTTTTGGGGAATCCAATCCAGTAAAATACACAGTTAAATATATTTATCATGGCAAGGGAAAGGAATCTGGAAATCCTTAATTACTTAATCTGATAGTACATGAAAGTACTATCAAGTTCAGATAGAAATCTTCAATTAAATGCAATGATTATTTTGCTGGTGCACTACCGCAGCATCGGAGAATCCATTAAGGAGGGTACTTTGGGAAAAACCACCACAAGCATCGAATTTTTAATTAGCCCGAACTCTTGGCTGATTGAATTTCCACATCCTCTCATTTTTTGTAGTGGCGCAACTTGGACGTGGCAGAAAATCGGTTCCGTTACCCATTTCTTATCCTTAAACTTCACTTTTATGCAGACATACTCCTCGTACGGGTAGTTAAGCCACACCATGCCACACACACACACGCACTTGAGCACTGTAGAACTGTAGCACTGGAGCACTGGAACATTGGATGGAACACTGGCGGCGAGGCAGACAGACGGGAAAGATTATTTTCGTACTTTTTATCTTCATGCGTTCAGGGTGCGCACTTGGCGCTTAAAAAGTCAACGGAGCAAACTAGGAAGGCAGCCTGCCAATTTGTGACTGTCTCTTCATCCAACCCTACCCCTACCCCTATCTCCCATTTCCGATCCTACCATATTCCTCATCTCGACTTGGCTCTGGCTCCAGCTCCAGCTCCGGCTCTGCCTCTGTCTCCAGCTTGGGGTCGGGGTCGGGTCGGGCTGTGGCTGTGGCTGTGGCAAAGCGCGACGGTGCAAAGCTGACAGCTGCTTAAATAATTTCCAGTCATGTGCGCCGCCCACAAAACACAACTAAAGCGAACGTACAGCATGGAGCAAAAAAAAAAAAAAAAAAAAGAAAAGAAAAAGAAGCAGAAAAGAAAAGCCAAAGCCAAAGCCAAAGAAAAGTTGCCTTCTTATGCCTTGTCTTTCCTCCACTTCCTCTGACATCCGGATCTGGATGTTGGGGTGGAGTTCTCGTGTACCCTAAGTCGACTTTACGTCGTCGTCTGCGTATCAATATGCGGGGTCAGTATTTAGATGCCCTCACTCGGGGTAGCATGGGGCAGGGAACAAGGAAGGAGCCCCACGAAGGCTTCTCCCCTAATCATAACTAAGCCAGAAGTTAAATCATTTTGGTGGCATATACATTTTGTATATTGATTTACATTCCATTCTAATTTAATGTGGCAAAGAACCATTCAATTTCTGGAGAAATTATTTAAAACGAAGCTTCTTGAGAGTGTATTCTCTTCGTCTATTCTGCCAATTTCCAATGGACTTTTTACTTGAGTGGAGGAAAGCATTTGTGCCGGGGAAAATCTATGTGTCTGCTACATGTTTAATTGCTGCTGCGTGAAGATGTTAATCTATTTTGAGCAGCGGCTAACAAAAACGCCTGTCCTACAACTACTGCTGACAGGGAACATTGTACTATGGCTCAAAGGCAGCCAGTGACAGAGATAGCTACAGATAGAGCCAAAGAGAAAGATATGCGAAGGGCGAGTGGGGGAGGGGGCGAGGGCGAGGGCGAGGGAGTGTGAGAGCAAAGCTGAAAGCAATCAGTGGGATACTAATTCAGGCTACTTCTCTAAAAGCTTACTTTGGCCCGTGCAGGACAGGGCGGGGCAGAGCAGGGTGGGGCAGAGCGGTGCCCGGGCTATGGCTATGACTTTGGCCCTGTGCAGGCATCGCATCGCGGAAATGACGAGGAAATTGTTTAAATTGATTATAGATAGCCCGGCTTCTATACAAGCGAGCGCCCGAGACCCCCCGCCAGCTCCGCTCCTCCTGGCTTCTTCCACTTAGTGGAAAAGTCAATCATAGCCGTGTCTGTGATATCGAAGCATGATATATATTTAAATTTAACATTTTTCTTTTATTTTTTGCTCTCATCTCTGCTCTGTCGTCGTCTTTGTCGTCGCCTTCGGCTTTGCCGTCGCCCTTTTCGAGGACAGAGAATGCCCGCCACAGCAGAAAAACAAAATTTATTGCGAATGAAAATTAATTAAATTAAATGGACTGTGAAAAATTTGCGCTCAATATTTTCAGTTTTCTCCCTTTTTATTTCCTTTCACCAAAGTATTAATGTTAAAGTTTCGGCTTGAGCCGTAGTAATAAGTAGAGAGAGAGGGAGACACAGAGAGAGAGAGAGACACAGAGAGAGAGAGAGACACAGAGAGAGAGAGACCCAGAGAGGGAATAAAAAGTCGAAATACTGATGTAATTAAAAATTTTCTTCATGATGTGATTGTCATACATGAAAATCCTTTTTATGGATAATCCTAGGAAAATCCATGGTCCGCAAATGTTTAAGTTGCGACTTGGTTCGGTAATGGTAATATTCCCGCATAAATGTATCTTAAATGATGTACTTGAAAACACTCAACCCACTCTCGGGACATGAATAATCCTTTTTTCCTAATCTCAAGGCTAAGTGAGACATGACACCCAGCAGATCAGCAGCCAAAATGATACCTTACTCAATTTCAAAGAAATACCGTGGCACGTATTTAAAAAGATTCCTTAATTAACCGCCCACTTACCTTTTATGGCGCATTATATTACACATTCAGGCCACTTGACGCGAAGCTGTATAATCTTTTATCTGCTCGGTACACACGCGGCGACAGTCAGACGGAGCCAGACCCACACAGCTACAGCCAGAGGCAGAGACGAGGGGCAGAGACAGGGGGGGCAGAGACAGAGAGGGAGTCACTTAGAGAACACACATACTACGAGTATAGTATAAATGCGCCATAAATATAGATCTTATTAACCTGTTGACATCAATTTCCACGCACATTACGATTACCACACAAGTGTGGGTGGATGCACACCCTCCCCCTCCCCTTGCCCCATGCCACCCAAAAAAAGCAAATGCTCGAAATGCCATCGACATGTAATTTAATGGGTGGGAATCCGAATCCCCACCATTTCTCGCTGCTCTGTCTGTTCTGGATGCTCGAATAGCATAGAAATCGCATGCGAGGCCTAAAGAGGGATCCGAGGGAATGGTGGAATGGAAGGGAATGGAATGGAATGAAATGGAGGGTTCGTAGCGAGGACGCAGCGCCAACGACAGTCGTCCTTGTAGTCGCTGATAAGCTTTGATTTCCTGTAACAGGCAGCGATGGCGTCGACAAAATCGTCTCCTCAGACTCACACACACACACACACACACACACAGACACAGACACAGCCGCACACAATGAGCAATGAGCGAGCGTGGGCGGATGAAGCATGTTGAAATCCGCTTAGAGTCTCTACATTTTTAATACCCAATAACCAAGAGGTTATCCGGACGGGGTATGCAGAGCTCTGTGGCGGGGAATGTACACAACGGGCAAGGAGCGGCGGCCGTAAACGGTTGGAAACTGTTCAGTGTTCGTTTGGAGAAGGAGCAAAAAAATATCGTGCTTTTGAATGCCAGCCGATTAAAGCCGATTTCTGAATGAATGGAAGCATTATACATATAACTTTCGATTGTGGTCGTATTCTGCTGCACTTCAAGAACACTCCAGACTGAGAGATAGAGAAAGAGCTGTGGCATTTTCCGCCATTTCCACCATTGAGTGATATGTACATATATGTCTAGGCTTTTCCTATAAAAGAGCCTGTATCGAGTCTCACTGGAAGTCGGAATATTGGTGGCAATTATCGATAATTATCGAATAACTAGACATTGCAATAAGAGCTGGATTCAATTCATGAATTCCGAAATGAATAAACAATTTACATTTCCATCATCATCCGAATCAGTCCGATAGTAGCAGAAGAGCAGAACGGCCTCTAAGGATCTCAAGGATCTCAAAGCACATGCAGTATAGTAAGTATTTTGTAGTCGAAACCCTGTTCAAAGTATCTTTATCTTTCCTTTTTTGTTTTTTGCCAAATTATTCCGTTGACGAATTTATTAGCGGAGCGATGTCTGAAGTTTTTATTTTATTTTCGCTGCGTTTTTTTTGTTTTCTGTGTGTTGTGTGTTTGCCGTGGCTGTCTTACTATATTTTCAATTTGATTCTTTTATTTTTTGCTAACGATGTTATTGACTTTTACAGCTTTCGAAGTGAATGGCAGTGCGTGCGCCATTCTGCGGGATAACTTGTAATTCCGTCGGTATTACTTTTTTCCGTCTGCTCGCTTTTTGCTTGTACTCTTCATTGGACGCGACACGTAGCGTGCGGTGCGATGCGATGCGCGGCGGTGCGGTGCGGGGCGGGGCGGTGCGGTGCGTAAAAAGCGTGAAAGAGACAACCGCATGCATTTGCCGGATTGCCGGATTGCCGTGCCAGCGGAAACGGAAATCACAACACAACGCGCGGACTAAACATGACAGCCAAAAGCTGTCATGTCCCAGAGCCAAGTGTGGCCGTCTGTGTGGCCGTCTGTGTGTGTGTTTGTGTGTGTGTGTGTGTGTAAGCGATGCCATGGGGAAAAAAGTGTCATGAAAGGGAGTAAAAAAGAGGGAAAAAACCTCAACTGAAATGAAATGAAATTGCAGGCCCGCCCCGACTGCAGACTTAATACGATTGTGGTCTAATGAATTAAAGGCTGAACCGACTCGCACACACGGACCAAGACAAATCAACGCAGAAAAATCTGTCAGGAGAGCGGAGAACGGGCCCTGGAGGAGATTGTGCCACACCAAAAACAAAACCCTGTCCAAAATAAAACAAAAAGGTGGCCAAAACTGGGAGAGCTGGGCCAGCAGCCCAGGCCAGGGCCATAGCCAGAGCCAGAGCCAAAGCCAAAGCCAAAGCAAGTGTAAAATTGTAGAAACAAAAGTGAAACGATGCCGTCAGATAGGAGAAGGCAGTAAAAGATTGAATTTGTATCTATGTCCCATGTATCTTTCTCTATCTCTCTCTTTCTATCGTACGTGTGTGTGCTCGTGTGGGTCAACTGATTGTGTGTGCCTGGCCAACAGCAGCAATAGCAGCAGCAGGAGGATCTGCCATCTGAGACCTATGTGGACATTGTGCGTTTAACCACGTAATAGTCTCGGCGGCGATGCGGATTTACGGCAACAGTCAGAGGGCTTATCACAGTGGGGCAAAACAGCACAGCAAAGGGCGTACTAGTACCTGAGTATCCCTATTATTGTGGAGTACAGCGATCCAAAGTCATTGAATCGGGTCTTTTCCGACCAGTGATACTCTTGAGGACTCTTTGGCCAAACTCTAAGAAACTAGAACTCCCCCACCACAACATTCTATCCCAGAGATTCAATTTGTTATCTTTGTATCTGGGCTTTCTCAGGTTGTTATTTCATCTTCCAGATTTCAGTGAATTTCCCTTCAGGTGCACACTGCCTTGACAGAGCCTTTCAAGTCCTGTTTCAAGTCCTGATTGTCCCAGTCTCCTGCTCTCCGATATATTCCCATCTTCCTTTTTAATAGCTAAAACACTTCCCCAGCATGTCTATCTCTCATAGTCTGTGTGTGTGTGTGTGTGTGTGTGTGTGTGTGTGTGTGTGTGTGTGTGTGTGCCTGTGTCTCCGGCCATGTGCGTGTTTGGCCAGCTTTGTTTTCGCATGTGAAAGTATTTAATTCAATTTGCGCTTAATTGAGACGGGCTGACTGTACTCGCCATCCCATCCCACATCTCCCATCCAATCACACACGCCCCGACCAGCCCGAACAGCCCGACCAGCCCGACCAGCCCGACCAGTAGGCAGCTGTCAAGCCATCCCAAACGAAGCGTATCCACCCAGGACCCAGCCACAGCCGCAATCGACCCCCCACACTCCGTCTCACTCAGTTGATAAAGCATCAAAAGAAATGTACAGCCAAGTGTTGTTTCGTTCGTTGTCTTAACAATTTATAAATTAATTATGTATGCACTGTGTGTGTGCGCTGTAAGCCAAAAGCAGAAGCTGAGGCAGAAGCAGCAGAAACAGCAACAACTCAAGACCCACATACGCGTATGAGCCCGAATACGAGTCAGAGTCAGAGTCAGAGTGCGACTACGATATGTATGCATATAGACAGACCCCCAGCATATCGTAGAGACACTTATACATTTATGTACTTAGCCAGACACCATATGCGTAGTCATACATTTTAAATATAAACGCGTTAAGTGTTTCAATGCCACTCGTTAGGCAGTGACTCCGCCTCCCGCATACCACATACCACATACCGCCACCCGCATCACCTCCAAAGCCAGTACCAGTTGTCACTTGGAGATGGACGTGGAACAGATTTTTTTTCTGGTCTTTGGCCCTGTCATCCACAGAATATTAAGTATTTTGACTAATAATTCATTACATTTGTTACGTTGTGTTGCCGCAAATGTTGGGCTTTGGTTTTTATAGCCGTTGTCTTGGACATTTTTGGTGGTTTGTAAATTGTGGGTCACCAATTGGGGTTACCATGATGCTGGACACATAATGATGCTTACACATATGTACATACATATTCAGATTGTTTAAGCCAGCGCTCCCACAGGACACAGGACACTGATGCTCGAAAAGGCTCCGAAAACAACATACATGCTGTGTGCATTACGGGGCAAATTAATGGTTGATTCGAGTTTCGTTTCGCTTACGCATAGGACTACGTCAAAGGTTTTTTCTTTTATTTATTTCGCTATTTTTTTTATACCTTTAGTCAAATATGTATTCTATTTGTATTTGTATTTCTTTTCTATATTTCTATATTTTATTTCCACTTGCATTCGTTTTGTATCCTCTGAATGGATATTCATAAAAGTGCTTTCAATATTTTAATAAAGTGAAAACAACCTTTTGATATTGAAAATCTCATCTCGTTATCATGCCCGTGGCTCCAACCATCCAACCATCCATCCATCCATCTACATATCATTTGCTCCACTCTGGCATTTCAAAACAACAGAAATCCCATAAAATCCGCTCAAAAATTTGCATTTTGGTCTACACTATACAGAGCACCTGTCTGCCACGTGTCCGGCATAGTACACATTTTCCGGCTGGAGTCGCCACCGACACCGACACCGACACCGACCCTGCCAGTGCCACCGCCACCCAGCGATTGGATGAACTTTTCGTTGAGGCTCGCATTTCAAAAACTGTGTCGCATTACACATTTTTGGCGCATAATACTCGTACAGCTCATTCCTCATTCGAGATTGTTTTGCTCTGCCACAGCCACAGCTACTGTTGTTGTTGTTATTTTCTCACTAATTGTCACTAAATATGGCTTCAGTTAATTCCAGTTTCGGTTACTTAGCAGCTTACGAGTAGATGCACAACTAAGCGACAAAAATAGATGCAAACTAGATGGGAGAAACAGGAGATGGCACCCGTACGTCATTTGATAAGTGTCAGTCAGGTCAGTCAGTCCCCGAAACTGACTGTCAGTCTGTCAGTCTGTCAGTCAGCTAGTCAGTTAGTCAGTCATTCATTGAAGCGTTCAATCTTCTCACATTTTTTAGCACCTTTGTCAGCTTATCCAGCTCGTGTCAATTGCGATTGTTCGCTCTCCGGTTGTGCGAGACATTTTGCAATACTCGTACAATGTATGTATCTCTCCATCGCTCTGTCTGACAGGCTGAGAACGCCTCTGGGGGGGGCTTTGGCCGAACAAAATACATAGTTTTGAGCTCTTGCCCTGACAGTTCTTGTCGCACATTTTACCACCCTTCGGTCGGCCTCAACAGCACAGCACAGCACAGCACAACCACTCCTGACACTCCGCTAACAGATAAGCCCACAAGTCAACAACAGAACAGAACAGAAGAGAACAGAATAACCGATTACGGATTTATAACTTTCTAATACAAAATGTTCGAACATCGAATGAGCTCGAGACGCGAGACAACAACAATTTTGTAAGCCCTTTGGCTTACAGATGTTGGACCAATAAAAAGATGTAATTATTAATATCGTTGCGAGGTTCTCAAGTGAAAAGCAAACGTACATGGATACCCTTAGTATCTCTCAATTTATTTCAGGGTGGATTATCCAGTTGAGTTCAGCAATCAGTATATAATATGTATCAAGTATCTCTCCACTTTAAGCACCTTTTACCGACTAGCCCACAGTCGGTATACCCATCAGGCCCTCCCTTTCTTAGGCGACTTTAATTGCTTCGAGTTATTATTATTTGTATTATTTTTGATACTTATTTTTTCTGATATTATCTGATTCTCAACGCTGTGAATTCAATACGATAAAAATGCTCACATGACCTTGTGGCGCATCATCCAGCGATGCCATTTTGTTGTTGCTTTTTGCTTTGTTTTTTCTTCTTTTTTCGTTTCGTTTAGTTTGCGGTTTGCGTTTTGTTGCTGTTGCTGTTGCTTTACGCTCTCTTGCTTCACTGCTCTTCGCAGATAACTATCTTCATCTTCTTTGCCTACAGCTTCTCTCTCTGCACCTCTCTTCCACCATTTGTAGCTGTACCTGTAGCTATATGTAGCTGTTGTTGTTGCCGAGTATCTTTCTGTGTAATCAAGAGAAGCAGCACCTAGCAGCGATTTTAATTATTGATCTTGTGCCTCAGTCGATTTTGAGTTTTTGAGTTTGAGACTCGTTACAATCATTACGAGTATTGTTCGACTTTCATAGAACTCGTGCTTGGATATTGTGGATTCTGTTCGGCTTGGGGGGGGGGGGGGGGGGGGGGGGGGGGGGGGGGGGGGGGCCGGGGATGGGGCTGGGACCGGGCCCAACCCACATGGGCACATCTATAACTGGCTGAGAGACAACCGATTGTGTGCATTTCAAAGAGGGAAACAGTAGGTGCTCGATATGATGGAACCGATATTTAATTGATCAAATTGCAATATTTAAAACTACAGTAAATTCATCATGCTATGCTCTATATTGAATATACAATACAGTTTCAAAATAATTGTATTTTATTATGATCATGCCACATCGTGCATAAGACATGAATGCTGTTGTATGCAGCATTCGCTTGTGCGTCTTCTGGCAGCAGTTGGAAGCAAGAGTTCCCACTGCTATATACCACATAGGACTTGTTTAAACTATGTACTTTATTCCATTCGATTTTCCCTATTGCTTGGCTTGTGCCATAAATCACCCAAGCCCTTACATTCCAGACTTGCAAACCTTCAGATTGACTGCCTGGCACGCCATAGCCAGATCGCACTGTGGTTGCATGTGCCTGCCACGACTGGCTGACCCACTCAGCTGCCGCTGCCACTGGCACTGCCTCATCATAAGCATCACTCAAAGCAAACGTTGCTGGTGCTTTGCTTATTTGCATCAAGTCGAGTGGGTTTCTGTTTCTTCTTTTTTTTTTTAATGATTTCTGTTGGAATTATAAGCAGTCGTCGGAGCAGCGCAGAGCAAAATAAAGAGAAAAAAATGAATGATAAAATAAAAAATAATTGTTATAAGTGTGTATAAGTCAAGGTCAGGCAAAGCTCTCTTTTCTGATGTAACTTTGGCTGGCTTCCCCCTCTCTCTCTCTCTCTCTCTCTCCCAGGGCTGGGGGCAACCTAGTTCCGTTCTCCCGTTCTCCCATTTTTATTTCTATTTGTATTAAGTGCTAGTTGCGGTCTTCTATATGGTACTGGTCCGGGTACTGGTACGTGGTATGAGTATCCGAGTATGCATGTACATACATACATATATGTATGTATGTATGTATGTATGTATAGTGCCAGTGTATACTTTGTGCTGCATGAAACATTGCATTTTTATTGAAGTACAGCCAGGCCCAAGTGGTCTTCGCCCTTGTGCTAAGCCCGAGATGGCTGCAAATGCATTAAATCCAGCCTTGAACTATGATTTACTTGCATATGCGAGGATTTTCTACACACACACACACACACACTCGCACGAGTATATATTGCATGCAAGTATTTTTATTTTTATTTTTGCTTTTTCTGTTTTCTGTTTGTTTGCCTGTTTCTTGGCACAATTAGAATTTTTGGCAAATTCTCTCTTTGGCTGACACTTTTCATGTGATGAAAATCTAGTATTTGACTTGTGGTTTGGCAAATTGTCGTGGCAATGGTTTCTTGGTTTCCTTGGTCTCGGTCTCGGTCTCGGTTTCGGTCTTCAACTTTTGCCTGATCATATTGTCAATATTTGCGCAATTTATTTGCGTAGAAAGGAAATGTGCTTCAAGCCAGAGTCTGATTTGATTGCCTTAGTTTTGGTGAAATACAGTTTTGAGTTTTTTTTTTTTACTGCGTTGTGTTCAATATTCAATGTTAATAATAAAATATACATATATATATATATATGTATGTAGACATAGTTACAATTTCGATAAAGTGTGAATAAAATATTGCTGAAAGTCAATGCGCTTTTTGTATCTTTGTTTCAAAGTGGCAAAGGGGACTTAGGGACTTAAAAATATCTAAAGATATAAGAAATATAGTGTATGAAATGTGATATAAAATATCAGTACGAAGCATTGCGTTAAAACTGTTACAGAGTTACAGAAATTTGTATCGTTAATGTGTTTTTAAACAGTCTGGAACATAACGATTATTATACAATTATTTAGAATACCTTTCACACAAATGGAAATCATTAGTAAACGACCATTAATGACATACATAATTAATTTGGCATCCCAAACAAAGTGCTTCATCTAATTACGGGCCGTTGAAAATATCATTTTCATTTCCATTTTCAGTTTGCTGTTTGGGGATATTCCCCAAAAACCAAAAACTGCCATCGAGGGAGCCACAAACATTTTGTGCTATTAAATATCTACAATTAAATGGATTCATTGATTTTCAAGTAACCCTTGAAAGCCTTTTTAATAGCATTAAACACACACAAAAAAGAGCACCAGCACCCAATCAAAGAACGCATCCCCCCAACCCCCTGGCCTGGCCTGGTCTGGTCTGGTCGAAGCAACCCCAAAATAATCTTGATCAAAAAATGATGAAAATGTTTTCCACTTGCGTGAGCCAAGCTGAAAGCCAATTTGAGTATAATTTCCTTTAAGTAATTAAATTTGAATCAAAAATCTATGGGCAAACGAACGACAAACAAAGCGGTAGACAAAATGCTGTTGCTGTTGTTTGGACAGCACTCGGAGCTCAGAGCCGGCTCAGAGCCAGCTCATTAATATTTCTTTGCATGGGAGACGCTCTTCGAGTCGTCTCGCCTTGAAACGGGTCGACTGGGCTGATGGGGGCTGTTGGGCTGTTGGGCTGTGGGGCTGTTGGGGCTGTTGGGCTATGGGGCTGTGCGTGTCTGTGTAATTAAGACAAAAGGTCATTGAGAGGCCCAAAGTTTTGAGGGGAGACACCTGTTCTGGTTACGATACTTCGACCTAAGTAAATACAAAACCCAACAAGCATATTAATCGTGTTTGGCAACACCAAAATACACATAACCAAAAATTTCAATGAATAAACTGATTGTCTGCTGTGGCGTATACGTGATATTAGCTCGTAAAACGATAAACTCTCGAAATATAATTAGTAAGCGAACAAGGGGGGGGTATATGTAGGTACTTGTTAACAGACACAGAATATTATCAGTGGGGCAGGACTAGAGTGAAAGCACTGAGAACTGATTAAAACATTTCCATAGATACATATCATGTTCCTCAAAGAAGCGTTCTGTTACGAAATTACAAATACTCGCAATTAGCCAAATGCATTGAATCGAATCATTTACATTTATGGCTCGCTGTTAGATGGCTGCCAAAGACATAGTACACACAGACTACAGACTCGCTTCCCTTCGAATGGAATCCACTAAATTCAGTGAATAATTTACATAAATTCGAACAAAATATAAAACGAAATAAAATACATTTATATTCAAGTGATAAATGGGAGGGAGTACATGGGGTTCGGTTCGGTGCAAGCACTGAATATCCTCCGAATGTATTACACAGCCAAACATTTCGATCACGTTCGCAGAATTTTAAGAACAAAAGTGCGCCAAATAGGGGGGAAAAAAACCAGGAAGAGGCTGCGACAAGGAGGGGCGGATAAGACTCACGCAGACCCAGATCCAACCCATTTAAATACAGTTTGAGTGTAAAAAGTTTTATTCTCTCCTTTTCTTTTCTTTTCTTTTCTTTTTGTTTTTGTTTTTCTTTTATTTTCGTTGTTGTTGTTGTTGTTGTTGTTGCTGGTTTATGCGCTGTAATCGTAGCATTTAGGGGCATGTGACATCCTGTGAGAGGCAGCGAGAAGTTTTCAGATTTCGTAAACTTAGATCGGGGAGAAGCTGACAAGTAAATTACTCATATTATCACCATTCTGGGCGTTTTCGGTACAGGGTATGCGAGAGCCGAGTCTTTTTTTCTGTTGGTTTTCCTTGTGCAACGTGCAACCTATCCACGCAGAAGATTCTAGTGGCTGAGCGCTTCTTGTGCTGCATTATGGAAATGGTCGCGTCTTACGCGTGTATTCGCTGCCATTAAAAATTCTGGATGTTGGTGTCTGGGATGGGTCTGGGTCTGGGTCTGGGTAGGGAGAGAAAGTAAAAGTACGACTGCAGAGCTGCAGCTTCTAGTGGATCCTTTGCCAGTGCCATCGCCATTGCCACCTCCTCGGTCGCCTCCGCCATCGCCACCATCGCCTTCTGCCAAGCACGTGGTGTGAATGACAAATTACACACGGCAACCAGCAGCCAGCATAAGAGCAGTCGCAGCAGCAGCAGGCAGCAGCAGCAGGCAGTGGGGGAAAAAACGTGGCAAGAGCAGCAGTAACTTTTCCTTCTTTTTCTGTGTAAACGATTTATGCAACAAAAGGCTATAAAGGCAAACAATGGCCACAAGTGTAATGGCTGCTCGGGCCGCCTCACACACAGACGCACACACACACACACACACACACATTCCATTCCATTCCGACTGCACAAAAGGCCAAAATTGCAGCATTTAAATAGTTGACAATAAGCTGGCTAACAGCCACAGCTACAGCGGCAACAAGCTCGGCTTCTCGACGCGTGGGCGGACTGACTGTATGTAATTTTTGAGCTCTTTTTGCTAGTCCCCAGTTGACTCTTGCCGAGAACATGGCCATGCCAACACATGGCCCACAAAAAAGGTGAAGGCGACTCAAGCAGAGCTCCAAATTGACGTGTAGGGGCCTGGCTTTACACAGTCCATGCGGAGGTCAGCAATTGTGGATTCAAAATGCGATAATTATTATGTACAATGTACAATGTACATGCATGCTGTTTTTTTGTTTTGTTTTTTCTTTCAAATATGATTTAAAGTCATTCAAATGTGATCTAATGTTAAGAATGTATTCGGTTGCAAGCAATTTGAATATTCACTCATTTAAGTTGGGGTTAAATATTAAAATTCCATGCGTGGAGCAGATATGTATGTACTGCCAATCCATTTTTATTCATTAGGATCGCAACGAGTGAGCGGTCAAGTACGAATCCCTCAGAAATTCACAATAACAATAAAAAAAAAGAAAACTTTCAGCGATATCCCCCGTAGCCAAACACAACCCCAGCGTGAATCCACAACCACAACCCCTAACGATGAGGTGGGGCAATGTGCAGCATGCATATTAAAATTACAAAATATTCCCCAACGAGAAAACAAAAAGCAGACGAAAAAAAAAAAATATATGTATATATATACGATATATATTAAAACTTCGCTGCAGTTGCCATGGGTGTCATACGGAAGCCAACAACTTCCCCCGACTCTCCGGTATTCCCCTTGGCGATCTGAGTGCCCCAAAAATGTGGCACTCCTCCACAACCAGCACCCACTGGAGGCCGGCCACTGGAGTGGGAGCGAGAGCGAGAGCATTGTTCGCTCTTCATGCATACTACATTCTGTTTGTTTTGGCTACTTTTCTTTTGTATTTTTGTTTATTAAGTACATTCGGATATTCATATTTTAGCCGTGCTCCATTCCGTCCGCTCACTTGTCCGCGTACTGTCCGCACTGTCCGTCCGGGACCTGTCATCCGCTCCTGCTCCGGCTCCAGCTCTGGTCGCTTCTCACTTACTCCGAGCACGACTCGTTGCCGCTCATTTCTCATTCAGCTTTAGGGGCACAATTACGCAAATTGCAATTATGTTGTATTCCTCGGTTTGTCCCTAAAGTTTTTCCCTTCCTTCCCCTCCAACCCTACACCGTCAGTCTCGTCTCCTCTCGTCTCCCTTTTCCATTTCTCCATTTCTCTCCCCCGCTCTTTTTTGATACAGGGTGCAGGGGCGGACTTTTGGGGCGTGGAGCCCTGGTTGCCTTGATGACAACGACGTGACCACAGTGAAAAAAAAAAAAACAAAGAAAAGAAAAAACAAAATAAAAAGGTTAGACACAGTGCTTAAAAAGATTAGTTTTGTTGGCTTGTCAAAATATAAAAATATGTAAATGAAATATATGTGTGATTTATCATAGTTTATTGTATATTCAGAATATAAAGAAACTACTCTAAGAAGTCTTATCATGCCCTTTGATCTGTATATTTAAATTGAGTTTTCTCGTTGGCAAATCACTCACTAACCACTGTCCGTTCTGTATAGAAAACCGCCAAATGCCTTCACACGCAGCCCCTTTTCTAGGCTAACAAGAACAAAAAAAAGGCTTAAAAAAAGGCTTAAAAAATGTTCACATAAAGGTTGACAGTACAAGGTACAAGGTTTGAAGGGGGAGGTGGGGGTGGGCTAAGCTTGATGATCGGGTTGGTTGCTGTTTCTTTTGCTGTTGCTGTTGCTGTTCCTTTGTGCAGTCGAGTCGAGAACATTTTTCAAGTGCTAAACAAACGTTTCTGTTGCTTTCTTAACGTTCTGGGGGATTTGGTCAACTGTTTATTTGCAACTTGTTTCCGTTTTTACGATTCCATTTCGCATGTGCCTCCTCACTGGGCGGGCCACTCAGCGCCAGCAACACCGTCTGCCGTTTGGACGGGAGACGGGGGGAAAATTGTGAGTTGAGTTTCAGATTTTGATGCGGTGACAGGCACCGCCCGATTCCGGACAACGTCTATAATTTTTTATTGTTATAGTTTATGATTACTTAGCTGTCAGTCTGTGGGTGAGAGAGAGGTTGGGAAATTCATAGCTTGAGTCTGGGAAATAGCTGGAGTCGCATTGCCACATGACAAATGCATTTCCCCGATCAATCGTTTATACAAATATAAATTATGAATGCTTTGGCCACAAGGGCGCACAGTGGGCGGGATATATCAGACCTCGGCGAACCCAAGCCGACCGCCATATTCAATTACCATCAAAAATGTTCATTAAATTACTTTCGCGTCTCGTACAAGAGGGCAAGGCAAGCTCATATGTATGTACATTTGTATTGAGGGACCATCATAAATTTCCCTCCCATCCGCTGCAGCCATTAGTCAATAATATCCCCACAAAAACACACATGGAGTAAAAAAAATGTACCAGCAGATAGAGAGAGAGAGAGAGAGCGAGAGAGGATATTTCCTTTAGGCGAACGGTACCTCCGTCCAGCTTTGGCCGTCGGATTTCGTTCGCTTTGAAGTTTTCAGTCCAGTTTTGTCAGTCCAATAATGAGGTTTTTGGGCCCACAGAGCCTCACAGCCAAATCCCTTTTGGAGGATTTCATTTCGGCTATCAACTTATAACCATAAACAAGTCAAAGAACGCCCCAAAAGCTGCCACACCAAGCAGCACAACCAGACACACACACACAAACACAAACACACAAGCACACAGAGAGGAGGAGATAAAAGGGCAGCAGGAGAGCAGGAGAGCGGAAGAGAAGAGGAGCAGGGAAGGAGTACCGTTAGAAGCGGTTACTTTGTGATGAAGCCGTTGCAATACGCTGCGCTGCCGTTGCGCCTAAGCGCAAGATAAACTTTTGCGTCTTGAAGCGAAGCGAAACGAAACGAGCAGCGGCAGTGGCAGTGACAGCAGCAGCGGCAGCGGCCCAGACGTCGTCGTCGACGGCCACCGCAAAAAGTTCAAAATCTTCAAACCCGTTACCGCACACACACCCCCTCCTGGCAGGCCCAGCACTCCCCCCTTTGGGCCTGGCCCTGGGTCTGAGCCTGGGCCTGGGACTAGCGCTCCTCGCCATTTTGCACTTCAATATTCTGGGGAATTGTTCGCCATTTTTCCCCCTACGTACATATGTATTTTTAAGTGTATATGTGTGTGTGTGTGTGTGTGTGTGTGTACGTATCTATGTAGCTTTGGATATTTTTTCACTTCTGGGGCATTTTTGCATGTTTGTCTCGCAAATTATGCGCTGCGCACAAACAAAAGAGGAAACGACGACGACGTCGCAGTCGCAGTCGCAGTGCTATGTACGGTTATTTTTTTTCTGCTGGCTGGCTGGAATGCAGCTGAGGATAACCGACAGAGAAACCCTTTTCGCCCGGAGAGAGTCGCGTGATGCACGTCAATGTAAGCACGATCAGAGGAAAGCTCCGATAAGACCTTGGCAAATATCAATATTAAAAAAAATTGGATCCTATCTGGATCTAGCTTAACCAATTCGCAGATTTTTGCAGTTTTTTTTTACCGAAATTAGGGCTACTCCAGTTCCATTCTATTCTTGAATGCATTATTTTGTCGTGCGAATGTCACGATGGTCACGAGTGAAAGAATACCCTCAACAGTCAAAGAGCAGAACTTTAAGGAGTGATTTCCCGTTTTTGAGATTGGAGTAAGGATAATTGAAGAGCACTCCTCTATCAAAAAAGCACGTGATCAGTCCTATATAGTAACACGAGTGCATCGTATGAATAAAGATAAAGAGAATCGATCTGTGAGATCGTGAATGAGGTGAGTAAATGGTCGCTACGAGTATTACTTTTTTTCCTTTTTCGTCGATCGAAATTATCCTTCCTCACGGTCTCATTTCTAGCACGCTTTGAGGTTGGCCAGCGCTACGGCTATCAGAGTGTATATATGTGTGTGTTTGTGTGTGTGTGTCTGTTAGGAGGCCTCATTTTTTTCACACGCCACGCCTCCTGTGTGCTGCTTCCTGCTCATTGCATATCCAACTTTATTTTGCTTCCAGCCGGAAATAATAATTGCAACATGGCGGCGCTGGATCTGGATCCCCAGTGTACCAAATGCCGCTGCACCCTGCTGCCTGCAACAGCGAGCATTAGCGAATTTCTACTGTGGCAACACCAGAAAATAGTGTCACTTCTGTCACGCAAGGCACTCGTTCCCACCCAGCTTCAGCTTCAGCTTCCCCCACCCCAGCCCCGCCCCGCCCACTTCTTTTGCCGTTTCGGTGGAATTTTTTGCTCATTTCTCTAGCAGCAAACAAGGACAAAGCATTCATCGCGTACATGTATGTATGTATTTATGTATGTATGTATGTATGCTCTTTTTTTTTATTCTTTTGGTGTGAGCTTTTTTTTAAGATTTTAATACGTCTATATGGATGAAAACTATTAGGGGTTTTCTGGTTTATTTCACTTCTTTTTTTTCCTATTGTGAAAGTGTTTTTGATATCCTGCATCCGCATTTAGAAAAGAGAGTCTTTCTCTCAGAGGAGACTTTACGAGTAGTGTAACCAGAGTGGCAATTGGGCATTAACAATCGTACAATCAACATGCGTACGACAAAGTGTTAAGAAATAGAATAAATTAGTTTTCATTGCTATTTTCATAGGTTTTAATAAGCTATAATTAGGCAAACAGTATTAGTAGAGATTGAAAGATACGATATTAGACAAAAATCTCTTTCAATTACATTCATTACAAAATATTCATTAAAATTAAATTAAAATTCATTAAAATATTCTATATAAATATATGTATTTCATATTTAAATGATTCTTAATGTGTTATATTTATTTTAAAGTGTTTTATATTTATATTTAATACATTTATGTACATATATTGAAATCAAACTGAATCCTATTTAAAAATTCAAATAGGTGTGCTTAATTTTTTCTTAGTGTATTATGCTCTCAAAGTAAGGGAAACGAAAACGGAAAGTAGCGTGATATAACCAACTCCACAGCTCTATGAATGCTCTCCACTTGAAGCCTAAAATCAAAATGCTGATAGATATTCCTCTACGCCCAATTTCGAGAAAGAAAGAAAAATAAAACAAAACAAAAAATACACAGCACTCACTTACCCCTCGCTGGTGGTGTAAAAACGTAACAAACGAGCACATGAAAGTAAAGATTGACGGGTAATACGAACGAACTCTGTCGACAGACAGTCGTCTGTTGGCTGCCCCCCGCTCACAGAAACCAGACATAAGTATTAGCCAGATATCCGTGTAGGGTATACACACACACACATACACATATATATGTACGTATGTATATGTCTGGCATATAAACAGTGCTCAGCTGTCAGACAAACAGACGTAACGTGCAAAAAGGAACAAAACACGACGAAAAAAAAAAATACTGCGCAAACAATAGAAAAATTGCGAATGACGCGACGCGTTCCGAGTTCATAGTAGAATAAAATAGCGACAACAACATCAATGGCAGTGGCAGTGGCAGTGGCAGTAGCAGTGGCAGTGGCATCACTACTACGATCTGACAGTTCTCTGTTCTCCTTGCCCTGTCCCCTGTCAGGGCCCATCTTTTAGCCAGTCAGCCAGCCATACATCCATCCATTAGTTCTTCCGTTTCGGGTATGTTTTTCGTACGCTTAAACTATATCCATTCATTTTGATGCGGCGACTTCAACTTCTTCCTTGACTGGTAATTCCCCTTCCATCACAGCCGAAAGCCATCACTTTCATGGAGTAAGCCTCGCTATAGTCATAGTCTCATCTCAGTCCGTCTCAGTTATTGTTGTTACTGCCACTGCTACTCTTACTGTTACTGTAACTGTAACTGTTATTGTGGGGCCCCCTACACACTTTTTGGAGCTTACGAGTATGCCCCATTTATTGCTGTTTATCAATTTGAGCCAAGCAGACACTTTTTAACTCATTTTCTGAGTAAATTGCACAGTAAGTGCTGCACCAAAGTCTTACCGCAACATTCCTTCTAAACTTCATATTTTTTACAATTAAAAAAATATAGCGTTGGCATCGATTTTGGATTGATGGTTTTCCATCAGCTATAATGGATGATGGCGTGGAGGTGGTTCTCCTTAAAAGGAACTTGCACACGAACCAGTTATAGTCCTACGCTGATTTCCATCAGACGAGAGTGATTTAAAGCATAGCATGGCTTTAGAGTTTTCCAATCTTACAATTAACGAATTTCTCAATGAAGGAAGAATGTAAAAATTTGTGAACAATTTGGAAATTTCAACTCGAAGCCGGAATTCCAAGCTCAAAGGCACAAATAAATGTTTGGGACGACGTCGGACCAGCCCCTTGAATGTTACTTAGCTCAAAGGCAAGCAAGCAAGTGGACTGTCTGCCTCTTGGAAGGAGAAAACTCAGAACTCAAAGCAAGCTCACTTACAGGACGAAATCCAATTGACAGACAAACATGCAAACGGGCCATCGATAAATGAAAGCCCACAGAAAAACGCTTGGACCTGGGCACAAGACGACCACGGGACGAAGCCACGACCTAATACTCAACTTCAGTTCACTTTTCGATTGCAATGCACAAAGGAAAGGAAATGCAAGGGTAAAGGGAAAAGGCAGGATGAGGATGAGGATGAGGTGAGAGATGCGGCTGGAATATGAAAAATCAAACGTCAAATCGAGCCACAAAATCAGGCAGGCGGAGAGAGGTGCAAAAAATTGCTTATACTCGTATGCCTTAATCCTTAAAATGTTCCTGCATCTGCATGAAAATTTATTGCTTTCCGCAAAACGATTGCCGAATGCAACAGACTTAAATTAGTCAAAGTAACCAGGCCAAAGACAATCGGAAGAAGCCCCAAAAAAACGGAAAATACTTCCTTTCCTGGGAGCGGGCAAGATGCAGGGACAGGGCGCGGTGGGGCAGGGGGAATGTCCAAATGAAAATCAAGTTCCTCTTTGACCTAACCTCACATCCAAGTAATTGACATTCTGTTGCGCTATTCGACCCAGGAACCCAGGACCCAGAAGCACCAAGGCACCCAAGGACCAAAGCACCAAGGAGGTTCAACTGCTTCCCAATATTGCAGCGCAGCTCCTCCTGCATCTCCGTTGGCGTGTCTGGCCTGGGATTTATTGCAGCCCCAGTTGTTTGCCATCTTCATCTGCTTCTTGCTCGACTTGCAGCACTTCTTTGGGCTCCAGGTTTAGTCTGTTCTTCTTTTTTTTGCTCCCATCTAAGACGTCATTTTGGAAAACGACGCCCATTGCAATAGCGTCGAGATTTGATCAGTTGTTTGCCTTTGCTTTATATCTTTCACTGTTTTAAAATTGCTCTCATGTGACTTTGGCTCGGCTCGACTCTCGACTCACGACTCCTGTCTTCTGTCTTCTGTCTGTAATACAATGGGCATACAATGAGCTGAATATTGTCAAAACGAAGGTAAGCCATGCTTCACACTTCACACACATTCGCAATGCCTTTTAATATATGTACATATGTATAACATTCCCTGGAAACACTCTATTTTGTAATGCAATAAATTCCATCTGTGCTGTTCCACCTGTATATTTTGTGGGCAGATCTTTTTAGGAACTTTAACTGCCTCATCAAACACAGTTTTCTTATCCTTGTCTATAGAGGGTTTGTTCGATTTCGGTTCGATTCCTTAATCTAGGCTATCCCTCGCTTAGTATACACGTTTGAAAACCGATTCTAGTACTGCGCCCATGGTGACTGCAGTTCTTCAACTGCGAGTATATACATATATATATTTTTTTTTTCAGTCAACATCTGCTCGTTTCTGGCAAATTGTATCTGTATTTTTATGTGTTCTATCCTTGGTTTTTTTTAGTGGGTCCTTGGTGGCTGCTCTATTCTAAAGCGACAACAGAATAAATTTTGGTTGGACAATTTTTGTGTGCTTCGTTTTTTTGTGTAGGTTTGTTTGGTAAATCCCCAATGCAGGCGACTCAAGTTACCAAAATATACGATGCACATTCATATTCATTCCCGTTCTCGTTCTCAGAGTGGAAACATATCCTTGGGGAATTAATGGAGCACGAAGAGGAAGAGCCAAAGAGATATCTTTATATATGTACATAGGAATGGATGTATTTCACACATTTCTGTCACTTTTCGTTTGATTTAAATGCTTTTATTGCGACAATTAATAATGGATTTTTTTATTGTTCGTGTGTCGAGTGAACTCTAAAGTGTTGAGAGGCAGACTTTTATTTGCCGCTGGTGGAATTTGAGATTTTAATTTATTTAAAAGATTTCCATTTCTGTGCATTTGCACAACTAAATCCTGCCATGGGCATCCTGCTCTAATTGGCAGCTTTTCCTGCTGGCTGTCACATGTCCTTTCGAACGAAATCGACCAACTAGAAAGTCTTGAGTGCTAAGTTTTTCCCCTCAGTTAGTTTTCTTTCTTCGTGGCTTATGCAAATTTGCGAAGCTACTCAAATGTTTCCATGGGTTTTCCACACCCAAACACGAATCTATAATGATTACATATTTATTTATTCAATGCGACTGTTGACTTTTATTGGAATTCAATTGAATGGCTGTCACATGATTTAAGCCTAATTCAATTATTTTCATTTAATTTTCCACAAACACTTTGCCGCATTTAATTTGCATTTTAGAGTAGGGCCGGGGGCAAGTGGCTGAGCCCAGAAAAAAAACTTTAAAGTCCGCTAAGCCAAAAAGTTTTACCGCATTCGTTTTAATCTTCTCTAAGGGAAAGCATTTTGTACTTTATTTATGATTAAAATATATAGTATAGTGTGTGTGTACATAAATATGTACAAGTCGTGTTTTCTTTTCAGATTCTCACTAATAGCCGCATCCATTGTTTATTTTCCTTTACAATGAGCCACACCAATAACGAATTTCTTCCACGAATTGCGTCTGACTCTCACTGATCAATGTCAAGACGGCAACCTCCTCCAATGATCCTCTCTATATCTCTCTCTGAACACGCACTCTGACCCCACACACGACAATATCAATAGAATTTGAAAAGGACAAGAATAAGCAGAGTATCAGCGACTAGGCCATATGAAAAGAGTATTCTCAGTCAGCAGAAGATCATACAACAATAATAACGAAACAAAACAATAACCAAATACACTGAGAACAATCTTTTGGACCGACATATGTAAGGCCATTCCCAGCAAAAGGTCTACTGATACCAAAAAATTAAATATATAAGGAAAATAGTTTTCGAAAATGATTATAAAAAAAAGCAAAATAATTATTTTAAAAATACATCAAAAGTTAATTTGTTCGGTATTTTTTGTTATTTTATAATTATTATTTTACAGTCTTCATTATTATCTCGGATAAAAAAGATAATTCATGATATATGTATGATATATGATATATGACATATTTAAGTTCTTCCACAAAATCTTTCTTACATACTATTCACGGTATATTTTTTAACTCTTATTAACCCAAGAAATGTTTGTGCTGTGCGAAATTTCCAGTGCAATTGGGCATAAAATTAGTTAGTTAGTTAATACGTTTTTTAAAAAAATTTCCTTACGCAATTTTCCGCCGTTTATCGCTTTTGATTGGAAATTTTTGAAATACTTTCCCAAAGAAAATGTTTGTGTTCTAGATTTGTAATTTTCAAATTGACTTTTATATGAATTTTTTTTTTGGTAGAGCATGTTAAATAATGTGTGGGTTCAAAGACTTTCCAAAAAAAAGAATTGCCTGATTTAAATTCGGTCCAGTTCATTTTCAGGTTTTTCATCGCACTTGTTCTAGCTGGAAGTTGTAGTCTGCGTCCATTGTATATCGTTTGAGTGGGGAGCAGCAACAACAAACCACTTTGCAGTGGGTGCCTATGATTGTTTGGCTTTCTTTTTGTTGTTCAATTAAATATACGAGTACAGTGCAGTGTGCCTCTCTGCTCCCTCTCCAGCTTCTCCACTTCTACTCTTTTACGTTTGTTATTATTAAAAAAGTTTTTTTTTGAGTTTTTATTTGAATTTCGAAGCGCAACGCACAAAGTAAAAGTAAAATCAACAAAAAGAACGTGCAAGAGCGATAGAGTCGATATATTCCGACTATAGGATACCCGACCCAATGCCCAACGAATTTGTTTTCCTTATACGAGCTATATTTAATAATAATGTGATCGAACTGACTGACTGACTGACTGACTGACTGACTGATAGATACTATATAGCTTTATATATTTTTCTATCAACTGAGAGAATTTTAGCAAAAGAGAAGGAAAGGGCGTGCGTATGATGTCTACCCTAAGGTATAGCCAATATGGCCTTCCAACTCTTCGTTTAAAGGGTATAGAAAAATGGTATTCATACTCCTGTTACAATGGGATCAAAAACTGGTGCTGCACTAACATCAACTCGGCCAATAACTGACCGATTGTGCAAATGTTGTAATAATTGCCAATATCAAGAAACGAAACGAAACGGAACGCAAAAAATTAATAATAAAGAGACTTTTGCAATCCGCTCCGCTCAACTCCGGGGAGGTCTCAGTCTCTACCTCAGCCCCCGTGCATGAGGTAATACAAGCACAGAGAAATAAAGAATTGAGCTGAGCTTGGGCAAACAACGAATACAATTTTTGTGTGTGTTCGTTTAATTGCTTAATTTAATTTGCATGGAATACAACAAAACAAACAGCGGGGCAAAAGCAGAGGCAGAGGCAAAGGCAAAGGCAATGCTCTAAGAAAATACAAACATACCCAAAGTTCTTTTGTTGAGCAGCGCAGCAGCGACGAAGGCAGCACACAGCACAGCGGCAGCCAGCAAACACTTGAAAAAAAACTGTTTCGCAAGTTACCGTTCCGTTGTTGTTGTTTTTGTTTTGCTTGTTGTTGGTGCTCTTTCTGTGATTTTTGTTAACACTCTGCTGGCCACTTTTGCATGTCTCAAAAAAATTGTTAAAAAATTGAGGGGGGGATTTTTGTTGCTTATTGATTGCAATTTCTGTCGGATTTATTGCCTATTTTTAATCTAGGCAACACTTGCGTGCTGTGCAGTGCTGCTTTTATGCCATACGATTATTCTCAGGTTTTTTTTTTCGGAGCACTTGCTTTGTAACTTGTGCGAAATTTTTATTTGTTTTTGTTTGTTCACTGTGGCAACAATTTCGAGGCAGGCAAATATACGAACAGAATTTTCGTTGTCTGAAATGGTGCTTGCTGCGGCTAGCACCAGAACTTTTCTCGCTCTCAGCTTGGGTTAAACTCCGTTAGACGACTCAGCCCCAAGCAGCGATGTGGGGCCGTTTTATATGGTTCTCCAGCGGCGACGCTCGGCCTCGGCTTCGGCAGCGGCTTCGTGTCTGGTGTGATGGATGGCTCGGGCCGAGGGGAGAGGAGCGCGAATGATTGGCTGACGGTGCGCAGACGTGAAAAAAATATAAACACAAAGCAGCTGGTTCCCTATGCCACCGATGTGCGTTGAGGGGGTGGGTGGTGGGTGGCAGGGAGGTCTCAGCTGTTTTCGGTAAAAAGCCGGCAACAACAAACAAGCCTCACATGTGGTCAGGAGACAGAGAAACAGAGACGGGAACACACAGAGTGAGAAAGAGGGAAAGGAAGCTTTCCGAAGAGCGAATGGCGAAGCGAGAGCGGAAAGACAACAAGATAAAAGCAAATAGGATAAAACAGAAACAGAAACAGCAGAGGCAACAGCAACAACGAAAGGTGTCTAGTCTTAACAGGTGGCAATGCGAGGGCTTTTGCTTTTGCACTCTGCTTCGGATGGCTGTCATGATTTCACGGCAACTTTAAGCATGATACGGCTATGGTATTACGAGAATAAAACCCACACAAATTGTGCATTTTCATCATTAAATTTTATGAATTAAATTGATTATTTTTGATCATTCAATTTGCACATTTCTGTTTTGTTTTTGTTTTGCAATTGTTTACTTTTTATCGGTTCGTTTGTTTTGCTGCCAAAAAACTTCGACGCAAAAATCGAAGCACAGTGCAGGGGACAACAACAACAACTACAACAGTAATAACAACTGAAAAAAACTGGCCAAACACGCTTTAATTAGAAGCCAAATAATATTATGTGAAGATATACGAGTATAAACAACATTTGGTACTTAGACATGTTAAATGCTAAATATTATGGCGTCTTGAGTGCCTTGAACTTGCATTATTGACTCCGACTAAACCAATTTATAATGTTTTGAAAGCCTAATTTCGAATCCCGTAGCTGTTTAATTATTCCTTATTTGAAATCTACTAGACAGCCACTTCTATTGTTTGGCAGCACTGCGATCGCTTCGAGTAATTTAATTTACCCATTGGTCGACAATTGGTTGATCTTTCTCTGTACATGATCGGAAATCATATTACCCGATTTCGATAGTATTGCTTATTACATTATACAACATTACAAAATTAATGAAATATTTTAAGCATCAAACGATAAAATATATTCACTAAATTGGGAAGAAAAAGTACAAAATCTTATAGATGTGGCTCTTATACAGTCTTATACAGTGGCTCACAGCTCAAAGCAGAGGTCGACAGCGTCCTATGCACTGTGCATAGGAAAAGGCCACGGGGCAGCGCCGCGGCGGAGAAAATTAATCGTGCTGCTTCGTGTCAGTGACGATGCGTATATAAATATATACATACATACGTATACAAACATATTCATGTAAATATTTATTCTTACATACAAACGTACATATGCACACAAACTGATAATTTATTTTTCTATTAAATTAATTAGGAAAACAGCAGGTGAAGCGGAGATTTAAATAAATTATGACTCTGTCAAACGCACTTTGCTAAGAAAAAGACAGCCTTTCTTGCCAAAGTCTCCATCTTCTGCAGATAATGTTCTGGAAGCTTTTCAGGATGCAAATATTATGAACCGTTTTGGAATTACCAAGGGAAATACTGCAAAGCAGTTCTATAAAAAAATGTACGCATCGAGCTCGTTTGCCTATTGCATATTTTCATCAGACAAGGTGATCGCCTTGATGCAAGCCAATATTCAAGAGCATAATAGGCATTATTTAATTGATGCTACATTTAAAGTGTGCCCTTTTGGAGCTTTAAGCTAGTTTTAATAATTTATATAAAATATTTGCAGAAGGTAAATTTAATTTACATTTCATTTACTTAACCAACAATCAATTAATCAACAATTTATTTTATTAGAAAAACTCTTTTTTTTTTAATGAAGTAGTAGATGTAGAAGCTTTTAATTTGAACTTGGGAAATAAAATACAAGCAAATGGGCACTTTTTTAAATTTTTGCTACATCTTATTGATGTACCACATTTGTGGTACATGTCGGGATCAAAATGTGGCCCACAACCAAGCAAAAAATGACATGGAGGAGAATGAATATACAAAGCCAAAATGTCCAAGCTGCAACCAAGAAGTGGAAGAGGCAATACGCCATGATTTTATTTATAATTAACTTACACAACATTTGAAATTTAAATTACTTAATTTTTTAATTTCAATAAAATTTCGAAATTTTCTCAATTTTTTCTGGCGGCCTTAAGTTGTTTTAAAACGAATATCTCCGCACGGAGATGTGACTTTTCAGACGACATATGTATCTCCGCGCGGAGGTAAGGCGCTTCAAAACGACATAATTTCGCGCGGAGATATGTCGTTTGTGAAACGGCGGAGATATGTCGCTACCCCGATTCTACTTCATAAAAAAATATATAAATCAATAGAAGGGAAAAAATACAAATTATCTTAAAATATATCAAAACTTCAATCGGCTTTTTATTGCGCAAACGCACTTGCGGACTCAGCGTGGGATACTCCACCGGGGAGCCTTGCTTGAACAGCGAGTGGCTGCTGTTGCTCAAGCCAGGTTCTCGCTTGTCCTTGACAGAATTGTTACTCGATGTCGATGTAGAGGAACTGCTTCTACGACTGATAGAGGCACTACGAGTTGTTCCGTCATTCGCCGAAAAGCTGCCGGTTACTGTGCTCTGGGAATTGGGCGAGAAAACAGATTTGCTTGTCGATGTCGAGGAACTTCTTCTACGACTGATAGAGGCACTACGAGTTGTTTCATCATTCGCCGAAAAGCTGCCGGTTACTGTGCTCTGGGAATTGGGCGAGA
This sequence comes from Drosophila athabasca, assembly GCA_008121215.1. NCBI lineage: Eukaryota > Metazoa > Arthropoda > Insecta > Diptera > Drosophilidae > Drosophila > Drosophila athabasca. The sequence continues at coordinate 65,121,310 of CM017796.1, read as the reverse complement.
AAACAGATTTGCTTGTCGATGTCGAGGAAATTCCTTTACGACTACTAGTGGAACTACGGTTTGTTTCGGCCCCCTTCGAAAACTTTCCGTTTACTGATTTCAGGGAATTGGGCGAGAAAATAGACCGCATTCTCAAAAATGACTGCGAAAAACGTGTTGGCACAACTAGGCGACTGGGATTCAGACAGCGAAAGGTGCTGCGGGCCGTGGTTTCACCATTGGTGGGCGTCCGGCTTTCCTCCGTCGTGTCAAACTTGAAGACTTGTATGGAGAGCGGCGTATCAGGCGTTGGAGGGGATCGGGGATCTGCAAAAAAAAATTTCAATAGCATTTGGTCGATTGTTCTCCCAACCAATTAATGTGGCAATTACCTCTCCAAGCGCGATTGTTTTGTTCCATTTTGTACCTGGCTTAGTTATTTATATTTAAGAACAATTTCAAATCGACACAAAACGTGGACACGGATTTTTTCACAAAAAAGGCGACATAACAGTAAATTTTAGGAGTGTGACCGCGTATTTAAATATAAAAGATATGCGGTCTGAACCTCAGAATTATACTGGCGTATACCATAACATTTTAAAATATACCGTACAAATACCGATGAAAAAAACCAACACTGCCGTTTACTCAAATTTCAAATTTGGCGCTCAATTGCAATCAGTGCAATTAAAATATAAGTTTCATAGTTGTCAGCTTCTGCGATGTGACAAACCGATAACTTATTTAAGTAATCTACCATCATTAGCTCCCATCAACCGACTATCAAAATCGTGTGAATTCCGATCATGAACAGAGAACGATTAACCAATGGTCGACCAATGGGTAAATACATTCTACGAAAATTATATATCTAAAAGAACTGTACCGCAGCTATAGTGAAACAAATCGTGCAAATAAAATGGATAGGATGAATCTGCAAGAAGAATTTACAAATATCATTATTTTCCGTGGTTTAACTAAGTTGTTAATCTGCTTAAATAAAGGCGGGTTTAGTGGGCAAAGTTGGTTTTTTTCATCGGTATTTTTACGGTATACTTTTAAATTTTATGGTATATGTCAGTTTAATTCTGAGGTACAGATCGCATATCTAATTTTCAAATCCGCGGTCACACTCCTCAAAATGTACAGTTATGCCGCCTTTTTCGTGAAAAAATCCGTGTCCACGTTTTGTGTCGATTTGAAATTGTTCTTAATATAAATAACTAAGCCAGGTAAAAAATGGAACAATACAACCGCGCTTGGAGAGGTAATTGCCACATTAATTGGTTAGGAAAAGAACCGACCAAATGCTATTGATATTTTTTTTTGCAGATCCCGGATCCCCGCTTACGCCATTAACGCCGCTCTCCACACAAGTCTTCAAGTTTGACACGACGGAGGATAGCCGGACGCCCACCAACTGTGAAACCACGGGCCGCAGCACCTATCGCGGGCAGAATTCGAGTCGACTAGCTGTGCCAACACGTTTTTCGCAGTCATTTTTGAGCATGCGATCTATTTTCTCGCCCAATTCCCGGAGTACAAACGGCAGCTTTTCGACGAGTGGCGAAACTACTCGTAGTTCCACTACCAGTCGTAGAGGCAGTTCCTCGACATCGACAAACAAATCTGTTTTCGCGCCCAAGTCCCAGAGCACAATACACGGCAGCTTTTCGACGAATGACGGAACAACTCGTAGTGCCACTATCAGTCGTAGAAGCAGTTCCTCGACATCGACAAGCAAATCTGTTTTCGCGCCCAATTCCCAGAGCACAGTAACCGGCAGCTTTTCGGCGAATGACGGAACAACTCGTAGTGCCTCTATCAGTCGTAGAAGCAGTTCCTCGACATCGACAAACAAATCTGTTTTCGCGCCCAACTCCCAGAGCACAGTAACCGGCAGCTTTTCGGCGAATGACGGAACAACTCGTAGTGCCTCTATCAGTCGTAGAAGCAGTTCCTCGACATCGACATCGAGTTACAAATCTGTTAAGGTGAAGCGAGAACCTGGCTTGAGCAACAGCAGCCACTCGCGGTTCAAGCACGGCTCCCCGGTGGAGCATCCTACGCTGAGTCCGCGGGTGCGTTCGCTTCTGAACCGCACTGGCAACCAGCACCTCACGGAAATGTTCACGCGTCAAGAAATCGACTTGGAAGTTTTGATCCAAATGACACTGGATGATCTTGAGGCTCTCGGCGTCCGTGGCGCCAGGGAACTGAAGTTGGCGATGGAGGTCATCAAATTCGCCAAGAAGATATTTTGCTAAATTTTTACGCGGCGCACATTAAGTCCATTTTAATATTGTTTTTCATGTCAATTGTACTTTCCATTTTAATATTGTGTTTCATCATAAATGTGTATTTTAATAAATGTTCAATGTAAGAAGAGATTTTTTTTATACATACATCAATATAAACTTTGAAATCCGCCTTATTGGCCGCTCAAGGGTTAAGTTGAGCAATTCTCGGCCTGGGCAGCACTTTCCTTCCAGCACTTGCCAACACTGCTGCAGTGCTGTCAGAAACTTGGAATCAACATTAGCTAAATTCGGCTAATCCCGAAAATAATTAGTTACACTTTTAAACATTTTTGGTTTCAGTCTTTTTATGTCAGCATCCCTTCTTCTATTAATTTATATTTTTTATGAAATAGAATCTATAGGAAATCGTAGTTTTCTTGCGTGCAGAACCCACATCTATAAGATGTTGTACTTTATGTTTTCAATTTTGTGAAAACATTTAATCGTTTGATGCTAAAAATATTTCATATATTTTTCAATATCATTCGTTTTTTTCCGCAACATTTTTAATGTTGTATAAGCAATGCTTATTAAGCATTCCATTTTACAAAGTGCCATATATAGCCTTAAATAAGCTGAAATGGCAGCACTGTCTCACATACATACATAACTTATTTTTAACAATTTTCGACGTGATGTGATGTGCATTTTCTCTCATAGTTTTGTGCTTAACCATGTAAAATAAAATATAATTAGAAAGTAGTGAATAAACATTAAGAATTAGTGCAAAGGTAACGAAAATGTCCAGAAAACCATCGGGAAAATGAACAAAAAAAATTATGCTCGGCTGCAAAGTGACAGCTGGCTTCTGACTTGCGTTATTTGCCTTGAGGTTTTACATGGCATGGCTGTGTGCTGGCAACGCAAAATGATTAATGTGCAATATAAATAACCGACTAATCAGATAAAGTGCATTGCATTGCCATGCATTTGCATGTATTGTGCATATATAAGTTGCTATTTTATATGCCAGTATATATAGTGTTGTTTTGTCAAAAAACCCATTTGCCTGCAGTGTTGTAAAATGCGGCCAGCTATCATGATTATTTAGTGAATTTTTGCAATAAATCGTAAAAACTGTTTCAAAGTAATGATTGTTGAATATATTAAATGGAATGCTTTTATGCATGGTGCCATTTGTTATTAATTAATTACCAACTTTTATTGCCACATGCGATACTTTCATGCGGTACTTTAGGCGTTTGGCAACACTAACGACTGTCTGCTGTGCCTAGCACGTAAAAGCAAAAATGGTAAAATAAATCAACTAAATTCGCCGCCGTTGCGCAAAATAACAAATAAATAAACTAAAGTTCCCCACTAGTAAATAAAATAGTTTATGGCTATGAACTAAATAAGCAAAGTGCGGCGAAAACACCTGCAGGCAGGCCAAGAAGGCGACAACCGACGAAGAAAAAACATGTACACACACCACGCTCGTATATGTGAATGTGTATATAAAGTAGCAAAAACAACATTAAATAATACTACAATCGGATATCTTGTATTTGTGGACTCAATAATAAGCATTCGATTCGCCAGCAGACAGCCGCCATTTACTGCAAATAACGCACGCCGAATGCCAGGCCGCATATAAATAAAAGCCGAACAGCAGCAAAGCAAAGTACATACACGCAAGAAAAGAAAAGAGGCACAGCACCTCCAAAAAAACAAGAAGAAAATTTAAATTACTTTTAATTATGCTTGCAAATGTTGTTTGAGTGGTCTGCAATGCGTGTGCCCGGCAGCCCCCGGGCTTCCGTTGTCGCAAAGCGGTCACCGGTGAGAGGGAAAATTTCTCTTATGAAATTTTGCGTAACACAAAAATTCGAATGCAAATTGTGCAAACAAAAAATGGGAATAAGAATGCGTTGAATTGTTTAATTTACGCTGCAGGGTGCAGGTGCAGGTACAGGGGTGCAGCCACCTCTATGGGATACCCGATCCGATCCCATTTGTTTACGCCCAGATAAGCTCTGGGGCTGCTACTGCTGCTTCTGCTGCTTTTGTAATAAACAAATTTGTCGGCAGCCAAAACGATTTTCCACAGCTCGCACACTCACAATGCTAATTTAGCATCTTTACCTCTGTTTCCTTTGCAGTAAACATAATGCCCAAGAAGTATATAAAACCCTAATGTAACAGCCAAGAATCGATTTCTTACTATTAACTACCCGTAAACAATTAACTTATGTAAGTAAAGGCATGAGAGTGCTCCAAGTCGAAGCAGTTCTTAAATTTCACGATGATCCAGAATCAATATAGGACTTAGACGAGCAATCAAGACAAGGATCAGACGCAGAAACCGACCCCTACACATGCATGAATAACCACCAGCCGAAGAGAAGTCCAAGCCCCAACGAGTAAACGATTCCACGATCGATGGCCGCCGAAAAGGAGATGCTGGCCCACGACATGGTCCGCCGACGGAACTGGGCCCGGGCCGCGGCGCTCTACGATCAGCTGATTTCCGCAGCGCCTGGATCCGCACAGGCACAGGCGACGCGGGCGCAGAAGGATCAGCAGATTGCCTGTCTGCTTGGCCGCTGTGAGTGTCTGCTGGAGCTGGGCAAATACGAGGGCTGTCTGGCCGATGCCTACAAGGTGCTCACCCTGCTGGCCGAACAGACAGAGTGCCTGGCCAGTGTCTCGCGTGCGCGTCGATGGCTAGTCCACGCTCTCTTCAAGATTCACAAGTATGGGGTAAGTTTGGATCAGCAAAACATAAATCACGTACATATTTTTGAAATATCTGATGGCTTCGGGTTACCTGTAGGATGCCGAGATCTTTTTGAGCAAGTGGATCAACGAGCTGAGCGGCCAGCAAATATTCTCGGACATATCCAAGACCCTGGAGCGCTACAAGTCCATCATCCAGATGATCATGAATGGGCAGCACAAGGCCCAGGCGCAGAAGATACCACAAACCCGGCTGGAGGATGAAATGGCCATACTGGACACCAAGCTGGACCACTGGGCCACCAACAATCTGCCCCTGGACAAGTACAGCAAGCTGCTCAGCAACAAGGGTCTCAAGAAGCGCGAACAGCAGCAGCAGCAACAACAACAGCAGCAGCAGAATGGAACGGGCAGCAGCAGCGGCAGTGGCAGTGGCAGCTATGCGAGTAGCAGCAGCAGCAGCAGCACTGGTAGCAGCAGCACCATGTCCAGTTCCAACACAAACCTGCACAAGACCAACGACCTGCTGGCGGCCATGAAGCTCACGGCTGGCAAGAACCAGCCGGTGTCGACAGATAGCCCCAGCCTTGATGCAGCATCCGGCGGGGATCAGGCAGCGCCCTCGACTACTTGCAGCTACTGCGCCATCAATTTCCTAACGAGGAACGAGCTGCGGCAGCACTGCCAGACCGAGGCCCATCAAAAGGTGATCATGAGCGATGAGGGTGAGTATTCAATCCGGAGTATAACAAGATGTGCGGTGCCTTTAAGGGCTAAGGCATTCCTCCTCCTGCATTCGAGTTTATGATCAAAACTAGTCGAAAATAAATAAGTGATGCAGCTACATGCACTGAAGTCGTCCAAATAAATCGTCAGGAAATCGTTAGCAATTGTAAGACCCAACTGCAGGTATCCTCACAGGTGACTCAGCAGACCGCAATGCTCGGCAGTTATCCGAGCCATCACGGCACCCTGGCACACACACAGAATGGCGGACACGCCTCCAGGCTGTCAATCCCTCCCAACGACATATACTTAAACTGTAGCGACATGGAAGAGGAGTTCCCCGTTCTTCTGCCACTGTCTTAACCTTGGATACCTTATTGGACCAGGGTTACTGTCAATATATGTACATCCCATGCCCCAGGTGGCCCTTAATCCGCAACAAGTTACGCGACACGGTACAGGCAGCTAGCAGCAGAATGGGCCCAACCTGGCAGTAGGTTTCCTAGTACATATTTCGATGCGATTTCAGAATAGCAAACACTTCAATTTGTATCATTTAATCCGAACTGTGTTTCGATTCTTCAATTAACCAATTAAAGGCCAAGGAATTAACTCCTTATTCTCAAATTTTCAATTACATACATATGTATGTGTTTAGTGGATCTTTTTAGACAGCAAATATTGTCTCGGGTATTCGTGCATGTATACATTTTTGTTATTTTTTCAAGAAATAATCAATTGTATATAATTTATATAAATATTCCCCTAAACAGAGTGGGGAAATAAAAACCCACTGGATTTACATTTGAGAGTAAATAAGCTGTGGTAGAAAACGCATCGCAACGCCTTCTACGTGCTTACTCACTCACTCACTCTCTCTCTCTCTTTCTTCCTTCCTCGTGCAGTGTGTGGAAGGAACGCTCGGAAAAGAGCGAGATAAAACGGCTGGTGTATGCATGATAATAGAGGAAAGGAGATAGAAGTAAACAACAACAAAAATGCAAAAAAAAACTGAAAACAGATAAAATGTTAATATATGAAAAATCTTCCAAACGGTTCAATAGATTTTCGTGAAATTGTCTTGTTTTCTGCAAAATATCAATTCAATTCGTCCCTTTTTTGCTAACAGTTTTAACGCACAAACACAAAGCTCTGTCTGACTCATGCTTGAGTATAGTTTTACTGATGAAATTGGTTGATTATTATATGTCTACATTTTGTATGGGATATTTGGATATTGTTCTTATAAAAATACTAAAACGCCGTCAAAATTTGTTTTCGAAAAGCCGTTTTCTGAAGAGGAGGAGAGAGTTCAAACGCAAAAACGCGACATGAGAATTTTATGCATAGATAAAGATATAATTCTAGGGCTGACATGAATTTGCAATCACTCATTTCGCATTTGATTCCCCGTTTAGGACGAGACTGGAAATGGCGGCCGCCACCCCGCGGCTACACCCTGGACACGTACAGTCTATGCGAGACGTTCAGCGATGCGCACACCTGCCATTACGGGGCCCAGTGTGTGGAGGCCCACGGCCAGGACGAGCTGAATGAGTGGAAGGAGCGCTTCGAGTACCGGCGTATGCGGGTGCAGAAGGCCTGCGAGAAGGAGCTTTACGGGAAATCGTACACGGAGCAGGTGCTGGAGCGGTGGATTCAGGCGACGGCGCCGGAGCGGGTGATGTGCGAGCGAGTGCCGGAGATAGAGGCCAAGTGCGAGCAGCAGCTGGTGACCAGCATCAGCTCGAAAACATCCAAGCGCGAGTGGCTGTTCCAGCTGGAGACGAAGCAGCCGCTCAAAGCGGTGGCCTTGCTGCAGGATGCCCATCGCAATCACTTTGCCCTCAAGTCGATCAAACTGAGCACATCCTCAGCCTCAGCTCAAGTGGTGGAGCTCAAGTCTGACCAGGAGTGGGTGGCAGCAGCAGCAGCCACCGCCGCAACCGAAGCAGCCAGCGAGCCAGCGGAAGGAGAGGAGGAGTCGCCACAGCCTGCGACGCCGCTCAACCACGAAGTAACTGTCGAATTTCACACGGAAATCTATGGAACGTTTCGGCAGGCCATCTGCTTCGATGTGGGGCAGGAACCGCTGCTTGTGCGGCACCTGTGCGTGGACGTGCTGCCCGTGAACGATGCGGAGAAGATCGAGGAGATCAAGCGCGATATCATCAACAGCTCGGCCACCCGCTGGGACGTGGCCAACACCCAGCTGACGCGCTTCGAGACGACCATCGGCACCCACCTGAAGACCGAGGCGTATCTCAGCGATCTCGACCACGAGCGGGAGCTTCTCGAGCGCTATCCCTGTCCCCGGGCGGCCACCTTCACCCTCACCCAGTCCACGATTGTGGAGAAGCGTCTGACGCAGAACAACTATCGGTCACGCATCCATGAGCTGCTCTACGTAGAGGAGATTGCCCGCTACGAGCAGATAGCGCGCTACAATGTTCGGACGAAGCTGACAGTGGCCTCCAACTACATACTGACGCCCGCGGGTATGGCCACCAGCACGGCCAAGTACTCGCTGGCCGGGGAACTGTTTGCCCTGATGCGGCTGGGCAAGGACATATCGGAGGACACCTCGCCGGGACGCCTCATCCTCTCCAACTGTTGCAGCGTGTACATCTCTGCGCCGGAGGAGCCAGGCAGAAAGGTTTCTGCTTCGTCCGCTTCATCGGCCTCTGAGCAGACGCGACCTGTGTACGAGGCCCTAATCGAGGACAAGGGCAAGAACGTGATCTACTTGAAGTTGTCGGCCAAGTGCGTTGAGGCCATGGCCCTGCAGGCTGACACCGAGCTGGACGTCGACATCCAGTTCCAGCTGAATCGCATGCCCTACTGCGAGTGGCACAACGCCGTCGACAAGATCACCGACTTCCGCCTGATCTTCCCCGCCACGGAGCTGGAGCCGAACATACCATGGACGCCCAAGAAACAGTGGGCCGATGCTTGCGAGCCCAAGCTTAATGCCAAGCAGCGGGAGGCGGTCAATGCCATCACCACGGCGCTTAGCATCAAGCTGCCGCCGATTCTTCTGATCGGACCCTTCGGCACGGGCAAGACCTACACGCTGGCGCAGGCCATCAAGCAGCTGCTCGCCCAGCCGGAGGCCAAGATACTCATCTGCACGCACTCCAATTCGGCGGCGGATCTATACATCAAGGAGTACCTGCACCCCTGGATCGAGGAGGGCCTGGAGGAGGCCACACCGCTGCGCGTCTACTACCACAAGCGTTGGTCGGCGACAGTGAATGGCGTTGTCCAGAAGTACTGCATCACGGACGGCGTCGGCAACTTCAAGCGCCCCACGCTTGAGGACATCATGCGGCATCGCATTGTGGTCGTGACGCTCAGCATCAGCATGGAGCTGGCTACACTGGGGCTGCCCAAGGGCCTGTTCACGCACATCTTTCTGGACGAGGCGGCCCAGGCGATGGAGTGCGAGGCCATCATGCCGCTGGCCCTGGCCAACGACTCCACGCGCATCGTCCTGGCCGGAGACCACATGCAGATGAGCCCCGAGCTGTTCTCGGCATTTGCCAAGGAGCGCAAGCTGCACATATCGCTGCTGGAGCGTCTCTACGACCACTACCCTTCGAACTTCCCTTGCAAGATCCTGCTGTGCGAGAACTACCGCGCCCACGAGGCCATCATCCGCTTCACCTCAGAGCTCTTCTACGAGCAGAAGCTGGTGGCATCCGGCAAGCAACCGCGCCACGAGCGCTTCTACCCGCTCACCTTCTTCACCACGCGGGGCGAGGATGTCCAGGACAAGAACTCGACCGCCTTCTACAACAATGCCGAGGTCTACGAGGTCGTCGAGCGGGTCTCCGAGCTACGGAAGCGCTGGCCCAGCGCCTGGGGCAAGCTCAACGATACCAGCATCGGCATCATGACACCCTACGCGGACCAGGTGTTTCGCATCCGCTCCGAGCTGCGCAAGCGCCGCATGGGCGGCATCTCTGTGGAGCGCGTCCTCAATGTCCAGGGCAAACAGTTTCGTGCCGTCTTCCTGTCCACGGTGCGGACCAGGCGCACCTGCATGCCGCAGGGCAGCGGACCTGGGGTTGCCTCTGCAGCCAGCATTGGAGACGCCGACACAGACTACGGTTTCCTCAGCAACTCGAAGCTTCTGAACACGGCCATCACGCGCGCCCAGTCGCTCGTAGCAGTCGTGGGCGATCCCGTGGCTCTCTGCTCGATCGGACGCTGCCGCAAGGTCTGGGAGCGCTTCATCGAAATCTGTGACGAGCACAAGTCTCTGTTTGGCCTGACTTGGTCCAACCTGCGCTCCCAGCTGGACGGAGTGGAGCTCAAACGTGGCTACGTGCTCAATCCCTTGGCCCCGGAGTTTGTCCCGCGCGCCCTGCAGCCCGAGGCGTACTTGAGGGACCAGGCGGCCCTCTATCTGAACGGACCCCAGCACGGACACGGCACCCATGGCCCCCCGGGTCCTCCGGCCCACTATGCCAGCGCAGCCGGGATGCTGGGACCAGGACCGGCAGCTGCCCATCAGATGAACCAAATGGCCGCTGCCATGGCCGCAAACCAGCAGCTCTCCCACATGTACTCCACTCACATGGCAGCCATGATGGCGGCGGCGGCCGCCGTGGGTGGAGGAAAGGCTGCCAACGGCCCCGGTCCAGGACCAGGTCCACCTCCTCACTATGGTGGAGGGGGACACATGGGCATGCGAGGACCACCACCCAATGGTGCGCCACAGCCGCCGCATCTGCGCGGAATGCCCGGACCCGGGCCACCTGGACCTCCTCCGCCGGGAGCAGGTGGACCTCCACCGCCGCCCTATGGTCAGTACGCAGCGATGCAGCACTGGCGTCCGCCCCTTGCACCACAGCAGCAGCCGGGCGGACAGGGGCAAGGACAGGGTCCCCAGTCCCAGAATCCCAATGCCAGCCTGTGGGGACCACCGCCGCAAACGAATCCTTGGAGCGTGCTGCCCCCGAACAAGCAGCAACAGCAGCCACCTGTGGCTGCTCCGGGACGGGGACCAGGACCTGGTCCAGGATCCCTGCAGCCGCCTCCACCAAATGCGAATCCCTCGCTGCCATTGCGTGGCGGAAGCGTGCCACCACCGCCACCCAATGCTCCGCCCGCTGCCCAGCTGCTGCGCAATCCCAGCGAACTGGGCTACTTGGCCAAGAAGACACTCTACAACCATGGCCAGGCGCAGCCTCCGCCGCCACCGCCCCACCACCTGTACGGGCCGCCGCCGCCACAGCAGCAGGCGCCGCCACCAATGCAGGGCATGCAGAGGGGCAGCAGCGTGCCCAACGGGCCCATGAGTCCCATGGAGAATGGGCCGCCTCTGCCGTATCTGAGGCACAATGGCAGCGGATACAACAGTTACGACAAGCCGTTGGTTCCACCCCAACAGCAACAGCAGCAGCCGCCTTTCATGTATGGAGCGAAGCAGCCATCCCCGAGTTCGTTGCGCTTTGGTCCTCCCTCGCACGACCTGCTGCCGCCGAATGTGAGCATCTATGAGATGGCATTCAATCCCAAGGAGGAGCAGTACAAGTGGTATCTCAAGCTCCTCGAGACTGTCGGCCAGGAGGGGGCTAACAAGTTCGCGGACATGCTTCGCCAGGTTATGGCTACCCTTCAGCAGCAACAGCAACAGCAGGGCCATCAGCAGCAGCTCAAGCAACCCCCCCATCAGCAGATGGTGAACAATCCGATGCTGAACAATCCCCATGTAATGGGCGGCGGTGGAGGAGGACAGGCGCAGCGGCCGCAGTATCCCATGATGTATCCTCAGAACCAGCCACAGCAGCCGCTCCAGCCACAATCTGTGGAGGCGTCGCCGCCGCTGGAGAACTTCAATCATCAAATCGATTTGGTCTTTAACTCTATCATGAACGGAGCCAACGATATTGCCCAACCTATACTTAGGGATGTGCTGGGCATGGTGGCCGGCACGGCAAGTGCTCCTGCCGCGGGACCATCCTTAACCAATGGATTAAATGCCCTTGAACTGCAACAACAGCAGCAGCAACAGCAGCAGAGTCGCCTCTTTGCCATGATGCAGCAGCAGCAACAACAACAGCAGCAGCAGTCGAAGATTCCCCCAGGTCCAGGACCGGGTCTGTTTGCCGGTCATCTAGCTGGTGGACCGCCACAGGCAGGAGGACCAGGACCTGGACCTGGAGCACATCAGCCTCCGCCCAACAGCAGCACCAACAACTTGGGAGGTGGAAACTCAAACTTCATGGGTAAGGGGGCTGGGAAAAGATTTTGGATGGAATCACTATCCAGTATCCTCATTACCATTGATTGTAGGCTGCAGAATGCATTGCATGGTATCTATCAGATATCATACGTTTCAAGAGACTGGGGATTCCAACCGAACCGAACTCACTTCACATATAAATATAATATTATTAGATGACTTTAATCCTTGTTGATTCCGTTTCTAATCATTCGCCTTCTGTCTTTCACCAGCCGGCAATCCTCTGCTCAATGACAAACCCTACAACAACCCAATGAACATGCATAATAACGTGGGACCGAACAACGCTGGAGTTGGTGTTGGAGTTCCTGGCGCTAATGGACTGTTGAGCAATGGAAACTCAGTTCCCCTCTACCGACGCCAGGCCCTAACCGGAAATGGCATTGGCCATGGCATTGGGAACAGCTACAACAACATGCCCGGGCTGGATACGGGCACCAATCTGATTGAGGCCCTGTTCCACGCCAACAACGTTGTGGCGGATCACTCTGTGAAGACGTCTGAACATGTGCAGGGCCTGCTGTACAACAATTTTAGTGCGCTCAAGGGCGGCCACGAAATTGACCTGTTCCAGTCCATGCCGCTGGCAGTGCCACACTCGGAGGCAAACAACCATCATCATCAGCATCAGCAGGTCTCTTCCGCGGCCACCACCTATGCGGCGGTGTTGAGTCAGGGCCCACAGGCGACATCGTCGGCTGGTGGAGTGGGCCAGAGCCAGGGTCAGGGACAGGCGCAGTCGCAGCCACAGTCTCAGTCGCAGCCCGCACCGACGGCGAAATCCTCGCAGGCAGGCGGCGAGCTTCTGGAGAAGGATCCGTTCGCGGCCATACGGGAACTGGGCCAGGCCACAACCGGATTCTACAACTATTTTCAGTGAGGCACGGGGAACGGACGACCTCCTGTTGTGGCATCAAAGGGTCTTAAACTAAAACAACAAAAAAACTAAAACACAAAAACTAAAAAAAAAAAGAAAATTAATAAAGAAAAAAAATTACAAAATTCTTAGCTGAGAACAAAAAAAAACGTAAAAATGGCCCATACACAAAAAGGGAAAAGGAAAAAACAAAAACGGAAACGGAAAATGAAAGAAAGATAAAAAATAGAAAAAAAGAACTGCTTGTTAATTATAGTTGCCCCTATCCTTATTTTGCTTTCATTTTAATTGCAAATTATTTTTTTTTACGATAGCCATAAGTTGAACGTGTGAATTATTATGATTAATTAATAATATACAAACCTATTTAGTTAATGTTTAGTGGTTACTAAAGCTCGTCCCAAATGCCGCAGCAGGATGTTGTTCGTATTGATTCCGGTCCGATCCGATCCTCAACCGGATCCCGATCCAGATCCCGATAGTCCCCTCCAAGTACGCCACAGGCGCCATTTATCGGCTCGCAGCATCCAAAGGGTTGCTCTGAGCAGCCTTAAAAAACAAAAAAAAAAAACATTAAAAATCAACACAAAAATCCTTATCGATTAGACTCTTGAAACAAAAAAAAAAATAGAAGAAAAAAAACCTTAAAAAAAAACAAAGAAATATACGAAAAAAAAAAAACAAAAAATACAAAAAAAATAATTAATTATGTAATAACTATTAAATGCAGGATGCATACGAGTAGTTAGCTTTAGGTCTAAGGTAATCCAAGAAAATTTGTATTGTACATTTTTTTCTATCTTTAGTCCGTAGTCCATATGCTACGTAAACCTTTGGTCTTTCTCTACTATATTATACCCTTAGTTCTCGGTTATAAAATGTAAAGCTTTCAATTTTGTACAGCAGTTGACTATTCAAAAACAACATTATTAACAACTACAAAAAAACCATTAAAAACAAACAAAAAATGAAATTTTGTCATGCACTCAAAAATACACTACTTATTATCCTTAATTGTACTTCAGAATACATATATACTTATATATACATGCATATATATAGATATATATATATGTATATATATATATATTTATATATTAAGTGGCTAAAAGGGATATTGAAATTTGTGTGTACGAAAAACAAACAAAAACATTAATATATACATACATACATGTGCATTCATCTATATGTATATATATATATATATATATAAAGTTGTGCACGAGTTATTTGTTCCTTGGGCAATCCAAAATTTCTGATGTGTGTGTTTTAATTAATGTTACGACCCCCCCACCCCCTCACGGCGATCGTATTCTGATGGCAGCGGCCATCTCTCTCTCGACCCCGCTCACCCCCCTGTCCTGTTCTAGTTTTAGTCCCGTTTTTATAATTGTAACAAAATTAAATTTCGATCAACGTATTTAATCGATCCTTGTTTTATCGTAGTATTTGGCTAGCGACTTCGATAGCAAACAAACATACATACATATATTCAAGCATATATATTATATACATACATATATATATATATATAACTGTAATTATTTAATCAATGTAACACATACGAGAGTAGCAACAGAAGAAAGAGAAATTTACATTTAATATACAAATAATTGTACTTTTAATAATCCAAACAACCAACCAACACCCTCCAACCCCAACCACACTCACTCACGTCATTTGTTAAACGAAATTCTAGGTAATAAATACATTGCATACGCATACACACGACATTTAGTGTTACATTTTATGTAAATTTAGACACATGCTAACTAAACACTCGACAAACTCATTTCGCACGAAAGTCCCTTTTGCATACAAACAAAACTAAGAAAAAATTAGACATTATTAACAAAATATCCCCCTCCCCCTTCAACTGTATTGTATATGTACACAAATTTATATGAAAACAGCTACGCTGAAAATTCTTTTGAACAAAATTACAAAAAAAAAAACAAAACGAAAAAAGATCCCCAAGGGACAGCAAAAAAAGAAAAACTTCAATGTTTCGATTCATTTGGTGGCAGCAAAAACATCCGAAGGGAAGGGGAGCCTGACCTTTATTAGTTTGTTAAACCTAACTAGATTCTAAGGGTGATACAAGACTTAATCCTAAAGGCTTAGATGGGGACATTTAGGCCCGACAACTCCTCCTTGACCTCGTCGTACAGATCCTTGTAGTCGTCGTTCTGTCGGATGAGCAGCGCAACTGTCCCACGCTTGACGCCCATAGCAGCACCGAGGTCTGCACGACTCGGGGTGTAGGCATAGGGAATGCCCTTTTCCTCACAGACGGCAGGCAGATGGCACATGATGTCCACAGGTGTCACATCGCCAGCAAAGATGCAAATGCTGTAGGAAAGGAAAAAGATTAGTGTCTTCAGCTTTCTCATATACATTACTCATGCTAACCCAGTCTCTCCCTTTCGCAAACGTGTCTGCACATCCTTGAGTCCATTGCGCAGATAGGTCTTGTGTTTCATTGCCTTTTTAACCAGTTTATAGCACTTCTTGGCGAGCTTCTTGCCCGCCATGGGCTTGGCTATCGCGTTCACAAACAGTAGTTTGTCGTCGTAAGTCTCCTCCTCCTTAATGGTCACATCTCCGCTGATCTTGACGGATTCATTGGGATCACTAGAGCGCTCTACTTTCACCTTCATCATATTATTTATGTTAGAAAAAATAGATTTTATTCAAAGCAGCCGACTGAATGGAAACACGTGTTGGTAATAGAGGTGGAAAAACATCTATTCTACCATCGATGCATCGATGGTTGGTGTACGCAGCGTCTATCGATATTTTTCTCAATATCGAGTGTGTTAACTGTAACTACATTTAAATATTCATTGTCGGGGCCTCGTCGTAGTCCTGATCCGTAGGATGGCCTCGTGAACGTGGCTACGGTCGTGTGTATGTGTTGTCCGAGTGCTGTGCTGGAAAAATTATGTACGCCGACAATCTTGTTAATTCCCCCCCCCCCCCCCCCCCCCCCTTAGTAGATAGTTGTGTGAATTCTATGTTGTTTCTTGGTTGGCATCCGCATCCCGAAATCGCGTCTAAATGGACAGGCCGAAGACGGACACGATGCAGTACATGGTCTTGTTCTCCCAGCGGACTGTGCAGCTGCCATCTGTGTCGTTGTTCCAGAAGCAAGAGCAGGCCGTGTGCAGTCCGGCTCCGTTCTTCTGCATGATCATGCTGTTGACGATGTACTTGTATGGCTTCTGCTCTTTGGTGAGCACCGTCAGGCAGTTCTCCACCACCTGGGCGGTCCAGTTGTTCACCTTGTCGTGCTGGTACGCATTGCCCCCGATGGTATCCTCAATTGCCTCCTTAATAGTCTTACTCACATCGTCGACAATGAACTGGCTTTCTTCGCGTGAGTCATCCATTACTGTTTCAGTTAGCAAGTTGCTAAATCAGTCCAATATCTTTTATAACTTTTATATTGTGTACTTGCTTGTTTTACTGTTGTGCGCGCGTTTTTGTTCCGCTTTCGTTTCTTGAGTAGAAAATAAAATGTGTCGTGCTTCAAGAATTTTTTGTTGTGACAGGGATGTCTAAGTAGTTATTTTCTGTTGCTGGATTTCTATTTTTGACGAATACGGTTACCGTACATTGTATATCGAAAACAAATATGTAAAATTTTATTATTGTTCCGATCGTGATTTAACAGCAACAAATGCAAAAAAAACCCAAAATGATTTCGATGAGGAAGAATATTTTGCAATGATGAATTATTTTTGTGAACGTATGTGGATGGTTGTAAGTAAATTGTAATCCAAGTAAAATTGTACATATGTACAAGACTATGTTTTATGTGTCATAGAAACGGTATGGCACTTTTTGGGAGAAGGATGTTCTGGAGAACAACGATGAGTACTTCAAAGAAAACTTCAGGATGGACTAGTACACCTTCTGTTTATTGGTAAGCCGGCTTGAAGTTCTTCGCAAGAAAGACACCGACTGGCGAGACACAATTTCCCTCTACACAGTGGGGTCCTGTCTTCCTTTGAATACCAAGTAATTGGTAGGCTCTTCGGAGTGACAGCCAACACTGTCTATACCCAGTTTTCGGAGGAATATATGTCAACCGATTATCTGACATCAGACAAAATTGATGGGTGATGAGTTTACAGTCTTCAAAATGTATTTTATTTCGATTTTCTTCAGATATAGATTTACGTATGTGAACATCGGCTCTCCAGGAAGGTGCAACGATTCAACAATTTATCAAAATTCGAGCCTTGCACAACAGATAGAAGCGTCGGAAATATTGGAGGAAAAACACAAAAGCTCCATTAATGAGAATTGGATTCTGCTTAATTCAAGTGGCAATCTGAACTGCGCGATCTGCATTTATCTGCAGATATATTCAGATCTGCCATTGCAAAACAAATTAAAACAAATGTTTAAAAGTACATTTGATTCTTTTTTTGTTATTCGCATTCTTTTCCCGAAGGAATTATAGCATCTCTAACTAAAAATTGAGCATCTGCTGAAAATATCAGTTATTTTTGTCAGTCATTGCTTACATATTCGCAGTGAATTCGTTTTTTTTCGATTTGAATGACAATTTTTCAGAGTTGTATTTGCAAACCATTGGCTAAATATCGCATAGAAACGTGGAACATCCAAAATGGATGGGGGAACTAACTGGGAAATTGCGGAACGGCAAAACCTTACGGACCTCCCAAAAATGGATGGTGGATGGTCGTCTGTGGGAACAGGCTATTAGCTGACAGCCTGCGATTGTATGACCAAAAAGGTCAACGAAAAATAAGAAAAAATCCCCAACAAAAGGCTGTCGATACTATCGACTGGAGAGTAGAGCGGCACGCGTAAGATCGATTGTGAGTGTGGGACAAATTGAATGTCCATAACTAGTTCGGCTATCGATACTATCGATATAGTACTCTTGATATCGGCTACAGTGGAGTCTGGATAGGAACGACTTAAATAGTTTGAATACACTGTAAAGATGTTTATTCGAAAAAATTTAATGGATTTATAAGTGTATACAAAGACTGTCTCAATGTTCTCTTTTGTGCGGCGGCACATAGACCTGTTGTTGCTGGGCTTGGCGATCGCTGCGGTAACGCGAGTGCTGCTGCTGATTGTGATGCTGGGGCTGCTCCTGCAGCGGCGGCGGCGGTGCACAATGCTGCACATTACTCAGGGGCCTATTCTGGGCATCCGTGATGGGCAGAATGTCACCGTTGAGGACCTCCTCGTGATTTCCATAGCCCAAAAAGAAGACCACACAAGTTTTCTCCGTAACACCCGTTATCTCAGCCTCATAATACTGTCGGAATTGAAAAAGGGAAGGCGGACAAATTAGTGGGGGTCGTCACTAGGTATAGGGAATTGTTTAAAACTTACCCGCCCATCATCCCAGTACTTGGCCATGCACAAGTCGCCCTTATGCCACATCCACCCTTCGCCGGGCAACATTCCAAACTGCTGGGTTGCTGTTGCTGCTCCAGGAGTCGTTACTGCCCTTGGCTGAGGATTGATGCCGGCATAGAGCGAAGGCGGAGACGGCTGACTGGCGACTTGCAGAACTTCTTGGACTGCCTTTGACCCCGCTGGGGCAGCTGAAGCAGCTGGAGTAGCCGGAGTAGCCGAGGCAGCCGGAACAGCCGAAGCAGCCGAAGCGCCTGTGCCCTGACTCTTTAGCAGGCTCATTGCGAACTCGTTCGTCTCCTTGCTCTGGAAACCCATTATCTTGCTGGGATCATATGTATACCCGTTGGGCAATTGACTGTAGTTGGTATTTGATTGCTTGAATGGATTATAATGGGGTTGATGGTTCTGGTGCTGCTGTTTTTGAGTCTGCGGGGCCCTTTCGGGCTTCTGTATAGGCTGTGAAGACTGTGCTGTCTGTGAAAGCTCCGTTGGCTGACGGTTTGACTGTCCCTGACCTCGCTGACGGCGCGGTTGACTCTCTCGCTTCGACTTTGACTCACTCACTTTCAGATTTGCAGTGTCCTCGGTGACTTTGTTCAGGCGTGCATTGAAGTCCTCGCCCGAATTGTTCTGCTGTTTAGGTTCCGTCTTGGCTGCACCAACTCCAGCTCCCGAACTGCTTGCCTGCTGCGGTCGTCGTCGGTTGCTGTGGTTGCCAGTTCCATTCTCAACACGGACTGAGCCACCGCCGCCTCCCCCACCTCGACGCTCACTACCGCGTCGGTTGGCCGATTGGTCCTTGGCATTCGTGTTCGAAGCCTCCTGCTCAGTTTTAATCTCTGAATTGCTTTTAATTGGTGGATTTTCTAGGCCATTGCGATTGGAATTTTTGATTGAGGCCGTCTCTGGCTTGTTGCGCGCACTGCCGCGCTCGTTGAATGCAACTCCACGATCCCGCGGTGGACGCTCATCTCTAGGAGGCCGCTCCTCCCGACGTGGACGCTCGTCTCGTGCTGGTCTCTCCTCTCTGGGCGGACGTTCATCTCGACCACCGCCTCGATTACGGGCTCCGCCACGACCTGGGCCAGAGTAACCACCACGATGGGCGGCAAAGCTACTCGAGACATTGTTCTCGAAGCGAGAACGATCTGAAAATTTGTTACCCGTTGAAGATTCCCCAAATCGAGAGCCATATTGCTTAAATACTGTACTATTGGCAGTGGATGCGACAGCGGAGGCGGATTCGGTGGCGGTGGCTGTGACACTTGTTCCTGCCTCCGTGGCGGGCAGTTTGGTGGTTAGAAAATCGAAGAGCGTGGCATTGGCTGCTGGCTTGGCTGCCTCGGCTTCATCCTTGCTGCTGGCACCTCGTTTGCCCTCTCTGCCGTGCCGATCACTGCGGCCGGGCCGCGCATCCATTTCGATGGGTCCGCCGCCGGATTCTTTGCGGCGCTTGAGGTTAAACAGAGCCCGCTCCAGATTGTTGCGGGTAACGTGCAGAGCGCTTCGGGCCTCCTCCTCGGAGAAACCCTTGTCGAGAATCTTCTTGATGTTGTGGTCGACGATGTTCTGGCCGCCTCCACCAAAGACCTTTTTGCCACCGGCTTTGGTGGCCACGGCAATTGCCTCGTTGCGCATGGCATTGAATTCGTCGTTCTCTCTGGCCGGCTTGTCCTTATCGGCCAAGGCGTGGCTCCTGAAATTGCGGTCGGCGGTCGAGTCGAATTTCTTGCCAAAGGCCACCCAGGGGGGCGGCACAGACGTGCCGTTCAACGGGCGCCCGCTGCGGGCATATTTGAGCATGGTGCGAGCCAGATCCCACTTCTCGTACATTGCATCAACGCGGCCACCTAGCAGTTGCAGTTCGTTGGGACGCAGCAGGAGGAATCCCTGCATTAGCTGCAGTTTCTCTGCCTTGAAATAAATCTTTGAGCCAGGGGCCACGTTCAGATTGAGCGCCGGCACTGATTCCAGCTCCAGGCCCTGTATGGAATTCTGGCCATCGCTCAAGTCCAGTTGCAAGAGGCGTGGCGCCGTCTTTGACTCTTCGTTGGATTTGGGGGCCGAGATATTCCGGACCCGCTGAACCTGCAGGACAATGCGGCCGGAAATAGGGGCATCATCGCGCTTAACTGGCAGAGCTCCACCGCCAATATCGCGGATATCGCGCTGAAATCAATAAGAACAGCTATTAGACGCCTGCCAGCCGGTCCGCCTACTCACTCACGTTCAGTGCCTCATCAATAATTTTGCGTGTGTCCTCACCCCCGACAGCGGCGGTCAGAGTCTTGATGCCCTCGTCCGTTAGGTGCCTGTGTGACCTGTTAGTGGCAATTGATTTTGAGATCTGTATGCTTCACTTACCAGCCGCTTTCTCGCAATTTCCTGGCTAGTTCCATATTTTCATGAATACGTATTTTTTTTGCAAGTTCCCCAGCGAATTTTTCTAGCGATGGAAAATTAGTCAGATGTATACTCAGTAGGGATGAGCGTAGCAAGCGCCCAATATCGCTATATCGATATCACAGCGCGGTAAAAATAAATCTATTAATCCTTTAATGAGTTCATATAAAATATAAACTACACACGCTCGACATATGAATGCTGGAAATAATTAATATCGTAATATAATTGACAAAAGCCATATATTTTTACAGTAGTTCGAAATACCTCAATATGGCGTCAATGTTATTTGTTGTTTGAATACTCCGTCAGTGGGTAGGACTGAGATCAACAAAACAATGTATTAAGCCAATGAATGGAAAAAACAACCATCAATAAAGATAAAAATATGGGCAAAATTTTAATTTATGTCGTTCGGTTGAAAATGTTTGGATCTGCTTTGGAGGATCACACTCTGCGCCCCTAACGAAATATTTGACACCAGGTGCTATCTATTTGAATCTATCGATATTAGTAATAGCTTCGCTTCGACCAAAAAAATCGTCAAGTCTTCAAGTCAAATCAAACATTCAAAACCATCGATGTCGCCACTATCAATGATTTGACACCTCTAGTGCCAAAAACCAGAGGAGGCGCGAACTTTCATTTCTGATTCGCAGAAAGAGTGGGGTAGGCAAAGTTCAGAGGAAACGTTGATTCAAACGAGGAAAGAGCTATTGTTATTAGAAATCCATAAGCACAAGGTTTGTTCAGTAAATTATCATTTACCATATTATGTATTTTATTCATACCTTAAACCATTTCGTGAAAAAAAGATGGATGAAAAATTTGACGGCATGGTCACCATTCTGCTGTGGGATTATGAGAATCAACTAAATAGTAATATAGAGTTCCAGCGTCAGCTGGAAACGGCCCAAGGAGAGACATTAAATGACATAAAAAGAACATAGATGTAGATGCAGATGCAGTAGAAAAACTTGTCTAATAACAATAAACTGCTTCTGCAGAATACACTTCTGAAAATATAAGAAAACGCACTTAAAAAAATTTTGCTCTACCTCTGGGGCCCCTCTGCTTATCCTGTGTAAAAAACCTTTGCCCTATAGGTTTTTTTAAAAGGAGAACGACGAAAACATGAAAAGCGAAAAAAAACAATTAAGAAATTATTGTGTGTGAAGATAAGTTTCGGGGCAAATACATTTAAACCTAAATAATAATGATTCATTTCTAGTTAACAAAGCCTCCATGGCCTTAATCCTAATAATAAATGAAGTGATAAAGTAGAAGAGAGAACAAAGGAAAAAAAAATGTGGGGGAGCGTACGCTCCTTCACAACACACACATTCAAATGCCCGGGCTAGGCTGTCTCGTAACGTGGTGAATTCGATAGTTCCCACCGAAGCTGAAAGCTCCCAGGACCGAAGAATAGGTTGGTTTAAAATCGATAGCGCTATTGTTATTATTCGATGGCTGAAAAATTAGCCGAACATCGACTATCTCAGCCCACTATCGATAGTATCGCGCGAAAAATTAAACGCTGAAATTGTACTCATATATATTATACAATACACATGAAATTAAAATTTTGTATGAAATGATATTTTTTCTTTCATAGAGACGGAACAAGACGTTAAGACTAAGCATCGATGTTTCGCCATAAAAAATCGGTGTTTAAAAAAGTGGAAAAACCATCGATGTTTCTCCAGCTCTACTTCCTTCTAGAGCTGGAGAAATATCGATGTTAGCGGACACCGATGTTTTCGATATTTTGAGAGCCAAATATCGATTAAAAATTGATGTTTATAAAATGTTCCTTAAATTTCTAAAATGTCCTTAATGGGTCGATTTATATATGTATATGTGGGTAAATAAACTAAGACATAAGCAAGCCCATTCATGGGATATTTCAGTTTAACCATTTTTTATTTAGATTATCAAAAACATATTTAAAAACAATACTCTTCAATGGGATTTCTTTATCAGATATTAATTAATTCGAGATCAACGTTAAACTAATTGTTGTAGAATACCTTTCAATGGGATATTAATATTTGACATTACCACCAATAATGTTCTCTTGTACATATGTACCGGATGGAAGCTCATTCAAATTGTGTCTTGGGTGTCTTGAAAAAAAAAAATCGATGTTTGAGCAAAAATATCGAAGTCTGCACTTAGGACCCAAACATCTATAATATCGATGTTAACATCGATGTTTCTCCAGCTCTACTGTTTATTTACAAATAACGGTTCGGGAAGACAACATCGGAAGTGCGGCGCAGAAATTATTTTATTATTGAAAGTGATACCACAACGAGAGATCTATTGCACATTCGGAAATTTGTATCGCAAAAGAGCTAAGCACGAGAATATTGTAAACAAGACAAAAAACAATTCATTGTAAAGTGCGAAAGACGAGAACGAACAATAGAAATAACGTCAGCCCGTTCTGAGTCGAAATACATACATACATACATTAATAGTATTCAAAGCATGAATCTATCATTTGCTGGTTGCGGATTCTTGGGCATCTACCACGTCGGAGTCGCCGTCTGCTTCAAGAAATATGCACCACACCTATTGCTAGAGAAAATTGGTGGAGCTTCGGCCGGGTCCCTGGCAGCATGCTGCCTGCTCTGTGATTTGCCATTGGGTGAGTTTTGTGGTCTTTTTTGCTTTTTTTTTTTTGCCGCTTATGAATGTACATACATTCAGACATATGTACATAGAACAGCTGACTGCGGTTCAGCGACTTGTTCTTGCGTGAATATGAAATGAATTGATGGCCTGTTTAAGTGTTTGTGGGTCGCAACAAAATTAATTCGAGAACCTCCTGTTGTCTGTTGTGGTGTGCGAGTGTTCCAAATTGTCGAAGGGGGCTCGTCTCTGCCGTGAAAACTACGACGCAGCTGAAATCCACACGAAAACATGTTCCATAGACCGCCGGGACAACGTACTTTTGTAGAGCGACCGACGACAACAGAAACAAATAAATGGGCGGGCTACACAAACACACGCATACACATCGCATTTACATTCGTACGCTGTAAATATGTATATACATATGTATGTATACTTTTATCGAGATGCTGAAGGTCGTGCCGTGCTGGTTGTTTTGCTTGGGAGGCGCGTTCAACGGAACTTAGATGTTTAGGAATGTGATGAAAATAGGTTTTGTTATTGTAAAAGTCTTTAAGTAACTGTGGGATGGGATATGTATAGGACTTGCTTTTGATATTTAAATGTATTTGCGCGTGTGTGTATGTGTGTGTGTAACGCTCCGTTTGTAGAATGGGTATAAACATGTCAATCAAAAGGGGGGACACAAACTAATGGGGAGATCAAAACAAATGTGGAAGAGTATTACTCATGGTTTTGTGCAATATGTACATACATATGCTTCGAATACAAGTATGCACAGTTGCCTTCTTACGGCCTTATCATTTGACCAATGGAGCAGTGGCACGCGGTCGCCATACATATATAATCGGCAGAGAATAACGTCAGCAGCGTTCGATCGTTAAAATAATCAATCGACTTGGTTGTTCTTGTCGTTGTCGTTTCGATGATGATCATCACCCCCAGCCCAGCCCAGCCCAGCCCAGCTCAGCTGTGGCAGCCACTGCTCAATTTCCATGTACATACATATGTACTTTGCTTCTATTGAGTTTCCAACGAAGGTGAGCAGGGAGGTAGTGCATCACTCTGGATTATGTTCTTCCCTTTTGCATATTTGGCTCTTCTCTCTGCACTGCACTCTCATTGCTTTCATTGCTTTTCCTCCTTCTCCTACCTGCTGCTCGCTGCTGGAACCTCTGTCCCCTGTTATTGTCTTGCTGAATCTCTCGCTCATGCCAGAAAGTTCGTCAGCCTGTGCATCTGCTGTAACAGGTAAAGCACTGCGTTAGACACAGACACACACACATATGTACACACACAGTAACACACATGCGCACACAAAACAGTGGGAACCGTAATTTCAGTAACCACTTTAATTGCGGCAATTAAATTTTGTCGGTTGCATTTTGATCTCTGATTCACCCAAAGAGTGTGTCTAGCGAGGACTTTTAATTACTTTTCGTTGGTTCCAAGTACAGTAGCCACACACAGTACACACACACAAATACATACATACATATGTATCAAACAAAGCGATGTTTTGTTCCGCAAGCAGATGAGAATGTGATATGTGAAAGTTTTCTATTAGCCGAACGATGACCATAGAAAACTGCTCCGCAAATCAGATTTTACCTTATGAAACGAAAACTGTACTTTACTGATAAGAGGCTATTCCTGGGATCCCTTCAAACCATATTCGTTTCCATTTCCATCCATGACGGCGCTTTTATTGGCTATAACCATGTTTATCAACCGTTTCCTGTTCGAACCACTTGAACGTGGGCAGGGAGCAGAGAGCAGAGAGAGCCCGCCCGAGCGAACAAGTCATTCTTGTGGCCCTTGTTTAGAGATCATCTGATTTCTGTTTTCAATATTCTTCCCATTATATGTAAATACATGCATACATACATATGTATGTATTTAGTTACACTGCAATGACGCGGCCAAGGGCCTGTTCCCCGAGGTGTTATCAGTGGGTGTAAATTGACTTGTTTTGATTGATTTTCCATGGGGTTCAAGAGCAAAGTCATTCAGAGGGAGAAGCACTTCTCTGGCGGAATTTCTAAATGCAAATATATGTATTTATTTTTAGTTAATATAAGCCAATGGCCGACCTTCAAGCGTATTACTCTCCAGCAATCAGAAATTTTAGAAATTTTTAGCTGCAATTCATCATCGGACACACAGATGATATGTATGTATGTGTGTGCATTGCTTATCGGCTGAATTTACCTTTACCGGTACGTTATCATGTGGGAGTCATATTTATGGCTGTGTGCTGCTGCTGCTGCTGCTGCTGCCATTGTTGTCCCCTGATTGCCGTCGCCCAAAGTCCAAGTTTAGGGTGTATCAGATATACATACGGAGTGCATATACTATTGACTGATTCGATTTTGTTACATATTGCAATATGAGTCAAGTGCAGGTTGTTAATTTAAGTCGCACAATAAGCTCTTTGTTTGGCTTAGATTGATCATTATCTTCATATATATACATACATACATATGTACTTATAACAATATAAAAATTGTACATATCCCTGTGCCCCGCACTTGACGTCAATTGCTATGGGCTTAGTTGTTCCGTTCCCTATGACCAACCGATTAGAGCACAAAGCAAATATGTAATTACAAACACATACATATGTACATACATACTATACATACATATATGTATGTATGTATTCACTTCATAGTTAATTTGCAGCTGGCTTTTATAATATAATGCATATGGTCTCGCTGCTTATCAGTCGACTTCTATACGGCTTTGGTGGGGTCCTCTATGCGCGTAGCGCGTATCTTTCAGTGATCTCGGACACAATCAATCGCCAATGTAAATGGGGTTTGAGCATTATAGCATCATTGTTGATTGACACAGTTTCTTTTGCGGCACAAAAAAAACTAATCGGGAAAGCGTGTGTAGATAGCGTTACACCAGCGCTGGTTCTCATTCGCGTAAATCCAGCTGAAGGGCAGCTGTAAAACAGCTCTCTCTCTCTCTCTCACTCCCTCTGTTTGAAACCACCCTGAACAACAGCAGAAGAAAGTACATATAGTAGCATTTCCTGAATGCATCCCAAAAATCCGTTGCCAAGTGCAGAATGGCCTGGCCTGGTCTGGCATTGCAACGTGACCTACATACATATACATATAAGCAAATCTACACACAATAAAATACATTGTATGTGTATGTATCAAAACAGAAAACTTTTACAGTCCAAGCAATAAGTATGTCCACCTTTCGGTGGGAAGATCAGCTTTTTCTGACTTGCAGGCTCTGCATTCATTCCTCTGAATGTTCATTGAGAGGACAGATGGACAGATTGTATACATTGAGTCTTCCTGTTTACTTTTTGTTCTCACTGTGCGTACACACACACACACACTTTTCGTAGAGGCGGAAGAAGCAGCACAAATTCTTGCCCAATACAACCACAATATCACGTGATGAGGCGTTTTATTTTTGCCTTCACAAGTGAGAGAGAGCATGAGGGGAGGGAGGGGAGTCGTAGCGGAGCGGAGCCACATGGCTCTCTGCTTCTTGTCGTTGCTTAAGTTTGTTGTTTGTGCGTTTGTTCCAGCAGCAGCGAAACGGGGGTGTGTGCCGCTCCCGCTGTCGTTGCCGGAGTCTCTGCCCTCTGGCACCTCTTTTTCGTTGAAAGTTTGTTGCCTTCGGCGTTCAATGGAAAGCGGCAGCAACAAATGCATGCGTTTGTGTATGTTGTATGTCTCTGTCGTAAATATGTATGTATATCTGGTCTGCTCGCACCCATGCCATGTGATGAAAACTTGTTTGTTTGTTTATCCATTCGAGTCGAGCCCCCAAGAAATTGTATGTATGTACATATGTATGTAGTTATGTATTTTTGTTGCAGCAGCAGGTCTCTGTTTCGTTTCTCTTTGTCCCGTTATGTGTAACCGCCAATTGTGCACTTGACTTGTGGTTACATTTGACTGACGGACAAATGTACATATTTACATACATACATGCACACATACATATGCATAATCAATGTTATTTAGAGATTCATTAGAGAAATAGATGAGGATTCTTTCCCCCGCAGGAAAACAATAACAATTAAAGGCTGTGGGGCTGCACGTAATCCGATAGCGTTGTTTATTTGCATTTACCTCCCTAGTTTATTGTTGTTGACAACGGCAAGCAGAATATCGCGAAAACAAATTTGATTCATATGTAGGCAGCGTGGGGGGGGGGGCTTTCCATGGCACGGGCACTGGAACTGCGACTGGAAATGGGAATATGGAAATATGGAAAGGGGGGAATGGAAGGAAACCCAAACACTTGTGGCCACGAGCCATAAGCTCTTCGGCACGATTCCAAACTTCAATTGATAGTTCAATGTCAAACATAAGTAAGTGCTTTTATAATCGATGATAAGATGCATTATATCACATAATCAGTAACTAACTATAGTTAGTTTTGTTCTCCTATCAATGCACACAATACGTGGGCGGGGAAGAGGAAGGGGAAGGGGCATACCTCTCGCCAGCTCAGAGACCAGACTAGCGTTTTGTCTTGTCTGATGGCCTGATTTTTAATTCGCTTTACGTCAATTTCTGGAATTTGAATACATGAAATACATGGAAGATCTTTAAATGTGCACGAGTATGTGTGTGTGTGCTGGCCTTATCATTCGATGTATGTATGTATGCCTTTCCGTTCGAATCTAATCGAAATATTTGGAAAGTACTGTTGGGCATGGGAAGCAGTTTTCTTATCAGCATTGGCACATGGCACATGCCACACGCGAAACTAATGTTTATTGAAGTACAATATAAGTACATATGTATGTATGTACATATATTCTTACTGCATACAGTGCGTTTCATAATTCGAAGGCACTTCTGGCATCGGTACAAAATAATAATTATGATAACAACCATGGAGAGAATCGAGTAAAGTTTGCTGGATAATATGAGAGAGAGATAGTTACCATAAACATATGTACATATGTATGTATTTAGGCAACGCACTGTATTTGTGATAGGACTTGGTTAGTATGAGGCAGTACTACCACTACTACCACTATAAACCATATGGTGGTTCCATAGTTTCGTTTCGTTCGCTTATCAGCGCGCGTTAATTAATTGCGTGCCTTGGGGGTCGAAAAAAACAAACACTTCCAAACCACTCAAGGCTTGCGCGTCATTTCCTATCATAACCGAGGAGAGAAACCCAACAATGGCAACAATAGCAACAATAGCAAAAGCAATAACAATAACAATATCAAAGCCAAGAGCACTATGTGACCCTTGGGATGACACAATGACGCAAAAACCCAAGAGCATCATCAGACACATCAGATGTGATCTGCTGATAGCCCCTGATATTTAGCCCCACCAATACAAGTCTCTCTGATTAGCGAAACTATCAAAATAGACAAATAGACACAAATACTTTCTTCTAATCAAAGCGTCTCCTTTCGAATCTCTTTCACTCGAATGCAGGCAGCATGACATCGGATTTCTTTCGGGTGGTGAACGAGGCTCGTCGCTATTCACTGGGTCCCTTCAGTCCCTCCTTCAACATACAGACCTGCCTGCTGGAGGGGCTGCAGAAGCATCTGCCCGACGATGCCCACAAGCGCGTCAACGGACGGCTGCACATCTCCCTGACCCGCGTCTACGATGGCAAGAATGTGATCATATCCGAGTTCGAGTCCCGCGAGGAGGTGCTGCAGGCCCTGCTCTGTGCCTGCTTCATACCGGGCTTTTCTGGGATTCTGCCGCCACGTTTCCGTGGCGTTCGCTACATGGATGGCGCCTTCTCCGACAATCTGCCCATTCTGGATGAGAACACCATTACGGTCAGTCCGTTCTGCGGGGAGAGCGACATCTGTCCGCGGGACCAGAGCTCCCAGCTGTTCCACCTGAACTGGGCCAACACCAGCATCGAGATCTCCAGGCAGAACATCAATCGATTTGTAAGGATTCTGTTCCCGCCGCGGCCCGAGTTTCTCAGCAAGTTCTGCCAGCAGGGCTTCGATGATGCCCTACAATTCCTGCATCGCAACAATCTAATCAACTGCCGTCGCTGTGTGGCGGTACAGTCCACGTTTGTCGTCTCCGAGACAGTGGCCCAGCCGCAGGAGTTCGATCCGGAATGCAGGGAGTGCAAAAAGCATAGAAAGGTACGAGACTTTATAC
The DNA here is from genome assembly GCA_008121215.1 of Drosophila athabasca. NCBI lineage: Eukaryota > Metazoa > Arthropoda > Insecta > Diptera > Drosophilidae > Drosophila > Drosophila athabasca. The sequence goes on along the minus strand of CM017796.1, from coordinate 65,091,895 downwards.
GTTTTTTCTGGCTATAAGCAGAGCGCTCATCTTGCTTTGTCTATGACTATTTTGCAGGACGCTTTGAGCTCAAACATGCCACAAACAGTTCTGGATGTGATACAGGACTACATCGAGCAAGCGAACAAGGGTCTTGCCAACTGGATCTTCAAGCATCGGGGCATCAAACTGCTCTCGCTGCCAGCTACAGTTCCCATGGACTTTTTCTTAGCCACCATATCCAAGTAGGTTTCCTATTCCTCCCGCTTTCAACGCAGCATATGTATAACTCTCGAACTTTCCACAGAATAACGACACTGACACCAAAACTCACCAAGCAAGCGCGACAAATGGTGGAAGAGTTGATTAATCAATTAAATAATGCCATGCAAATACGCCTGCTCAATAAATTCACGGTGAGTAGATAAAGCATTTCACTTGTGGAATACAATACTCATTTAATCACAATTCTTTTATGATCTTGCAGCTGTATGATCAGCCACACTTTGATGCCACTGGACTGCTGCATTCGAACCGGTTATACGGACCCAGAGTCTCCATTCTTGTGGATGAGTGGTAAGAAGATTAAGAACGAACCAGCCTTCAGAAGAACAATTGCTTACCTTACGAACTATTGAACGAATTTTAGCGGTGCCACACCCCTGGAGGACGATGTCGACAACTTTGAGCATGTCCTCAAGATGACCACGCACAACGACGCTCTCTACGCCTACTACTACACCGACAACAACACGAACAAGGTGAAGGTCACCGAGATTTTCGACTTCGATGATATGACGGAGCATGATGAACTGGCCACCGACCTACAAATCTACGAGGGCTCCGTCGAGGATCATCCGAATCCACACCAGCACAGCCACAATACGGTCGTCAGCGAATGGAATGGCGTCGAATCAGGTTGGTAGCCCAAAAAAGGGCAATGGCCATGGCCATGGCCCCCTAATATATAACTTATCATATCATTCAATAGACGGGATTCATCATTATTTTGTAAATTGAACAAAAACCAAAACTTTCTTACAGTACAAATCATGCCCACGACTCCCGAACTGCACGACGTAGCCTTTTAGAGCACACCAAACCAAGCACACTATTCATCGTACTTTTCATGCACCTCATATATGTATAATTTAGCCTTCTTAAAGTCCAAATTTATTAAATCATTGGCAGGTAAATTATCAAAATTTAACGTCCCCACCACACCACACCAAATTTTGATTGTCTGTCTTCCCGTAACAAATTCATCCTCGTATCCCACAACACACAAAAAATAGAGAATATATCCTAAAATATAGTATGTTAACTAATTTTGTATTCTTCTTCCGCAATCTATCGCAGACTTTTTCATCGATGCTCAGACGCCAAACGTGGATGTCCCGAAACCATCGAACGCGCCACAATTTCTACCCAGACTGGATTTTGAGGCCGAGTCAGACGCAAGTGTCCTCAGTGATCCCGAGGCGGATCAAAGTTTTAGTGCCTCTACGCAAACCAATGACATGTATATAGAAATTGAATGAGAGATGAGCCATAAGCCAGCAGCCAAAAGCCAGCAGCCAGTGGCGAACGTAGCTTTAGTCTCGTCTTATGAACTGTAACGAAACATCTCCAAAGCGGCTCGTAGCAAAGCGAAAGGCCTTAGTAGCCTTAGTTTCCATTAGAATTTAAATCTAGTTTTAGTACGACCAACGTATGTACCTAACTTAACATAGCGTATGCTGCCATTGTATCCCCCCCTCCCTCGCTTCCGTCAGCCATCTGTAAGCGGCAATTAGAAAGTAATTGCCTTCTTGTTATTAAAAATGGAGGCGGAGCTCACCCTCACACGACTTGTAATACATATATAAATACCCAATTGCCTTAGATCTAAGTTGATAAAGTATAAAATAAAATAAATCATGAAAGAAACGAAATTTCAATTTGAAAATGTAAATTCCAGTAACGATTGCACGACCGTGGATGTGTAGTGACCGTGTAGTTGCCATGTAAGAAAAGGGACTATTTGTTGACCTTCCTTGTTCAAGCCTTATTTTAGACCGAATCCAATAAACGGGGTTTTTAAAATTGGTCAATCTTGTAGAAAATTGTTTCATCTATCAGTTAAAACGATTTCTTCAGGGTTCAGTATCCTATTCAGCTAGTAATATTAAACAGAATATCAAAATCGAGGAATATGATTTTCGTCGTTATTTTTACGGTATATTTTTAAAAGGAGACCGTCATTTTCGGTATATTTCTAATGGTCGAACGGTATATCTTATCGATAATTCCGCGATCACACTGGTCACACTGCTTTTTCTTGTAATCAGACAGAATCTATTTCTATTGTTGTTTTTGTTTAAATTTTAATTGCAAAGCAAACAATTATTTCAAATTATATATTGAGTGAAAAGGCAGCGAGGCGGACTCACCATGGAAGCTGTGCCACGTCTGCATATGCTCTGGTTTGCCCTTAAATCCAGCCCGGAAGGCACCTCCTTTGCGCCTCTGAAGAAGGTAAGAGCGCCGAAAATGGAGAGAGAGCAGCAACAATAGCTACAATAGACTCCCCAAAAAGTTGAAAGAATCGTTCGAGAAACGAAATAACTGCGTTGCAGCTGTTAAAAAGTCAGCAGACAACCTCTCCGCCCCATCTGACTGGGCATTAGCCTGCCTTTGTTATGTGCGCCGAGCTGAGTCATCGCCTGATTAGCCCTCCCAGATGTGTAGGCAGAGGGAAAACAAAACCGTGAACTGAGCGGAGCCATAAACAAATAATTAATTCTCTCCGACCCCGTCTCTTATTACCCCACAGTATATAGCCGAGTTCTATCATGAGGATCCCGAGGCATATTCGAAGGAGGTGCACGCACTGGAGACACTGCGGAATCAGGCCATGCGCACCACCAAAGATGGAGCACCCGTGATGAAGCGCTACTACTGCCAGCTTCACGCCCTGCAAAATCGCTTCCCCCAGCTGGCCGAAAAGGGAATCTTCACCTTCACCTGGAAGGATCTCTACCACAATGCCGTGCACGAGGTCACCGATATACGTTTCGAGCGGGCAGCCGTACTTTTCAACATCGCCGCCTCCCACACCCAGTCGGGGGCTTCGGTGACGCGCGGCGATGTCGATGGTATGAAAATGGCGTGCACTCACTTCCAGGCCGCGGCCTGGGTCTACAATGAGCTGAGGGAACGCTATGCGAATGTGAACAGTGGCGGCGACTTCATGACCACCGAGCTGCTGGTCTACCAGCAGCAGGTGTGCCTTGCCCAGGCGCAGGAGTGCATTCTGGAGAAGTCGCTGATCGACAACCGCAAGCCGCACATTGTGGCCAAGGTGACTGCCCAGATTGTTGTCTACTACGGTGCCGCACTGGCAGCTCTTCTCACCGGAGGCGACGATGGTCCGGTGGCCCAGGTCATCGACGCTTCTGTCTACAAGCTGTGGAAGAAATACGTGCGCTTCAAGATCAATTATCTAAACTGCATCCTCTACCTGTACCAAGGCCAAAACGCAGAGGAGAAGCGCCAAATGGGCGAGCGGGTAACGCTCTACCAGGTGGGTACCAAGAGGTTCCTTTAGACTGAATATATAGTATATATATATGCATACCATTCCAGGCCAGCTGGGATAAGCTGGAGGAGGCCCGCAAGGAGTCCAAGGGGTTGCCGGATCAAAAGGAGATCAATGAGTCCCTCAGCTTTACCGCAGACGTGGTGGAGGCTAAGCGCAAGAATGCCAAAAACGAGAACGAGTTCATCTACCACGAGGCCGTGCCCGAACTGTCCACCATTGCCGCTGTGCAGGGGGCCAACCTGGTGAATGGCATTGGCTTCCAGGTGACCGATGAGGAGTACGCCGGAGCGGACATCTTTGCCCGCCTAGTGCCGATGAAGGCGCACGAGGCCAGTTCCATGTACAGTGAAGAGAAGGCCAAGCTGCTGCGCAAGTACGGGGCCCTGTTAGAGGAGAAGGACGCCCAACTGGAGGGCTACATGAGCTCCCTCACCCTCGACAATCTGAACATCAACGAGGAGCAGGCCAACAAGCTACCCCAGGGGATCGTGGACCGCTGTGCCGCCTTGCATGCCAATAAGACGGCGATCAGCGACTTGATCGAGGCCATGTCGCAGCTGGCCGAAATCACCACCGACGTGGAGACGAATCTCGGCGAGTTGACGCACATGCTCGAGGAGGAGGCCAGGGCGGAGAGAGAGTTCCAGGCGGCCAGCGGTGTGCAGCGCACACCCAATGCCCACATCACTGAGCTGACGCGTGAGTTTCAGAAGTACAGCGAAGCCCACGCCCGGGCCGGAGAGTCCAACAACACCCTGCGGAAGGCCATGAGCCTGCACGTGAACAATCTGAAGATCCTGGCCCGTCCCCTGCAGGAGATCCAGCAGCTGATGCCCAAGCTCAGCTCCGAGCTGAACACCGCGGAGATCTTCAAGGATGTGAAGCTGGTCCTCAACAAGGTCAACGAAATGAAGGCCCAGCGAGCACAGTTCCATGCGGATCTCCGTATAGCCATAAACGAGGATGACATCACGGGCAAGGTCATTGCGCTCGGTGGAGGGAGGCAGGAGGGACTGCAGGCCCTGTTCGCAGCGGAGTTGGCCAAGCACGACAGGATTACTCAGCTGCTGGACCAAAACCTTCTCGCCCAGCAGAACATACTGCAGGCGCTCACCGAGAACTATGCTAAGGCCGCGCCCGTTCTGAAGACTCTCCAGGACGTCAAGCAAAAGCGGGAGCACTTTTACAGTTCGCTGGCAGCCTCCTACGATGTGTACGAGGACCTGCTAGCCAAGTCCGCTAAAGGGCTGGAGTTCTACAAGAAGCTGGCGGGCAATATCCAAAAGCTGCTCAGCCGCTTCAAGTCCGCCCGCGATGTGCAGTCGGAGGAGCGGCAGCAAAGAATGCTGAGTGTCAGGGCCAATGTCACTCCCAGCAAATCCGCAGCCGAAGTGCCGCCAACCGTCAATGGAGGGGGAGGAGGAGGAGTAGGGACACCAAAGCTGCGGGACTACCTCAAGGCGAAGGGAGCCACCGCCGCCAGCATTGCCGCCGGCTCATCCGGAGCGCTGCCTCCGGATGCCACAATTGTTACTCCCGCTGCAGCAGCGGCAGCAGCAGCTTCCTCCTATGTGCACACAGTGCGCCCAGTGCCTGTGGGATCAGAGAATCCCACGCAGGCGGCATGCTCTGCCTACGCCACGGCTCCGCCGAACGAGCCCCCGCCGCCGTACAGCCTCCAGCAGCAGCAGTACTACGATCCCAGTGCGGCGGGCTACACGAATCCCATGTACCAGCAGCAGCAGCAGAACATCGCTCCTCCGGCCTACAAGGCACAACCCTCGCCCAACTCCCAGACACTGCACGGAGCCATGGGGCATCTCAATTTGCAGCAGTCGCAGGAAGGCAGTCCGATGGGATCGGGAGCGGGATCGGCCTACAACTACAACCACAATCCGAATGCTGCAGTGCCTCTGCAGCCTCCGCTGCCTTATGCAGCTCCAACTGCGTCCAACGCGCAGGGATTCAACTACCAGCAGCCCCTGTATGTGGCCACATCATCGAGCTCGAATCCGGGCGAGATACCAGCTTCGCTACAGGCCCCGTATGTGGTCAATCCCACTCCTTCGGCGAGCTATCACACAGGTGGAGGAGTCTACCCACAGGCCGCACACCAACACCCTGCATCGATGTATCCGCCTCAATCCTCAGAGGCTTATCACCAGCCCTCGTCGGGATATCCTTCTGCTCAGCAGCCCCAGCAGCCCATGAATTATGCTTCACCTCATCAGTCCACGGGATATCCCCCATCACAGACGGCCCAGCCACAACTTACTGGATATGCCCAGTCGCCGTCCCAAACGCTCCAACATCAACCTAACACTAGTTATCCCCATTCCCAGACGCCACAGCAGCAGCAGCCCCCAGGATATGCCCAGTCGCAGACACCACAGCAGTCCCAGCATCAATCAACCACTAGTTATCCTCATTCCCAAACGCCCCAGCAGCAGCAGCCCCCGGGGTATCCACAGTCCCAGTCCCAGACACCGCAACAATCGATGGTATATGCTCAACAACCCTCCGGATATCTTACGCAGCAGCAGCCAGCCATGGGCTATGGTCCTCAACAACCCTCGCTATATCCATCGCAGGCTGTCCAGGCATCCCCTCGATCCACGCCGGGACTCCAATCCTCTCCGGGTCCCTCGATGCCAGTGAATCCGGGCCCAGTATCCCAGCAGTACCCCCAGCAATACGGTGATCTCCAAGCGGCAGCATATCCCGCCACCTCTGCTGCTGCCGCTCCGGTTCCATCTCCTGCCACCATTCCTCCGGTAGCCTCCAGTCCAGCCCCTACTTCAGCTCCTACTCCAGCTCCCACTCCCGCTGCAGCTCCCGCTCCCACGTACATAAGCTACTCCAACCATCCTGGCTACAGCTACAATCCGCAGACAGGCGCCTACGAGTACAGCAGTGGCTATCAGCATGAGAACATCTCCCAGCCGCAGGGCTCGCTGGGCTATCAGTTCAGCCAGAGTGGAAAGCAGCAGGCCGCCGTGGTTGGGACTACGGACTCGGAAAATGCCAATCGCAGTAATCCAGCCACAGGATTCGATGTGAGTACATTCTTTGGAGTAGAATTCGTTCAACATAAATGTGATTCCAAATTCCCAATTCCCACAGTCGCCCATTGTTTCGCACACCAAGGCAGGAACAGGCACAGGCCCAGCCACTGGTCCAGACAGACCCCCTGCTGCCGCTGAAGCAGTTTCTCAGCAGCCGGGAGGAGGAACAGACACATCCAATTACTATACGCCACCGTATGGCCATCATTCCATAAGCGAGCGCGTCGGAGGAGCCCTCGAATCGCAGCAACAGCAGCAGAAGCCGACTCCGAAGCCTACGCCGTATCCATCGGGTTCCATTTACATGCAGAGCGGAGCCACCAGCATTGCCAACACTCAGACGACCACTAGCAGTGCGCCCTACGCCTCCACGGCCGCGACCAAGGATGCTGCTGCTCCTGCTCCAGCTGTTGCTGCTCCTGCTGTTGCTCCCAGCAATGTGGACCTGTTGAGCGACCTGGATATAGATTGCTCTGTGGCTGTGCCGCCTCCGATGCTGCCGCAGCCCCTGCTGCAGCCTCAGTTGGTGGCTGGTGGAACTCCGCCAGGCAGCCAGGTGTCGGCACCTGTCAAAACGGAGAGCACTGCGGAGGTGTGTATGAGAGGGAACACCTTAACAACCTATGACTATCCATATAATCTGTTCCAGCCTGTTGCTCCCCCTGAGACATCCCCTGAGATATCAGCGCCTACAGCATCAGTAGCAGCCACAGCAGCAGATTCATCCCCAGTGGCTCCGCCGGCAAGGACAACCAGCCTGGACAATCTTTCCAACTGCTCGGATCTGAGTTCGCTTGAGAACTTTGATTGGGACTCCGTCTCTCTCACACATTCCGTCAGCAGCGAGAAGCAGCCCAAGTCCAAGACTGCCGCCAATGGACATACCAACAACTTTGCATTCCAATCCGAAAGGTTCACCGATGAGAAGACCACGAAATATTTCCAGAAAGAGGTGGAGAGCTATGAGAAGCTGCTGGAGAATCTGCACATTAAAATGCTCAACGGCAAGACCCAGCTGGGGGCCAAGTGGCACGAGTTGCAGCAGATGCTGGACAAGGAGAGTGGAAGTGGCAAGCGGTCAACGACCATTGCCAAGCTGTTTCCAGAAAAGAATCGCTCTTTGGACTGTCTGCCCTTCGACCATGCGCGTGTGAAGCTGGACAAGCAGACAGATGACTACATCAATGCGGCCTACATGAAGGTGTGTGGCTGTTGTTAGTAATCCATTTCCATGAAGAATCTGTTTAAGATCGAACCATTTAATATCCCTGCCAGAACTTGAGTGCCAGATGTCCCAACTTTATCATTGCTCAGACGCCCCAGGCCAATACGATCAACGATTTCTGGTCCATGATCTGGTCAGAGAAGTCACGCACGGTGGTCTGTCTGCATACCACAAATGAGGTGGGACTTGTCTACCACTTGTTCTTGTGTTCTTCAATAATTATATATTTCCTCTGCTCCTGCAGCTTTTTGATCCCTTTTGGCCACAGGCTTTGGATCAGCCCACTCACTACGATGACTATACGGTGACCTGTGTGAAGCTGCAGCAGCTCAGCCACTGCTCCGAGTATCAGCTGAAGCTGTCCATGCATGGGGCTGATGCTGTCCTGGAATTGTCGCTGCTACAGCTGAAACAGTGGACCAAGGGGTAAGTACCTGAGCCCTACTCCTACTCTGAGTGGGATGTATCAATAATTTATGTTTAGTTCCAGCGCTCAACTGTTGGGCATAGCCGAGAACTCGTTGGACACACATCGACAGCGCTGTAAAGCAGCCAATGCACCCCATTCGCCACTAATCATGAGCTGTTTGACGGGCTCAGAGCGCTCCGAGATGGTGGTCATTGGCGTGTGCGCCCTCATAGCCACTCAGAGCAAGCAACCTATTCTGATAAGTGAGTTTGATTTAGAGAGCGAAATAATTAGCGGTATATTATAGATTAATACGCCTTCTCCCCACCAGATGTAGTTGATGTTTGGTCGCGCATTTGTGCGCAGCGTCAGAATTCTCTGCGGGACTCGGCCATCCTGGAGCAGGCCATGCAAATCGTGCTCTGCAATGCCCACAATGTGCTCAACCAGCGTAAGTGCCCGCCGACGTTCAAGCCGACATGAACCCAAGAAAGCTCAACCAGTATGTTTGCATCCTACAGGTGGCATCATGACGTCGTATCAAATGAAAATGGCACCGCAGGTCAACGCCAAGGAACAGCAAGAGACCAAGGATCCGCTGAACGAATTGGACGCACTCTGGAAACTTAAATAAATGACTGAACCAGAACCGAACTACTTGAGCAGCTGCGTGGCGGAATATACCCACAAATAACCCCCCATACTGTAATCAAATCGAGTATTTATACAACTATTCAGCTATGCATACACTCACTCCCACATACGAGGAGTATACATATAGGAATCCGACATTGTTGCAAACAATTCGGGGAAAGAGCAAAGTATTTGAGGAATATCAAAACCAATTTGTATTGTATTTGTCCCTATTAACTGTTATGTGGAATGTGTATTTCGAACCCAAACGAATGGTGAGGTGATCGTGATGTTTATTGAATATTGTCAAGCGTTTCAAACCACTATCTATTTATATATATAAAATATATTATGTATCAATGATATTATCAAGGATTTATATCAATCAATAAAACATATTCGAAATCAAATCAAACAAGGGAACCATAATATTATAACAGTAAAAACCATTAAATAAAATATTTATAAAATGAACTGCTAAATGCGCGTGAAGCTGCAGCTGCAGTCTTCAGGCTTCTCATTCTGACTTTTTCGAGCCGATTCCAAAATGAAAAGGTTCTTTAATACTTCCCGGGTCGTCAGCCATCGGGTGTTGCAGGATTGTTACCTTCCACGACAGATCTATAGACTATAGTCAGATCCTGGTATGGCCGATGGGTTGCTCGGATGTTTGTAGAACAGCAAAAACTGAGTTCACACTTGCCTATAATTCAGCCAGGGCTAAGTTCATAAAATAAATAAATATTGTAACGAATACGAAAACCTAGTAGGCCAACCAGAAGTTCCTTGAGCTGAATGCCCAGGGGATGGTATACCTCCACTGTTTGAAAACGATCTGGGTGAATGGCCATCACCCACAGCGACAATGGATTCGATTGGTACTGGACTCTTATGAGAAGTGGAAGACCACTGTGAGCTTGTCATCTGGAACCCGCCACAGGGCTTAATAGCTCTTGTGTTTCTGAATGTTTCTGGATCTTATTGTGCCGCATTCCCCCTTTGCCACTCTTGGAGGAGGGTATAAAACAGCTGCACAATCAACATCACTTACAACAACAACACACGCACCAACACACACATCACCCAGTTCCCCATGCACACACACACACACACAAGCCAGCGCCACGCAGCAACTAAGAAACTCCCCATCTACTTCCACATCCACATCCCATAACCATAACACATCCACAACACAGTCAACCACAGCACGATCAACCGAAACAGCACAGCTACAAAAAGAACATCAACAACATCATATCGTAGCAGAAGACATGGAAACAGACAGTAGCATTCCCAATACGGAAAACAAATCTCATACATCGCAGCCCACCGAAGATATAAAACTAAGAATATTTCCTAAAGATAAGTCTAGTCCCCTATCTACTAACTTTAAGCCCCCCAAAACCAAAACAAAAACCAAACCAAGAACAAAGACAAAGCCAAAAACAAGAACCAACACATCGACAGCGAATCTATTTAAAACAAAAATCCTATACTTAACTTTAGCTTAAGTCCAAAACAAAACCAAATACCAACTTTAACCACTTAAACTCAAAACTATAGCAATGCTCAAAATACTACAATGGAACATTAGAGGATACACAAACAACTACAATGAACTCTTAATTATAATAAAAAAATACTCTCCACAAATCATATAATATGTCTCCAAGAAACACACCATTTCAACACAAATACCCCCTCTCCCGTCCCAGTAAATTACCATATTTATTCCAACACAGCATCCAACAGATTTGGTGGAGTAGCCACATTAGTCCACAAATCCATACAACACTCTCAATCAAACCAATCTCGACACCTAGAATCACATTAGGAATAGAAATTACATCAAAAACACTCCCTGGTGGAATCAGACCCTGACTAAACTTAGGGCAAATAAATTTAAAACCTGGCAGAACTTCAAACGTTTCAACAGCACTGAAAATCTCCTCAATTACAAACGAGCTAACGCACTCTTCCGAAGAGAGCTAAAATGATCCAAAACTAAAGCCATGACAGACTTCACGTCCACAATCGACCCCAATACCCCCTCAGACAAAATCTGGGCAAGCATCCGACGTCTCTGCGGACTCAACCCAACTAAAACCATTCATTGTATCACAGATACAACCAACAACTTACACACGACAGAAACAACCCACAAAGCTCATCTTTTTGCTCAATACTGGTCAGACCACTCCAAAGACGAAAACTTCAACCAAAACTTCACTGCCAACAAATACTCAGACTCAACAACTACCGTTATACCCTGTCCGGTAGCACAAACGATAGAATCAGACATTACACATCCCTTAAAGGGAGACAGAATAACCTTATCCATCCCAACCAATCTGGATTTAAGCACGGCAAATCGGTTGCAGACGGTCTGCTCCTAGCAGACCACCTGATAACCAGGTCGCTGAGATCCAAAAAGCACACATCTGTCATTGCCCTTGACTTCTCAAAGGCTTTCGACAGAGTCGGAGTGCACACCATAATTGACCAGCTAAACACCTGGAAAGTTGGACCGAAAATTACAGACTTCATTAAAAACTTTATGTCTAGCAGGCAAATAAGAACAAAAATTAAAAATATAAAAAATATAATTAGCCGCCCATACCCACTCTACAATGGTACCCCCCAAGGATCACCAATATCGGTCATTCTTTTCTTAATTGCCTACAACAAACTCTCACACATCATCAGCCTGCAAAAAGAAATACAATTCAGCGCTTACGCCGACGACTTTTTCCTAATTATTCCCAAAATTAATTATTAGACAAAAAAACCAAACATACAACCTAGACAACATCTTCTCTAACATTCATGAATGGTGTTCATATTCAGGAGCATCACTTTCCCTACAAAAATGCCAACACCTCCACATTTGCCGAAAGCAGAACTGCACCTGCAACATATCGTGCAACAATACCCCGATCCCCTCAGTCACTAGCCTAAAAATCTTAGGACTAACAATAAACAATAAATACAGATGGGACTCACACATAAAACAAATTCAACCATTTATATGTAAATATACAAATCCTAGCTCTTAAATACCTCTAACAAGCCGAAGGCCTTTGCAACCAGCGCTTCAGATACTAATTTAGTGTTAATTTAAATTATAGCTAACTATTATAAATAAATAAATAAATGTATTTGTAACCGTCATTTGTAACCCGGTACTCAAAGAGTTTAGGGGCTATATTGGTTTTGTGGGGGATGTTAATGTGTGTAACAGGCAGGAAGCGTTTCCTATCCCCCAAAATATTTATTTTCTTGATCAGCCAATTTGCCGTGGCCATGGGCTACCCCCTCTCACCCGCTTGCTCTTTCTCTCTCACTCTTCCTCATGCAGAGTGCGCCTCGGGCGGAGAGAAGGGAGACAGCAACAATTGTTGTCTTAACTGAACACTTGGAGAACTGAAAACTTAACCGTGCCATTGGGCCGTTTTGCCTGTTGTCCATACCCTCTTTTTTTTATCATCAAGGGGCACATTATAAACTACCCTTTGACGGAAGGGCATAAGAGAATTGATTAAATGTTTGTCTAACGAACGAAAAAACTGATTTTATAAACCTATTTTTGTGTATATAGTAGGTATACAAAAATCATCTCTACATTTTTAAGCTATCGCAATGAAATTTTGTAATCTGTGGTCTTCCTACTGATAGGAAGTAGTTACTGATTAGTAGTAGTTACTCTTATCCTATCCCCTTAAATAGTTCTAACTGTATCCTTCCCCCCTCCATCGACTATGATGGTCTCCTAACAAATTTAAAATCGTGCAAGTTTTCGTTCTTCACTGGGCCAGACTCGGTTCCGAGTGCTGTTCTTAAACTTTGTGCAGAATCTCTTTGTGTGCCTCTTCTAAAACTTTTTAACTTGTCTCTCAAGACTGGTGACTTTCCCACCGTGTGGAAAGAATCCTATATAGTTCCCTTTCATAAAAAGGGATCTAAATCTGATGTCTCTAATTACCGCTGTATTTCCAACTTATCTGCCATTCCTAAACTCTTTGAAAAAATCGTCAGCTCTCAGCTGCAACATTTTTGTAGTTCTGTATTCTCTGAATCACAGCATTGATTCATTAAACGCCGCTCAGTTTCTACTAATCTCCTTGAATTTTCCACCTTCGTAACTTCGGGATTTGCTAAACAGTGTCAAACTGATGTCGTTTATACTGACTTTAGTAAAGCCTTCGACTCCGTCAATCATAATCTACTTATTCATAAACTGTCTCTTCTAGGGTTTCCGACTAAGCTTCTATACTGGACTAATTCCTACCTTTGTAACCGTTCTCAACGTGTCTGCTTTAACTCCTCTCTCTCTAAACCTGTTATTGTCTCATCGGGGGTTCCTCGAGGTAGCCATCTGGGTCCCTTGCTATTTAACCTATTTATTAACGATCTTCCACAAATGTTATCTCATTCCCGTATCCTAATGTATGCTGATGACGTTAAGCTATGTTTTTCCTACAGTGACCCCTTGTCCCCACCAGAGAACGGCTTGGCGTGATTGCAAAAAAAATCATACACAAAAATAGCCGAATAATCGTGTCATTCGGCTCAACCGATCAAACATTCATATGTACACGAACTCAGTGTTGATTTAAATTCACTCTAATGCGCTCATATTTTTTCTCTCCCTGAGTTTATTCATGCTCAATGAGCAAACCGATCATTTGGGCGTATGTTCATTCGGCTCAGCATTGATTTTTTTTCTTGATTTACTCATACGCCCAAATTCTTACTCAACTCCACTCACTGAACGAAAATCAACGGTGAATGAAAATCAGCTCATGTTGCCGCAACCACTCATTCACTCAACTCGTTTAGATGCATTACCGTTATGTTTTTGTTTTTACCGTTTTTTTTTGTTTTTGAGAATGCTTGCGGTTGTTGGTTGAAATGAGCACAATTAGTTTAATTTTGTCATTTTTATGTTAAACATATGAATGTATACTTATATATACATACATATGTATGTAAGTGTGAAATTATTTTCTTATTTTATTTTATTTTATTTTATGAATTTGTTAATTTTCTTATAGCCATTGCCATTCAATATGAAAATATATAATCTGTTGTGAAATTAAGTATTTTGATTTCTTTGACTTCGCCCATGAACAAACTCATACGCCTTGATTCATTGCCTTTTGATTTTATTCTTTACTCAACTCAATCAATGCTGAGCCGAATGAACATACGCCCAAATGATCGGTTTGCTCATTGAGCATGAATAAACTCAGGGAGAGAAAAAATATGAGCGCATTAGAGTGAATTTAAATCAACACTGAGTTTGTGTACATATGAATGTTTGATCGGTTGAGCCGAATGGCACGATTATTCGGCCAAGCCGAAATGTGTACCGAAGGCTGTGCATACACACAATTCATGTGCTCATCAGCATGAGCTGATTTTCATTCAACGCAGACTTTCGTTCATTGAGTGGAATTGAGTGAGAATTTTACCGTATGAGTAAATCAAGAAAAAAGTGAATTTTGCAGATCTCTGGTCCCCACTATCTTTGCAATCAGATCTTGATGCCCTTAACAACTGGTGCCTAATCAACATTCTACCTCTTAACATTTCTAAATGCAATATAATGACTTTTCACCGCAATAAGCCATACCTTTTCGACTACTCTATCAATAACATTATCCTTCAACGCCTCTTCAAAGTTAACGACTTGGGCATAACCTTTGTACCTAATCTATGTTTCAACTCTCATATCTCTACTAATCCAAAGGAGTCCTTGGATTTGTCAAAAGATGGTCTAAGGAATTTACAGACCCGTATACTACAAAACTTCTGTATGTTTCTCTGGTCCGGCCTATCTTGGAATATGGTTCTTGTGTCTGGTCTCCTCACTACCAAAAATTTCAGGATATGCTCGAATCAGTACAAAAACAGTTCCTCATCTTTGCCCTCCGGGGACTCAATTGGGACCCTTCGATCCATCTTCCTTCTTATGAAAGTAGGTTGCGCTTAATTAACCTCCACTCTCTTAAATCCCGTAGAACCTGCCAGGGAGTTCTCTTCCTCCATAAGCTTCTCTCTGGTGAGGTCGAATCGACTGCCCTCATCAACCTTATTAGTATTGCTGTTCCTTTCCGCCCGACTAGGCATTACTTTCCTCTTCATCTCCAACTCTGTCTTTCTAACTACTCGGATTATGAATCTTTCCGTAGCCTTTGCCGTAACTATAACCAATTTTTCCATCTGTTTTCCTTTGATACTACTTCTAATATGGTCAAAATTATCTTAATCAATAACTTAATTTAATTTAAATAGCTCTAATTGGGAATTGTTCGGCTACCGGCTCTTCTCTAACCCAAATTTGGCTGTTGGTGGGATCTTATCGGCTACTGAGCCGATAATCAGCCCCACGGGAATATATATGCGGTAATCTAATTAAATACATGAATAGGTCAAAAACATTTCAATACGAGAAAAATGCATTACTACTTAGCTTGGAAAATAATATTTAAACATTAATTCAGAAGTAGAGGGTATACAATGTCCATACTCCGTAAACATGTTTTTGATGTGTAGCAAATGTGTAGTTACCGTGTAGTTGCCATGTAAGAAAAGGGACTTATTTGATGACGTTACTTGTTTAAACCGTATTTAAGACAGAATCCAATAAAAGAGGTTTTTTAAATTGGTCAATATTTGTAGAAAATTGTTTCATCAATGGCATACAATTATGTGTGAGGCCTGAGGGTCTTAATTAGCTAGTTATATTAAACAGAATATCAAAATCGAGGAATATGATTTTCGTCGGTATTTTTACGGTATATGTTTAAAAAGAGATCGAAATTTTCGGTATATTTCTGGTATATTTCTATATTTTACCGATAATTCCGCGGTCACACTGCTCACTTGTTCCACTTTTTTCTACGAGCAGCTGCTCGGACCCGCCTGTTGTTTTTTGTGCTCTCGGGGGCGTTATTAACCGAATTCCCCGCCGTGTTAATAACGCAATATGAAACAATCGTGCGTGTGGCAACCAATTGTAACATTTACATAATAGCCAGCCAATGCGATCCGAAAGCGATGCAAAACGAAACCTGAGCGAAAACGTATGGCGAAAAACCGAAGGCAGAGCAACATACATATATGTAGAGGGGAAGGGTCAGAGAGGCCAAAGAGGAGAGGGGACAACACCCATCGTACAAAAAAGCAAAACTACGTTCAATCTGTTCCTATTTAATGTTAATGTTTACTCGTTTGCCCGTTTGTTCAGCAATTAAATGTGAGTGATGTGCTAGATGTGAGGGAGGGGTTGGGGTGTGCGTGCTTGGGTATTTGGTTTATTTACCAAAATGTTGAAACGAGTGTGAACTTGATGATCGGATCGGGGTAATGCTAATGTTCACACCTTGCCCCAAAAGGTGGGAGAACGAGCCTCGGGGAGACTGCCCGATACCCCTCCTGAAATAGACGATAACCACTCCCACTCCTACATCCACCCGCACTCATTCACACCCTGCCCTGTTTGTAAATACCCTCCCCATGTGGCCCCTCCAATCTAGGGTAGACCAATTGATACCCTACATATGTATACCCCATACGTATACGAGAATGAGACTGAACCGGCATGAAAAAGACATAAACCGCCCTTCTTCCTTTCAGCAGTCCCACCGATTGAATCCCGGCAACAAGGATAACGCTTTTGCACTCAGGGCTCTTGGCTATGTAAGTCGATTGTCATCGTCTTGAGTACGTATTATACAACAAAATATTATTATTTCATTCTCCCTGCCAGGCCATGTTTCGAGACTTGCGACAGCTGCCGCCACCGCCATCGTTAATCCAGCGGCAGGGGTAAGGCAGAAGCAGCGAAACAAAAACGACAACAGAAACAGCAACAGCAACAAAAAGCTGTTAAACGTTGCGACCTTCGTCAACAGCGCACAGCCCACAACCCAGACTCCTCCCCCCAACCAAAGCCCAACCCATCTAATGCCGTTTTTGTTGCAGTGCCTGCATTAGTCATCGGAGGAACGGAGAACGGGGAGGATGACAGCCGGCCCAAGGGAAGAGCGACACTACGAGCCCCAAGCGGAAGCAGAGCAGCCATCAAGCAAACAGTTGGCTAATTAATATAATAGTCAGAGCCACAGGCAAAGGCAAAGTAAAAGGCAAACAAAAAGAACGCAGCGTATCCACTGGACAAAATGTTCAAGATTAGGCAGAGGAATTGTATGCTGATTGTGACGGCCCTCGTGCTGGCGCCCTGCATTGTGATACTGATGGTGATGGCACCAGAACTATCCACCGAACAGTCGCTGACGCAGCGCCTGGCCGAGTGCCATATGCGGCTGCAGTACCTGGAGTCCATGTACAGAGCCAGACAGGAGGACGTGGCCCTGCTCTCCCAGTACTTAGGGCAGCTGCAGTCGGGAAACGGGAGCGGGGCAAGTCCCAGCCCCCCACCTCCACTGCCAGTGGCCAATCTGCTTGATGGACTCAGTCCCGAGGCGAGACAACTCCTGAGGAATGCCTCGCACGCAGCGAAAGGTGGGGGATGGAATGGAACGATGGCCAGGGGCCAAAATATACGGCTGCCTAACGCCTACCACTTTCTGCCTCATCTCCTGGACGATGCGGGCTCCCTACGTCCAGCCTACCTGCAGAGCAAGGGTCGCACCGATATCAGCATTGTTCTGGGGGTCCCCACAGTGCACCGGGAGAAGCAGTCCTATCTTCTGGCGACTCTGCACAATTTGATAGAGAACATGAACGATGAGGAGCAGAACGAGACCCTCATCATTGTGTACATCGGCGAGACGGACCTCGAGGCGGTGCAGCTAATAGCCCGGCAGATCGAGACCAGCTTTGAACAGCATGTAGAAAGCGGACTGATCGACATCATTGCGCCGGCGCCCAGCTATTATCCCAACTTTGAGCGGCTGCGCATCACGTTGAATGATCCGTTGGAGCGCGTAAAGTGGCGCAGCAAACAGAATCTGGACTTTGCCTACCTGATGGCCTATGCCCATTCGAAGGGCACCTTCTATGTGCAACTGGAGGATGACATCCTGACCAAGCGCCAGTTCATAACCACAATGAAAAAGTTTGCCTTGATCAAGAGCGCGCTGACCAAACCGGATCAGCCGGCTTGGTTCGTCCTGGACTTTTGCCAGCTCGGCTTCATTGGGAAGATGTTCAAGAGCGCCGAGCTGCCCTACCTGATCACCTACTTCCAGATGTTCTACAACGATAAGCCCGTCGACTGGCTGCTCACATATTTCATCGAGTCGAAGGTCTGTCGAACGGACAAGGACCAGAAACACTGCAACCAGGAGAAGGCCAAATATTGGCAACACTTTCGCAAGTCTTTGTTCCAACATATCGGCACCAGCTCCTCTCTGAAAGGAAAGGTCCAGAAGCTAAAGGACAAGCAGTTCGGGAGCAAGGTGCCCCAGTACTATGCTCACACCAATAACCCTCCGGCGCTGGTCAAGTCCAACATTGCGCCGTACAAGAACTATCTACTGAAGCGTGCCTATCGCGGGGAGTCCTATTTCTGGGGCCTGCTGCCGCAGCCTGGCGATCTGGTGCAGTTTGTCTTTGAGCAGCCCACGCTCCTGCGACGCTATCTCTTCCGCAGCGGGAACTCCGAGCATCCCTCGGACAGGTTCTACAACACCACCGTGGAGCTGCTGCCGGCGGACACCTTAAGCGAAAATTCGTCCGTGTGGAGTAACTACAACACCACCACCGATGGTTACTTGGTAGTGGGCTCCTTTGACCACTTGGGCGTTGCCGAGGGACTGCTGGACCCCAAGATTGGTGCCATCAAAGAGCTGCGTCTGCATGTGCACTCCGATAGCGAGAACTGGGCCTTGCTCAGTGAAATCGAGCTGCAAGAGCTGACCAGTGATGGCAAGTCGGATGCGAATCTGGCCAAGCCACGCTTTGTGGCGGGCAGCTGATTGCTGCATCGCCACAGGCAGCGTCAGGACGTGGAGGATTAACCTCTGCTGCTCCTCCTCCTGCTCCTGCTTAAGCCCCTAGTCCTGTGTCTATATCTGTATATCTGTCTGTATATTTTTCGAATGATATTTTTACCCTCGATTATCTATCTCAATGTGTAAATAATCTTCAAGAATCTCTCTAAACTGTAAGCAGTCAGCCGATGGGCAGGACTTGTGTCGGCCTGCAGGCTCATGACATGGTCTCTCTAGATATCTCCAGCATCCCCAGAACCAATTTGTGAGTGTACCAGCTTACAGTCCCGATCTTGCAGTCCTGCCCCGTCCACACCGACAGCAATCTCTAATTGTATTCCTGCATTGTACATCCAAACGGATTCTGTATGCTTTAAGTGCCCCTTCCCATTGTTTATACTCGTTCAAACTCATAGCCGAAGCGGTTCCGTTCCCCCCAATTCCAATGTTATGCGAATATTAACTTATGGTTTATTCTGTTTTAGTTGTAAGTGTTGACCTGATTTTATTGGCAGATGCAAAATAACCCATTCCATTTGCTGAATCTTATAATTTATTTCATTGCTGGCATCTATCAAAATGTGTATTTATTGTTAAATAATTTATGTTTCCCATATCTCTTGCTTTCAAGAAGCCTCATTCAGCCGTAGACCGCCATAATCACATTAATATACGAATATGTATGTATGCATAGACCTAATAACGAAACAAAATTAAACGATTTTCTAGCATTGTTGCTTTTTTACTGTGATTTGTTAATAATTTTTGCATATAAATGAACGAAACTTACAAACTAAATTATAGTATACATGCATAAATACATACATATAAATATATATATACATTCATTTACACACATAATTATTAACGAACGCTGATTAGTAATTGTAAAAGCGAAAATTCCAAAAACGATTAAGAAACGGAAACTTATACAATCGAAATTGGTTTAATCGAATTGGAAATGCCAAATTTTTTTGATATAGAATATTAAAATGAAAAGAAATGAAAATAACGAGAATGATAAATATTTCAACTTAGTTCCTGTTGAGTAACGAGAATTGTAATATATAGCGGCAAAGATACCTATGTTAAACACTTTGTTCGGGTGCCTCAGGCCCTGGAATTGTCTATTTTCGAAATATAAATACATACATACTACATGTAACTTTCCCTAAAACTAATTTCGAATGCTGCTATATATGATATAACAAATAATTTAGACTGCTTTCGATAATGTGAACAAATTAAATTGCTTGATATATACACGATATATGTACATATATGTATGTACGAGTATATATTATATATATTTTTATATATGGCAATCAGCAACAATAATTTACAGCACTTGCGCTGCTCATATTCTCGAACAATTCGTTTTGCCAAATCTCAATTAGCAAGCTACAATAATAGTTGATAGTGGAATGCAAGTGGATGTTGATCATTTTGAATTATATTATACATTAGCTGGCATTATACGAAAACACACACACACATAATACCCTCAAACACACCCATACAAAAACACCATCAAGAAACCCAAGCCGTTGAAAACAACTCAAAACCTAATCGAAACAAACAACAAAATATGCGTGTAATATGTGTATAAGCTTAATAAATAATACAAGTATTTCAGAAAGGAATTAACTTCAGTTTTATTACGGGTTTAGACAACAATGCGAGCGGCAACCAGAGGAAGGAAGCACTTTTGCACACAGCATTTCCTCGCGGCTGTGGGCCGAAATATGTATATGTATATGTATGTGTAATGTGCTGTTAAAGTGGTTTTAAAATTTCAATTCATATTTTATTTGCTCCGTCTGTGGCTGATCTAGTTGCACGGGTGGAAAGGAGGGGAAAGGTGTACACTGGAAGTGATATTTGGAACTCGCTTGGCTAATCCGACATGGATCAGAACGTCGTCCAACATTCGGTCAAAATAAGACAACAATTGTTGTGCATGAGGAAGAGTGAGAGAGAATGAGTAAGCGCGTGGAAGGTGGTTTCTTAGCCACGACTTCAAACAGCGAAGACGGACGGACAGGCAGACCTATGTAACTATGTATGTATGTATGTATATCGACAATTCCACCAAAAATAAAATAATACCTTATACTCTTTGATTACTGGGTTTAACCATTTCATGCACATATAATTCGTTTTGAAACGTGCAATGTCCATACTCATTAGCTGACACCTGTTGACCAGCAACACACTTAGATTTTATCCTTCCGATTTTTTGTTGCCCTTTTTATTTAAGCCCTATTTTATAAACAATCAATAAAAAGGAAGCGATTAAAATTAATCACTCTTGTAGGAAATTGAATCATCATTTAATTTAATTTAATATAATAATATATAGAAGGATAAATAAATAAATAAAATAAGAAAATATGTGAAAGGCAATCGAAAGAAGAAGGCGGAGATAATATAATATATGTATGTATGTGTCTGTATAAGCTAAAAAGATGATAAATAAATAAATAAATAAAATAAGAAAATATGTGAAAGGCAATCGAAAGAAGAAACAGTATAAGGAGTAAACCAAAACAGAGAGACTCACCTGATCCCATAATAATATAGTGAAGCGTTGAATATTATTTTCTATTTCCTTTTGTTGCGTTGTTGGAGTTTGATGTTTGTCGTTTGCACACATAAACACAAGAACACCCAAAAAAATATAAAAAATTAATTATTACATACACCTTGCACTGCGTGTCGCCTTTTACTTCTTAGCGCTCCTTACTAAATTATTTTTGTTTTTTTATTTTCACTCGCACATCACATATTATTTCAATTGATGTATTATTTATTATTATTTTTTATTTATTTATTTCAATTTGCACTGCGTATCGCTTTGTACTCCGTTCACTCGCACTTTCACTCACCATATTTTTTATTTATTTATTTCAATTTATTTATTGTACTATTTATACCACATATTTATTTACATTTATTTTATTTTACTAATTATCTGTTACTAACACAAATTAATTATCGCATACGCCTTGGACTGCGTGCACCTTTATACTCCTTGCTGCTTTCTACTTCTTGCCGCTCCTTGTAGTATTGTTTTTATTTTTCACTCTCACTTTCACTCACAATAAGCACTTAGAACTCTTACAGGTTTCATGCTGCTTAAGAACAATATATTTATAATTATTTTACTATTTATTTATTTATTATTTATTTTATTGATTCACTTATTTTAATTTATTTATTAAGATTTAGTATTATACTTTGATCACAGCGAAAGAATTTTACATTTAGGCGCGCTTGCGCCTTCTACTTTTTGCAGTACGCAGTGCGCATTCTTTTTCACTTGCACTTTCACTCACATTATCATAAAACTTTGTTTGGATGGTTTCACTTTTCATTTCAATTTAGTTATTCTTTTATTTCATTATTATTTGAATTCACTTATTTTAATTAATTTATTATTTTTTAGTGTTATAATTTGATCACAGAAAAAAAGTTCAATTTCGGCTGCGCGCACCCGTCGCGAAACACACGATTGCTTTTTCCGACTTATGACCGCTTTCAATGATGGGTGGGGGGGAGACTGAGAGCTCTGATCAGAATGCAGCTGCAGCGACGCATACTTAACAAGGTAGCCGCACTGAGAGAGCTTTACTTCTTATTTCAGTGAAGAAGAAAAAGAACAAGAGAAAATCGTCCGCGGAGAGAATCGTCGCTGCTGCTAGGCAGACTGAAATTTAAGAAGTAAAAGAGAGGGCGAGAGAGCGAGTGCGGCTACCTTGTTAAGTATGCCTTGGGTGCCGGTGATCACAGATAACGAATGTAGGTCAAGGGCTCGCTCTCGCTCTCTTACTCAGTTTATCTTTTGCTATTAGCTCGCTGCTAAATTACCATGCCTCTGTATCGGCAGCAACGAATTTATTCTTTCTATGATAGTTAACTGTTAAATCAGTAGAGATTTGCATTGCACTGAATACATATATTTCCTGTATTTGGCTTACGCTCTAGAAGCGAAGGGGGAGATGAAGAGTACATAGAAAATGTAGATTACTTTGAAGAGTTCTTATCTTTGATGCTCTCTTCCTATGCTTATGCATTGTAAGCGTGATTTTAATTATTGCGTTATTTTGTCTTTGGCGTATGCATTGTTGTTGTTGTTGCTTGCATGGGTGGAATGGGAGACGGAAAATGCGTGGATGATGTACATAAGTCAACTTGACCATAGCCAAAATATTTTAATGTGAATAGCTATGTATATTTGATCCATCGCTTCATTGCAGGTAATGCAGGGCAGACAATTAAGAAAGCGGCTTTTTGCAATAGGGACTTGTGTTTGCTGTTGTTGCTTTGGCTTCTTATCTGTTTGGGGCGGGGGGAGATGGGAAACGAGCGACAAAAAACTGTAACAATTTGAATAGTTATTTTATTTGATTCTCTTTTCCTACTGCATGTGGGGTGGGTCAGTACAATGCCCTGAAGCGGGGGCGCTTCAGTAAGAGCATCTTTGCTTTTGCATTATGTGAGTTCTTGTAATTGTTTTTTTGCTTTGGCGTACGCGTCGTTGTTGTTGCTGCCTGTCAATGCTTTTACATACATATGTACATACATAGGTGGAATGGAAGCTTGACCATAGAAAAAATATTTTAATGTGAATAGCTACATATGTATGTATATTTGTAACAAAATTTCAGCTCAGCAAAGAACAAACGCTCTGTATGTGAGGCTGAGCTTTAGCTGTATGTGTGCACATATTGTAGGTCTGCTTGTTTGTTTTGGTTTTTTACAACGCCGCTGTCTAAGAAAACACCCATTACTTTAGAATTGATTGTAAGTTATGAATTTATGATGACGCTTGCCCAAAATTAAAATAATTGTATATATTGAATATTCTCTATATTCTAATTTTGTTTAATGTACTATAAACGAATATAATGAACGAATGTAAATATGTACAAATGCAAAATGTATATCAGACATGACATCAAATTATATTAATTGTCTATAGGGTATTAGTGCGTCGCCTCAATAAGCGACACTCAGCTTTGTGTCTCAAGAAATTTTCTCAAAAATATTTTGCTGGCAATTTCGGCAGCACTGCACACGTACACACACATATGAACGTACTTGCAAGTTCTCTTTGTGGATGGACATTCGCATAAGAAATATAGGGATGATTTCAAAATTGACTCGCAAGTGTGGCACTAAAATCCGTATGGACCCATTTATTACCCATTTATATGTCATTAATATCCATATTCAAGGATGATATATATATTTTTTTTAGCGCATACTACTTTTTTATATATGATCAAATATATCATTGTATAATACAATACACCATACAATCAAATGTATATTTGTCAATATATATACATATATCTGCTCATTATTTTAGTATATTCTATATTAAACAAAGTTAGCATCTAAAGCATGTACAAAATAACAGTTATTCTGGTATTATAAGGCAAGCGTCTTCAAAAAGGGCCGACTCCAATAATGCTAAAGTGACGAAGGCAGTTGTGCGCTCATACACACTTGCAAACACGCAATGTACATGCATGCTCATGAGCACACATACACTCTCACGACTCGCCGAGTAGCTGATCCACACATGCACAACACGCAAAATAAGCGAGAATACAAGTGCACACATACACTCTCACGACTGGTGTAGCTGATGCCCGGGTGTAGCTGATGCCTGATGGTGGTGCGGACATTTTCCATGTATGAATTGTCCCGTCTATATATTGTATGGTTAGTGGTAACCGGTAGATTTACGGTATATTTTAAAATTAAGACGGTATATTTCTAAGGGTCGGACGGTATATTTTATTAAAGGCGGCAATAAAAAGAAAATTGCGTGAAAAATGTATTTAACTTTATTAAATGGAACTGGCTATGTATTCAGTGTAGATGGTAAGCAGAAAAACAGCTTACGCAGCATGGAAACCCACTTAAATCCCGCAATTGCATAGATTACATGGAGCTGCGAACCAAACATCGGCTAATAGGTGCTCTCGTAGGCACGGCCAACACCAAAGGTTGGAGTCCCAATCAGTCCAGTAGGTATTGATTTGTGCTTCCATACAAACAATTGAATTTCAACAGACACTCTTCTTCACAGCTCTTCCCGTAGAGCTGACGAAATTCGAGACACAATTGATCCTTGACGAGGGCATAGCTCTATTGGTCAATAAATCAAAAGCATTTAGCACATCTCCTACGCCGAAGGAACTGGCAGAATATAGATCCGACCTTGAAGACCGTTTGGAGGGTCAGGCAGATGCCCTGAAGAGGGAGAAACTACGAGAGACAGAGCGTTATATGGACAAGATTCTGCTTGGAAAGCGCAACAAGTTGTTGAAGCAGGGTCTGGCTACGAAAGGTAGTGTTATATTAATTAGAAAATAAATATATCTGTATTCCATGGCCTGAATTCTACCCCCAGCTGCTGACTTAGTCGCCGACGATGTGCTCAAGGAAGTGGCGGACAACTTCAAGTTTGATCTACAGAATGCGCTGGTTGAAGTTCCCTGCCAACACCTAATCAAACACAGTACGTTTTATGTGAAGATTTAAATCCCTTTAACTACTACATACTTATTTTCCCACAGCTGCGCAAATTGTTCGTGAACCAATCGTGGACACCAGTTGCATCAGGTACCGAATATTTCGGGACCTCTGGCTGCGGGGAAAGTTCGTGACTTCCGGCGAAGCATTTGGCGCAGATTTTTTGGTCTATCCCGGAGATCCCCTTATCTATCATGCCTCGCACATCGTTATTGTACAACATACCTCACCGATAAGACCGTTGGACTTCATTGCCAAAGTCCGTCTCTCGGTGATTGTGAACAAGAGCTGCGTGTTTGCCTATGAGAAGAGAGGTGAAGGAATCACCTATCAAACGGTGTCCTGGTCCAATCCCAGCAGGTAGAGTGAGTGGCGGGTAAACCCAAAATATTGAGAGAAACTGGATATAATGACAGATAACCTCTCTCCTCTCACTCTCACTTTCCTTCTCGAACCTTTCCTCTCCGCGTGTCGGTGTCTTGCTCAGAGCAGAGGAGAGCAGGAGCACAGCCGTTTCTAGTGTCTCTGGTTTAAGAGTGTGTTGCTGTGCACATGTTACATTCATTTACGGAATGCAGGGTGATGAGATGGGTTCCATTCCGTTCGGAGCTCCAGTGGGAAAGGAGGCAAAGACTAAATTATTGTTAAATTAATTAGTGATACATGTGTTGGCTTGCAAAATGAGTTTAATTTTGTGACCTCCCTACTACTAATACCCATGCAGGTCCACACGAACACACTCGAGTGGAGCCACCACAATATACGATGGGCATTTGTTTTCAACAAATTTGTGCTGAATTCTTCATGTTTTGCGTTCGTTATTTTTTGTTTTGTTTTTGGTTTTGTTTTAAATAGAAACAACAACATCGATAAGCGGTCGGACCGGGCGTGGCGTTGCGGGGAAGGCCAGCCAAAGTCGTGCCGTTCGAATTTCAGTCGAGTAGCCATACAGTGGGTCGAGTGTCACTCTGGTTCTTTGAACTACATTATGAATATACTTGTGCTCTTAATTTCATACATGTGCAATGTAATAGGAGCATTTATTTCATTCTGCGAACGTGGTAACAATAATAATCTCATTTCAGCAAGTACAGAGGAGAATGAGAACTTTTAAGGAGATTCAATTCAAATGTGGCCCACTGTCCTCTGCACACGCTCATTCTACTTCCCTCTCCTTGTGCGCTCTCCTCTACAACAAAGCACTATCACCAACTCATGCCTCACCTCTTCGCCATGCTCTCCCTCTCTGGCAGCATTGCCAGCTGTAAAATGCGCTCACTTTAAATGCTGATTGGAACTTTTAAGGCATTACAAACAACGCACAGTGGCCAAAATATCAATTTTTAGGCTTAAAGTCAGCTGGTATGTTGAATGGCCCCCAGTCACTTAGCTATCTTTGAGTGCTAAGCTAACCATTGGTACAATGGACCACGCCCAAATAAAATTAGATCCATTTTTCAACTAATTAAGGGTCAATATCAGAAAAATCATCTTTTTGTACTTTATGCCCAAAAAAGTGGGCATTTTGCCCAGTGTGCATTTCTCATTTTCTCATGGTCCCGCCACAAACAGCATCAAAACAGAGAAAATTGTAATCTTGAATTCGCGCCGTTGCTGCCGCTGCGTTTTTCGGGTGGGTGCTCACTTATTCTACTGCTTCTCAGCGCACTCAGAGACAAACAACACTCTGGTCTCTGAGAGGTGGAAGGAATGGATAGAACTCTCCCTGGTACTGGATGTTACTCTACTCGACTCTCCTCTCCTCTCATTGTGTCGTGTCTGTCTCCCTGCCTGCCTCTGTCGTTGAAAACCAAAACAACGGAACGCGGTCTCTGCTCTTAAGCGGGACTTGATCTGCATATAAAAATAGGGTCAGAGCTATCTCTGAGATATGTCAAAAGTAACAGGTGATTGGGAAGGAGAAAAAGAGAATTCAGAGGGCGTAAGAGCGAGCCGAGCCGAGCCGGCTTTTCTCTCGGGTAGTTGTTATTATTGTTAACAGGATCTGTTGATATCGCTTTCTTGCATCCATCTGACTTTAAAGATTCCAAGGATTTCAATTCCAATTCGAAATCTAAAATATATTTTTTTTGTTCCCGTTCAAAATATTATAAATTTACTTTTGTACATTTTTAAACGAAATTTTCATATTTTTATCATTATTATTATATCGGAGCCTGACACATCTATTTCATATATGGTCATATTTTTATCTAAAAAATTATCGCTGCACAGCTGTTTCCACGTCTTCCTTATGTGTGCTGCAGGGAAACAGTATTTCCATTATTTAATATTTACCACCTTTTATAGTTTTGTTTACTATCATGCTTCGCTCCCTGCCTAAAAATACTCTTCTTTAGTGAACGTTTCACTTAAATCCGCTCGCATCTGGCAATGCCGTTTGACAACTGTACTTCAAGAGCGTTGCCAGCCAGCGCTCACACAGATACACAGTCATGGCATGTCTATAAAAGGTTCGGCTATTCCGCTCTTCAGCTGGCCTAATATGTTTTCCACCCTCTCTGCCAAGACACAGCACAAGCAAAATAACCAAAATCATCAAAGCAATCGCCGAGTTGGCCACACCTCACAACAATTATACCATGAAAACCACCACCACCAGCACAGCGAAGCAAAGCGTGTGCATGTATTGAGCGCATGACCAGAAAATATTTTCTCCCCCGTATAGAGACAGAAAAGTAGCCGCGCTGGCAGCAACAGAGCAGAAAACGTAATTCGATCGAAGCGATTTGCTCAGCAGAGCTCACAGTGCGAGTTTTTCAGTTGGCGAGTGGACAGTGAAACAAACAGAAAGAAATAGAAAATCAAGAGTCAGGCGAAGTGAGAAGTGAACGAGAGGGGAAAGCACCAACTGCAGACGGGCAGATTTTCTTTGCGCTCCGGTGAGAAGATAATTTCAGCAAAAAAGTGTGCGCTCCGGGAGCGGGAAAAAATTAACAGAAATAACACCAAGCAGCAAGAGACACTAGGTTTGTTATAAAACATTTAAAACGGAGAGTATATGGCGAGAAAAAACGAAATGCGTGGCTCAGGGCTCGACTGTACAATTGTGGATAAACGTATATGTGTGTTCGTGTATGTGTCTGCGCGAGTGTGTCTGTGCCGTTTTCAATGAGTATTTTTGTGTGTTGGCGCGCTATTTTTGTGTGATTTTCCCAGCAACAAATTTTGAAAAAATTTTTCTCCCCACGTCAAAAAAGTCATGCTTTATGGCGGTCGGGTCGGTCGGGCGGTCGGTTGGTCGGTTGGGGGGGTGCCCAAAAACAAATTCTTGTGAGCGCTCACACATGAGTTGTCTCGCTCTCACGGGAGCTCCAACTCTCGCGAGAGAGCGAGAGCACATGAGTTGTGTCTAAAAGTTACACTAACATCTGGTTACTCTTTACATTTTTTTCAGTTTCGTGAAAGCGCCGTGAGGAGGGATAGGGATTTCAGGAATCGCGAATCCTGAACAAAATACTTTTTCTTTGCCCCCAATTTTCCTCCCATCGCTGAGTGAACAGCCGTCGTGTTGGAGACAAACAGCAGTGAATACAACCACAACGCTGGAGAGGAACAACAATTGTTGGACTTGGACACGACAGCCCTGATGTCGTTGCCAATGAATTCGCTGTACTCGCTCACCTGGGGCGATTACGGCACGAGCCTGGTATCGGCCATACAATTGTTGCGCTGCCATGGCGACCTTGTCGATTGCACTCTGGCCGCCGGGGGACGCAGTTTTCCGGCCCACAAAATAGTACTCTGTGCCGCCTCGCCGTTCCTCCTGGATTTGCTAAAGGTAAGTGAGAGTAGAGTGTGGAGCAAGAGAGAGAGAGAGAGAGAGTGTCTGTGTTCTGTGGAGTCGGGCGACATAACCTCAAACGTGGCCAGTCTGAGATTTTGACTCGCGTACAGTTTGTAAACAGAGAAACCCATCGCAAAAATAGGTTAATGTTTGGAGCGCGGCTCCCACAAAAAGCATTCAGAGAAACTTACTCACACGCACACATGCACACACTTACAGATGGCAGAGCATTCGCTCTTCCCTGCTCTGCTCTTCTCTGCTCCAAAAATACAATTCTCCGTCTCATACTTTCTGTTCAGAGATTTCGGTACAAGTTTTCCACTGACAATTGAGTTGAATGAGTTGCGCACTCTGCGCCGTCGCCGTCGCTGACGTTGCCAATGCCCCACACAGACCTCTTTCTGGCCCCTTAACAATTCTCATTTCTCCCCACCTTCTGGCCCCCTCTCAGTTCGTATTTCTCCCCTGCTTCTTATCAACTTTGCTGTCTTTTTTTTTTTTATATAAAGTTACTATATTTGAGAGAATGAGAGAGTGAGAGGACAGTGAGAGGCAGAGCGATAGAGAGAGAGTGTGAGAGAGCGAGAGAACCAGTCCGTCAAAGCAGAAAAAGCTGCTGCGCCAACTTTCTGTTCGAATGTGTTAGAGCGAGCGCAAACGAGAGCGCCAAAGCATCGAAGCAACTAGGCGATTGCCTGCTGCCAGTTTGTTGGTGTAGTTGTTGGAGCTTTTGCTGTTGTTGGGTGCACACGAGCGCGACCTCTTTTCTGTTGCTGCTGCTGCTGGTTGAATGTACAGTTGAACCTGGCGATGGGGGGATTGTTGAACAGTGAGGCCATGTTTTTTTTTTTTTTTTTTTTTCAAATTTTGTACACATGGAGTGAATGTATGGATTTTCCTCAGTCCGTTGTATTATTTTGATCGAAAATTGCATTTACGTGTACGTTGGGTACCAAAACCATTAGCATTTGTACATATTTCTGTTGGGGCCTTTCCCCGCCATTCAGTCGAATCAGATTCTCTGGTACCATTCCCATGTTTCCCATGGTTAGGAACCCTCTCTTATCATACGGATGACCAAAACAGAGCACTGGCGGCCAAACACCTGACGCCGGCATCAGTGAAAAAAGTAAACAGAGCGTAATTTTTAAAAACGGCGCTCAGAGTCGACGGCGGGGAAATGTCAAAATGCTGCTCTTATTGTTGCTGTGAACTCTGCAAGAGTCCAAAATCCGTCGGCCGCCAGCGAGATGTGCGGCGTACTGATCTCGTTACACTCACACACGCGGCCAGAACACATGGAGGTTTCTCTTTGTTGCTCCCGCTCCCTCGAAGCGAAATGCAACTGAGAAAAATCGATGAGCATGTGGAATGGAATGGTGGTGGGTAACGTAGCAGGGAGAGGAGAGGCATCGACCACAAGCCACAAGAGCAGCAGCAGAAGGGAGTGTAGAGTTCAAAGAGCGCATCATGGAGTGGGAGCGGGAGAGGGAGAGGGAGCAGAGTAGTAAATGACATTTAAAGAGATGGCTGGCATTTGCTTTGCTCTGTGTTTAAGGCTCGACTTTGAGCAGCGTTTGCTAATTAAACGCGTCGACCGGGAGAGGGAGAGGAGTGCGCTCTTTTGAGCTCTGTTTTCTTTCGTCAGCATCTCCTCGTCCTCGTCCATCTCCTCCAATCCTGCTGGAGAACGTGCAGAGCGGGAAAAGTAAAAGCCGGTTGGCTTTCTTATGTGTGAGTGAGTAGTGAGTGCCCGTCTCTTTTTGAGTTTCTGTGAGAGTATGAGCACGTTGGGTTTCCATCTCCGTCGTTGTCTGTTTTTGTTTCGGTTGGGTCTCGTCTTGTCTCGTCTCGGCATTTGTCTTTCCCCACGCACTTGACGCGCTCAAAGCCCCCTTCAAACGCAACAATTTTGTTGGCATTGATTTACTAAGATTTTAATTTGCTTTTACTGCTCCTTTTTAACCAGCTTATTTATTATTATTTATTTATTTATTACGACTACGATAATAATTATAATTTTCCTTTTGTTTCACTGCTATCTTTTATATTTTATAGAACACACCATGCAAACACCCTGTGGTAATGCTGGCCGGCGTCAATGCCAACGACTTGGAGGCACTGCTTGAGTTCGTCTACCGTGGCGAAGTCAGCGTCGACCATGCCCAGCTGCCCTCTCTTCTGCAGGCTGCCCAGTGCCTGAATATCCAAGGACTGGCGCCTCAAACCGTCACCAAAGACGACTACACCACGCACTCGATCCAGCTACAGCACATGATACCCCAGCACCACGACCAGGACCAGTTGATAGCGACCATTGCCACGGCCCCCCAGCAGACGGTGCATGCCCAGGTTGTCGAGGATATTCACCACCAGGGACAGATTCTGCAGGCGACCACCCAGACCAACGCAGCGGGACAACAGCAAACGATTGTGACCACGGATGCGGCAAAGCACGACCAGGCGGTAATTCAGGCCTTCCTACCGGCACGTAAACGGAAACCCAGGGTCAAGAAAATGTCACGTAAGTGTAATCAGAGCAGAGCCCCAGTCACAGAGATTTCATCAAAATATCTTTCCACACTTCAGCTACGGCTCCGAAAATCAGCAAAGTTGAAGGAATGGATACGATTATGGGCACACCGACCTCATCCCACGGCGGCGGTGGAGTGGTACAACAGCAGCAAGTTCTCGGAGAGAACGGATCCGAGGGCCAGATGATCACGTCCACGCCGATCATCAAAAGCGAAGGACAAAAGGTGGAGACGATTGTGACCATGGATCCGAACAACATGATACCGGTAACGTCGGCCAATGCAGCCACAGGCGAAATCACGACGGCAACGGGCACCACGGGCACGTCCGGAGGCAATACAAGCGGCACGACATCCACGCCAAAGACCAAGCGCACCAAACACCCGCCCGGGACAGAAAGTGAGTTTGAGCATCCGACTAGAAGGGATTCTTTGGTCTAAAGCCATATTTTTTCGTTCCCGTTCACAGAACCTCGCTCTCGCTCTCAATCGGAACAACCTGCTACGTGCCCCATTTGCTATGCCGTCATACGTCAGTCGCGGAACCTGCGGCGTCATCTAGAGCTGCGGCACTTCGCCAAGCCCGGTGTGAAGAAGGAGAAGAAAAGTAAGTCTGGTAATGATTCGACACTATACACCAGCGCCGAGCTGAACACCACAACAGAGGGCGACACTACTGTGGGAGAAGGAGAAGCAGAAGCGGGCATGACGCCGACGAGAGTAATATCGAATGCGTCTGTCGCCGGATCGGCCACCATCCTGGCGCAGAGTGTGCTTCCCCCGCAACAGCAACAGCAGCAGCAGCAGCAGCAACAACTGCAGCAACAGCACCATCAAACAGCGCAGCAGCACATGTCCACGTCAGCAATGGCGGGTGGAGGCCAGACACATATTATGGGCGTCAATATCAAGCACGAGGGTGGCAGTGGGGCCGGCGGTGCGCAGCAGCAGGCGCAGCAGGGCATGCAGAACGTCATACACATTGTGGGCGATCAGGTGTTTATGCCGCAGCAGCAGCAGCAGTAGCAGCAGTAGCAGCATCAGCATCCAGATTCCTGCCCCCTGTCTGCAGCCTGCAGCCTGTCGCGCCTTTCATCATTCCACCCACCCACACACATACACACAGCACACTCATCCACATGTACAGTCGTACACGCATACAGAAACGTTTTGTAAATAACACCAAAAGCAAAAATCCCCGTGATCTGATCGATTTGTCCTTCATATCCCGTTTAATTTTGTTTTGCCCTCTTTTACTGCGTAAGTTTTTTTTTCCAAGCTTTTTCAAAATTCCATTCCTTAACCGAAAAATACGAGTAGTATGCAGTATTTTCTTGCATATTTTAATAGAGAAAGATAAAGAGAAGCGAAGAGAGTAGAATTTCAAACAATACTCGATTTAATTTACTTAAATAATTGTAATTAGTGTCGCAAAAATATACTTGTTGTAAAGAATAGCTGTACAATTACAATCGCAGATCGAAATCAGTTTAAGCTGCTCTTTTTAACTATTATATAACCAATTGTTTAATTAATAAAATATTATATATTTTTTTTATATAACAAACAAAATTAATCACTGCCTGTGGCACGGACTTTATTTTTTGTGTGCAATGCTACGTTTTTACCATTGGCTTTTGTTCTTTGTGCAAGAAAATACTGTTTTCTATGATTCCTAACTATTTTTTTCCTAACCCAAAAAACTTTCAGAGTTTAAAGAATTGTTCATTCTGTGTTCGATATGTTTTCATATTTTGAACGTGTTTTGTTCTTTTTGGTTTACCCTTGTAAATGTCTCTAATCTAAATGTTTTCATTTTCAATTTAAATTTCTGCATCTCTTTACTAACCTATTTTTGTCATTTAACCTTAGTTTAGTTGTGTGATTGTTTAATGCCACGATCTATCTGATCCAACATTCTTAGCCACACACACTCACATCCTCATCCACATCCACATCTACACAAACAGACACGTACATCTTTCTCCCTGCCTTCCTGTAGCTCTTGAAGGTCGCGTTGTTGTAGTCTCAGGAGAGAGAGAGAGACAGATACAGTGAGCCCGTAGTGTCGTCCCCCATATCTATAGCCTAATCTTTACTATTCGCCTTTCAGTAGCTCCAGCCAAAAGCAAAGCCAATCTTCTTACCTGCTATTCCTCCTGCCTTCCTTTCAGCATCCAGTGGCAAAAAGTCGGGCAGCGGCACCTCCGGCTCGGGTTCGGGATCGGGCTCTGGTTCGGGTGCGGGTGCAGCGCTGAGCTCGAGTGGAGGAGGAGTGCCCCAGGTACAGACGGTGCAGTCCCTGCACACGCTGCAAGGTGTGCAGGTGAAGAAAGATCCCGATGCCCAGCAACAACAGCAGCAGCAACAACAACAGCAGCAACAGCAGCAGCAGCAGCAGCAACAACAACAGCAGCAGCAACAGGCAATGACAGTGACCACCACCTCGTCGGGAGGACAAGTGCAACAGCAGCAACAGCAGCAACAGCAGCAGCAGGTTCAGGTGCAACAACAGTTGCAGCATCATCAGATCATAGACTCGTCCGGCAATATAACAACAGCCACGACGAGTGCCCAGGCGGCGGCAGTGCAGCAACAGGCGGGCGGTCAGCAGCAGCTGGTGGCCCAGGCAGCGGATGGCAGCGAGAGTGGGGCGCCGATGTCGATTGCCCAGGTGCAGACACTGCAGGGGCATCAGATCATAGGCAACTTGAATCAGGTGAATATGACTGATTTCCAACAACAGCAGCAACAGCAGCAGCCACCACAACAGCAAACACAACCCCAACAGACGCTCTGATCGGACAAGACCGAAACGTAGAATCTATTATAATCTGTTCTACTCGTATATAAATTGCTTGCGTAGTTCATTTCTAAACGAAGGGAAAGTCAAAACTGGCTCTCGACGGATGGCCAAGAGGGGGGTCTGTCACCGCTCCTGCCGTCCACTGGGAGCCTTTAGCTATTACCATTTTGTTGTACAACTATATGACCTTAAATGTTGATTTCGCTCTACCTACACATACCTATTTAGTTTCGTTGCTAGATTTATGTTTAAGTGCGCTATGGTTATCGGATATGGTTATCTGCATATTGCTATATTAATTCTGGATACTCGTAGTTTGACCCACGTCCCAATGCTAGAGGTACGCTAGTCAGACTCTGAAACCACCTGAAAACTTGCAATGTTGTGTTGTGTAGTGTGTCTTTCATAAGGTACTTCTGCTCAGCGCCACCGCCAGCGCCAGCGCCAGCTCCTCTGTCTGTCCTTGAGCAGCAGCACCTTGGCTTTAAACCAATTTAGTTAAATATTCGTACTGTATTTACATAGATAGCTTAAAGATTTTTGATTAATCATTTCAAGAGAGAATATTCTTATATAAGAGCTCGCTCAATCCGGTGGCCCAATCGTGTCTGTGTCAATCAACCAATCAATATGCCTTGGCTTTGACGTTTCCCTGTTTAAGAACTATGCGCTCTAATTGTAATCCTAAACCCAACCAATTTTTTTTTATATATGTAGTATACATTCATATATTTCCTACCTTTAATAGTTGAACATTTTTTTTGATCCTTAGAACCCTTGAACCCCTCCCCCCAGGGCTCGTTCAGATAGATGGAGTGTCTCCTGAAATTATGATTTAATTGTGTAAATTTGAGCGCCACGAGAATGTTCCATCTATCTGAAATTTGTAAACCTATTTTTAGTCTTTTTAAATACTTAAATAAAATTTAATTTTATTTAAACAAGAAAAAAAACCAGAAAATAAACCAAAAACTGTTTAAACAAACACAAAATTTTCGAAAAGTATTTTTTTATGTTGAGTATTTGTTTTGGTGATGGAGAATTGATACTGTATATTTTCAACACTTTTTTTTTGGTTCATTTGTAATATTGGGCATGTGTAGAAAATTAACTGATGATTGTATTCTTGCACGCTAATTGTATTTTTTTTAGTTTAACACAAAGAATTACTGATTGAAAAGGTTTTCTATGCTTACATACTCGTAATCATATCAAACGATTGGTGACTAACTGGACCAAAGGACCTAAAGGCACCGCCACCACCCCACGCAAAAACTCCTCATAACACATAACCAGATCATTAACGAATCGTTTTATCTTGTCTTCTTCTCTCTTTCTCGCTGCCTCGTTAATAACTCACCATCTAACCAAATCAAAATCAATATCTAAATCGAAATCTGTGTGTATAAAAACTGTGTTCATGCCATCCAATCCATCAACAACATCAACCAATCAAACAATCAAACAATCATCAACAGGGCAACAACAAGAACATTTTGGTAAAGAAGGTTTTCATTTTGAAAGGAGGTAACAATACGTAATGATGATCCAACGATATGACCAGCGGCCCTGGAGGAGGCGGGGGGAGTGGGCAGCCGTCGCACAGTAGTGCAACGGCAGCAACGGCAACAACAGTGAGCAGCAACAGCAGATGCAACACACCATCGACAGCAGCAGCAACATCTTCAGCAGCAACAGCATCTTCTGGCGCAGGAACACTTCAACGTCGCATACTGCGCGGCCATGCAGCGCAGACAACCAGCGGTGAACGTGTTCTGCTCATCAACTACGTGCCCCAGTCGGGATCCCAAACGGGATCGGGAGCAGCATCCACATCAGCTGGCTCCAACCAAAGCACGTCCCAATTGCCCACTCGTAAAATTCTCCAGGCCAGAGCCACGGCAGGAGCAGCGGCAGCAGCAGCAGCTGGGGTAGGATCAACAGCATCCTCCTCGACTGCTTCTGGAACATCTACATCTACGCCAGCTGTCTCGTTTGCCGGTTTGGGCTCTGAGGTGACGGTTACGTTGACGCGAACCAATCAGCGCGCCAGCGTCACCAGTGTCACCGCCGCTGGTCATATTGTGCGGAACCAACAATCAGCTTACCACCAGACAACGACCACCGCCACAGCATCGACATCGACCAACACAACAGCCATGCACGAGCCGATCCAGCACATAGCAACTCCAACGACGCCACCACCTCTCGTTTTCACTCATCATCCGCATCACATCCACTACCATCAGGAGGATCAGCTGGTGGATCATCATCAGCTGGAGCAGGAGCAGATGAATATCGATCATAATCAGCAGACGGATGCTGACCAGTTGATCGAGTACGATGGTGGGGTAATCGAAGAGCAGCATCATCATCAGCTGCAATTGCAGGAGGATCTCCACGATCCGCAGCAACAGCACCAACATGAAGTTGTCCAAGAGGTTTATCTCCAGTAAAAGAAATCCAAAATAAATACATATATAGATGATATATATACGAGTACGAGTATATAGCGCTAACAGAGATACATATAAGTAATATGAGATAAGTTTTAGCCATTGGAAACTCCCAAAATGTGTTGGCGAGAGATGCAATCGGTTTTAACGCTGTTCATAGCTTTAATTCGGTAATTTTTGAAAAAAAACCCAGCAATAAAGAAGGTGATTCTGTTGTAAGACTTACCAAATACTCGTACATTTATAATTTTGTTAAGATTCACATTTTTTTTTACTTAAACCTACACATTTTGGGAAAGTCCAATTCATGTACTGTACATACGCATATTATATCAAATATATCTAAATATACTGAATATGATCAAATGTAGAACATAGAGTATAATGAATACCATTTTTAGACTTGTACATATATATATTTAGATATATGTATATTCTATGGCAAGTAGGAAAGTATTTTCAATTGAAAATATTAAATTAAAATTTACAGAACAAAATGAAAAACATTCAATTAAATAGTTGATAAAATTGACAGATTATTTTTGTACCATACGAATACCGATAAATATAAAAATAAGTTTACGATTTTCGATTTTCGATCTTGATATCTGCACATTATAATTAACCATTTAAGGGGCATTATTTATGGTTCAGTTGCAGATCAAACAGCAGAACGTATAGTAACGTAATTAATTGTAAATTACGAATATCAACTTTAATCTAGAAAAAAAACGAAAAACCGAACAATTTCCAAAATATTGTCATGCGTTTTTTGAAACTGTTAAGGCAGAAAAGAGCCCTTAGGATTACAAATGGAAAAGATCGACAAATGTGCGTCTTATCCACAGGCAAACAAATTGATGTAATCCGGTTTTTGGGGCTATGGAAATAAAGCGACCCGGTCTACTGAAAGTAAAACATCACTGAATTTCTGTTATTTCGTGCAACAAAATTGTTGGAACTCTTTGGACACTAAAAGGTAATTTATAGGTTGGGAGTTTACCATAAGTTTTAATAAAGCTTATGAAACTTATATGTACATTCGTTTGAATTGGTTCTTCTAGCACCAGAAGATGGCCTTCCAGTTCTTGTTAGAGTTGTAAAGCTTTCATTTTTCGACCCCCTTTTAAATTCATTTGAATTCTAAATTATTCGATGCTAAAGATACGAGGACTGTCTGTTATTTTTTTAGTGATCCGAAAATGTTGTGCGTTTTTTGCGCTCCATAACACAGCCCTTTGAGTCCTTGCTTTTTCATTCTGTAAGTATATTTCAGTTGGTCTGGCTTTGAGTGTTCTGTATATTCATTTGCGGGTTTCTTTGGTTGTTGACTTGCGTGAATATATTATCTTGTAAGAGGCCTGCTTTGACCCCCGCCGGATAGGATAGTCGTCGTAAACAAAACCATATTAAAAAATGCATTTAAATGTATTTCGTTTATTTTTATTGTTTGCTTGCCTTTTTAACTGTTGCCTATACACAATATGTTTCTTTCTAAAAAAAAAGCCATTAAACAACTATTTATTTAAATATGTACAAGTTCTTTAACATTGTTTTTATACAAGTAGCAAATTAAAAAACTATAAAATGTTACAAACTACTTTCTATTTCTGGTTTTCAATTTGCAGGAATAGTTTCATCAAGCGAAATTTTGACCTACTTAGAATCGGTAAGCATTAAGCGGAGCGCCTGAAAAGTTTCGTTGAATACACGTTTAGTTTGCTGTAATTGTAATTGCAATATCTACATTAAATATTTATGTTTTTAAGAATTATAATCAGGCACTAGATAGAAAAACAAAAAAAAAAAAAAAATGCATTTCGCTCTATACTATACCTACTACATTTATGTATAAGTATACATATGTAGCTTGGATCTGGTTTCCGTAGGGTTTAAAAGTTCTTAAAATTCAATTTTGAAATATAATTATTATTGTACCAAGTTATCCTATAACATTTTTGGACCTGCATTAAGTTTTTCTTTTTTCAACATACTGAACATTAAGAATTATTTATTTTTTATTTATTTTGTTTAATTTCGTTCTGTTTTATTTATTTGAATTCAAGCAGAAATCTAATAACTTTTTAAGTACCAATTTGTGGCTTAGTTTATCATTTGCTAGCATTGGAAAATGTTCTTTTCTGCTGTGGGCATAGCTAATCAGGATTTGATATTAATACCCATAACTTCTTTTCTATTACGATTATACGTACGTATATTACCTTTATGTTATATTAATGCATTTGTAGCATTTTTTGCTACTTGCTTTATTTAGCACTTTTCATGAGGCGACTGCTGGCAAAGCACTCGCCAAAGAAGCGATCCAATGAATGATACAAATGCGGACGCACATTGGACAGACCATGATCCTCATCAGCATAGCTCTGCAAGAAATATTCATTCAGATATCTCTTCCAGCTTCGATTGGATGTGCATACAGAAGACTACTTACAATTTGCTTGAAGAGTATATCGTGACGCTCCAGGTTCTTGGCCAGAATCATGGCCTGCTGGTAGTGCACATTGTCATCGAGTGTGCCATGGACGAGCAGATATTTCTTGCCCCTCAGCTTCTGGGCCCGTGTGCTCAGCCTGGAGTTGGCATAGCCCACCTCATTGGTATTGGGCAGGGCCATGTAACGCTCCGTATAAATGGAATCTGCCAAAAAGAAGAGGGGTTTCTTTTAGACGGGGTCACCAAGATGGAGGGCTAAAGGTTCACGCACCGTAGTAGGCCCAATCTGTGACCGGAGCTATGGAAGCAGCACACTTGAACACGTCATCGTTGGCCAAAGCCATGGCCGCCGCATAGCCACCATAAGACCATCCCCAAATGCCAATATGGTCACGATCAATGTAGCTGTAACGTGCGGTGAGGTTTCTGCAGATTGGTGGACAGATGAGCGAGTTATTGTCATTTGCGAGAGCTGAGTAAACTTACTGAGTAACCGTGATCTGATCACTGATCTCTACAGTGCCCAACTGCAGGTAGATGGCATGCAGCAGACTCTCGCCACGCAGTCCCGACCCACGGCCATCGATTTTGGCATAGATCACCGACTGGTTCGAGGTTAGATAAGTGCCCCAGTCCAGCATCCATTTGTCGGTTACCTAAGCAGCACAATTTACAGTGTAATCCACGAGTAGTGGTTGCTGCGGCTCTCTGCATTTCAACTTACGGAATACGAGTCCGGTCCCCCATAGACATCCACCAGCATGGGATATTTCGTTTTGCCGCTGGTGTCCAAATTGGGTGGCAGCTGGAGGAGAACCTTGGCCTGGAAGCCTCCATCAATGTTCACCGTCAGGATCTGGTGCGTGGGCAGGGCCACACCCTTCAGCTTGGCCCGGAGTGCCTCATTGGTTTCCCAGTCGAGCACATTCGTGATGACAACCTGAGCTGTAGGTATAGAATAATCGAAAAGGGGATCAAGAGATCATGTCCCATATCCCATTGGAGTATCGGGAGTACACGATGGATACTTACAGTCCACATATTTCCATTCGTAGAGGTGGGTGGTGGGTATGCCCGGTCCCAGCGAGGTGATCACCATATGGTTATTGTCGTTGAACGTCGCCGAGAAATAGGTCTGCTCCACATCACCCGATCTGATCAGTTTGCAGGTCAGGCACTTGGCGTTCTGCTTTGCCTGGGCCCTAATCGCGTACAGATGCAGCTGCTCTGGATGCTCCTCCGTGTTGGCTGTGTAGAAGATCACATCGTTGGTGGCATCCCAGTGGAGAATGCTGTCCACCACGTACTTTCCCTCGGTCAGGGGCTCCAGCTGCTGTTGCTCTGCGTTGCTCACACTGGAGCTGAGCAGCTGCAGATGCTTGTAGTTGTTGTGGGGCAGGACGACGGCCAGTCGGGATCCATTGCGGTTCCGGAAGGGAGCCGTATAAAGATCCACCCAACCAGTTTTTGATTCCGTGCTGTAGATCTACGAGGAGTAATATATGCTACAGTGTGGGGGAGCAGAACCATTGGGAGCATCGATCACTTACCACTTTCCGATTGAGCCCATCGAAGGTTACCATGTAGGCGGCATTTTGAATGCGATTCATCCAGATGGAGAGGACGTGTGCATCATCCACCCAACTGACGACAGTGACAATGTAATCCGTTTCAGTGTTGAGAGCAGCTGGGACGGGCATGGTGGTGGTGAAATCCCCACCGGACACCGCACGCACCAGATCGATCATGACCAGCTCGACGCGAGGATTCGAGGAGCCCGCCTTGGGATAGGCAATCACCTGATGCAGGGGGTACTGGTAGCGCAGATCCCCAGCATCGCCGTAGTAGGGGAAATTGATGAGATGCGTCGACGAGTCGTCGAACTTAATGAAGGCCAGCTGAGTGCCCGAGGGATTGAACCAGGTGGCCACATTCGAACTGAAGACCTCCTCCTCGTACACCCAATCCGGAATGCCGTTAAGGATGCCGGCCTGCTCGTCACTGGTGATGACTATCTCCGGATCCAGGACGCTCTTCTTGTAGTACAGATTGCGATCGTAGTTGATGACAAGGGCATTGCCCACCGGCGACCACTGGACCATGCTCAGGTAGAGCTGTTGGTTCTGAATGGTCAGTGGGTGGATCAGGTTCGAGCTGAAGTTGTAGATATCGTACTCGGCCAGGAAGCTGTAGCGGAAGTTCTTCTTGTAGTTCTTGGCCAGCAGCATAAATTCCCCATCCGCGGACTTCTCATACAGCACATAATGCGCCGCATTGTGGAGCAGCGCCGTGCGGACTCCCGTCTTGACATCGTACTCCATAATGGACTGTGATTCGGAGTAGTCCATGATGAATTTGTGGAACTGCTCTCCCTGCTATTCCCACTTACCGCATTGTCCTTGTAGAGCAAAGTGTTGCCATTGCTCCAGCTGCCATTGAAGCGCTTGGCATATAATTGACCGCTCAGCACATCCTCCAGATCTATTCCATTGCTCCCAGAGTTGTCCGCGCTGCTGCCATTGTCATCGTCCGTTTTCAGGATAAACACGAGGGCGGTGGCCAGCAGAGCAACGGCGATGACAGCCGTCACAATGCTGAGAATGATCCGGACTCGTCGCTTCTTCTCCTTGGAATACATGAGGTTCTTTTTTTCGGTGGGGCGGATGGGAGAAACATGGAGAGATTAGCATCACAAAATTGTGAAAATATGATCAGAGACATCCTTAAATTGAATCCATCGAAATTGTGAACGTTATTATTTGCATAGTGAATGCTCGTTTAAAAACTAAGGAAAAACATTTACATATATGAACACCCATTCCGCACTGCAACGATCCATTAGGTG
The DNA here is from genome assembly GCA_008121215.1 of Drosophila athabasca. Lineage (NCBI taxonomy): Eukaryota > Metazoa > Arthropoda > Insecta > Diptera > Drosophilidae > Drosophila > Drosophila athabasca. Next base: position 65,049,587 of record CM017796.1, on the reverse strand, counting down.
GGGAGTTTGTTGACCCCAGCTTCGGGTCTATGCAGGGAAATCGACTTTCATTTAGAGTGGGTTTCATTTCCTCCATTCCCGTTTGGACGTCCATAATAAGCCGACTTCTCAGCCAACCAAAAAAGTGCAAGTTGGTCGGGTGAATTGAAGCCACCTGAAACTACGAGTAAATGCGCAGCGCACTTGGCCAATTTGGACACAATCTGTCGGGCTAATCAGAGACCCTAAGCACGTCTATACGAGTGTAGGAGTGTGTGTGTGTGCTTTTATGGAAAGTGTGGTTGCGCATGCGCAATGACTTTTTCTTTCCCATCTCCAAGTAAGTTCCACTCAAAACAGCTCCGAAATACAGCAGAGCAAAATGCATAATACGCGATACGCGTAAACAGGGAGAGAGCAGAGAGCAGAGAGCAGGCAGCAGCAGGTAACAAATAAGCCACGAAAGCAAAATTCAGAAAGCAGAAAGCAGAGAGCGAAAATGAAAGTAGTTTTGTAGTTAACCAACTCCAGACTGGGTCGCCGTCGTCGCCGCCAACTGGTTTATGCTCTGGACATTATAGAGTGAGAGAAGAGGTGTGGACAGTGGACAGTGGAGTGTGGACTGCGGACTGCGGACTGGGGACTGGCCTGGTCGCATGACGTAAGCAAATAAAATCAGTAATGGTTTTTTTACGTATCGACTTGTCTCTGGGTATTGCCAAGTTTGTAGTTTCTTTTACATAATTTTCAATTGCACGAGCGACAAATCTCAGTTGTCCGCGCCCCAAAGACACAAAGAAATGATAGTGTTTTTATTTTTTGAACTTTTTATTTAATTGAATGTAGGAGTAGGTGCTGAAATCTGTCATTAAATGGAATTTGTGATTTTATACGTGTTTCTTTTGTACCGAGCGTGACTGTTTTGGTTGATCACTTAATAGGATTTGGTTTTGGAATTGTTCAAGGTAATATTTTCTTTTATACATAAATTCTCACAGTACTCTTTGCGGTTGCCACTTAACCTGCTCGTGGAGTCTATCGAGTACACAAATAACACTAGTCGACACGACTTTTCCGCTGTCGCCAAAAATGACTTTTTCTGATACATTTGGATGTTTAAAATTTTTTAAAGAATGTTTTTTTTTTTCATGGAGTAGTTTTTTTTAAAGAATTTTTAAAAAATGTTGTGTTTTTGTCATAGGTAGTGCTTCTATTTTTTACATAACTTAAGTTTCCTACAACTGGTTGTATTGAACTTTGCAGTTAAAAAAAGCTGACAAATGCAGCTATAAATCCGACTCAGACACTTTGTAGCTGCAACTTAACGTCTGGAAGATATTAAGCTTCCAAATTGAAATTTCATAATTTTTTTCGGTATTTTTCCCCGAAATTTTGACTTTGAAAGCTCAGGAAAAGTCGAAAAAAAAATATTTGAATGCCTTGATTTTTGGTTTTAGATAGACACATTAATTAGGCGTCGTTTAAGGTATCGCTTATAAAAATATAAAAATAAACGGCTAAGTTATAACCGTTTTGACCAAAATTTCATATAATTCATATAATTTCATAATTCTTTAAAAAAATTTAAATCTCCAAATCTATCAGAAAAAGTCATTTTTGGCCACAGCGGAAAAAAAAGTTGAATTTTGTCGAGTAGTGTAATCTATTTCCAGCAGCACACACACACACACACACACACAGACTATAAGTCTATGGAAGCAATCATTCTTGAAAAACCAGTTGCAACGATCTGCAGTGCAACTTTTGACATTCTCACATGAACATACAGAGTGTATATTTTGAATACTTTTAGTACTTTACAGTAGGTACCAACGGTAATCGCACAAAGACAGGGGGCAGACAGGGACTAGCCAAAAATGGCAATCCTTACTTTTGGCCAGACCTGCCAGAGGCTGCCAAACCCAACGACGACACGTGTAGGGAAAATGTATCCCCATCGACCACGTACGGAGCCCCGTGCTCAACCCAATCTCTGCTGGCAGACAGTCTATAATATATAGCCCCATGGAGGCGCAACTGGCAATGTGGAAGACACGTAAGTTACAACTTTGCAGCATTTTATACGCGTTTATGTATACATATGTACATATGTACATACGATTTATGGTTCCTTTAGGGTTTCCGTTGATGGCGATACATTCGAAATGGAAATTGTTTTCCGATTTACCATTCCTTAACTCTCTTGTTACTCTCTTTCGATGGCAACTTTTGGCTCTACACTTAAGTCTAAAGAACGATTTATTTCAATGAAAAACTTTTTATCTATGGGAATTGCCTGGCAGAGTATGTCAACCTTCCCATTTCGTGTTTCCGTACCTGCTGTTTCCTACCTAAAATCAATTTATTCATCGAGAGAACACTTGACCGAATCCCCACATCACATCATATCATATCATATTAATGTCCATTCTTCTATTCATACGAGTACTTGGCAATATTTTTTGGAGTTTGCTTGATTGTTTTGGGATTTACGAGTGCCATTCAATTCGTTGCACAATATGGCGCAATTAGTAAGCTTACCTCTGCGCAGCCCCCCTCCCCCCCCTCTCCCCTGGGCGAAGCCCCCTCCGGCTGGCCCCCAACCAATTTGCGATTTCATTTAATAAATATGAAACTGAAAGGTTTGCGAGAGCAGAGTGTTTGCTATTGAAACCGGAACGTTATCCCGGAATCGTTTTCTGGACTTCCGGCAATTAGTTGAAGTTTTTCTCGCTTCGAAAATTCCTTCTCTTTTTGCCCCACATGTTGTGCATGTACAAACGTACGTACTACTTGTTAAGCTTCTCGTTTTGCCCCCTCCTCCCCCCCGTTCATTTTTTTTGTTGCCCTTTTGTCTTTTTTTTTTTGCTTGTTGCCGCTCGGACATAATCGCCGTGACGTGAGGGGCTTGACAACTATTGGGGGCTCTCGACAGATATCCTGTGGGATATCCGCAAAAAAAGTGTATGACTTTTTGTCCGGCCTTGGCTCGAACGAGTCCTCGGAAGATCTTCTTTGGTCTTGGTGTGGCCATTTGTCGTTTGTTGTTTTTCATTAAACTGTCCCAAAAAATTAATTAATTTTTATTTGCCTGAGGCTCGCAGGCTTTCAGGCTTTCAGGCTTTCAGGCTCTCCCTTCTGACTGGTTTACTTGGTTCGTTTTTTTCATTACTAAATGAGAACACACTTAAACGTGTTGAACAAATTGGGTGCATAAACAAGTCGCGCTTGGTGGTGGGGTGGTGGCAATAATTAGCTTGGCTCTGATGGAGTTATCTTCAGGGTGGGGCGAGAGCAGGAAGATGGGGCCTACCTACATACATGGGTGGGTGCCTACCACTTGTTGAGCTGCAGCCCCTATGGATAAATTAGCGGTTCATGTTCTCCCCTCCTCGTGCGAGTATCTGTCGCATTTATCTTGCGCTTATCTTGGCCGGCCATTGCGGACAATCTGGACAATCCACACACTCGTATTGACAAACCAATTTAATTGAACGGCAGCCAGCATCAGGGCCCATCAAGTGTGTTACGTGTCCAGGCTTACCTTAAACCGCGACATGCCATCTCCAAAGCTGCCGGCGCTGGCCAAATCGTCATCATCCAGACTACTGCCTCCGCCCAGCATGGACTCGTGGTGCTTGCCACTGGGTCGCCGAGTGCCCGTGCCCGTGCCAGTGCCAGTGCCCGCCTTGTAGTAGTAGGGCGGATGCTGGTGGCGGTGCATGGTGACATTGGCCGCGGTGTTTGTGGCGGTGGCACTGGCTATGACGGCCTCCTCATAGCCCATCAGCTCGATGCTGGGATGCTCGCATTTGCAGCGGTGCGGCGGTGTTCGATGTGGCGGCGTTGTCAATGGTCCATGCTGGTGGGTGTGGGTATGCGGATGGGGATGTGGATGAGCATGATGCTGCCGGCTCTTGTTGCCATTGTGGTGACTGTTGCCGCTCTGATGGGGCGGATGGGGTGGCGGCGGAATGTCTGCAGGTGTTATATAGATTTTCCCTCCTCCGCCTGAGCTGCTTCCCTGCTGCGGCTGCTTGCTGGGCCAATGGAACTCGTCAAACTCGCTGGAGCTGTTTACCAGTTGATGTTGCATCTGTTGCTGTTGCTGCTGCTGCTGCTGCTGCTGCTGCTGCTCCCACTGCAATTGTCTTTGCTGCTGTCGCATGCAGCTTTGTTGCTGCTGTTGCTGCTGCTTTTGGTAGCGATAATATTGATGATGTGCAGCCGCATTGGCAGTGGGTGGCAGATGATACTTTTCCGTAGGAGAAAGGGAACGAACACACATATAAAATTGGCTTGTGGATAGCAAGAGCAGGAACAGGAACAGGAGCAGGAGCAGGGATGATTCCCCAGGATGCTCCAGTACGTGTGCTTTTGGTTTTGTGTCTTTTTTTGTTTTGGTTCAAAGTAAATTGAAGATGCAACAAAGGGGCAAGCAGTAACTACAAGACGGAACACGACTGAAAAAACTACAGAACACAACAAAAAGGAAACAATTTGGAACATATTGGGATTGGGATTGGGATTGGGATTGGGGGATATATCATATTCCAATCGGCTCTTTATAGATGTATCTGAAGGAGATTCACTGCTGATGTTTTATAATTAATTGCTTAAGTCTATTGGAGGTACAGAAATGTCACACTAGTTGTCAAGAGTAAGTATTATTGAAGGCATGCAAAAATAGCTGATTAAAAACCAATGCATCAATCAATTGTCGAGTAAGCGGGGTTTTCAGAGTATAAAAGAAGTTAAAGCGTTTCAAGTTTAAACAAAATAGTTTTCAACAAAATACAGAAAACTTAATAGAGTTCCCAACACAGATTAGGATATGTATGTATATTTGGAACATAAATTATATAGTTCCCCCAATCATAAGAGTTGAGCCCAAAAAGTCTGTGGCTCAGCTCCACCTAAGAAAATCACGAGTACCTCCCCCAATACCCACTACCCCCTAGCCACAACCCCCTAGCCACTACCCCCTAGCCACTACCCCCTAGCCACTACCCCCCTCCTAACTACTACTACTACTGGCACTCTTATGTATATCCAGGTAATTACATTTAAGTCCCACTTAAACAGGCAGCAAATACTTGGAGTCTTGGAACCAACAAAGTTATGAAATGAAATGAAATTTGCGCCCCGAATAAAGCCGGATAAAGTAAATAACGAAATCAAACTCGAAGCGAGAGCCAAAAACTATGGCGGCCGAAAGCAGAAAGGCCAAAATAAGAGAACAAAAATCCCAAGTGAGATTTTGCACCAAAATACATTAGCTCGATATGGTCGGCGAGCGGTGCTCACCGCAATTATTTAATTACACTCTGACTATGCAACACTCTGCCCCCCGTGCCCCATTCCCCATGCACCGTGCCTGTGCCCAATGCCACCCCCCATGGTGCACCACCACCACTCCCGGCGGATTTTGGGTTTAATCAAAGAGCCGAGCCAAGTCAAGCACAACACACAAAAGGGGAACGAGCCAGCGAGAGAAGGAAACTTTTGTTGCAACTTTCGATGCAGCCAAGCAAAGCGGACCCGGACATCATTGGTTGCCCAGAGAGAGAGAGAGAGAGAGAGAGAGAAAGAGGGGCAGGGGGCCTGTGGTGGAAGTAGTATAGAGGGGCAATGAAGCAATGAAGAGGCGCCCACATACAGAGGACCTACGGACTTACGGACCGACCTTACCCGATTCGTATCGCTAATGATGATCAAATAACGACCAAATGTCGACCGACTCACACACACAGTGCCACACACAGCCAGCCACACACACACACACACACATACATAGTGCCACACAGAACCACACAGATAGGCCATATATAGTCGTGCTCGTACAGACAAAGGGGACACAAAATCGTTAGCCCAGTTGGCAGGGCACCAGCAAAATTTGTGCACTCTCGCCCTTTAACTGTGTCACGGTTTGGTCGAGCCAGCAGCCAGCAGCTTCTTCTCCATTCTCCATGCTCCATGCTCCTGTCTCGGGTCTCTTGCTCACAGTCTCTGTCTCTGTCTCTGTCTCAGGCCCCCACCATACAGCCCCACTATCCACACATTGCCATTGCCCCTTTTCCCGTTTACCTTTTCCCTTTACCCTCTGAGGTCGTCCGTCATAATGAGCTGTCTTTTAGTTCTCTTTTCCGAGAGGTCTGGGTATACAAATGATATGCAAATACCAAACAATTTGCCATGAGCTGGCTGCCGCTTTGAGGCCCTATTTGATTAGAGCTTGATCAGTGCGCCAAAAATAGAGAGCAATCGCTTAATTTTTGGCAGCCAAACTGAAGCTGAGAGCTACATACATACATATGAATAATATATGAATATATATGTACATTAGGATCCGCTTAATGCCGACTCAATAATTTGGTTCGGTAGAACTTCTTCAGCTTCTTCAGCACCTACAATAAATGTCTACTTTCCAGCATTTTGGCACCTAAAACTTGGCAACATTTTCCCCGTTGGGTCTGGCCTAGAAATAACAATTTCATTTGAACGAAAACACACACTAAAATTCAAATGCGTAACCATAATAATAAATTATATTTCAGAAACAGATCTGCACATGCATGCATACATATGTACATACATATGTATGTATGGGTGTTTACGTGTGTGGTGTGTGGTGTGGCGAAAAAGTAGGCAATAAAATGCATAAATATTTTTAAGTGGCACGTGAAAAACCAAACGCTCCAAAATAGCCTTAAATAGGCGTTGCCCATAATTTATGCCAACACACAAACAAATAAAAAAAAAAAAGAAAAACACACACGCACACGGACACACACACAGACACAGAATAGAAAAAAATGTGGGTAAAATGGATATGCAAACATGCCAGCCAGCCATTCATCGCTCTGTCATCGGTGCGCGAAAGTGCAACCATAAAATATGCAACACAAACAATTGTTTTCGTAAATATGTGTGTATGTATGTATGTGTGTATGTATGTATGTATGCGGGGATCAAAACTCAACCGAAAATCTGTCTGCGAAAATCATAGCAAATACTCGGTTCGTGTGTGCAGCATGCCGGCAATCAAACCAAACAGTGAAAATTGAACATGTAAATAAACGTTGATAGTTAAATTGCGTGGGATCAAAGGATATCATATCACACAGCTACTAGTACTAGTAATATTTGGTTACTTTTGGTTTTTATTTGTGTGTGGGCATGCAGTGGTTTGATTGCAGCAAAGTTTGATTGTCAGGAAGGAGAGGAATTGTATTCTTTGATATGATATTCAAGGACTCGTCGGGGGTTTCTTACCTGATCGCTTTGTGCTGTCTCAGTCACCGAAACATCATTACCGGACATTTTATTTGATTTTAATTATTTTACTTTCTGCGTAACGAAAAGACCATTGTAGTAGCGGCATTTAAATATAGTTAAATAATTCTATTTTATAACAACTGTTTTTTGTTTTCGTTTCCCGTTCTGCAATTCGCATTTGACATTTTTCCGTTTCCGTATTTGTTCTGACATCATACAATTTCTGTCTGTCTTGATTTATTGCACAAAAATTGTAATTCCACTGTGCACATACTTTTCAAAAATGTCATCTGTTTCTTAAATGGTATTTACATCTATATATATGGATTTGTTATGCATTCCAACTGAAGTATGGATTTACTGGAATTACTTTTTTGGGCGATTTCACTTTGGTTTTTTTTTGCGAGGCAATAAATAATTGTCTTTCTTTTGTGACTCTTTTGTGTACAGCAGAAGAGAACCTTTGTAGCTGCTTTTTAATTACATTTATTTAATATATATGTACGTATATTTGACATTCCTTTGATCCGAATTGGCATCCCGAAAGCCGAAAGCCCAACCCAACATTTATAAGAAGAAAATAACTCCCACCCAGCCTGTCACATAATGCAAATTAAACAATTTAAACGAGCAAATAAACAACGCAAGAAAATCCAATTGCGGCTGAAATGAAGACGAACCCAAGAGGAAAAGCAGAAGATAGTAGTAGTAGGATATTTTAAGGGACAAACAGTCACAGACACAGGCACAGGCAGAGTGCGCCCCGCTTCGCTTCGTTTGTTTCCCGTCGCATTGCACATAACTCGTAACTCATACGCCCCGTTGTACGGAGCTGAATATGGGAATGGCCACGTTTATACTCGGAAATGTTTGTTTGCTTATTTGTTTGTTCGGTTGCCTGCCTGGTTGCCTTTCCTCCCGGCTGCCTGGCTGCCTGGCTGCTTGGCTGCTTGGCTGCGGTTTTCAATTGTCAGTGCCAACCGGCAACAAACAACAAAGCGATGAGAGGGAACCGCCCGGGAACCGGGACCAGAAAGAACCGAAAAAAGGAAAAAGTAAAATAAATAAGAAATACCAAATAAATTGAATTGCGTAGCAGGCTATAAAGAGACAACAGCCAGCGTAGGTGAGTGGGGCAAAGCCAACTGGAACGAGAGATACGAGCGAAAGAGAAGCTGCCCCGAGGGGCAAGCTGGGTTCCAGAGTACAGAAAGAACAAATGTGATAAATGGTCCAAATTGTCAAAGGAGAGATGGTACTACTCCTAGCAGAACTCACGAAGCCGCCGAAAGAGTTCACACAGGCAAAGATTGTGTGATTGTATTTCGATTATCTGGCCAAGCGATTTGATCTGACTGTGTTTGATTGGACAAATGCGTTAAAAGCATGCTCTAAGGATTCTCTGCTCTTTGCCGCATCTGCAATCGCCTTAAAAGTTTTGGCTTGAGACCAAAAGAAAAGAAAACTCTCCGTCTCCTTTGCAAACTACAGAAAAGAGAGAACCTCGTAGTGCTACATATAATATTTGTTTTATGATGCCCGCCCGAACAAATCCGAGAGTTTGTCCATTAGGCAACTGGGTAAACTGTATATTTACCCAAAAAATGGACCATTTAAGTTCATTAACTTGCGGTTTGCCAGGAATTTGATGTCGTATCGTGCTGGTCCCAGCTGTGGTGCTGCCTAGATGCATTAAATATTAATGACTTTAAAAGCGGAAAGTAATTTGTTGTCTCGGAATGAGGAATTACAACAATTTGAGTATAAGCCGCTCTCCACTGACAAATCGCCCTGCCACCGATGTGGGAGGGGGAGTGGTAGTGGCAGTGGCAGTGTGCCCACCCGGTTCGGATGTGTCTGGTTGGGTGTCTGCTAATCCAGCATCTCCAATGTGCTCGTTGCCAGACGGTTTGATTTTTCATTTGTGCATTTGTCAAGTGCGAGAACAAGAAATTGCAAGTGGCAACCGACAGGCAGCTAGCTGATGGACAAACAACCAGCCATCGAAGGAGTAGGGAACGGGGAGCGGGGAACAGAAAAGGTTTCATCAATTTTGTACAATCCACTTAACTTGAAAGACCGGAGGGCAGTCAGTCAGGGCAATAAATGAGAGAGAGAGAGACAAACTCCCTCAATTCATTTGAATTTCTTTTGTGGTAAAAGAAGAGGAGGCTGGGGATGGGGATGAGGATAGGCATGGGCACGGGCATGGGCAGCACTGGCAGCTAATTGTGGTCGATAGATATCAAAAGGGCTGCAAAGAAATGAAAATGTGAACAGGAAAGCTAGTCAAATCTTCAAGTCCTTAAAGGTTCGACTTCCCACATAATCTGGCAGCAATGTACATTTATTTTCTAGCAAAAGGGTAGCACTGCCATCTGCTACAGATATATATCTCTAGGTGGGTCTAACACAGCTATCGATCACATCCTCGCATCGATAGCTTGTTATCTACGTGTTGACGTAGATGCCATGTTTGACAAGTCAAACAAAATTCCATATGAAAATTCGGTCAAATTCAGAACACTGCATCAGTATTAAGTAATTCATCTAAAAGAATTATGTCCGAAAACAACACAGACCCCACCTCAGAAGAGGCAACGGCAACACGCGCACCAATGGTATTCAGCTCCATTTTGAATTCACGTGGCAGAAACCCAGGCTCTGCGGCAGTCTCGCCGACACCGTCTTCGAGTTCCCTGGCTATCAGCGGGGAATCGAGCTCGGTGACCAGCTCAGTGGTGCTCAACTTCAACGATAGAGCCTCAAGCCTCAGGGCAGAAAGCGGCGGAACCAGTTCGGAGCCATCGGTGTCGGAAGATGTGAGTCTGCCGAGTCACTCCATACTCCATACCCTTCTCTGACCTTTCCCTTTCCAAACCTGCAGACACGGTCGTCCTCGTCGACATCGCGACAGGGTCGCTTCCCCATAGACAGCGAAGGCTACTCGCACCGGGACGCCTTGGCATTGAGGCGGTACATGTCCGAACTGAGAATAAACCTCAATCGCTCGTGGACCCAATCTCAACGACGTCGGCTGCAGCGTCACCGGCGTCTTCAGGCGGATCAGGAGGATCGGGCAAATCGTTCGTATCTGGCGGATCAGGCGAGCAGCACCGCCTCTTCAGATGAAGATTTGAACCATTGGTACGGCCGTATGCCTCACCCGCAACTGGTTCGTGTCCCCACACGTGGCAACAGCATGAGTGACTGCAGTCAGTGCAGCAGCGAAACGAAAGATGAAGATGAAAACCCAAAGATGACGGCCCCAAATCATCAGGACCTTGACGAATGGCTCGCTTGAGGCTTGAGGCTTGGGGAGGTGAGGTACCCTCAAAGTCCTAATGCGCCAAATTTTGGATCGTGTGATTGAAATTATTTTGCTTCAAGGTTTGATGGTACAAATAGAGCCTTCTGTTTGGCACTTTTTTCGCTTTTTGGGACAATGGGATGGGGATCTTTCCTGGTGCCGTAGCCTAACCCTAGAAGGGTCACATAACCCTATTGGATAGCCCCTTATTCTGTGACACGTAAACTCACTTAAACGATTTTCTTGCCCCAGGTGCCTGGCAAGTTCTTTATTCTGTTCGATCCTGATGCTCGGCACTGGCATTTGCCCCTTGCCACTTGTTGAAAGTTGAAAGACTTAAAGTTCCCTTATCTAGTGGCGCCTTCTTCTCCTTTGTTTCCCACACTCTAAGCAGCACTTCATATGTGTGGCAGTGTTTATACAGTACAGAGTCGGACGAGGAGGGGGGAGGGAGGAGTTTGTGGAGGGAAAAAATAATGAATTTGCGGCATGCCACACAACACTTGCTGCCGCCCGCAACATGCGCCAGATTTGAGCTCCGACTATCAGCAGTAGATGCACATGCATCAGCCCAAGCTGGAGTCCAATCCCAATCCCAATCCCAAACCCAATTCCCCTCCCACCTCTTCTACGCCACTCACTATATGTATACTCTACAGTGTGGCATGTGTGGCAGCTAATATGTTGGCTGGCAGTGTCGCCTCTTGGAGCCGTTGAAAAATGCACTGACATGTGCCACAGCTGCTGCTGCTGCTGCTAGTGCTTACCCCTTGCCCCGCTCATGTCCATGTCCATGTCCCTGCTCCCTGCTCGTAGAAAATGTGCATGGGCGTGGGCGTGGGCGTGGGCGGCTGCTCCTGCTGCTACTGCTGCTGCGTGTGCTCTCCTGAAGGGGCGTGTTGATGCGCTGAACAATAGCCATAAAAAGGATTAACTTGCATAACAAAAGAGATGCGGTGGGATCGGGTGGAGTGGAGTGGAGTGCCATGGGGCTTGGACAAGACAGAGCTTAGAATACGTATAAATTTCCCCCAGACTCGGTATTGGTCGAGTTCCAAATTTATAGCTCACACTCGCCAGCTGCCACTGCTTCGCGCACATGTCCTCACACAGTGAGGTGGCACCTCCAGCCACCCCCACCGCCACCCACACACCCACACCCACCAGAGTGGCATATGGTTAGAGATTTGCTTTGCGTTGTTTATCCGAGGTATGTAGGTAGTGTCTGTGGCAGCAACTATTTAAAATGGAAGACTTTTTATGGCTATTTGCGGGAAACCCCCCAAGCAGCTAGCGGAATGTGTACTATGCAAATCACAGGAATAATGGATTTGCTGGGATGGATCTGAATTTAGTTTTCGATAATATGGAGATCGTTGTAGGAAGTGTTTTTTTTTTTTGTGGCAAGGGAATTAAACCCTCTTTAAATAAAACTGAACTCCCCTTAGCCCCTGGCATCCGTGCAATAAACTCATTCTATGCTCCAGGACGAAGGGACGAAGGGACGAAGGGAGAGCATTTCAGTCAACTGCAACTGCTGCAATTTTTCATTTTAATAAAAATGCAAATGTCTCTGGCTGAAGAAAGTCAAGGAAGCATCACGCTGTCACCCTGCTCTCCCACTTTCCGCTCTCCCACTTTCCGCTCTCCGCTCTCCACTCTCCACTCTCCACTCTCCACTCTCCACTCTCTCGGTTTCGTTACATTAAATGCAGCGAAGCTTTTCGATTTTACGGTAAAACGAAAACACAAGCAAAAGCAAGAAAAAAAAACACAAACAACAACAAAAACAACAACAAGCAACGAGGAGAAAAAACGAGAAAGACACAAATAAGTTTTCAATAAGGTCCTTAAGAATGTTAAAGGGAATGAAGGTTGAGGGAGGAGCGAGTGAGCATTGGCCCTCTGCTCTTCTAACACCGCTATCCGCCATCCGCCTCCCGCCTCCCGCCTCCCGCCTCTCGTTGCATCACTCAGCTGGAGGTTAAGTGAAACAAAGTGTCAGTTTACAGCTGTCAGGCCCCGAGGGACATAAGCTGTCTTCGTCTCTCTCTCTCTCTCTCTCTATCTCTATCTGCCTCTATCTGTCTCTATTTCTCTTTTTTTCTCTCCCACAACTTATCGCCGATTCGCATTTAAAGTTGGTGCCGCCAGATGTCGCTCCCACCAGTGCCTGCATTGTCCTGCCCGACATGGGCCGTCGAGCCGCTTGGCTTCTGCTTTGGCTTTGGCTTTGGCTTAATTAATATAATTGAAATACCTCTAATGCGAACGACAGATGAGACGAAAGTCACACATACTCGTGCACATATGGCCGGCCGGCTAACAGAAAAAACAATGGAACGATAGAGACAATGGCTGCTGGGGGATAAAATAGATCGCAGATTTGCACTGAATTCGGGCAAACAAAAGGGTTCATTGTTTGCTGTGCAGAAGGCGGCAGGTGGCAGCTGGCAGGTGGTAGGTGGCAGGTGGCAGGTGGACAGATGGCAGGAGAGTCCTTCAATTAGAAAGCATCTTCATGGAAAACAGCAGGAGGGATTTAACTTAATTGGGATACTTGCGGTTTGCCTACCTCGTATGAAATGTATGCAAATGGTGCGATAAAGATAATTGAAAATGTTGTCAATGGAATGAACTGACTGAAGATGGATACAAGAAAACATGCAAAACAGAATTCACTTTATTCCACACACCTCCGCCTGTAGGAAATATTTGTGCTGTTCCAGCAGGACTCTAGAGCAGGGGTCGGCACGCATACACTCACATGCTCCTAGTGCGTTTCAGTGCGCGGAAAACAGACATGACGAAACATGTTTCATTTTCTCTGCCGCGGTGCTGCCCAGCAGAATTATGATGCTTCTTCTGCATAGGGCCGAAGCCACACGATCATTTTCGCTGCCGCTGCGCCAGCCGAGCAGAAGCTGAGTGTGCATAGGGCCGAAGCCACACGATCATTTTCGCTGCCGCTGCGCCAGCCGAGCAGAATAATAAAGCCGAATGATCGCAGCGCCGACGTCACACGAAGTTTTTGTACTGTTCGTGTGCCGACTGCGCTGCCCCGTGGCCTTTTCTATGCACATTGCATAGGACGCTGCCGGCCTCTGCTCTAGAGAAACAGGATCTGCATCTAATTGGAACCAATTCTCACTCATCAGTTACCCCAAACGCCATTGAGACACCCAATGGTAGACTCCAGGAATGGTGTTAAATATTTAATTTAGAGCCGTGTGTCACATATGCATGTGTTAAATTCTCAGTTCTTATCTATTTTGGCAGCCTCGGCGACGGCACGCGAGGTCCCAGCGGCCCCGGGTATGGCCGCCTTAGCAACTTCCGGCTTGCCGACATACTGTGCCACTGTGCTCTCGACCTTCTCCGCGTTGCTGCCCACAAACTGGGTTAGGGTCACCTTGTTTTTGATAATCAGGAAGGTGGGCATGCTGGTGATGTCGTACTCGACTGCCAGCTCCTCTTGATCGTCCACGTCGATCTTGAGGACAATCATCCGGCCGGCATACTCGTTGGCCATCTGCTCGAGCCGGGGCCCGATGACGGCACAGGGACCGCACCAGGTGGCAAAGAACTCCACCAGGATGTGCTTGTTGCCCGCCTCGCCGATTATGGTATCGAAATCGGCCTTCGACTCCACCACGATTACCTTCTTGTTAGGGCTAGCCATGGATCTGATATACTGTATTTAATTTAGACCTAAACTGGAAAGACTTTTGTCCCAAAGATTGAAAAATTTGATCTGTGAGATCTTTTCTGTACGTGTTTTCTCTGACAATGAGTTCCTAGCTGTGTAAGCTTGGGATTTCTCCGAGCAATACTTAGTTTTTCTTTTTTCTTTTTGTTGTTGTTTGGATTTTCCATCGCTCGATGCACTTTTTGGTACTAACCAGCACTTTACACTTTGCTCTTTTGTGCGTTGGATTTATTTTCTTTCCACCAAGCTTTGGTTGAACTTTTCCGCTCAACAACTTGCTTCGTATTTTGTATGCTCTACCAGGAGTATCTAACAGAGGATAACGACAAAGGTTAACAATTTAAGGGAAAAACCTCAATGAATGCCCAATAATGCCCAAATTAGAGTATCCCATCGTGATAGTTTCACACCACTGAAGATCTGAAAGCAGGTTGTTTGGAGGTTGGTTTCTTTGGGAGAGCATCTAAGGTGCGATTTAAAATGGCCATTACTACCATTGTTCTTGGTGTTGGCCGCTTGTTTGCTCTGTCATGCATTTGTCACAAATTAAGACAAATGCACCGCAACATCTTGAGCGTGTATAAGGCTCCCGCTCCCGCTCCCGCTCCCAGACCCTAAAAGACCAGACTCCTTGTGGCATGTTGTGGCATGTGTTTGTTCGCCACAATGCGGGTGTCTGCTATCTGGTGAGTGTGTTTGCTTAAAGCCTTTCTTTTGCTTCATTTTTTCTGTATCCTTGTGTTGTGGTATACTGTTCTGGCTGCTGGTGTCGTTCTAAGCCCGTTTCAAGTGTGTCTTTTGGCTGAATTTACAGTGTTCTCTCTGTGTGTGTGTGTGTGTGTGGGGTGGAGCGTTAAAGCTCTTAGCTCTTGACATTGAGATTCTCGTTAATAATCCTCTGATTCTGTCTATCACTGTCACTCTCACTCTCGCTCTCTCTGTGCCTGTGCCTGTGCCTGTCCGCGTCTCTGTCGTTGAATCTGTCGATGTTTTCATATTGCATAACATAATGAGTACGGTGCGCCAGCGCTAAGCCGCTGAAAGCGACGGAACGGAACGGAACGAAATGGAATGGAACGGAAATCGCAGTGACATGTTGTGCAATCAGTTTTACATCCGCTTTGTGAGTGGAATTCGTTTTTGTTCTGCCAACGAAAGTGCTGACTTCGTCGCACCTTGACACACAACCCACACGCAACCCACGAGGAATGGAATGGAATGCTATAAAAATGCGGGAATATACGTAACCATCTAGCGAAAATATGGCTCTTGTAGTACTTACTAGGCGAGTGGAATAAGTCACGTATCTGGCAAGACAAATTGCTTCAAGTGTACTTTCACTCAGTCATTCAGTCACTCTTGGTCCTCAGTCCTCAGTCCTCAGCCCTCTTTTGTCTCTTTCTCCTTTCTCCTTTCAGGCTAGTCAGTTATTCAGTTATTTTTATTGCGCATACGCTATGTGGCCCGCATGTGGAATAAAGATACATACATATGTATGTACGAGTGTATTCCTTTTGCGGTCAGCTACAAAATAGGGTCGGCAATGCAATCTAGGACCCCCAGATTATTGTCGCTCTTCTCGCCTCGCCTTCGGTCGCGTGCCACAAATCATATTTGGCAAGAAGTTTTTGTCACTGAACAGATCAGCATTCTAAATTATGTTTCAATGGTTTTCATGTGTGATATGTACGAGTGAGTATGTGATGGATTTGCTCTGGCCTTAGTTCAGACAGTTGATGTTATGTTGATGGTTATGGTTGCATGTGGGAAATCTTATTCCTGTCTTCCCCTCTCTGCTCTGCTCTCTGCTCCGTAGACCATAAAATTTGTTTAAAAATCCCTGCCGCATAGCTGCACAGCCCCAGTGTGACGCTGCATTGGCATGGACCAAAGCCAGGACCAGATAAACGGGCATGTTCTAGGCTTTATCCCCCTCTCCCCCGCCTCAGTGCTAGTGTGTGTTGGAAAACTTTTCTTCAGGTCTGTTTGGCAGGTTAGCAGCTGTTTCTGGATGCCATGCCAAGCCACATACTCGTAATTGGCTTTTGTTTGTCGGCCATTCGGGGGAGGAAAAACAACTTGAACAGCATTGTGGAGACACGTTTAAGCATGTCAATGCCAGATGTAGACTGACAAAATGATGAACAATCCAAACACAAAAGACAAACACAAATACCGACCTACAACACCAGCAACAACACCAAACGGCAATTTCATTTAACAAGTTTATGAGCTCTTCCAGGCGACAATGAAAGCCTCATGCATTTGGATTTTGAGTGCGTCGCAGTGCTGCTCCCTACACAGTCCCTCCACAGCCCCACAGTCTGCCTACTGCCACTGCCACTGGCCTCCATTGCACACTCATTTGCCTGCGAGTGCGAGGACCTACAATAAGGTTCAATGGAGCTGCTTCCCCATCCACAGCCTCGCGTGCCTCTCGTGCCTCTCGTCACCGTTCGAAAATCTCTCGAAAAACACAAGCGAATTTTATTTGCTGCCAAAAATGTTGATGCTGGAACCAAAGCTGGAGATTTCCCCCATTTTCCGACTGCTTTTATGGTGCTTAACGGCACCAGTCTCCTGCTCAGTCTCAGTCTCACTCTCACTCCCACCCCAAACCACATGACAGTTGGCAGTTGGCGGGCCTGAGCCTTGTAATGAGGTTGGGCAGGACTGCCAGGAGGCGTTGGCGCATAAACAGGACTACGAACACGCCCGGGCCTTAGGAGCATTTACAGTTTTTACAAGCTGCTAATGTGGGCGTGGCTGTTGTGGTTCTGTTCCAATTGTAGGGAATGGGATTTGCATTCGGTTTGTGGATTCGGCAGGACCCTGAAGTCACATTATGTTTGGGCTTTGCCACGAATCCACCGTCCTTTATCGACCCTATGGAAGCCTATGGAAGTCTGTACGTGTACGACTCCCATTGCCGTGGGGTGAAATGAGTGCGTTGTTACCTGGGCCATTTCCCTGGCTAATACCTCAAAGCTTTCGATTAACCTAAACGATATTTGTTGGCTTTTGAATCTGTTTCTCTTATATGCGTAAAACCCTAATTATATAGTATTATAGCAGCTTCTTTGGTACCCTATCTCTGACGCTTAACTTTTGTGGTGACTGTACATAACGAATCGTTTCTTTCCCGCCCGGAGCTACTGCATAATTAATCGTTTTAAAATGCAAATATTTGGACCACAGGTTTTAACAGCTCCAAATAAGTTAAATGTCGCAAACAGCTGCATTTTTTTCCCCAAGCTACTGTCATGCGGGTCCCTGTAGCGTCCCCCAACTCGAAGAAATTTTCAATCAATCAAATTCCACGATAGAAATCATCTGCAGCAGGCATCAGACGTCACAGACAGCAAGCAAAAGGGATAAAGGCAGCTTCTGAGTAAACCCCTTAACGCAAAAGAACGACTGCCATAAAAACCACATGTGCTCGAACATTTTGTGCTCCAGATGGCAGAAGGGACGGGAGCTACGGGCGACGAGCTGCCAGCTGCCAGCTATCCGCCGGGAGTGGGTCTGCCTAACAAGCTGCGTCAACAAACTAAACCACTTTGAAATTAACACGTTACATTGACATTGACAGCTTTATGCGTGGCATGCCAAGTGTCGCGGTAAGTAGAACTGGAACTGGAGGCTGGAGCTTGGAGGCTGGAGCTTGGAGGCTGGAGCTTGGAGGCTGGAGCTTGGAGCCTGGAGGCGACAGAGAAGCAGCTAGCGAATCCAGCTGGAACAGGAGCTGCTCCTTCGTGATGAAATGGGAGCATGGCAAGCTGTCACTTACTGAAGTATCGCTTGATGCTGCGTGCAAAACTCGCACTAAAACGGAAGTCGCGCAAAAAAGGCAATTTCCGTTGTGTGGTCTAAGCAGCAGAGGATATGGTGAAAGGTGAAAGGAGATGGTTCGGGTACTGCCATCCACCATGGCACTGAAATTACCAATTCAAATGTCAGGCTAAGGCATAACACTTCATGCGGAATTAAATTCAGTGTCAATTGGGCTCTGTCCCGACTAACGAGAGACTCACGTGGCTGCTGCGGTTCTGCCACTTGCCACTTGCCTCTTGCCACTGCTGCTCCTTGGATCTGAATCTGTTTCTAAGTTGCCTTAACCCATTAGTTACCCGGCAAGGTTAAGGCAAAGAAAAGTTAAGAACCCTTCGAGTCTGCCAACCCGCGTCTGCCCGTTCAGTTCCGTTCCGACATTTGCTTCTGCCAGCCAGCCCCTAAACAATTTTTCAACTTTTCCCGCTTTCTCCTTTCTTTTTTTTTGAATTTTTTTATTTTTTTTTATTTTGAATTTTTGTACGAGTGAAAACTGACCCTACAGAATTTATGTTTGGATGGGTTTTCGCCCAAGTAAGAGCAAAAATTAGTTAGAGGCTTGGGGGCTTGGGCCCGGAAAGTGCAAGTACAGCAAAAGCAAACTGTGCGGAAATATTTAAGGACTGGAAGAGCTTTCGGGGCTTCGTTTTCTAATGGATTGCCAGAGTTTATTGGCATAATTGGAACAGCCAAACACAATATACATATGTATGTATGTATATGTTAGAACCGAAAGTCTATGGCATTATGGAAACGATTTGATTAGTTCATAGGTGCTAAAGTCTGACTCTATCAGTCTTACAATCTTTATAGTTGCAATGTGACTTTTCCCCAGTTGCTTTTCTTATCAGTTGTAAAAGTACATACTATACATTTCAGTTTATAGCTGGAACTCAAAGTCATTGGTTATGAAACGATTCCAAAATGTATCGAAAGTGGACTCGAGGAGTAACCAAAAACCCGACACGTCCCAGCCGATGTTCAGTTATGCCATGGTGACCCTTTCTCTAGGTTTTTCATGGCATTTTTACGCTCTGTTCACCCCACACCCCTTAAAGAATTATATTATACGAAATGCCTTCTTTTGTGGATATTCAACGATTTGATTGCCATTTGATTCTCGTTCTCGTTCCTGTTCGTTCGCTTTGCAATTTTCCCCGAGAGAGGAATAACCAAACAATAGATTTGTTGCGTCAGCAATTTGTTTATATGCAATAAATTCTTTTGCAAATCAACGATAATGCAATTTATCTGCCAGCATCTTCTTATTTTCTCTCTTTCTATACTCTTTATTCTTTATTCTTTATTCTATTTTTTTTGTTTTTTTTATTCATTTGCATTGGTACTATGTATGTACATATGTATGTGTGTATTTTCCGTTTTGCGAATGTCGTTTTTGTTCGGTCTTCGTTGGCCCCATTAAATTGAAAAAATGTGCACTTTATGGCCGCTTGATGTTTGTGGGCAGAAATGTACGAGTCGCTGTGTTTAATTTTTTGTAAAAATATTGTCAGAGTGTGACTTTTTCCTGGCTCTCTTTCCTGTCGGCCGCTGTCAATATTTGCCCGGTTAAATATTGGTTGGCGACGGCTGAGAGTGTTGCATTTTAATTATGTCATAAATTCGTGGAGTGTGAATAAAGAAATACCAATTAAGGGCATATACATACATACATGCATCATTTTTAGTAAATAAATTAAAAACCAATTAAAAACTTGGTTAACAATGTGAAAAGAACTGAGCGATCCCTAAGAGATCCCCAGGACATTCAATTCAAAGACATTTCTCTGCCACTTTATTGGGTTTCGTTTGAGATTCTTTAAATTGAATGCATTTTCAAATTATTTATCTACGCATTCGAGCCCCTCTCCTACTCCCCCACTCTCCCACTCTCACATTCCCCCTTGAATCCTTTGAGTCCCTTGCAATCCAATCTCTTCCCTCCTTCACTGCAATGCGACGAATTATTTTTATTAAAATGTCAACAGCCTGGCAATGAGCATTGCAATTGGTTTGCCAACCTAACCTCCTTCCTCCTTCCATGAAGAGGAGGAGGCAGAGGTCCTTGTTTGCCTGCCAAGAGCTTAAAATGTTTGCCAGCCCATTGCAGTTTCAGCTCTGGGCCTCGCTCTCTGCCAGAGAGAGAGAGGGAGAGAGAGCGATGGGAAAGGGGGAGCAAACATATCAAACAGAAGCTGCAAAGAAATTTGGAAATTTTCCGTTTGGTCCCCAGGCGCTGGAACACGTTTCATATGCGGCCCATTGAAATGGGGCTAATGCAAAAACGTGCAGCAATTACAGGCACACTCCTTGGGAGTTTGGTCCTTTTTTTGGTCCAGTCAATGGAATCATGGCCAAAGTTAGTCGGAAACTGAAAGTCAGCTTCTATTTGGGGAACACATAATTTTGGGCGTCTGGCTTTTGCCAGAAAAAGCGGATTCCATTTACAGAAAAACTAAAAAACAAACAACAAATATGTATTTTTTTTTAAATGTGGAAACGTGGAGCCAACGCTCATGAGCTGCGGCTTAGGTGTGGTGCAAAATGCGAAAACAGGGAGCTGCACTGAAACGACTTAGTGGCACAAATTGGAAGCCAACTACTGGCCGAGAGTTTATCCGTTTATCCTTGTCTGTCTCTCTCTGTCTCTCTCTCTCTCTCTCTCTCTCTCTCTCTCTCTCTCTCTCTGTCCCTCTTCATTGTCCCGTTTTCAGAATTCTGTACTGCTCTCAAGTACGTACTTCAATTAACTGTTTTACCAGCGCCAGTGTGTCCCTGACCAGAGGGAAATACAGAAAATACTTTAAAATGTCCATCCAGAATAAAAGTTTATTGAATATCGTAAATGTTTACGATATATGTATGGTATGTACAAGAAGTCACTCGCTCCGTATCCAACAGATTCAAGTACAGTCGCGTCAAATTAAAGTCGACTGCTACCTCTCTCTCTCTCTCTCTCTCTCTCTTCTTTCATCTGGGGAACCGTCACTGTCGCTGCGGTTGCTGTGGGCTTGAGCCTGCCTTTAGGCCAAACAATTTGAGATTTATATGACAATTAAATGGCTCAATTACGATTCACTACGCCATTTGTGGTATTGAGCTGTACATATACATTTATATATACATATATATGTATATATGTGTGTGTGTGTGTGTGTGTGTGGTTGGAAAGCCTGAAATCTAATTAGTTTTGGAAATGTATCTAAGGTATATTGAATGAAATCAATACCAAAGTGGCTGGAGTGTCAGGCCATTGAACATGTTCTTGAAGATCGGTTGAGTTTCCGGAGAGAGATACTTTAATGCCTTAAGGATGAGTACTTGTTTCTGCCACAGTCGAAAACCTCCAGCCAATGCTCAATAATATAATTGTAAGCCAGTTGGCTGTCCACAAAAGTTGGCCAAGAGTGGGTTGCCCCTCTACAAGGTGCTCCACGGTAACCCAACGAAGCAATTTATTTTCGAACCAACTTTTCGCCATGTGCCTACTTCTACTTCTGCAGCCTGCAGGTCCTTTCTTCCTGTCGCCATTCAGAAAACCCATCAAACTACAAATGGCCGCACCTCATGTTCCATTCTCACTATATTTTTGCTCCAGTTTTTGTTTCTTTTCTCTCGCCTTCTTCTTGTCTCTCGCTCTTTTTCTATAGTTCTGCGTCACAGCTGTCGCTGCGCTCCTCCCTTGCCCTCGCCCTCTCCTTGTCCCTCTCCTTGTCCTTCTCCGTTCGTCTTCCACCTCGTTGGGCTCAAGTTTTATTTGTCGCAAAATATTTTATTGTTGCAAGTTCATAAATAAGCATATAAATTTAATTTAATGTAAGGCAAAAAGGTCTGTACGGCAGTACGGCCTGTAGACCTAGGCACTATCCTGGCAGCCCACCACATGCATAGACGTACACCGATACACACACACGCCCATACATCTTGGGCATATTAATGCCGCTCCCACATACAGGAGGCAGATTGCATTTAATAACCAACCCGAGAGTAATAAAATTACGGACACTTTGGGTCAAGTTTGGCCTAAGCGAAATGGCAAAATAAATCCACCCTCACCCTGGATACTGGCACTAAAAATAGTTTTAATAATAACGAAAAAGCTACAAGAGCCCGACAAAATACCAGTTAAAGCATTTAATTTGTACGCCCGCAGCCTTCGACTGGTCTGGTCTGGTCTGGTCTGGACATGTTGAGCCTCAGCGAATACCGAATACCGAAGGAAAAAACCCCCAATATTGCTTCAGTAAAAATGATAAGAAAACAGGAAATGCAAACAACTTACAGGTAAACCTTTAAGCCGCCGTCAGAACAGAACGCCATGCCATCCCCCCCAATAAAATCCAATATTTACAATATTATTATAATTCAAGACAAAATTCAAGCTGAAAATGTGCCAGTGTCTTTGCTGAGATAGGGAATCAACGAAACGGAAAACAAAGGCCCGGATGAGCACCACCCTGAGGTTAGATGTCTTTGGGGAGATGTTTGGGAATGGGAATGGGGGGGGGATTGAGCAGGAGATTAAAGGAATCTTAGTGGGCATTGGGGGGGAAGCAAATTATAGGATATCAAGTTTCCAATTGAAGAAAAATAGCAGTGAAATGTGGCTGAGAGCTCAAATGAAAAGTGCCAACAAAATATTTTCCTAAAAGTTTATTCGATATGATACATACATAAGTATGTTAGTATTTACAAATGTATATTTAATATTTTTGTTTTCCTTAATTCGGTAATAAATGGTTTTTATTCTATCCACAATTAAGGGCGGAACATTTTGATTTATAATAGACCGATATAGCAGTAATTATGTTTGCCCAGCAGCCACTGGGCCAATTTATGGCTTTTCAACCCACATCCCCGAAATAAGGAAAGTTTCTCGAGGGCTGTCAACAAATTTTCAATGAAACAAAGGCAAAAGTTTCTCTTCTCCCTCCCCAGAAGGTTGGCCAACTCATGGGCTGATTATTATAATAATACGCGAATGAATAACAAGGCAACTTGACCGAAGATCACGCACAAATTTTAATCAAATGAGTCGACATCCCCGGACGCGGACGCGGACACCGCCAATTGCTCTTATGGCGCCCTCAAAACTTTCTTACTTTTGAATCCACTTTTTTTCTGTGCTCTCACAAAACTTTATCGAAAATTTTGCATCGGGTACAAATTTTTCTAGCACACTTTTCCGGGTTCGAGTGGCAAAAGTTAAGTTAAACTTGGATGATTATAAACTTGTTTGTGCTTTAGGATTATAAAGTTGAACAATTTTGATCACATTAAATTGAAAATTGAAAATTGAAATTAATTGAAAGATACGCAAACACTTTCGAAAACGAGGAGAGGGGAAATTGCCTGCCTTAAGTTCTTGATTTTCCAGCTAATCAAGGGAGAAGAGCCCGAAGCCTGGAGCTCATTACAGAAAAATTGCCATGGTCTACCCAAAAAAGGAAAAAAAAAACACTATAAATTATTATGGAAAGGGGGGAAACCAAATCAAAGCAAACCATAGAAGGAAAGAAGCAACAAATTAGCAACAGTCGTTCCTGTCTTCCTCTCGTTTCCATTGTTTTTTAGCGTCTCTTTTGCTCTATAAACTGTTACAAGGTTTTGGCCACAAAGTTCCTTTTGTTCTAAGCAAACACAAACACAAACAGCAACACAAACACACATATCCATAATGGGCGCTGAGAGGCATAGGCAGTGGCATAGGCAGTGGCAGTGGCAGTGGCAGAAGCAGAACCCATCCAATCTCTCTCTATGTGTGTTTACCAAGAAAGCCTCCAAAAATAGTTGCTCGAAAATTTAAATATTGATTTTAAGCCCGCTCTCTCCTACAGCAAATATTTGCAACTCGAGCTGGAGATGGAGGTGGAGCAGGAGCATGAGCAGGAGCATCAGCAGGAGCAGGAGCAGGAGCAACCCCAGAAATGGTCATCTAGTGGCAGTGGGAGAGCTGCAAATAATATCGGAGTCTTGGGCTTGGTCTTGGTCTTGGTCCTTGCTTTTGTCTTTTGGCCATTCGCAAACGTGTTGCAGACACTTTTGTTTGCTGTAACTCAAAGCCCCCACCATCAAAGGCCTCCTCTTAAGCATAATTTGCGTGCCTAATGAAAATTTCAACGCAAATTGCGATTGCAAATAGAAACAAAATCGACAAGTATTTGTCCGGCAATAGCTGAACTGAGTCAGCCAGTCTGTGCCATCAGTGGGCTGGGAGGGGGCGAACCTTTGAAATTTGTGCATCACTGAATGAAAGTCACATTTAATTTTGATGTCTGCTAATTTATAGAACGGCACGGCGGGCACAGTGGGCACTTGATAAGATAATCCAGCCACAAACACCCCTTTAACAACCGCGAACGGTCCCTGATAATCATATCGTTGACGGGCTCAAGTTCGTATTCCTTTCCTGCTATCGATGACTGCTTAAGCGGGCAGACATGTGATTTATATGGTCGGGCTCCGATTTGGAGTAGGTACTTTTTGCTGCTGATTGCTGGTGATACATGGCACATACATACATACATACATACATACATATTCAGCAAACAAAAAACAAAATAATCTGCTGTCCAACTTTGGTCATTGCATTTGTTAATTCGTTTTGCATGCCAAAATTAGCCGCATTATTCAAATTGAAAGTCCCGCAGTGAAAATGTTTTTGGGAAAGGGGGTGGAAAAAGAGTGCTGCTGATGGGGGCTGCTGCTGATGGGGGCTAAGGTGGGGGGTAAACAGAGAGGGCGGAATGAGATAATTAGTTTCCAAGTCCTGTTCACAAGGCGGGCGAATTATTATGTAGCTGCCAATTTTGACAGACAAGAGCTGCATAATGAGTGCGCCAGTAGATAGCGGTAGAGGGCTGTACCAGTGTTGCACAATGACGTTGTGCAATCTAGTGTTGCATAATGGCAAAGTGACATAAAGGATTTGAACAGGAAAGGGCTGCTCTCTGTTTTGCAACGTTCCCTTCTATTCTTAGTCCAAATGCCGCTCATAAATACAGTTATCGCCAGGGTTGAATTATGAGCCGCACACGTCGGTCGGTCATCATTCTAAATAATTCCAAGAGCATGTCGTTATATTGCTATGTATAATTCAACGATTAGATTGCCGCCTCGTACTTAGCCATAAACTTGAGAATCCGATTAGACTAATGCGAACGAGCATTCCCTCTCGAGAGAAAACTTTAAATTAGACAAAGGCTTCACTTCACTGCTCTCTCTGTCTGTCTCTCTCTGAAACTTCAGTTACTCACACAGAGAAAATAAAAAGTGCGAAAATGAAAATTTGCAGAAATTGTTGGGGTAATCAAATAAATTAGACAAGTACGTGCAATTGCGTTATTTTCAGCACATTAAGTGATGATATTGTTTTTGTTGTCCCAAGCACAGCGACGGACCGACTATGCGAAAGAGAATGGGAGAATGCGTGAGGGGTGGTGGGTGGTGGGCAACGGGGGGCAACGGGGGGCAATGGGGGCACTGGCACTGGCGGGCTGCTTGCCGGATGGAGCACTCTCCAAAAACTAGACTGAATGAATCAACTCGTCGGGTTGTAATAGCCACTGACGCTGGGCCCAGCATTAAGACAATCATTTTAATTGGAGTGCCACTTGCGCGCACAGTACAAGCTATCCAAAAAAAGGAAATCCCAACGAGAATCCCTCTGTCTCTCTCTCTCTCTCTCTGTCTCTGTCAGTCAATGGATGTCGGATGTGCCACTAAACGCTTAATAAAAAGTTTTTGGCTGCTATCGCCTCAGAAGTTGTTTTTAGTTGTACTATTTATTCTTCTGGTATTTACTTTGAGGCTCGGGCGTCCAGCATAATCCAACACTCGAGTTAAGTGGATTTTATTTAATTTATTTAACTGTGGTGTTTGGTAGTATGTACTATTGCTATTGAAGTATGGAATGATAAATACAATTAACTTGCAGCATAACTACATACATATGTACACAATGTATTGGTAGGTATCTTAGCCAGGTCTGGCTGGCACTTTGATTGCATTAATAATTGAGTTCGAAGAGCAATCATCGATATTGTCTGGCTACTACCTGGTCCTATCGGATTACAGATGGGCTAAACTCCATATCAATGGCTAGAACAAGGCGAAAATATTTATAATTAAATTCCATGTCATCTGTTCCGTGCCACGGCTATATACGGCTATTCTGGTTATTAACAATCTAATCAAATGAATTGAATTGTCCAGCGCGAATACCGCAATGGTGTGAATGTTATTAACTTTGCATTAGTATCAATCCGGCAAACACTCGGCCAAAGGGAGGTTGTTTATGCCAACGACCACAGGCCGCAAAGCCGCAATTGGAAATGCCTCATTGGGCGGCCGCAGTTGCAGCGATGTAATTACTACGGGCATGTCCATTCATGTCCATTCCTGTTCATTCCTGTCCCTTTCAAATGAATGTGATTTAATTTTTCGGCTTAAATTTACAATTTCCAAAGTGGTAATGCCTCAACACTGATTCACTGATGGTTTCCACCCAAAAACGAATCTATTACATTTGTACTTTAATCAGCCCCACAGCTTTTCGCTGCCACAAAGGACAGAAGGACACGACTCTTGGCCATTTTCATCTAAATATGAAAAGGTGCCTGTGCCTGTGTGCCTGTGTGTGTGTGTGTGTGTGTGTGTCTGTGTCTGTCTTTATGTGTAAGG
Source organism: Drosophila athabasca (assembly GCA_008121215.1). NCBI lineage: Eukaryota > Metazoa > Arthropoda > Insecta > Diptera > Drosophilidae > Drosophila > Drosophila athabasca. The sequence continues at coordinate 65,022,798 of CM017796.1, read as the reverse complement.
TTTGCATGAAAGGCCATTGAGCAGGAGTGTTCAAGTATTAGAGGGCTAACACGCCCGCGCTCACACCCACACACACCCACACACACCCACACACACACCCACACACACACACCCAAACGCCTTCTGTTGCTACACTTGTTTGCACATTTCTCATTTGACGCACTCGCTCGGCTTTCAATGTTAATTATACTTGTTGGACACACCCGTCCGCCGCCCCCTCCCAATGATACTCATTATTCAGTTCATATGGGATCCATGGAGCATATAAACCATATAAAAGTGAGCATGTTTTCAGCAGATTTGCCATCCTTCCTCGTCCTTTCTTTCACACCGCACCGCACCACGCCATGCCACGCCATGCCATGCCCCACGCTTGTAAAGCCATTTGCGTGGGCCGTTTTGGTATTTTTTCAGCTTCTCACCTCGCGCTCCGCTCCGCTCCTTTCGCGTGTCCAACATTTCAGCATTTTATTATAAATATTAAAATTAATCACTCAGCTAAGACGCGAGTCAGGGGAAGGGCAGGACCCGGACCCGGACCCGGACTCGGACTCGGACTCAAAGACAGGTTTCGGTCAGCGAAAATGTGTGCGCCATTCGGAATAGTCTTTTAATTAGTCCTTTTCAAGCGGAATGTGACGGTTGATTACCGCTCATGTACCCTTTTCAGTTCTTTCACAGGATCAAGTACATACATACATATGTATTCAGGAGGGTTGGAACTGGCTCCTTAGTCCGCCTTTAGTCCGGCCTATACAGTACTTGGAATATTAGAGTTAGATCGCGTTCTCTCTACATCGAATTACTTCTTTTCACCTTTTTTTTCCGCTATCTAGGATATCTCGTTTCTCCACAGAAGAAAGCCCAACCGAAAGAACAGAAAGAAGACCTTTTTGCCCGCACGGATACGGGCATACTCCTAATGTCAATGTGGCAGTGTCCGTGTCCGTGTTCGTGTCCGTGTCCCTGCCTTGTTTATTTGCCTTTTTATAGGGCTGTGTCTTTTTTATTTTTATATCACGCTGACAACACGCGACGCATACGCAATTTTCCCGCCTCAAATGAGGCTGTGGAATTTGGTCGTCGGTAATGAAAACTATGCCAGTCAAGCAGGGATCAGAAAACCAATGCAGTACTTTTGTCAAATCAGGCGGGGCAGCCGGCCGGAGCAGCCGGAGCAGCCGGCGCGGACGGAAACGGGGCCAATCTCCGTCAGCTCAACCGAACTCAATTGGGCATAGCGATGGCCAAGTTCTGGTTTTATTTTCATTTTCATTTTCATTTGCCAAACGGGGCCACTTGAATTCGCAATGAAGCTGCCACCCAGAGACAGTCGGAGCTAGAGCTAGAGCTGGAGCTGGAGCTGGAGCCTGCCACCAGTAGCAGCCACCAAAAAAACAACAAGTTTGCTGGGGAGCAAGAGCGCTTCAGTTGAACAATTTTTGAATTTTTGCATAAATTAAACGCGCTATTCGGTTATTTTCGTTGCAATATTTAAGCAAATTTTCGTGACTATCGCTGGAGATTTGTTGCCACAGAATCTGCACTGGAAATCCGATGCTCAAAATTCATAGAACGTGGGGAGAAAGGCCTCAAAGGGAGGCCTCATCCCCTGGTAGGGAATGGAGTGGAAAGTGCACCAGCCGCACTCGAGCTTATTGTTGACATTAAGCGCCGCCAGGCTGATCTACCCCCACCATCATCCACCCCCACAGAGGAAATCCCCAACCCGGCCACAATCCTAGTGTTAATTAAGCTTACAAAACAAGGACCAGCAACGGCAACGGCAACGGCAGTGGCAGCACCAGTGGCAGCGGCATAAAGCTGTTAAGTTTCCGTCCTGCCCCAGGCCAGTCCGCTGTTGTTTTAGCTGGCGGCAGCTTAATTATTTTCATGATTTTTGCATTTACAGTTTCACGTTCACATTTTCCGCCCGCTTTTGCTTTTGCTTTTGTCGAGTGCCTCTGCTTGTTTGTGGTCATCTCATTAAATTAAATCAATTAATTTCCCTTCGTTTTTTACTCTGCATTTATGTGTTATTATTTTCGAGCCAGTCACTGAAATGCTAAATGGCTGAGCAGTGAGATTTGATTTCGTTTGGGGGAATCTCTTTTTTTTCTATTTAAATTTGCTGAAACCAATTCGTTTTTATTTAGTTTTAATTGTTTGAATATCCCCCGCCCTGTAAACAGATACATATATTATTATTAAAAATAATCACATTTTAGCCTTAATTAGGCACGCCCCATTAATTATTTTGTAGCATATGAAATATAGTTTTGTGCCCCATGACTCATTATAATTTTTGTTTCAATTGAAAACTTAAAAAAAAAGCTCGCTTTAATTTAATTTAATATCATTAAAACCAACCATTTTTTCGCCAGCTAAAACCAGAGCCAGAACAAGAGGGAGAACAAATGAATGCAAAAATAAAACCAACACCAAAAAATACAAGATTTTGTCGGCTTTTGTTTTGATAAGCTCTGACTAGAGCGCTACGGTTCCATATGGTATATGGTATACGGTATACGACGGTATGTATGAGTATGTGTGTTTGCAGTTGGCTTTTTGTTGAATCGGCGGGAGAGTTTTGTATGATTACAATTTCCCATTTTGGCAGGGGAATTCTTTCTTTAATGGGACTTTTTTTGTTTTTTTTTTTTTTTGTTTAAGGCTGGCGTATATTATTTGCCGAATGAGATAGCAAATCTGAAATCCGCACAGTGGGTTGAACTGTTGCTAAGGTACGAGCATGTTCTCCTCACGAAATGTGGCCATAAATTCAATGTTGAGTTTTCATCAATCAGTTTTTGGAATATTACTCATACGCCGAGTAGTTTGTATCTATAGAAGACTGCTAAAAATAGTCTGTGAGTGTGTGTATACACTGGGTGTGCATATAGAGAGCGTGGAGCAATTTAAACGGCCTAGATTTCGTGGACAGCTGGTTGAATGCTCGCTCGCAGCCCCGCACTCACATAAATACTCGCACTCGCACTCATACGCTGAAAGCATCACGAGTTCTATTTTTCAATTATTATTTGTGAAAATTATGAGGTCTCCCCTACTCTGAAGCAGGTCTTCCCTAGGAATTCCCCCATTATAGCACCTTATCAGTGGTCTTATCTCTCCTCCTAATTTGCACTCAAATTGCTTGCTTCTGACCTTTTGGCCTGACAGAGCTCACTAAGCTCTTTTGGGAAACCCAATCATTATTTTAATGATGGCTTAAATATTTGTCTATTCAATTTTCTGTGCATTTCTGTGCAGTTCGTAAGTACGTACATAAGTGTGCAAAATCTTGGTCAAATGTTGTGGATGAATTAAAATGCACCTTTTCGAAGGTGAATTAATTGGGAAAACGAGCTGCGTGGCAAGTGAAATGTACATACATATACATATGTATTTTATAAAATTTGGTAAATTTATTACGTATTAGGATTATTGAAATTTTGCTGTATAATCACTGTTATTTTTGAAAAAAAAAAAACAAAAACAAATATTTGCATATTATTGATTGTCTTGTCTGATTTGAACATTTATTCATACATTCTTAACATTAGAAAAAAACATACTAATTTACAGAAAATGTTGTTTTCCAATCAGTATTCATGATTCTCTTTCTATATGTATTAAGTGTATTTTGTATTAATTTTCTGTAATTCTCTTCCACTTGACACATTTCCTTGATCACTTCTTGCGGACTCTTTTCGACTCTGGCTAGCGGAACCGCGGAGCTTTTCCAATTAGTTTAATGCATCATTTTGTAATTTCGGCAGGAAGCCAAGGAAAACTCGTTCATACATAAACTACACATATCTAGTATAGTGCATATGTATAGAGTATAGAGTATATACTATATTTTGCTTAGACAGGCACAAGCCAAGTTTCTAACCACTTCATAACACTCGACAGCAAATGTCTTCGCTTGCATTCGTACTTTTTGCTTTTTGCTTTTCGGTTTTTCGGTTTTTCTGTTGCTGATGTTGTTTTTATATAAACAAGAAAGAAGACTGCACAAAAAACAAAAAAAATGTATATATGTATATGTATATTTTACGGCTTGGATGCTGCCGTTGGAGAAGTTTATTTCGTTTTTGGCTCTTTAGTTGGCTTTTCCTATTTTTGTTCCGCAGACAAAACGGCGGCGGGCATGTCTTCCGGTTGAGAACGGAATCGGAATTATAGCTAGGCGAAATTTGATTACGGTTGATGTCAGAGAGTCGGAATGGGAATTGCAGAACTTGTTAATTTGAATGGAAACTGAAGGGAAACACAGACACAGCTACAGCTACAGACACAGACACAGATAGGGGAACGGAATCATGCAGACAGCCAGACAGATAGATAGATAGACAGACAGATGGATAGATGATTGCTCGGCGGCAATTGCAGAGGCATTCCTATCAAAATGCCAATAGATCGAGCCCAATAGTGCGGTCGATGCAACGACTATCCGTTCCCGTATCTGGCTGAGGCTGGCTGAGACACGCGAGGGCGAACTTACAGATAGATGCTCCCACACGCCACACACCACACACGGAGGCACACACCACACGAAAACTGACTTCCGCGGAGGAGATTTTCTCGAAGCGAGATTTTCTCAAAGTCCGAACCGAAACCGAACCGAACCGAAACGAAGCGAACCGCACGTGGCGACAGTCAAGCAGCAACTGAATTCAGCCCCAGCTGGAGAACGGCAGAGACAGAGATAGAGGCAGAAACAGAGGCAGAAACAGAGGCAGAGCTGGCGGAGCAGAGCGGAATCGGCTCAGAGCGAAACCAGCCGTGAGTGGAAAGCCGGCGAAAGAGCATAGCAAAACAGAACGGCGAGGGCCCAGAGAGAGTGGGCTCGCGCAACAGGTTGCTCTTCTGGTCATTTAGCCTCGTTAAGAGTGCGAGACCACGCTCCTCTTTGGGTCACACTCTGCGTATGGGCGATGTGCATACATACATACATACATATAGTATATATATGTACGTTTGGGTATCTGTGTGCTGGACTGTGTATTTGTGTGTGCGTGCGTGCCGGCAAATCGCCGACAAATGGTTCAGAAAGTGCACATGACTCGGATTACGAAATGGGTTTGTCTTAGCCTCCAGCTCCTGCCTGGCCTCCTGGCCATCCCGTCCAGTTGTTGTCCAGTTGGACTTGTCAAAGTTCCTAGACGTACAATAATTCTACGATGTGGAGACATGCGTAGACCTGGGCAGAGATCTAAATACTTGAAGTCCGGCCTCAGACTCTTGTATAATTTATATCGATTATATAATTAAGTGTTTGGCATGTCCAAGGACTAGTTTGTGCCAACAATGGGAATATCACAAATATAATACTTGCTTTTGGGTTATCGACGCTCTCAATTCCAAATTTTAATAAAATATAACACAAATTTGAAAACTCTGTAGGTGTATATAGAATTGTCAGCTAATCAGGTAGCTTTTGGCCACCGGCAATCTGGCGTGTCCGTATTCAATGGTGTAGCAGCGTCTATTCAGGAGAAAACTCAGCTGAGGACTCTGCAGCAGACGGAGGGTCCGAGTCTGGATCGGGGACTTTCTCCGGAACTGGATCAGTGGCCGACGTGACGATTGCCTCAGATTCAGTGACCGTGTCCAGACACTGAGTGACCGAATCAAATACTGAATTGGATCCTGAAGCGACAACATTGTCTGTCAATATATTGTACAGATCCCTGACAACATATTCCACATCGGTTTGCTCTGGGTCACTGATCGAGGCCAGGGCATTGTTAACAGCGACCTTTATCACCTGCAGCTCCTGGTTCAAGTTCTGGATTCTCCGGAGACTGTCGCGAGAATTCTGCAGGGCAATATTGATGCGCTCGCACAGGGATTGATGTTCAATGCGCATATTGGTCGCATTCTCCCGGAGACATTCCAGTAGCATAATGCGATGGCTGGGACTCATAGACATCATAGACATGTGTACTCTCGAATGTACAGAAAATATAATTTTATTTATTTAAATGTACGAGTATATCTTATTCCGTACGAGCTGGGGCTAATACTGAGAGCTCCAAATGTTTGACGCTGAGGGGGAGAAGGAGAAACTGAAGCCTGCTGTGTTTGTTGCTCAATTAGATGATTGTCATCAATTATAATAATTAACTGAGTAAGCCGATTAGTTGGCTTATCAATTAAACATTATGAGAGTTTCCCACAGGCCACAGGCCTCTCCTCCCCCTTCCCCTGCCCACCAGCAGCAGGCGAAAAATCAATGTCGCAATAAACATAATCGTCATTATGCTATTTAATGCTGCTCCAGAGGCCGAGGGACCCGAACACCACAGGAAGGACACTTTTATGACTGCCTCGTTGGCTTTGGCTTCGACTTCTGCTTCGGCTTCTGCTTCGGCTTCTGCTTTTGCTTCTGCTTGGTGGTGCATTCATAATTGATCGTCCTGTGGGCACCAGCGTGCCCGTCCTTAGGTACGTCCTTTGGTACGGGATAGGCGTTTAAGCAAAATGAAGACTAAGAGCTTTAGTATCATTTTAGTTGGTGCCCCAACCAAAGGATTCCCGAGCCATATTCCCCCCATCTCTTTATCTGTATCCCCTTTTTTCCATTCAATTTTAAATGTGCCAGAATGGGGGAAAAAATCCTTGTTAATTGGTCAAAGCCCTTGATTTACCCTCAAGAGAAGGGGAAAGCGAAGTAAATACATGGGACTTGAAGATGGGAACGCGGACCCTTGAAGAGAGTGCAATAAAATTGGTTAGAAGCTTGCAACGCACATATCATAGCATCCTCGACCCCAATAAAACAAAATACTCTTGATCAATATAAATATATCTATAGCCAAGTTATCAGTACATCATATAGCCATATAGCCATGGTGGATGAACGATCAAGTTGTACTATGAAAGAAATCCAAACTTTATTTTCATATTATTAATTGCAAATTACACTACTCGACAAAATGCAACTTTTTTTTTCCGCTGTGGCCAAAAATGACTTTTTCTGATAGATTTGGAGATTTAAATTATTTTAAAGAATTATGGTTTTTTTTTCATGGAGTAGTTTTTTTTTAAAGAATTTTTAAAAAATTTGGTGTTTTTTGTCATAGGTAGTGCTTCTATTTTTCACATAACTTAAGTTTCCTACAACTGGTTGTATTGAACTTTGCAGTTAAAAAAAGCTGACAAATGCAGCTATAAATCCGACTCAGACACTTTGTAGCTGCAACTTAACGTCTGGAAGATATTAAGCTTCCAAATTGAAATTATATAATTTTTTTCGGTATTTTTCCCCGAAATTTTGACTTTGAAAGCTCAGGAAAAAATTCTTAAAAAAAAAACTACTACATGAAAAAAAAAAAAACATTCTTTAAAAAATTTTAAACATCCAAATCTATCAGAAAAAGTCATTTTTGGCGACAGCGGAAAAGTTGTGTCGACTAGTGTTATTATTTGCCTGGATATGTATGTATGTATGTTTATGTACATTTTATCTGTCGTCTAATTTCAAGAGTGTATAAACATCGGTGCCACGAAGTCATTTTCCCGGCCGGTTTCTAATTAGATTAATAGACAAATAGTACTGGCTCGGCTGCCTTGCGGTCTAGGTCAGTGTCAATATGATAAGGGTCTCTTGGGGCTGGGACTGGCTTTTACTGCTCTGTCAGCTGGTCTAAGAGGGGAGTACTCAAAGGGATAGGCTATAGAAATAATAATTTGGAGCTTAAGATTTGGCCTTAAAGGAACGCCAGCAAGGGATACAACTGAAAAGAGATAAAGGTTAATAAATAATTTACTTGAATCCTCTCCAAAGAAAATATACACTTTTATTTGAATATTCGTAAATCATCATTATTTTTGGCTGCCATCCACATAGATTTTCCACCCATTACTCGTCGTCCCTGGGAACAAATTCATTCGTCAGCCACAAACTAAATGGGAAATTGTATCAATTTTCCATTCAATCATTTCTTCCACCGGCTATGGCTATGCCTGCTAAGTCTGCTAAGCCGACTATGCAAATTGAAGTCAAGAGGCATTAAGTCGAGTCCCGAAACTAAAATGCTACTCGATGACACAATTGTCAGGGTTTTATCGGCTTATTCCTATGCATGACTGCAGACACTCACACAGACCCACAGACCCACTGGCTGGTATCGCAGAGGAAAAAGCTTTGCGAATTTTCCACAGTTTTCTCTACTTTTTCTGGCTGGTGTCGAACTCATGTGCATACATGCATCTGTCAGATAAGGCATCTTTTTCTTTTTGGAAATACTCTGCGGAAGTAGTACACTTTAACTTAAACTGGAAGCCGACATCATCCCAAAATGTCCAAGATATTTTCCATTGTTTGGAAGGCATGAAATGAGTAAACACTACACACATACATATACCCGTTTAAAGGACAAAACATTTTCAGGTTTCGAGAGATTGAAATGCTCAGGTTTGGTGGAAAATTGCACATGCCGTAGCAACATTTTCTACTCTCACCCACTTTTCATATTTGTTCTTTCCATTAATGGTTATTTTGTCTGCTGAAAATGTAATTGGCAAACACCTTTTGACAGCTCCAAGCTTTTAATTGACAAATTTAAGCTGCCCTTTGTGGACATTGCCGTTGCCGTTGCCTTTGCCTTTGCCCATGTTGGCCATGTTGGCCATGTTGGCCAGGGGTTGTAGTTCAATTCTGGCAAAATGGCCTGTACATAGTGAATCTTTAAGGGAAACGTAAAGCAAATTTGAAAGCAGGCTGATCGAAATGGGCCCCAGAATTGCAGTTAACCATTCTCCATTCCAGCCATCCTGCCAGCCCAGTTTGAAATTGATGTGCGGCTGAAAGGTGATTTATTGCGACCAATGAAGGAAAGGAATCCCTCTCCCTCCTTCTCTCTCTCTCTCTGTCTTTGTCTGTCTGTCTGTCTCTCTGTCTGTCTGGCTTTGTGTTTGCCCAACAAGTTTCGGTTAGGTTTTCATTATATTGTATTTTATTTTGTAATTCTATCAAGCAAACCTTTTTCAGCTTTTACAGCATTTCCAGCATAATTGATGATGAACACCGAACACTAAAGTCTAAATGTCACCAAAGAGAGGGGTTCGATTCAGATAGGTCAATAATTTATAGCATAATATCAGCTACTGCGGGTATATCAGCTATAATATCAGCTATATATGTAGTCTGTACATGTAGGAGGAGGCCAACAAAGTGTGAACCCAGTAAGGAATAACCTAAGTCATCTATATACTCTTCCACTTCTATCCAATCTATCTCTATATTTTGTATTTTCTGAATGTTCGTAGCATTAACCAGCATTTGTTGAGTTATTTAAAAAACTTTGGAGAAACTGCAATCGCTTGGTTAGGTTATCTTTGTAAAGAAAACAGTTTTTCTGTTTTTTTTTAGTTTTTTTTGTTTGTGCCTGGGGTCGGAAGTGCTTCTTCTTGTTCGTTGACCTCTTCAAAATGAAATAAAAAATATAATAGAATAGAATAGGAATGAAATGAAGGAGTATATAAAAGTTTTCCTCTTCACTTCACTTCGATGAAACTTGACGGAATACTCGTAAGACATTTGACAGTCTAAATAGCTTTCGACCCAAATCAATATAAAAATTCCAGCTATAAAAAAAGGAAAGGAAAGCACGAAATGCCAAGCAATATTTTATGAAAATTTTACACTCGACTGAGTATTTTCTATTAATTTTTGGGCACCGCACCATGAGTGGATAAAGTGATTGAAGATGTGGAAAAATGTTTGCCTTAAAGTTATTTAGCGGAATAAAAAGTTGCCTGCCATCGCGGAGATTGCCTTGAACTTTACTCATTATCCCGACTCGTATTAACTGTCGCTCTACGGGTATGCCAATATTCGCGAGCAGAGGAGAGGAGAGCAGAGCAGAGCAGGTGCTCGACTCAACTATGCCAACTACTTACAAAAGTTTCCCCTGGCTCCCCCAACTCCCCCAACTCCCTGTCCCTGCTCGCAACACCTATCATTTGCATCTGTCTTTCGCGGCTGCCTCACGGACACTTCCCCATGGTTGTCACAGGCATCCATATCCGTGTCCGTGTCCGTGTCCGTATCCGTGTCCGTATCCGTGTCACTTGGCAGCCATCGCAAGTCAAACACGAAAAGTTCGATTGCATTTTTGGTGGTTTTGCCTTCTTGCCACTTCCCTTGTGTGGCACGGCGGCACGTGTCTGCGGGAAGACGCATATACTCGTACCACGCGGCGCGAAGCGTTGACTAATTAAACTAATCTCTCCGCCTGCCTCGATGGCTGAGCAAACACCTTGAGCTGAAATTATTTCGGATTGCGGAGCACAAAAGTATATTTCACTTTTATTTCCAACTTTTGCTGTGATTTCAGTTTCGCTTTCCCCATTTTTCAGGGGTTTTCCCGCTTGCAATTTAATTTTTGTACTTCTCTTTTTCGGCTTACTCGCCATGTTTGCGTTGCTGAAATTGTTTTCCATTTTAGGTTGTCCGCCTCGTCCTCGTCCTCGTCGACGTCCTCGCCAGAGCCCCCGCCCCCGCCCTCAGGGACATAGCCGGGAGTTGGGATGCCAGTAGGAGACACTGGAGATATACATACATAGAGCTGGGGACGGTTTAGAGTTGCAATTTGGGGTTCCCTGTTGGGTATCTGTTTCAAGTGGCACAGGACCCACAACCTGTGCGATGATAACGGGTAAGTGCTGCTCTGGGCATTGGGAATTGCATTGGGTTGGCCACATAATTCATCCTTCTTCTATTTACTAAGGGTATTCGGTATCTTGGATAAGCGGCAGGACCCTAGAAAATGGGCCAAGTAATCGGGGAAGCTCAAGTTCTGTACGAATGCTCTGGTTTTTCTTTGGGTGAACTTTCTTTTTAATATCTTGCATTTTACATGAATTCTTTAGATGCTTTAGTTGATCTACATTTCCGACTCTATTAAACGAGTTTTAGCCAACATCAACTGCTGTTGCTGTTGCTGCATCTTGATGTTATCTGGATGTACTCTGTGGAAGGACACTCTTTCTTGAGACTACTGAAACTGTTCAGCCTACCCCTTCTTTTAATGACCGCAGCATACAAATCGATTGGTGGTCTCCACTCCAAGAGAACCCAGAGCCCTCTGCTGTAGGTGGGTGCCCGTTAGTGAAGCTTGGCAGGCCGGTGGTACAGCAACCTGGACCGCAACAAACGTGACAAAAATGAAACCAAAGGTGAGTTCAATGGATCGGGCAGAGAGAGAGAGACAGAGAGAGAGAACATAACGGAAAACTGCCAATGTCATGCACAGATATCGCTGAAGTTGCTGCTGCTTCTCTTATCAGCAATTACGGAGGCGAACTCTCGCAAGTACCGCAACAAGAATGATAGAGGAATAATCCATGACTGGGCCAACAGTTCCAGCTTGATGCGGGCCAACATGGCGAACAGCAGCGCGGTGGAAGAGGAGTGCCATGGCTTTAACCAGATAGCCAAGTGGATCAATTATCAGGTGGTGCTGACCGGGAATCTGAGGCGATTCAATCAGCGTCTGGGCGAGCTGCTGCTCGGCCTCAACGACACCGCCCCGAGCGGGCACTGCTGCTTCTACGAGAAGGCCACGATGGAGCAGGTCGTGCAGTACTTGAACGGCGTGGCCAGGGACCAAGGGAGCGCGAAGCAGGGGGAATTGAAGCCCCTCCAGTTAATCGGTGAGCTGGGCCAGGACCTGGACAACATTCTTGCCCAGATGGGAAAGCTCATTAGCCAGGACATAAGGAGCTGTTGTGATCAGCTGGCTGAGGGCCTCGAGAAGCAGGAAGAGGATTTAGAGAAAAAGCTGGAGGAGCTGCGGAGGAAGCTGGACAAAGCTAGTGGAGAGCAAGGCAAGGCGATGGCGGAGCTGCAGCAAAAGCATGCAGACCTAGAGAAGCAGCTGGCGGATTTACGGGAACAGATGGCAAAGTTGGAGGAGAAATTAAGAAAGAGGGGAGAAAGTTCTAGCAGCAAATGTTGCGAGAAACTCGATGAGAAATTGCGGGACTTAGAGAGCCAAGCGAAGAACGACAAGAATGCAGCTATCGACAAGGCCAAGGAGATTGAGAAAAAGTTAGACGATCTTAAAGATGGCCAAAAAGATCAGGAAGAAAAACTGGACGACATCGAGAGAAAAATGAACAAACGAATCGAGAATATAACAAAGGCCATGGACATGTGCAGGGAGAACTGCGGCAAGGGAACGAACGCTGGCACGTCCGACTTAGAAACGAGAGTGGAAGCCCTCAAGAAACTAGTCGAGGACTTATCCAAAATGATTGCTGATCTGACGCCTTCGGAAGAGTCTTCAGATATGACAGAAAGCATCAAATCATGTCAACAGATTGGAAAACTGCTGGCCAGTATAGAAACTCTGCTTCAACAGGCCATAAAAGGACTCCGGACAGCCGGAGAATCAGCCGGAAGCAGTTCAAATGGGCTGCAAAACGATACAAATCTGGAAGAGCAGGTGAAAGACCTGCAGACACAAGTAGATAGGTCCAGGCACTGCTGTAAATTCCTCGATGGTATCGGGAACGATGCCGATCACCTGGACAATAATGTAAAAAAAAAAAATGAAACCGTCACCGATCACATCAGCGATTTGGAACAGAAAACGGGGGATCTGGGAGAAATGGTGAATGATGCTCTTGAAAATATAAAGAATCTCACACTCCCAAACGGCTCTGGCAATGGCAGTTGTAACGACGACCTGCTAACGGCGATTGACAGACTTCAAGGGAATTTGAACAACTCCACGAAAGAAATTGCAAATCTTCGGACTCATCTGGATAATATGATGGGTCACATTGCGGTGCTAGCGAAAATGATCAAGGATAAGCTCATCATGACAGAGGAGCTCAAGAGCCGGCTGTTTCGCTTAGAGAAAGCTTGCGAGGACCTGAAAAGGGATGTTGACAAGGCCCTGAGCGGAGTCCAGCGCATAAATGACTTGGAGAAACTCCTTGATGATGCGTTGGAAAAACAAAAGCAGCTGGAGACCCAGGTGAACAATTGTCTTTCCAAGTGCAAGGCTTTGGACTCGATCGATGATCTAATTGATCGCATTGAGGATCTTGAGGCGAAGGTCAAGCCTAAAGTCCCGTCTACAAAGAAGTCACGGACTACGAAGAGAGCGAAGAGAACCACCTGGCATCCTGTCTGGGTGGGCGGGATCGACAATGTGACCCCATTCGATGAATTAAAATAAATATTCGCATCAAACTGTGATAGCCAATCCCTTGTTTTTATTATATTTGTAGAAATCGAAGTTTCATTGTTTGGCTAGCCTTGACTTATAGGTCAGTTATTCCAAACTTACATTCAAAATGTTCAAGTTGAAAACATTACGAGGTGAGGAGTCGGGGCTCGATTCTGGCCTGCAAGTCTGCCAGGAGCTGGTGGACGACCTTGGAGACTGCCTGAATATTGTTGAGCGTCTGAACCGCAAATACAATAATCCAGATGCGGGTACCCGCCCCCTCGCCGTGAACAGCTTGGCATCAGTCTCCACAAAAGAAGCAAAAAGCGGCTCTAAGCTACGTGGCGAATCCGTGTTGCTGCAGGACTCGGAGGCGAAGGAGACGAGCGGTCCACTGGACGCCAGAACATCCCAAGAACTGAGGAGCTCCTACACGGATATTCGCACGAAGTGCATCAAACTGAAGCGCGAACTGGAAGGCACAATGTCGCTCACAAAACACATTAACGATTTGGCATATCGTCAACCGAACTACAACCTTCCAGTCGAGAAATCACTGCCCATCTGGAGAATTTAGAGAAGAAATCTTCGAAAGAACAGGGCGTTAGAGGAAGGCTGTACTTGTTTTTTTTTATTATATTTTATCAAAGTTTTGGCTGACGGCGATCGGTACGCACAAATTGCAAATTCTCCCGACACTTGGCAGCTTTTATTAAAAATTACTGTCACCATAAGATGAGACAAAGAAGTTGAGCAACTTTCAAAACTCATTTGGCTTGACATGAAAATAAGGCAAAGTTTTTCACTGTTTCCATACCCGGTAATCTTAGAGCAATGGGGGTATATTGCATTCGTGATACATATGCATGCAGCAGCCCAAGGCTTTCTTCCTCTTCCCTCCGATATTCGAGAGAAATATTTCCAGGATGTGTATTGTCTCATTTTCTGTTTTCGCTGCCAGCCAGGTAAATGATGTTCTAATTGGCTATCACATCGCATGCTGTATGTATACTATAGACGGAATGTCGACTACACGTCTTTAGCTGGGCCCAATGTCGCGACGAGGCGGAAGATGATACTTGTAGAACAGGAACAAGTCAGATGCATGTTTATGTGCACGACAATGGGTAAATACAAATACTCGGGACGGGCAAAAGTATATGGGGAAAATATGAGAAATTGCCAGCGCAAAACTTGAGATAATGTAATGCAAAAGTGGCCCTGGACCAGGACCAGGACTAGGACCAGGACCAGGACCAGGACCAGGACAGACGCAAGTTTTTCTCAACGCTTTTCCAACTTTGTTTTATTTTTCCCTCTGTCCCTCTGCCGAGGGTATGTGTTTGTGTGTATGCAAGAAAATATTTGTGCGCGCCCAAGTTGAACATTATTTTTTGTGTTGCCTGTAAGCTTGCCTCGAAAGGGGAATCCCCGCACTTCGTTAGAGGAACAAGTAGCCGGGAGCTGGCCAGCAGGACAGCTGGACGGATGGACGGCTGGACGGCTGGACAGGGAAGCGACATAAAACAGTGAAGTTTTGCATATTTAAAGTAATATCAAGGGGGAAAACGAAACTTTTCTTTTTCATTATTATTCTTGTTTTCTGTTATTTTTTGCGTTATTACCCCTAGGGGTGGAAACGTGGCCAGAGCAAGGGAGCTCTGTTCCATTGAATAAGGACACACAAGCAGGGGTCCTCAATTGGGTTCAAAAGGTGTTCATTGAGTGAGTGCTGCGGTCATTCATAATGATGGGTTCCAGAGTACCCAGGAGAAGGGAGAACTTTCTGATGGAGCGGAGGGGAGCCTGCAGAGCAGGTGGGTTGGGTATTGGATGAAAGCAAAGTTTAGTTTTCTTAAAGCTTGTTGAAGGTGAACAGAGCCACATTTCTAATATCTCATTCACCCCTAAATCGAACCATCATTCTGATGACATAGCAATGCATTTCCTGCACGCATTGTAAGCCCATAAAATGGCAAACTTCCCCTATAAATGCTAGGATGACCTGCTCGAGTCTCCGTTTCTATTTATGTATATGCATGGTACCCGTAGTTTCGCTCAGCATTGCCATTAAAGTCCGATTTATGGCGCCTAGGTCTCTGCTCGGCCATCGATTGATAGGCGAAAGAAAATGTATTAGCTCTTTAATGGCGCAGCCAGGTCAGACCAGGCCGGGGCTGGCTTTGACTCTGCCGATCTCGAAAGCAGCCACACCTTTTATTTCTTGAGAGCCATTCACAGACAACAACAGCTTCCTTTGGACCAGATGTGTGTTCGGTCTGGGTCTGGCCAAATGAGAGCTAAAAATCAAAGCCAAAACATCACCAAATCGTTGTTCACGTTGTTCCCCACCAAACGGATTCCAGCTTGAGGCATGAGTGTACGAGTATGGGAGTATGTGAGTGTGTGAGTATGTGTCTGTGAGCGGCATCCTGTATGCTTTCGACCTCATGCTCCGGCTAAGTGTATCCGGAATTGGTTCAATACCAACGGGAACCGCAGCAAACTTCTCCGTGGGTTCGCCCCTTTGTGTGCGTTGCTGTGGCCATTTGTGAGAGATTTTGCAAACAAGTTTGTTTAATTAAGATTTCCTGCGGGTCAGTTGATTGACTTTAAGTGCCGGGAACTAACCGAATTAATGACGGAAGCCCCAGGCAGAGCCGCAGGACAAGAAGAGATGAGGGTGTCTGGCAAAGTCCCCATCCACGTCCTATCCTTCTGTCGGCAGGAACCCCATTCAGGATGAATAGCTTCAGGGGGCTTGGCTTTTCAATGCTTAGAGATTGTTGGGATAATTTCCACTTCCTCTGAGAACTTTTTCGGATGTGCCCTGATCTATTGCTTTAGATTTCCAGATATATGTACATAAGTACAGAACTTTATGGCTTGTAATGCGTAATTACTTTAATATTTTAGCAATATGCTACAATTGGTTATTGGAACTAGTTTATTTAGCACTTTATTCGTATGTTTATGAAGCTTAACTATGCATTCAACCGAGCAGATGAGTCTGCCCCAAATAGGGATTCCAAGCTAACTAAATTAATGGCTCAGTCAGGGGGGTAAATACCGAAAATAGAGACCGAAGAAACTTTCCTTGGGAAGGCCACAGCACAGCTCATAAATATGTGGGAATCCCCAAAGGGGCAGAGGCAAACACGCTAAGCACTTCCGTATGAATAAATATTTAATCAATCAATTTCGACAATTTTCCTTTTTCGAGGCTCGTCAAATGCACATACTGAATGGATACATTTTCATCTACCCATGATGATGATGATAGGAATGATGAGGTTGATG
Source organism: Drosophila athabasca (assembly GCA_008121215.1). Classification (NCBI taxonomy): domain Eukaryota; kingdom Metazoa; phylum Arthropoda; class Insecta; order Diptera; family Drosophilidae; genus Drosophila; species Drosophila athabasca. The sequence continues at coordinate 65,006,305 of CM017796.1, read as the reverse complement.
AGATTGAGAATGGAGATGGGGATGGAAATGGGGATAGGGATGGGGCTGGGGCTGGGGCTGGGAATGGGCATAGGAATGGGAAGGAGGATGGAATGTCGATGCCCTTGTCGCTGCCGTTGAGGCATAAAACAAGTCAGACACATAAAAGAAGATTTGATTGAAATGCTAATTTCCACAGATTACAACCAAGAGTTTTTCACTCAGGAAAAGGACTCGAGTCCTTGGTAGATGGACAGCCATTGAACGGGTCTCTATTTGGACTTAGTCATCATCATCATCAGGAGGAGCAGCCATAGCTTCAGAGCCATGGAGTGACAGGACACTTCTCTGTCGGAGCCCATCAGCAGCAGCCCTGTTTAGCTTCAGTTACAATTTCGGTTTCATTTTCAATGCGATTGATTTTCCACGAATGCTCATTTCCCACTCACTTTCCCAGCAGCGATTATCGAGTCGTTATTAGATTGTCCCCTGCCTGTGACAGGTTACATCGAACCTGGGCATTTAATAGGACTGGTTCTGGCTCTGGCTCTGGCTCTGCCTCTGCTTTTGGCTCTTCCATTCAATGTGGATTCGATATTCCAAATGCTGTTCACCTATGCGTGAGTTCATGATGATTTTTTCAGCATGATTTACAGTCGCAGGGAGAACTGAACGAACTGAACCTTTTAGCCTTTGGGCTTGTGGGTGCAGAAGCTTCCAGAACTTGGTCCAGGATGGTAATATTTCAAATATTCAAATATGTCGTATGTGGATGTCGAATGAATGAAGCGTTAGGTAAAATGTGGGTTTTGCAAACTTGAAAGTATTTGAATCTTTATGCATAGTTCATTAGTTCCTGCGGTTGGTTTAGAGGCTGCTGGGAGAACAATATATCCAGCAGTTGGGTGATTCTCTAACCTGAGGTGATTAGAGTCAAATGTCAAATGTATGTTTCAACACAATTTTCACTGACACTTTTGAGCTTTTATTTAAGACCAGATATTGAAAGCAGTTTCTTGATTCCAGTTTGATTCAGATTTAAGTGATTGATTGGCTTCAATTATTCCATTTGCCTTCTTACGTTCACTTACTGAATGATAATGTTGCAATGATTTCTGGAATCTTGCTCTGCCTAATTTATGTAGGCAGCCTTTTGGGTTCCTTTCCCCGAGATTTTTCCAAAAGTCAACATAAAGTCTTACAATTTATCTTCGCCTCCGAGCACAGTTACAGTTCTTTCCTTGCAGTGCTCCGAGCATCTCACCCTCACCCTCTCCCTGACCCACTCTCAGTCCCAGTCAAGTCAGTCGGCTATCACACGCACAGAAGAGGCAACACACAACACACAACACACAACACACAACATTGAGGCAGAGTTAACTTAAGCGTAAAGCTGTTGCAAAATGAACGACTGTGAACGACTGACTCTGTACACGACTCTGGGACTACGCCAAGGACTACGACTATCCATACCAGCTACATTCTCCGACTATGACAGACTGTCAGGGAGAACGAGAAGCAGGCTGCCACCAGAAGTGCCAGCCGTTGTGGAGGGAGCAGCTGCAACGTGCCACAGTTGCAGCAGTTGAAGTGATAAACGCGCTGCGCAGTTGTTGCCGCAGTTGCCGTTGCCGTTGCTGTTGCCGTTGCCGTTGCTGTTGCCGTTGCCGTTGCCGTCGAGATTTGCCATCTGACAAAATGCTTTTGACATTTTCACAAATTAACAATAAAAATATTTCATATAATTTAACGCTGCTGTGTCAACAATTTATGGCGAATTATCTTCAGCTTTGGCTTTGGCTTTGGCTTTGGCGTTAGCTCCGGATTCGGGTTTCGGTTTGGTCCTGTCACAGCTTCTGCCAATAGCCGAGAAGCTTGGAGAATGCTCTCTTTCTCATATTTATTGCTTTTGGCATATTTGTCTGGGCCCCAGGCAATCTGTCTTTGTGTGGGACAAAATGCAAATTCTTAGTCTCAAATTTTCCGACTCTGGTTTTCATTTGAGGTTCGGCTCGGCTCGGCGAAAGTTTTTCGAAAAACAAAAAGTCCTTGACAAAGTGCAGCTGCTCGAAAGTGCTTCGGGTGCAATTTTTGAAGGGCGGTCAATGAAAACTTTATTTGTTGCTGAAAGAACAAAGCCAGAACTTGGGCAGAACTGGAAGGTCTCGCTGGGGAATTGTGTGTGTGTGTGTGTGTGGAAAGAAACTCTCAAATAAATGGTGAATGTCAAGCAAAAGGGCAAAAATTATTGTTGAAGGATTCATATGAATGATATTTTGTTTTGGGCGCAGTTTCAGTTTCAGTTTGCGAATGGAATTCATTGGCACAGAGGAGAATGTACACTTTAATAATATTATACATATGCATATATTTATTTTTCTTTCTGTTTTTCCTATTATGGAATTATTATTAAGTCAATATTTAATATTGGGGATTGTTTATAATTGTTGTAATTGTTTGAGAAGTGGAATAGTTTTCATGGGCTTTTCTTTTGGCATTGGCATTCAGTGGTCGGTCCTTAGTTCTCTTCACCCTCTTCTGGCAGGATCTCTTCAGGTATTAGAAGGGGTGAAGGAGGTTCAGCCTCATCGATATCGATCTTCTTCGATTCAGCATCACCATTACCACCCGCTTGCTTGGCCTCATCGTCATCCCTCAACATGAGGTGGAGCTTAGCCTTCAGGTCCTGGTGTAGGTGATTAACCGTGTCAAAGCTCAAACTCGCGAGTCTCGAGTTTCGCGACATTCCAGTAATAATCTGCTCGAACTCACTGATTTCGTTGGTAGCTGCCGAGGCCAAGTCGACATGATTGTTGCTGTTGCTAGTGTCGGAATCCTCGTCAACAATTTCCATATCTTCGAGCTGGATCTCGGTCAGAGATTCCTCTGATGGTTTATCGGACATTTTAGAAAACAAATTTATATTTCAGCGTAGTTATTCGGGAATTAAAAATAATCAATGGGAATTGGAAATGAAATGAAAAGGGGGAAATGTGACAGAGAGCTATTCATCCAGTCGTCGCCTCCTTGAAGCGAAATCAAGTGTAAAATGTGTCCAGCTGAGATATAAAAGCTGAAATCAATTAAAGCCATTTAAGAGAAAAACGACCAAAGGATATGGATGTCGACTGCCGTCGTTGCCATCGCTGCCGTCGTTGCCAGGGCGCCAGGCAAATAAATCTCGGAAACGACTTGGCGAAGGATGGGGTCCGATGGGGATAAAAGTTGCGCCACAGTTGAATGGAGGGAACGAAATCAAAGTCTATAACTTAACGACTGCAATGAGAGTGATGCTGATGACGATGTCCTCGAGGTTCACACACACACACACACACACACACTCACAGCTCAAACCCCACTGAAACCCAAACGAAAAAACGAAAAAAACAAAAAAAAGACAAAGGCCAAAAGACGGAAATGCAGCATTCATTCTCGCTCTCGCCGTTGCTGATGGGTGGGGTTGGTGGGGGGGCTGACTGCCACTGTTTCTTCCTCCTTCGCTGCCGTTACTCTTTCAGTCTGCTTTCGCCTTCATGTGCTAAATATTGGCCCGCCATTTCTTCATACTCGTTCTGGGTTGGCCTTTGTCGCCGAACTGAAACTGAACTCCCATCCTGGTTCTCTGCGATCGTCTCCCCCAGTGTAATAAACCAATAAATCTGCTTAAGTATTTTGCAATGGTTTGCCATTGTCCTTTTTATAATAAATTCCTTTACGCATAAAAACACTTACAAATGAGCCTTCTTTTGAGGGAAATAAATGTCTTGTCTCTGTATGCATATATGTATCTACCCATTCGAATTTCGAATGCATGTTCATGGCTGTAGCCAGAGCATTCGCCTTGCTACATCTATTTTGAGGGACTCTCATCTATCAATGGATGTTTGTTAGGAATCGAGTTGGATTAGGTACATCCTGAAAAAGTGAAGAAATTGTACTACAGTTCATGTCGCTCTTTAATTCCCCATTAAATTCACATTCAGACCATGGACAAGCTGTTGGCTAATCTGTTGCCCAAATCACATTGCAACATGTGGCTTCCACACAGACACATAACTAATTGATGATCTAATTGAATGCTGTCCAACCATTTCTCATTCGTTTTGTCCCTGCAACATCTGTCAGATCCATCACAATAAATAACCATATAGTTATAAGGAGTGTTTCCTACATTAAAATCCCATCATGCTTGAGATTAATGCGAAAAGGTCACGCCCAGCCCCTTCTCAAGAAGGGAAAAGCCATTCACTTTAGCTAGACTTTGACATTTGCCTTCGCAGCAGCAGCAGCACCATCACCGTTGCCTTTGCCTTTGCCTCCTCCTTCGTCTTTTCCTTTGTTTTTGTTGCCGCTCTTTCCCTTTTTGTTTTCTGGACGAGACACGTGACAATGTCGGGGCAAACATACTCGTAAATGCCGTGTGTCAACATCCAGGTCGCTGAGAAGTAAAGTGAAAATGTCTTTTTATCAACTTTCGGTGGCCTTTGCTGGCTTTTGTTGTAGTTTTTACATTTGTCTTAATTAGGGGTGGGGCGGGGGGATAGAAGCCACTTGAGGAAGTGTGCTGGAAGAGAAGAGCCATCAGCTGCCGCTGGAACTTCTGCACTGACTTGTCTGACTTTCCTAACCTATGGTCCCCCTCCCCCCCACACTCCTCTGTGGGCGTGGGCCAACACGTGTGCGACTTAATGGCAACACTTTCGTATCCTTACGGCTCTCGTATGCCGCTCATGTCTGTTTGTAATTTATATGGCTGCTTGAGTGCCAGCTCCGGCCCCGGCCCACACCCCCACTCATTTCCGCTAGCTCCTTCCAGCTCCTTCTAGCAAAATTTGTTATTGCGTTGAATTAAACTTGAAAAATGTGTTAATGGGGTCGTTCTGCACTGCCCTAAACCAACTGTGACTCTGACTCCGACGCCGACCAAGCAACTTAATTAAATTCCACAATGATTTTGTTATTTCGCCATGTAGCAACAAGGCAAGGCAAGGCAAGGCAAGGCAGCTTTTCCAGCTGCAGATGAAGCTACAATTACAAGAGACGCCAAAACATAGCGCACCACATGGCGTATGTGTGATATTTGTAAGCCGCCCTCGCCCTCCCCCTCACCCTCACCCGTACACGTTCTTCCTTCTTGTGGCTTTGTGCCTGCTTCCTGCTATTCTCTATTTTCTCTGTTTCTCTGTTTTCCCTCTAATTTGTTAGTACTAATGAGCTGTGAAAAGTATTCTGTACGAAAATTGGTAAATTGCGGATGTCGAAGAAACTGCCTGTGAAAATTGCGATGCCCTCATGCAGCTTCTGTATAATGGGATGACGAAGCAAAATAATGGGGAATTGTGAAAGGGGTTTTATGATTTCTTCTATTAAAAGAAAACTCTATACAATGTATACAATGTCCATACAGAAGTATGCGTACCTAAAGTGTCAAACTTTATTGTGAACTTATTCCTTTTACTTATTCTATTCACTTACAACCATTGTCTGCCTTAAAATAGTCCTTAAATGATTGTCAATCAAGAACAGAATGGTTCCAAATATTTATATTTAATAAATTATCGCCAGACTGTTTCCAATTTGGCTACCAGATTTACCCAAAATGTAAAATCCCTTAAACCGAAATATTGTACCTTGTATTTATCATTAATGTTTTATTGAAATTTATTCAGATTTTTCCCCTTAACTGCGACGACATGGAAATGGTTTTACAGGTCATTAAAAAAAAACCCCCAGGATTTATTTGGAACGGAGCAACAAAAAAAAACAACGCGGAAAAAACAAAAAGTTAAAAAGAGAAAAGTTTGCAGTGACCAACACGCCAGGACACATAAAATGGATATCGCATCCCAGGAAAGATTCGGTTTCGGTTTCTGTTTCGGTTTCTGTTGTTGTTTCTGTTTCTGTTTCAGTTTGGTGACTTGTTGCCAAATGGGCTTTAAGCTGTAATCCGAGTTAACTTAAACCTGGGGGCAATTAGCACAGAAGGGATGGCCAAAACTGTGGCCAAGAATAAATGGCGATTTAAGGGAAAAATCATGGGCCATCGAAAGATGTTCGTGTTCGTTGGCTTTAAATTCCAATCAACCGCTACTGGCATACCATACTACATACTACAGATTTCCACCTGGTTAACCACTCATAAATACTCAGAGGAACGGAACTGATTGCCACTGAGGATATTGCGGCCTTTGCTTATTACATTTTTCAAGTGTGGCCGAGTGCAACAATTATTTATTAAAAAGCAGAAGCCCAGCCCAGCCAAGGACATGCCTCCATTCAAGGATAACCCTATATATTTTACTGCGGCTTAAAGTACTGCACACAAACATTGTAGTAATACAATTTAAAAATTTTAAAAATGTTCATTTTTCTCGTCATGGACTTCCGCACGAAAACCTGGCCACATAGCACATCGGAATAGTGAGCACAATTTGCATTTGAAATCTGTGTTCTGTGTTCTGTATTTGCATTTGAAGTTCTATTTGTATTTGCGTTGATGGTCCATCGCCCCCTTCTAAGAGATGATAAAAAGGGTGTGGCTCTGCCCGAATGATCATCATGACGTTGGAACGTGCGTTTGTTTAAATGAGCCGACAAAAAAACATGTGCTTTTTGTCATTTCCCTTCTGTTAGTTTTGTGTAGTTTTCTGTTCTTTGGGGGTAGTTTTCCCTTTGTTTGCTCGTTGAAATTTAGCATCAACACATGGAACACTTTTTGTTGGTTTGTTTGTTCTCCCTGTTGAATTTCATTGAACGGAAGGAAGCCCCAAGAAAATGGATGACCGACGCGTCGGTCGTCTTTGGGAAATGCCTGTGACAGCTTTTCCTGTATCGTTAGCTTTTCTTTCTTGAGATTTTTAGAGTAATTAAATCGAAGGAAGAAATATGAGATATACCTCCTCATTATAATAATTGGATGCACCCGGAAAGTAAATATAAATAAGTGTATAATAATTCACTTTCCTCCTCCACTTCCTGCCCCCACTGGCCCATGACTGTGGCATTTAAATTGATTTGAAAGTTCCACGTTGACAGGAGTGGAGTTCAGGCCCTGTCTGATGATTTATCATCATAGTTCCGGGCGAAACTTTCATTAGGAATATAAGAATGAAGAAGCGAAGGTCAAAGGTCCCGTCCCTCCATCCCTCTGCCCCTGTCCAAACTATTTCGCCAGGCAATGCACGCACTTCCATTTCCATCGGCCGAAAACTTGTGAATTTTCTTCTTTTTCTTGTGTGAACATTTTTTTTTTTTGTTTTTTTTGGTTTTGTTTGGTTTGAAAAAAGGGAGGTTAGTCGACACTTTATCATGTCTCCGTGGGCGACGGGGGGGTGTGGGGGTTGTGGGGGTTGTGGGAGGGCGGCGAAAGGAGATTTGGGGCTCAGCTTGCCCGGAGCGCACAAATTGAAATGTGCCAGCGTCAGTCAGAGTAAATGAGGCAAGACGCAGCCACAGACGCAGACCCAGACCCAGACCCAGCGGGAAGTAATTGTGGGCCCCAAACCTCTGCCACTCTGCCACCCTGCCACCCTGCCTGACAGTCTTCGCCGTAGTAAAATGAAATCTCCATTTTCAACTTTTTCTTTGCATACTTTTTTGTATTTGACTTTTGTATGCCGTTGGCTGTCTGTGTATGACAAATATTTAGCCAAAGTGATTTTTGACAGCGTCATAAAGGCTCGGAGGAACCGGAGAGGCCGACGAATACCAGTACTTAATGCCCCGTTTGAGCGTAATTCGTGATTTGACCCGACAGCGCCCCATGCGGCGTATGCGGCCTATGCGGCCTATGCGGCGTATGCGCTACTCGAGAAACGTACCTCCAATTGAATTGCAAATGCGACAAATTCACTAGCGTCACGATATTTGCCCGAGATCTGCGCAAATGTTGTCGAGGCCAACGAATTACCCTAGACACATACGACTGCAGAGCGCCATCTTTGCTTTATTCCACACTTATAATTTTGGGTTTCACATTAAATTTTTCCACTGATTTGTTCGATTTAGTATTGTTTGCGAAAATATAAATTAATTTGAAAAGAAATCGTCGTTACCGAAAGCTACCTGGCATCTAGGATAGCAACAACAGGAAGACAAATGGGGCAGAGGCGGCTGATTTGGCAGAATGAGAAACCATAATTGGGCAGGGCAGTAAGTCGTGTTGTAGTTCGATGTATTGGAGTGTCATGTGTTGGAGTTTGTGTCATGTGTTGGAGTCTGCGTCATGTGTTGGAGTCTGCGTCATGTGTTGGAGTCTGCGTCATGTGTTGGAGTCTGCGTCATGTGTTGGAGTTTGTGTCATGTGTTGGAGTTTGTGTCATGTGTTGGAGTTTGTGTCATGTGTTGGAGTTTGTGTCATGTGTTGTTGTGTCGTTATGTCATGTGTTGTTGTGTCGTTATGTCATGTGTTGTTGTGTCGTTATGTCATGTGTTGTTGTGTCGTTATGTCATGTGTCGTTGTGTCGTTATGTCATGTGTCGTTATGTCGTTATGTCATGTGTCGTTGTGTCGTTATGTCATGTGTCGTTGTAGCATGCGTCGTTGTGTCATGTGTCGTTGTGTCATGTGTCGTTGTGTCATGTTATGTTATGTGTCGTTGTGTCATGTGTCGTTGTGAACCTTGAGCAAGCACGCGCGTAATTTGTGTAATATTATTAAAAGTTTACGTAATCCAGCTCCCGACGCAACCGAAGCGTCAGGCGCAACTTTCTCTGCTCCGTGCTGTATTTCGCATGACAGCGATCCACGTCCACTGGGTGCGGCAGGGGGAGGCGAAGGCGATAGAGTGCGGTGGCCAGATCCAGATCTGTCTCCTGCAGGGTCAGCTTCATCTTATCTACAGTCGTCTCCTCATCGGGCAAATTGATGTCTAGTATCAGATCTTCACAGCTGGCCGACGAGCCAGTGCGATTACCCATCTAAAATGCGGGCGAGTGATTACTTAGCGAGCTTGGACTAGCGAAAAAATGTTGGATAGGCCAACCTGGAGGAAAACGTCTTCTGTGCCAACGGCCTGCCTGTAGGTCATGGTGTATTCTGGGCACTTTCTGGTCTCCAGAATATCTGTATCCTCCCGCTCCTGCTGCTCTTGCCACTCCTCGAGGGTATCGGGCTGCTTCCTTTGCTCCTCCACCAAGGGAGTGGCCAATGGATTGGGCTTTTTCTTTTTCCTGTTCTTGGCCTGAGCGGACGATGATGCTGCCGGTTGCGTTTGAGGACCTATGCTGCCAGGTGCTGCACCAGAAAGAGATCTCTTTCACAAACACTTCTTTCATAGGTCCTTTCCGCGCATACTCACTTAGCTTGTGCACCACCATGGACTCATCCTCATCCTCGCTGCTGCTGCAGTCGATGCCGGGACGTGTCTGCCTGGGATTCAAAAGGTTCTGAAGCTGACGCAGTTGGTCGGGATTGTCGAAGACCGACATTGTCTGCGTGAACACCACTGGGATCCAAGTACTGAGCTTTCAAGTTTTCCGTCAAATTCTTCGATTTCGGTGTTTTGGTTTTTTTTTAGTTACTTATTTCTTAAAAAAAAAAACCTTTTTCGTCTTCGATAACTTGTAAAATAAAATTTGGTTTTTAGTTTTCAGTTTTTCGTTTTTCGTTTCCCGTTTTCAGTTCTCAGCTCGGCTTGTTGACTTCAACTGAATGAATTCGTTCGGATCCCCAAATCCTAAACATGAAAATGCGGAGAGGGATTTCCATGGCTAACTCGGTTACATTATTTTGTATTTTCATGTGGTAAATAGAAAAGGGTTACTATGGCAACAGGAAAATCGGGCAGTTGCAGGTGTTTCCCAGTTTCCTCCCTTCCGGCGACAATTCCGGCTCAACGGGAGCTATGACCCTCACTTGGGCCATTTCAATTATAAACTTGGGCTCCCTTTTTTAGTGGGAAACTTTTCGCTCGAGTGCCAACTGCACTCGAACAAAATATTTCACTTGTCAGAAACAATTGTTTTGCGAATTATAAATTGTGTAATTATTGTTCTAGGTTTGACCTTGCCGTGGCCAGGGCCTGCAGAAATTACGAGTATTGTATGAACAGCCAAACAGAAATTTGCATTTTTCACGCGCCCCCCACTGGGTCGACGCTAATTTGATTTTCGGTCTGCCGGAGTGGGAGGCGAAAAGTGAACAACATGAAAACGCGGCCCCGTTAACAACATGGCTCAGATACAATAGCCAGAGCCACAGCCACAGCCACAGTTCAGTGGGGTCTGAATTCGACATTGGACAAAAAAAAAAGGATTTTCAGTTCGCGTTGGTGTTTTGTAGCCAGGACTACGTGTTTAATTTGTTTAACACGTACTGTTGGCGAAAGTGTCCGGGCCAAAAAAAAGAACGCCCCAAAAACGAAAGGGATTCATTTTGCTGCTCAATGGCAGGAAACTGCCACTGCCACTGCCACTTGACAGCGCTATTTAGCGACACTCGACCATACCACTGCCCCCAGGGTCTGTCGCTTGCAGCTGGTACTATCCTGTCTCAAAATTCGAGCGATTCAAAGGTAGGAGTATTTGGTAACTTGGTAGCTGAACCAGAGCTGAAAACAAATGATGGACGGTAGTTTTTTGTTAGGAAACTATTCATATAGAAGCATGACGCTGAACATTATACGGGGTACGCTCTGATTTAGAATTTTCGATGTGTTTTTAACTCAGTTTATTCCTCTCCCAAGATTACTTTCTCCCAAGGGACTTTCTTCATGAAGCAGTTTGGAACCCAGAAAAACCTCCTGTTTTTGAATGGAATCCAAACAAAACCCTCTTTTTAAAATCTGCTTTTCAACAGCATTGCAAACATCACGTATCTGAATTTTAGCCTTGTGCCGCGCACACATTCGCGCAACCATTCTATTCCAACAACTATCGACTGTCGTCACAGGGTATCTGTTCTGTGTTCTGTGGAATGCGCGCGAGTGCCGTCACATCCGCAGAGTCCCCAAGGCAGCCAGATCCCCAGATGCCGCAACGCAACGCATCCAGACAATGAACATATATCCATGGTGTAATTGTATTTTGGTTGTCGCACACATTTCAATGAACTGTAGAGCCGGGAAAAAAGGCAAAGGAAATTTCTGTTGACTGAATACACACGACCTTCGGTCCCGGCTAACCCACTGACGGGGACCTCTCCAAAAGCATCCATTTTCCAGCACCCGCAAGGCCATTGCCAAAAAGATTTTTGTTTTAGAAGATAGAAAACTGGGAGGGCTGGGCGACAGCAGCAGCTGCAGCTAGTAGGGAGAAAGTGAAAGCGGTCTCCGCATTGTGTTGGCAGCTGGGACGTGACGTGCTGCCCATACCCCAACACCACCCAACCCCCCGCCCTGCCCAAGGAATGCGATTTGTGTGGGTCCTTCTCCACCTCTACAAATGGCCTCCCTCTGAATTCTTGTCTGCTGTTTTTCAGCAAGATATTATTATTTTTGGTTGTTACATAAAATGTAATTAAGAAGGCATTAAGTAGCGTGCATAAATCATGGCAAGCAGCAGCAGCAGCAGCAGCGGCGGGCACATGTGTCTTTGTGTGTGTATGTTTGTGTCTGTGTGTGTGTGTATGGGTATGGGCACCTGGCGGGGCAGTTACGTGGTATTTCTCCTGCTGAGCGGTAACAGGGGGAGCGAGCGTGAGATAGATTTGAATAGAAGGCGGCAAAAATACATAGCATACGCTGGGGCTGGGGCTGTGACTGGAGCTGGAGCTGGGGCTCACGATGGAGTGGGGCACCTACCGTCAAAGATCTGGGTCTTTTGATTGCATTTTTCTTTGGTGACACACTGGCGCACAATTTTTCGGCTGTTTATTTATACATTCTTTTTTTTCGTGAACAATCTGCTTATTTATATGTACACTCCAAAAATAAATGTTCGAAATTATAAATTGGGTATTTGGCATCAAAAAATGGGGGTACAGAAAACCGTTTTCTTCGCAGTAACATTGAATATGCCGCAAGGGTTATTCTTTTTTCTTTCTTCTTTTTTTTTTGTAGTGTAAGAATTGTACGAGTATGAGTGTGTTTGAAATGTGTGTGTTTGTGTGCGGCAGCCATTTGACCAGAACAACAGCAAACACAAGTAGAGGAACCCGGCCACAATTCCAAAATGGAAAAAACACGATGAACAGGATGTGCAGTCAAGCGTGCAGGAGCAGGAGCAGGACAGCAGCAAGCAGCTAGAAAAAGTAGCGGCATAAAAATAAAACTATAAACGTTAAATTCTCTTTTCTCTGCTTTCTCTCGCTCTCTATCTTTGTCTGTGTAGAATGTTTATACGGAAGAACAAAAAAAACATAATGGCTAAGCAATAGCATCAAAACATAAGCCAAAAAGCAGCACTGCTTCCACCGGAGTGGACTTTAAAGTACCACGAGATGGCCGCCAACAATCCCCCAATCCCCCAATCCCCCAACACTAAACCAACAAACAGTGCTGCCAGAATTTCCAAAAATGGCTAAAATAGAAAATAAATAAGCTTCAATTTAAGCCAAGTCAAAATGCATCTCAAATATAAAAAATGGTATTTTCGTAACTAAATGTCAATCTCTCTTGTTTATTTGAGTGAAGTGTAATTTCAGGTCTGATTAGAAATATATTTGTTAAGTATGCCGATACAGATATAGAAATGTTTTGCAATTATATAAAAACAAACTTAAGAGATCAGCAAATATGTTTAAATTTTGTTCTCGCTCATACAAAAATTAATGTGCAATTCATTTTCGAAATCATTGGCAACTGGTTTTAGATGGTAAGAATCTCTGACTCACGATAACCGTAACATGATTGATAGCCTGTAATATGCTAAAATGCCAGCACTGTCAACAACACCAACAACCGACCAGATTGTATTTGAGAGAAGAGAAAAGAAAAAAAAGAGAAGCTTTCGAAAAATAAGAGAGAAAAACTTTCAATCAAAAAAATAGACTCCAAATAGAGTATTTTTGCCGAACGAAGCTTTTGCTTGTAAACAAAGTGAGAGCTTTTGAAAAACAGCTGGCTTGAAAGAAGAACTTACGCAGTGGAACGAGAGTGGAGGATGATAGTTATGGGGCAGTATTTTTATTCATTTTGGTTGAGTTATGTTTGTTGGTTAAGGGGGATAGTAAAAATTAAAAATGTGGTAAAACAAATTACATAAAATAAATCAAATTATCTACAAACTATTGTATTTTATGTTTGGAAATAAATAAATGTTCCTTATGATTCTTTTTTGATCAATAAAATACGTTAGAAGCTACATATACTCGTATTACGGTAAAATCGTCTATAAAGCCAAACTTTGAAAACTATTTACAAGAAAACCAGTTGTTCAAATTAAAATGATTTTAATAGATTTATGTAGCGATAGAGATTTCCCCTCTTTCAAAAAATTTTTAAACTAAGAAAATTTAGTCTCAAAGTAATAGTAACCCTCATAATACCCGGTTATCGAAAAGCTATGTGGATGCGTGTACCACTCAGAAAAGAACGTTTCCGACCACTTAACGGATTCCAATTCCTTTGCTTACGTTTAAACTGTGTTGGACAAGTTACACAAGTAACAAGTTACGACTAAGTAACGGGTATAAAAGTAGAGCCGCGGCCCTTGCCGTCGCTCCCAACGTTCCCACTCATTTTATTCATTTCACTGCGCTTTCCAAATTTAGATTTGTAATGACTGACGTTTTTACATTCAAATGAAATATAAAATAAACCAGAATATCGTACACACATAGAACATTAAATAATAATCAAATTAATGTTTCCCACTGGAAAGGGTGGGACCTCCCATAGGTGGGGGTGACTCTAAAACAGTTAAAATCATTTAAATAAATGAAATTAAACTTCATAGATATCATCACCACCAGGTGTAACCCCTGAAACAGAGCATGGCGTCCACTAACCCCATTACCAAATTACACCTCATTATACGCTGGCCACACCATTCCGATTATGACAATTATCTAATAGAGTAATGCAAATAAATAAAATCAAATGCAAATTGAGAGAGTCAGTGAACGAAAGCGAAACTCTGGAGGGAATATGCAATCATTATACACGAGAGTGAACCAATTTCGGTTCCCTTTCTACTTCTGAAGACGTGCACGTACATATGTATGTATGTATGTATGTACGAGTATGTAACTGTAATTGAGCGATATACATGAGGAGAATCCGTAATTGGCTGAATCGGATATCAAAATGGAAAGCAGCCAACCAAAAGGGCTTAGCTGGGAAGACACTAGGCGAGACACTAACCTTTCTTCGAGCTGGTCCTCTGCGACGTTGCTCCGCAGACCTACGTCGCCACTGGCGGCGCTCCGTCTCGCTGGCAAAGAGATCCTCCACGCTGCTACTGCTGCTGGGCTCCCCCTCCTCGCCAGAGCTGCCACTGGATTGATATTGATCCATTCCTGCTTGGCCGGTCTCCGCATCGCGCTGCCTCAACTTGCGATAGTCCCCTGAATCGTCGCTGCTCAGGAAACGTTCTCGAAACGCCTTGTAGATCCCGGCACTCACGCTCCCTATGCTGCCACGCCCATGAATGTCAGCCGTCGAGGCGGTGCGTCCGGCATAGCTGCTCCGTCGCTTTGGTTTGGGATTGGCGGGTATTCCCTCGTCGGCCGACTTCTTGGCCCCCCTCATATCCATCCTGCTTGGCTACTCCTCCTAATCTGCTCCAATCTCTGTTTCTTAGAAACCTGTGATGCAATGATTGCCTCGCATGTCAGGGAATCGCTTTCTGCTCTCTTGGGTTTCTAACCTTTTGCTCACGGATCCGGGGTGTCTCACTTGGTTTCTCTCCAATTAACAATTACGAGTGCTGCAAAATACGAGTCGAGTACATCAGTAAAAGAAAAAAAATAGAAATTTAAAGAAATTTTGTTGGGGGAAAATTTGCATGCATGCTTTCAATTAATAAGGAACCTATTGAAATCTCTTTTCTCTTATTTTCGGTACGGATTGTTGAGTTTTCCACAAGCAAAGTGGGAAGGGAAGGAGTGGGAAGTGGATGATTATGATTGCCCTGACTGCCCAAGGCAGATATGGAAATTCTGCCAAATGCACTTGCAACAGCTGAAGAAAATGCTATAGAAAACTGGGAATGCGGAAGTGCCAGAAAGGGGATAGTGTGGCTTAATTGCAATTCAGAGAATATGTTTTGAGTAAATTTAATCCAGATAATTCTTCGAGTGAACCAATTCAAGGTTCAACCTTTTAAGACTTTAAATGTAAATTTACTATGAAGTATGATACAAATAAATTGTTAAAAATAAACAGTTTACGTTTGCAATAAAGCAGCAGAGACAGAGAATAGCACATTCCCTATAACTTAAATCTCAATACTGAACAAATTTAGGCAGGGACTTTTTTAAACCTCTTCCACTCTACTGGAGATAAATAATGCTTTTGTTTCAATTGTTTGCACGCATCATCATTCACAATGCCCAAGGCGTGGACAGAAGTTAATGTGATTTAATGACAATTAAACATTTCACAGGATGACAGCGGGAATGACAAGGTCAGCAGGCATGCACTCGATACATTATAATCATATTTTTAAGTGATTTGAAGGGGGACACGTTTAAGCAGCTTCCAGTTTCCAATTTCCATTTAACTTAATTGGGTCGACAGTCATTTAAAGTAATTCAAATTAAGCTTCATTCGCTGCACAAATGCGAAAAGTTACTCGTAAATTATCCAGCCGTTTTCCTTTTTTTTTGTGTTAATTCATGCAGCGGCAAATGAACATAAAAATGCGAAAAAATAAAAAACAGTCGGATTTCCCCCCTCTCTCTCTCTGTCTCTGAACAAGTGAAAAGGTGTCGGAAAAGATGAAAGGGGAAAAATGATGAAAAAGTTAAAGGAAACACCGCAAAAGGCGCCCGGCTATGTGTGTGGTGAAAGATACCAATCGATCCAACACCCAGATCGTATGCCCTGTATGGCATATGTGTAATTTCCATCCGACCCCTGGCCACCTTTCCTCAATATGTACATATACTGGTTGTTGGTTAAAATCTCCTTTCCCTGGACATCTCTTAGGCCACATTCTTAGTGCATGTTCCTAGGGCGGGCAAAAATAAGTAATGGAACCACGGCTGTCCACCCCAGAGAGCATTAACTGTGTTTGCCTAACTTAAAGGATGTTTGTCTTGGCTGAGAAGTGGATTCTTGTTTCCATTTTCACTTTGTAAGTGTTTATGCGACATTAGAAAATTTGTATAGCCTGCCTTTACACTCAGAAAAATGATTGATTCGATTCTAAATATATGTTTATGATTGCTTGCTCTTTTGGGTGATTATAGTATATAATGATTTTAAGCTGGCTATCGCTCATTCCATTGTATTAATCAATCCAGCTATCGGTGGAAATGTTCACGGTGTATCGACGCTTCGTGCATAATAAACAAACGTCAAACAGACGATGTTAACGACAGGGCCCAGACTCAGAGATAGAGACAGACCGGGACCGACAAGAATCAAGAACACACACACAGACACATACATCGCAAACCAAACTGTCATATTAGCATATTGAGAACGCAACGAACTCCAACTGTCTCTCTCTCTCTCTCTCTGTCTGTCTGTCTGTCGCCTTTACCGTCTCTCTCTCTCTCTCCCTCTCTGTGTTCTTCTGCCTGCCTGCGTTTCCTCTGCTCGCTTCACAGCGCCAACGCATCCCGTGCGCATGCGCAACTTTCTTTGCGACGGAGCCAGCTTCAGCGTCGACTGCGCTGTTTCGGGGGCCTTGGGGCCTGGTCTGGAGCAGGCGCGGCCGTTGGTATCAAATCAGTCGGTTTGCAGACTTTCGCGTGTGCGGTGCTAACAAAAAAATAAGCAAAAAGTAACAAACGCGGAAGAAGACAGAGATAGAGACAGAGCTGGGACAGAGACAGAGGAACAGTGAGACAAGAGAACAGAACAAACATACACACATATGTGCATATGTGTAGATCGAGGAATCTCGGATCAGGGCGAGGAGATTTGTTGACAGTTTGAATCAAGTGCAAAGCGAGTGGGAAATAGTTCAATTATTGTCGAGAACAACTCACAGCAGAAACTGTAGCTGTAGCAGAATAAGCTGTGTTTGATTTACATAATTAACAAGTGGAGTGTGAAAGAAATTCCAAAAAGTCCCATAAAACAAGAAGAACTAGAATCGAAATATATTCGTAACGGAACCTGGCGTTCCGGGTGAGAGAGGAGGAGCGAAGCGCGTTTCAAGCAGAGGCTCATTAGCCTTACATGCATTAAATTGCATAACCCAGCAGAAGCAGCGGCAGCAGCAGCGGCAGCAGCAGCAGCAGCAGCAGCAGCAGCAGCAGCAGTACCAGCCGAAGAAGAAGAAGAGGAAGAATCAGAACCAGTAGAAGATGATGATGCTCCACTTACGTCACTGGCCATTAATGCTGGCCATCGCTTCCTGCATTGGCCCGGCCTCGACAACATCCACATCCACATCCACAGCGACATCATCTTTATCCTCCATACCAGGCAAATATCAGGCCTTGGGTGCTGCAGCTCAACACCAGCCGAAGAAGCTGAAAATAGGAGCTGCAGCTGGAGCGGCAGTCAACGCTTCCTCATTGGGGGCAGCCGACGCCGGCGGCCGTAAACCTGTATTCCGGCAAAATCCGATCAAGAATTGGCTTGGTTCCTTCAATCGCAATAATTCGCCGGCAGCTCAGAACCAAACATCTCCGACATGTTCCTGCAGGTGAGCCACAAAAGCTGTCATGGTCATGATGACAACTTCCAGTTAGGCAGCAGCAGCAGCAGCAACAGCACCAAAGCACCAACAGCAAAGTGACAAACAACTTTGGGGCTGTCATTGTCCCGGCATACAAGTGGCACAAACAGTTAAAGTCACTGATATATTTGAGTGCCTGAGAGGAGCAGATCACGCAATCGCGTCGATATTCTTCGGAAGAGATTACCTGTGCTGGCCCATCCTCGTTGAAAGCAGACACACATACATGCATATACAGAATATACACAGAATTTGGCTGTTAGTCTGAGTATTTAGCAAAGGATTTACCAAAAGACAATCTCGTGATTCAAGAAATTTTCAACACAACCTTCATTATTGCTTTTAACGATTTATTCCTTATTT
Organism: Drosophila athabasca; assembly: GCA_008121215.1. NCBI lineage: Eukaryota > Metazoa > Arthropoda > Insecta > Diptera > Drosophilidae > Drosophila > Drosophila athabasca. Next base: position 64,988,225 of record CM017796.1, on the reverse strand, counting down.
TTTCACAGTAATATACGATATAATAGATACATATGTAGGTATATTAGTCAGCAAGCAACACACAGATTCCACTCCAGTACATATGTATGTATGTATATCCTACCCATTCCGCAACAAACCGACAGCAAAATATACTAGCCGCTTTCAATGCCAACAATTTTGTTGACCCCAAGTCAGACTCTGCCGCACTCGCTGGAATGCATTCTTCTAGAGACTATTAAACAAATTGCATTGCCAATTGGGAATTCGGCTCTGGCTTTTGGCATAAGGAAGTACCCGAGGGTACTTAAGAAGTCAGTAGAAGGTACGAGATGGACAGGAAACTAGCTCCTCAGGGAGTATCTGTTGAGCCAAAAATAGCTGAACAATTCGCCACAGAATCTAATAAGGCTATGCAGTTTCGGTTGGATGAGGTTTTAGAAATGGAGTCCTAAGGATCAGTGGTAGAAAAGTTGGCAATCAGTTGAATAAAAACTCTTTGGCCGTGACATCTTTTATACGCATATATTTCTGAAAATTTCCCCTCAATCATTAAAAACAATCAATAAGTTTTATTTAAATCCATTCTTAACCATTCAATCTTCTGCTCTGCTCTGTTCTGTTCTGTTAAAAGCTTAAAACCTGTTTTATTTCATATATATACTCGTAATAATTCTTTGTTTTTGCGTTTAAAAGAATGAAAAAAAGACTTATTTGCATACGATTTGATAACAGGCTCTGTTTTGGGCTTTAAGAACGAATGTTTGTACTGCCCACAGATACATGAATACTTGTAATTTATACAGGCCCAGGCCTGGCTTTATAAGGCGTAAGCCCCCCCCCCCCATCCCATCCCAATCCAATCCCAATGCGTCACATAATTGTCTGCGAGGGAGGCACGGGGAATGCCGCGACTTCGCCTTCGTCTTCGTCGTCTCCTAAGTGGGTCGCCGTCGCACATTTTACTTCTTTGTTTCGGGACGCCTCTCGCCTGCCGGGGCCACCATTTTGGGGCAATGACACGATTAAGCAGACACACACACACACACACTGGACTGGGGCTTGTCGATTGATTGTGTGGCCAAAAAATACAATACATACTAAGAAGATGAGAACGAACTTGTTACGCTTCCTTGGCGGAGTGGCGGAGTGGTGGAGTTTTTGAATTTATATTGTGAATGCAGTTTTCTTTTCTCGGTTTTTGGCCATGGTTTTGGCAATTAAAAACCTGTTTAATGGAACGCGTCGTCTTTCCAAAGATGACAGCAATAAAATCTGCAAAAATCGCTCATTTGTTTTATGGCCGGTCGTAAAGACTTTGACACTTTCTTTATGGCGAGGTTGCTGAACTGTAAACTCTGAACCCATCGCCCATTTGAACTGGTTTTCAACACCCAATCAATCTGATCGTTATCTCCCTCCCTTTTGCAGATGTGGCGAGCGGAACGATGAGTCAAGGATCGTGGGGGGCACCACGGCTGGGGTAAGCGAGTACCCCTGGATGGCTCGGCTGAGCTACTTCAATAGGTTCTACTGTGGCGGGACACTGATTAACGACCGCTACGTGCTGACAGCGGCGCACTGCGTCAAGGGCTTCATGTGGTTCATGATCAAGGTGACCTTCGGTGAGCATGACCGCTGCAACGACAAGGAGCGGCCCGAAACGCGCTTCGTACTTCGCGCCTTCAGCCAGAAATTCAGCTTCTCCAATTTTGATAACGACATCGCCCTGCTCCGACTGAACGACAGGGTACCCATCACCAGCTTCATTCGCCCCATCTGCCTGCCACGCGTGGAGCAGCGCAACGAACTGTTCGTGGGCACCCGTGCCATCGCAACCGGCTGGGGAACCCTCAAGGAGGATGGGAAGCCCTCGTGCCTTTTGCAGGAGGTCGAGGTCCCGGTGCTGGACAACGAGGAGTGCGTGGCCCAAACCAACTACACCCAGAAGATGATCACCAAGAATATGATGTGCTCCGGATATCCAGGAGTGGGTGGGCGCGACAGCTGTCAGGGCGACTCCGGCGGGCCCTTGGTTCGGCTGCGCCCAGACGACAAACGTTTCGAACAGATCGGTATCGTCTCCTGGGGAAATGGATGTGCGCGTCCCAACTATCCGGGGGTCTATACTCGAGTGACTAAGTATCTAGACTGGATTGTGGAGAACTCGCGGGATGGCTGCTTCTGCGACGAGGATTACTGACTGTTAGTCACGGCAGTGAACCATTCATCGCCCTAGTTTTAGTTTCTCTCTTAGTTGTGTAGTCCATACAAATATTTTTTCCCATTTTTTTTTCGTATTCTTATATTAAAACAACTGAATAAAGTTAAAAATGTAGTAGGTTAGATATCCAAATATACACTAATGTTTTAAAATAATTGAAAATGAGAAAAAAAAAAAAAAATCACCACATAGCAGAGCAAGGTTTCGATCCTCGGACCTCTGGGTTATGGGCCCAGCACGCTTCCACTGCGCCACTCTGCTTGTTGATACGATTGTGTCTAAAGCGCAATATACGCTACGGCGGGCAAGCAGTACAAAATCTGTATGCGTTTAGTTAAGGTATTTATTTTGCACTCGACTTGCGATTTATTTATTCTGCACGTTTATCTCATCTTATTTGAAAACAATGCTATCTGATACACCGTACAGAGGAAGAAAACCTCTATCTTATCTGCTAAAATACAAACGCAAAAATATGACTAGCTACTACCCTCGAAAATATCCTTCCAACAGAAAGTATGTTAGGGTTAGTGTGGAATGGCGACTTGCTTTTGTCCTGACAACAGCACGCAAATTCTTTGTAGTTCCTGGCAAACTGCCGGCAACAAGCAGAGTGGCGCAGTGGAAGCGTGCTGGGCCCATAACCCAGAGGTCCGAGGATCGAAACCTTGCTCTGCTAATGTTGTTGTAATATCTCGCCAGTTGCGTTTCTTTTTTCCCTCTTTTTTTTTTATTTTACAAGAAGAGACGTTTGCTTAAGATGAGGTATTGTTCATGATATTATTTTAAATTACAGTTGCCTAACGAGGCGCAAAGAATACAGGTTGGAAGCCAAGATAATGTGACAAGACAACCTTTACTCGTTGCAGCTCGCAACCAACCGGCTTGCAGGCAGGTTAATTTGGCTTTTGTACAGCTTTCGGCGGCCCGATGCCCAAAAAGTAAATATCGTTAGAAGCCCTGACTACAGGTAGCTAGCAAACTGGTTTCCATCAAACAGCTGTAAATACAAGAGGGCAAATAAAAGATGAACGGCTCTCAAGCGTCGCCTCAGTGACGGTATGGCTGCAAAAGTCAAACGTACAGATACTTATATACTCGTACTTTGCTGGTGGAGTGGAGTGGAATGGAGTGGAATGGAATTGGGAAGAGTCGAACCGAACTGTTTGCTTATGAAATTTTAGTACATTGCCTAATTAAACTTACTGGGAACTGGAATCGGAATTGGAACTGGATGTTGTTTCAGACGAAGCTGCGAAATATTGTATCGTATCTGCCTTGCACTTGACGTGATTGGGGAGGGGGGGCTACACATTAAGATATTCACAGAGATATGTATATGTACATGGGTATATGCAGATACTATGTATGAGCATTAACTTCAATTTCCACTTTCGCTTTTGCTCACTTTTCATTTCAAGACATCAGTCTTCCTGCACTCACGTGTCGGCGGCGCCTTGCGTAATTATTCAGATGGAAATTTTGCACTGGATCGAAATTTGCGCATCTCACAGATACATTTTCGTGGGCATGTTGTTCAGGTTGACGTTTTGAAATTTTCTTCTCAATCTCTTGTTTGCTCCCTGCTTTGTCGCGGTCCCGCGGCTACTGCCTCGCCAGCTGTTGTTTACCGTTCGCCGCTCGCTCGCTCACTGAAAGCTCCAAGAGATAAAAAGATACAAGTTCCCCGCACCCAAAGATATTATATGTGTATGTACGTACCGTGGACCCATGCCGATGGAGGCCTGCGTCGTCAGAGATCGAGATTCTATTCGGTTTCGGTCTCGGTCTCGGGTGGCATGGAGTTTACGCTCTCTTACTAGCTGGCAGCTGTCAATGAATCTTTATTTGGGAGATTTGAGCAGAGATCTGAGCAGGCCGAGACATACATGTGTTGTATTCCATTCATAAACCATATACAGTTTAACCAGGAACTGAGAAACCTCAACAGAAAATAAAATAAAATTACACATTTATTTTTTGGAAATATATTAAGATGTCTTCACTGTATTCTACTGAGAAGCAAGACTGCACCAGCTCTGCCTCTGACTCTGGATCTGGCTCTGCCTTGCAGGAAGTAAAGGAAAAAGGTGCAGTCAAACCCAGTCCCAGCTCTTCGTTTCAGGCGGTGGAATCCATGGGCGATCGCTTGGATCTTCTCCTGAGTCGCGTCATTTCTTTGGAGAATTCGTTGAAAGAATTGAACAAAACTTTCCTTTCCGACAATTACGGAAAGAAAGAAGAAGATTACGAAGAAGATGACGAAGAAGATGACGAAGAGGATGACCAAGAGGATGACCAAGAGGACGACCAAGAGGATGACCAAGAAGACGACGAAGATTGGGACGAAGATTGGGACGACGACTGCAAAGCTTTGGCCTTCAAGGATGAAGATACATCTGACGACGAACCGTCTGCTGAGGTGTATGAATTGACTGCGGAGATGGAAGATATTGATCTTGGCAGTAACTAAACCAAGAAACTCTTCACAATGTCACACAGAAAAACACTCGCGAGCGAAAAATCCCGAGCGAAAAATCACACACAAATATCACACTATTAATCGAAAAAAGAGGTTATTGGGCCAAACAAGCAACATTTACATCTTAACATCCCTGTCGAATATTATTGCAAAGAACAAGCAAACACCACTAACGATTTTGTGTAGTCGCAATTAAGAAAAACCTTAAAAATCTCCAACATTTCCCGTTTTTTACTTCTAAACTGACGCACAGATTCAGAATTCGACGCAACACAAACCCAAGTTGATTTTACAGATTTTCGTTAGCAAGGAAAACGTATTCAAATATTTTGGTATATATGTATGTATAAATTAATGGATTAACTCACAAAAAAAACAGAGCCAAAAAGCCTAAGTTGCAAAAACAATCCAAATATTTGAATTCACCGCCATTTCAAGGACAGTGCTGCCAAATGCAGATTTCCCACGAATAAAGGCAGTGCTCTGAAATGACGCTCGTTGCAATCGATATTCGACTTAGCGCGGTATTTCCTATCGGCCGCAGATTACAGAAATTATTTGATTTTGATATGTGTGACATGATTAAAAAATCATAATATATGAAAGGCTGCCTGCGGAACTGAACAAGTTGGCTTTCCCGCACTTGGTCATGAACTTAAATAGTTCATTAATTTTCTGGAACCACTGATCCGACCAGAACCGAACTATGTTATTGCACTGTTAAGTGCTGCTCTTTTCGCGCCTAACAGCACATTATTCTGCCACTATCCACAGCGCCACTGTCAACATGTAGTTACCATGTAGCGTGTAAATGTAAAATAAGACGGGTTCGGTACTTCGGTTTGCCAATCGATCGGAAATTCGATTCTGACCCCGATAGAGGTCAGGAAGTGGGTTCGGACATGCCCCTAAATGATATTTCCATATGATTTTATATAAAAAAAGATATGTTCAGAGATCACTGCAAATTTTCTAAAAAAAAAACAGTACTTTAGTTTTAGTTTTTAGTTTTACTTTAGTTTAACCTACATACATATGTATGTATGTATATATACATATCTCGGCCATACAGCGTCCGAGAGGTGCCTTCGCTCGCTGATATTTTTGAATGGAGATGTGTCAGATTATATTGTATCTGTGTATCCATCATGGAGGTAAAGTTAAAGGCATACTTTTTTTAACGTAGTGTCCTCTAGAGGCATGGTCCACGGTTTCACTTTGAGGGTAGTCGACGGTAATCTTTCCTAACATCACATCAGTTTTTTTTAGTATCCTATTTCTTGTTTTCCTATAAACAACATTTTTGGTAAATCCGCTTGGTGATTGTGTTGTATTGTATCTCACAGATACCAATATATCTCCCAGATACAAATTTATCTCACAGCTACGAAGATACGTTCTGATAGATACTTTCGGGGTTCTCGTATCTTCAAAATTGCGAATGCCACATATTTTCGTGGAAGGGGGAAGGGGGTGCTGCGAAATTTGGAAATAGACTTGCAGCAGTGTAATATCACAGTGATCTGTTTACAAAATTTAGTTACTCTAGCTCTTGTAGTCTCTGAGATCTAGTCGTCCGAACTCGACAATGGCATCTTTGCATAGGCAAAACGCGCTTTCCTTCGTCGTCCTTCAGGTCATTTCCTCTGCTGAACTAATTTAAATTTGGTCTAAAATTGGAAATGTTTGATTTCACATAAAAAATGCATAGATTTTCATTGTTACTTTTTGTATTTTTTCTTGTTTCTTTTCTTTTTAATATTCAAAATCAAAAAATTAGAATAAATATTTAGGCTTACGAAGTGTGTTTAGTTGAAATGCGTTTGTTTTCTGGCAAAAGTCTAGGCAACACACACGCAAACAACCTTTATAAATACATTTATATAAGGATACATACATATATTTTGTTAAGGGGTGTCTATGAAAGATACAAATGAGGGGACGGACCCTTTTCTATGGCCATACGGTAAGTCAACTAAGGATTAACTCAGGTTAGCGGTCACTGTTACGGTTGGCATTAGTTATAGCTTTCCATATTCGGGTTAATTGATTTCGCTCTGAGACAGACACAGTTGTGTGCTGTGCTGTGCTGTGCTGTGCTGTGCTCTATAGGCATAAATATAATACAAATTATAATTGTAGGTGTGTGGTTGTTTATCGCTTAGGTCTCTAGGGGCTACAAAGATTTTATAGTTAATTTTTGCTAAACGATCACATTGAACAGGCACTCACTCGCACTCGCACTCGCATTCATTCACTTGCACTTATTCAACTCATTCAACACAGTCGCACACTTGCACACTCAGGCACGCGCTCTCTTTCTCTCTCTCTCTCTCTCTCACTTAGAAATTAGAATTTCGCACTTAGACCTAGGCAGGGGTAGGGTAGGGGTATGGGTAGTGGGGATCTTAGTGAACTATAATGGGGGATCGTTACGTATTCTCTCTCCTCCTCTAAATTCCTATTCTCCTAAGCTGGCACGCTTACGCCTACACCTAATCCTATCCCGATTGATTGCATTTTGATTGCTTTCATCAAAAGTTTTTATAAAATTTTGGACTCGCATTTCGTATATAAAGTTGTAGTTCTCCTAATAACGTTTTTGTTTCTTTTGTTTCACGGATGAATGACTGAGTGGTGTGGTGTGGTGTGGGGACGGGAGGCGGGAGCTCCAGGTTGCGAGGTCGCACATTGATTAATCACAGCAAATCGGCGCAGACGCCACCGAACCACGCCATATAGAGAGGCAGCAAATAGAGAACCAGAGCGCGACGTAGCGTCATCTTCTCCGGTGCATTGGACGAGCGAGTGGCATCGCCATCGGCATTCGAATCGCCATCACCATGCCCTCCCTCCAGCTCCTCGTCATCGTCATCTCCCTCGCCATGCTGATCATCGTCGAGATCGTTATGGTCGAAGTGTGTGGGGTGGACCAAGGGGTTCTTGTCGTCCACATTCGGCCGGGATGTGTGCGTGGGAATCTGAGGATGGCCATCCTCGTCGTCATCGTTGTCGGCATCCACCGAGGGTCGGTCCACATCAGGTTTGTGGCTCGGCTCGAAGGGACCCAGGCCAGAGCCTTCGTCATCGTCCTCGTCGTCCTCTGAACCGGAACCCGAACCAGCTCCACTGCCCAAATACGGCTCTTCTGCAAAACAATAAAACGACAGGTATTAGTGGAATTAGTGGGCGTGACCCATTGAACTTTCAGTCGACCTACCCTGTTCACTCCACTCCACATCCTGACCGTTGTAGGCATTGCGCAGATGGTTGACGGCGTTCTTCAGGTGGAACAGCTGCGAGGACATCTGAGCCGTTTGTCGGGTGTTGGCCGGGTTGCCACTGAACTCCGGGTTGGAGCCGTGCTCCGTTGTGATCGAGTGCATGTATCTGCAGGGGACAAGGATGTGTTAAATCAAGTGTTAAGCTAATGCTGATCTTTCGTTGTCGTACCTATCGATGGTGTGTCCATTCCAGCACAAAACATCCACATCGGAGCTGGCAGCTATGTCCTCGTTGCTGCATATGGAGTGCGGCAGATTCGACCAGAACTTCTTGTAGTCCTTCACCCGCTGACGTATGTCCCGCACGATCCTGTCCAGAATCGGTTCGCGTCCACCGCCTCCACTCTCGTTCTCATCGTCGTCGTTGTCGTTGCGGTTGTTCTGCTGCTTGCGTCGCTGCTGCTGTTGCTGCTTCCGCCGCTGCTGTTGGCGACGACCGCCACCTCCGCCACCACCTGCTCCTCCACCTCCACCTCCACCTCCACCATTGTTTCCCCCATTCTTGCCCACGCCCTGCTCCTGGGACTGCTGTGAGACGGAGCTTTCCTGTGAGCCTGGCTCTGCCGCTCTCCGCTCTCGCAGCACAATCGCCTCATCCAATGTGGCGTCTATGTCCAGGGTGTCCGCCTCGGCGGGGCTCTCCACATGGAGTTCTTGGACTGCCTGAAGCTTGGGATGAACGGTGCGCTTGGCTCGTCTTAGAGTGGGTCTGCCGCAGCCCTGGAACACGCGATTGGTGATGTCTTGGCCAGAGTCCTGCAACGCAAAAGGAAGAGTTCAAGATTAAATGAAATTCCCAATTTAAAGGTTACAAAAAACACATTTTGAATCAACTCCATTCACACCCCATAGAATAAAGCGGCCCAATGGCTATTAACAGGTTTTATTGACCCATCCCATTCCGCAGATAAGAATTGATTTCCACCAGCTACTCATTAAGAGCCACTCGAGCGATCAGAGACCTTTTCCTGTCCGACAACTACTACATACATAAGTATAGCTACTGTCTTATCAAGAACTCCATCCGAGTTATGTATGTATCTTTCTCCTACTGGAACACTGGCATATCCATCCATCAGCCACTCTCAGCTTACAGTTTACAGTTTACAGTTGATATATGTCCGAGCAATGGGGTTGGCAATGAAAGAGGTGGGGTCAGCGTTGGGTCAAGTGGTAAATCCCGTTCTTGGCTTCTCAAACTTCTTGAAAACAAATCATAACTGTCGAGAGCACAGGAAAGCTAATCCGAACGAGATGGCAATCATCAAAAGCGGCTTCAGCCAGCTTTAAATTAGGCAGCCGCCAGAGACGGAGATGCAGAGAGACAGAGACAGATACAGATACAGATCCAGCATCAACAAAACGAATAAGAATTCAAATTAAAATTAAAAACTATTTCGCATTTTGGCAAAATAGCCTTTAACGGGCAACAACAAAACCAAAAACAAACACAAACACATACAAAACCAAAAGTAAACACATTAAAAGCAAAACGCCGAACAACAACAAAAGCAATAATATTATTGTAGAAACTACAAACAACAAAAGGCAGCGAAAAAGATGCGAAAGAATCGTCGAGAAATGTGTGTATAAATTTTAGATGGAAATATAAATTAAATTCATATGCGAGCCAAATGTTGTCCAAATAAATCAAATCGCTCAAATGGCACACAAAGCAGAACAACAAACAAAACACATCATCTGGCCAGAAGACTGGGGAGGAGGGAGTAGGGAGCAGGGAGCAGGGAGCAGGGAGGGGCTAAAATATAGCACCAATCAAAATTCAATAACTAATGGCCATTCATCTGTGAACTATTCATCTGATTTCTGTGTAAATGTCACGGCGTACTCGTAGTAGTGCCTCATGTGGCAGCCAGAAGGCAGATGCAAACGTTTTCCAGCCCGTTGGGTATTCACACATACTATATATATAATATATTCTCGATCAGCATCGAATATCAGGCGAGTCTTCTATGATATCGGAATAGATATCTGTAGTGCCCTAATCTGTCTATCCAGCAGGCGGACTGGAGGGGGAGGGGGACTGGCAGGATTCCATATTAGCCATCTGTGACCTTCTACCTCTGTGACCTGCGAACTAAACTCGATCCCTGAGTACAAGTCTAATGGGGCAACAAATTCACTTTATATTGTGGGTATATTTCATTTCCCCCGAAACTCAATTGCTTCCATCTCTCATGGGTCATGGGTTTCCCCCGGCCCCCAACCGAACAACACTTCATCGGTGTCTTCTGGAGTCTCGTTTCGAGATGCGCGGGTCCATAAACCTATCGGAGACCATGACAGTTTTATGCGAGCATAATTTAAAATCCCACTACGGAGCTGCCGCTCGACAGCTGCTTTGGCCAAAAACGAGTTGCAAATTGCCGTTCTCATTGGCTTATGCTAATGCCACTGCCAATGATTGCTAATGGAGAGATGTACCATGCATATGGTATGGCAGAAGACCAACCTGGAAGTTCATGATGGCCTCGGATATCTTGATGTTCAGGGGCTCCACGACCATCACAATGTTGAAGGAGCCCAGGAGACGCTCGGCCACCTTGTCCATGGCCAAGGCGAAGTTCTCCCACTCGCCGTCGAACTCGTGCTGGTAGTGGAGGCAGCCCTTTATCACGTTCACGCAGTAGTTGGTGCAGGGCTTCTCCGTGTATCCTTTGCAGGCGCCGCAGTGTTGCATTTTGGTCAGGGCGCCCGTGCAGTCGGCATTGAGGCGGATCTATGGGGCGGAGAGAGAGAGAGAGTATGCATATTGTGGGTTAGATTGAATGGTCATATAGAACAGGAAATTGGACTCACATTGAGAACCTTCTTGGCCACATCGGCAGCCGTGGCCAGGGCCTGTCCGTACGTGCGAGTGGCCACAAAGGATCGTTTGATCTGGACGGATAGCTTGTCCGGCACATCCCCAAATGGCTTCAGTTCCTTCATATGCTCGCTGACGCACCGCATGTATCTGCGGAGTGAGGGAAGAATGCAATTAAAGGAGAAATCAACAGGGTACATCATATTTTCATTGCTTGTTAGCGGAAATCTGCGCTTGTAAATGGCATGGCTCAACGCCTTCGCCTTCGCCTTCGCCTGCTCTATCGCCCCACGCATTCCTATCTCTCTCCCTCTCCCTCCCTCTCGCTCTCTACACCACACAACACACAACACACAAAGTTTTATGCGGAAAAATCATAAAAATAGTTGCCCGCGCCATGTGCTGTTGTTGTTTTGGCCCCATCATCATGTGGTGCACCTAGGACCGGATATGAATGTGTAGTGTATGTGCATGTGTGTGTGATTGGGTGTGTGTGTCTGTGTGTGTGTGTGCGAGTCTAGTCCTACGGTTGTTCGGCCATCAGACATGACAGTCAATGCACTTGTACGGCTGCTGGCTGCTGGCTGCTGGCTGCTGCCTTCTGCCTACTTCTTCTTGTGCTTTCTGCTTTCGGCTCCGACTGGACTGTCGATGTCCCTGTCGCTGTCACCATGGTCAAGAGGAGACCCCGCGAAGCGGCCGTGTCCGTCTACGGCTAAACAATTTAGAAATTACTGCCAGCTGCATTCACAATGGTGACAGATCAGTCAAGCAGGCAGCCGCAGCAGCAGCAGCAGCCGCAGCACCCAAGATACATATGCTAGGGCGAGGGCAGATCCAAGAGTTTGCTTGATCGATTTCTACAGGAAAAAGTGCAAATAATTTTCTAAACATAAATGCGATCAACGGCAACCTTTCGATTCGTTTTATTTCGGCTTCAAAGTCTAGAAAGAAATATCCATCGTTATATCCAATCCAAGGATCTTCGTTTGCCTGGAACTCCTTTTTGTGTGTGTCTACTCTACTCGATAGCCTTTCCACCCGTTGCTTTCCCACAGTCCTGCACCCTCACCGCCCCATTTCACCCCCATTTTCATTAACCCAAACCCCTATTCATCTCTCGGCCGTGTGTGTGTCTCTGCGGCCACAACCAACTGCTGAGGTTACCCCCTCATTAAGTGCCTATGCTCCATTCTGAGGGCGAGTTCCATCGAGCAGTTGCAGCACAGACCAACCGCACAGACCAGAACAAACAAAAACCCCAAGCAACAAACAAATGACAAGAAGCAAAAGCCAAAGCATGCCAGGCCAGGGCAGGGCAGGGCAGGGCAGGGCATTGCAGGGCAGGCGGCAAGTGCCGGCAATTACGCGACATCGCTATTCCTGTGGTTGTTGCCGTCGCCGTCGCCGTCGCCATCCGATGCCTGCCTGTCCAAATGGCAATAAACGGACAACGTGCCAAAGCACGTACGACAAACTAAAACGATGACAATAAAACCGAATCGCCAGCAATGTCAGAGGCAGAGGCAAAGTCGGAGTCGGAGTCGGCATGGGAAAGCGCGTGGGTAACACGAGCCTTGGCCCATGGGGCTGCAGCTGGAACTGGAGTTGGAGCTGGAGCTGGAGGAGTACCAAAAGTCATTTGGCCAAGTCGTTGGTTACCGGAGTTGCCGCAACCCCTACACCCCTTAGCCCCAGCCTTTGCCAGTTCCAGGGCAATGAGCCAAGAGGGCGCAATGTTTTTGTGTTTTGTGCGGAAATGCGAGCATCTGAGGAACAGGAACTGGCATAAAGTGCGGTTTCAGCTCGGACTGGATTGGATTGGATCGGATCGGATGGCTCTAGATGTGTGTGTGTGTGTGGTGTGTGTGGTGTGTGTGGTGTGTGTGGTGTGTGGGGATATGCTGGGAGATGATTGGGCTTGGGGCCGATAGCCTCGCCAAGCCTGGCAGTGGGAAGCGATACTGTGGGTTTGGAGAGGGATCTGCTAGGCGTGTAGGCTGTGTACCATCCAGTGTATTCCACATTCGTCTTGGACTCGTTTTCTCCCCATGCTTTAAGCGTATTAACCGCAATCGAATTCAGACAAAAACAAAAGCCACTTTAGGGCGTAGGGATCTGCTTCGCTGCATCGAATGAAAGTATATTGAATCGTCAACTGAAATTGCACACCAGGCCCTGCCCTCCTGTGTCCCTGCCTCCCTGAGTCGTCTCCGGTTGACAGCCCGAGACACTTTGCGGTTTCACACGTTTGTTTTTGGCTTTGTCTTTGTCTTTGTCTTTGCTTTTGTGTCTTTGTCTTTGTCTCCCCCTTCGATTCCCCTTCGCACTCCTTCATCCTTCATCAGGGGATGCCAACTCACTTCTCGTCAAAGGCGTACTGGGTGTTCAGGACGGTGAACATCTTCTGGTAGAGCGTGTTGAAGAACTTGTCCATGACCTCCATCAGATCGACTCGACCGCGGGCAAAGTAGTTCTCCAGCTCCTTGAACAGATCCGAGAAGACGTACGAATTTTGCTGATAGATCACTCCGTAGGTACGCATGAACATCGTATGGAACTGGGCCTTCGATTCCACCAGCAATTCGCTGAATATATCTGCAAGACAGAGAGAGAGAGACAGAGAGAGAGAGAGACAATGAGTGAGAGGAAAATCAAATTAAAGAAAAATGTTCAGACCACAGACCGCAAGAACATTGGAAAGGGGAGGGGTAGGAGGAGGAGGGGGAGGGGGAAAAATGGCGCACATCCGCCCGACTAAATGTTTAGAATTCGATTTTATTTTTATTTCTGGCCTCTTGCCGCAACCAAGTTGCATGTTGCATCCGCTGAGATCCCAACAACATCCGCATTGTCGTCTGCCACTTGACATTGTCTGTAACTTGAGGCCCGCACGATTGTGGCAGTGGCAGTGGCAGTGGCAGGGGCAGGGGCAGCGAGACCACTTGACACCCGAAAAGAAACATCTCTAATCGGTGGCTTGGTGGTTCGGTGGCTCGTTCTCCCTCATCATCATCAATGCTCGTTGCGGGGCGAGGGGTGAGGGGTCATCTTCAAGTGGCTCGTTGAGTGAAATGAAACCGAATCGATGACTTACCATTAAATTTGACGGCCTTGCTGCCCAGTATGCCCGACATCCGTGTGATCTGCTCCTTGGTGTGGCCTTCGAGCTGCTGGCGCGACTGCATCGCCATGCGGGTCTCCATGTTGTAGGTGCAGCAGGTACCCACCGACGGGGATTCACAGTAGCGCAGGACGCGTTCTAGGATAGGAAAGAGGAGATTGCATTCAATTAGACCATATGTTTATTTACTAAATATATTAAAAGAGAAAGAGATAGAGAGAGAGAATGAGAGAGAGAGAGAGAGAGAGGGGGAAATATCAATCCCTAATAAAGTGGAAGAAATTCTTCGAAATTCCAGAGTAAAGAGATCTTTAAATGCGTTTTTTTCACACATCGTTGGGTCTGCTTTGGCTACGCTTTGCCCGCAAATGCAATTTGTTTGCATGATCGTTAGACCAATTCCGAGACGCATTCGAGATGGCTTCTATCGGTGGCAGCCACGGAGCATTCCAGGAACGCTTGGGTTGAGAAGCTGAGAAGTGCAGTTGCAGTTGCAGTGGCAGTGGGCCGAGTGAAGGGTAACCGTAACCTGCCACTTGACATGGTAACCAAATACCAAATACCAAATACTGAAAACCAAAGCCTGACCAGCTAACAGCGTTTCACAGGAAAAGCGGACAAAAACAAACGAAGCATAGCTACCAGCTACCAGCGAATGCAAGTAACCTGAACCCCAACCCCAACCCCAACCCCGACCCCAACTCCGATTCCAAGCAGAACCCAACGGCCAACAGCCAACAGCCAAGAGCCAAGACCCAGACGTTAATAGGCGTGGCACTGGCTCTAGCAGTAGGAGAATTTCAGGTTCTCCTCTGCTTGTGTTTTATTTACGCAAACATTTAACACATTTTTTGAGAGAGAAAATTATACGAAAACATGCATTAGTTCCATGCAACGATGGATTCATTTTGGAGACCATGCAGGCCCCCTTTCCCCCACCCCGCCCAACTATCGTCTGGGGGCTGGTGTTTTTTTTTTTATAGCTTCTGCTGGTTCGGTTTTCTGTTTATTTAGATGATTCTCCAGCAACGGACAAGGCAGGGACTGGGGCAGGGACTGGGGCAGGGACTGGGGCAGGGACTGGGGCAGGGACTGGGGCAGGGTGGAGGCCGAAAGTTCCACGCTAATTGAAAGCAAACACACGAGTTGGAAGTTCGTATTCTTCGGTTCTCAATTTGAAATTTGGTATTTGGTATTTACTCTAAACTGTAGTCATAAATTCCCAGTGCCCGTTCGCCCGTTGCCGGGTGCCCCTGTGGCAGGTTAAATGCATCATCTGCAGGGCACAGCATCTGCGGGAGTGTATGTACACACATACATATGTACAGTGTGCCCCCCCCCTTTCTGTTTTCTGTTTTGTATTTTCTCTTATAAATTTAGATACTTTAGTGCACATTTTTCAACTGAGGAATGTAAACAACTTCAACTTTAACTCGATTCCGGCTCCATGCCCCATGCCCCATGCTTCACGCTCCACGCTCCATTATTTCCCCAAAAACATCAGCAACATCCTACTCGTTTGGCAGTCAGAACTGCCTCGTTTTATGGTCTCCACTAATTGTTATGTTGCACAAGATATGAATGGAGTGTGGCGCAGTGCCAGTCCTCTGCCCAGATGGGGTTGCCGCTGCCCGTTGCCGCTGCCCGTTGCCGCTGCCGCTGGTGCGTTCTCCATCTCCATATATCCTTGGGCTTATCTAAATTGGCTCACAGTTTGTGGTCCCCGTTTTAATTGTCTTACGCGGGGGTCGTTGTCTGGCCTGGCATAGCAAATGTTTTGCTCAGATTTCTTGTGGGTGGCAAAAAGGGGGAGGTGGACCATTTTCGGGTTAATTGAATTTGCGGTAGGAATTACCACAGAACTAGGAAGATAATTGAAACGTACAAGGAATAAAACTAAGCTTTTATTGGCATAATTTGGGAATCCCATCCACGAATTCCCCATCATCATAGCTGTGTTATCCTTTTCCTTTGATTCTCTGATTATTCTCGTTTTATTTTTATCAGGAATTCACTTTTCAATCGTGCCCTAATCTCCATCTCCTGTGGTGAGTCCACAAATTCAAATAACACGCAGAGAATGAGAGGCACAGACCATAAACCCAACCACACATACACACATACACACGCATACACACATCGTAATCGCACCTCTCCCATCCCTAGATGCAATCGATAAACTCTCTGCGTTAAAATAACGTAACGGCATTAAAGTAACGGGACAGGGACGGCCATTTTTATGAATTGATGCATAATTTCGGCGGCAGACAACAATGGAATGGGTGGGCATGCGAGACGAAGGATTCCAGATAACAAATGTGGCCATGAGGCGGCGGCAGGCAATACAACTACTGGGGGGAGGGGGAGGGGAGGGGGAGGGGAGGGGGAGGGAGGCTGGATGCCAGGGAAGGTGTCATGAGCATAATAAATGACCTCAACTTACGGAAATGGCTTACGGTTTCCCTTTTTATTCTAGCTGACGCTGTAAAAATCACCCTGCCATGCCACGCCATGCCCTACCCTGCCCCCTGCTCTGTCCTGTTGTCTAATAGAAAACTTAAGCTTTGTCTGGCACAAGCAAAAAAGTAACCAAAAACCACCCAGGAATATCCCATCCACACACCCCAAAAACGAGAGAGAGAAAGCAGCAATCGAGGGGATGGGAGATGGTCACATGTTTTCCATTTTCCTACGCGCAATCCACTTACCCGTAGTTTCCACAGGGGGGTGGGTGGGTGGTTGGGTGGCAATGGCAACGGGGAAAAACTCTAACCAAGGGCAACGGCTACGGCAACGGGCAACCCATGGAAAGGGAAATGGAAGTGGAAGTGGCAGTGAAATTTCATTTCAAATGATTTACTGTAACGATCAACAAACGAAGGAAGCAATTGCCCCAGCGGCGCCCGTAGACAGGCGATACGATACCAGACGAGACGAGACGAGACGACACGAGACGTCCACCCCTGAGGGCCCTAAAAGGGTGCGAAAGTTTAGCAGGCGTATCGCAGTCAATATCCAGCCGCGATAAGGAAGAGCCCACAAGCCCAGAAGCCCAGAAGCCCAGAAGCAAGGCCGAAACCAACTTTTGGGGTGAGTGAGGAATGGGCGCCCAGAGTGCCGTAGCCAGTAGCCGGCACCCGGCAGCCGGTATCCGCCACGGGAAGGTTAACTCTCGGCATACATACTCGTGTCGCACTCGTATCTCTGCTCAGATGCAGAAAGAGCAGAGCAGAGCACTCTTAGAGAGTGCGAAAAGCTGGCCCTAACTGGCACTCAACAGGGTGCTTGACACCGAAACTTACGAGTAACTGCCACCCACCCACACCACCCAGCCCACCCACCACACACTACCAAGCGGTAAACAGAGCTGCTGAATCTCTGTTTATGCTGGGATTTTTCGGTATTTTTTAGGGATTTCGGTTGAAAGGTGAGACAAGATAGCGGATTGATTTGACGCTGTTGTGTGAAGCAGCACTTTTTTGTTAGCACTCTTCCCTACGCGCAACACATATCACATATCGTATGACTCATTTTTTAATTTAAGCCCATTGCAATGGCCACTTTCGTTGTCCATCAGCATCAATCAGCACTTTCGGTTGAGCGGAATATTCAATATTTTGAATGCTCGATGTACTCCATTTTCCCTGTGAGTTTCGATTGTCGTTGTGGATTTCGTTCATCTCGTGACTGTTTTGATTGAGATCCACGCACATTTTCGTTATCTTCTTGAATTCGTTCGTTTGTTGTTTCTGCTTAGATTTTTGGGTTGCAGCAATCAATGGAAACTGCTTAACTTGGGGCTGTATTCGGGTTCCGAATATTTATACGTATTTCCTAGCACTGATTGCTTTTCCCAGCTTGATGCTGATTCTGAATGGGATGCCGCATACATATGTATATGTACGAGTATGTGTCCCAGTTCTATTTTCCGGCCTTCATATTCATGCACTCACCGCTTCCCCCCCGCCACCCCGCCACCCTCTCGGCCCTCTTTTGTGCCCCACTTGGAGATAAAGAGGCGCGCACAACAACAAACATTTCAAAAAAGTTTTCAAAAAGTTGGCGCGAGAGTGAAAAGCCGCCAAAACCGAAACCGAAACCGACAAGAACAGTTGCAGTGAGACAAAAGCAGACGCCAAAAACTAAAACTCAAGCTTCCCCAACATCCGCAACCCCTGCCCATACCCCTACTCCCACACCACCCCCCCCGCCCCATGCATTGAAATGCAGTGCAAACTTTACTTTTACGTAAAGTTTCAATGGGCACTACAAAAAACACAGAGAGCGAGAGAGCAAGGGACAGCGGCAGGTGAGAGCAGGTCTCGCTCATCGCCTCGTCCTTTTTGGCCTGGCACAAAAATGCGAGCCGGCACTGTAGCAGGCGCACAGAAACCATCAGCAGGACGAAGGCAAAACTGTTGCACTCGCGGCCGAAAAAGTATCCGACGAGGAAAAGAACAACAGCAAACAGTGCAAAAGGGAAAATGAATAGCCAGACAAGGCGAGACAGAGAGAGAGAGAGAGATAGAGAGGGAGAGAAAGAGTTGGAAAGATAGAGTGTGATAGATAGAGCGAGTGTCAAGCGAAAAGAGAGCTGCCGAAGCCAAAGGAGCAAAGAGCGAGGGCGAGCGAAAGAGAGAGAGAGAGAGAGCCAGCAGACAGAAGGGAGGGGATGGCGGGGGTGAAAAAGGGGTCGTTGCACGCATGTAGCTTTCACTTTTACTATGCTGCAGGGGTGGGTGACTGAGACACACCAAGGTGGGGGTGGGGGGGGTTAGGGATAGTGCGGAAAGTTCAAGCAAATTCAACCCCAAAAAAGTGGCAGCCAAAAAGCAACGGAAACAGAAGCAGAAGCAGAAGCAAGGCAGAAGGCTATAGTGGTGTTTCTGGGGCCAGGATTCGACCAAATGATACCCTCTGTCTTCTGATACACCGACAGACAGGACAGGACACAGATATCCTAGTTTCCTTATCCAGTACAGGGTATCGAAACCAGAAAATGCCGCCGTCTGGCAAGGAAATTGCATTATCCAAAGAAGCGACCCGGTGCAGCTCCTGTCCACGCTCTCTCTCTCTCTCTCTCGCTTTGCTTTATTTAAGCATTGATTTAAATTTCCTGTCTACCAATCCCTGCCCCCCCCCCCCCACTCCCCTGTCTCTTGCGTCCTGCCTGGCACTGGTTTGCCACTGGGAAAATTCGCCTGCTCAAGTTTTATGCTTATGGTAATGAGTTTTAATTAGGCGCCCAGCAAGCGAAAGCAAGCACCCACTGAACCACCACCACCCACTGGGGTGGATTGCTGTTTCTTTTTTTAATTCGCACGTAGATTGTAAATTACGAGTATTTCTCCTACGAGCATTTTCCCATTTGGGCCTTTTGGCCCGTTTGGCATTATTCAAATTCCAGCATCAACATCTGCCCCGTGACGGACGGACGGACGTGGGGCGGCTCATTAAACGAGCAATGAAAGGGGGAGGGGGTGGCGGTGCCGGTGCCGGGGGGGAAGGGCGTTATTTATTGGGTCAACACAGCATGCTTCGACTACAAAAAGTACTGACTTTGGGCTTACTTTTCAGGTCGGAAAATGCAATTAAATCTCAATAGTTTCCAGAATTGTTTCGCTTGTTTCGCTTTTTTCTGTTTCTGTTTCTTTTTCTGATTTTGTTTTTATTTAATGGCCCTTCTTCTTCTTCTCCACTTCATAATGCACGGGAATGCACACTCTCCGAATGGAAACAAACAAATGGTGAAACGAGCCCTGCCTCTGCCACTGCCACTGCCCCTGCCACTGCCTCTGCCCCCTGCCACTGCAGTTCAGACGAAGCCACTCCATGCGGACGCTGGACGATGGTCGGTGGATGGTGGATGGTGCACCACTGTTTCAACACATGACTCAATTGGCAGGCACCACCACCCGCCGCGAACTCGAACCCAAATCCAAATTCGAATCCGAATCCGAACCGGGAATAGATTGGAACAAATAGAGAGATATGTACTTACATATGTGTGCGTGTACAACAGGCAGAACAGAAATTTGTACAAATATTGGACCACTGCGATTGCCATTGAGATTACTTCCTCTCCGCACCACCACCACCACCACCACCACCATTCCCCATGCCTTCCCCATCCAAGCCAATCCTCTACATCGCCTCGCACTTAATTAATTTTACAGATTTTCATCGAACTGGCAACTGGCAACTGGGACTCGGACCACCCGTCTGCCCAGCACCACCCCCTGGGGCGGCCTGAAATTTCGCCCATTTCGGTCCATGTTTATGTTATTTGAATTAGTTGCACACAATTCACAAATCACCAAAGTTTGGTGGGGCCCCTGGCCTCTGCTCCACTCCACTCCACGCAGCGATGTCTATCTGGGGCAGGAAGTGGGGGAAGGAGATGTTAGGGGGGTGGGGAAACGAGTATTTACTGCATAAAAATTGCATGTTTTACAGCATGGAATTCACAGATACAGATGATTGCAGATGGAGTACGTTCCAAATGGGCTTTTGGGCGGTTTTCTGTTCCCAAAATTGGTGAAATTTAGTAATCGCATATGTATGCGTGTGGGGTCATTCGGGGCATGTGTCTTCATATAGTTCTTGGGATTCTTTTCCCCGTTTTTCCATCAACAGATGTTTCGCATTCAGACACCTCTCTTGCCCCGCCACCCACCCCCCGCTATGGCTAATTACGCCTCGAAAATATTGATGCCAATGGGAGGGAAAATGTTTATTTTCTCCGCTCACCACCCCCTCCCCCCCTCCCCCGTTGTGCTATTTATGTGTGAAACATTTTCGCACATTTTTGCGCATTTTGAAATTGTCATTCAATGGCAAGCAAGCAGCCGGGGGAGGCCACGGGGGGGAACTTGCCGCAGACATCTTGGCAGCCGAACAAATGAGTGAAGAAAACATGTGCAACACTTTTGTGTGCACACTCTGCGTGTCGCTGCCTCAATCGGTGTCGCTGTCGCTGTCGGTGTCGTCACTTCATCAGGCAGAAAGCATTTCGACTGAAACGAGACGAGACGAGACGAGACGGGAGGAGACGGGAGGGGGCAAGGCGACCTCCAACCTCCTCTCGGACCAGGAAGACTTCTTGAAAGTTGCACGGAACGTGTTTTGCAGCATAAACATTCGCTGTACTCCACTCCAGCACAGCCTTTCACCTCCTCCTCGCCCCCCACGCCCCCTCTGCAGTCGAGTAATTTTAATTACGCCTAAAAGAGCCGCCCTGTTCGTGAAGAAAGCCGCGAAAGAGACAGAGACAGAGGCAGAGGCAGAGACTGAGGCTGAGGCAGGGAAAAACGAATGGGAAAATCTGCCATGCAACATTTTAGCCTACGTTTTGTATAATTATACGTAGTCAGAGGGTGAGGGAGTCCAAAGGTGGAGCATGCTAAATGTTGCATGCACCCGGAGGCAACATTAAGAGCCAACTGGCTGGCTCTGCCGCCTCCGCCCAGTTCGTTATTCATGCGAATGTTGTGAAAAGGTATAGGAATGTTTTGACAGAAACATAATTTCCACAGGAAATTATCTAAAAAGAGATGCATCTCTTTTTTCTCTGCAGAAGAAAGGAAGCAAAAGCCCACGGTAACACGCTCAAAGAATATGTACAGTCAGACAGACAGACAGACAGACAGACGGACAGACAGACAGACAGACAGACGGACAGACAGACTCGTACATGCTGAATGGAGAGTCTTTTACATTTGACAATTTGATAAATGAAGATTTGTTGGCAGAGACAGATTTACAGATCTATCCGCATATAGAGGACATATCTTTCGGGTTTCGGTTAGCAACGCTAGTTTTACTTCACTCAGAGGCATGTAACGAGTACTACTCGCTTCTCGCTATGATCACCTTTGAGCGAGTTTAGCAATGGAATAGGCAAATGACCAGAGTAACGGACAGATAGAATTTAAGGTAAGAAATAGATCACATAATTCCTTGTACACATTTCCCATAAGCGTTGGAATTTTTCATGAAAATGTTCTATGAATATAGACGAGATAATACCAATGTTTTCATAGAGCTGAGCAAAAACTAGTGGATGTAAGGCGATATTTTGCCAGTATGTGGGATATTTTTACCACTTGTTCATACGACCGTGTTATAGGACTCGACTCGACTCTTTGCGACAACAGGCTAAAGGCTTGCATAGTTGGGGCCTTGTATTATCATTACCCGGGTGGCAATGGAGGGGGGGGGGGGTACCAGACGCTGTTTTTCCCTTCGAAGCTCTGTATCGAAATTTACACTCAATTTACGATGCTCTAATTACTGACGCATAATGAAACAAACTGTGGGGCGACATTTTCGGGCTCTGTGCACATTGCTCATACGCCCCATTGTCCAATTTTTTGGGGGTCGGTTCCCCCGGCCTCTGCTCCTCCCGCGCCTCGTCGACGCAACGAAAAGAAATATGCGTAAACGGCCAAACAGGTTAAACAGAGACCCAAACACACGCTCCCCGAGCGAACAATGCCATTAATCAAATTTTATTGTTTAATTAATTTCGCTTGAATGAACCACAGAAGGGGCCACAACACCACAGCACCACAGCACAGCACAGGAGGTGGGTCAAAACAAACAAAATCCAAAATCCAAAATCCAGCCAGAAATAGCTGAGAAATGGCGTTCGATTCGCCATCGATTCGATTTCAAAGGCAGCCACCGCACCATCGACATTCCCTCCCCACCTGGGGGGTGGGGTAGGGGGTTGGAGGGGTGTCTGCTTCTGTTTACCTCTCCAATTGACAATCATTATTATTTGTTGTTGTTTTTTTTTGCCTGCTCTGTTATTTATTTGCCATTTATTCATAGTGGTCCCGCGGCCTGTCATCTATCCGTTGATTTGTCACGGAGTCGGGCTCTCCGGCTGAGCGGTAAGCTATCCGCTGATTAATCGGATTATGGAATGGGATCAAGTTTGTGATTGGATCCCATTAGGAGTGGGGACCTGGCTATTTGATTTGTCTGGGAATCGAAATACGAATAGCAATTGGAATGTGTGGAAATTCACATTTCTCCAAAATAAATCCCCAACTTTAATTTCTGTTTGCCATTTTCCCATTTTCAATTTTCACACCATCAAATAAATTGAATTAAAAGACATCGAGAGAGATAGAGAGAGAGAGAGAGAGAGAGGGAGGGGGGAAGCGCTGCCAAATGCAGGCACGGTTGATGGCCGGCCGACTGATGTTTTGACTGCATTTAAAAGTCGATTTTGGCCACAAGATAAAAACCCAGCAACAGACAGACAGAGAGACAGACAGACAGAGAGACAGAGAGACAGAGTGAGAGAGACAGAGAGAGAGAGAGAGAGACAGAGATTTAGTGAATGCAGCCAACGTGTGGCTGGGCATAGAAGTGAGTATTCAAAGCACGTTCCTGTGGTCGAGTGTTGTCTGTTTTTCTTTTTTTGGTTTTTGTTTTTTGTGCTTTTGCAACTCTACGACGAATGCTGAAGACATTGGAGACCTACGTGTTGCTGCCACACAGTGGACGAGCATTTTGTGTTCCAATTAAAAATGTGAGCAGCGTGAGACGACGAGTCATCGATTCAATTGGAAAACTTTGCTTAAGCCATAAAAGAGCATTTAAGCCCGGACTCATAAGCCCATCAGCCCATCAACCCATCAGCCTCCGGCTCGGATGTGCCTCCAGCCTCCCCCCCCCGACTCCTGCCCCTGCCCCTGTCCCTGCTGGCTCTCTCTCATCCATTTCGCAGACCGCAAAACATTCAACCGCAAAAGCCATAAAAGCTGAGCTGCGATCTCCTCCAAAGAGCCAACAAAAAAAAAAGGAAAAATAATAACCAAATCTCTCTCTCTCTCTCTTTGTCTCTCTGTCTCTCCCTCTCTCTGGCTTGGGCAAAATTGCTGCTGCTTAACCACAAAACAATTTAGTGGCCGACCCAAAAGCCAAAGCAACAGCAGCAGCAGACAGTGGCGTAGGGGTAGAGGGGGGCAGCGGGGGAGCAACAAATAAATTGGCCAACATTTTAAAGCTCATAAATGATTTAATTTTGTGGGATTTTCAAAGATCTCTTCGGTGTTCGGTCCTCGGTCTTCGGTGGTAATGAATCTGGGAAAAACGATTGCAATCAATATCGAAATGCCACAAAGTCTCCCTCTGTCTGGGGCAGGCTGTGGTTGTGCTTCTGCTGCTGCTACCCATAGATACAGACTAGATTTCAGAAAGTACAGATACAGACTCTGCAACAGGTGTTAGATTTGATGGGAAAAATGGATACTTAAATTCCTCGATATATGTTCGGACAATTGATTTGCTCTTGGGAATCGATTGAAGAGTGACGACCGAGCGCTGTGCGGGGGGCCGGCGGCCATCACGCAACAATAAAGTCATTTTCAATAAAAGAAAATCTCAAATGGAATTTATTAATATTTATTAAAGCAACAAAAGACACAGAGAGACAGAGAGACAGAGAGAGGGAGAGAGATAAAAACACACAGAGCGTTGATAATTAATTAAATCAATAATCGATGCCAGTTCCACGCATCACAGGGCACAGATACATCTGCACAGATACACAGATACACAGATACAGCTACAGATGCAGTTCCAGAAACAGACACAGATACAGATACAGATTCAGGCAGAAAAGGGAGAGCGAGCGGTAAAGGTTCTCCCATGGTCCATGTGGACATAATCGAGCATAAATTCCCCAAAATAGACAAAAAACAAAAAATATCGACTGAAAAGTCAACCTTTGAACTCAAGCTGTGAGAAAGAGGCAGAAACGGTAGAGGGAGAGAGAGAGAGAGAGACAGAGACAACAAATTAGGCCATGTCCGAGCAGGTAGACAGGAGAAGGAGAAGGAGACGGAGATGGCATGGCATGAAAATGCTAATGTGGCATGCCACATAATCCTGTTAGAGACGCGTGAGTGAGGAGCCGAAGCCGAAGAAGAAGACGGAGCCTCCTCTGTTTCGCATGTGACAACATAATTTGTGGGCTCTTGACTCTTCTTCCCCCTCCCCTTCCCCCTCCCCCTCCGCCGATGATTACGATTATTAATCATACAAATTGCTGTTTGGTTTGTCTTTGGGCCAGCCAGCGGCATATTTAATGACGTCTCCAACGTTCAGTCCAATAATCAGGCTTTTATTTGACAGTTTATGGCCATTTAATGCTTTGGGGGAGAAATCCGGAATACATTTGGCAGGGGGCACCACACCGCTTCTTGGCCCAGAGTCAGAGCCAGCGTCAGAGCCAGAGCCAGCGTCAGAGCGGAATGTCAACAGATCTCATCTCCTGCTCGGGGAGATCAACTTTAATGGCACTTGGGAAACTTGGGAAACCATCCAATAAAGATATCACTCAAGTCCCACACACAGTATAGTTGCAACAGATCTTTCGCTCGCTCTCTCTCTCTCTCTTACACTCACTGTGTGCCCCAACTCCGCTCCACCCCCCAATTACTTACTCGTATATTTAGACAACGCCCACGAGCGTCGTCGCCCCGACTCTGTGCCTCCGCCAGTGGTGTGGGGGGGGGCACCCTCCACTGCTCCCTACGCTGTCTGCCACCACCACTTATAAATTATCTTTAATGACAAGTGCACTAAACTAAATAAATTGTGGCATAGACTTCTTGTCCCCCCCGCTCCCTCCACGCTCCTCGCTCCCCATTCCACTAGTGGGCGTGTGCTCTCTCTCTCTCTCTCTCTCTCTTTCTGCTCCTCTTAAACGATTTATGGCCTGCTCCACCCTCCAGGGTTCATGAGTGCCAGAGAGATCTCCATTTTCGGCTATAGAGGTGCGGGGTGCGGGGTGCGGGGGGAGGGGGAGGCACTGTGATAGATCGCGACACTTGCTGACAGAACAACAAATTTGTTACAAAATTTAGGCGTATTTTTGATGCCCCCGGAAGTTGTTCGCATTCCATTTTGTGATTCTCCAAGGATTTGCATCAATTTGCGCCTCCTGCTGCCATTTATCACAACTTCTGTTAGGGAACTTGGGGAACATTAAGGAACATCGCAAATTATGAAAAATGGCATTCGCCACTTTGTGTAGAGCCCAAAGGCTGCCGGCGACACTCCACTCCGCCTCCGCGTTGAGCGTCAGCCCCCAAAGACATTTATTTAAATTGAAATGCAACAAAAGAGATGCAAATGAGGCTTGCCCCCTGCCCCGGCCCCCCCTCAGAGGCAAGTAGAAGAGCTCCTCTTTGTGTGCGCGCATAGACGCAATTTTATTGCTGAAAATTTGTTGGCTTATTTATCAGCAATTAACAGCCAGCGGACGGTGGGCGGTGGGCGGTGGGTGGCTGGGTGGCTGCACTTTCCCAATGGAAGCACCATTGCCCAGGCAGCTGTTTAATTAGCAGCCAGCGACCCCAGAGACCACAGAGAACAGCTCCTTCTGCCTCGACTTGCGGTGCGGTGCGGTGCGGTGTGGTGTGGTGTGTGGCTGATATCAATCAATGGCAATTGATCGGAATCGAATGGTGTTGCACTCCATTAAAGCGAGGCGAGGCGAGTCGATTGGAGCGGAGTGTAGAGATTCCAGATTCCAGATTCGAGGAAGGGAATGAATATCTGTGGTATATCTATTTTTGGAATTTGGTTGAACAAAACAATTCGGAGATTCGGAAATCGAGGCACAAGTGAGGCACACTGCTCAGCCACACTGGAAAAGGGAGTGGGCGAGGGAGAGAGATGAGCACTCAGAGACAGAGAAAATACTTACTTTTCGGTGCAAAGAATCCAACAACAAAATACACAGTCTTTGGCATTTCAAGGATTATTACATATATAGAAGGGAAAGCCAAGAAAGATATTGGGTTTGGGTTATACTAAAATCTTCATTGGATTTCTTTGGGATTTCCTTTTGGGGTATTTTTTGATCGAAGAGCGAATGACGCAAGCGGAACCAATCTGAGAATATACACACACATACTAATATATAGATACATATGTATTTTTGTGTACGAATTGTGTCAAATTAATTTGCATAGAGCGGAGCGGAGTGGAGTGGGGGGGCCGAACAGATACGAAAATTATTAAAAATTCATTAGGAAGCGAATCTGGACAATTAAGAGACATCGAGAATCGAATAATAAACTCGAATCGATGCGAATCGAATCGAAACGAAACAATCAATGGCCACAGGGGGGGGTGGGCGGTTGGTGAGGCGTTCTCTGGGGCGGACATTCATTTATCATTTCGATCGGAAATCAAAGGAATGCAAAAAAGAGTTTAACCAGAAGGCCAGCCCCAGCCCTCCTGCCCCCCCCCTGCCCATCTCCGCCCCACTTGACGGAGATCGTTCAAATAAACAAGGAATTGGAGGCAACAAAGGAAAACTGAAGAGGGAAGGAGAGCAGAGAAGAGCAGAGAAGAGAAGAGAAGAGCAGAGAAGAGCAGAGAAGAGGTCTCCTCCTCTTCCACTAATTGAGTGGGCAAATAAATGAAAAGTTTTCAAGTTTCAATTGCCGGCAAGGGGCCAGGCAGGCAGGCCGTTACTCCTTCTCCTTCCACTTCCACTTCCACTGATTCCAGGCACTTTGATTAAATTTGCGCAAATGACAATTCCTCCTACGGCGGATCTTGACTCTTCTGCTGGAGTGGCCAGCCACAGGAAGTTGCCACTGCCACTGCCACTGCAACTGCAACAGGCTGCAACAGTCGCCACGGGGAGCGGAACAAGCAACGAAAACTCGTTCTAGACCAAAAATAACCGAAAGACAGAGAGGGAGAGAGAGGGAGAGAGAAAGAGAGAGAGAGGGAGAGAGAGGACAGTACGCAATCCGGCCAGAGCACATTCCAGAGTCCCAGAGTCGCCCCAACCTCCTTCAGATGCAGTCGCCAGTCGCCAGTCGCCAGCCAGAGGAAAATTCAGAATTTATGAATCGTTCTTTGGCTCCAAGAATGAATCCCCCATCCCCCCATCCCCCATCCACCTTCCCCCCTCCTGGCTGCTGGCCGCTGGCTTGTTCTTGGGTGTCTGGCAGTGTCTGGGGAGCCCACGATCGGGGGGATAGGGGCTCCGGGGATCCGGGGATCGGGGGGGGTCTGGCGTTTCGGGGCGTTTACAACGCTTTTGGTATCTTGTATTTATTTAATTGACGTTTGTACGTGGTGGTATTATAACATGATCTAAGGAGTCCACCAGGAGAGCCAGTCCTAGGCCAAGGTAGGCTGCCGGCTGCCTCTTGGGGCAGGCAGGCAGGCAGGCAGGCAGCAATTATGACAGCATTTGGGGCGGTGCTGGACATCCATGGGTGTGTGTGGGGGCAAGAGATCGGTTCTCTCTACGTGCTGGCAGGATAATTAGTTTAGTCCTGTCTGTGCTGTCTGGGTGTTTGGTTTATTAAGTCTAAAGTGGGATTTTAATGGCCTGAAATATGCGAATGGATGGGGAATTCCGCCTTCAAATTCTACCCACTCATTCCCAACTCTCTCACGATTCGGCAGAAGAGTGTCATTGCCAGAACCCCAACTACCAATCCACCTAATAAACAAACAAATAACCTTAATAACAACAATTGAATGGCTCAATTGAAAAGCCATTAGAACAGGTCGAAACAGGCAAAAGGCAAGAATCACCTACCGGACGTGATTGGATGATAGTTGGAACAGAACAGAACAGAACAGAACGATCCGAGGATGGGAACCCGAAAAATTGAGTTGTAGCCCGAAAACTCTGCTCTCAGATGATAAGATCATCGTATCGCCAGTGCCAGTGCCCAATTCCACAACTAATAACAGCCAATGATAATGACGCTTTAGGATATGACTCTGCAACTTTGCAACCCAGCCAGAGAGAGAGAGAGAGATCGAGAGAGTGAAGAGAGAGATCTTTGAGATCCGATTAAGGCCATTAACACATTCCTCTGCGAAGGGGAATGCTTTTATTTCGACAATTAACAAAATCAAATAATATATTTGTGGATGATGATGATGATGATGATGATGCGTGGAAACCAGCATCGGGGGGCAGCAGCAGCAGCAGCAGCTGGGACTGAATCGGATAAATGCGGACAGGTAATTAATTCATTAGCACATTCTAAATCACATATCATCGATAGGGTGGGGGGGTAGGGGTAGGGTAAGGGTATGGCCATCTCCATTTCTGTACAATAAACAAATCGAATGGAATATCGGGGAGCACACTCTCTCTATAGAGATTTTTTAGCATATCCATGCGATGTTTTCAATGGAATTTGTACTTGAGGGGGAACAGGAATGCTTCCTTCTATATTATATATCAATTCTATTCTAATCAATCCCCCCCCCCCCCCCCCCCTCCAACCCCCAAGAAATCTTTAACCCAAATCAAAATACCATTCGAAGTCGAAGAAGAGGGTGAAAGGCGGGTTGGGGGGGGGGGACTGATTCTGATTTTGGCTGATTTATGTGTACAACTAATTGAGGATTTTCAAAAGTAAACCCCACTCCCCGCTCCCTGCTCCACTGCTCTCCCAACTTTTTGTGTGCCACTTTCGTTCTGTGATCGATTTGTACAAACAGAATGCCAAAAGATAACGCCATAATAATATTACATATAGAACTTCTATAATAATAATAATTGATTAAATGGAGAATGAATGCTCGTAATTCAATGGAACACACACACACACACACACACACACACACACAGAGAGAGATTAGATTGCTGCAAATTGACACATTTTGTGTTTTTTGTGGACTGAGAACTGTCACTCACTCACTCAGTCAGCCGGACAGAAGCCATCCAGAAGTCACCCAGAAGTTGTCCAGCAGTTGGACCGATTCCTCTTAGGGACGATTCGTTTCGCTGCATTTATTGGTAATCTGTGTGTGTGTGTGTGTGTGTGTGTGTGTGCGACCTCTGGTTGTGTATCCTGCGTTACGCATTATCCCTTCTGAAAGGTTCCCTTTTGTTATGGGCTCCGCAGTGCCAGTACCGCCTCTTCCTGGTAACCAAACACCCAACCCATTTTCTGTCAGCGCACCTCTCGCACAGCGGGGGGGGGAGGGGGGAGGCTCGCATGATTAGCTCTAATAATCCTCCCAGTTCGAGTCCCAGTTCCCAGCGGAAATGAAAGCACACAAAAAATATAGAACTCCCTTTTTGTATTTTGGATTGGAAATGGAATGCTTTTAGTGTTTGCTGCCTTTCCGGATAAAATATAATTAATGTTTCTTAGATTGAAGCAAAGAATTATGTAATGTGTGTGCACAAAGGACGAACTGGTAAATGTGTTTCCATTGTGATTTCTACAACTATAGTAATATGTATATCTGGCCTGCCAAAAGATACAAATGTATCTGCAAAGCATGTCGGATTGCACATCGCCATCTCTGATTAATAGAAAAATACCCACTCGAAGGCAAAAAGTTTTTCTTTTCCCTCGTTTCCTTATCAACATAGACACCGACACAGATGCAACATCTATTCTGCATCTCTCTCTCTCTCTCTCTGTCTCTCTCTCTCTCTCTGTCTCTCTGTTTCTATGCAGAAGAGGCGGCTGGCTGGCTGGGCAAAGTGCTTAAAAAGACATAAATTAAACACTCGGCTACCTGTCATCATCATCCACACAACACACAACATGTCGGCACCACAAAGCTTTGATTTCAACAGGGCCCCCCCTGCCCCTCCCCACCCTGTAGACCCTCTAGCCCCTCTACATGCTCCTGCTCGCATCTCCATTGTCGTCGAGTGTCGACGTTGTGTTGTGTCGTGTATCTGTGTGGATCCTACACACAACCCAACAATTAAGCCTCTCCCCACACACACACACACACACACACACACACACACACACAGCCACAAATACAGGTGTACACCCAGAGTCTCTCTCTCGGGCACGACTTGGCAACATATTTCGCCTCTTTGGGGAGCACAACTTTGTTGCACAGTGTAGCTGCCTGCCTGCCTACTGCCTGCTGCCTCTCTGTCTGTCTGTCTGTCTGTCTGTCTGTCTGTAGGTGTCTCCATGCGCTGGCTGTAGTGTCGAGTGTTGTCTCTGGCCCATTGTCAAAGCCAAGCCCTTCATCTGCTGCCGCTGCCGCTGCCGCTGCTGCCACTGCCACTGCTGTTGCCACACACATCAAATAAAATGCGTTTTTAATTTGCAGATGCGCGTAAAAAAGCGTGGAGGCCGGGCGACAGGGGGCAGGCGACAGCGGGCAGGTGGCTGCCACACACAGAAAGGGAACGAAGATAACTTTGCATCTGCCTCTTATTCGCAAGTGGCAAAAGTTATGCCAACATCAGACACAGGGGCGTGGCGCACTCTGCAGCGACCACCTGTCCTTGTGGCAGGTGCTGGCTGGCGGAAGGACTTTCAGCCTCTATCCTCTATCCTTTCCTTTCCAAAGACTGATCGTTGGGATACATCATAACACAGGAGTATCTGCACAGTACAGTAGTAACTACAGTGTGTACCCATTGTCCAGGCAGCAGCATTCGATTGAAAGCATCCCACAAAATCCCTCGCATTCTTTGGGCATGACACCGCCATCCTGTTACCCTCCTGTTACCCCCCCGCCCCCTCGTTTACATGTGCGTAAGCGTTGTTGTTGCATGCAACTTTGTGGCCAGATAAGCGCGACTCGGAGGTAGAGGGAGTCGGTCGGTGGGGGCTGGAACGGGTGCTCCTCGATGAATGCCTCAAATGCCGGCAGAAAATGTGGAGGCAGCTCCGACTACAACTCCGATTCCGACAGTCGACAGTCGACAGCCTGTGGGTAATGAAATATTGCCATGTGCCCAGCGCCTGCGCCTGTCCCCCCACTCCCGCCCTCGGGGCATGCTACCACACACCCCCCCCCCCCCCAGCCACCTTTCCTCTTTTTGAATTGCAAATGTTTGCCGGCAACAGCTGCTGCTGCTGCTTCTGCTGCTGCTTCTGTCGAGACGTGTGCTGGGGCTGTGCTGTTGGTGTAGGTTGACAAACAAACATGCCAGCGCATAAAGCAGCCACCGAGGAGGTGCAGCAGAAAGGGGCACAAAGCAGAAGAAGCAGAAGCAGCAGCACCACAGAAAGGAGTCAAAGCCAAAGGCGCAGAAGGAGGCACTCGACCTCAACTGCCTTTCTCGCCTCCATTTTGGCCTGGCTTGCACTTGAAATGGAAAGAAGAAAAAAAACAAACACCAAC
Organism: Drosophila athabasca; assembly: GCA_008121215.1. Classification (NCBI taxonomy): domain Eukaryota; kingdom Metazoa; phylum Arthropoda; class Insecta; order Diptera; family Drosophilidae; genus Drosophila; species Drosophila athabasca. The sequence continues at coordinate 64,956,179 of CM017796.1, read as the reverse complement.
ACAGCAGCGACTGCTGCCGCTGCCGCTGCTGCTGCTGCTGCTGCTGCATGCCTCACCTGCCGCATCCTGCCCATACCCACACCCATTCCCATTCCCCTGCACCTTCAACGAGTATTTGCCTCTTGAACATGAGTCGAGACTTACGAAATTCGCATTCACGTTTTGGCTTTTTACCTTTGCGCCTATTTATCATCAAATGCAGCCAGCAGAAAGAAGGAGGCGGAAGGAGGAGGGGGAGGCCAGCAGGCAGGCAGGCAGGCAGGAAGCAGAGAGAAAGCACAGCAATCCTGGCAATAGAAGAAGCTGGAAATACCCTTAAGAAATCCCAAGTCCTAAAGCGAAGAATGCCACACAGAATGCATATTTCATTAGGTTCTCATGGAACGTCTAACAAATGATCAAAGTTATCTGCAAAGAGCAAAAACTAGACCCCCGAAGGGAGGGTATCAATGGCATAGGCATAGGGCATAGCCCCATAGGGCATAGCATAGCCATGCAAATGCACTTGAGTAGCAAAAAGCAACGACGTCGACATGTGATACCATTTAGACCTGGAGAGAGAGAGAGAGAGAGAGAGAGGGGGGGATAGAGGGCGACTAAGATGGAGACTGGAACCGAGACTATGACTGGAACCGAGTCTAAGGCCAAGACTGGAGCTGGAGCCGGAGCTGGCAAAGAACGACCGAAAGAACGAATGCAATCAGGCAGAATTGTTGCCAACTGTGTGCTCTGCATTCCATTCCAGCATTCGAGCATTCCTGCTCGACTTCTTCTCTGGACTTGGACTTGGTCTTCGGAGTTCGAGTTGAAGTTGCATCCCATCCGAAAATAGCGTGAGAAAGCAAAATATTGATTCAGACCCAAGGACCGCAGAGGGTCGGCCGTGTAGAGGGCGATATGCAAAGCGCGATTAAATTCCTGAGGATGGGATGGGATCGAAAAACCGGCTCCTGCCTGGACCTGAGGCTTCCAGTTGGGGGTTCGGGTTGGAGCTGGAGCTGGGGCTGGGGTCTGTTGCTGGGGCCAGCATTCAAGTCAAAGGTGCTAAATGAAGTTCTTAATTAAGTGCGAGTGGCAGCGAGAAAACAGCGAGGGAACAGGGAAGAAGGAACGAAGGAACGAAGGCACGATGGAAGGGGGTGGAAGGGGGAATGCGAATTTGGAATGGGATTCCGGTGGAAGAGGTTGGGAGGGGAGGGGAAGGGACAAGTTTTATTGGCACATCGTTAGCTTTTCGGATCCCATACCCCTTTATTGCATAATTTGTTAATGAGTGTAGGGGAGGGAACGGCATGGAACGGGGGGGGAATGGGGGGGCCACGCTTCATGGCAGATGACAAATTAGCATTGAAATTGGTTGAAAATGGAATGCGTGGGAATGGAATGCGGCCAGGCGGTTGGGCGGCTGGGCGGCGGGGAGTGGCGATAAATGCCGATAAAAACCGATAAACCAGCAAGGAAATCCACAATTTTGCATTAAATATTTCCATTTTTGTGGCATACAATTTCGGATTACTTTTCCTTTAGTTCCTCCTAGGAGGCATTCCCCGTCATAAATAACAATTTAATTAACATTTTCCACATTCCATAGGGACAACAATCGGGGGCGGGGAGAAAGATGTTTAGAGTTGCAGTCGCCTCTGCCGCTGCCTCTGCCGCTGCCGCTCGTAATTAAGCGACATTTGCTGGCATGACATGCAACAAGCTCGAGATTACCATAAATTATATCTGGATGCACACAACAAAGGACCCCGAAAGATACTCGGATACTCGGGGGCTCCGAGGGGAGCCACAGCGGAGAAGGGACTGTGCTGTGCCACAGAGTAAAGGGCGAAAAATGTGCGCAACCGCAACGACCGCGACCCGCGCACCTGTCAAACTGAAGAGAATACAAAAAATACAAATTATGATTATGTACTCGAGACATCAAAAACGAGAGGAGGATGCAGGGGTTGCAGGGGTTGCAGGGGCAAGGGGCGACCAAAATGAGTAAACGGGGCGGGAGTGGGGGAGGGGAGCGGTCGGCGTGCGGTCTAAGCGTTGGCGTGTGGTAATTGCTGATCATCAAATATTTCTACCCACTTTTTGTCGAAGCTTCTCCCCTCCCCTCCCCTCCACTCCTCTGTCAAGAGCTGTCTTCTAATTATTAGCGCTAATTCTTTGTACACTAAAAAAAGAAATCTTCTCTTCACTTCTCTTCGCCTCTCCTGTCTTGTCTCTTGTCTTCGCTCTTGTCTTGTCTTCGCTTTGGCTTCGTCTCTCAGCGGTTGATTGAAAGATGTGCCTAATTGATAGTCTCTCTGGAGAGAGAGAGAGAGAGCACACGAGTGGTGGGGGGGGACAGACATCATCAAGTGCGTGTCATTGTGTAATTTGGGCTTGATTATTATTAATTTGCAGACGCCGACTGCGTTAAGGTTGAAACGGATCCTCGTTTGAGGGGGGGAGCGACTGTTAGATCACAGGAAATGGCAGGCTTACGCTTCCAGTTTCCAGTCTCCAGCTGGAAACAGTGTTCTCTCTGTGCTGTGGCTGAACTTACCTGCAATGAAAGCAAATGAAAATTGTATTAAATCACATTTGAAGATGGCCATAGATTGCATTTAAGTGCGGCTGATCATGCAACGCTTTTGTTGTGTATTTTTTATTGATTTTTTATTCTCATATTGTACATCCTTTCTCAATCATATTCTTGCCACATTCTGAGGCGGCTGAGGCTTTTCTTTTTCATTTTGTTTGTTTGGGGGCAGAGGGCGGGGCGGCAAACATTCATGTAAATTTCTCAGAGCCAAAGAACCCCCAAAGAGACCCCAAAGAGCAGGTTCAAGGAGTCGAGTCTGTCGGCTGCGGCGGCGGCGGCAGTCGTCAATTGACGCTTTGTTTTATAACTTCCCAGTCATAAGACAATAAACAACAACAGGTCTCTGCCGCCGCCGCCCCCACCTCCTATGCATATTCTCCATGGAGAAGGGTCCTCCTCTCTCTCGCTCTCTCTCTCTCTCTCTCTCTCTCTCTCTCGTTGGTTGGTTCTCTTGCCTTTTGGGCTGCTTAGGTAGTTTCTGGCGATCGGAGACTTCTTGAGCAGGTTCACAAGGCGCCGACGCCGTTGAGGATTGAGGAATGAGGAGTGGAAACCACCAAAGGTGCTGACTGCTGTAATTGTTGCTGCCGCTGCTGCTGCCGCTGCTGCTGCCGCCGCTGCTGCTGTTGTTGTTTCTTGGTAAAAGGTGTTGTACATACAAACACACACAGACACACATGGGACTGGCCTGAGAGTTACAACTCTCTGCTCGGGTGCGGGTCTCGGTCTGGGTTTGGGTTTGGGTGTGGGTTTGGGTTCGGGTCTGGGTCTCTCGTCTGTGAATATGGGTTTTCCGCTGAACTTGGGTTTTCTGACTCTTGACGTGATCGCGCCGCCGCCTCGAAGCCCTCTCCGTGGGCCCAAAACCCGGACAGGACCCAAAACGCAACGCAGATGGGGCCCCCCCCCCCACAGACTAGTTTTTTAAGGAGTTTCTTATTTATTTTTTTTTGCCTTAAAGTGGAGTCAATCGTGTGGAACATCTCACTTGTGGAGCAGTGACAGAATGAATAGGAATAGGAGGAATCTCTCTTCACAGATCAATGGCCAGCCATACTTGAGGGGAAAACCTAGAGGAGTAGAGGAGCCTCGTCGTCGATGGGCAACAGTTTTCTCAGGGCCCAGCAGTTAAGTGGCAAAAACTTTCATCAGAAAACCTTCGGAAAGACAGATCTTTCATTTCACAACATCATCAACATTTCATCCGCTGCAAAAAAAAAGTCGGCAAAAACAAAAACACAAAAAATCCTCAATCTCGGATAATTGAAACCCCAAAGTGAAACGAGGCCACAACCGCAGCCACAGAGAGCCGCAGAGCCATAGCCACAGAGCCATAGCCATAGCCAGCATTTAGGCATTGTCCAAGGCGCAAAAGAAATCTGAAAGATACCGACTGGAAGACTGGAAGACTGGAAGAGGAGTCCACATCATTACAGTGTAATGTTCCATCATCGTCCTCCCCTCGGCTCCCCTCGGCTCCCCTCGGCTCCGATCTGCTCCCCCCACGTTGCCCAATCCCAATCCCAATCCCGTTCCCGTAATGGCAGCGAAACACGCGTCCCATAACGGTTTTAATGAAACACATAAATTCAGGTTGAGTTCCTTTCGGACGCCTCTCGTCTCGCCTCGTCTTGGGTGAGCCTCGAGTGCCATTCCATCGATATTTCTCTCTCTCTCTCACTCTGACTGTCTCTGTCTGTCTCTGTCTCTGTCTTTCCTCGATAGCTGCCTCGTGAGCGCGTGAGCAGTTTACTTAAAAAAAGTATCTTTTCGAATTGTTTTCATTCATTTTCGTTCAGTCTCTTATTAACTGCAATTTTGCTGCTTGAATTACCAAAAAAAAAAAACCAAAAAAAAAAAACAAAATCAAATCAAAGCGATCCAAAGAGAGATTTAAGTGGATTCGAGGGGGGTGGAGGGGGGAATATACATACATATATACAAATATACAGCCAGAGAAAAAAAGTCCTGAGTATTTAATATTTAAACTTGGAAAATTGTGGTAAATATATTTCATATTTAAAATAAATATAATATATTTAAATATTATAATACATTTCGTGTAAATTCCTGTACATAGAGCAGTGCCTTTTCCCTTGGATGGGATACCAGGACATTCGGTAAGTCTCAAGCAAGCGATATCCTGCTGGATCGCGTTGATCCTTTTTGCACAATTTTCGAACGGCCAAAATGAATGGAAATGAGTTACAGCGATGGATGATGCCGACAAAAGATATGGGACTCTGTTTCTGTATCTCGTTCGGGCTCTGGGCTCTGACTCGAAGCTGGCCACGGCAATGGCCATAAAGAGTCCAACACCATGGAATGAAGGAAGAGGAAGGCCACTCAACTGTGAAACAGGTAACCTCTGGCGGAGGACTGCAGCCAGAGACAGGATACACACGGGATACACATGGACACACACACACACACAAACACTTACACGAGAGAGCAGACCGTCGGTAAAACTACAAAAAAAAAAAAAGATGAATCGGAGTCGAGGTGAAAGAAGAGATTTTCTTTATCTCTCTCCCGCTCTCCCTACCCCTCCCCCTTCCCCCTGCCACTCTGCATTTTATCTGCGTATCTCTTTCTGTCTCCCCGGGTCTTTCATTCGATTTCAATGAACCTACACTACACCACCTTCTGCCGCAAAATGTTGCAACTGCCAACCCAAGAGAACAGCCAAAACAAATAGCTGATAAAAAATGCAATATGTATCTATGTATCTATAAGATACTGCTATGAGATACACCGAGATACTACAATCAATAGGACAATGAGAACAATTTCTTTCGGACGGATTTCGTATCGTTTTTGTTTGCTCGTCAATTGTTAACCTTTCTCCATGTCCCTCTCCCTCTCTCCCTCTCTCGCTCTCTGTCTATATGTATCCGTCTCCCTCTGATGCCGGAAATGTCTTTATTTGCCTTTCGGTTGTGTCATCGCTGGGAGAGAGAGACACAGAGAGAGAGAGAGTGAGACGAGGGGGATCTTCAGGACATACATATATTATGTACTACCTGGTAGCCAGCCAATTTAACGTTTATCTTTATGCCAAAATGCTAAAAACCTCCTACTAAATATAGTCGCAATCTCCGCAATCTGAAGATGCGTGGGCGAGCGGGCTGAAACTCGTTTGGGGAACATCATCATCATCATCATCATTCTCCAAGGCATTACAATATCTGGTTATAATTCAAAGCGCCGGACTTGGACATCTTCACAGAGTGTCTGAATGTCTGTCTGTCTGTCTGTGTGTGTGTGTGTGTGTGTGTGTGTGTGTGTGTAGGTTGTTGTATCTCAAATTTATCGACTTCTACGCATTTTTATTTCGATGCTTTTTGTTTTTTTTTGGTTGCTGACGGGTTTCCGGTAGCTTTTGGTCAATAAAACCCACAAATTTATTACCACCGAACAATCCGTCCGAAAGTTTGTTCATTGTAAAATATTTTACACACGAGAATTAATTTGTTCGAGCCGTATTCATTTTTTGTTGTTGTATTTAATGGCCATTTAATGTGTTTGTATAATAAAATTGTCAACAGATTTAATAGGATGCCACATGCCTGCCTGCCTGCCTGCCCCTGCGAGGGTTGCTGGAGGAGACGCAGGAGGACGCAAGAGGAGGAGGAGGAGGATTAGGAGCAGCAGATTATGGAACCTTTTTTGGGTTGTGCTTGAGCAATCTCTGATCTGCACATTCATCTCCTCCTCAGTTGAGTATTTGAGCCAGAAACAGAAACAGCAAACGGCAACAGCAAACTGGACCAAAACTAATTGAAAACCATTATTTGCCGGATTAGGAGAGGGCGATTAGGGCACACAACAAATGGGCAAAGGTTAGGCGGAGATTTGCATGGAGGAACTCCTAATGGAACCCTTAACGAACTGTAGGAAATTGAATCCGAATCCAAGTCCAAGTCCAAGCAGCAGCAGCGGGCAATTGCATTTTATTGTAATTGCCAAACAAAACACTGAACACTGAACACTGAGCAAAGATCCTTGTCCTCGGATTTGGGAAGCGAGGAAACGAGGGAACGAGGGAAGGGTCTGTCTCTTGGCCAGAAGAGGTCTTGGTCTTGCCTCGTAAATGAACTTTTAGGCACGCACGTAGGGGCTCGCTCCTCGCCATTAATTACAGACTTTGGCAGAACCTCTTGAAGGCAGGCAGACATTCCACGGCGTGGCACATCCCATCCCATAGCCCGTTGGCTATCTGCAAAGTGTAATCAAAGTAGGTGGCGCAAATTAACAAATCTTTCATGTGACCCAATTAAATGAACTGTGTAGCCAGAGGGAGAGCCACAGCCAGAGCCACAGCCAGAGCCAGAGCCCATCCGGGAGAACGAGAGTCTCTTCCAGCAATTTGGCATTCGTCATGCTCGCCGCCTGCTGGCCTTTCGGACCTAGCCATGGGAAAACAACAGCGTCTTCGAAGCGGGCCCCAAGGATATGTCTCTGTCTCTGTCTCAGCTGGAGGTCGTTGAGGGAGTTACTGCATCGAAATGGCTAATGTGGGTATGGGTCATGATCTGGTGGCAGGCTGCGATTCAATGGGGAGCTCTCATTTCAGTTTAGTTCTGGCTACCATCGGGGAAATCTCGAAGAAATGCTTCAAGTATACAAAGATCTGAACTTAACGCCATCTTCCCAGAGATACTCCCCTTTTGGTGGGGCTTCCCCAGTTTCCCCAGGTCGGATCGCTGTTAGAGAAGAGGAGTCTCATTATGTAAATGCTTGCACCCCTCTTGGGCTGACTATTATTATCTACTCGTAGAGTCGGCTTTTACCATACAACTTTGTTTTGTAAGTTTTCGCCTTTTTGTTTGCACGATTTAATGCTTCATTTGCTCGAGAGACCAGCCCAGAGACCCTCCAAGCAAATGGGGGGCAAGGAAGGAAGCAGGAGAAGGCGGCTGGCATGAGGGGTAGGAGGTGGGAGGTGGGAGGTGGGAGAGCTGCCACTACAACTTCCTCTATACGGCCCACTGGCTGGCTGGCTGGCTGGCTGACTGGCTAACTACTTAATTATCTTCTCTTTTATTTTTTGGAGTGGAGTGGAGTGGAGTGGGGTCGGTGGGTAGGGTCTAATGGAGCCGCCAAAGCTAGAGCCAAAGCTAGAGCCAAAGCCAGAGCCCTTTTTGGCCATGTTGCTTATTAATAAACATGTTAAATGTAATTGTTATTTGGAGCTGGCTGCCGTTTTGGAGGCGTGGCCGTGGCAGTGCCGTGGTTTATGTAATTACCATCTATGGCCCAGACCTACACCGAAAAGCATAAACGGAACGTGAGAAAAGGCACAAAATGTCGAGATCTCTGTTCTGTTTTTGGAATGTGTGTGCTGTGTGTGTGCTGTCTGGAATGGAATGGAATATCCTTTGCGGGCTGGAAGGTGTTGGGTTAAAGCCACACAGAAATTAGCTAACAACAAAATGCTAAAACTGTTCCTTCGCCTCTGCCACTGCCCCCCGCCACTGCCGCCGCAGAGCCTTCCTCTGTGGCTCTCCCTCCCGAAAAGGCATTCCACCATTGGCGTTGTCCATATATGAAATTCATTGCTCGGACTCTCTGTTCCACTGGAATGGAATGGAAAATGGAATGCACGCAAGAACTTGTTTAAGGAGTTGGATCGAGACACAGAAAGAGAGAGACAGAGAGAGACAGAGACAAAGAGAGAGGGAGAGGGAGAGAGACTGGCAAGAGGCAGTGTTGAGGAGACCACACAGACATCTTTCATCTTCTCTCTCTTTCTCTCTCTCTCTATCTCCTCATAAAGTGGCCACGTTTGACCCGCTGAGGCTCCTAGGAATGACTCTGCTGGGAATGTTTCTGGGTCTGGGTCTGGGTCTGGGTCCCGGGTCTTCGTCTGGGAATCTTCTTTGCTCTCTACCTCTATTTTTGTGGCATCCTCCGCCGACACTTGCCCAGAGATACACAGATACACAGATACAGAGATACAGAGAGGGGGCGGCGATGATCGTTCTGGTTTCGTTTTCATTCATTTTATCCCTTACAATCCCAAAGAGCATGGATGCCATCCATGAGTATGATTCAGTCTTTGAAATTTCGCTGACGTTTTGCCTTTTGTTTGTGGATGGGGGATAGCAGCCTCATTCCTCGTTCACACACACACACACACACACACACACACACACACACTGGTACGAGTGTATACCCATTTCTGTCAGCTAATTGCGCGATATTTATTCCCCAGATCAGATCTGATCAGATCAAATCAGATCGCTGGTTCCTGCAAAGTGCCTGACTTCTCCTTCCCTTCCCTTTCCAGAGTTCGAGTGCCTGGAGGCCTGGAGAAGGGCAAGTGTTGACTTGGGAACAGATCTGATAATTATTTGGGTTGGGAATTTGTTGTAATTATGGCACATTAAAGTATTTTGTAATGGCTCTTAGGATCCACAGATATTCGTCCCAGATGGCCACAATTTGGCTTACTGAAATGGTCAGTAATGGATCTGCATGCTAATGTTGATCATCCCGAGATCCTCACTCGTTGCAAGGCCAAGGAATGCGACGACAAACCGTATGAGCTGCAGATGTAGATGTAGATGTACATATGTAGATGTAGATGCTGATGCAGTGGTACCGTGTAGCTGCCATTAGGTTTTGGTTGCTGGAAAATGATTAATAGTCATGCAGCGGCGACTGCCTTGGCCAAAAGCAACGGCAACGGCAACGGGCAATGGCAATGGCAACCACTTTTCTGGGCCCTCTGAGAAAAGCAGTCGGCGGCGGATGCAACAAAATGGAGCAGCCGCAATCGCAGTCGCAGGCGCAGTCTCCGGATTTGGCATCAGCTCCAATGTGAATTTCTTTTGGCAAAAAAAGAGACACAAACCGAGAGAGAGAGAGAGAGAGAGAAGGAGATCGTCTCTCGGTCTCTCGGTCTCTCGGTCTCTCGTCTCTTCTCCGCTGATACTCGTATTATTTTTAACGATTTAATGTTTTGTGAACTGTTTAAATTGTGCAAACAATTTCAGCTAAGTGCCTGCCTACCACTGATGATGATGATGAGGCACAAGGAGCGGGAGAGGGAGAGGGTGAGGGAGAGGGTGAGGGAGAGGAACAAGATGAGCATGAGGCAGCTTTGCTTGGTCAGGAGAGGGAGAGAGAGAGATAGAGATAGAGCTTTTTGATGTGCCACAGGAAGTGCAACTTTAATGAAGCGTTTAAGTGGCAGCTGTTGTGGCTGGCTGGGCGGCTGCTGCTGCTGCTGTTGCATGGAAGGTGTCAGACAGACTCCAAGCTGCATGCTTCCATGGAGAGAGTCCCAGGCACATTCCTCGGCATAAAGCAGTTTCCCTGGCAGATTTGCCAGATTTGCTCCAATAACTTCCCTCAGACAATGTAGCGGCCCCAATAAGTCTGCGCTCAATCAAAAGTGTGTTTGTTTTTTTTTCGTACTTATCGGAAATTGAAATATCGCTTTATCAGCCCCCCCACCAACCCCCACTCAGCCTCACAAGTAAAACTAACCTACATACTCGCACGAGCAACTCAAATGCAAGAGAGAAAGAGAGCGAGAGAGAGAGAGAGAGAGATGGCCGGCCTCCAAGGGAAAAGTTACACAGTTGAGGCGAGGCCTGGGAACGGGTCCAAGTCGGGAGGGGGGGACTTTATCTAAATGCTGGCGCTTATCAGAAGAACGGGGATAAGGTGGGAAGAAGAGAAGACAGAGAAGACAGACCAGCCAGCCAGCCAGCCAGCCAGCTAGCGCTCTCTGTCCTCTGTCGACGGTGAGATTTATGACTCACAGGGCGCATGAAGAAAGAAGCGAAAGAGAGAAGAGTAAAAAGAGCAGAGTAGCAGAAGAGCAGAGGCTGTTTGGATAAGTTATTGATATTGTGAATGAGAGAGAGAGAGAGAAAGAGAGGGCAAGAGGTTCACATAAGAAATACCGACACAGAGCCCATACATACATACATACATGCATACATGAACACATATAAAAATCCCAAACTGCATAATTTAAACGATTTCAATGACACCTTGATTAATATCAAAGACCAAACACAAAAGAGAACGCAAGAGAACACTGACCATCCCATCTCCCGACTCCACTCCACTCCACTCTTCCACTTCTCTACCTGTAGTGCCCTTCCCCCTACCCCTTCCCATTCTCATTCCCCTATGCATTTCCATGAAATTATGAACGAAAACGCAATGCATTTGACCAAAAGATAAAAGCAAGAAAGGATGGAGACCAGCAGTCGCGGCTATCGGATACCCTCGACCACAAATCAGAGGTGACCAACAAAATGCACGAACAGGAAATTAAATTCCCAATTTCTAATTCCTAATTCAGATTTTTAAAATTACAGCAATGTCGATGGACATCCCAAGTATAAAATATACAATATACCCCTGTGAGTGAGTAGTTGCCGAGTACAGGGTATAAAAGCAAATCAAGAAATGCTGAAAACCAAAAATAAACAAAAGCAACACTCAGGTAAACGGGCAGAGAGAGCAAGAGAGAGAGAGAGGCAGAGGCTGCAACAGTTTACCTGGCCGCAAATCAAACAAGGCGAATGGAAGAGGAAGAGGAAGCGGGAGGGAAGGCCAGGGCAGGGCAGGGCAGAAGATCAGAGAAGTGCACAAGAGAGCGAGAGAGCGAGAGAACCAAGGAGCGGGTGAGAGAGAGAGAAAGAGTCATTGCAATTAAGCGTGATTAATTCAGGATTTATACAAATTAAGTAAAAGCCACAGGCGGATCGAAACCATTGAAGGTAGGTCCATGCCTAGGCCGAGGCCTAGGCCTCGATCTTCCCCCCCTCCGGCCTGGGCTGTTTCGTCTTCGAGCAACAAGAACAGCTTGTAAAAGCGGTGTGACAACCTCCTTGCTCTCGCACTCCCAAAAGAGAAGAGCCGTTTTCCTTCCTTTCAAGTGTGGAATATTCCTGCTCCCTGCCGCTTTTTATACCCTTTCATCGCTGATATCACCTGCCCCGTGCCATTAAGTTTGCAAAGCAGACATGGAAGAGAACTTTCAATAAAGAAATGCTAGCAATCGGACATCAATATACATATATGTATGGATTTACTTAACATTTTTAGAAAAGATCACCAGCGTAATCGATCCGAGCTACGATTCGTGCGACGATATTCAAGGGTATCGGAGGCTTCGGTCTCCTAAGCGCCGCACTTCATTCTTGTTTTTCGATCGAAAAGGAATTTCTCGAGATTTTTCAGCTCTGCTTTGGACAGGTCTTGGAAACTGGAACCCTTTGCTGTGAGCAGAGAGGGAGAGGAGGAGGGGCAGTCACGCATGCGCCAACAGCCCCGCCGACTGGACACAGCGCTCTCCACCGGGGAATTCTGCTCTGCTCTGCTCTGCTCAGCTCTTCCCTCTCATCGCTCATCGCCTCGGGCTGTAAAGGTATTCGGATGCTTCTCCTCTCCCTCCCCTCTTCTGTTGAATCTTTTTTTTTTTTGAGTTGATTTGCGTGGAATTTCATTTCCTCAACCGGGGGAGGCGAGAGAGAGAGGCGGAGGGAGGGGCATGGCTGCTGCAGACGCAGACGCGGCATGAATCATGGGATCGCCCAATTCAAAGTGCTCTTTGTTCTTTGCTCTTTTCGGTATTCGGAGCTTCTTTTCTTATCTTTCGAGGTTTAGCAATGTTATGAAATGCTGGCTAACTCGTTGAAGGGAACAAGTAACTTCTATTTGAATGAATTTTGAATGGGTCTTTGAAGCATTTCTAATACAAATATCTAATTAAAATATTCACAATTTGATTTCATTTATTTAACTCGGCTTCCAAGCACCAATGGGCTCAAATCTGACAAATTAGAAATGATTTTATTTAAATCTACACACTATATGAGGTATACATATGTAATTTTCCAGATTTCCCCCTTGGCAAAAAAAAAAAACACTTACCGTTGCTGGGCTTTTGCGGTATCTCATTGGCATCGATACCCCTGCCCTGGAAGATGTGCGTCACGGCGCTGCAGTTGGGGCTGAACTGATCGAGGATAGAGGGGGCTCCTCCGGCGGCGGGACTCGGGGCTGCCAGAGCGGCCACCTGAGGGGGCGAGACAGGGGCGATACCCTCCTGGGCCGTCACTGGGTGGTTGGGCAGGAGCAGGAGCAGAAGACAGCTGACTATCACAAGGGCATTTGTTGCTGTTCTTCTTCTGCAGGGTGAACATTGTTGCTCCTGTCGTTTCTGCATGGGCACACACATGTTGTTGTTGTTTTTTTTTGCTTTGCACCCGGAAAAAAAAAGCTTATCACAATAGTGCGGGGCGGCGTGGAGCAATTTGCAGCAAGAGAGAGAGCGTAAAACCGATTCAATTCGAGAAAGAGAGAGAGACTCTTTTGCCGGCTTTTGCTGTTGTTTGAACGGTAAATATTTTCGGGCAAACGCTGACACCCCCACACACGCAAAAAAAAATCACACTAATGCATCGCGTTAACTTTGTTGCTGTTTACCGGCGACGACCTTCTCGCTGTTGTTGTGTGTGTGTTCTTTTTGTGTGCCTCAAGCCCAAAACCAATCTCGAAAGTGCAAACGATTATCAACAATAGGCGACGCGACACCGACACCAAGAGAATTTGTCAAAAACCGATCGTAGGAAATCTCATCTCGCTTTCTTTAGCTTTTTTGGATCACGACGCGCGTTTCGTTCGTTATTATCTATTATTTTTAAAATTATTAATGGTCGTATATTTGGATATTTTTGTGGTCCATCAATGGACACTTCGTAATAAAAAAAATTCGACAAAATTGTTTTTATTATTTATCAATAGATTCTTTCGGACCGGATATTTGTATCAACGGACTTTTCGGAATTCAAAAAAAAAAATACGACACTATCTTGTGGAGTGTTGAGTCACGGACGCGCGCACCAACCGCTCGGTTCAAAAAAATTGGGAAGTTTGATAATTGTTTTGATAACATTGTTTTCAGTGTGACCGCAGCAAAGATGAAAAAACGAACTGAGCCCACGTAAGCCCCCTCTATTTAAAAAGGTGAACAACTTGAATTAGACGGCGGAAAATAACACTGTTTGTTAATTATTCTTTCAAATCCATCCTAACCATCGGTACATCTTTTCACAAAAATACTCAATCTTTCTTCTGAACTGCGGAAAATTCTTTAAGTCTCATCATTTTCGTGAAAATGTTTTATTACCCCATTGGTCTACAATGGGTTAATCGTCCTCAGTCCATGATCGTAGCTCAGAAAAATTCGGGTATGGACAACAGGCATAACGACCCCAGAAAATGCAACGCATGCAAGGTAGAATCCACCCCAATTGCCTAACATACCATAAGGACAGCCCAGTACATATCATATACACAAGGCTAGGTGAGGTTCGTACGAGCCTTAAAATTTTCCAGCTGTTTTTGCCGCTTGTCCATACCTTTCCATGATCAAACAAAAAAATCCGACTCAGTTTTGCGTGTAAGTATGGGCAGCAATATGACCGTTTGACAAAATATACCAATACAAGAAACGAATAAGGCCCCCCATTATTTAAACAGTGGAACAACTTAAATTTAACCACGTAAGATAACACTGTTTGCAAATTCTTGTAGGTCCATCTTTTCCGTCCTCCTGACACACAAATCCACGGTGTCTTTCACCTGAAATTTGCTAAAATTCCACTGACTGACAATGGGTCTCTGTCCATGTTCGGAAATCATATTCTTCGAATTTGATATTTCCATATTTACATATTGCTAAGAAAAGTTATAGACAACAGGAAAAACGATCAGGAAAACGCTTGAAAGCCTGACTTCATTTTTTTTCCTTAGCATACCTTGTTTCTGTAAGCATAACTTATAAAAACTATTACATTCGAAATTCATATAATCGGCTTTTATTCGACTGCGATTGATTTAATTTGTCTTCATTATTAAATTTTTCTAGTCGTCTGACACTTGCTCGCTTTCTTCCCTGCATTTTGAATGTGCCGCCTATTCTGCTGTGGAATAGAAAATATATCGCTGGATCCTAGGAAGTACCATCGGTTTCTTTTCTAGTATTTATCGGTATTTCTGTTTTCAGATCGGACATTGCTAGCTGAAAAAGTACAAAAGCAGAGATAGCCCTATGGGGAAAAGCATGCAGAAAAATGTACTGTGTAGTAGTAATAAGTATAGCTATATAAATTTTATGAATATCTGAAAATTATTCCGATTATTAGCTTTTAGCAATTTTCAATATTTTTTAACAATCGAACTGTAAAATTAGCCATTACCACTATGAATTGGCAATTTTCCGCTAATAAAACTAATTAGCGACTACCTAGCTAGCTACCGAAATTTGTAGCCTTTCTGAGTACTTGACATAAGACTTTAGTAATCTAATTTTTAGCCGATTCCCAATATATTTTTATTGCTAAGCTACTTTGCAGCAATTAAACTAAATTTAATCAGAGTCACTTTCAGGACTACCCAGTATATGGCAAAACTATCGACCGAAAATTGCAATCTGGCTGATTTTGCCATCACTAACCAGCTGTCTTGGCGGCAACGACTTTGTTTTGTGCAAAAAAAGAAACCATGTTGTTTGAATAAAAACGAAGGAATATCCAAATATTACCAATGATGCAAGAGGGCGCCATGTACGAGGCGCTCAAGAAGCACTTTGGGCACACCAAGTTTAAGTCGGAGCTGCAGGAGAAGGCCATAAAATGTGCTGTGAAAAGTGAGTTGTAGAGAATTGATCCGATCCTTTGGGTTTGAGCATCATTAATTCGCCCATACTCCCCCAAATAGAGAAGCAAGATGTGTATGTATCGATGCCCACGGGTTCGGGCAAGTCCCTGTGCTTCCAGCTGCCCGGACTCATGTGCGAGAACCAGATAACGATTGTGTTCTCGCCCTTATTGGCCCTCATTAAGGATCAGATTGATCACCTGACAAAGCTGAAAGTTCCCGCCGATTCCCTCAACTCCAAGATGACTCTCAAGGAGAGGGACAGAGTCATCATGGATCTGCGTGCAGTCAAGACCAACCTCAAGTTCCTCTACATCACCCCCGAGCAGGCGGCCACCAAGTTCTTTCAGGAGCTGCTGCAGACTCTCCACAAGCACAAGAAGCTGGCCTACTTTGCCGTAGACGAGGCGCACTGTGTCAGCCAGTGGGGCCACGACTTTCGACCCGACTACCTAAAGCTGGGGGAGCTGCGGTCGAAGTACCCGGAAATCGTCTGGCTGGCCCTCACGGCCACCGCCTCCAAAGAGGTACGCGAGGACATCTACAAGCAGCTGCGGCTGCACCAGCCCGTGGCTCAATTCAGCACGCCAAGCTTCCGGAAGAATCTCTTCTACGACATCGTCTACAAGAACTCTATCGAGGACGACTTTCAGCACCTGGCCGACTTTGCCCAGCACTGTCTGGGCGATGCTAAGGAGTTCAAAGCCATGCCGAAGCCACAGCGCGGGTGCGGCATCATCTACTGTCGCACCCGAGAGAATGTGGAGCGTGTGGCTGTGGGTGTGTCCAAGCAGGGCATCGGCGCCGTGGCCTATCATGCCGGCCTGAAAACCGCTGAGCGTACGGACGTGCAGGAGGCGTGGATGCGGGGTGACCAGCCCATCATCTGCGCCACCAACAGCTTTGGCATGGGCGTGGACAAGGCCAGTGTTCGCTTCGTGATCCATTGGGATGTGCCGCAGAATGTGGCCGCCTACTACCAGGAGTCCGGGCGAGCTGGACGCGATGGCCTGCAATCCTATTGCCGGCTCTACTACGGCCGGGAGGATGTGCGCAGCATTCGATTTCTGCTCCAGAACGATGTCCATCGAGCACGTGGTCGAGGCGACAAGGAACTGCTCACGGAAAGGGCCCTGAAACAGTTCGAGAAGATCTCGGAATTCTGCGAGCGAACGAGCTGCAGGCACAAACTGTTTGCGGACTTCTTTGGAGATCCTGCGCCGCCCTGCAACGGACAGTGCGATGTCTGCAAGCGGCCCAAGAACGCAGAGAAGGCCCTAGAGATGTTCCACCGCCTGTGCATGGATGACGCCTTCAAGTCGCATATATCCCTGCAGGACTGCGCGGATCTATATGAAGGTGAGTTGGCCATTTCCTGAGAAACTTTAACTAATCTCTCTCTCTCTCTCTCTTTCTATCTCTCTCTCCCTCTGCATCTCCCTGTCTTTTTCCAGGTGGCCGAGCTGGTGTCAAGCGTGCAGCTCAGGAGTATGCCGCCGGTGAGTCCGGCTCTGATGACGATTCTGGCCAAAGCCACTCGTCGATGGCTAAGCGGGCCAAGAAGGAAGCCGCTGACTTCATACAGCAGCAGTTCAAGCTGCGCAAACAAATCAGCGCCGCCCGCCAGCTGGAACAGGAAAAGTCTACCCAAATTGCTCGCGTGCATCAGGCCGAGGCCACGGAGAAAAAGATCGCTGGCCTTCAGCACACCCAAAGAGAGCAGTATCTCACAGCCATAATCGAGGCCCTCAAGGCGAATGTGGAGAAGTGCAAGGACGACGAGGAACAGCAGCCCCGGAGTGCCCTTCGGTACAACGATTATGAGGCTATAGCCGTGGATATGGAGTACGAGGTTTTCCGGCAGCAGAGGGTGGCGAACATGTATCGCCATGCTTTGGTCAAGCAGGTTGGCCTCTTGGTCTTACCATTCCTCTTGAAAATCCTTAATTTCAATGTTTGTTCACCCACAGATATCCGTCATTAAGCAGCTGACTGGAAAGACCAAACTGATGCCCCTGCTGGCCGACTATGTGCCCAAGCCTCAGACTAGTGCAAAAGGCGCCTGGACGGGCGGCAGTGTGGCCTACTTTGAGCGAAAACTGAAGGAACTGGAGGATCATAAGCCGCAAAGCCTTAAGGACACACCCAAAGCTCTGAAGGAGAGAAAAGGCTTCAAACAGGAGAACAGAACGCAGACCTCCATTGCCAGCTACTTCAAGAAGGAGGTAAAGGAGGAACAACTTTCAGAGGAGGAAGATGCAGAGGATCCACTGCAGAAGCCTATGACAGTAAAACAAGAACCAGAAGCGGAGGAAGAAAAGGAGAAGAGTTCAGACAACAGTTCAGAAGAAACAATGGATCAGGATCAGAAAAGCGAAAGCCCCGCCGAGTCTGGGGACGAACCAAAAAGCATCGTTGGCGATAGAGAGTTTAAACTGATGGCCAATGGGGATGGCACCTTCGATACCCATCGCAGAAAACGCGTCTCCCATCAGCAGGCCAAAGAAAAGAAGCCACCCAATCCTGCGCCCAACACTCTGTCTCTGTTTGCCTCGAAGAACGAAAGGGAGCAAGCTCTGACTGCCTTCAAGTCGGCTCGGCAAATTCTCGAAGAGAAGCTGGAGAAATTGGAAAGCAAACCTGATGTCCTCGGCTTTACGACAGCCAAAAAAATGTTGGAGAAAACACATCCAAAAGAAGCAAAGGAAATTATGTCGAAGAGTAAGGGTTCGTCTTCAGAGCTACGGAGGGCAGAAATTCCGACATCAGAGAGAAAAGACAAGATGGAATCCGAAACCGAAATAAAAGTGGAAAAGAATTGCACAAGAGAAAGCCAAGAAACAAACAAAGAGCTAACTGCTAGGAGAAAAGAGTCAAAGAAAGCCACATCACAGCGAAGAGACCATGAGAGAGAGGAATCGAGACAGCCGGACAGAAAGGACCGAGACCAGAAGCCGGCAGTGAAGGTGAAGCAGCTGAAGAACGATGTCAGCAAGAATGTTGTGAGCTGGCTCAATCCCTACTACAAGCGAAAAATAGCCACCAAGGAGCTGTTCAAGGCTCTGGCCAAAATGATCACTAGCCGCATCTGCGATGGCAGTTTAGGTGAGACCTCAATCTTAATACACACCTCCACATTAGTGTATTTTAGAACATATACTTGTACTTCCCCAGGTGACGGAGATGCTTGCAAGTGTTACATCAAGGAGACGTTTCATGGCCTGGAGATGATCAGCAGCGATCAGGACATTGAGAAATATTTCACCGAGTCCAAATGACTTTCCATTTTGAGAACCAAATGAACTAATCGCATCAGAAAGATTGCCATAAAACAAGCTTGTTAAGAACCGGAGTTAAAAAACATTTTTTTTTTTTTGTGTCGTTAATGTTTCAAGTTGTATGTATATAACAATTAATTTGATCAGTAAATTATTAAGAGGGATGATATTTTTTTCATTTAAAATTGCACTGCGCAGTTATATAACATCCTGTCTGCAATCTCCAGATAGAATTTCAGAAATTGTAACTACAGTTTGTTGGAAAAGATATTCCCTCATAAAAAATTTATTTGTGGGCTCTTAAATGTTAAGTGGATTAGAGAAAAACGTCGGTGAAGGCTTAAAAAAAACAAAAAAAAAAAACAGGCTACAGGCCGCAGGCGATGCTAAAACAATCTTTCAACTTCCTTGGACTTCTTTTTGTACATTTTCCTTTCGATGATGGCAATTCTGATGTTTCTTTTCTGTTTACAGATTTCGTGGGTTACAATTTGCTGGGAAGCAGGTCAAGTGATGGGGCTTACGACTATGATGGAGCTCTAAATATAACAGTCCACGCATGGCGTCCCTGTCCCTGTCATTCCAGATCGCCATGGACGCCGAAGCGGATGGTGAGCAGTATGTCCAGTAGATAGACCAGGGACGTGACCAGAGCAATGGAGGCGGAGGCCATCACCAGGTCCAGACGATGCATGTTCGGGTGCCAGTAGTTGCGATCCTTGGTGGTCGACCAGTCCCGGAAGAGTAGAGCCGTCACGGCAACAAACAGGCAGAATGCCACGAGGGACCACAACGTTGCTGTGCGCCAGGGTGTCCTAGAAATGCAGATAGTTTTAGCACTTGTGCGCCTTAAGACAATCCTTAAACACTCACAGATCACCGACCAGAGCCATGATCAGGTAGATCGCCGTGTAGATGGTCAGGGCCCCAAAGGTCACATAGCAGAGGGCCATCACACGGGGCGTAATGAACACTCGCAGGTGAGAGTTGGTGGCCGGCTCGTCGATCAGACCAAGGCAGCATATTAACAGGCACTGTAAAAATAAATAAAAGTTGCAGTTAGTATTTGCAAATAAAGAAATGCATATTTTATTTAATTAACCCATCCTTAAAAACAACTGATGGTACTACTCATAGTAGTCTAGTCATAGATTATCTCTATCTATGATAAAGTGTCATTTTCAGAAAGAATTAAATGTGTTTCACTTACCAGCTCCACAACTTTGATGCATATGAGAGTGTAGGTGGCCTTTTTGTTGCCACTCGTGGTGGCAAAGGAGTTATCATCTGCCGGCGACATTTCCACGCGTGAGATTTCTACAGGCAATAGATCAATTAATTAATCAAAGAAGATTTAATTAAATAAATGATGAAACGTCTGAAAATGTAACATTTGCTCAGTTCAGAGAAACACTTGGATACAGTACTCGAACGAACGGAGGCTCTACTCGTATGTGTATATTTATTTATGTACCTATCGATCGTAAGTAACTCATTTTTCTGTTCTCGTCTTGAACGTTCGCGACCTATGAAGGAAACGGGCTCTTCAGTTCGTTTAAGGTTTGATTTTAATGTGGTTTTATGACCATATTTGGCGGCCGTCTTTGGGTTACTGGTTATTGGATTCTAAGTATTGGACGGATGGATGGATGCTTGGTGCTCGGTGCTCGGTGCTCGGTGGAGCGTGCAAAACGGTAAACGGAATCTAGTGTCGATTGTGAATTTGAGTCAATTGGTGGTCGAAGGTCTCCCACATGAAGCTCATCCACATCCACATCCATATCCACTTCGGAATGAGTTTGAGCCCAAATTGATTAAGGGCAGATAGATAGACTGATGGATTCCTCAATGATGTCATCTGTTTGGGTGTGTGTGTGTGTGTGTGTGTGGGATTTTGGGTGGGGTCTGATTTTGGTATGCCTCTGGGGTGCTCAGATGCATACCAAACGTCGAGCTAAGATCGCGAGCAACCTACGTGAGGTTCGCGTCGTGCAGCTTATAAATATTTAAAGATAACTAGCTCAGTCGTTCTCTTGTGACACTCAATCTATAATTCCATTACATACCTAATTAATTAATGACCAACAATGGAGCCACAACAATGCACTCGATTGTCACCTTGTCATCATTGAACACCTTTCCTATTCTAAATGCTTTGATATACATATACATTTGTGTACACACATATGTACATACATATGTATGTATATGTATATGCATGTATGAATAAACCCGCCTGGGGAGAGATTTGTCGTAACATGTTCATAACCAACAATTGGCTCTCTCCATGGTTCAGCCGTCAGTGCGTACTCCCCATTGATTGAAGCTAATTGCATCACACAAAGAACAAAACAAAAAAGTCCAAAAAGAGCTAAAGGCACGTACACGGAGGGGAACGGATTGAAGAGGGGATTGGATAGGGGCATGTTGTGCTAGTTAACCCCGCGATGTGTAACCCCATAAACAACAATTAAACTTCTGGCGCGGAAGGGGAAGGGGAAGGGGAAGTGGAAGGAGGCCCACCACAAATTAACTCAGACTAAAACTGGATCTTGTAAAGGGTCACCACGTCACTCATAACTTTCTCTGCTTACGGGGCAGGCACTCGAGATAACAGACATTTTAGTGTCTAGGTTCTGTTTGTAAGCAAAACACTACAAAGTTCTAGAGAAGGTGGGAAAATTACATATACATATGGACATATGTACATGTATGTATGTAGGCACTACAGGAACTTTATTTAATATAACTGATTCAAGAACTGTGTCGAATTAGCCTCCAAAGGGAGCTTCGGAACAAAGTTATATATTTATAGTATAACTAAACACTTAGAAATGGTCATAACAAGAGTACCTCTAAGGTAAAGTAAATTCCCAGCCAACAACTCGAATGATTACTTCCAACGAATGTTTGGTCCTCGACTGACGCTCTGGCGGTGGAATGCCTCTAGGTAACTGTTTTGCGTGCTCTGCGTTGGTAACGAATGTTCCACGTTCTTGGCCCCTCACGAACAAAAAAAACAAGTTTCGTTAGACGAAGAAAGCCCAAAAAGATGAAGCCAAACAAAACACGCAACAAGCCACGAAGCAGCGGAGGGAGGAAAAAATGTAAACAAAACGGCCAAGCTAAACTGGTTTCGAGAGAGAGAGAGAGAGAGAAGTGCGAAGAGAGAAGTTGGCTAAGAGACGGTAAAGAGATATAGCCACACCTGTATTGCGCTTGCGTGCCCTCGGAGAGAGCACCACATTTCGGCCAGCAGTGTGAATTAACCTCGTTTCGCTTTCAGGCCAGGCTCTGCAGGGACTTTCTTAAAGTTCTCTGCTCTTTGCCAGGCAGCCCTATAACTGGTCTGTCTTTGGGTCAATGACTCCTTTATTCTTCGTTTTGTTTTGGTTCTGTCGTTTCTTTGGTCCGTTGCAACGAGGAGACTGCTCGTACGTATACAAATGCAGAGAGACTATAAGTTAATTCTGTTTTTAATTAAGACCCATTTCCAGTTTCCTGCCCACAGTGGAGACTGGCCAGAAGAACACACACTATCGTCTCATCTCAAACTTGGGCGATTGAAAAATGCAACACTACGAAACGTGTTTTCCGAAGCCGCCTTCTCCTCATGCGTGGCCTCCCCCTCACTTGCATTGATATGCACAACTGGCAAACTGGTTACGGGACAGAGACAGACAGCCAGAAATGCATATACATATGTACATAGTGTGTCTGTATGGAGAAGGCGCCTACTGTACTTGCCAGCACCGCAGCAGAGGCTCCGACTCCCCCTGGCGAAGGGAAATTGCGATTTTCTTTGCACTTTTGCATTGTTTTCCATTTTCTTGTCATCGTTTTGTTGACCTCATTCAGGCCCACTCCCCTAGTAAAGGGTATTGTTTCAGACTCTAACATGCAACTTTTGTGAGGGATTGGGCTTTGGGGTAGTTGATGTTAGGGGTTGCCTAGCAGCCCAAACGGGGGTTGTTGGCGAATTCAATGCCAAAGCTATTGGGTAAGGCTTGTAGGGATTTCCAGGTGCCTTGTTCACTGCTGTGTCTGTGACGTGTCTGCCCGCGAAGGTCAGTGTCCAAAGGGTTTATCATCATGGCAAATATTCGGGTTCAATAGGCTCCCAAGGGCCTGGGTGGGAGACGAAGACTTATAATTGAGTGTGAATTTAGGCACCCTTATATTTAACTCAATTGAATTGATTTAGATTTAAATACAAATAAATACAATTCTGTATCTAGTCAATATCCCTACTGTGAAAAGAGCATGACTGCATAGAGCTTTTCTGAAAGACGTTTTCCCAAAATACCAAAATTTGCGTAAAAATGTCAATGAAATACAATTAACAACAATTTGGCTTCTTTTTGAAATCGAAAAATTTCAAAATTAACTAATGAATTAGTAGTCCGCCTAGAATTTTAATCTATTGAACACGACTATTCGTCAATAAATAAACCTCCCATCCGAAGGGAGGGGCTGAGGCAGAGGCTTAGGCTTAGGCTTAGACAGCCAACCGTGAGAACAGTGTGTGAGTCATAATTAACAGAGCATCTAATTCATGTTAGCCAGTGTTTCTATTGACAGTGTATGTTTGAAGTGTATATTGTGCAAAATTAGCATGTCTAACAATAACAACAACAGCAGAGAAGATCGCATTCCGGACTGATGCTGTACCCATAGTTGTTTACTGTACAATTAGCTCTGGGTGGGGCCCAGCGATCCAGCATGCAGCACAGCACAGCACAGCACAGCACAGACTCTCCGAACAGGCGACTCTCAGAAATCTTTGGCGGGGAGAGACAGAGACGACTGACACAGAAGCTAAAACTTCAGTTTACAGTTGTTGTTGTGGTTTTTTGTTGTTGGTTAATGCATTTCCAGCTCTTTCAATATTAGTTATTGCTGGCCAAATGAAAAACAGGTTTCTTTTTGTGTTTTTTGGGTTACGTTACTACTATTAGGTTATTACATTTTTCAAAATATCGTTGTGTTTGCGAGAGGTGCAGAACTCTGGTTAGCTTTGGGTTATTTCTCACTCTAATTACACAGAAACACAAATAGATTAAATTGTTTTCAAAACGCGCCCAATACAATTTCTGTTTCAATCGGAAAAGTAGTTTTCGAACACTCAGTAAATCGACCGCCAGCGTCAACGTCAAAACTCGGTTTGCGCCAGCAAAGTAGAGTCGAAACCCCAGTACGTTGTACGTTACAAAGCCCCCGCCCAAACGGGCTCCAAGTTGGCTCTCATGGCGATATGACATTAGACTTTGCTAACTGACTAGCTGCTAAAACAGAGATAGCCTTATGGCAACAGTATGCAGTGAGAGCGAGAGACATACATATATGCGTCAGCTTGGCTTTCCAGCAGCGTTGCGGCAGAGATTATTGACTGTTACGCTTTTAAAAGCGTGCTGGCTGTTTGTGTTGCGACTGGGAGAAATGTTGAAAGATGGTCTCTCTCTTCGCAGTAAATTTAAGCAAAGTCTAATGTCATAAGACCATTAATAGGAATGATATTTCCAAGTAATCGATAAACATGTAATTATTCACTAACGCTTGCACAAAAAATACTGAAATCGATGTCATTATTTAAGTCTAGCATTCAGAAAATACGTTTTCAAGCAAAACGTGCAATATTAAAATACTAGCGGCCTAGTGTGACCAGGTGTGCATTCCCTGCTTTGTTTACGTTTTTAAAAAAATGTTGGCGCAAAGTAAGAATTGAATTCACAGCAAAGCAATGACAAAAGTCAGACAAAAAGGAGAAATATCTGCGGCAACAAAAAAACAAGGGCCGATTTTCGACCGTAGTTTCAAAATATGTCACAGAGCCATCAGTTTTCTATGAATACTTCTACATGTCTGAGGCAAACTTCTGTCCTTTTTGAATTGGTAGTAGGGCCGTACCAAAACGAAATACTCGCCCGGCCGCGATCCCGCTCAAAGCCAAGTTGGCCATTGTTTTAGAGTAAATATTTTATGTAGCCATGAATTGATTTTGTCATCATCTGGTCTCGTAGTATTTACATTCACGCACACAACCTCAGTTTTAGATGCATTTTATTTACTACTTTATGAAAGTAAGCAGGAATGTACATACTATCAATTTGTTATATTCCGCTCGATACCTAGCGGAATACCACCGAATACCAAGAAATACTTTTCCGTTAATTGGTATTTCGCTCTTTGGAAAGTACTACCTCGGGAGCCCGCTTGCAGAATTTTTTGATCGGTTTCATACGAATATCAACCCTGGTCCCACTCGTGTACACTTTTTTCGGAACTGAGTACCGAGGTGAAAGACTTCCAATATTTATTTTCCTACTGAATCACTTTTTCGACCAACGCAAATGGACCGTTTTCTGATAGACATTTGTATAAAGTATTCAAATTAATTAGGAATACTTCCAACAGTAATGTTGCATAAAAAAAATGTTAACATTGCATTCTGATGTTAAGTTACCAGCTGATTCAATCCAAAAACACGTGCTCATAAATTGTGCAACATTTTTTGGAAAAAATCAAGTGGATAAATTTTTTTAATAAAAATTATGGTGTTATACTTTATGTTGGTAGATCTGTATGGTTGGTATTGTACGTGTTGTTTGTAGTATGTGTTAATAAAAAGTCGTTCCAAAAATAACTTATTTTGTACAAAACGTTATCTATTAAATAATATTAAATTAATATTAAATAAAAACTTAAAATACATATATCTTAAATACTAGTCCGAGCTAAAACTATGCAGCCACAAACCAGTTTAATATTAGTCTAATAAAAAGTTTAACAGGTATTTTAATACTTAGTATGTAATCCCTTAACCTTTATTACGGCTTTTAATCTACTATTTATGGAAGAGACCAGCTTCCGAGTGCTTTCCGAGCTTATTTTGCTCCATTCCTCCAGCAGAGCATTTTTCAGGTCCTGTTTGTTCGAAATCCTGTGATTCCGAATGTTGTTCTCCAGGACAGCCCACAAATTTTCAATTACATTTAAGTCTGGAGACTGGGCCGGGGGACTCATCATGTGGGGGCAGTTCTCGTTAAGCCAGGCCTGCACTATTTTGGACTTATGCTTCGGATCATTATCCTGGTAGAACCGGAAATCATGTCGGATTCCAAATTTCTCGGAGCTTTCGTGCAAGTTTTCTTTTAGAAAATTGAGGTACATGTACTTATCCATCGTAGTCTCGATAAACACCAAGTTTCCGACTCCGGCTGCCGACATGCATGCCCATACCATGACACTTCCTCCGCCGTGCTTGACTGTCGCTTTAACGTGTTTGGGATCCAGCTCAGAATTGGGCTTTCGCCACACAAAGTTCCTTCCGTCGGACCCAAAAAGGTTGAATTTGGACTCGTCTGCAAAAATCACGGTGTTCCAGAACTCCAAATCCTTGTCCAAGTTGGTTTTTGCGAACGCCAACCTTGTCCCTTTGTTCTTCAGGCTTATGAAGGGCTTCTTTCGGGGTACTCGGCCATTGAAGCCATGTTTGCGCAGAACCAGGCGCACAGTTTCCACACTGCAGGTCTTCCCCATTTCGTCTTTCACCTGTTGGGTAAGTTTTGGGGCCGAAAGCTTAGGATTTTCCTTAATTTTCCTGATGATTCGTCGCTCCTCATGCTCAGTGAAAATCTTGTTGGGCGCCGTTCTGCCTATGTATCCTATCCGATTTTCGCGGGTGAAGTGCTGGATGATTAGCTGCACAGTTTATGAGCTCAGATTCACCATTTGAGCTATTTTGCGCTGCGAAAATCCGTTTTTGAAGGGCTCCAAGACGAGTTTCCGTTGCTCCATCGTTGTCCATTTACCCATTGTTGTTTTTGGCTTGTCACACTCCAGAGCCAGATTAAGACTAATCTCATTAGAAAGGATTAGCCTATTTATACCAAAAATAAGCAACATTCTGCAAAAAACCCGGGTTTTATGACTCGCAGGTGTCCAAAAAGGGACTGCACCAAACAAGCTGGTACCTCTTATGGGGCTACTGTTTTGCATAATCCGACCGAACAGGTGGGGGAAACCCAGCATTTAAGGGTCAAATATTGGTTTTGGTACCTAATGTCTATACCTATCATCGGTCATTGGAATTTTTGAAAAATAATGTGTAATAACTTTATGGCAGCCAATTTAACTTTTTATTTGACACTGCATTGTTTTGGCTTTGAGCGACTGTACATGTAGTGTAGTTCTTCGTTAACTCAGAACAGTTAAGCTTATTTAGCCCACTTCTCCCCAAATGTAACTTTTTTTAGAACATAACAAATCTAAGCAATGCCTGTCTGCTTAAAGCATGGCGGAAAGCTAAAGGAAGAACTGATGGAGTGCATGCTGTATTCCGTTATATTTGATTGAAAGGAGCCGTGTTTTGGGCTTGTATTTATGCGAGAGATGCAAAAAATGTAATTACCATCTGCCTAAATTTCAACAAAAGCATGCGGATTGGCTAAAAGAAAGCACTTGCTTAAATTTATGTTAAAAAAGTGTCGACGCACCAAACCACCTTGACGTCCCGCATTGTCTTACACGTCTAAGGTTGTAACAGGTTACAAACAGCAGGCAAATGCGCTTTCAAAATCTGCGTTTGCTGATTCAAGCAGAAAGCACGGCTGCTCGCATAAGAGGTCAGGTTGACCTCTCAGCTATTTTAAAGCTTTTTGCTTTTTTTTTTCCAAAAAACTTGATAGACCTTACAGATCTCATTTGGAAATGGGTTTGAAATATTAGTATTAAAATAATGCACTGGGAAAAAAATGGAAACAGATAAAATATACTAAAATTCTTAAGCTTAACGTAAATCCGATAAATTGTTCGTTTTTTGCACTGCCCACTGTACATAAACATTGTTTCACCGCATATTCTTACGCACGGCAACGCCTCTCTTTCGGTTCTTTATCCCGCCTTCTTCGTTTCTGCAGTTACAGCATCGAAGATGTTCTCTCGCGCTCTATCTACGTAATCGGCTTAGAAGCAGTCGCGAGCATGATGCATTAGTATGCGTTATACATACATAATGCGCTCTCTTTCCGGGCCTCTTTCATTCCTACATTCTCTCTTCCATCAAACATATCGTCAAAGCGCTTTCAGCAGTGCTGAGCGTAAAATAGGAGTAAAATAGTAAAATAGGGAGTTACGCTCTCTCGCTCTCTTCTAAGCTCTGCTGCATAGGGCACAAGCCGTTCGGGCTGTGTCACCAACATCAATCTCATTTATTCGCCCTGCACCTTTGGCTTCCGCATAAAATTGTACATGCTCGACCTTTTTTTTTTTGAAACAAATTCAAAACCTATAAAAGATGTTTAATAGACTAAAAGAACGTTCCGAACTTTGAACTTTGTTCACATAAACGAGAAGTCTAGGCGCAAATATTTTAAAACTGTGTAGTTCATAACGGTTTCACTGTCTGCTTGATGTTATTGTTTGGACTTTCTCCATTTTGCTTTTGTCAGTACCGTTTCATTTTAAGTCTAGGGATGGTACCTATACTTAGTGATGGTCTTATCTGGATGTAAATTCAGTCGGTAAAACATCGATTAAAATATTCGCTCGGTATTAACCCACTAAGAGCTGATCGGTTTTTAAATATATTTAGCGAAAACCAGAAATTCACGCTTCTTAATGTTTCTTTTGTTTATTCAAAATAACTTGAATCGGGGAATCCAAGAAATGGGCTTACCCGAAACAATCTGGTCAAGGCTTTAGAATGCAGGATATTGTTGAGGAGAAAAGTAGCGTCAGTAAAGAGGCAGGAGTTAAGAAGGAAAATAAAGATTTTCCAGTTCTTCCATTCTCAGGAGTAGATAGAGTGGGACGGTTTTTCACAATTATTTAGTTATATTATACATGGTCTGAGTACATCTTTAAAATTTACGTATTTGAAAATGGAAGCAAGGAGTATGGTTGCTCACCATTGACAGGTGAAAAAATTTAAAAAACTTACAAATTGCTGTGTCGTAAATCCCCAACATCCAACATTTGTAATCTTTAAACAAAGATTGATGACCTCGAGATCATTTTTGTTAATTCACAACCGAAGTCACCCATAAATGTGGACTCTCAGCCAAACTCTGTGGACCTATCCTTGATTTTTGGGATTAAAACCCAAAACACTGGAGAGGGATCACGATAATTGGAGTTTGTTTTTGAGATTCAATGGGATGATGACCCAATAATTGCAATGACGGATGAGAATAATTCATAAAAGGTTTTCCCGGATGAGAGAGGCCCCGTTGAGGGCCGTCCGGGATAACCTAACCTAACCTGTTTAGTCCTAGAAGTAGGCAGCGATCCGGGGCGACAAACCCACCACTCCGTGGCAACATGTTGGGCAACATATTGCTGGAGAGAATATAGGTTTAAGTACATTACTGTAAAAACTAATACCAATTGAAAATATAGTGCGATAGAGAATAGACGCGGACACGTTTTTCTTTCTTGTTCAACAATCTTCAAACCCCAGGAAACCAACCCCCTCCAAAACATAACCTTTTCCCGGATGATGACAACATTTTCGATTTGGTCGATGAAAAGCATTGACTCCAGAAACTACTTGGGGATGAAGATGACGCTGAAATATTTTCTGCGGTGGAAAAAACTGAGGCGGAATTTTAATAATATGTATTTTTCTAAAAAAAATATATATTTAAAATAAATAAAATACTATATTTAAACAATATTTTCATTGTTTTCTTTTTTACTTTTGATTGGTTAAATTACGCTTCCTCTTATTACATGTTACATCCCCCAAAGACAATCATAGGATTGGTTTCAAACTGGTGTTCCAAGTTAGATTACACAAAAAGAATAAGTGGATTTAAGGTAGAATACATGTACAGGTGTATTTATTGGTTTAATTTCATATTCTATTAATACATAGTCCTTGTAGGGATTGATGAAACAGGTTTTTGTATACAAAATACCAGGTAGGAGTTTGGTTAGTACCCTTAGTACTATTCCAATAGTGACAGTGAGTAGAGATTTAAAACAACCTTTAAAACTAAAAATGGCATCAAACGTGTTGTGTGACCTGTGTAACAAATTCGTTAATGTTAAGGAGTTTGAATTCCATTATGGGAGTTGCTCGGGCTCTCCAAATACTGTAGTGTGTGACCTGTGCTCTAAGTCCGTCGACTTCATAGAGTTTGATACTCATTATAAGACATGCTTGGGTCCTAGAAATGCTATTGATGTTCTAATGAGCAGAGGATCTACCTCAAGTGGTCTCCACGGTCCGTCGACGTAAGCAACCTAAAATCTTCCGATAATATAAACTTCGGTTGGACTTACGAATATTGACTGTGCAATTTGCGGTGAACGTTGGATCGGTGAGGATTTCAGCGTTAATGTTTATGAAATCGATAACAATGGAAAAAACGTTGTAGGACCCACAGTGAGGAGCCAAAAAATTCGGACTCAACACATAAACATACTGGGCATTAATAGTGACAGTATGTCAATGATGCATTATGCCTATATAACGTGCATGAGAAAGTTATGCTATTCACAACACAGCAAATCAGATAGTGCTGCTTACTTTTGCGAAAATTGTTTGCAATTTTACTCAACAACAAATACTATCCATGACACTAAGGAGTGAGGAAAAGTTGCTGCTTTATATCCAGAACCTAAGAGCAAAACTGTTTTTAAAAGTTTTCCGAAAAAACTATCACCACCAGTGGTAATTAATGCAGACATCGAGGCTGTTTTGGAAAATTTCAGTAGAAATCTGAATGATCCATCAAAATCATCGACAACTATAGAACAGAGGCATATAGCATGTGCAGCATCATTTTATGTTGTACATACAGTGGTGCTCATAGACTTAAGCCACAAGACTTCAACCAAGAGTTTAAACGAAAATTAAGAAAAGTTTTTATTTCACAGCTCCAATTTTTAGTGTCACATTAGCTCTATATATCAGCGTTCTAATAGAAGAATAACCAAGTTATAAAAATATATATTCGACGAAAAACTTAAAAAATCTGAGACCATCTCCAAAATGTCCTGCTCACATACTTAAGCCACCTGGAAAAAAGTGGTTGAAAAAGTTAAAATTTGCCCAATATTCCTTATACTTTTAATAAATTTACTTTAATATTGAGTAGGATGATCTTTCTGCTTAAGAACAGTGGAGCAACGCTTTGGCATTGAATCCACAAGACGTGCGCACTGCTGAGGAGTGATTTTCTTCCACTCTTCTTGCAAAATTCGCCACAAATCGTTTTTATTTGCTGGTTTTTTTTGGCCAACGACTTGTTTTAGAATTCCCCACAAGTTCTCTATAGGGTTCAAGTCGGAGCTCTGCGGTGGCCATTGCAAAACATTGATTGCCTCTTGGTTAAGCCACGACTTGACTATCTTGCTGCAGTGTTTCGGGTCGTTGTCCTGTTGAAATATCCAGGCAAGTGGCAAATTATCGGCATATTCTCCAGATAAATTGTTAATAAGGATGTCCCTGTACATTTCGCCGTCCATAATGCCTTCTATCTTCACTAGGGGACCTACGCCCGATGCGGTGAAACAGCCCCAGACCATAATCGAAGCGCCACCATGTTTAACGGTCTTCTTCGTGTATTTGGGGTCCAATTTTTTGTTGGGAGGACGTCTTACATATGGTTTACCATCACTCCCCAAGACATTAAACTTGGATTCGTCGGTCCAAACAATCATGTTCCAAAAATTGGGACCTTTTTGAATATGCTCTGTGGCGAGTTGATGGCGCTTTTTAACATTTTTAATGGACAGCAATGGTTTTTTTTGGGCAATGCGTCCATATAACCCGAATTCATTTAGCCGTCTTCTTATGGTCTGAGCTGACACATTCACGCCCTAATCTGCCACCATTTGACCTCTGATTTGCGTCGAAGTCAAGAACGGATCGGCTTTACTGATTTTGGCAATCCGTCTATCGTCGTTTAAAGTGGTTTTTCTGGGCTTTTTACGTGGAATATTTTCCCAGGTTCCATGTTTCTTATAAAATGCTATGGCATTTCTGACTTTGCCACGCGAAAAATGAAAAGTCTTACAAATTTGTAGAATACTTGTGTTTTTTTCGTAATATTCCCATATTAGCTTTCTTTCGGCCAGATTTGTATTTTTATTTTTAGCCATAGCGGTCAAATTGTTTTGGGAAACGTATTTAGTGTTCAATATTTTAGTTTAGAAAATAACTAGCACAACTTTCCCCGAAAAAAACACAAGTTTGACGATTTTAGCTCCAGGTGGCTTAAGTATATGAGCAGGACATTTTGGAGATGGTCTCAGATTTTTTAAGTTTTTCGTCGAATATACATTTTTATAACTTGGTTATTCTTCTATTAGAACGCTGATATATAGAACTAATGTGACACAAAAAATTGGAGCTGTGAAATAAAAACTTTTCTTAATTTTCGTTTAAACTCTTGGTTGAAGTCTTGTGGCTTAAGTCTATGAGCACCACTGTAAATACGAACCTCTTCTAAATGAGATGTGGACATATGAATGTAAATATTATCGCACGCTAAAGGTAATAAACTCTTAAACATAACGGTTTTGTTATTTCAGGAACAAATTGCATCGAAAAATTTTGCCAAGAGCTTCGGGCTAAAACTGATATACTTAATGAAAAGTACTGGAAATCTTATAAAAAACCCATTTACAAGTTCGACATTTGGGATGAGGACTCTCAAGAACACGACAATTGCTATGCCTGCGAGGAACCAATTCTGTATGATGATCGTGAAAAATATTTTAATCAATTCTCAGGAAAGTATGTTGGGCCAATTCATAGGGTGTGTAAGCAAACATTTAGATTAAGCGATCCCTTTTTCCCGGTAGTGTTTCATAACTTGTCTTGTTATGATATACATTTATTTGTTACATCCATAAAAGATGATCTAAAACCCATTCCTTGCAATAAAGAGTTATATATTGCGTTAACCCAAACTTGTAAACTCAATTCACATGTTAAAATTAAAATCAGAACATTTTAACATTCGGAACAACAAGGTGGGGATATAAAGAGTCCTGCTTCACTGTTTCCTGTTTCACTATAAGCTGTGCTCGTGGAGTGACGACGATGATACCGATCATACTTTACCGGAAAAAAAAGCCCAAGCAATAGATTTAATTTAATTTAATAGATTAAAACTAATTCCTTGCAATAAAGAGTTATATATTGCGTTAACTCAAACTTGTAAACTAGATTCACATCATCATCAGCATCAATACAAAATTAGATATATAGATTCAAATAGATTTTTAAACTCAAGCTTAGAAAAACTAGCTAGTTATATGGATAGATCCAATTTTAAAAATTTGAAAACTAAATATCAAGATGAAAAACTTGATATGCTACGACGAAAAGGAGTATTTCCATATGATTATTTAGATAGTTTTCAAAAATTTAATGAACCTCAGCTTTCTTCGAGAGAACATTTTTTGAATTCTATAAATGAGGAGGAATGCAGTATTGAGAACTATAAAAATTTTAAATTTAACTCTTTCATTAGCTTTACCATTATGATTATGTTTTATGTTATATGGTTGAATTAATCACACACAACATATATTTGCTCATTTAGTACCTCAAGGAACTCCAGCTATTTTAATACCATTTATAGTATGTATTGAAACTATTAGTAATTTAATTCGACCAGGAACCTTAGCTGTTCGATTACACTAGTCATCACTAACATCCCCAAGGTTTGGCGGAAAAAAGTCTAAGTGGGAGTGCAGGAAATGGATTTTGAGTGACATGTTGGCTCCAATTTGTTCATAATTCTTAAGTAGGTCTTGAACGATTTTAACGTAATCATCACTCTTTCTGTTACCAAGAAAATTTGTTGTAACCATTCGGAATGAGTTCCAGGCTGCTTTTTCATTCGTAGATAAAATATTTTCAAATCCATCATCTTTTAGTAGTTTTCGAATTTGGGGGCCATCAAATACGCCTTCTTTAACTTTTGCCAGCGACAGACGTGGAAAAACAGTTTTGAGGTAATTCATCGATTCACCTTCGTAATCCAGTGCTTTAACAAAATTTTTTATCAGTCCTAGCTTAATGTGCAATGGTGGTAATATAATGTCTTGGACTTTCACAAGAGCTGCATTTTGTACGTTGTGATGTCCCAAAGTATTTTCGTTCCGTTTTTCCCAGTTCTTTCTTGTGTAATGCTCTTTTCTATCTCGGCTATCCCATAGGCACAGGAAGCAACAGTATTTTGTATAACCGCCTTGCAATCCAGTTAACATGGCTACAACTTTTAAGTCACACGCGACCTTCCACTGGTGTTCTTTATATTTAATATTTTCAAACAAATAATAATTATTATTATTTTAAAATTTTCAACTATTTTAATTTGAACAACTACTTCAATTATTTTCATTTGAATCTTATTAATTGGACTTTACCACGAATGAAACCAAGGAATACTAAATTGATCTGATTAATCAGGGTTGTAGCTAATTATAACATTTGATTTGCATTCAAAAAGTATTGGATATTCAATCTTTATAACTTTGCTCAGAAGGTTTGGAGAGCCTTTAATTGTAATAGTATTAGAGATTACTTAAAATTATACCTGGAAAGCGATGTGCTTATTCTTGCTGATGTATTTGAAAATTGTGGGGATTTAGGAGTATACAGATTAGACCCTAAAAATTACGTAACTGCTCCTTCAGTTTCATGGGATGCAATGCTTAAATACACAAAGGTAGAATTGGAACTGATAGGTGATCCTGATATTTATAATTTTTTAAAAAGTGCAGTTCGAGGAGGGTTGACCCAATGTACTCAACGCTTAGCTACAGCCAACAATAAATATTTAAATAGCAAATTTAGGTCTAGCGAGCCTACAAACTACCTAGCGTATATTGACGCCAACAATTTAAATGGTTGGACTATGAGTCAGCCACTACCATATTCTAATTTTACATTTTTAACTAAGGAGGACATTTTATCATTCAACGCTACAAATATATCGGCATGCGGTGATGTAGGATACATCTTAGAAGTCGATCTAAAATATCCTAATGAAATTCATAATAAATATAATAGTTTACCATTCTGCCCAGAAAATAAAATTCCACCAAGAGGAAAGCAGGCAAAACTAATAGCTGATTTATCAGATAAAAAAAATTATATAATACATCTAAAACAACTGCAGTTATGTATAGAGCAGGGTATGATTTTAGAAAAATATCTCGAATATTATCTTTTAAGCAGTCCAGTTGGCTAAAGCCTTATATTGATCTAAATACATCACGTAGAAAAAAAGCAAAGAATGAGTTCGAGATAGACTTTTTTAAATTAATGGTTAATGCCGTGTATGGAAAAACGATGGATATTGTAGAAAAGCGTCGGGAGGTTGCTTTAGTAAAACATTATCAGTCAAGACAGAATTCTGGAGGGTTTAGACAACGAATAGCTAGACATAATTTCCACAGTGTTGAAATCTTTGCAGATAATTTAGCTGCCATTGAGGAAACTAAAACTACAATTTTTTATGATAAGCCCATATACATAGGTATTAGTGTATTAGAACTGTCAAAATGGTTAATGTATGACTATTTCTATAATTTCCATTCTATAAAATGTCCATCATCAAAAAAATATGGATACAGATTCATTTATTATATCATCAAAAGGAGATTTGTATGATTTAATTAAAGACAATCCTAGTCACTTTGATGCATAAACCTATTAAGTCTTAAACACATTCGGTGTAAGTTGCGCTAAGAACAAAGAGCTAGGTTTAATGAATGTCGAGAATACAGGACGATTTATGACTGCGTTTGCAGGATAACAAGCATACTCCTATATAGTTGCTAAAGATGATAGCACTGACTATAAAGTAAAAAGGGTAAAAGGTTAATGTTGCTGTTCGATTCTCGTCCTCCTGTGCAGCCCTGAAATCCAAAACTGCTGTCACTTAGTGACAGAAATTGAAAAAGAACGGTGGTTTTTTTAACATTCTTGCATTGTGAAATTTTGATTTGGGGATTCGAGGAAGATCCGACTGCCTACCACCACAGTTAATTTGAATGCATTAAACGTAAAAAACGTAAAGAACAAAGTGTTATTAGAAGTAGAGGTCATTCCAATCGAAAGACCATTAATTTGATTACTCCCGATTTAGATATTTGAATTAATTTGGCGAATCCTACAGCATTGGTCAACTGGGCAATCAGTTTACATACGTTTGTACATAATCAATCATATTTGTAATTTTAGATTCAAGACCTTCGGTGAAGAAAAATTCAGTTAGAGTTGGAGATCTACCCAAACCGATACCGTCAACGTGGCGACTACTGTTAGAGTACAAACAAGTATTCCATATTGTTCATTTCTAATAGTAGGCAGCGAACAAGAAGATTGAATTCACCACTCTTTGGAAACATATCGCAATCGATATCAACTATCGTTGCTGACAGTCGTTCTTCACTTCGCTCCGCCTAAAAAATTTAATTTTTGTTTTTGGGTCAGACGGAAGGAATTTTCTGTGGCGAAAGCCCAATACTGCGTTGGATCCCAAACACGTAAAAGCGGCAGTCAAACACGCCGGAGGAAGTGTCATGGTATGGGCATGCATGTCGGCAGCCGGCGTCGGAAACTTGGTGTTAATTGAGTCTACGATGGATAAGCACATGTACCTCAATATCCTAAAAGAAAACTTGCACGAAAGCTCCGAGAAAACAGGAATCCGACGTGATTTCCGGTCCTTACAGGATAATGATCCGAAACATAAGTCCAAAATAGTGCAGTCCTGGCATAACCGGAACTGGCCCCACATGATAAATCCCCAAGGCACTCTCCAGACTTAAATGTAATTGAAAATTTGTGAGCTGTGCTGGAGACCAAAATTTGGAATCACAGGATTTCAAACAAACAGGACCTGAAAAATGCTCTGCTGGAGGAATGAAGCAAAATAAGCTCGGAAAGCACTCGGAAGCTGGTCTCTTCCATGAATGGTAGGTTAAGAGCCGTAATAAAGGTTAAGGGATTACAAACTAAGTATTAAAATACCTGTTTAACCTTTTATCCGCCTAATATTAAACTGATTTGTGGCCCCATCTTTCAAGTTAAGACTTGTTTTTAGGATATATTTTATATTAATATATCACTGTACCTGTTAAAAGAGCTGTTTCTTGTAGTTGTTGTACCTGCTTCTGGAGCTGTTTAATTTTATGCGATTATGTGATTTATAGCAAATAATATCGTCTCTAATACCTCTCTTTTAATTTGAGAGATTCTCCATCCCTCTCTCATTTTTGAGCCTATGTGAAATGGTGGTAGGTTGCCCATACGTATAGGATCGTGGGGTGTACATTCTTGCATGAAGGGTCGTTGAATTTGATTGGTCGGTGTTCCTGCATGAATGCATGCATGACTGAGGTTGGTTGTGTACACGATTTTAAATTAGTTAAGAGGCCATTGTAATCGATGAAGGGGGGATAGATACAACTTGAACTATTTAAAGGGATAGGACATGAGTACATTTTACGAAAGTAGTCTATGCTTTTAGTCGTCGATGCTGTTAGTTATAATGAGGAATTAGACGAATTTTACGATGATCAGAACGTACACATGCCAATGGTCTGTCTAGTGGTCCTCAACGTCTAGTGGTCGACGCTGGACATCAGCATCAAGGAAACCCTATTCGATTCGTCTACAAGTATTGGGGTTTGGCGTCCACAGAAGGCTGCTTGTACTAGGTCATTCCATACGCTGTAGTATCGGAACAGGAGGACCCTGGAGTCCGGCTGGGAGAAAGGGTTGTCCTATCGCTTTTGTCGTATTTGGAGGACCGAGCCAAGCACACTGTAACGTTTGATAACTCCTTTACAAGTTACAAACTAATGAATCGTTTGACAAACGATGGATTCCTCGCTTTCGGAACTGTTCGTGATAATCAGACCAATCATGCACCAATCATGGGAGTTGTGGATTTTTTTGATAACGGAATCAATAATTACCGAATTCGGATACGGGGCAAGAATTGAGCTAACAAATGCGTTCGGCGCGGCTATGGTAAATGCGTGAAAGTTGCATTGCCTTTGTCGCAATTAGGACAAGAAGCAAACGATGTCTCAATTTGATTTTCGCGTTGAAATATGCGAATCAATTATCATCATTAAATCGAATTATCATCATCCGAGTCGAGCGATGGCTTTCAATAAAAACTAAATATACGTTATCGTTGGCCTCAATGCGGTGGCAAGACGATATTTAAACTATTAAGCTATTTCAGAAACTGGTAAACTGTGAACAAAGATGGATGACCTCGAGATAATTTTTGTTAATTCACAACCGGAGTCACCCATAAATCTGGACTCTCAGCGAAACTCTGTGGACCTTTCCTTGATATTTGGGATTAAAATCTAATACTGCCTGGAGAGGAATCTCGATAATTTGGAGTTTATTTATGAGATTCAATGGACTGATGATGATAACCCAATAATTGCAATTGCTATGGATAATTCATCATAGGATAATAGGAAATCGATAACAATGGAAAAAACGTGGTTAGTGCTCTAATTTATAGTAGTAATACTGTAGCACTACGAATTAAAATTCAATTCGGACCATTTTAACATTCAGAACAACAAGGTGGGGATATAAAAGAGTCCTGCTCTTTGCACCAACATCAACAGTCGTAAGATGTACGCAAAGCAAATAAAACTTTTTTTGATGCAATTCGAAGAGATGATCTTCGAGGAACATGTCACTACCCTGGAAAACATGATAATAATTTTTAAGAATCTAGAGGAAAAGGACGACGTGATGGGACCCATCATCTTCGTGGTAGGAGACGTGCGTTCTTCCATGGCGCCGTGGCGATCTGCTGGTCCCCGATTTCGGCAAAGAAATGTCCTCAAAGACGTTGTCATTGGGTGGATAGAACTCCGACTCCGACTTGAACTGGGACTCAGACGACGGAAAACAACCATGGCTGGAAGCAGGTTGGACGGAAGTTTCTGAATCTTCTCCTTGAGACTGCTGGCAGCTGATCGATCCTGCACTGCAGTCGTCGTCATTATACTCCTGCTTGCATTTGTTGCCGTCGTGGTGGGACCCGTCATCTACGTTCTGGAAGGAGACGTTCTTTCTTCCATGGGACCGTGGCGATCTGCCGGTCTCCGATTTCGGCAAAAAAAATGTCCTCAAAGACGTTGTCATTGAGTGGATAGAACTCCGACTCCGACTTGAACTGGGACTCAGACGACGGAAAACAACCATGGCTGGAAGCAGGTTGGACGGAAGTTTCTGAATCTTCTCCTTGAGACTGCTGGCAGCTGATCGATCCTGCACTGCAGTCGTCGTCAAAGTTCGGGTTTCACTATCAGCTGCGCCTGTGGAGTGACGACGATGATACCAATCATACTTTACCGGCAAAAAAAGTCCGAGCTATAGATTTATTGATAAAATATCACAACTTAAACAAAAGAATAAATCCAAACTCAAAAATCAATAAAATAGTGTTTTTTGGGTTTCATGTTACCAGGCTACCTGTGAGTAGCGTGCAATTATTTGACCCCCGCCTATGTGAAGGTGGAAATTGCCAAGTCCAAGAGTGGTAGATGATGAAAAATTACTTATAGTTGTAAGTCGATTTTGTCAATGAAGTCATTAGTTCGTACCAAACATAAATTTTATTTTTCAAAAAATTTGTAAATATCATTATATTTTCTTAGAGATGGGAAATTTTGAGAGATATTACTTGCGATGAACAGAACACTAACGACAGCAATGCTCTGCACCGTAATGTGTTGCCCAAAAAGTTTTCGCGAGGAGATGGGGGCTACAGAAGCTGGTCTTAATTACAACCTAGATAGGACGCTGGAAGAACCTTCGTCATATAGACCGATATGTCTACTGAAAACCGCGGTGAAAATCCTGGAGGTGGTAATCTGCGCGATGCTATCAAGCCAAATAACGAGGGACCGATCTATCACCACGGCAATGTTTTTCCAGCCACCTCTAGCAGACTTTCGAACGTCCGTCCCGTGACGATTCACAAAATTTCTTAATAAGGTACGTATTGTGTGCGTGATTTATTGCAATCAAGTGAGAGTTTAAACTTCAGGGATGAGTCCTTTTTCAAGCGACTCTCATTACGTAGGAGCTGAGCTAGTGCGATAGATCTTGAATGACCAAGGTCAATGGAATCAGGATTCTTGAAAGGAAGGGTGACCACATATCTGCCCCTCTCGTTCCTTGTGAGCGTCTGCTGAAACAACTTCTCACAAGCTGCGTCGGACTCTTTAACCAGTTTAACTGGGATATCCTCCACCTCCCAAAACTTTGTGAGAAGTTTTTCCAATCTCACTTCCTCGTTGAGCGTGATGCGAGTGGCGAAAGATGATATGGCCTTGGCGCCAGTGTTGGAAACGGGACCCGTGATGGTCCAGCCAAAGATCGTTTCCTGTCCTAAAAGGGTACCACAGATATTGGTACAGGACCCCTTTAGCAGAATGGAGGGAAGGATGTCGGCTCCCAGTAGGATATCTATCTGGGAACTCTTGTAGAATTCCGGATCTGCCAGTTGCAGATCGGGAAGATCTTTCAAAGCACTTTGTGGAATTGTGTAGGAGGGCAGATTTCCTGCCAGCTTTGAAGGAACGAAACCCGAAGTCTCTATTTGGATCCTCGGCTTAATAGGAGAGCCAATATGGAAATGGCATAGTCGCTGAGGCTGGGCTGCAATGGTTCCATTGAGCCCTGAGACTTGAGCGTCAACCGACTGATACTGGGGTCGTATCAATTTGAACAGCCGTTCGGAAATGAAGGTTGCTTCCGACCCAGAGTCAACCAATGCACGCGCTGTATATTTGTTCCCTAAGGAACATACATGGATTATTGCCGTGCCGAGGAGGACGCTATGCGTGCTTTCCGAGAAATAGTTTTGGACCGTTGGTTGTGGGAGAGGAGTGGACTGTATATTGACGGAGGAATCCAAAACTACTCCAGGATCACCCGCTTGGGTATTCGTCGGACGATGTAGGAGAGTGTGGTGACGACCCTTGCAGGTGTGGCAATTATGCGCGCTAGTGCAGTCCCTCAGGTTATGACCTCTGGCAAAGCAATTTAAACACAATTTATGTTGTTTGATGGTGTCGGATCGCTCATGGACGGACATTCGCAGGAATTTCGGGCATGTTCGGAATGGATGGTTCTCCTTGGCGCAAAGGAGAGTACGCAACCTGCGTACGTGATTGGAGTTGTGGTACGATTGCTTTGGCCGCCGTGTTTTTGGATGTGTAAATAAAGTGTATGTAAATAGATTCGTGTGGCACTTTATATTTTTTGAATACACTTGTGACTGTGGGCATGTGCAGAAATTTTGGTTTAGGTATATGTTGTGTTATCTATTATATTTGGTGGCGTAAACTCTGTTTAATTAGTCTTATATATGTTGGAAGTCTTTTGTAAAATCTGCCGTGCATATGTCAGCAACAATGTATGTATGTATGTCTGTACAAGTGTATGTACGCTCAAGTGCCGGCATGCATGTTCATGTACATATACATATAAGTACAAGAATTCACCAATAAATGATTAACAAAGGAACGAATATCAACAATAACCTGAACTTTTTATTGGGAGGATTGGGAAATTATATGTATTGGAAAGTATTTGGATATTTATTGAAAAATATTTGGACATATGTTTCCACAATATGGCGCCTTATGTACAAGCCTATGTGCGGACAGGTTTGCATACATATGTATACAAACGTGCAGATATGGCGGCTGGATATGGATCGGACTGTAGGAAACAAATTATATATTTGAACGGAGTGTTCGGAGGGGAAAGCACCAAGGATAAATACAGATATTTGCACAGGAGTTGCCACTTGGCAATGTGCAGTAGTATATCAGGAGTGTATATTACTTATCTGGGCTTTTTCTCCTTTGGATTGCGGAATTCCAACGATGATTGCTGGGGCGAGCGGATTGGGGGGAAGAGTATCCGTGATCTTAAAAATCAGAGCGAGTATCCGGCTCGAAGGACCAATGTTCTGGAGGGGGTTGGTTTTCCTGGCGTGGACTTCGTTATAAGAAAAAACGTATTGTCGCGTCTACTTCGATTCGCACTATATTTTCAATTGCCTAGCATATTTACAGTAATGTTCTTAGCACCTAACTTATCTCTAGCAAGATGTTGCCAAGGAGTGGTGGGTTTGTCGCCCCGGATCGCTGCCTACTTCTAGGCCTAAACAAAATATAAGTGCAATTTGTAACTACACAAGAGGTTGCCGAAATTTGATGTTTTGTTTTTGGCAATGAAGGATGATGATGATGACCCAATGATTGCAATGCCGAATGAGCATAATTCATCAAACGTTTTCCCGGATGATGAAAACATTTTCGATTTGGTCGATGAAAGGCATCAACTTCAGGGATGAAGATGACGCTGAAATAATAGCTGCGGTGCAAAGAACTGAGGTGGAATTTGTATAATTCGGAATATTAATAATTAAAAATAAGGACATAAGTGTCTGGGAGGTACCCGAAGGAGTGGTCTGATCGGGATTCAAAACAGATGTTGCCCGATGCGCAGGCCTAACCAATAATCACACCAAATTTCACGATGGTACCAGGAGTTAATTCAGCGATCAATCAATCGAGAACATTTAAATGGCTGCTGAAGCCTCAACGCCTTTCCATTAGAGCTGGAGAAATATCGATGTTAACATCGATATAATCGAGTTGTGATAGTTGACGGATTGAACGTGGTGCTGCAAAACATCATCGCCCGAGGCTTCGACCAGAGGCTAATGGGTATAATTAGTGACGGATGCCCCGCCAATTTGCGTGCAAAATGTAGAGCTGCGGTGCGGCTCTCAGTGCTGTGGGACTTTATGCACCTCCGCAAACTTTTGGCGGAGAAGTATATATTTGTGGACACAACATTGCTCCAAACGTACAATTTAAAATTTAACGCCAACGATTGGCGGCACACTGATTATCCGCCGTTAAGGAACGACAGGCAGGGGTACATATGTTGGCTTGCAAATTCCGGAGCTGGAGCGCATCGTTGGGCGGATTTGCCAGTATCCAGTGGCTTTTCCATATACGACTTTACACCTGCTTGAGTCAACACAATTGGAGTTATGCGTGAATGTTGTGAATGTTGTATCAAAATTCTTTCAATTCATGACGGAGGAAGATTGGCAGCATTTCCATCAGAACATGTATCGATACATCACCCTGCTCGTGGGAGTAGCTGAACTCTTAACCCCTAAAAAAAATGCAGTGTTCCGCGATATTTAATTATATATATTTTTAGGCTTAGACCCGGCGTCGTGGGTGTCCTCTCTTGGCACTATAACAGTGTTGCAAGTTTTAAGTAGGTTAGTTGGCCCAGCTACTATTACTATAGACGAAACAATAACTACTAAGAAAAAAATGGAAAGACGGCAAAGAATGGCAAACACTTTACTGGACAAAATAGACCATAAATGCGAAGATTCACATTTAAACGATAAAGAAAGAAGATTCATTTCAAGAGAAATTGGTATGTTCCTAGCATTGAACAACACCGGTCTGACTGTAAAGGAGAGTGAAGTCCTCCTAGAGGAAATCATTAGATTATTTGAAAACGAAAAAAAAGAATATTGGACAGCAAATCAATCCAAGGCGAGGAAAGTACGTATAATATGTATGTACATATATGTATGTATGTATGGCAATGTTTGGTACAGTTTATCGAACAAGAATGTTGGGTAGAGATCTAGACTGATCTGATTGCGATGATAAGACGAAAAAAAAGAATATTGGACAGCAAATCTGTTGGACAGAGTTTCGCTGCCGTAGCAAGGGAAGTTTGTTGTACCGCAAAGCAAAAACGCAACCGTTCATATGGTTTTTTTGTGACTAAATACAATGCTCTGCTCGCAGGCAGATAGAGACCGAAAAGAAGGAAAGACAAAAAAGGAGATAAGAGAACGTCGTCTCGTCTCTCACTCATACGCATGCGTGCATTGCTAGAGATGATCATTCTTCAACAAAATCAAT
Source organism: Drosophila athabasca (assembly GCA_008121215.1). Lineage (NCBI taxonomy): Eukaryota > Metazoa > Arthropoda > Insecta > Diptera > Drosophilidae > Drosophila > Drosophila athabasca. Next base: position 64,912,628 of record CM017796.1, on the reverse strand, counting down.
CAGAGGCGAGGAAAAGAGACATTGTTGCCAATTTCGCTTTTTTCCCGTCAAATCAGGCTGTTTTTGATGCCTAATTACGGGACTAATTTTGCAAATGCGGGAAGCGGGAATTCTGGACTTTTTAGAAATGTATTTGGCTTTTTTCCGCTTTTTTGTTTTTGGCCAACATGCATTTAAAAGGTATGAAAAGTAGTAACTTTATTATCGATACTTCAATGTATGTATGTATGGCAATGTTTGGTACAGTTTATCGAACAAGAATGTTGGGTAGAGATCTAGACTGATCTGATTGCGATGATAAGATGATAATGAATAACGCAGGCGTCTTAGCGCCGGTGGTGTGGGCCTCAGATCTTGCTTTGCCGTCTTCTTCGTGAGAGACGTGAGAGCGCGATTGCTCATTATCTCGTTCCTTTGATCCTCTCTGAGCGAGTTTCTCATTACACGCTCTCTTCATGGTTTAAAGGCGGCCGCTATCTCTTCTTTGGGTCTTTTTCATACTCTCAACTTTAGCACACATATGCAATCACAACGAAGCTTGCCGTTGTATTTGCTGTTACTGAGCAAAATAATATCCGAAATAATTTCGTCATGGCCGCCTGCCCAGTGCTGCCAATTTAGCTATTTTCCCACTAGATATAGTGGGTTGCAACAAGGAAATGCGGGATAAATTGTGAAACAGCGGCTAGCGGGAATTATAGCTATTTCCTCTATGATGCCACATTTTCATACGAATAGTATTATTTCATTTGAGTGGCAAAAAACATCGATAAGCCAAACGAGCATTCAGTCTTATCGTTTTTCACTGTGAAGTCTACCGAATCGTGTGTTATACCATCACTAAGAAAGTATTTCACAATTTTCAAAGCGCGAGCGGAAGTTGAAAATGCCAAAAAGGTACAAGCAAACTCCGCGTAGTATATGGATGCAAGACCCTGTATTTAAAAATTGGCTGACTTTAGATGCAGCTGATGAGGGCAAATGTTATTGCAAATACTGCAAGTCCAGCATTAATGCCAAGCTTTCAGACTTGCACGCACATGCCAAGACTGCTAAACACAAGTCAACTTCAACGGCTTTTGCACAGCCTAACAAACTACCGTTTGTTTCTTCAATTTCATTGAAAACTTGCGATAAAAAAGCGGGACTGTGTTTGTATATTGCAACACATTGTGCAATCAAACCTGTGGACCATTTGGGATTGCTGTGCAGAGAAAAGTTTCAAGATGCCAATCTTCTAAAGCTCCATAGGATTGTTAATTACATTAAATTTCATACTTACAAATTACCAGCAGCATGTTTGAGAAATAAAGGGACCAATGAAACCTACATAAACCAAGATGATGAAGATGAAGTCATTGATGAAATCATCCAAAATATTGAAATAAACCAATAAACAAAAAATGTATATTCTAACGGTTTTTTTTAGCTACGAAGAAACATTTCTAGCTATTTTTAGCTTTTTTCAAAGGCTGATTTAGCGTTTTCATGCAACGAAGTGTTGGCAGCACTGCTCAGAGTGTGAGCTCGGGAAAGCTAAACCCCGAGAGCAGTTTGGCGCTGCTGCTGCATCAGCCACGAAACGATAGAAAAAGAGAGAGAGAGAGCGCCAAGCAAAATCCATGAAGGCGAGGCAAAGAGACAAAAAACGGCAGAAGCTGTATATGTATGACAATGTTTGGTACAGTGGACTGTGCAATTATCGAACAATAATAAAGACTTACCTTAATGCTTACGCAGAGGCTATGGTTTATGCAATTGATTGGTAAATTTTGGCCCAGCCTTCGGTGGTCGCTGGTCAGTGGTACGATCTGAAGATAGATATGTACATATGTATGCCGCCATCCGACAAGCCGCCTGAGCTTATTTGTCGTAATGTGCAATCCGGCGCCGTCGCACAGTGGGCGATTTGGCTGATCTAGCGTAACTTAATTGATATGTGTTAGAATATTGGTATTTTTTTAATGAAACTATTTAAATTATTAATATTTAATATTAAATTACCAAATCCAAGTGATTAATACTTTATTTTTTTTACCTAAAATAATATTAAATTAATTAATCGGAGTCAGAGCTGGAGTCTGTTTCTTCAATTTTTTCTAAAAGAAGAGCTTTCACCTCCTTATCTAAAATCTTATATTTTTTTATAAATTGTGTTGAGCTACTACATAAACTACTTATTAAAGGATCCGAGGAAATTAATAATGTGTTCATTAGGTCCTGCATTGAATTTTTTCTTGAGTTTTTGCGTGTATGCTTCAGTCGAAAGTTTCTAAAATCCTTATTTCTTGCTTCCAAGGCTTCTTCCGACATCATACCAATTGGAAGAGGTACAGCATTTATAATGTCGGCTCCATGAATTAAAATTTTATGAACCGAGCTAGGCATATAAAACCAGGGATATTCTTCAATAAAAATCTTTGCCGTGTCATAGTCAATTGCAATTTATGTTGAGCTCTAAACATACAAAGACTAGTGGGCTTAATGTTTGAAATTTGTAATTTAATATTTTCGATTTCGTCTCGAATTAATTCCACAGATTCTTTTGCAAACATAATTTTTAGGGGTCTACAATATCGGGTTGATGATGGCCGTGAATTTTTCCATAGTATCCTGCTCTCGAATTGCATTTGTAAAGGCACAATACAAATGGCAAAAAAATTTCCATCAACCATTTTGTGCTCAGAATCCAAAAAGCTTTGCCGATACGTTGAATGTCCCGAACTTCCATCGCATCCCCACTTATAAAATACTGATACATCATTATATTCATCAGCCTTAACGAACACAGAACTAAGAACCTCTGGGTGTGCTTCAACAATTCTTGTTACTGTGTGATCCAACATTTCTTGTAACGGAATTTCAGCACAGCATTCGCTGACTATTATTTCATCTGGATAACATCTTTTTTTAGCGGAACGTAATACATCATACATATGTTGGATAAATGTTTGCATTTCTTGCTTTTGCACCAGCTTGCATTAGTTTATATGTATTTTTTGTGAAGTCACCATCAATATACAGGGCTAATGCTTCGTCTGAGTGTATTTTTTAATAATTTGATCAGGTTGAGGATTTTTTTTCATCTTTTTTGCAACTTCCGGATCTGCGCCTACCATTGAAACTACTTGAGATGCACTTCTCTGTCCGGTTTTGTACAAGCTTACCCGTGTAGCTGTCAGAAGTTCCTCGCATGTATTTTCCTTAACCAATCCAGATACTTTGGTGCACTGGCGTTTTGCATGGCAATCAGACACGTTTTTCGGTTTTCGTCCACACTGTTTACCACCGCATTCTTCTGAAAGTTTCGACCTATCTACTATATTTGAAAAAACAAAGTTGTTGACTGCGGTAACTTTCTGCGAATGTTTTTTTTCCTTGTGCCATACATCAAACAGAGTACGTTTGCGTACCGACATGGTGCCTAAAAAGTCAAATATTATGAGCAGGAGCACTTTGGAGCAGCAAAGGCTGCTTAATTCCAAATGAGGACGAAACAAATTAACACTGAAATACAATTTTGATCCGAACCGATGCGGCCCTCACTAAGTTTTTGTCTACAGAAATTCACATTAAGTTACACAAATTCAATTACCACGATGGTTAATTTCTACCACATATAAGTACAAGAACACATATGCACAGGTCACAAAACATTTTTTTTTAGTAAAATACATACCTTGAATTGTCAAAAACTATAAAAAAATATATAATAATATCAATTTCTGAATTTTATTCAGACCAAAACATCAAGTGTAAAAAGCGCGCCAAAGTGTTTTGCAAACAGCTGTTTCAACATACTGCTCGTTTGTGAGCTTACAGCTGATTGAATATATCGAATAATGCATTACAATTATCGCCGATATACTAAACAAGGTTTCAGTAATCGGCGGGAAGCATTATTTTGGAACTTTTAAGACATTGAAAAAGTTAATTTAGTTACGCTAGATCGTCAAAATCGCCCACTGTGCGTCGCTCGTGTGGCCTCTGTGCACGTCCACGAAGAAGCTGAACGGCAGTTTATATTTTATATGAATTTCCACTTGCAGTGGACTGTGGCCAGGTGGCCTTTATGTACATACATATATGGAAAATTTAAGTTATAGGTGTTCGAGTTAGCGGGACTTCACTGTATAAAATACGAACAACTTCTCTTTAAAACCCGGAAGCTCCAAATTGATTTAAGACCCATGGTTTCTTCGGCAAACCTTAATCGAATTCGTCGTAGACTATCATTGTAACAACTTGATCGAGAAAAAAAATGACCCAGGCAGGCTTTGACTTACTTTTTCAACCGAAACGTTTCGTTTTCATTTAAAGGTGCTCTCGTTTTCACAAATTTTTGTCATCGATATGTCAATTTTGATCATGGTTTCTGACAAACAAAAACAGCTGACTGGGTTGTTTCGTAAAAATGCAGTGTGATATGTTTTCCAATAGGAAAACAATAGGTAAGGATAATCTATGCGTATCCACCGAAATTTATAAGGTTTAAGTTTTATGCATGTCCATAAATTAATAATAATATCCATAATGATTATATTTGAGCAATAGAAAATAATGATTAAGCGATGATTTTTATTTTTTCGATTAAAAATAAAACTCAAAGTGAAAAAAACGAAGAATGGTCGGGAGCTGGAAAAAAAGTTCGCAGCACAGGTTTTCCGTGGATTCTACACTGAAACTAATTTTCTCACGGCGTCCCTTTTGGCCCGGCCAGGCATTCTCACGACCATCTAGCTTTGGCGGCAGATACGCTCACTCTCATTGCATGACCTTTGAAAGCCTAACAGAATAAAGATGCTCACACAGCTTATAAATCAAGTTAGACGTATTATACCAATACGATATGTTAATCTATATACGTAGCTATAAAAATATAACATCGTCCACAAATAGAACAGAAGAGGCTCAAGCAGGCAGCAGCGGAGCAAACTAATCATAAGCCGGACATTTAAACTTTGCGCCTACTTTTTTCTTGAAGAGCACTTTTAGAGAAGATAATAACTGAAATCGAACAACACTGGCGCCGTCTGTTAGGAGCGGCTGTCACCAAAATCGCGTGTCACACATGTCAGCTTTTCCGAAGTAACAACCCGACTATTTTGTACATGTCAGCTTCTGCGAGGTGACAAACCGATTAACATTATCGTTTTCATCTCATCTCTGTTGGCGCGTAGTTCAAATTTATATTTAGTCTAAGGGAATGGCTCTCTGCTCCTTGTTGTTGTACAAAAATTAAGAATGCCAGTTTTGTTTTCTTGTTTTTTTTTCATTTCACAAAATTTGAATGGGTCCTTTGATGAACAAAAAAATTATACACAGACACAGAGATAAAATACGAACTAAGGCAATAGAACACTTGAATAAATACAATGAGGAGTAATAATCGGAAATGCTATATACACGACAGGCGCAAAAAAAAAAAAAACAAAACTTACAACACAGTCTTTCCGTTACAGAACGCACAAAAACAATTGCCGCTACTTACATGCTAACTAACTAACAATAGCTACAAGAAGAAGCGTTAACTAACTAGGCGACTACAACTAAGTTACAACAACAAATCCAACACGAACTACATATGTACAGAAAAGGGTCAATTAATATAGTACCTCCAGTCAGCAAAATTTATGTAAATTTCTTATCTACTCGTATTTTTAATTACTTCACAAGACTAGGCTGCTGATTCTGGCTGATCTATATCGTAGTTTTCATTAGTTTTACTTAATGGTTCAGTTCTTAACTTAATTTGCATGTATTTGATCCACGATCAGATAACACGATCTCTGAGCTTCAGACTTAGCGGCGTTTTTGGGGCCAGAAGAAACTCGAACTCCGTTTCCAGCGGCTTCACAAAGCTCACATCGAATGCCACTACCAGCTGGAAGGGAAGAGTTTAAGGCTGGTCTTATTGAACTTTGGGCAGCCGATGTGATCGTTTGGCTTACCTTTGCGAGTAGCAGCACCACCTCCATTTCCACGAAGCGTTTTCCTGGACAGGTCCGTCGGCCCACCCCGAAGGGAACTACAATGCTGGCACTATCCACGTTCACGGTGAAGTTCTCCGTGACTGGATCAATCCAACGTTCGGGGGAGAACTGTTTTGCCTCTTGGAAGTTGCTGTCCTTGTGGCAGGCTATCATGTTTTGGCAGAGAACTACAGTCTATGGTTGGAAAGAGCACAACCAAATAACCAACAAAATATAATAATAATAATAAATATGTATGATATACAAAATAGGAAGAAGAGAGAGCTTTCTCTGACGTATCCATACTCACCCCAGCATTGAGGGAGTAGCCCGATAGCTCCATATCCTCCTCGAGTATCCGGGCCAGACAGAAGGCGGTGGGTCTTAGTCTGTAGGACTCCTGTATGCAGGCCTTCGTAAATGTGGCATTTGTGAGGGCATCCTGCAGGATGTTCGTATCCCGATACTCACAGAACTCGCTGAGAATCCGAGTCATGGCCGAAGGTTCTTCCGTCACCGAGCTCAAGACAAACAACAAAGTGTTGGCTAGCTATGAAAATATTTCAAGAAAACTCTGATTAGACTGAGAAAGCCCCGAACCTTGGGTTAAGCAACCACTGACCGTTTCAATGCCAGCAGCTATGAAGTCAATAATAGCTGACTTCTTGTCTCTGATATCCAGATCCTTGAGGTCGAGGATATTTAGAAAGACACTGCGCAGCCCAGCGGCACCTTCGTCATCACATGCAGCCGACTTCTTGTGCTCCTCCAGCTCATTGTCGATGATCTCGGAGATGACACTGCGGGAAGGAATGCACTCCATTTAGATAGAAAATAGCGAGCACCTTAAGATCGCTGTGTACCTACTCATAGATCAAGTCCTCGGCCCGCGCAAAGTCCCGGTACGTCTTCGTGGGAAAGTACTTCCACAGACCCAGCCCGTAGTAGGAGTCCCTCTGGGAAATGAACAGCTGCTTGACGGCCGCCGCCAGCTGACTGATCTTTTGCGGCTGCTGGGCGTCGGCGGCCAGGAAGCCCATTCGCCGACCCAGCATCAGAGTGCAGACTGCCTCCAGCCCCATCAGATTGGCCAGCTCCTCAAAGTTTGGTACGACGAGGGTGTCTGGGTCGCGCCTGGCCCTCAGCAGGTCGATGAAATCATCGCAGACGGCATTCAGTGCAGGCAGGAAGTTTTGCAGGACCCGCGGTGAAGTGATGCTGGATGTGAGCGATGTCCGCAGTAGCTGCCACATAGGACCCTGCTCGTTGACGATGCCCACGCTGGCATACCGATCTGGACGTGACTGCCGGTACATCACAATGATCTCCGTGGGCGGCCGGAAAGGATACTTGCTTGGGTACTTGAGCACCTTTTCCAGGTCCTCGCGTTTGTAGAGATGTACGATCGGCACTTTCGAGGGCATCACCTCCAGTACTATGTCTCCGTACTTTCTGTTGAGATCTAGAGAGGCGGTCGGCCGGCGGTTTAATTGGCATATGAACTAACCTAAAGTGGGGAGCGTTCACCTGCATAGACCTCGTGCAGCTTGGTCATCTTGTAGCGGCGAAAGAACACAAAGAATATCCATTTGGTGCCAAGGAAGGGTATGCGCTGGGGTCCCGGAATATCCCAGATGGTACGACGACGACGGCGCTTCTGCTGTTCCGGCACCACGGGCGTGGCATGGTAGCAGTCCTCCAGCGGCGTGTTCTTCAGCAGCGGCTTAAGATAGGTCGCTCCGATCTTGTGCCTGTGGATTGCGCAATAGCAGCCTAGTACAAGTGCCAGGGCCAGCAACAGTATCACGGCCATTACCATCAGGCGCTGCAACAGCAGGGAAAGCAAGATCGAGAGGGGTTTTTAATCGAATTAAATCTATAAACTTTTTAAAGCACAGCACTGTCAAACAAACAAACAGTTTCTTATGCAAATTTTCACCAACAATTTCGTTGCGTATCTAGGCCTTTAATTGAACTCTGTTTATTCGATTCGATTCGATTCTATTCGAAGCGAAGCGAAGCGAACCGGTCTTCTACTTGGTCTCCGGCCTTATATAGCCTTTTTTTCGGCCAACCAAAATCATCGATTTTGCATTATAATTGCCAATAGCTACGCCGCGATAACACTTCATTCTCTGTTCTTGGTTCTCTGTTCTTTTGTCTGCCAGTTGGATTTTGCTTTACTTATGGCAAGAGAAACAAGCTTTATGGGCCTGCTCTCGCAGATAAGATAGCGAACAGGTGTGATAAAGTTCAAGGTTAATGCCCCAAAAATATGTGTAATGATGGAGTTTCCAAATTGGCAAGCGTGCAAAAGTCTATAAAAATATATTCACGAAAAAGCCATGGGTTCAGATCGGCTGGTGGATTCTCTTCGCCCAAAATACGGCTGTGTAAGCGTAAAACCGTAACCGTTGTTACCCAATGTTATCCAGCCTAATCGGGAGGGATACTGGAGGACATTCAAGAATGTATCCTTCAGGATACATAAAGGTATTCGGAAATGCTAGAGAGAGCTACATACATACATGGATACAGATATGGCCTGAATTAAAAGGCTCAACAATTTGAATGATCGGACTTTTGATCGGGTTTTGATACTTATAGTATCTATAAAATTTCCACAGCTGAAATGTTTTCGTTCAGCTATTGCCAACCGGATATAAATTAACTAGAAATCAATTTAAGCCTCAAGGAGGTAAGGTTACCTGCTCAAAATGATTAATGTACTTCGAATGAAATTTGAAAGTAACAAACCAGAGATAGATGATCAATTCCAATATTTGTTAGAGCCACACAACAGCTCAGATACTCGTACATATGTATATATATATGTATGATCGAATAGCAAATAAATGGGAAAGGAAAACCTCATGCTGACTGCGGACTACCGAAAATATTATTTGCAAAAGAATCAGGAATGCCAGATAAGAAGTCGTTGGGCTCAGGTAAGGTACATACATATGTAAGTACATTTATCTTTATCTACGTGACACTGTGCATGGCATGGCTAACGGAGTGGGAGAGAGAGAGATAGAGAGAGAGAGAGGGAGGGAGAGAGGTGACCGGATAGAAAGAGGGGCCAAAACTATCTGATTCGATTAATGCAAATTTATAAGCCGATAGGCCTAAGGTTATTCTAGTGTGTGCAAAAATAGGAAAACAGAATTAGAAAAAAAAACTTTGCAGAAGTGTGCATATAGTATAGTATGTGGCGACACAAGAAATATACAAATCACAGACATCTGAGTTCGGAGATTGGAGATTGGAGATTGGAGATTGGAGATCGGAGATCTGAGCTCTGCGGCGAGCACTTCCTTCTTGGGTTTTAATCACTTCCTCATCTCGACGCGTGCGCCGTTCTTTGCGATTCTCACTTTTCCAATGATCGCAACAGAAACTCGCTTTTTAATAAGAACTCTTGCAAATTCTTCTCAGGCACCAGGCATACTCTCCGTCTCTGATTAATATGCAGATATGTAGATCCACTCGCGATCCGCTGTGTCCACTCTCAACGCTACCCAACGTTATTCTCTACCATTCTTGGTCGTCGTTAGAGTTGTGTTAGACGGCGACCAGTAGAAGGAGGAGAAGCAGCTGCTGACCAAAACCGGATTGGAAACCAGCTCCAGGCCACAGAGGAGAAGAAAGCATCCCATTCCATCCCATCCCATCCCATCCCATCCCAGGTTCGGTAGAAAGCATATTATGTAAGTGATTATTATGTAAAACAAGAACCCGGTTCGACCATGGGAAAGTTCTTTTATAGTAGCTCTGTTTTTGTTATGATCTCTGAATTTCACAATATCTGGCTGGCATTTCACTACCTTCCCAATTGGGTTAAGACGCAAATAAAAGTTTCATTTCGTTTCGTTTCGTTTTTTTTGGCCCGTTTTTAATAAGATTGTTTTCGTTTTTATTTAACTTTATTTGATTCTATTTAGCACCAACGATAAAAATGTCTAATGGCTCGGCTTATTTTTATTTGTTTGAATATTGAAGGAATCTTGAAATAAGGTCTACTATAGTTTTGATGAGCGTTTAAAGAACGTACGTCTGGGATCACATTAGAACTCTGATGAACTTGAAATGAATGGATAGATAGAAATTATAAATTAAGCCCATCTTTGGGTATAATAGTTTTGGATTTCCACAGATGTCATGACAATACATACATACATATGCATGTACATAAAACCACCTCTCTTCAGCATATTTTATTCCACACCAAAGTTCTTTCACTTTTCTTTAGCAAATCAACTTCTAATGCCTTTCTAACATGCGGGGCTGGAGCTTGAGAGCCAAAGTCGGTTTTTGTACCTGCTTTGGGACGGCAAGCAAGTTTGGTCATGGTCAGGCCAGGCCAGGCCGGGCCAGGCGGCTTCTGAGACCAGCCAGGCTTTTGTGGAGGAAGCACATAACAAGAGGGGCAACAGCGAAAATCTAATGAGAAAATTTCTCTATTTCTATTTGCCAGGCTTACTCGGACAGTGTCGTTTGGCCCACGATGGCACGTCGCGACGTGGGGCGTACATTGAACCTGGTTAAAGACAAAGTCAGGTCGAGATAATGGATGCCTCTTACCTCTCACTCTCTATGCCCCCTTCTCTTTCTGTCTATCTCTCTGTCTTTCTTTAGATATATATATATATATATATATATATATACATATATATCTATTGCAAACTCTTTCTATAGCGGCTTTTGGTGGGGTTGGGGGGGGGAAGGCGGGAGGAAGCAAATTGTTCGCGTAGTTGGCCGGCGTTTGCCGATCGTGGCCGTGACCATGAAGACATCGATCGCCATCGCCCCGATATCGTATCGAAACCCCAGAGACAGAGTCATGGCTTGTGCAATCTATATATACTCGTACTGATATACTGGTACACACCTATGTGCGAGTGTGTGTGTATGGGTGTAAGTGACATAATCTGCTGATTTCGTGGAGCGTTCTCCGTTTAAGCTGAGCTCGGGCCTTCTGTAACTGCGCAGCGTGTTGAGCCCGAACATTTGCTCTTCTTTCGGTTCTTTCGGATTTGCATAAATGTGAAAAATGTGCCAATAAAAATAGCTGCGAATAAATAACGAGCCAAGAATCATTGGATATACATACATACATATGTATAGTATCTAGTTGTATGTATGTATGTACATATGTATATTTGATAAAAACATAAACTTGTTTATTTAGCAAAACACAAAAAAAAGTATGAGTATAAGTTTAAGTATAAATGATTTAAGCTTTTTTGTGTCACATTTTTGGGCCTGTCGTTGGGCAACGTGAGCAATCGAACTGACACTTACACTTACACCAACACAAACACAAACGCTCACACTTAACTAAGTGTGTTAACTCTTTCTGATTCTTCCTCCACTCGTGCTGCTTCCTCTTTTGCATGTGGACTGCCTGACGCCACAGAAGAAATTGATTCGGCCGCGGCCGGTCGCTCTGGATTCACTTTTGCTGACTTTGCTGATTTTTGTCAAAGTCAAAAGTCGAAATTTAATCGAAAGAGGAAGGTGAAACCCGATCGCAGAACATGACGAAGAATGCAGAAGAATCGCTCACAGCTCGTGTGGGTTTTATTTAACAGCAGATCAAATAAAACAAGGAATGATATTCCGTATAAAATAGTGTGGAAAGTCGCGTGCGACCTGGTGCGACAGTGGTCGAGCGACTTTGGAAAGAAATATCCCAATTCTGGATTAAATCCCAATTTATTTGTTTTAATTAATCCTCGACTTTTACCATTTAGCATTTAATGTACATCTCTTTGAGTTGTCCAAAAAAGGTAAATATAAACCTATAAAATTGATGAAATACATCCCATTTGCATCCCATCACACCCAGATTCACTGCGCCCATGCCCGACGCCCCACCAAAGGCAAAATGTATCATCATCGACACCAGAACCATACCATACCCGTACCGTGCCGACCCCAAATGATCCCTCGGTCAGTGCACGTTAAATTCGCGATTTGGGACGTCCGAAATATAACAAAGAAAATACATATGTACATATGTGCATACTAAGAAAGATGACAAAAATAATTACAAAATCGTCATCATCGATTGACATTCACTTTGAGAGGAGCGGAATTTAATACATATGCAACTGGATATATGTACATACATGTGTACATGTGTATGTATTGATGAAGCAATACTCGTAAATCGAACAAATGAAAACTGCTGCCCCAACTGATGTGCTTTTTTTTTTTTAACGATGATAATGAACTTGAGGTCCTCTCGCTTAATTGATAACAAAAGAAAATCATAAAAAAATTATTATAAATATTTAATCTTATTGTGTTACACCTGAAATCACTCGTGCTTGCCGATAAATATAAAATAATAATGGCAAAAAGATTATTAAATAAATAAAAGTGACTCGAGCACACGGACAAGCATGGACGGTAGGGTGGGCCAGTTGTGAGAAGAGAAGAGCAGAGCTCGACTGGACCTGGACTGGACTGAACTGAGAGGAGAGAAGAGGAGAGGCTTAATTACAATTTAATGCGTTTGTTTGCCGTAGTAAGTGTAACACGATTTATTTATTTTCCAAGATATTCGAACTATATACATACATATGTACATATGTATATGTATAAATGTACAAAGAAATGTGTATGGTGTGTGTGTTTATTTTTTTAAGGCTTGATTCATTTTTGTATGTTCGAATTGGATTTTATGATCAGCGAGTTGCGGTTGCGACTGTAAAATATTCAATGAATTCGCTACCGAGAAATGGTTATGTGGGGAAAGTGACATTGGTTTTCATGGAATCTGCGGGACCTTGTTTTTTCTTTCAATAGATTGAGTTGGTGAAAACCCGGTGAAGTCTGGTATAAAAAATGGAGTGAAAATTGCTGAAATGATTGATGTCAAGTTAACTTGACAACCTGTAAATACATTTTGGAAGGAATCTTTCAACAATTATAAACAGCCCCCATAAATAACAAACTTGACTGAGATTCAGATTTCGACTGTTCTTATTACGTATTCGAATTCCATTTTCAAAGACATTAGAGTTTACTCACCGGTTTCGAGAGTTACAGTTTTAGATCCAATAAATTAGATTTCCTTGCAGGCTAGGGCTAGGCCAGACGACTTGTAGCTTCTGGCATTTTCAATTGCATTGCATGACTAATGGGTGGATTATCACTTGAATACTCAATTCAGCACTTTTAAATAATTTTTAAAACAATCCGATTCTTCATGACTCTGCTATTAAATATAAACATTCACATACTAAATACATATGTATTGCACATTGTTTGAGTGTTGCAGTTATTTAAAGCTCTTGTTGGCATTCGATGCCAGACTCCTCTGCTCCACCTCCAATCGCAATCGCAATCGCAATCTCTGGACTTTACGAAAACAATAGAAAAAATCCTAATCACCATCCAGACATCGCACTTTTGCACTCACACTTCTAGGCTGCAGTTCTCGCAGCTACTATTGTTGATGTTCGGTGGCTTATAATCGAAAAGCGCATCCGTATCCGTAGCATGGAATAATGCTGCTCTACCAGCGATCTTGGAAATATTTACGATTATAAAAAATTATTTAAAAAAAAAAAAGTGTAACAGAACCGAACCGAACCGAACTTAACCGATTCCTTCGCTGGGCCGATGCCGAGCCAGAACTCGAAAACGAAACCGAAACCAAAACCGATCGACACGCTCCTCGATCACTTGGTTGCGACAACGTCGCTGCTTAGTCAAAGACTGAATGATCTTTGATTTAAGTATTTAATTTCTCTCTCATTGCCCACACTGCCTTTTCCCATTTTCAAAAACGCAACGTTTCCCGCTCGTTCGGCTCGCACTTCTCGCGAGAGCCGAACCAGAGCCGAAGTGTCCGCCGAGGCACAATGTTACCTCATGTTGCTTGTAATCCGCATGCAAGGTGAGTTAATAAATGTTTAATTCTGGTTCCCTCTCTCGCGAGAATTCTCTCTTTCTCAGCCGCTCTCTGCTGTTGAGCGTGACCCAAGGTATATTTATTAATCAGGTATGGCCAGACTCATTTTGGCATACATAATATTTTTGTTTGCTTATTCCGTTCTCTGAAAAGGCACCACCAAGCACGGAAACGTGTTCTGCATAAGCTGTGGTTGCACTACAAAAATAATGGATGCATGCGGCTTTTTAATGGTTTTAATATTTAGATAATTCAGGGCTTCATTATCGTATAAGAGCAGAAACTCAAATATATTTGTGCATCGCTAAGCGCACTTCTAAGATCATCAAGACCATGAAATTAACAATATTTAGTGATATTCTGAGTAAATACTTAGAAAAAATCCCGATACTACAGCTACGCGTAGGGTATAGAGTTGCTATAGGAGCAACTGTTGCATTTTTGTGGCTGAAGCGGGATATATGGCTGTACCTTACGAATAAATCTACCATGGCTGAGCCGAAGCAGCGCTCCCACGGAGAGGGGGCTGATTTACGGAGAACTACTGAATCGAATCCGTTTTAGTGAGTAAGGTTCGAGTAGGTACGTATGTATGTACGTATTGATGTATGGATGTATGCATGCACATACAACCCAGTGTGTGAGGCACTGATAGCACCCGATGCTTTGATCACTCTCGCTCTCCGTCTACCCACTACTTCCCTTTCTTCTGGCCATGCTGCTGATAAGAGCCCCCTGAGCTGCCTCCTCCGCGTAGCTCCGTTGCGTCGCTGTTGGTTTTCCCTGCACGAGTACGCGTACGCGTACGATTATATTTATTTATTTATTTATATGTACATATGTATGTATGTATGTACTTTTTTCGCAAATAAAAACTCAATGAAAGTTTGTCCAGAAACAATGCCTCAAGGCTCGTTGTTGCTGTTGCTGGTGCTGTTGTTTACTTAGAGCAAATTTATGCAACACATTACAGCAGCAGAACACACAGCCCCAGAGAGTGTGAGGTGTGAGAGAGTGTATCTGTGATCGTCAGGCTTGAGGCTTGAGGCTTGAGGCTTGGCGTGAGGTAGGTTGCACTCTATAACTGGTTCGAGTGCGGCTTACGGCTTACGGGCTGAGAACCGAAAACAGCTGTGTGTGGCTGTGGCTGCTGCTGTCTGGATGTCCACAATGCCTGGACAATACAGGGTACCTATGGAGGTGTACAATCTCTTGGGAACCAATTGCCTAATTTTATTTCACTGAATTTGGATATCAAAATGATAGCTTTCCATGACAATGATAGCAAGCCATGAGCTTCTGCTGTAAGGGGACAACCAACAGATAGACTATCATAACTCGCGTAATCATTTTTGACAATAATCAGTCAGATAATTAATTCAATGATTCGCTGATGACAGGGTATCTTAGAGTGCGAGCCCCCCAAGCGCTACTCCACATGCGTGTGGACAGAGGAGTGGGGGCCAGGAGCGCAGAATCAGAGGCAGAACCCGAAGCGATCGTGAGTGTCGCTCCAGTGTGCGCGCTAATTGCCTTGATTGAGTTTTAAATTAATGCGAATTAGAGTTGTGGCTGTTGTTTTAAAGTCAGACAATGTACGAGTACATGCATGTGCATGGGCATTTACTATGGAGTGGGACTCGGACATATCATACAGGAAGGAGGGCGTGTGACTTAGAGAGGAAGGAGATAAGGACTACTCCATTCACAGCGGTTCGGTTCAGAGAGAATAACGATTGAGAGAACGATTGTGAATGAGTAAGACGAGGAATGCATTTAAGGGGATAAAAGGGGATACCAACAATAGATATATGCATACATTTACATGTACATATGTATGTATATCCCATCCTGAATTTACAACAATATTTTTAATTATTCCTGTAGGTTTTCCGCTTGCCCCTCCAATAAATCCTCAGACTAGTAGACCTAAAACACATGCAATCCATGCAATGTTATCTCCCATCTCCAATATGTAAAGATGTAAACATGTGTGTGTGTGTGTGTGTGTGTGTGTGTGTGTATGTATAGATTTCAAACTAATCTCACCGAGTTCTAGTTCTACCCTCCCTACTCTTATGTATTCCCTCATAGTTGGCCCCCCTCTTAGCTGTCACATTAGAAACGATTCTCTTCATATCTTCATCTCCCATCTTGATTTCGATCGACTTGTCGGAGAATTCACACGCTCCCCTCAGAGCAGAGCAGAGCGAGCAGACAAGTACTTATCCTGTCGATCAGTGGGAACAGAAATTGAATTTCTAAGCAATTCCCCGAGTGACTGACTGACTGACTGGCTGGGCATTGGGTTTGCATTATTAATTAGCCTGGCTGGCTGTTGATGTTCTCCTTCTGGCTGATCCCACAATTATGCCATACCAGACTGCCTGACTGCCTGCCCGCCTGCCTGCCTGCCTGGCTGCCTGCCTGCCTGCTCGGTCAGGTTTAGGTTTTGCTCCCCTTGGGCCTGCCTTCTCCGGGCTTCTCCGGGTTGGTCGGTCAGTCAATCAAAGGCATAAAGACAAAAGGCAGCGTTGTTAATACTTCTTTTCAATTAGCCTCACTCTCAACGGCAGCAACAACATTAAGCCTTTTCCAACGAACAGGTTTTTCACGCGACGACAACAATGTTGTCGATGTTGAATGACGATCATGCAGGGGCTGGGGCAGGGGATGGGGCAGGGGCTGGGGCAGCGCAGCATAGGAAGCGGCCACAGATACGATACTATTCACGTTGTTCTTCTTCGGTGTTTTTGTGATACGAGTATTTTCATTTGAATTTTCATTTTCCCCTAGGTCGGCTCTCAGTTTCTTTGGTTCTTCGGTTCTACGGTTTTTATTGGATTTCTTTAAGAACTTTATTCACTTTTCCGATCCCGAATCGTTGTCGGGATCTTGGCTTAGATCATTGATCGTTGGGGCTTTTTTTTGTGTTGTTTCCTGTTCAGGCAAAGTCGTTTTCCTTTCAACGCGCTCGCCGCGACTCTCTGGCTCGCTTCATTTTATGGAACTAAAGCCTCAAGCTCGGAGAACGGACATCGGCCACAGTCCGGGCAGGGCAGGGCAGGGCTGGGACTGAGGCTGGCACTGGCACTGGCACTGGGCCTGGGGGCCGACAATTGCAGCTGAGGGGGCCGGCTCTGTGGATGGTGCTCGCTCTGGGATGGCCTGCACTGCAATGCTCCGCTCCGCTCCGCTCTGATCTGAGCTACGCTCAGCGTTCCCTTAACATTTAATGAGCATTAACAAGCTGCACTTAAATGCAATAACAACAAACCAGCAACGGGCGAAGGAGCCAGGGGAGGCATAAGAACAACAACAATTGATAACAAGTAAGTATGCCCCATAGTGGGGCCAAAAGGAGAGCGCGATTCAGAGCGAGAGAGAGAGAGAGTCATGAGTGATCCTCAAATGCCCTGCAAAAACGATTAAAGGGAAATAGTTTCACCAATCATACATGGATATTCTTGAGAGCGATAACAGTCGGATAATATGAAATAGATCTAAAATAGATCTAAAAGTTTGAAATATGCATGGAGGCTATCTAATTGTACGAGCAGTAATATCTGGCAATATCTGTGCATCTAACAGTACACTTACCCCATCGGCAGGGTAAAGGAACATCATTCACATGCACAATGGAATCTGGAGACGCCTCCACGCTGTCTGACTGAGCGCACAAGTGCAGAGTGCTTCCCATGTGAGTGTGAGTGTGAGTGTCTCCCTTGATTACCCACGAGCTGCAAATCCATTTCTGCCTCCTTTCTTCCCTTCTCCAGAGAGATAGACAATATGCTGCTGCGGTTGGCTACTTAGCCTTCAGGAGATCTCTTGTCAGTTTTTGTTGTTGTTGTTGTTCTTTTTTTTTTTTTGTGTTCCAGTTATAAGCGGTAAAGTGAGGCTGAGGGACAGGGACGAGCCGCCACGCATGGTGACCCAATGATCTACAGAGGGCGCGGTCGCCACACACGCCCAAAGATAAGGGAAGCCGATGGGGAGCGAAGAGGAAAAGTGAAATCAATCCGATCGGAGCCTAATCGATCCATAACAGAAAGAGATAGGTAGATAGAGAGAGCGCCCAGCTCTCATTCATTCGGTTGATCCGATTACTTACCCATTCATTCCCTTTTGCGCTCTCTCTCTCTCTCTCTCTCTTTATAGTGCTCATCTTCTTCATTCATTTCCATTTGTAGTCAGCGCTGTTGTTGCTGGTTTGCTTTGCTTTGCTTGTCCTTGAACTTGACCCAGCAGCGCCGCAACAGAGCCACCAGCAGCGAATTTCTCTCTCTCTCTTTCTGTCTGCCTGTCTGTGCCCGCTCTTTATCGTGCACAAGTATTTACTATAATTATAAACAGTGAGTGCGTGTCTGCTTCCCTTCCCCTTCCCCTTCCCAGCCTCGTCATCCAATCTCCCCATTTACATATACTATATATACTATATACATATGTATATTGCTCAATCCCGATTCATTCACAGCTTTTTTTGCGCATTAAACATTTTCTACTTTGACACCTTGCGAACCGATCTGTTTTGCATTTGTGGGCCTGATAAGAGTTTTGTTCGCCTCAGATTCGAAAATTATTCGGACTTTGACCTTATCATTTAATGAGAATCGGAAATGGCTAAAAGAGATCTGCGGAGGAACCATTGAAGTATACGCGAGCCTGATAAGGTTAAAAGGAATATGGGCAATTATTGTTCATTTATTTATTATTGTTCTATTATATCGTACATGTAATTAATATTCGTTTAATGGATGAATAAACATAAACTTAGGAAGATATAATGTTTACTCTCTTAGTTAGATTTGATATGATACAAGTACGAATACTTATGGTTATACTCCAGGCTGCTTCCTTTTAAGTCGAACAACTTTAAAGTTCAATAGCACAAGATTAGAGCTAAGTTTGTATTATACATATCCAAGATAGTCCGCGCCCATAATAAGACCTTAAAAAGTCGCAAGCAATAAAGCATACGCACTGTTGGCCCACAAAAAATGATCAGCACCTACCCACGTGTGCGGGCGCCGGAAAGCCAATGACGAAATTTCCACAAAAATTTCCAGGTGCAAAAAGACATTTGCAAAAGTCAAGTAACCCACAACATAAATCGAAAAAAAAAATAAACATTATAAAAAAATAGCGCCATCCACTGAAATTGTAGACAACTATACAAAGGGCGAAGAGGTGTCAGAGGTGGTCTACCCATAGGCAAAGGTAATTCGAGTATCGAAAGTTCGAGTTTTTTGGCTAGACATTCACAGAATATTTTGCAACCCATTTTGCCGACCTATGGAGAAAGTCTGGGAAAATTGGACGACCCAAAAAAAACTGTCAGCTTATGCTGATTTCAATATACCATCATGAAGGGTAGTAGTATTACAGTTACGGTCGGTAAATATTCGATATACGGGCCTAGGGTTGACGATATACCATTTGGCGGTTGGACATGGTTCTTTTTTAATTGAATATTAAAGTTTCATTTTTGCCCATACAAAATGTTAAAATCCCACCTGCATTTTGCATACAATTGGGGTTCGAAGAGAAGTTCAGACTTTTAGTGGACAAATAATTGTATCCGATAAATTGATTAATTTTCTATAGGATTGAATAAATATCTGAAGCGAGTAGGGAGTTGCATTATTTTAAAAGATCTTTTAATAAAATTGTCCAATACTTCAGAAATTAATGTTTCTAGATGATAACTACACGCTAAGTACACATTTTCTACATATTAACTACACATTTTTACAAGCACACACAAGAGTACAACAAGTATTGTATACTTTTGGAGCTATACAAAAACGAGATTGCGTATGTTGCAAATGTGTAGTTAGCGTGTAGTTATCGTGTACACAAATTCATTTAAAAAAGTCTGTCTTAAAAATAATGAAAATACCCAAAATTTACAGAAAATGTATTAATTTATCGAATAAAATTATTTGTCCATTAAAAGTCCCGATTGAAAAGCTCTTAAAACGGCAGTAAAGTGAAATGGAAATAGGTATAAAATGTCTTTCTTTGTGTCATGTGTTTTCGTGATCGGGAGAGTCCTGCCAATCCTGCATTATGTTATCAGCTTCTTCTGGATCGTTTGCAACCAGACCTATAATCCTATAGTCGAGGTTCTTTGACGTCTTCAGCGAGGGCTTTCGAGTTTCTTTTTTTATTCTTTTTTCCGATCAAGTACTAAATAGTATGGGATTGATTCCAGCAACACAAAAATAGATTGATGATGTCTTTTTTCTAAAAGTAGATTTTGACTGAGTCCGCATTTCATAAAATGCCTTTCTTTGGTCCTTGCTTAACAAAAAAAAAAAAAAAACCTTTGACGGTTTCCCATACCGGGAATTGAACCCGGGTGAGAGCCGGGTATCCTAACCACTAGACAATATGGGATTGACAACCTCATACGAAATCCAGCCTTGCAAGCAAAATTTGTATTTATTTTGTTGCTCTAAAAATGGATTTTGTTATATTTCCGTACTGGTCGCCTTAAAACGGCTGTGTGTGTGTTTTCGTGATCGGGAGAGTTTAGGTAATCGTGCATTATGTCATCAGCTTCTGCTGATTGCCATTCGCCTGGTAGCCTGGGTGGCGGGATGGGGGAGATGCCGTTGGAGACGTGATCTGTAAGTTGATCAGTTTAAGTTAATAACCTTCTGCCTGTCCGCTATTGCTTCTATTTAATTATTACAAACCTCCCCTTGAATAGCCATTACAAGAAACATAAAACCATCGCCCAATGTAAATAAACATGGAAAACCAACTACAACAATTATAACAAACAACCGCGATATAAACAGCTGTGACAGTTTTCGACTTTCCTGCATTACAGTGCCAAAGGATACACCAGGATACATATACATACATATATACATAAATATGTATGTAAATAGCCCTTATATAGCCCGCTGCACGTTTCCTCCTCAGTCCCCCCCGAACCAGAGAACCACAAAATGCGTGTTTATTAATTAAGCGCATTTGTTTCCATTAAACAAACGTTTTAATTGAGCATGAAAGTTGGCGCCACCGAAATAAACGCGACAAGGGCCATAGACGAGGCCATAAAAACGAATTCAACCCTTTAACCCTTCCACCCTTCCATCCACCCATCCACCCGTCCTTCCCACCTGACACTCAGCCAAAAAACATACACAATAATTAATTTTGCTGTATTTTAATGGATATACTTTGGCAGACATAACGAAAATCTGTGGAAATCCCAATGCGTTCGCTCAGTGATTGATGAAAGTCTGCTGGAAGATGGTGTGCTCCTCGAGAGTTTATGTTACATTTTTGCCATCGTTGATTATAATTTAGAACTTGCCAGCTTTAAGGTTACCAAAAAACACTTTCGTCGTTCTAAACTGTAACGATTTTCCCGGTTAATCTTCTATGCTCGCAATACATACGAGTGTGCCACCCCCTAAAACAGTACATACTCGCATCTAGATACTTAAGATCTTCATTGTGTTCATTCATCTTAAGGCCAAACCGCCTTTGGCCAACGAGTCCATTGGGTGCAATTAAAATTCGGCCTCCAAATTATTATTATTGCTTATGAAAAACACTTTTCCCTCAACAACAAAAGCAAACACAACATCGCTCTTCTTGGCCATCCCATCCATCCCCCATACTCTGTGAGAGCTTGGCCAAAAACTTTTTGGCCAAGACATCAACTCGTTGGGATGTTTTCAAAAGCACTTTATACGCCAGCCACACGCTGCTAGATATATGGATAGATATTATATTATATATCGTATACATACATATATGTATGTATACACATATCTTAAAAATTTCCCCTTTCTGCTGTTCCCCTCATTGTCTCTAGGATTATTTTTCATAAACTTGGCAAATGCTTGGGTAAATCCATTTAGGGAGCAAGAGCAGCCGCATTACTTTATCTCTATCAAAGGCCATCAGAATTATGATTTGTGTTTGAGTGCGGATTGAGCTGGTCTGGTCGTGGTTCTGGTGCTGGTGCTGGTGCTGGTTCTCGTTCTGGCCGAGTGAAATATGGCGCATCTATTTGGCTGTGAATTATGCCAAGTCAAAGAACTTGTAATAGTTGGCAACGTTTCGTAGACCTCAAGCGCCAAAGTGGCAATGAAAGCCATTTGATAATGATATATGTATGTATGTGGGTTAATGGACAAGCGATGCTAACAGAAGGCCAAGGTGTTTATCTATGATTAATTGAAGGAGTACCTGTTTGAAATTAAATAGATTATTCCACGGTCTTTCTATCTGTTCTTCGTTCTATCTGTGTTGCATGATATTCTTAATAGATTGTCAGACCTAATTACTTTGGTTGTATTTGATCTATTTATTGTTTGATATATTTTGCATCACTATAAATAAATCGTAGTGTGAAAATCACTCAGTAGTCGACCTGCTACACCAATCGTCAACTTCTTCAGTATTCTCTACTCCCTGACTACTGAGTATCGATGGAATCGGGAGAAGTCCTGGCTATATCTGGGCAAAACTAATTCAATTTTGTTGAGCTCTTCACTGGCAATAGCAAAGTAAAAGTCAAAAATATGCGCACGACGAATTTTTAACGTTTTTTATTAGAGATTTTTTTGTCCCTTTGTTTGCTGTTTTACAAATTCAATTTGCGCCAATATTTGGGGGGGAGGGGGTCTGTTTTTTTGCGGACTCGAAACTCTCCCTTCGCTCACCTCACCACGGTTTCCTTCTCTCTTACTTGTAGTGGTGGAAAATGTCATAAAAATATGCGACATTTCGTTTTTATCGCTTTTGAAAAACTTTATTCTTGGCTCTTTTGTGTTCAATTCCTCCTTGTTCTCTCAATTTGGTACTTCTTTGATTTTCTTTCATTTTTTTATATTTCTTATTTTATTTACAATGGCAATTTTCTTTGTTTTAAACAAGCAGCGCATTGCTTTTTATTTGTGTAGCTCGATTGGTGATTGGAAAGCGCCCGATTGGCTGCGATTTCTGGACAGTTTGCGGGGGGAATGCGTGGCACAGTGGAGTCGAATGGACTGGAATGGAAGGAAGCCATGCGGGCAAGAGGAAAGTGTAAGTAAATGAAGAGAGCTATTCAAAAGGTTCTGGTTATAAGCATAGGAATTTTGGAACACATTGAGAAAATGATGAGTTTGGCTTGCATTCCCGGAGAGGTGCTAATATATACACAATACCTATGTACCTGAAAGAATCCATATACCACTAGTCCAGTTTTAGAAAAGATAGTAGAACCGTTGAACCACTGTACCATCGCCCAGGCCCAGGCCCACGCCAACACCATCTTAATATCATCAACAACATGGCTTTCCCCACACCAGCGCCGTGACCGCCCCTGGCTCTTGGCCCCTGGCCCCCACCCAACTTCGAAGAGGTCGGCTTCCCATTTAGAAGGGGAAAACAGCTTTTCCGCGTCGCCATAAAATGCAAGTGGTCAAGTATAGCCGCTGAGGAGGGGGGAAAGCAAGCGCCAAAGAGGAAATCACAAAATGAAAAACGAAGGAAAACAATTAAATGGCAAGAAGCAGCAGCAGTCGACAGAGGAAAAACAAGCAAATAAACTTGAAAGCTGGAAGTTGTCGGGCATAGGGAATGAGTAGAGGGCGGATAGAGTGGGGGGGAGTGGGAGGAGTGGTGCTGGAGTTGGAGTTGGAGGTGGACGGCCAACCGGCAACCAGTAGCCGAAAAGCGAAAACTGAATGCTGCATTTGTGACACGTCGAAAAGCGTCAGCGCCAAAGGCAACTCAGTTTAATTGAAATCAAGAGGATCGCGGCAGGGGCAGGGGCAGGGGCAGGGGCAGGGCAGGGGCAGTGGATGGGCAATGGGGGATTGCGGATACGGGATGGGAGTAAGGGTATGTATGTAAAAGAGAAGTGTGGGTGGCAACAGAGAACGTGGGGTAAGATTGTCGGGGGGGGAGGTTTGCAAATCGAAATGAAACGCCGAAACGTATTCGAAAATCGACAGCAAACGTAATTGAAATTGCATGAGCAACAATGTGCGATGGTCAGAGGAGGGAAGGGGAGAGAGGAAAGTTCAAGGAGGAGAGAATGGCAAATGGGGGAGGCCCGGGAATCGGACAGGCCCCACCCCCCCATCAGCCTGCTTGCCCGCTTGCTGTACACATAAATTGGCAGCACTGCCGATTCGGTACCCTGTACAAATACAAAAAGGGATATATGTACGTGTATAAAGAAAGCTAGGGGATTGCGGGTTAATGCTTCTTGAAATTTTAAAAACAGAAATACTGTTGACGAAACTTTTCTTATACCTATGTACATATGTATATCCATATTACTTATTCTCACCCTTCTTGCTACCTACTGGTAGCCAATATCAGCAGCCCCTAACAAAGTTTGCATACCCTATTAATTTTTATTTTTTTTAAATGGTTCAAAAATTTATTGAGCCATGTCTAAGAAATGAAAGTCTTGCAGCTGCCAGAGGCAGAGGCAGAGGCAATGGCTGTGGCAGTGCCCCAAGCTGATTAACAGTCAGGCAGAAGTTTTCTTTAATTACTGCGTCAGAAAAGCATTCTGCAGATAAATGGACATTCTTTGATTCATTGGAGGACTTGAATTTGGCATCAGGCACAGATTTTTGGAGCAATTTGCAAATTGTTTTGTAAGCAAACACGCACACCAAAAGAGAGACACCGACACCGACACCGACACCGACCTGATCCAGAGGGTGGCAAAGGAGATAGAAAAGTGTCAGCAAAATAAATGCTGACAATAAATAAAAATGGAAAATGATTGAAACATGTGTCGGGCATTTTCGATTTTTTGATATGCCATGCACGTCCCATTTCTCCCTTGCTTCAGTTTCTCTCTGTCTCTGTCTCGCTTCTTCTCTCTCCCTCTTGCTGTTGCAAATAGCCTGAAAATGTAAACAAATAGGAAAGCAATCAAAGGCGACATTTTCTAACCTAACGCGACAGCGTATAGTATGCCATAAAAAATATGACAAGTCTGTCATGTCGCTGGAGCATTGGAGCGTTGGAGCATAGGAGGCATACAGACGTACGCATACGCGTATACTATGCAGGAGTATTTATTTTCTATACATAGTATAGCATTTATGATACAATGTGACGTAGAGAAATGGATATGAGTAGCGAATATTTTGGGGTCTCTTTTAGGTACAATAATAATTCCCTTAAAACACCTACATATGTATTTGCTGTAACAATGACTCTGCCACTCCCTACCCTGCCACCGAGCAGTCCTCCATCTCCATCTCCCTATCAATATCAATAACCCATATCGGTGTCAGTGAATGACAAGCCCAACTAATACCATATTGATTGCATGACCAATAAAACGATAGCCACCCCAAAACATACATATGTACAAAACCGAAAACCCGAAACACCCACGGCATTTGCACCACATAACTCGGCATCAGGCGGCACATCCTGTTGAAGTATAAAAGGGTTTATGGCCTGTTTGCAAAAAACACAACGTAAGATAAATAATAATAAAAAAAAAACAGAAAAAATAATAACGCAAAAAAGGATGTGAAACAAAATCCCGAACAAACATTAATTTGTAACGCACGTTTGGCCAATTTCGGGTTTACAATTTTGACCAAAAAATGTACCCAAGTGACCGCATAACGAGCCGAAATCAATTTGCCACGTTGATAAGCAACCCTCGACCGATGATAACCCTTTTTTCTGTGCCACCTCCGGCCCACTGGGTCGCTGCTGTCATGGCCGAGGATTTATAGATATTAAATTAGACAGGATTTTAACAGGCGCACGTATCTCTGACATACATCAACCCGACTTAACTTTGCACCAAATCGGAAGAAAAAAACAAACCCAATCCCAAATAATGCAAATTGTATGCCAAATGTTGAGATTTCTTTTGCTGACCAATACGGGACACAAAAAAGTTGCGTTGCATACTCCCTTCCGTGTATATGCGATGCGATTATTTTTCAATGCGGACTCACATGTGTCCCAGCTGCGCCCGTCTCTCTCTCCGGCTCCGGCTCCGGCTTCGTCTTCGTCTTCGCAGTCGCCCCAGTTTTATTTCCAAAACGCATTATAATCAAAATAATAATAATAATAATAACAGTGAGCAAAGATGACAGCAAATTTCGAATAGGTGTGAAAGGAAAATTGTGTTTTATACGAGTTTGTATACACAGATTGGTCAGCAGTTGGATTGTGGTCGGGGGAGGTCGCAGATGTTTTGTGGCCAATGGAAAATTCAAATTTAGAAACGGATTATTGACCAAATATGGTTGGGGGTTTGCTGGGGAGGGGCTTATGCTTGGTCGAGCATTCAGTGGAGGTTTCAGAGTTCCTTTGGAAGATTGATTTTTGATTGAATCGTATGATTTTTCTTCTCAGAGCTGTAAAACATCTCAATATTTCATTATTTGGAAGTATTTATTCCAAATAATTGAATTCGTTCATCTTTCTTTCCGCTCAATAATTCTATCAAAATGGCCATCATTAAGGTCAGGCTTCTTTTAGCTTCCTTAGCCATCGAAATACATTTTTGTAGAATTAAATTTCGTCTTTAAGGAGAATTATTACAGCCATTGTTTTCTATGGACATACATACATATGTACATATGTATGTACTGTTGCTACCTGGAGTCTTCAGACAATCAACTCATAAATACCTGAGAAGACCAAGACCCAAACTTATTCCACCATTTCCAGTTTAATGAACTGTGAGAGAATGCGATACCCCAATCCCCAATCCCCAACCGCCAGCCCCCGACCCCCAACCCCCAGCCCGACGCGCTGCCCATAAACCCGAAGCCATGACTTTAGCCATGGCTATTTACTTTCCAGTTGGTCTCTGTTCAGCTCTGTTCAGATTTTAGGGCCCACATGTGAAAGAAAATAAAAATCTCACAAATTATTTATTAATTACCCGGCACTGGGTCTCAGTTGATTTGAGTTTTCAAGGAGACTAAGAGACCAAACTATGGGCCAGAATACCGAATACAACATTCTCAATTCTCCGCTTATCGCTATTGTAAATTGTAATTTCTCTCTCGCCTTTTCCTCCGTTTTTCATCTTCTATTTTTTTGTTGTTTTTTTTTTTTTTTTGGCACAATAAAACAATAAATCAATCACAGTTAGGGTTTGTGTTGTTTTGTTATCTTTGACCAAGTTTTTAGTGGCTTGTGGATCTCTTCGCTTCGGGCTCATATATTTTGATGCATTGAAATTACACGGAGAGAAAAGACTCAGCAAGAATATGTAAAAAAATAGTCAATGTTTAAAGCAACATTAAATTATTAATTTAAATATTATAATTTTATCAAATTAATAAAGTTATTATTTTCTTAATTAATAATAACTGTTTTTTTGAAATAATATAGTAATACTAGGGGGCATCCCCCGGCTCACTCGCTTCGCTTCTTCGCGCCGATATGAATAGTGAAGGACGACGAAGACGACCCAAAACTATTTTATAATAATGCGACTTTGTGCGCTTTTTCCAGTGCACAGTTTATGTTTTAGAGACCTTTTTTCCATTTATACTCTCGAGATCTGTTAAGTGCGATAAAAGAAAAGGCTATGACATGTTTTCTGCCATGCATATATTTATATTGAATTGTTTAGATCAAAGTCAAAGATGCGGGATGGCTGCGAGACGGGGGCGAGAGGCTGGGTGGGGGTCTACGAGTATTTAGTAGATTTAAGGTTTTAGTAGTCAACATTTTTATGGCCCGGCAAAGTCAATTAAATGCCGAACAGAGTTGAAAATCAACAAGCTATAGTGGAAAATGACCCTGCACGAGCTCGAACACCTCACTCTCTCTCTCAGAGAAACTTAACTTCAACATGGCGGCCTCAACTGCTAACGGTCAAAGCTTGCTTCTCTCTCTCCCGCTCTCATTGTCTCTCTCACTCCTTCTCTCTCGCTCTCTCCGACTTGCTTCAAGTGGGTGTGGCTTAGTGTTCCGAGTTCCGTTACGTTCCACTGCTCCATGCTACACGCTCGCTCTTTTGTCCGAGTAAATTAAAATTTTCTGTAGTTTATTATTAAATGAAGCGCAGTTTTGTATCTGTATGTGGAGCGCCCGCCCGTCTGAATGGGAATGCCTGACTGCCTGCCTGCCTGCCCGCTGCCTGTGTGTGACGGCAGCAGCAGGAGGAGCGTTTTTATACAGATAAACATAAATATAAACCGTTGGCCGTCGGAGGGCCAACCATCCTCCCATCCTCGCCATCTCCCCATCCAATCCCAATTCTAGGACCCAGACAGGCACATAATAATATAAAAATGTTAATTAGCGTATTAATTCAGTTCAGCGCTAAAAGAGTGCCAGAATTTAAAGGGGAATCTTCAATAAATACATATGTATGTACATATGTATGTATGTACTTATTAACATTAATTTGCGGACGATACAGTTCTGAGAGAGTGCTTTTATTTGGGTTTCAATTAAATATGGCCAATATATAGCAATTTAATACTTTTTTTTGTACTGAATTGAAGTCAAATAGTTGTTGTTTCTTTCAAATAAATATATGAACTAGGATACATTTTATAGGTATTATTTTTATAAGTACAAATTGAATACAATTTAAAATGTAGTCTATTATCCCATTGTTCTCCCTGGTTTCCCATTTATGTACATTTCGTGCATTCATTTATCGGCAGCGCAATTTTTAATTATTTAAATGAATATACGCAAAAAAAATATTAAGCTCGACGTCCCCCTGGGCGCTCGTCTCAATATTTATAGCTTTTTAAACAAATAAACAGAATTCGCAGTCGACAAAAAGGCCAGGCCACCCACAGCCTCGCCTCGGCCAGATTCAGAGCCCGAACCAAAACCAGAGGCTATGAAAATGCACTCACAGCCCAGCAGCTCTTTCTCCCTCACACACGCACACACAAGCAACAGAAAGACAGAGAGAGAGAGAGAGAGAGAGAGAGAACGAGAGTGAGAGAGAGATAGAGAGCAACCAGTACCAGTACCAGGATCAGGTCCAGTTCAGTTCAGTCCCCGTTTCAGTCCCAGGCTCCAATCCGAATCCGAAATAGTTGATTTTAATGATGTACATAATAAAATTCCCATTCGTTTTGTGCCATTGCCAATGCGTTCCAGTCTGCATTTCATGTTTACACTGATTGTGGAACCCAAGGCAGCTAGAGGGAGAGGGAGAGCGAGCGCTTCGTTCCCCTGATTTACGAAGCGCTGTCTCTCTCGCTCCGACGCCCGATGCTGCGAATGCTGCGAATGCTGCGAATGGAATTCGAGGGTTGGTTGAAATGAAACTGAAACAGAAACAGAAACTGAAACTGGCCAAAACTGAAACTGAGATTGTGCGGCCAAGTGAGCCGGGACCATCGAGTCATTCCGATTTCTTAGGCCTAGACAAGCGGTCACGCGCGCATCCACACTCTAACTCTAACAAAAAGATACCAAGTCCCGAGATTACGCCAAAATCAGTTGACAGTTGACAGTAGAGTGGTGCAACGCGAAAGTACAATCTATTTTCTTTTCAAGTGTCTGTGGATGGTTCAAATATTATAAACTAAAACTTGGATCCTATACAAAAACAAAACGCTATTTTTTTTGACAGTTTAAGAACAAAAGAAGAAATTCTGCAAGTCGTGTGAACAAATCTTAAGGAAGAATCTGTAAGAGAAAGAAAGTAAACAAAAATCTAGAGAAGGAAAAAGAAACCTGAATATTTTTTTTGAGACGTCGTCCAGCAATCAAATCCATCCTTAAAATATAAAAGTATATTGAAGGATATAGAGAATCGCAATAGTTGAAGTGCGATTTCCAAGATACCCCTTACCAAACCCAAAAAAAACAAATCTTGAGTTGAAGATCGTCAGTACGTGCCCTTGCAAGGATTTCCTCAGCCTTGCATTCCCAAAACGAATTCGAGTGGACCGCGGACTCCGACTATCCCAAGCTGGGTAGTCCATTCCTTAACACAACGCCCGCGGGTGGCAGCACCAATCCCTCGCCCATACCCACACTCTCGTCTGCTCCAGCGGCGGCCACAGTGGCGGCCAAGCAGTTGGCTCAGACCTTCCAGCTGTCCGCTAATTCCGCCTTCAACCTTGCCCTGCCGCCGAGCTTTTACCGCCTGCCAGGCAGCAGCAGCAGCAGCAGCAACCACACCGAGCCACAGGCTGCCACGCACACGGACTGCTCGGGCCTGGAATACGGACACGGACACGGACACGAGCCGGAGATGGATCTGATCAACCCGTACATGCGGCACCACCACGCCATGGCCGCAGCGGACTACCAGCAACAGCTGGCGGACTACCACAGTGCAGCGGCTGCGGCGGCGGTCTACGCCAACAACAACAACAACAGCAGCAACAGCAACAACCACAACCACAACAGCAGTCCCCTGATGCTGCTGAAGGCAGCGGCCCATGGTGGAGGCCTGAAGTCCTCCTCCGCTGAAGACTCCCCTTCGACAACGCCGCCGCCCGCCTCCTCGCGCCTTCACTCGGAGTCGTCGCCATCGCCACGCTACGAGCATAATTCCAGCCCAGGCGTGGACAGCGCCAAGTCCTTCGCACTCAGCGGCGGCGAGGAGCAGTGCCAGAACAGCGAGTCCGCCAGTCCCCCGCCGCCACTCGACTACAGCCCCGAGAACCTGACCAGTCGCGGCAAGTTCCACCACCACCACTCGGTCAATCCGTTGGCCCTGCACAACCACAACCATACCCACAGTGGGCATCTCAACAACAACCACAGTGGACACCTCAACAACAACAACAACAATAACAGCATGGGCATGGAGCACAAGCTGCCCCTCAGCTTCCTGGGTCCTCCGCTGGCCGCCCTCCACTCGATGACCACAGAAATGAAGACTGCCCAGGGGGTGTCCGGAGTGGGAGCCGGCGGCGGCTCCTCATCCGCCGGCAACGGCCTCTCCTATGGCCACAGTCCAAACGCGCATCTGATCAGCGATCGCGGATCGGGGGGCAGTTCATCGTCGTCCTCCACCACGGCCACCACCACGAACAGCCAGGGAGCCCCCAATCCACATGGCATCGATACGATTCTGTCGAAACCACCGCCGGTCACATCGGCGGGCCTAAGTGCTTTAACAGGAGGTGAGTGTGAACGGTACTATCAGCTGATAGTGGTATAAGATGCAGATGCAGATGGAAATCGGGTATACTTTTACGTATGAGGATAGATAGTGGAATAAAGTAATTGGTAACAAATGAGATATCTAGATTTGTAGGGCTATAAAGTTACATTACAAAAGTAGTCTCTTTTTTTATGTCAACAAGTTTTGGGTCGCCATCGTCGACCGATATTTTACTCATATCAACGCGAGCGAGTGAGGCTAGTGAGCCGGGGGTTGGCGCACGAGCGAAGCGAGTATGCAGGTTTGATATATATATTCTTAAGCATTCTATAAGCTTAGATCCGTATACTCAGCTTAGTTGAAAGCCTTGGAATAAGAATATTTTGACTACCATTCGACCGGAGCCAAGTTGATTCTTTTTGTAAGAGCTTGATGCGGTGTTTCAGTTTAAATACAGAAATGTGTCATGTTTTTCTTTTTGTTATTCAATCATTTAATATTTTTCAATTAATATGCACTTTATCACTGAGGAAAAGCAATCTCGTGGAGGTCTGGTCCCCTTAGACCTCATTTCGATTAACGAAATCATTGAGCAATATTTAAACATATATTACATATCATACGTGTGCTTCAATAGATATTATGCATGCTCCACGCCCACCCAAAAGAAAAAGATAAATTAATATATTTTAAATGCGGCAAAAACGGGTTTCGCAAACAAACAAAACAAACGAAAAAATAAAAAAAAGAGGGCTACAAATTTGTTTTGCGAATCCGGTTTGGCATGATTCCATGTGATTCAATAAAACGAAACCCAGGCAGGCCCCTGTCATTGCAACGCTCCCTGTGCACCCTCTGCACCCTGTGCACCTCTCCAGCTCTCCACCTCCCCAGCATACATAATCAGGGCAATTTTAGATATTGAGCACAGCAATTTCTATGAGATCCGAAATGGTCATAATATCCGATTGCGAAATTGCCACAAAACGTAATGAGATACGCGTTTTAACTTAAATGTTGCAGCAATTAGTTGTCAAATTGTTTGTAATTAAATCAAAATGACACATGAAAAACGTGCGTCCATAGCGGTGAATGGTGAGAGGGAGGAGCGAGGAGGGAGGAAGAGTAGGAGTAGCAGATGGGGATGGGGATGGGGAAGGGGATACTCATGTGTGGTGTGTGACGTTGTCGTTTCCATAAAATGATTTTTGAATTTTTGAATTTTTGAATTTTCTTTCTCTTTTCAATATGTTTCTGTCTCTGTTTCTGACTGATTTTTTGACAGTTAAATGTGGACCAATTGTGAGCCGTGACAGCGGACAGCGGACAGCGGAGGGCCAGGAGACAGGGTGCTGACAATTTGCCATAACATTTTTAATTATTTTTAACGAGGGCGTTTATGTGATTTGATCCGTTTCGTTCGGTTCGTTCGGTTCGTTCATTTCGTTCATTTTTTTTCCTTCCGATTGCCATTTAAATGGTTTTCGGCCAACGAACAAAATGCTTCTCATTCTTTTTATGACAAATTATTTAATGGCTTTTAATTAATCTGAACAAATTTTCTCATTGTAATGGCGAATGAGTGAAGCATGAGTGGGCAGAAAGTTTGGACAGCCGCGAGAGAACGGGAGAGAACGAGTCGACCAAAAATCTGATCAACTGGAAATAATCTTTTCAGGGGATTAGTTAATGGGGGGAGGTATTTGCTAGCGATTATATAACTGATGATGAGTGAGGGAATCTTAAATAGTACTCAGTGTTATTTCATCAACAAATATGTACATATTGATAGCCTATAAAGCATATATTATATATATGTTTGCACCATAAACAGCAATTATGTGTCTAAGCCATCCATGGGAAAGGGAAAATACATACATTTTATTGAAACTTAAACTCATCCAACGACCGTTTCACCTTTGTGACCCTTTCGCAGCAGCTGGCATACCCCGCTTCTCCATCGCGGCCGCTGCCGCGGGCATGGCCCAGTATCTATCGCAGAGCCAGGGAGCGCCGCTGAAGACCCATGCCGGACATATTGTCGATCGCACTCACCTGTACTGGCCGGGACTGCAGGGACTGGTGGCCAATCCGATAGCGTGGCGAGAGCGTCTATCCAATACGAGTGAGTACCAAAGAAAGCCTCAGTAAGCAAACACTACTGTAATTTGCAAAAATCAAATAAATAGATCGATCGATCGATCGATCGGTAATCAGGCCAGACTGAATGGAGCGCGTAATTTGGATACGATTGTCCGCGGACTGTCAACGGGCACACCCCGTAGCGGGTTCCGACTTCCTGTTGGGTGGGGAAACCGACACCGAATTCGAAACCGAAACCGTACCGTTAACAAAGCGGAGCGAATGGCCCCCTAATGATCGTGGTGATCAGGCGAGGGCTTCTCAAGTGATTACCAATATGATTTACAGCGTGCAGGGGGCAAGACTGGGCCAGCCTGAGCTTACAGTTGCAGTTCTGCTCGAGGCCCAGGCCCAGGCCCAGCTACCATTGTCCAGCTCATTAATAAGTGTTGAGGAATCACTTTAACACGATCAGAGAGTTCAGAGAGCTCTCGCCATGACTCCACACAAAAGTCGATAATGATGATGATGATGGGAAGAGATGGGATGGGATGGGATGGTATGGGATGGGATGGGCAGAGATGGGATGGGATGGCTCGACATATGAAATATTAATTTACTGGCTCGCTTTCGATCTGGTCTCTGGTTTCTGATTTCTGATCTGGTTACTTCATTATTATATCTATTTATAGGAGCCATCTCTCTCTCTCCCCCTGTCTCTCCCTCTCTTTGAGACCCTAAGCTCATTAAGTAATGTGGCACCATCTCGAAACTCGTTTTCCTTTTCCCAATTGTTTATTTGTTTAAAGTCTCCCGCTCCCGCATCAGCATCAGCATCAGCATCAACATCAGAGCATCAGCATCTGGTTCGCATTGGCAATTGATTTGATTTAGTGGGCTATGGGCTACTGCTGCTGCTGCTGCTGCTGCTGTTTGGCTTTTAATTGCGTCCATGACTGGGCACAAATGTGTTGGCCCAAAGTCGGAAATCGTTCACAATTTTCTTACATTGAAGCGATCGCAGCTAGAGAGAGAGAGAGAGAGAGAGAGACAGTGCTGTGCCTATGTTTGTCTTGTGTTTGATTTGATTTCTGAAGTGTGTCGTGTCGTGTCGTGTCGTTAGGTGTCGAGGAATTTTCAAGCGTTTGGTAGCTCTGTGGTCAACATTAAGCAAATATTGATTTAATTGATTTGCTAAACAGAGCAGAAAGCCGGACGGAACGGGTGACCAGTCACCAGTCACCAGTCTCTAGCCAACTTAAAAGATAGTAAATGAGGGAATCAGAAAGTGGAAGGGAATGGAAAATAACGTGGATTGCCTTTTGCCAGAAAATCCAAAGAATCTTCTTCACTTAGCTCTGGGGAATGTAAACCCATCTGCAATAGTCATAACTTTTATATATTTATTTGTTTGGTGAACCAAATGATTAATCATGAGCATATCCAGCGATAACTAACCTACCCTAACCCACTGTTTGATATCTGATAAACTGAATTGATAAACGGATGGAACCAAACTGAATGCAAGACCACTATCAACAGCTATGCCAGCGAACTTAATCCTTTTCAATTGTGCTCATAATCAAATGAAACAACAGCAAACAAATACGCAATGAAATTGCAAAAACGGAAAGCCAATAAATTGCCATTAATGAATTGCCAGGCAAATATTAATAATAATAATAATAGTCACATGATAGCATTAAACAGGTGGGGTGGAATCAAATTAAATGAAAAATTCCAGGCATAATCAAAGAGTAAATAATGCCAGTTAGGGTGTATATGTATGTATCTATTCCCGGACCGAATACGCAATCAGCTAATCAAATGCAATTGCATTATTAATAACAAATAAAATGTGTTGAAAAGAACAGGCACACAAACACCAGAGCACGCTTTTGAGCGCACGAAACTACGGCCATGTTGCCGGTGCTCGAGTGTGTGTGTGTGTGTGTGTGTGTTGTGCGCACACGCACACATGGGCATCACTGAAAGCGCTCTCTTTTAGCCTTGTTAACATGACAGCCTACAAGCACATAGACATACACACACACACACATTTATTTGAAGCCTGTCCCCATTTCAGGATAAAACAAAAAAATAAAAAAACACACCAACAACCAACCCTGGACCTGCTTCCGCTGCGGCTTCTTCGCCTACGTCTAGATAATAATGTGGCAACATATTCTCACAGCGTCTGGGTCTGCCCTTATCTCCCTATATACATTATTCCACTTGTACATACAAATGTATATATACTACATACATTTATATGTATGTATTTATGGTAGAGCAACAGCAGAGCAAATCCATTCCGCTTTAACATTGCTTTCGGTCTAAAAAGTTGGGCTCGTCTTGCCTCCGGCGTCTGGGCCAACAGCTGTCGCATCTCTTTTACCATAAATATGTATGTTTATATTCGAGTAGAAATAAATAAATATATGCGAAAGCGAATGGATGGATATTCATGTAAATATTCGGAAATATGAGATGAGAATGTTTTACGGCGGCGGCGAATGTTAAACGAAACAAAAATGATGTGGAAACAATGAGGAAGAGCAACTGACAATTGAAACATGTTTTTCAAATTTTATTTTATGGCTTGTTATTGAGCGATTCAGAAATATCTATAAAATATTGATTTCTCTGTTTTGGCGAGGAGGGCCTTAGGGCATTAAGAAGTGGGTCTGGAGTAGTGTTTGAGAGAAATTGGTAACAGAAATGTAAATATTTAAACCGAAAGTTAAACGATATTTCAAACACTAAGCTATGAATATTTTGAATAAAATTAAATTAATTTAAATAAAATCTTTTTTATCGTTAAACAAGTTCAAATGGCCTTACATGTATGTTTAGTCGACCCATAAACTCGTTTCCACCTCCTCCTCCTTTGCTACATACATACATACACATGTACATATGTGCATTAAAAAAAGGGAAAAACCATACAGAAATAAAATAAAGCGAGACAACCACATTCGGCTAATGAAATAATTAACTTTAACATAAAAAGTAAATACAGCAAAGGGGGAAAAAAGCGAGCCATTAATTCAGAGAGCGAGCCGGCAACAGAGACAGAGACAGAGAGAGACAGAAACAGAAACCGCATCCAGCGTTTGACACAATTCATTAAGCTTAATGAAGACAGCGAAAGAGACAGCACGAGCCTGTCTAGCTGTTGCTGTTGCTGTTGCTGCTTCTGTTGCGTTTAATTAAAATTCAAGTGGCATTTTGTGTGTCAGCCACTCCGGCATCCCCTCTGGTTTCCCCCTTCTCCCCCTCCCCCTTATCCATGCGAAACTTGTGCTTTAAGCATATAATCGGGCATAAAACAGGCCATAAAACAATGCACAGACAGAGACGGCAACAGTGGCACTTAATGAGGCAGAAGCAGAGGTAGCAGCCATCCTATCCTACCTGAGGTATATAAAGTGACGCGGATTAGTGGCATGCGACTGTCAGCGGGAGGGGGAGAGGCGGGTTTGGCTTCCACACAACCAGATGGTGATGAAGATTTTACAAGATTGTGCAAGGCATTGGCTGGGGGACTCGTTTGAAATTGAGATTTCCATACTTTGGAGAAATTGCCCAAATTTCTAATTGAACTTTTTCCATTTTGGCTTAGTTCTTCCATCATTTTGATACGGAAACAAACTATTTGAATATTCCCTTCTCGCACGAGTACAAGATCTCAAAAATCAATTCAGCCACTTCTCCATTATTCCCTTGGATAATCGCCTGTCTATCAACATTTGGTTTTCGCAACTGTCTCGCCGAAGGCCAGACACACTCCACCCCCCTCCGCCCCTTGGATCTTGCCCTACCTCCTTGCCCTGCCCCTTCACACCCGATAATAAATGACTTTTTAATATTTTCAATAACGGAAACATTTACACAAAACAGCACACGCCCACCAGCCTCCGGCACTCCCTCCTAAAACAGAGGCGGAAAAAATGTCCAAAAAAATATTAACGCCATAAAAAATTATTGGGAGTGAAAGAAAATGAAAACGAAAAACGAAAAAAAAAAACGTGGCAGTGGAAAGAATAAAAAAAACGAGGATTTGGCTGGAGGCTGGAGGCTGAAGGCAGGAAAAAGTGCAAATGCAGCGATGCCAACAGGGTGACTTATGCGATTATAGACAACTGCCGCTGACTCGGTGGAAGAATGCTGAGGGTGGTAAGGGGGGGGGGGACGGAGAGAAGAATTCCCCTCCCTCGGCCAGATCCATTTCATTGCAATGCGTTTGAGGGCCGTGACATGAGCAAATAAACGCTTCATATTTGTCGGTTATTTATGAGGGTCCTTTGCAGGACGCAGCTGCCAACCGCCAAGCCACCCGAGAGCAGGGCACGAGACAGAGACAGAGACAGAGACAGGGACAGGGACAGGAACAGAGACAGCTATAGAGACTATAGAGAATACAAAAATTATCACTGCTACAATTTTTCTTGCCAGGGATTATGCTTGTTACACTGTGGACCTCCCCAAGCCCGGAATGGTCCCCCTTTATTGACAAGTCTTGTTAAGCTCCAGAATTGTCTGTGAAACAACAAAAACCTTATAAATTTAATGCCACAAATTTGGAAGGGATTTCTCTTTCAATATTTCGAACATTGCAATCAAATGGGAGCCATCCAGATGGGATGGAACTGGTGATGAAAGCTCTAAAGTATACGATAGACGTCCATGAGATACATACATACATACATATGTACATGTGTAAGAAATGTAATAAAAACTCAACAAATCCAATTCTCTTTAATACCATCATAGTCATACAAGTATCTAACGAAAT
This sequence comes from Drosophila athabasca, assembly GCA_008121215.1. Classification (NCBI taxonomy): domain Eukaryota; kingdom Metazoa; phylum Arthropoda; class Insecta; order Diptera; family Drosophilidae; genus Drosophila; species Drosophila athabasca. The sequence goes on along the minus strand of CM017796.1, from coordinate 64,874,787 downwards.
CACAATCCATCCGAAACATTTCTCTCCACCTTCAGTACTCACTTTAATTGCAATCCTTTCTTGTTCTTTTTTGTGCCCATATTCCATGGCATAACCCAAAAAGAAAAAAGATATTCTTATCTGTATGAAAGCTGTTAGGAATAACCATTTAAATTAATAATTTTGCACAAATGGCACCAAAGTATCATAAAGGGACTCAAAGTTTCGACCCAAGCCGAGCACAGGAGGCAGCAGACCTAAAAAAGGAGTTCCGTGCACGTCACCAGCCCAACTACCCAACCACCCCCCACCTCCACCCCCACCCCTTGAGGGCAACGGCTGTCTGTGGCTTTACCTTTTACCAACCTCATTTCCCTTTTTCTCTTTTTGGCTCGCTCTCTGCCTTGTGCATATTTAGCTAAATCATTTCACATAATTAGGGATCATTTAATAATGGGGTGACATTAATTGAAAGGACACATGCACAGACACCCTGGCAGCCCTGGCAGCCCAGCCATAGGCGCACACCCACCACCACCTCCAACCCCACCCTCCTTCCCGTTCCCCTGACTTCCGTTTAATTTTATGACCACCCACCGACCATGTCCACTTGACTGACTTTACGAGCCAACAGGGCACGTACATTCCTGCCTCCTCCTTCCATGCCCCCCCAGCCACATCTCCGACAGGGGCGTGGCTGCTGGGTGGGCGTTTTGTTTTTGGACCACTTGGCCTGCTTTTATTGGCCTCTCGTCGTCGTCGTTGTCGTCGCCGTCGCTTTTGCTAATTGATTTTAATGAAGGCTCCGAGAGGCCGACCCTCCGGCGACCATCAACGGAACGGAAAAAGTTTTGGTCCCCATGCTGAACCGTCCCGGCCTGTCCCATAAATTGCTGCGGTCAATTTCGGTTTGTTAATTGTGTAAACGTGTGCATAGGGATTTTTTTTCTTCGTACTTTTTGAATATATATTTTGTGCCCAAATTGTAATTAGTGTGCAATTATTATTTGGTTGGCACACATTTTGCAAGCAGGAACATAGATTATTAGAATTATTAGAATAGAAACAAAAATCCATCAAAGTCGAAAGTACATACGTTCTTCATCGCTTGTGTTTGTAGCAAATCACTTTTTTACCATTGAAATTGATAAAGCAGAGTTCCAGAGTTGGGTTTAGTTGCAGTTGTTTTCTTCAATTTAGGTTAATTTTGCCCTAAAACTACGAGGACTGATAAATGCCTTCTGTGTTTTCCTATCAAAAGGTCACGGACTTATTAAACAGCTCGTAAACTTACACAAAATTTACTTAAAATAAATAAATAAAAAATCAATTGAATCTTAAAAATATAGTAATGTTTAAAATCAAGTTACATATATAGCTTTTATGGTGCCTTTCAGCTGTAAATAAATATTCTACTTGTGTTTAATGGACCACACCATCCCCAAACACCTTTCTGCGGGTGATTCCCGAAAACTTTATTCTCAAATAAGCAGCTGTCGCCTCGTAAACAATTAATAAATGTCACAAAACTTTTCTGCCACAACACCGGAATCGTTTACCATCCAACATCCACCATCCACCATCCACCGTCCACAGGATGCGCTGCCAACTTTGTCCTCTTTGTCATATTTTGGGGCGACATTATTTAAGAATTCATAATTAACATTTGAGGGGAATTAGGTACTGGGGAGCTGGGGAAACGGAATGCTTGTAAACAAGATACTAAAATGTTTGAATCTGTGAGATTTGAAAAGTTTCGCGGGCAGCCATAAATATTCCATTTAAAATTGAAAATTGAAAATTCGAATTCGAATTCTCTTTTTGTTTGTTTCCAGTGTCCGCCAATCTATCGCAATCGCATCAGCACCATCCATCGAACGACAAGGATGGCAAGAAGAAACACACCCGCCCAACATTCAGTGGTCAGCAGATCTTCGCCCTGGAAAAGACATTCGAGCAGACGAAATATCTGGCTGGACCAGAGCGTGCCAAGCTCGCGTATGCCCTGGGAATGTCCGAATCGCAGGTTAAGGTAAGCACAATCGACGCTCAAACTCCCGGACTGCCTGACTGCCTGACTGCCCGACTCTGACTCGGAATCGGAATCGGAATCGGAATCGGAATAGGACCGAAACCTTTACTGTATGCAAATTAAAAACCCATAAAATGGCGGATGAGGCAAACACAAAAAATAATGCCCAAAAAAAAGGTAGACAACGGCAAAGACAAACTCACATTTTTCGCCCTGTCTTTTCTGACAAATTTGCATTTTTATTGAAAGCTAAATCTCGTGGATTTTTTGGCCTTACGCCGAACACACACAAAATGGCGCCAATGGGTTTCAATGGGCAACCCTCGGTCTAGTCCCAGTCCCAGTCCCAGTCCCAGTCGGCTGTGCCCCAAGGACTTAGTGCATCACCGATCCACCATCACCCCATAATACAACATTTTAAAGTTGCCTTTTTCCACCGAACAACCCAACATCCAAAAAAAAAAAGGAAGGAAGGAAATGTTATCAACAAATAAATCCTTTGTGTCGTCAAATTTGTTGTCATCAACTTTTGCCGTAATCCGGACCCATCGAAACGCACGTGTCATTGTCTATAGTCCGTGGTTTTGCCACCCGAGTCGCGTCTGCCGGGGGCGGGGGCGGATATCGTATGTCGCTACAGTATCTGTGTATCTACATTTTCGGTCCCCCCCACCCCCTCCGCCCGCTTTGGGATTGTAATTTTGAATTAGTTGTAAGCCGGCGCAGGTTAATTGGTTTGCGGTGGGGTTTAAAGTCGCTGGAAAGCTGTTGGCGGAGGCAAACGAGTCTGAGAGTGGTTGCCTGCTTTCAATGAGAGGTGTTTGAGAGGGGAAAGCCCAAGAGTAACAGTTAGAATACACATCTAATGGAAAATATTATGGGAAATATTCGAAATATCAATGATAAACATCAAATTTCAATTGAAATTCTTTCCCATGAAAGGAATCTACGGCATTATAAGCAACCTGATCAGATTCCCTCATTAGAATGACATGATTGCCTCGTTTGTGCGACAGTTGCAACATCCCCTTTGGCTTGCACCACACACACACACACACACACACACACACACAACTGTGCCAAATCAGTATCTAGAGTTGAGAGTGGAAAAGAAATCACGTTTATGATGAGGGAAAATGATTAATTGCCAAAGAATGAGGCACAGGACAGACAGAGATAGACACAGAGACACCCATAGAGAAGGAAAGAGTGAGGAGGCAGGGGGAACAAGGGAGAGAGATAGAGATGGATAGATGAACATTCAGGATTGATGGCTTGAGCTGCAGCTAAATATGCGTCATTTTGTACTAAGACTAAGCAGATATCAGACAGAGACGGAGACAGAGGAGATGGAGATGGAGATGGAAAGTGGGATTGGGGGAAAGTGGAAAAGAGAACGCGCTGCGCTGATGACGAGTACAAATGGACAGACAGAGAGATGAATCGAAACTGCAGGATTGGGTTGACTCTGACCCCCATCTGCTCTGCTCTGTTCTGCTCTGTTCTGCTGTGCTGTGCTCTGCTTTGCTCTGGGCGCGGTCCTAGATCCTGTCCCTGGTCTCGTCTCGTCTCTCTGATAGACATGCCAAATGACTGCATGACTTTTGGGTGAGTGTAAATTAAATTCTGGACCCGGGATGGAACAGAGTGCAGATGGGACAGGGACAGGGACAGGGACAGCAGGCAAATGTCGAGGATGCCAGCTTCATACATATTCAATTAGTGTGCGTGCATGTGTGCCTCTGAGGGACAGAGCCGTAGGACAGAGCCAGATGAAAAACAGCCATGACGATGATAGTATGCAAATTGACAAACAAAAAGCCAGAGAGCTGGACAACAGACAACAGACAACAGCCAACAGCCGCCCACAGTCAGGCCCACACGCAGCCAAATTATGACAGACACACTCACGAACCCCAAAATGCAAAGCAGGCAGGACGGCAGGACACCCTGTATCTGTATGGTATGTGTATGTGTATATGTATATGTGTGTGTGTGTGTGGGCTCTTGGCCAAATGATCTTGACAAGAATAATTGCGCTGTTATCATAATTAAAACCGTTTTTGGACACACACACAGACACACAGGGACGCACTGAGAGTCCTTTGGTCCTTCGTTTTAGCAATCATTTAATGCAAATGGTCGCCATTTTGTACGCTCTTATGAGAGGGAGACATCTGATTCGGCCCGCCCACCTCGGCTCGCCCCGCGCCACTCCCTGCCACTCCCTGCCTCTCCCCGGGTGAGTTATAGCGTCTGTGGCCATTATTAATGACGTTCCATGTGTGGGAAGAGATTCCAGATTCCAGAGTTCCTGACTGGAGCATAGTTAGCTCCATTCCATGCAATAAAATTATTGCATGTTTTGTTGTTATAGCTTTTTCGTGATTTTTACCCAGTCCCCAGACCAAGCAACCAGAACGAGCCCCCAACCCCCCAACCCATACCACCCGTTGTCATTTTGCATAAATGTAATGGCATTATGGATCCTCTGATTGCATAGTCCATGTATGTAAACACTCTGCTTTGGATGGTTATTGTTTTGCCAATGGTAGGTGGATAATATGTGCCGAGAGAGGGATGCCGATGCCGATGGAGAGCTCCCTTTTGGTGTAATTTGCTTAAACCTTAGGACAAATTTGGGAAATTAATTAAATGAGCTACGGGGGTTCGTATTCTCATCAGTTTATTGGATAGAGCAATGTAATTGGGCATGTAGATACACATATTTAAGAGATATAATAATCTGAGGTACTACTGGCAGGTGATACCCTAAGGAACTGAGGAACTCCAAGGAACCCAGACTGTGGGGTAGTAGGAATTTCAAAATTTGCTTTACCGATCAGATTATTTCGTAATGGACATCGAACTATCAGATTCTGGAACATATAAGGAGATTCCTCCTTTACCGAATTTATTCCCCATAAAAATTCATTTAGATGCCACTCAATATTTTCGAGAAATTATCAATTTTCGGCTACCATAAAATATCATTGGCAAAGTGCTATTTGTTAGAGATGGAAACAAGATTTTATTATTGTTAAAATGTCTTTTTATGATCCGTGGGTTTTTGGAGAGACAAAGCGCAGGCCGGGCCTCACATAATTAGCACCAGAATAATGAAAGCTTATAGACCAAATCCAATTCCAGGCGGCTGTCAGATGTGACAGTTTCGGCCACGACAATCAATGGCCGATATCTGACGAAACCTGACAGGCCAACAAGCTGACAATGGGGCAGTTCATAAAACCTTATGACAGAACTTTGAAATAGAGTGTCTAATTGATTTTTTTCGGGATGAGAAAGAATTCCATTGTGCCTGGCTAATGGATGTGATTGTGTGTTAATGAATGGGTTGGGATTGGCGTTGGGGTTGGGCCAGGCATTTACATACAAGTATTCGTATTCTAGCATTCACGTAGACACATAAGAGGCAGTCTTATAGGGTCGGTCGAGTCGCCATCATTGCTCAGCAATTAGTCAAATAACCAAAAAAAAAAAAGAAGAAAAAAGGAAAAAATAGTGAAAAAGTAAAACCAAATGCATTTTTATGGTCTGAACCCTGGGATGGCTTCAAGTTTATGGCTACAAAATACAAAATCAAATAAATCACAAACTCACATAAATACGGGGAGAGCCCGAGCCAGAGCCAAAGCCAGAGCCAGAGCCTGGGCCCATATAAAGAGCGAGGGCGAGTCGGGTATTCGAATTCGAAAATTTACGAGCCAGAACTACAAAAATAAATAAATAAAAAAAATTCTGTGGACCAATAGGAGGAAAAAAGCAAAGAGCAAAGAGCGTGGCCACAGCCAACACAGCCAACTTGTCAGCCGATCAGAGAGGTAAAGGTAGAGGTCGACATCGATGTCGATGTCGATGTTACCAAAAAGGCAATCGTATTGGGCCACAGAGAGAAGCCATCCATGTTGTAAATTTTCATGACTTTTAAGTATGCCTCTACTACCGACCTCTCACCCCTTACCCCTCACCGCTTACCCCTTACCCCCTACCCCGCACCACTCATTCTGTCTCGCACACAGGACGCGTAAACAAATAAATTTCCAATTTGGCCAAAGAGTCATATATTTCGCTTTGAGGGATCGAACACCAGGAAAGAGGTTTGTTTTTGACATCCCATCGCATTCCATCCCATTCCATCCCATCCCTTCCCATCCCGTCCATTCCTACGAAATTTACATAACACTTTTTATCCTTATCTGGGGCCCACCTGACGGACAGCTGGACGGGATGGGATGGGATGGGACGGGATGGGACGAGGCACCTCCCGCTGTGGTGGCAAAATGGAATATGTTTTATAACATTTTCCCTTACTTTTTTGTTTTTGTTTCTGTTTTTGGTCTTGTTTTGTGTGTGCTGTTTCTGGCGCAATAAATAAATCCCAATACGAAATCGAAGCGTAACGTGACCACGTCAAATTGATTGCCACAATATTTGATTGACTTTGACATGTTGGCTGTCATAAATCCTGCTTCCCTTGACCATCTTTCCGCCAGTATCCGCACCCGTTACCCGTACCCGTACCCGTACCTGTACCTGTGCCTCTGCCAGCCAAGGCGGTCTCTAACTTCTCTGCCATAAAACTGTGTATAGACCATTTCTGGAAATTTACTTCAACCATGGGGTGTGGCTGAACCATTTAAAATGTAATAAATGCACAGAAAAATGTTAACAAAACATGAAGTAAATTGAAATAAACTTTCAATTCGGTTCTCAAAATTGTGGCTGCCGTTCTACTGGGAAAGCCCCACTGAATCCTAAAATCTGTTGTCATTTCCAACAGTCTCAAGCCAAGAGCAGCATCAACTATGCTGTGCTTTAGTGGGTGCTAGATGACGCATACACAATTCGTTATGATGTCGACAAAAAGTAAGAGGAGAAGGAGGAGGAGGAGGAGGAGGAGGCAGGCTGCTACTTGCCCCAAGCTCGTTTTTCCTTTTCGCCCATGGACCATGGCTCAGAGGCAAATCCCGTAACAACATGGACACAGATGTTACCAAAAAATAATGACCATGAAAAGCAGCCTTAATGATGCCAACTAATGTTGTTGTTGTTGCTGTTGCTGTTGCTGTTGGATGTCTGTTGTTTTTCCGACCAAGGACCAAGACACAGTGCGAGTCTGGCGCTGTCTCTTTCTCTGGCACAGCATCGGGTGTCGGTGTCGGTGTTGGTGCCGTTGCCAATGCCGTTGCCAGTGCCAGTGCTGGTGTGTCTGCTGGCTCGCCTCTGCGGCATGTAGCACACGAGAAATATTAATTGTATTTTTATTTCGCATAATGTTACATATAATAATTACACAAATGTGCAAATGAAGTTGTAAATTATGCTGTATCTGGTTTAATTGCACCTTTGGGCTGTTGTTCCCAGCGTTGATTTCGCCATGGTTATGGTGGGGAATGTTACACGAGTATTTATACTTGGATAAAACGGTTATTACGCTCTGGGATAGGTAATTTCGTAGATCACATTGAAGAGTCCATTGAGAATGGATTCTATCTTTAGTTAATTGAGTTCGAATTTTCAAATTCCCATTCGGTAAATCTCAACCAACTATGCCTACAAATTGGCCATTCGTATTGCCGGAAGCTGAAGCTGGCTGAAATCTTGTGTACAACAGAGCTCTTACATTAAGTGCCCACTTAGAAGCTTTGTTAATGATTCTAGCTGCAAACAGCTACCAAAAATCTGCTCCATCATCAAACAAATGTAGAAATTATTCCGATTTCGAGGCAGCACACGCCTCGACCACCACCGCCATCACCGCCACCGCCGCCACCACCGCAGCACCGCAGCACCGCAGCGGCAACAAAGGAGGCAAGTTGCAAAACGTGCCTGAGACTTGGCACTGGCCGGATGGCACTGGGTGGTGATTCCCTGTTTAAAACAGGCTGTGAGAGCGGTAGGGTGAGTGGTGAGTGGAGAGCGGAGAGCGGAGAGCAGAGTAGTGGGGGGGAGATGGAGCAACATATGTTGCCACAGGGCGAGGCAAACGAGGCTGGGCAAAATGAAGCGCAACCAAAGACGTTAGTCATGGTTTTGTGCATAGTTTTTGCAGCCGCTGCCGCTGCTGCCGCTGCTGCTGCTGCTGCTGCTGCTGGGCAACATTCTGCCATTTGGCTGTCCAGGGCTTAATATTGTCTTAATTGAGGGTTAACCGGCGTTGATGATGCGACTTATGGGCTGTTGAGGCAGCCCCCGCAGGACTTAATGACTTTGACAATGTGACTCGCCTAATTACACATGCGGCAAGCGTTTGATTTAAACCTGGAATTTCCATGGCATTTATAAAGTTTTACTTACGTTTCCCTTACATTTTCCGTTGCAGGTCTGGTTCCAGAATCGTCGCACCAAATGGCGCAAGCGGCATGCGGCGGAAATGGCCACGGCCAAGAGGAAACAGGACGACATGGGCGGCGATAACGATGGCGACTGCAGCGAGAACATGGACAGCGACAACGAGAGCCTCGACATGGGGGAGACCCCGGCCCAGAGCAAGAGATGTCGCAGCAACAGCTCCTCCCAGCAGCAGCAGCAGCAGCAGGATAATTATCGTCATTAAAACGAATTTACAAACAGAATGGCAATGGAATGAAATTAAATTAAATGGAATGTAACGGAATGGAACGGAATATACAATACACTTAAAATAAATTTCAAATGCCAGCTAATTAGCTAAAAACCCATGCAAAAAAGCAGCCAAGCCACGAAAGCAGCAGCCGCAGCAGCCACTAGCGAACAAATTTCCACAAATTTTTTTGTCTTAAGTTTAAGGTTTTGCCACTTTACCGTCTTCTGAAGACATTCACATCATTTTCCCCTCACTATATCCAACTACGTTTTCCCAATGTTTTTTTTTTTCGTAGGTGTGTAAATATTTATGTTAGTTTTATATATATATAAAAAAGGAAAAAGAATACTAAACACGAAGCTTAATTAACGTCTCTTATTTGTAAGAAGCTAACAAGAAGAGAAGAACTCACAAAAATTTAACTGAATTTATTACATACTGTATGTTTAGTTTCTAATCCCTAAATTTAATGTAATTTCGTGCGTTGGAACAGACTTTAGTTCTTAAATATTAAATCTATATATATACACTATTAACGATTAACTATGCTAACGGAGATGCGTAAACAATATTCATAATATTGACGATGATACTGAGGATGATACATACTGTGGATGCGATGCAGATGATGATTAACTATTCAAGTAAATTATATGTAAAATGTATTTAAATTAAATTGTAATTTTAATTATTTCAAATTGATAATGAATAAATACAAAAGAAAAATATGAAAACCATTTCAAAAGTCTTTTTGTGAAAAAAAGTCCCATTCCACTCAAGTCTTAGACCGAAATACAGACAATTTGGGTATCCTAAAAATAATGGAAAAAAATCTACAAACATTTCCATACTAAGAAAAAGATTTTAGTTTTTCTGTTGGGAGCAGTACTCTGTTGAATAATTTATTACTAAAAGTTAGTCTCCAGTTCTTTACGGCGATTTCCAAGACTCTCCCTCTCAGAAATAGTAGTGACATTTATAAGAAAATCATAGAAATGGCTCAGCCAACAATCCGATCAGCCAACACCCACAAGAGCATAGAATAAAGGTTGGCCGGGGCTCAGCACCTACGAGTATGTACATACATATGTACAGTGTACACTGTACAGAGTACACGAGGAGTATAACAATTACAGACCGGAAATCTGCTTAGGACACTCCTCGCAGTGAAGTCAGTCAGAGTCAGAGTCAGAGTCAGAGTCAGACGACAATCCGTCAAGCGGAGAGAGTCAAAAGGATTAACTTGAAATTATTTCTGGCCAACAAGGTGCAGACAAAAACAAGAAACGGAACAAACGATAGAATGGGCGAAAGGAAAACGACGAAGAGATGGAAAAACGTCACCGAAGAATGAGAATACGTGAATGAATGGAAGCAAACTAAAACCTTAAGATTGATTAACTGTCAATCAAACGAGAATATGAGTAGAAAAGATTGGACAGGCAGGCTATGAATGGAATCGAAACAGGTTGCAGCAGGCTGTGTGTGGGGGACGACGATAACAATAAATATCATTAAATTATGAATGCCCACCAAGCTGGTTGGATGGAAGGGGGCAAGAGCGAGAATGCAACAAGTTCAACAAGTGGAAATGGATTGGAATTGGAAGGATTTGGAGATGACAGCGTGAAGTCACGTCGAAGAAATTGTAGACGTAACTCACGAAATCAAAAAGAAGGACTCAAATCATAGATATGTACATTTGTATTTTTTAGAACAATGTAAGGCTATGGAGATAGGCAACAATCAAAGCTCTTCTCCCCATCACAGACTCTCACGCTCCCATCCCAAATAACCAAGTGGCTTTCGAGTACTCGGCGATTCATTGAACCGAAGCTGGACTAATGACCGTGAGGCTGTTGCAACTACCGTACTACCATTGTTGACTCGTATCTAATGGAGCACCCACATTAATCATTCTTTAACAGCGAATGCAATGGCAAACAATCGAGTTACTCTGGGGGGATCCGTCCATTCAAAATACCATTAGCATACCGACGATAATTACCTAGAGGAACCATTAGCATCAGTTCAGCTAACAGCCAACAGGCAACAGCCAACAGCAAACAGCAAACAGCAGCCGTATTACGTGATATAAGAAACTCCAGATCAAAGAGCAGTCTCAGCCAGCCAGTGCTCCTCCAGTACAGCCGCTTCTTCTGCTTCTTCTGCCTCTTCTGATTCCGCAAACTCATTGAACACATTGAACTGGGCACGTTTTCAACAGAATGGAGAGAGGGATAGGAATCCGATGAACTTCCGCACAGTTCCGGAGATCTTCTGCCTTTTCATCATTGTTTTAGTACGCGCCCAGAGTCAACTTCCAGCAATTGACGGCCGAGTGTGAATTGCCATTGAATTTGCCATTTCAAATAGGGGTTTCGCCAGCTGCGCAGGCGTCCAAGGCGTCCAAGGCGTCCAAGGCGGCTCGGACGTGCTCGGTTCGGTTCGGTTCGGTTCGGTTTTCTTTCTTTCCATCTCGATCTCTGTCGGATCGGTTTCAGGTAAATCCCGCTTAAGCCGCTTATTGACGATGAGGTTAAAAGAATTTCATCCAAAAAAAAAAAAAACAAAACAAACAATTAACTGTTCCTGTTTGCAATTTCTGTGCTCTGTGTTCCGTTCGAACGTGTCCCTGGTGTATAATTTGACTTAGGACCTTAGGTCTGCTAATCTGCTTGCTGAAATATTGCAGAGCCGACGACTGACTTCGTTTTGGGCTCGCCAATTCGGTTTGTTTTTGTGTTCTCTGGCGTGTCAAATATAATTTGATTAATTGCTATATTGTTTGGAGAGGCCAGGAGAATGAGCTCTACTCCTCATTGCATAAGATTAAGGATCTCTGAAATGATATACTTAAGGGGATTTTCAGGTATTCTCTTATGGAATTTATTAGCTTAGCTTGTGCATCTTTTTTTAAGCTATTATTTCCTTTAGATTTTTAGCTGTTGCAGCTTAAAGATGTTTATGTAAAAGTGACTGGAATAGGGATTCGCAGAATTTTCCTAAACTCCCAGCAAAAAGTTGTACATTGAATTTTCTTTAAGAAAGACTATTCAGACTCCTCGGAAATCGATAAATCGATCCCCTTAAAAGGAACTGCTGGGGAAAATTACGAGAACAAGTTGAACCAAATCCAGGGGCCCATAAATAGCACGATTCTCCTACTACTTCGATAACATCAGACCCAGGCCCGGGCCCAGGCCGTGGGCCTCTCTGGCCAAAAATGTACTCCATAACAGTCAGGAGCAGTTTAGCCTGACAATGACAGGCCAGAGTTTGGAGTTGGCCATCAAATTGCCTGCTGCCCCTCTGCCTCCTCTCTTTACCCGTTCGGATGACACCTCATGAATGTCCGTAGAGTGGAGTGGAGTGGAGTGGCGTGGCGTGGCATGGAGTGGAGTGGCGTGGAGTGGAGAGAACAGACAACAAAACATAGACACATTTGGTATGGCGTTCAGGGAGGCTACTAAATTGTCCCTCGACACAAATTCGAAATCGATAAATGATAAAAATCAACAGAAACTTCATGGATGCTCCCTCTCTCTCCATCTGCATCCCCATGCCCATCTCCATCTCCATCTCTTTCTATCTGTCTCGCTGTCTCCTTCTCATCTGCATCCCTCTCGCTTGCACACTCACTCAAATGATGGCGTCGGCAATGCCGCTTCATGAAGCTTTTATTGTCTGTCTATTTCTAAGCTTTGTACATGGACTCCCCAAACACACACACAGACTCACACACACAGGGACAGAAGGAGATGAAATCTATTGCTATCCCGCTCATTGGATTAGACGCGTCCTCTCGCTCGCACTCGCCATGGAATGGAAGCGCGACGGGTTGTGCAGCAAATTTTCGAAAACTTACCAAATTGTTTTCGTTGCTGGGGTTTGCCGGGTGGATTCCGATGCTGATATACGAGTGCGAGCCTGTCCCTGTCCCTGTTCCTGTCCCTGTCGTGTGTGGAGTTTGCTTTCGCCTGCCTCCCCCTCCCCCTCCCCCCCACCTCGCCTCGCCTCGCCTCGCCTGTCTATTTTTGGGGATGTCTCTCTATCTCTGGGACTTTCCCATTGTGTATATGTGTGTAATATACGATGTCCTGGCTGTATCTGTATCTGTGGCTGTGGCTGTGTGTGGGTGAGGGTGTGGGTGTTCCTCTGGTGGTAGTGCTCGTGGGCAGACATCGACATTGATTATGCCGTGTTTTTCGTTTTGTTTTTGCTGGCTCTCTCCCTGTGTTCTGGCTGTTGTTGGGCTCTTACATTGAATTGAATTATGGCTTATGTTTATAGCAAAACAATGTCAGGGTATGCGTTTTTAATGATCATTGTAGGGGCAATCCATTTATATAAAAGTAGATAGCATATAGATGGGGAAGAGGGAAGCCAGAGCAACGGATGCTCCAAGAAGTTGAATATGAGACAAGAAATATTGTACTCAACCTGAACCCTGAAACCCCAAGCGCCAAAGAATTGGTTGTAGCTCTCCCCAGTGGGATCCCAAATATGATGAAGGGATTAGAGTCCTTGTGGACTGATCAGGAATATGATTATATGGTTACAAATAAAACTAAGATTAGTTTAAGATTAAGGTAAGTGCGCGTCTCTCTAGTACAACAAAAAGCAAATAAAGCGAGTGAGCCGGGGGTAGGTAGATGCTTATAAAATATTATTTCATATTACTTTTAAGTAACAAAGTTGTCCGAATAAAAATAAATATATATTAATGATTGAATAATGTATTTGTATATTATCTATAAAAAAATTACCCATTTTACGATCCCTATAATAAATGTATTTTAAAATCAAATTAATTCTTATAAAATTGCCCTCCTACACTCTGTTCTTTTATCGGCTGTATAGTTCTTGTTCTTCGTCTAAGCCTCATTTACCTGAAAAGGGAAACTTAAAATTTTTTAATTAAAACCCGTAAGCCCCATCCAGGGCATGTTAATGAGCTCGACCCGAGAGTGGAGCGGAACAGAAGCAGCCTATCAAATAAGCGCCAAACACGTCCGGTCCGTCGCTGTATTGGAGCGAAGCGCAAAACAAAGTAAACCCCGAGAAGGTCAAAATATAATCGAGCTGGCTGGGCTCTAAGGCAGGAGACGGAGAGACGTTGCTCTCAGCTTCAGCACAGAGCACAGAAGCACGGAAGAGCACAGAGCGAGGCCACGCCCACAAATGCGGCAGAGCAGCGCAGGCGCAAGATGGCCAGTGTTCCATTGCCATTCCGTTCCGCTGCGCAGACATAACCTGAAAGAGTCAGACAGAGAAAGAGAGTGGGCGCACGAAAGAGAGAGCGATGGAGTGGGGGGAGCCGGATGTTTTTAACGCGCTCGACATGAAAATGAGCATGAAACGTGCGACAAGCGATGGAGTCCATTTTGAGTTTATTGTTTGATGATTTGAACATTTTATATATATGTATGTACGTACATATGTATGTATAGCCATGTGTGTGTAAGCCTCTGTGTGTGTGAGAAGTAGTAGTTGTATCTATTTTTTTTTAGTAATTGCTAGTAACTTGGCTTAAGCTCTGCTCTATCTGCTGCTCTCCTCCTCCTCCCACAAAAAAGTCTATAAAAAGAAGTTATTTTAGTCGCCACCATTGCACGCTCTTTCTCTCTCCCATCCCATCCCATCTCTCTTTCGGTTTCCACTATTCTTATTTGTCTTGTTCTCTCTCTTCTGTTCTGCTCTGTTCTCTTCTGTTCTTTGCCGCTGGAAGCCAATTTATTGCTCTTTGATTGACATTTTGGGCAGCGTCAAATGCCAATTAATTTGCCATATAATGCATGCGTTACGGTATCTCATCAATTTCTATTGTTTAAACGTTTGTCACCTCCACGGCTCGCATCGCAGTTTATTAATTGTCCATTTTTATGCGGCCCCTAATCAGTAGATAATTGGCTTCCAATATTCCGACGTCTTTTTTCCGGGCCTCATTCAATGGCCATGGCCATGGCCATGACTGAAACGAATCGGGCTCGTAACAGATCGAATGGGGTGGCAACTGCCAACTGCCTACTGCCTACAGCCTACAGTTGACAGTTTGCTTTGAGAACTATATTGTGATCGGAAAAGGGATCTACTACTAGACCTGGGATTCATGAAACGGAACCGAGACGAAACGGAAGAATAACATGCAATTTAAATAAAAATCTAAATCTTAAATGGCCAAAGAAAACTCCAGTTGGAGTGATTCTCGGATGAGTCCAAATATAATCCCATTGAACCCGCTAGTACCCGCACAGTTCGCCGTAGAACAGGAGAACGATATACCAAAAACTACTGCATTACCATCGTAATGCGTTTTCGTCCTTAAATGTTTTAGCTGAACACGAAACAATAAAATAAATCACGTCTTTGAAATGTTTCATGCATCAAAAGTGTCTCAAAGTTGATAGAGTTTATAGTTGTCCATGGGAAAAACTCCTTAGAGTCCTTCAACTTTTTGGCTCAGCATAGGAGTAAGAGTAGATGCGTTATTTTAGATTCTACCCATAATATGTACGCCATGTACATGATATTTGTGATCTTTCAAGTATTTAAAAGAAACAAAAAAGCGTACACTTCTGCCTTGTAAAGTTTGATCCACATCTCTGCTTGGTTATTACTTAATTCATTGCTTAATTCTTCGCCCTCAGTTAATAATCGCTAACCTAATCCCTCCTCCACTTAGTTCCCTTTATACTCAATGACAAAGCCATAAAATAGTTTTCCAACAATGGACAAACGACTGACAATCAATGGATGCAATTCACACTGCTCTGGAAAATCTTCGATTGACATTAAAGCCATCCAGTAATTTATGGCCTTTTAATTTAATGGGTTGGGCTGCTGGGCTGTTGGGCTGCTGGGCTGTTGGGCTGCTGGGCTGTTGGGCTGCTGGGCTGGCATGAGTGTCCTTTCTCAAGTAACTCAATGTCGTCCGGGATGTAGAGACGGAGACGGGTAGGGGGATGGGGATCAGACATCCCATCCCGTCTGATATTTGCTACTTGCTACTGCTGCAATTTCCAGTTCATAATCTATCACATATGTACGTATGAATGGTATGTACATATGTATATATGTATGCATGTACGTATGGGGATATGCATGAGGGTTGCAAAAAGGTTGAACATCGAAGCGGAGAAAGCAAAAATAAAAGCAGGGCAACAAGCAGGGAATAAAAGAGAAAGGAATAATGGAATAAATTTACCCAGCAAATGCTTTTTTTCTGGGTGCTTATGTGGAAAATTTTTAATCTATAAATCTATAAATATCTATAAAAATCAATTTTGTGTTCACGCGACAGTTTCGACCTTAAATGCCATTTTGGGTTCGGATTTGGCTGGGATTAATTGCAGATGGCATGATTTTTTTTTCGCTAGAATAGCGTTAAAATTTGGCAGAAGCATTTTTTCCAGACGATTTGATTTGCTCTCCTCTCGCCTAGTGGATGATGTATGAATATAAGAATAAATCGTAATAAATACATACATATCTACATATGTATATATGTATATTGCAAAATGGTGGAATTCAATTCAATGGAGTTTGAGCTTTCCCGAAACTGGGACAGTTTCTATATCCTGATTAATTTCCAAATTATTCGACATTGAAAAAGCGAACAGAAGAATATTCTCAGAGCTGCCTGGGTCAATGTCAATATATCATAGATCACATCACACGGAAACCCAATTAAAAAACAACAAACAAGACGATGACTAATTATGCTCAAAGGATAGATTGCAAACGATATACAGGATATCATCTCCTTGTACGCGTCCTGCGTCCTACCCTAACAAACCCGATTTCGAGACCTTTCAAAAACACATTTATCACACTTTAAGCGGTTCGCTGGTTGTAATACGATGGCCAAGCTGCGCAATTAAAGATCCCCCCTCCCCCCTGTATAGGATACAAGAACCCGAAATAAAAAGAGGAGTAAAGAGAGAGAATATACAGCAGAATATTTCTATAGACTCATTGAGCTGCGAAATTAGCAAGGATAATGGCAGCGGTGACAACACACGACGAACGACGAACGAGGAACGAGGGTATTCAGACTAGGGGTCGTGCCAAAAGTCGATTTCAGCTGCGCACGATTGCTTCCGTTTCTAAGAGGGGTTGATCATCGTCCTCCGTACTCCGTACTCCGTACTCTATACTCTGTGCACCGTTCACCGCTCACCGCTCACCGCTCAAACCGGCAGTAAATGGACAATCTGGTTCAGGTAGGGCCACAATGTCACACACAACCGGAAATCGGATCATTCCGTATACGTGCGAGGCTGCGTGCGACTGTTGCTGTTCCTGTGACAATGCAACGACGAGAGCATCTGATGAGTATCGTCCCATTCTATTCGGTTGCATCTCTTTCCTCCTCTCCTCTCCTCTCCTCTCATTTCTTTATGTTTTTTGATTGATCACCATCACCCAATTAGTGTAAATGCGATTATGTATATGAGTATGTAAGGGTACGACGATCTGTTCGGACTGTGTCGCATATGCACGGGGAAAGTGGGAAATGTTCTTGCACTGAGAGAAAATATGAAAATGTATTATGGCTCCTGTAAGCAACAAAAGTCAATATCAAATAAACCCGCTCTAACTCAAGCTGATATTGTGATCCTTTGCTTGAAGCATATGTACATACATTGAAAATTGCACTCCCCTCTGGTGCATTTCTCCCAGTGCATTTCCCTCCCTTTATGGCTACATTATTAGTGCACAAATTACTTTTCAGTGCCACTGTCGTCCCTCATCAAATCGTAGCAAAACACTCGGCTCGAATGTGATATACAAAGGGATTTTTGCTAAATTAATTTTTCCCAATTGACTTTTGTCTGGAGAAAAGTCAACCAGGGGGTAGATCCGCGCCAGCCCCTGCCTTTGTCTACCTCTCGGGCAGCACCTATCATTAACCGATCATATTTAGGGTAAGCTAAGGACATAATTAGGGGTGGGTTTTGATTTGAACATTGAACATTGAAGATTGAAGATCTTGTTGTCATTCGTTTAATTGAAACGAGGCGACTTTTTGATATTGTGTGAAATTGTGGATCTCTGAATGAGGTACACACACACACACACACACACACACACACAGGGAGCATACAATATGAGTGTCATAAACGCGGCTACACTTAATTCGATTGAATAAAATGGCGACAAGATGGCGGCCCGCAGCATTTGCATTTGCATTTAAATTGTAATTAATATTGGTTCAAGTTTCCCCACATGGAAATGAAAATGAAAATGAAAATGAAGACTCGACGCTAATGTGTAAGCTCTAATTAAATCTACCCCACCCACACCCCCACCCACACACACAACCCCTAGCATATGTGGGGCTGAAAGTAATTAGCGAAATCCTCTCTCTTCGGTCGTAATCTACGAAAACGAAACCATAAAAATATGCTCGGAGCCAAGTGCCAGAGCCAGAGCCAGGCCAGATCCAGATCCAGAGCAAGTTATTATTATTACAGTAGCCGCCAGGCCAGGGCACACAAAGCACCTAAAAACATTCAACCAAATTAGCTGGAAATGCAAATGTAAAAATGACAACGATTCCACGAGTACCAGTAACATTTTACAACCCTCTTAGAGAGAGACACAAACACACATACACATACAGATACACATGCATGAGTGTAATCCACACGTACGCACACATGGCAAAACCATCTTGAGAAATAATTAAGATGTATGTAAATGGAGAAAATGCTAAAATTGTTAAAAGCATAATATTTCTTTGGAGGAGCTAGCCCCACCCCAAAGCCTCCACCCGAACCCGAACCCCTAAATGACATCGCACATGTGTTGAAATTTGTCCCCTTACCAAGCTTAAGCTTCGTTTGTGTGTGTGTGTGTGTGTGTGTGTGCGACGCCATATTCTAATTCAATTATCACTTGGCCCGCTCTGCGGGGTGTTGGGTGTGAGGATGGGCGGCTGGGCGGCTGGGGCAGGAGAGATCTCTTTTCCAACTGCCACTAAAAGCTTTGTCAACTCGCCCCGACTTGGCCACGGCAACTTTGTGGTAATGCAGGGTACTCGTGCACGTCACTCCGATGCCGAGCCACTGATATATGGCGCTACTTAGATCTGTGTGCCACAGCAGCGTTATTTAGTAGTTGGGTCTGGCGAGTACGCAAGCCAGCCAGCGTTATAAATCAAGTGTATCGGGTTGAAAAGTATTTGAAAAGATTCTGGTTAATCAGACAAAGAGGATAATATATTTCCCTGGAAGCCACTCAAAAAAGATTACAAATCATCAGCACAAAACATTCAGAACAAGATGATTACGAATCAAGTTTAAAATTTAAAAATAAGTCTAACCGGATCAAATCAATTAGCTAATTGAGTCTCACCTCTCACCTCTCTCTCATTCATCACCATCGCCACATTTGAAATAAATTTGGAATTATTTTTCACTTGCCAAGTGAGAAATCTTTTTCAAAAGTCAAACAAAAACGCAACCGCAAATTTCTAAACTTTCCGCAAGCCAAAAAATATGCCAAAATAACCGCATCCATAAATTAGGACATGGCTAGCATGGCATCGGCATCCTTCCTTCGCTCAGCTCCTTCGGTGGACCAGGACCCAGCCCAGGCCCAGGCCCAGGTCCTGCCGCACTGTCAACAAATTAAGTAAATCAGTTTCTAATTACAATCCGCATTTTGGACGGGAGGGAGTTCATGAGAGATCCTTCTTCGAGGAGGCTGAAAGCCAAGCCGAAAGGGGTTTGGGCTGTTTGTTTTCTTGTGGTGGAACCAACAGAAACAGAAACTTTTTCGGCATTTCGTTGCCTGAAAAGATAAATATAGAAATAAATGGAAAGAAAAAAGACCTGGACTAGGGTTGGATGACATTTTAAAAACATGTTTAATGTGTCTCCTACTTTGCGCAATTAATTTTGTGCCATCATAAACCATTTTAATGGGCCGCTCATAAGGCGAAAATATGTATTGCCTCGACTCCAGTCGAGAGAACAAATATGGCTCAATATTAACCATTATGCCTCTGGCAATGTTTAATTTTCTGATTACACACATGTGTGGCATGTGACGATGATGATGGCCAGAAAGGGACGAGGAATGGAAAATCGCAAAGCACACACAAAATTTCTAATTCTAATTACGGACAATAAACGCAGACGGGCTGGAAATGAAAAGCCTTATAAATGGTTTCACTTCATAATCCATTTACAGTTCCAGTTACAGTTCTCCTCCACCTCCTCCTCCTCCTCCTACCACCCCTCGAACAAGAATTAATATTCAGATTTATGTTTTAATAACATTTCCAAGTATTTCAGCGCTCTGCCCGGGGTCAACTTGTGTGTTATCGTATAATTAGCCACCACGACAATACATATCAAGATTGCCTGCCACATGTGACCGACCACTCTGTAAGTCCTGCCCCCAGTCCCTGCCCCCAGTCAAAAGTTGCATAATTAATCTGCTTATGAAGCGGAAATTGGCCTACTGCTGTATTGGCCAAGCGTTGCGGGAGGAAGTGTGACTAAGTAATTGCCTCGTAATATTCGTAATACTACTCCATATTAATAAAACAATTTAGTTTTATGTGAGCTGCAGGCCCAGGACCAACAGCAGTTACTGGTTGTAAATCATGACTGGAGAGCGGAAAGTTAATTGGGGAAATTTGGGGAAGCTTTGTAGGGCTTACATAGAGATCCTTTATTTTTTAGTTTTAGTGAAACTTTTAAGAATATATCTCAGGCCTACAAGCAAGCCATTCGAATAAAAAATAATAGTATTTAGTAATTTACAATTTTTATGACACACTCCAGGTTGCACACTCTCCAAGTCCGTTTGGCAATCAGCGCGAATGTCGTAAATCAATTTGCTGGGAAAACCCAAGCCCCACCCCCACCCCCACAGCCAGCACACACGAGGGAAGACAGAAGCTCGCATAAGTTATAGAGGAATTTGGCAAGCAAGCCAGCGTCAATAAATAAACAACAAACAAAAAACCGAAAACGGAAAACCAAAAACAGAAAAAAGAAAGAGGCGTATAAGGTATGTCCAGGCCGGTCTCCAAGGACAAAACTATACGCTATGCTATCCGAAATCTGAATTCGGAAATCCTCTATCTGCTATCCGCTGGAAAATCCAACCAATCCACTTGCCTCAAACATTTATTTATGGTGGCTGGGGAAATTTACATTTTGCCTGCCACCGGGGGCCACAGGCTGGGCAAATGACCCACGGCTGACTCCTTCGTTGCTCTCTTTTCTTTTTGGACATGGAGGGATTGGAAGTGTAGTCGAGTGGTTCAGGAAACGCAATCAAACGCCGTCTATCGAGGATTCTTTTTGCGCTTCTTCCTCTTCTTCTGGCAATTTTCATACACATGCGAGTCCCACTATAGCGA
Source organism: Drosophila athabasca (assembly GCA_008121215.1). Taxonomy (NCBI): domain Eukaryota; kingdom Metazoa; phylum Arthropoda; class Insecta; order Diptera; family Drosophilidae; genus Drosophila; species Drosophila athabasca. Next base: position 64,853,805 of record CM017796.1, on the reverse strand, counting down.
CGCGTTTAGCCATTTTGGGCCAACATATATCATTGTCTGGCCAGCCAGTCAGCCACCCAGTCAGCCACCCAACCAACCAACCAGTCAGCAAAGACCATACCATACCATACCCGTACTCCCCAAAAAGGGAAAAATCGGGAGGGAATACCAAAAACTGACTCGAGGCGAGTCGAATTCAACCTGCCGCCATTTTCTGATTTATGATGCTATTTAGATTTCACGTGATTCGTTTTCAATGCGCGCTCTCCACTGCGTCCACTGGCAAAGATAGGAAAAAAAATTGAGCCCAATAAATCGCGAGGCAACAGAACGCGAACGCGAACCCATGAAAAAAAAAAGAACAACAACAAAAACTGAAACTGAAACTAGAAATGAATCTGAATGCTAAAAATTACAACACACAGCTGCGTGTGCATAAATCTCGCCACCCAAAAGGCAAATGCACTTTTAGAGAAATGTTCAAAGTACAAAAAAGTACGACTACATACATAGGTCTAGTATCTAGATAGAAGATACATACATACATCTGTACATCTGTACATCTGTACATACAGATATCTGGCTGCAACCCATTCAAAATTCAATTGAATTTCTGCTTTTGGGCTTATCAACTATTAAAAGCAAATGGGAGCATGTTTAGCATGAAATTTTCCAGAAATCACCGCTTCCGCATCCGCGTCCGCTTCCGATTATGACTTTGGCAATTCGATTTGCATACAATCGTCGGGCATGAATAATTGAGGGAATCCCCGATCCCCGATTTGCTGCTGCTGCTGCTGCTGCTTTCGCCTGATTGCCATTGCCATTGGCATTGCCATTGCCCCCCTACCCCTTGCCCGCTCATCAAGTTCATCAGGCTGCCGATTGACTTTGAATATTAGCTGTGCGCAGGCTATGAATAGAGGGGGTGGTTAGGGTGGGAGTGGAGTGGAGTGGAGTGAATGAGAGGGGGGATGGGTAGCGAAATGATGGTGAGGCGCCAGCTGTAATTGACATGCAAACGCATTTCTGGCCTCTGATTTGATTTCCATGTTCTTGTTACGCATATGATTATCGCTCCGTGAGGGTCCCAGTCCCCAGTCCCAGTCCCGGTCCCGCTCATGTAATTCATTTGATTAATTATAGTCCAACATCAGTTATTGCACACTACATGCGAGTATATGGCTGTGTGTGTGTGTGTGTGTGTGTGTATGTTAATACAAATTAATTAATCTTCGCAATATTGCACCGGAGAGCAGCGAGCTGCGAGCTGCGGAGACTGAGATTGATTGCAGTCGCGAGGCGGTAACATCTTGATTGCTCTTCGGCTAAGTTCCTTCTACATACACACACGAGTATGTAGACAATACAATGGAACAACACACACAACTCTAGAGCATTTATGGCATAGATTGTATATAAACATAGTACATAGTATCCTTCAAATATACTCATACTCATTGTGGCCCTGAGCTGCCCCGAGATTTCCGAATGAGATTTCTCCGTTCTTAGTTTTTAGTTGACCCTTTTAATGCACAAAAAAGCTAGAGGGGAGGGCGTGGCCGTGGCCAAAAGATGCCCTGAGACTAAGAGCACTAGAAGGCTATGTTCTTGTATGCATTGAGATAATTCAGATATAAGAGATGATAGAAATATCTTTAAAATCTTAAGAGCCATTAGAAGCTGCTACTCTAAACACTCATACTCTGCATATATGTATTTCGGATGCTGTTCTTAGATATCTATAAAACAATGTTGTTAAATGTTCCTTTGTAAACAGAAACAAAAAAGAAAACAAAACCATTAGAACTGGTCCACTAATGAGTTTCCTTTACCATTTTCTTAGAAGCATTGCATTTCATAATAAATGACTGCCAGTCATGTCCTGGCCTATTAAATAACACGTAAATTATCATAAACAAATTAAAAAAGTTCGTGATGTGTCATTTTGAAGTGTGGGGGGAGGGAGAAGGGAGAAGGACCTGCTTAACCCCAAAAGGCAGCGCCAGAGTTTAGGGCTTCCTCGAAAGTAATAAGCAAAGCCCCGTGGGTGGTCCAAGGTCCACCCGCTGGAGATGATGATGACTCAAGGGGCCCCGGCTCAGCAGCCAACGAACATCCAATTGGAGCCGTAGCCGGATCCGTAGCGGGTTGAGTGGTTGAGTGGTTGAGTGGTTGAGCGGTTGAGCGGTTGAGCGGCTGTGTGTTGTTGTAGAAGCACCCACTGGGCCAATGCAACCCACTGGGACAGGGATTTTAAATATAATTTGTTTGCTCTCCATCCTCCTTCCTCCACTCACCTCTCACCCACCAAAGGGGTGGCTTTCCCAAGTGAATCACAGCAGGGGCGCCGGATGGAGCGGGCCACTAGGCCTGCCTGCCACTCCCTCAGGGGGGGTCGTGTGAAAACAATCAGTCAAAATTGTTGCCAACTTGACTTACTGAAGGTCTCGTATAATTTTCATAATTTGATTACATTACGAAAGGAAAACAAAAAGAAAGACATAAGCGCAATCCCAACGAAATTGGGATACTCTACAGCAAAACACGGGCAAACACTTGGATTATTTGAAATCCTAAACGGATCGAGACAGGATACGGGAGGTAGTAAAATATTATGACAATTCATTTGAGAAACCACAACAATCATCGGTAGCCCATCTCATATTTTATAAGTAAATCTTAGAGTAGGAAATCATCCGAATCCAATTTAAAGTAGCGCTTTCACAGCATCAACTATTCATTGTACCCAATCAAAGGGAAAAGAGTAGGCCCAGCCATGGCTATAGCTTGTAAAACATTTTTGTTTGCGGCCTGTGGGCGAATTGGCGACACGTGACCAGATCACGTGTCCACACCAACCAGGCGGCGTGTCAACTCGCATGTAATCACAGCAAACATGTGGCCTTGGGACTGCCCGGACAGCCCGAACAGCCCGGCCCGTCCGCCTCATCCGACCGACATCCGATATCGGAGATCTGATACCATATACTCGTGCAATGAAATGGCCATTAAGCGTTTAATAGTTGGCCTGTTGGCAAGTAAAGTTGGAGTGGGTGTGGGTGTGGGTGTGGGTCGGGCAAGGCCGAGGCAGGGGGCAGGAGGCAGGAGGATTTGCGGTCTGCCGCGTGCCGACGCCTCATCATTCATGTGGGCAAACCGAAGGCTACGGCTACGGCTACGGCTCCGGCTCCTTTCCGCCATTCGTTTAATGTTCATGTAAATTATGCGCCAAAAAATTACCAAATCTAAGCGGCGGAGAGATAACAATTTTACAGAGTTTACAATATCGTGGGATTTTGTCAGCGTTATGCTGTTTTGACTGCGAACAACCGAAAGCCATTAATGAAACCTTTTAAGGAATGATAGGGCTCGCTCTGAGTGGGGGTTGCTGCATTGTTTTATCCCCTAACACGTGTTGATGTTTTTTAAAATCCTGTGCATGTTTCGAGAGGTCTTAGAAATGTTTTCTGTGTCTGCTGTAATTGTCAGTGGAAAAGGAGTGGAACTAGTACATCCTACAAAGGAGTACGTAGGTATCTATCTATATGATAGGGAATTAAATGAAAACATTAACCTTTTCGAACGTCTTTGCCACCGCTGCTGACGTAATGACATTATTTGCCAATAGGCCAGGCCAGACCAGACCAGACCAGGCCAGACCAGGAGATCTTCCACCCACGTGGAAAGCAAAGGAAATCTAAACTAAAATCAATCGTAAAATAGTAATAAATATTTATACCTCGGCTATTTCTGGATGTAACACATGTAAAGATTATAAAAATGAATTTTTATTGTTGACCAAAGAACATCAGCAGGGCTGATGCTCCACTCGCCAGCTCTCTCCCTTTTTTCACCCTCCTGGTGAAATTTTAAAATCAAAAATTGACGATTATGCAAAAATCCGAAACAACATGCCAGAGCACACATGATTTCCTCCTGAGTATGACATTTGTTTTATGCCAACCTCAGGTTGCGGCAGCATAAAAGCCGCAAGCAAATCCGCAACAGAAGGTAGCCTCAACATCCACATCAACCTGAACCTGAACTGGGCCTAAACAGCACATGAGTGAAGTGAGCCGGCCCCAAACCGAAACCGACACCAACATCGACATCGACACCGAAACGGCCTGGCGATAAAAGTTAAATATGCAAAGATGGAAATCTATAATTTTTTATTAGCCTTGTACCCCTGCAATAGCGTCGAGGTGGGGACGGGGGACAGGGGACTGGGGACTGGGGACAGCAGACGGCTGGCGGTTGTTGGCCACATTATGTGGCACTTTTATGCCGCGCTGGCTAATTTGCCCTTTGGCCCAATTTGTTGCGGTTCTTTCCGCATTGCAAGGGAAATTTTTGCGCAATTTTTACGATTCGCGATTTGCACGAATTATATGTACTTATACATGGACATTTGTTTTATAGTTTTACAATATGGCGACCACAGCAGGAATATCAAAATTGCATTTTCTCATGTTTCGCATTCAATTGGGGGGGGGGGAAAGAGGGGCAGGTGAAAGCCTTGGAGAAGGTACAACTTTAAGGTTTGATGCAAAGCAAAATAAACGCATAAAAAATGGAATAATAGAATCTATTAGCGTACCAGAAATATGCAATTAACTTTAAAATTTGGAGAGTATTATTTGTAGAGATTGTTTGTCGGCATTTCTTTAGCATTTTGGCTTACATCGTGGCTTGCAGGGCGGGCAAGAGGAACCGCACACCTTGCGAGCCATCCGTGAGAGCCAGGCCGGATCCAGGCACGACCCACGGCTAGGACCTAAACAAGCTTCGAGGAAACCTCCACAGCAGGAGCACCAGGACCTCAAGCACCCATTCGAGCATCGAGAGTATTTGGGGCCACATGCTCTGCAGTGCTTGCAGCAGCAGGAACTGCAGGAACTCGGAATGGGCACACCGTATCCAAAACGACGCACCCACATACACATGGTAGCCAGAAATTGTGTGGAATCGAACGTGGGATTGTTGCAATAGTTACGCATTTTCTGGCCCAATGCAGATCCAGACACAGATAAAGATCCAGTTACCGATTAGATCCGATCCGATAAGATGGTATCAGGCAGAATGGTTTATGTGGTCCCAACGAAGATCTCTGTTCCCGTTCATAGGGCCAATGCTGATCGTTCGTCCGTGGATATCGACATGGCTCATACAGACGATAATAGAATGCTTCACTGGGTTTTGAAATGCTCGAAAAGTTCTATGTTCTAATGTTGAGTTATAAATGAGAGGGTGCTAGGAAGGGGGTGGTTTTTCAGTAGGATTGGGCAGTGTAAAGGGTTTACATACTTCCCATCCCCTCACACTCGCCGCACCATCGAAGTCCACTTTAGTTAATGGCAAAGCGCATAAATGAAATCATAAATAAAAGTCGCAGCTTTGATTTACTTGCGTTGACAACAGAACAACATTAAATTAAGTGCAATATCGAAACAAACAAAAAAACCATTTCATAGAAAGAAGGAGGATAGAGGCAAAGGACGAGCCAGAGGAGGGGGGGGGGAGTCCAACGAAGCGTAAACGTGAACCCCATGAGGATGGGTAAGTGGAAATTACGCATTAGCCTCGCCCGGCCATGGATGCAACCAGAGCGAAAGCAAATGTACGGCACACAGGAACGATGACAGGGAACCGAACCGAACCGAACACACAGGATAATGATAGCAGGAATCAATGCCAACAATCGAGACCAAATAGAATCCACTAATGAATCCTCTAGGCAATTAGAGCTTCAGTTTTGAAGGTTGCAAGCAGCGCCACTCCATGCCGTCCTGGGGAGCCCACGTGTGCGTGCCTTCGCCATCGCCTTCCTCTTTCCTCTCCCAGGGGTGTGAAGCAGGAGCAGGAGCAGGAGCAGGAGCTGTGCGAACTGGAGGAACTGGAGCATTAAAATGGCATTCAACGCGGCCCATAAATGTTGGCAATTAAAATCTTATTTTCGCTTATTACATTTTCTGGCGCCCCGCAGATGCACAGGTGTGGGCCATGCCACCACCCAACCTCCCGACAATAAACACGTCTAAAATTTGTAGCCCCAAAGAATTTGTCGCCCTGGCCCGGCCACCTGTTCCCCGATACCATACATTTTTTCTTTTTTCATTTTCATTTTCGTTTTCGTTTTTCTTTTCCGTTTCGGGTAATTGAATCATTTTAGCGCCATTTATTTTCTTTCTGATTTTCGAGTGGCGGGGCTGCCGGCGTGACATTTGTAAAACAATTTCTATTTTGAAAATGAAACAAGTAATAGCCGGGGCAAGGGGAGCGGGGAACGGTGGAATGGGAAGGCACATAAATAATAATGCGTTAAATTTATGCGTTGATTAATGTCGAGCAGTCAATCTCCGCCAGCTCTCAGCGCACAGAAGCGCAATGTTCAGGTGTTGCCAGGAGGAGGCTATGAACGAATGGCGGAACATTTTAAGTTCATATGAATACTTGATTGGCTAAGCAGAATCTTGAAATGGCTCGGTAAAGCTCTGAATAAAATACGTCTACAAATAGAGCTTATTCTATGCTATTTGTCTCTTAGTATTCATCCATTCCAAACAAATAGTTTACATCAACATGGGAGCAGACTCAGAAAACCATGGCTATTTGGACAGATAATGAATTACATCGATCTTTAACGTATCGAAACAAAAGTACACTTGTCTTTCAATCAATCAATCCAGTGATGGTAAGTTGGAATTCGCTTTTAAATATTTCAGGCTGATAACCGCATTTGTGGCTCACTTTAACTTTCTCTAATACGAGTACCCCTCAAAAGAAAATCGCATCGAATTAATTGAATGACATCTATCCACCTCCCATCTCCGGTACTCTTAAACCAACTCACCCTCATCGCAAAATACGTAGGCATTTAGCGAAACGTTTATTTCATTATTACGCCTAGGGGAAGGCCCAAAACAGACCGGGAACAGACAGAGGAAAAGTCAAATTGAAAAAGTCAAAAAGTGGTTTTCCCCCCCGCACACCAACAATAAATACACTAAGAGCTCACAGGGGGTGGCAAATAGTGATAGCCACCGGCCCAGAACATCGCAAGGGTGGACGTGGAACGTTCGTTGAACTAAAAACCGGAACGGAAGCAGCAACCGAGCAACAAGAAATACCCGGAAGAACGAACCCTCCCACCCGCCGACCCGCCGACCCGCCACCCACCACCAACCGAACCACAAACAAAAGGCTGACACTTGTGTCCTCTTCCCAAGCCCTACTCCCATCCAACTCTCCTCTTTATCATCATCCTCATCCTCATCCACGTCCCCTTCCCCTTCCCCCCACTTCATCGGCGGGCGGCCTCAAATCACATGCATAAGGTTTTTAAGTTTTGTGCTTTGTCATAGAAGTGCGTGGAGGACGATCCGCAGATACAGTTGTAAAGATATGGTAACAGGCGCATAATGTGACAGCATTGCCAGGCCCGAGCAAAAATCGGTATGGGTATGGGTATGGGTATGGTTATGGAGTGGGTGGGGTGGGCCAGACATAACGTTACACATGTTTGGGCGTTGCCAGTCGAATCTGGTGGGGGGATTGGCGGATGCGAGGATGCGAGGATGGGAGGTTGTCGGCTTGCGAGAGTCGGAAGAGATGATTGAGAAAATAGTTTAAACTAGCGGGAACGATGTGAGCTGCGGCAAGGTCCACGGCTCTACTTTTATACCCGGTACGCAGTTAGAACATACATATGTAATCTCATGATTTATGTAATCTAAACCATATATTTAGCCAACACAGACCGATTTGGCTCTTAGTTGTGCTCGCCCTTGTCATGACAGATGGGAAAACTATTTGATTAGGTTTATCTGTTTTTATTTTCCCGCTAAAGATATAGCGGCTATTATTATGCAAGAGTTAGATGCCCTGTGCTAAAGCAACTCTTCTGCCCACCCTCTCAAATGTAGTACCTCTCGCCTTTTTTGACAGACAAGCTGCCTACCTTCCCCCGCCCCCCATCAAATCAATCCCATGCGCTATCCACTTTACCATACGAGTATTACGTGAACCATTCCTGTTGACATTGCCGCCTTGTTTACACGAACATCCTGCCAAAACGGACAGACACACAAATGTTTAGATATCATTTTGCGTAAATAGGAACAAGGAGGAACAGGACTGAGAGCCGAGAGCTGACAACTGAGAGCTCAGAACTGAGAGTGGAATGGCAACGTGAATGAGGCACGGCACCAACTAAATGCTAGGTAAATAGTTGCCGGGGTAATTGGATCAAAGCTGCGTGGAGCATTTATTTACCTTTCGATATGATATTTGTACACTGTCGGACAGGGGGGTGGTGGGTGGCATAGGGGGGGTAAACTCAATGTTGCAGTCCATTTCAGACCTTGAGGGGAAATTTAATTAAAGAACAGGTGACATTGTCGGAGAGGAGAGAGCTCGGACAGAAACACACGCACACACACAAACACACATAATATCCGCCATTGAGCATCATAAATCAAAGTTCAAAGTCCAAGTGAAACAGAAATTGGACTGGGAAGAGGAATAGAGAGCGTGGAAGCGGAGCGGAGCGGAGCTGGAGCTGGTGCCGAGCCACTGCTGCAAGTGTCAGCAACATGTGGCAAGGAGAAGAAAAAATTGAAAAAATAACGAATACAAAAAATAACAAAACGCAGCAATCAAAAATGTCGCGAAGCAGTCCAGTCCGCGCTCCTTCCGTTTTTGACATGGTCAAGTTTAATTGAAAAAACAATACAAAAAAATTTGCCATAAAAACGCAACTTTTAACCTCCGCAGCTGCTGCCGAAGCTCATAATTAGAAAATCCACCAAAGAGAACAAAAGAGAGAGAGAGAGAGAGAGAGAGAGAGAGAGCTCGAAATTAATTTATTCTTCCTTTTTTTTTGTTTTTTGTATTCTTTTAATTGAAATTTTCTTCTTTTCTGTAGCCACTGCAGATAATTTTAATAACCTGCTCTACACACAGGAGGATGGCCAAAAAGGATGCGACGGTAATTGCCGTGCCCAAAGCGGATGATAAGCAAATTTGGAGGCGAAACAAACCCCTTTCCTGCACCAAATTCACTCTCTTTTCTGTGTCTTTTATTAACAAATTTTACTTTATTTACGCCGCACGTTATGCTATAATTTATAATCAGGATTCAGCATTCAGGATTCAGGATAGGTAACATTCTGATGTTTCTGGGAAGTTGATTAAATTTGATACAGTCCATGGCGTCGATATGAGATTGAAATTTGGGTCGAAAAGGGTTGGGTTTGTGGTTGAATTTTGAGGACATTTATGGGGGAGGTGCACGAGATGTACAAGGGTTGAGTGAACAAAGTTTCGCAAAAGTTCTCATTGAATAAAACCTTCCCTAATTTCAAATATTTATCTAAAACAGTGTACATGTGTATATATATTTTACAATGTTTTTGTTTTCTATGGCAGTATGCGGTCTCTGACGTAATCCTCGATGATGGCTCTTTATGTCGAGTGTTACAAAGAGACAATACTGCTTCCGTCCGCCAAGTCACCTGGTTCCCTCAAGAGCTTTTGCAACTATATCCTCTACTATTCAGATCTTAGGTTGCTTTTTGGGACTTTCTTCCTCCAGTGCTTTGCCCACGTAGTCGATCAGGCAGGTCGGGGTTGCAGCTCTGCAATTTGCGAGATTTCACTCGGCCTTATGTCGTCCCATCCGATGTGAAGATACGGTGTTGGAGACGGTAAGTCGATAGTGGGGACGAGGCATTCCAGGCATTCGTGGCGGGGTCAGCTGAGGTGAAAGGTCGTTCTCCGCGGGGTATCCGAAGGCTCCTTTTGAGAACTCGGCGATTCAGTCTGTACTCCTGGGACATCAATGGGAAAGCCGGAGTTCCGCTCGCATGTGTTAATGAATCTAACGCGAATGGATTCGCAGCGTGCTTCAGAAATCTCCGTGCTCATAATTGTACACATATTTACTGCATTTTCCCCACTATTTGTTGGGGGAATCTCGTCGATCGTTTGACATCAGGCATAAGGATAATGCATTGTAAATACTTTTTTGAAATAGTGTTAGCCGTTAAATGAAAAATGTAACTTTACATGGTAACTACACGTTCACAGGGGCGCTGTTGCTATCGATATATGTGCCATCGACTTGGAACCACTTGAACCGAACTGAGCCGCCCTAAACAGCACCGGAAGTACAGAACGTCTGTTCTTTGTTTAACCCGAATTGCCACTAATCCACTAAAGGGAGTCCTTAAAATTAGCCAATCTTGTAGAGGGGGCACTGGAGCGCTGTTATCATCAGTATTCAGAGAAAGAGAGGCCCGATGACCAGCAGCAGCGACAAAGTGAGAGCGCAGCCAATCCCGCACATGAAAAAGAGCGAGAGAGCGAGATCCAGAGTCGATCACTCCCATATTTCAACATACGCGGTAACGGTGCAGATCACGTCCCTACCCATCAAAGGAAAGTAACAGGAGGCAGGGGCATAATTAAATTATTTAATAAAATTATTGTAAAGTACCACAGTTACTGATATATGTATGTACAGTCGTGTGATTATAAGTACATTTGGGCTTGTTTTACAATACATATACACAAATAATATTCTTAATTTTGTAACAATTTTGCCATAACCATTGAACTGATAAGCAGGGAAATAACTGTCAGTCGATTCCTGTCGTCGTACAGAAACTTTTTGTTTGAAAAATCACAACACCGATGTTATTCGAAGTGAAATCATCAGAGAGAAAATTGTACAATAAAAACAAAAATGTCGAAGGTTAAGCCAAAAAGCGGCAGTGTTGCGGGAAAGAAGTCTCGGGGAAGTATCGTGGCAGCCAATGCAGGTGGAGTTGCAGGCGCTGATGTGGCTGTAACACACGATGAGAAAGATCCAGCAAAGGATGTCACTATCTACAATGCCTACAATATGGGACCAGCTTTTGGCTACAAGTTCTCCTGTCCATTCATACGCGAGATCCTTCATCTTGTGCTTAAGGAGAGGCTGACCGGTAAGACCTACGCTGCTGCAGATGCCGTGAAGTGGACACGCGATATAGCCGACGATATCAACATAAAGATGAAGGGAAAGGGCCAGTTCCCGCGCTACAAGAACGTGGTCAACGTAATGCTCTATCAACAGAATGGTGCTGGCTGTTTCTATGGGGCTCGTGCCGTATGGGATCACTTCTCAGATGACTATGTTAGCCTCACCTTCGACGGGGGTACTTTTGTTTGTATTGCCACTGTCTTTGGTTGCTATACGTACTAATTGGGAACAACAGAAATACACATTCAATTCACATATATTTCACATTATATTTCGAATTCTAAAAATAAATATGGTTTTATTGTTTTTACTGCATTATCCATTTTGAACCGTTTCAACCTTTTTTCCCACCTCTTTTGGCACTCAGTAGATCAGAATAGAACTCACTACAAATCTTTATAGGAAAAGTCGACTAGTTTTAAAACACCCATACCAATTTCTTTTTTTACGGATATTTATAAATTAATATATTTTATATTATGTAGAAAAATATAAATATACCTGTATTTTCGTATAATTCTGCTACATGGTAACTACATGTTCACATTGGCGCTAATTTTGCCGATAGCTATCGATATATACTCTGGTCTTCTTTGGAACCACTTGGAACCGAACTAAAACGCGAATTGGCGGCCGAATTTGAATTTCCGTAGCACCTGCGCGCACATCCCGGGCCCCATTGTGCAAGGAGCAGCTATTTCACCCCCCTCGCACATCACAACAGCATTGGTGAGGGGAGACTGGCACTGGAAATTCTCGCATGAAAGGTTTCCTCAATGGCTGCGCTGGGACATGGACATGCTTGAAAAGAAACTGCCAACTGCAACAGCGTGAGGATATTGCGGGATGGGAGATTTTGCTAAGCATATTCCTTAATGTGCCCAAGCGGTCAACGCCATCAAGTGGAGTAAAGTGGAGCTCTCTTTTCAGATGTGTTCGGCACCAGAATATCGTCGGTCTCAACATCTCATTTCCATGCTGCGAATACTGCACAACATACTCAAGGATGATCCGCCACACGGTGCTATGTAAATGACCTGGTGACTATTGAATGATGCAGTGCAATGTTGGGGATGACGCTGCGCGCTGCATTTTGTGGAGCCGACATATTGAGGAGCAGCGTAATGGGCAGAGGCCATAAAGGCCAATAAAGGATCGGGCCAGGCCAGTCTGAACAAAGACATCTAACATGTTGCTTTCCTGTGAGGACATTTTGCTGAAATGCGTGCAGTCCGGAGTGCCGACTTGATCAATATGGGTGTCGTCTTCCTGCCTCGGCGACTCCTTCCTTGTGGCCAATACGGACATGACCATAAATACTGTAACTCTTCTAATGGGAGTGTTAAATAAACATCTCTTTTACTTTGCCTTAATACAGATTCTTAGCGTTTTTCTCTCTAAGCTATAGAAATCAATAAATTCCTGCCAATACTCGCGAATAGATAATGGGTCCATATGGTTCTATTTTGTGCCGATCCGGACAAAAGGGGCTTTTACTTATGTCAAAAGGATTTGAAAAAGGTGTTGCTCCATCAACTGGGAAATGTTAATCGGAAAACAGATTTGGGAACTGTATCTACATCGGGTGCCGAAAATCGGATTCCATTAAATCAACATGTATATTATATAAAATGTTTGCCCTCACTCGTTGATTGATTTGGTATCAAGATAAGGCCAAGCCTTAATTAAACTGCTAGAGAAACTATCTCTCCACTTTGTGTGTCCCTCTTAGAGGCAGTTGTCTATTATTTTGCTTCAAGCAAAGATGCGGAGTATTCCATTGGAGATGGTTTTCAGTTTTTATTATCATATTTGTCCATAATATCGCGAGCCACTTTCAGCTCCGCCAGCAGAGCCATCAGATGCGGGCGTTCGAAGTTAACAACATGCGTGGTATCCTTGGGCAGGCCGTCGACCAGTTCTTGCGAGATTTTCAGTTCCAGGGTGGCACAATTTGCTGGCGTTTCGCCAGGCGAGGTTATATTACGTACGCTTTGCAGCTCGTTAACTGGGGAAATGGGCGGAGAAAACTTCATTATAGTGATAGCTTTGCATATGCCCAGAGGAACCCACTTTTAAATGCCTTATCTATCAGTTTCTGACGTATGGAACCGGAATGCTTTTGCAGCACACGGCACATGGCCGCCGCATGGTCCTTGGGAAGGCCAAGCTGTTGGATCTCCTCGCCAAATATGCTCTCCGTGCAGTTGTAGCGGGATGCATTGATGAGCAGAAAGTGGATGCAGGCCACGGCCGTCTTTCCCTCATTAGTGAGTGTGGATGTCAATGATTTGATAGCCGTTTCCTTTAGCAGAGAAAAAGAGAGTGAGACTGTAAATGCCAAATACCAAATCCTTTTAATATCAAACGCACTCACCTCAAAGGCCTCACCACATATTCTTTGAGCCACCAGATCGCTCAGTTTTTCCAAATTCTCTATACTCAAGTTGGAGAGGGTTGATATGATTTCGGCCAGTACCCAATCGGGACAATCCCCTTCACCGCAGAAACGGAATTTCTTTAAAGAGAACATAAATAATAACATGTTTAGATGAACAAATTTCACTGGAAATACGGAAATAAGTTAAGCTATCCAAGGCTGACCGACTCCTCCTCCTTTTCAAGTCCTTCCGCCCACACATGCTTACTGCAAACAAAACGCCTACAGCCAAGTTATCACATCACGTTTTGAGTAAATTAAAGACTAGAGAGAGGTCCAACAAGTGGGCTAGGGCTGACTGCGACGCTCTATGCTGAAATAAGCAGAACGAATACATCAAGGCTAGGAATACCCTAGGAATTGCACCTTTAAAGATGCTTTGTAATGATTTCATAAAGGTTGTTTATCTCATATGCGGATTAAACATCCAACTGTAAAAAAGAATGAGTAGAAAACTAAAAGCTAGCAACTCTTTAAACTGATCTTGTTTCTTGAAAAACAGATATACCCCTCCTTTGCAAGGACATCAACAAATTGAGGAACGGAAAAAGTGGCGATATTTGCATATGATTAATTTCATACGCTTGCCTGCTAATCAGCGAGCATTTGTACGACTGAGTGAGTGGCAAGGCCCTTTCCAAGCAAAAGGGTGGTAGTAGTGGGTGGTGGTGGGTGGTGGCATTACAGAGACACAGAGAAGCGCGACACGACCCACATATAAGGCAAGTCGTTCGGGGAGTCGTTCTCAGTTTCAAGTGCACGTCACGTTTATCTTTGGGCAGGATTAATAAATTCCCGGGCATAGCGCAAAGAAACAAACGAGCGGCAGTTAGGAGTGTTAAAATTTATGACACTTGTTGCAACTGTCTGCCCACAGCCAGGACTGGGACGACGGACGAGGACAGGACGGGGCATGCCACGCTTATTAATACGCACTCGTATTTATTTAGCGACGTGTGTAACGGCTTAGAAAATGCGAACGACAAACGTTTTATAATTATTTTATGGACTTCAAAGTTGTCAGCGGGCGCAACTCTTTCTTCCACCAGTGGGTGGACCAACAGTTGAACCTAAGCCCTTCAGCTATATAAGCCAGACGTCGAGCCATTTTCCAGCGCAGTTGGCCAAGAGGATTACGAGCACCCACATCCGCACGCACATCGCACGCAGCTCCTTGAACAATGCAGACCTGGCGACTCCTCATCCTGCTGCTGGCCCTCTCCAGGCAGCTGTACGCCTTGCCCGCGCACCCTGCCTCCACCGACGTGGAGCTGAATACCTGCGAGCTTCAGCTGTCCAAGTACCGTAGGTTCATCCTCCAGGCCATCCTCAGCTTCGAAGATGTGTGCGACGCCTACAACGCCCGGTCGGTCAGCGCCGAGGACAGTCCCCTGTCGGAGGGGGGCTGGCTCTTCCACCACTATGCCCCACCACCCACCTCGCAGAGAGGCGAGATTTGGGCATTCTTCAAGCTGCTGATGGCTCAGTTCAACGACGTGGAATTCGCTTCAATTATCCGGGATGCTGTCATCGAGCGCTGCCGCATCAAGTCCCAGCTGCAGCGCGACGAGAAGCGCAATTCCGTGGTCTTGGGCAAGAAGCAGCGATTCCACTCATGGGGCGGCAAGAGGTCACCGGAGCCGCTGTTCGCAGTCCCCGATACTGGAATCGGCGCCGGACCCGGAACCGGACCAGGACTAGATCGTAGCTACTATTAAGCGGCGCCGGAGTGAGGTTGTCCCCGAGTCTTTCCGAAAATGTATGAAATGCCAACTAAAATCCTCTATATATCACTAAATGTCTAAATAAATATGAAAATTGCAAAGCGAGCAATGGGAAAAACTCACGTGTCTAACTCATTTCCTCTGCCGCCACTCACCATTTTGTTATTATGCTTATTACTATTATATTTATTATTATTATAGGATTGTTTCTCTATTTCTAAAATATCTATTATTTTTTTGGTTGTTTTGATTGTAAATATAGTGTGACCAGTGTGACCGCGGAATCATCGATAAGATATACCGTCCGACCATCAGAAATATACCGAGAATTGGGGTCTCATTTTAAAAATATACCGCAAAAATTCCAACGAAAGTCATATTCCTCGATTTTGATATTCTGTTTAATATAATATTGCAGTTTATGGCCGCAAATTAAAGATTTAACAATTTTAAAATGGCTGGTGGGCAACGCTCTGTAACGCTCGTGTCGAAGTTAGTTGTTTTGGGGGCAATTGTTTTATTTGTTCACTATAATTTGGGCTATAAAGTGTTGGGGCTACCCCCTGGAAGAAAACCCAGGGTTCCCCTGGGTCATCAATATACCTTCAACCTTATCGAAAATTTCAGAAATATGCAAAGAGATACCTTTTTATTTTTCACATATACCGTAAATTACCGTTACAAGCGGAAGTGAAATGCCACAGTAAATATCTAACCTAACACCTTGGAAAATACAAAATAATTTTGTTGGATTTGGTATATTTAAACTTATTATTTATCTTTATTTACTTATAAAAAGATTCATTCAAATATTCGCGATTTTGGCGTACAGCTAAAATTATTTGAAAGTCACAATTTGTCAAAGCGACATCTGCTGCTCGCCGTTGTAACTACCTTGCCAGAGTTGACTTACATTTTGAGAGCATTTTGGCGCCAATGCGACTAAATTTGAATTTGAATTTGAAAAATTACCGATTGAGTTTTTTTTGTAGTGTTTTTGATCAGAAGAATACAATTATATTTTACCAACATAGAGTTAAAATGTAAAATCCTTATCAGTCAATAGGGAATACAACGCCCACACCAAATCACACCTCTCTTTACCCTTTGACACGCCCAATCAAGTGTCTTTATCAAAACCAATTTGCCGGGATCGTCAGTTTTTGGAATAACATTCAGCCTTCAAACAGATTCGAGTAGAGTGCACCGCGAAACGGATCCCCAGATTGGAGGAGGTGGGCACAACAAACCCATAAACCTTGTCTATAAATAAAAACTAGCCGGAGGATCGTCAGTGCGGCAGGGTGTGGGGGATGGAGGACTGCATGTGCTAGTAATTATCTCAACACGCTGAAAACAAATGTTAATTAATCGCCTGCCCACAAATCTAAATTCGAAATCATTAAATTAACTGATAATCCAAATACTACTTATACATAGTATAATATACAATATGTACTACAACGTGGACCACATTTGTTTAGACGGCAACGCTGACAGCGGCGCCAACGCCTGGAGATGTCCAGCCCCAGCCTCAGCCCCAGCCCCAGCCCCAGCTCCTGTCCCGATTCCAGATTAGAGCTTGGAATTGTAGAAAAATGTGCAAATTCTGGGATTTTCAAGCCCCGTTTGGATCGATTATCGCCCTGATTAGGTGGGCGGGTTCCACTCAATAACAAATCCGGAAAAACTGTTACCTAAGCACCGCAAAAGGTTCCCTCTAAAAATAATAGGGATCTGGCAAGCCCCATGCAATCTATTTAAAGACCATTCCAGAGCGATCTTTTAACCCAAAGCGGAACTGCAGCCAATTAGCCGTTCAATCAGACTGTTTGCATCCATAGAGCAGGTGCTCCGCCACTCCTACATACCTCTGTTGTCCATGTCCAGTCTGTCACTCAATCCAAGATCATCAGGGCAGTGGGTAGGTAAATAGAACTGAACAAACATATTAAAAAACAAAGTGAATTCAAAATGGGACATTATAAAGTAAAAAAATATTAATTGCGCGTAAAGAATCGAATGAAATCTACGAAAAAAAGATTACATGGATGTTCCGGAACTATATTGAGGTGATCTTTCCTCTTCTTTGCTTGAAGAACCTTTACTCAGGCCATACTCTGGCTTTCCCATCTGACACCAAAAATAATTTAAAAAAATAAAAGATGAAGAAACTAGGCCATCATACATACTATGTATAGTACTACTGATAACGAAGGCAGGCTGATTAAACCCTGTCCAAAGATTCATGAGCAACCACAGGAGGCACAGGGGGCACAGGGGGTTTCAAAATTCTGTCATTGAACTTAACATTGGAGAAGAGGAGGAATACACGAATAGGAGAGCAGAAGAACGAGGGGGAACAGGGCACAGGGAACAGAATGGCAACTGATATGCTAGTTGGTCGCGCGACTGGCCGGCAACAACAATGGAGCCAGAGCCCACAATCTCCTCCGCTCCTAATCAATCTCCCACTCGCTCCGCTACCCATAAGCGCCAGAAAACAAATTTGTTCTTGTTCGTGCGCCAGCGCCATTGGGCTTGCTTAGAAGGGGGAGGCGAATGGCGAATAGAGAGAGAGAGAGAGAGAGAGAGGAAAAATTTAACCGCTAAAACGTTAAATTAAGTTACGCCCACGCCAGGATGGGGCAGGAAATAAAGAAAGGAAAAATCAACTTAATCGAAAGTTGTGCTTTATTTGTTTTTTGATTAATTTACAACCGGCACTTGATTAGGAGGCGTTACGGGTCAGATAGGGTTCGTAATCATTATTGCAAAGACAATTTTTATTTTATTTATTATGCCAATACCGCAATATTTTCCAAGACGAGCCTTAATCAATCATAGCGTAAATATGTACATATGAGTTTACATATACCCTTTCCAGAAATAGCTACATATGTATACAATTTTATATACCAACTTCTATTATGATAAAATTTCATTTAGATACTAATATGAATATTTGACAACGTTTCTCAATCAATTATACGAATCCTTTTGAACTCCAAACCCATTTGTATTGACGTCATGAGTCCGATGAGAATTACAGAATATCACCTAGTATGTAACAATTTGTAAAATGTCGGGTGATAAACCCATTGACCCATAAATCCCAGAGATACGATCTTTGATCTGTTCTTTATAGGCAATGCTTATTCGTTTGCAAATACGAGTATAATGAGAAGGTTAGGGTGGAAAATTTCCAGAGGCATTTTCTTGTTGATTATTTAAATGTTTTTTTTTGGTGCTGTTTTACAATCATGTTCGCAATAATATTTATATTTAAACATCAATATATGTAAATACAAATGTATACAAAAATAATGACAGATACTGGCACAATTGTATATATGTTTAGGGTATTGATATGATAATAAATTCAAATACTTAGCATGGTGCATTCAGGAAATATGCTTTAAATTCGAGCTTTAAGGAGTATAGGAAATGAAATCTGCACTCCTTTATAGAATCTATTATTCTAATCCCCAGCTTAATCATTTTCATATCGTTACGGTAGCTATTAGCTAGGGTATCTTCATATTTGATATAATATTTCTGTTCACCTTGCATTCCGGTTTATTTCTTTATATATTTATGTACAATGTACATACATACATATGTATGTGTTCGCTCGTTGATAAGCCAAAAGGTGACCCAGTTGAGACCTACGCTACGAGTACTTGTAAAATTGGAAAAAAATGGACAAACATTTCGAAGAGGCTTCGTACTTCGTACTTATAAAAGTTCCCGAGAAAATAGCAATAAAGAAACGCCCCTAGATAACCATATCGCAGTGCTTCTTATCCTCAGTAATCTTCTTGTACATACATACATATGTTAGCAAAATATAAAACTAAGACAGATATATTAGGATCGGGAGTCTTTGTAAAATAATGATAAAACAGTTCACTGACCTCCCTTACCAAAAAAATACCAAATACCATGCCAAAGAAATCGCGTACAGAACCATACCGAAACTGATTCTAGTCCAGATTGCGACTGACCTCTCCACCAAATAGAAGGTTAATTGAATCAAAATTTTGCCAAATTCTAAGTGTGCTGCGCATTTATCAGATACGATGCGCGAAATCTGTTGTATTTTATAGATACTCGTACGAAAATCAGATTGCTTTGCTTGTCCCACTGACTCATTTGCACGGCCATGTAAATTGTAAAACATGTCTACGCGCTTCTAGATAGATGTACGCACATGTATGCACATATCTATCTATGTATCTATATACAATGTATATAGTCTAACAGCTTTACAGATACATGTATGTATGTATGTTCTTGTTTTTTGTGTAATTCTGGACAGTGCAATGTACGCAGTCAACATTGAAGGCAAGTGCATATTTCATTTTTGAACTTGATTTCGCTCACTTTTATGTTAATGTTGCATAAACCGGAAACAGGAGAGATGTTCAACAGTTTTTACTGCTATTCCTGGTCTTGAAGAAAGGCGGAATTGCCTATTTTTTGGTGCGTTATTATTTTTTAATCTTGCAAACTGATAGATATTTTATCTAACTTAAAAGGAATTCTTTTGTTTTCGATAGCAGTTCATATTATTTATTTATTTTATGTCGGTTCTTTAATTTAATGTTGTATCAGATAGCAACGCAAAAATATATACAAAATGGCCAAAAATTATGCAAATATATCTCATCAGGTGAGGGAGAAAATAATGCAATTTGGAACCAGTCAATTAGTGAATGTGTTTTTTAACGTTGACTCTGTATTTTTAGGATGAGATCAAGTTTTAAATGAAATTGGAAGAAAGAAGAAGCTAATGAGATAAGATGCGGATCTATAGGATCTTTATGAAGTAGGATTAGTCGATACATATGGATAGGCAGTAAGATCAAGATATATCTAGACTACAAACACATTAGTATGTGCAACATGTAACCCCATAGAAACCTCCTATTGAACTTCTTTGGACTTTAAGTATTACCCAATCAGGTAGGTAGGTGTCTACACCTTTTTGAGGCGCCGGCACACGAGCCAAACTTGAAAATCAAATACATTAGCCACAGTAAACACTCGACCTAATCCACATGCTACTCAACTTGGTCTGGCAAACAGATGTTGATAAGTGGCATTCCCCTTACCCTTTCCCTTTCCCTCTCTCTGTCTCCCCTTCCATTGGCGTTGGTCACTGTGTCTATTGGTTCGGTGATTAACATGGGAATACTGCAGAGATCGAGTACTACTATTTTTAGGGTGTTTGGGGAGTACTCAATTAGGGGCCCAGGCTCACTATCAGGGGGCTATCAGCGCAGACAGACGCGATATCAGACATTGCGTCGAAGTGCGTCGGGTCTGGGCAGATAGCCATCGTGCCCGTCGTCGTCGTCGTCGTCGTCTGGCGATGTCAATGGAACTATTGCCGGGACCACTATCTGAAGCAGCAAGTGAAAACGTGATCAGCTGCGGTTGGCTCAGGCCTCAGACTCACTCGCCTCCTGTTTGCTCGGTGAATATATGTACATACATACGATTACATACTGAATCGCATAATTAAGTTTGTTTTAATGCTGATCAGTGATCACCGATGACCGCCAATCGCCGCAAATCGTCGATCGCCGATCCCAGATCCCCGATCGTAATAGTTCCAATGGAAAATTACGCGATCGGATCCGTTCCGTTTCCACGAAACAGAACGAAGACGGACTAAGGATTGTTGAAGATACATATCACACTCTGCCCATACACTTTTCATGTGAACGGGGTATGGGAAATGGGGAATTCCTCTCTTAGCATATCTATCCCTTGGTTTATTTATAGTCAAACCTTTTTTGCGACTATTCCGTTCTGTTTCCGTTTCGGAAGAACTGTTTTGATATGAGAGGAAGAGAGAGAGAGCGATCTTTGCCAAAAAGAAATTTGTGTCCGCTTTCTTTTCGGGTGGTTTTCTTTCGGCGATCACGCTACGATCATGTGCTCTAGGTCAGTTACGGCATGCCATGGCCATTGGCCGCTCCGCTCCGCTCTGCTCTGCTCTGCTCTGGGTTCTATCTCTGACCAAAAATAAACCAGTTCTATATTTATGATTTCTTGTAGTTTATGCTGCGCAGTTTATCAGCAAGATGTCTTGTCGCTTCAATTCGATTCGCTTGTTTCGGGGGGATTCTCAATATGCATTGATAAGGTGCAAAAAAAAAAGGAAACAAAATTGCTTGAGTCGCGCGCCCCATTTCTAAAATTAGACTCTCCCAAGAGGCCTTAAACTAGTCTGTATACTGTGTATGAAAAGCATGCTATATTATGACTACAATTCATTGAATTTCACTGATAACCGAGAGCCGCTAGCCACATTTTTCGTGCCTGACACTGAAATTCCCTGCCGGTTTCATCAGCCACCCCCCCCGCCCACATTTCAGGCGCACGTGGATTCCTGTTAATTTATTTATATAATACGAGTAGTTGTATAAACCGATAGCATTTTGATCTTTTCACCTAAACACCTACTACATATATGTATGTATGTACATATGTACATATTTATACATATGTATATCGAATATTTTTCCTATGACAAGCCACACAGGAGGGAGTGATAGTGAGAGAAAGAGAAGGAAACTGCAAGCCACCCGTATAAATTCATAAATTGAAATTTTTGTAAATTGTCCACCAAGCAAAGCACATCCGCTCCGCTCGAAAGCAACGAACTATAATTACAACTGCCTCAAAAAGATGTATGAAAATATGGAAATCGTTGCAGGAATAGACAAGATACAAGTGTACATACCATACATGCATATGTATGCATGTACATATATGAGTATGTATGGAGAAGCAGCTACTAAATTTTGCCAGAGGGCACAGACAGAGAGGCCCACGCAAGTGCCAGCAATTTCGAGTGCAGCCAAAGAGCGGAGAGATAGAGAGCACTGCAGTGCGTGATCCAAGGGGAGGAGGAAGTGCCAACCCTGAATGAAGACGGGGACGACAGGAAGACAGGAATGAACAGGGGCGAGGGCAAAGCGGGATAATAATGGAGAGCTCTCCGACTCTTCTGAGACTCTCTACCCGACGAACTGCAGCGAGCCACTCGAGTAACTACTTTTGATTCAAGCAGGGATCTTTGGGAAACCGGCTTTCAACTAGGCAAGCCGGCCGGCTCTTTCTCGTCTACTTACAAATGTACATACATATTTATGTATGTATGTACATACCACTCCATAAGACCCCCCTTTAAACGAACCTCCATCAAGCAAATGGGATGCTGCGGTGCTATCCGAAGAAAGTGTGCAAGCAAAATGAGACTTTTTAACACTCGAAAGAGAAAAAGCGTGAAAACCCTTCACATATTTACATACATATGTATGTATGTACATATGTAAATACATATGTATGTATTTATGTAAGTATGTTGAAATTCATGTCGGTGCACTATCATGCAACTCATTTCGAGGCTGGGGTTGAGATCATTCATTGTGAGAGAGCATTTCTACGACTATAAAACCGCCATGAGCGAATGTCATCGAGGCACGCACACCACACGCACACACACACACAGACACACACACACGCACACGCAGGCAACCAGACCAAAGATAAACTCACACAGACACACTTTCTTTGCCATAGAAGGTGCCCAACAAACCCAGCGATACGAGGTTCCAGTTCCAAAACCAGACTGCTGCATTTCTGTGTAGAGTTGGTTGCAGTCAGATTCAGATTCAGACCAGATTCAGATTCAGATGCCAGGGGTTTCCGTTTGCCTCGGAGAGTTTTTTAGATGTGGGTACGACAGATATCATGTGGGTTGACCATTGACAATGGTCCGTCCAGAGGCATTCCATTTGCGCTGCAATAGATGGAAAATATATGGTAAGATGAAAAGAAATTAAATGCGTTTGCCTTACACTTAATACGGAACCGGATCACTTTAAGTACTCTTATTCACCGGGTGTGTTATATAAAGAAAAACCCTTCGAACAGCCACCTCAAAACTCACCTGAATATGACCTTTCAAATGATATCGATAAAAGACATTTTTCTGAAAATAAAAACTTACACTACAATAAAACAGACCCTCATCCGTTGGACTAATTGATTTCGATTTGACAAGGCCTGAAAGAAATGCGTGGGCTAAAACGGAACCCTTATCTTATTAAATTAAAAGCCTCCTCAACTACGATAAAAGTAGTATAAAGATAAAGACGAAGATGAGGATGAGGATGAGAATGAAGAGCAACAGCTGAGACGCGAAAGAAGACCGAAAAGGGGGATGGGTTGGGAGATGCTGTTACGGCTGATCTGACCTGTGTGATCTGATCATGTCTCTCGGGCCTGACACCGAGCGACTTTTGTCACCCGCCTGTGCGACAGAGACTGGCAGAGAGGGATCGACAGAGAGTCGGGGTAAGTGGCGGCGCCTAAACTAATCTAAACCTAAACACACAGCAAAAGCAACAAAAACCAATACTAAAAACTCTATATCAAAATGCAATCGAAATATGCACGCCACGTCGATCAGCGGCAGAGCGAGCGAGAGGTACGATTATGTAGATAGGGTGAATGTGAATGCCAAGAGAGCAGAGCGTGGCGTGGCTCTCTGTCTCTATCTCTCTCGAACGCTCTGGTTGCGTACAGTGGGTGAAGTGAGCAGTCTGGCAAGCAAAAATGTCTGCAGGTACCACAATATGTACCAATGCTATGTTTTATTTTGGAGATTGATAAAAGATCAAAATAGCTCTATAAATAAGTAATAATATCCTTCTGCTCCAACTTCTGAAATGTATATTTTTAATGCCAGGAGTTGTCTCAAAAGTTAAGTCTAACATGAGATCTGTACTATGACTAAAAAAAAAACCACTGGTATTGAAAGAAAATGCTCTTTGCCCACAATAATTATGTAATATTTTCCTCGACTTTTTGCGTGCTGCACTGGGCATTTAGCCCACTGTGCTGTGGACGCCGAAGTCTTGACGGCAAGTCTTGCACCAACAAAACATTCATTCGTTTTCGCAGCTTCAAACGGAACGGAACGGGCCCGAAGGCGAAGCGGTTGTGGATATTTTTTTTTGTTCATGTTCGTTTGTCCGTCGAAACTAAAAATAAGTAAATAACAGAACGCGGTAGGGACTAGAGAAAGCGCCGGCTAATCAATCTACTTGAAAAGGCCGTATAAAGTCCCCCCGTTTGTGCGTGTGTCCGTCCACAAAGTGCCCCGACATACAGAAATCTCACGAATATTTCAATAAATTCGGTTTAAAATTCGTTAAAAATATATCAAAAATATTTCATTGTCTGACGCCGCCGAATTCCGTGAAGAGCGCGCGTGATGCACATATGAAAAAATTTATTTAATTCAAATATCATAAGAGAAGAGAGTGAAGAAAAGTTCCTTAGCAGCAGGCAAAAGAAGAAACCAAAGCAGACAGACACACGAGAAGAAAGAGCGAGACTTAAACAGCAACTAACGGTTAGTTACACCATTTCATGCCAAGCCGAAACCAAAGCAAAACAAAATGAAAACTCATGCGACGAGTATCAGAAAACATACATACATATGTATATTGATGTACATATGTACATACATAAACAACACTTTCGATCATCCGCTTAAAAAATTAACGACTACTTGTCATGAGGCTAGGCAGCAAAATGCACCGAAAAATCACAGTTTAGATCCTACCTGAGATTATCATCAACAAAAACAAAAAAAAATCAGCAAACACTTATATACTTACAACACATATGTATTTGCAATTAAAATTTAATTAGAGATTTGCTTTGCATACTTTGTTATTGTTTTTGTTATTGTTTTGTTGCGCTTCAATTGCAATAATTATAAATCATTTATTTTCTTTATTTCCTTCTCAGGGGCTTCCACACAAAAAGTTCCTTGTTTCGAGATCAATATAATCAATAGGAAGCAACACAGCAGATCACAGATCTATATAAAATGATTTCGCACAGTCCGCCCATATTCAGTCACAGTCCACCCGTCAGTTTTCTGGCGGACTACATGAGCGGACATCAGCGGCCGGCATTGAAGTAAGTTAACTTAACCCAAAAAGAATCATGAATAAATATTTCCATCAATTTACCTAATTTTATACTAAATTGATTTAAGTGAACGGGCACGGGTTTCGGTCGTCAATCAAAATAAATTCAATGAACTTCATGTTCATGTTACCACAGAATAAGAATAGGAAACGAACATTTCCACGTTTAAAGTTTTCTGTCACGTCTTCTGAACTTTCTTTTCAATTGTCTTATCATTCGATAAGTCTACAGTTCTTTTCTGAATAATATTTTAAAAGAATCACCACAGCTGTGTACGTGCTAAAAAAAAAAAATATATGGAACCCTAACTCTCGATAATCGCAGGCGGATTAAACATTAAATTTTCCCCACAGAAGAAAGCTATACTGTGTGATCAATGTGTAATCTATAATCTGGTTGAGCATCCAACTCCATCCAATCCAAAAGCAGCTAAAATGTAGCCTACATTTGTAGGCCCAATTCCGTTTCAATGCAACTTCTCAGTGGCTTTAAAAAGTTAGAGATCGTATTCGTATATCGATTAATATTGAATGCCACAAAGAGTAAAGAAATTGGAACACCTGTATAGTTGTGTCACTGGCCGCTTTTCCAGGTGATCAAAGACAGAACAATACTGTGTGACAAACAAACACACACCCTGAAAACTAACCGTATTTAAAGAACACAATGAATGCAGTCACTATTAATATTCTCGGGACTCAGGTACATGCCAGAAGCGTAGAAACGTTTTGGGTTGACAACAGATTGGCGAAAAATGAAGTGAAACGAAACACATCGGAATGGAAGCAGTCAAGATCAAGGCAAGGCAAGGCAAGGCGAATGGACGATGATCGCGAACCAAAACAAACATTTCGGGAGAGAGAGGAGAGGCTACTAGGTGTTTTGTTAGTGTAGCTCTCACTCAGATTTGGAGGGTTGTCCACGAGTCGTGGCTGTGTAGATGACGCCGACGATTGCCCGCTTGACGACAAATTTTCGCGTGGCTGGTACTCGTATTGACGCAACTTTTTTTTGGCTCAGCTCAGGGGCAAAAGTACCGAAAGATAGAAAATATGACAAATCGGAGAAAGGGTACATGCTGGGGGTACGACGGTACATGTTCTGTTCTGATCTTTTTCGCACCAATTGATTCAATTGAGGTAATGACCATATTTGTGGCGCCTCGCTTGGTGCACGAGCTGCATCAGTCTCTGCTGATGATATTTATAGTGTGGATGTTATTTTCGGCAATGATAAAACGTACACAAAAACATCATTTCATTCCATATAATTTATTGGATGATATTCAAATATTCTGGCTAAAAATAATCGAATAAATACATACATACATACATGTACGCATATGTTGGATTATATCTTTTGTTTGGCTAGATACAATAACTATAGCCACTGAAGCGCTCCTACGCCCTGCACTATCTAAGCAACTTATCACAGCACGTGAATGGGGCCGGTCCACTCGAGTGACCAACTCAAGTAACTCGGCTGTCTCCACTTCGAATCAATTGAAATTTCACAGCGTGATTTGAGTGCTACCGAACCTGATTTATATGCACATTTGTAAAGTATACCCCACACCCTTTGCAAATAGCCCAAGTACTTATCTGGAAGCACTTGAAATGTTTCAAATGCCAAAAATAAGGTGATGGTGGTGATACGGATCAGACTGCCTAATCACCAATCAGCGTGATGGGTTGTTCTTGAAAGCAGGCCCACGCTGAGTGATAAACATGGGACCAAAATATGTGCGACTATGTCTAGGCTGTGATCGGACCTTATCAAGCATTGACTCGACTATCGTCTAGACTCTAGACCGAAAATTTGAAACTATTTCAAGTGATTCAGCACATATGTAGAACAATAGTTAATGAGAGAAATGGCATTCGTAGAGGCCGTGTATTTCCTTTCGTCAATACATTTTCGGCAGTGATTCACAATGATTCACTAACGAGCAAATGTTCTCTATCCAATGGACACCCTCCCCTCCAGAGAACTCGACCATCGTCATCGCATTCCTGAAGCAAGTGCGGAGGTCGTGCGCAACTGTAGGGCTTATCAACGATGTTTCTTTATAGACAATATACATATACCGTACATACACACATACTATATTTAGTATCAGCAGAAGTGTGGGCTTAAGTGGTATACATAGGCCCCAGAACAATGGAAGGCAAATATTATCGCCGTACAAATTTAAAGCGCGAGCATAATAAAAGCGGATCGCATCGGACGGACCCCCGCTTATCAAGGCTGATAAAAGTGCAGGCAGGCAGGCAGGCAGGCAGGCAGGCGAATGCGTAGATCCCCGAATAAGAGTCCCACCATCCACCCCACCCCACTCGAACCATTACATCCCGTATTGTACTGATCGAACCATCTTCTCTGTGTCTTGCAGCTACAATGACGAACCCAATAGAGCATCGCGCTACTGCCGTCCCCAAGTGATAACTCTGGCCTCCAAAGCCATGGTCAACAACGCCTCGGCGGCCATGCAGTGCCAGCCGGGTCAACAGAAGGCAGGTGCCACGCCCCTGGGTGTGGGCAGTCGATCGGGTCGCAGTTATCTGGAGCGCATGGCCTCGGCCCCACTCCTCATGAATCAGCCCAAGTCATGCCTCAGCCGCAAGTCCTGTCTGCACAAAACCCCACAAAGTCCCAGCCCCATTGATGAACCGATGAACCCGACTCCAGCCGACTCCAACAATGCCAACAGCGACATCACGGACAGCTGCAGTTGCACCAAGAATAGCGAAGCCAACGGAGTAGCCCACTGCGAACCGAGGTGAGTAGTGGGATGGGGCATGAGGCATAAGATTACATCATTGAGGTAACCCGAGACAGCACCGCAAACCGAATGAGAGTGCTGTAAATGCCTTGGACGGCGGTGGGTGGGGGGTGGGTTGGGGTTCAATCACTTTGACGTCAGGCGCTAGAAGACAATGGCGCCGCACTCACTAAACTAACTTACTTAACCGCTAAATGAACTAGTTTGAGGTGGTAGACACTGGGCTGGATCCGGACCCAAAGGGCTGGATTGGATCGGATCGGTTCGGTTCGGTTGGGAAGGGGAGGGTTGGCAGGGAGTTCGTGGTTGATTTGATTGAACAGTTCATGAAAAGCAAAAGAGTTGATGAAAGAAAACCAAAGGAAACCATATAAGATGAACCCCAACGAAGAACCAAACTTTTCTGATCTCATAAGCAGACCCAATGGCCCATCCAAATGCCAATCATTTCCTTTTATGCCATTCATAAACATTTATTTTTCTTTTAAAAGTCATTAACGATAGGTTACCAAAACAAGAAAACCCGTACATTTCTTTTGGCAGTCAGACAACTTTCCCACAGACGTCATAGTCGAGCACATGTCAAATGCTAAATGAGAGAAAAAGGAAATTGCATACAGCCTCCCATACCATACCATGCCGTACTATATACAGCCAAAAAGATCATCAAATATACTAGAGGGAATATTTCTACATATATATCCAACAATTTAATCTAATTTTAAAGCATGCAATTTTACAGAAGAAACGAAAACAAAATTTGAGATAAATTATCTAAATGATTGCAGAAGTCTGCCAAAAATGAAAACCAAAAACCCTGACATGAAAAACACGCCACTGCAACGAGTCCCAAAGCCCCAGAGTCCCAGTCCTTCTATCTAGTATCTCTGAGATAAAAAACCACAACAAATTAAGACTGAAAGCGGAATAGACTGCCACCTTAGTATAGCGCCAAACAGCAAGGCGCCATTATTTTCATTTTCTCTTTCCAT
The DNA here is from genome assembly GCA_008121215.1 of Drosophila athabasca. Classification (NCBI taxonomy): domain Eukaryota; kingdom Metazoa; phylum Arthropoda; class Insecta; order Diptera; family Drosophilidae; genus Drosophila; species Drosophila athabasca. The sequence continues at coordinate 64,824,833 of CM017796.1, read as the reverse complement.
AGTATATCGAAAAATTATAATCGTGTGTATATGGTATGCATTATTGATTCGTAGATACATACATATGTACATATATCGGACAGTGAAAGTCGGAGATTGAATATCTATCCAGATGAACCTATCCAGAAGCCCTATAAAACGTATTCCTGCAGTGGACTTGACATTCTGAAATTCTACAAAAAATGACTAAAAATATACATATACAAATCTGTATGTGCCAAGAAACAGATGTACATACATACACATCTATGTATATGTAAATATGTAGAGAAAAGGGAAACTAGATAAAATATTTCGCGGCGTGGCATTGCGTAGTGCATTATCAGTGCAGACGCGTGCCGTGCCTGCAGTTTTTGTTTGGGGCTGATGTCAGGTTGAATGGTACGAATGCACTGGGAGAAAACAATGATCCATTTTGGATATTTGGATACTATCATCCCGCACGCTCAGAGACAACCTCCTTTCAATCAGACTTGACAGACGATGAAAAAGCTTTCGTAATTACCCCCCAAAAACGAAAATCGTCAAGATCACCCATCAGACAACGTCGCCAGGTCACGTCAAGGCCGAAGAATTATTAGCCTAGAAGCGTGATCGCTTTCAAACGAAAGGCATCACATCATAAACGAACATACACGTTTTTTTCGGGTGTAACCCAACTAAATATATTTCGACATTACAGTCTCAGTCGCAGTCGCAGTCCCCGCCCAGCCGTACAAACACACGCATATTTAAGGTTATATATAGAGATTGTGAGGAGCAGAGGCGGAGGGTGGTTGGAGGGTTTGGGGGCAGCTGTCTGATGTTCATGCGAAGATCACGTGCCACGATCAGATCGGATCGTGTGGCAATTGCCTGCTGTGAAAACTTGGGGAAAAACTTGTACATTTGTACATTGAAATGAATTATATATGTACCTACCTATGTTTTATCTTTTTTCATTCAGTATCATTTGTTTTGTGAGATATAAAGTAATGTTACGGGAAGATCATCCAAAACGATGCCCACCTAAAAAAATATCCACATAAAAACTATTTTCGGTCTTTTACTTTTGGACTTTGAGCTTTTTTCAACGAATCTGAGAATTAGGAGACCAAAGAACAAACTATAAGGAAATGGAAAACTTTGAAATATCAAAAAATGGTGGGAAGCACCTTGTAATTATTAATATTAAATAAGAAATGGTCAGGGACCGCTTCTAAAGGTCAGCCAGTGTAACCTTCAGCATGTCCCCATCCATTTCCAGGTTTTGAGATCTCTAACAAGTCTTTTGGCTAGCACACATTCTGAGCAGTTTTTTGACTTAAAGCAAGGGCCTTGACCAAGGTCTAAGAATCGAAACTTGAGGAAATTTTGAAAATAGTTTTTGAACTACATTAAAAATCCCTTTTACATGGAAACGAAAACTCGTTTCCCCAGCCCCTAAAAAACACAAAAATATATGTATATACATACATTAATGTGCCTTGCATATTGAAGAGTTTTAATATTTATGGACTTTTTAAAACCGGACTCTCTCAAAAATACATGTCATCTGTATTGCATACGGAATTGTGTGGTTATTTTGGTGGATTCGTTCGATTTTGTGGGCAAATGCAGTGGACGGGGGGACGGTGAAACTCGTTCCCCTTGGAAAAAATGGAACCTAAATGGAAAATGTAGTGGATCGGAATGTAAATGATTTTTCGGGGCGATCTCTTGTACGGCATTCGAGTATACTAGTTGACACGCTCACAAAACTGAAAGCAGGAAAGCGGCCAGCCAAGAGAAAGAAACCAAAAAACGAGACCTGTCTGGGTCTCTGATTTCTGGTCTGCTGTTGGCTCTGCTGGCTCTGTTGGCTCTGTTGGCTCTGATGGGTGTTGAGCGTTGAGCCCACACAAGATAAGCAATCGCCTCGACCCGAACGGAAACCTGTTGAAGAAAATGCAGCCACAGCAGCGGCTGCGGCTGCGGCAGCAGCAGCGGCAGGCGGCAACGGCAGCGGCAGCGGCAGGCGGCAGGCGGCAGCCGGCGCACTGCTGATCATTCCCTCGATGCGTGATCGCAGTCGTCCACATCGATAGTCGAGCCGCCTGATCGTGGCCGGGTGGTACGATCTCTACAGAAATGCCAGAGCCGGCTGTTTGATATTGTCGGCGTCCAATAAACAGAAAGCCAACCTGGCCTGGCCTGGTCTGGTCTGGTCTGCTCTGTTGTGGCCTGGCCTGGCCTGGCCTGGCAATAGCCAACGCCAACAATTGCTGGCTATTTGTATTTCGGATATATATTTAGCACTCGATGCGTTTCCCCACTCTGTTGGCCAAATAAATGTTCTGTACGGGGGGTTGGGTTGTGTTGGCTGACGGAAACTTTTCAGTCTATTTCGAATAACTCCATAAAAAACGAGCCCCTAACGACTCCGATAAGCCAAAGTTATCTTATCGGCTTATGGGGTCAAGTTTTCTATATAAAGCTTGTTTTTATTTCTTAGGGATTTTGATTGGAAGCCTGCTAACAAGAGCTAATGATAAAGACCATGGAACACATTAAAAGAAGACCACAATTCATAAAAAAGAACTGCACATCGTGTGATAAAACTAACTATGAAAAGATCTAAGAAATCTATATAAATTATTGATCCATACTCGAATCTTCCCCAGTTAGCCCCAGTTAAATTGGAGCTGCTTAAAGAATACATATGTACATATTTATGTATAAGGACTATAGAAATTTCAAGGGTTTAATCTTTAAAAATCTGTTTTATTTTCTATTGGCTATATTTTTTGTATAAACTGATATTTTCTTTATTATACCGTTTTATTTTTTATTTATGAATCGTTCCCTTTTTGTCAAATCACGGGGATATACATACATACATACATATGTATATATGTATGTATGTACAATGTATAGGCATCCGAGTGGGGTGTGTTTTTATTTACATTGAAGCCAGAGACTCGTGGGAAGAATCGAAAGAAAGGAAAAGAAAAAAGTAGGCGTGTTTTACATATAGCTTCAAGCAAATCTTTGGCAAAATCGTACGTGGCTACTAAAAATAGACACAAAAAAATATTCAATACACATTACTCGTTTTATGACGCAGACAAATTTTGGGAACAACATTTTCCTAAAGGAACAAAATCTTTCTTTGGAGACGGAAAATTCTGCAGAAAATATATTTGGAATTTCTGGTGATTGTTGGGCTTGAGCTTGATAGAGATCCACTGATCCACTGGATCCTCCGATCCACACAAATCCACAAATTATCTGAAAGAAATGCATTTGGAAACGACGCAGTTAGCTAAACTAAAAGACAAACAAAGCCATCAAACTGTTGGACACTGAAATAGACATCTCCCGAAAGAAGAAAGTCAATGACCATAGAATTCAATGAATAATTGCCCAATGGGGGGTCAAGTTAACCTGATAAGGCCAGGGTCAATTCTATATTTAATAATATATATAATTATAATGTATTTCTATATACACACACATATATACATATGTATACTTGTATTCATTCGGGATTCTTTTCTTTTGGGTGTTTTTTTGCAGTCGTGGCCCCAAAAAGCATGTGATCTTTGCCGATGATGAGGGTCTATCGCTAACCGAGGTTCGCGTAATGTCCGAACCCTCGAATGTGCCGCCCTATTGGAGCATGAAGTTCTTGGAGCAGATAACACAGGGTCTGGTCAGTCCACATCCGCCAGACCAATGGACAGTGGACTTCAAGCAGCCAGCCTCAGATTATCTATCGTTTAGGTAAGTTCTGCGCATCCCGAGTTACGATTATCTTAATACTTAATTAATTCTTAATTATTACAGACAAAAGATAGAGCGGGATTTTGTGTCCCTAGAGAATGTGATTGTCAAGGACGAGGAGTCCATTGTGGTGGGCACCATCAAGGTGAAGAACGTTGACTTCCAGAAGGAGATCATTGTTCGTGTCACCTGGGACGATTGGAAGAGTCAGCAGGATATATTCTGTACTTTTGCCAGGGCTTATGGACCGTCCACCTGTGCCCACGTCGTATTCGATACATTCTCGTTCAAGATCACGCTGCCGCCATCCTCCAAGCGCCTGGAGTTCTGCATATGCTATCGCACCAACGATACAGAATACTGGGACAATAATGATGTGAGTTGATCAAATAGATTCAAATGGTCCCATTGCCTTATTGCAATTTCCCATCCTCTCTTCTAGGGCGCAAACTACACGATCAGCAAGCGGTCGCCCTTCTACTACAATGCCCTCTCGCCCTATGATAAGGGTCAGAATCGGAACGCCAGTCAGCAGATAAGGTCCACCCTGACCGATGCCCTGGCCAAGGTGCAGGACCAGAATGGCTGGAATCAAGAGCCGCATACACCATATTGGTGAAGTCTCGGGAGAGGGAGTGGATTTTCCTTTACCGAAAGAAAAGTTTCTCATTTAGGCCACACGAACAGAAAGTGACAAAAAGCTAACAGGAAAGAGTTAGGGAAAGAGAGAGAGAGAGAATGAGAGAGTCTAAGAGATTTTAACACTAAAGAAACCTTTGACTTAATCGTATCTTGGTACAAAATCCCAAATTAAAGTGCCATTGACTAGAGAATTTCTCTACACTAGATGAGAGACGAAACGAGGGCCCATAACTACTTTAACTAACCCAAACCCCCGAATTTGTATGTTTTATGTCCAATGGAATTTCAAGATTTACATCTTTTACGCATATCTTTTTTTCCCCCTTTTTTTTTTTGAATTTTTTGTATGTTGATCGGAAAGAGTTTTCTAAAGAACTAAATTTATGTACTATATATGTCTACCTATTTGCCTGTGTGATTGTCTACATCGATATAACTGATATTAGATTTAAAAAAACCAAACGAAAAATAAACTATAATAAATAATGCGAGGAAGTGGAAGGAGGTGGAGCGTGGAGCTCAAGGCGTGACGTATCCTAGCGAACCATTGTTTCGAAATTTTCTGCAACTGCAAAATAAAGAAAGAAAAAATAGCAAACAAACAAACAAAAACAAAAATAAGCGCATTCAATATACTAATGCACAAACAAACAAACAAACAAACAACAACAAAAAAATACAACATTTTAGTTCTTAAGTTTATTCGATGTAAAATTTCTTAATTTTTTTTTGTTCTCTTCATTTTAAATCATAAAATTTTTCCTTTTGGTTACTTGAAACGCTAAGACTGAAATGGCTTGTTACGGAGAAGAAAACACGTCCTGCAATATACTATATGATAACATAATAGCAACAAAATATTCGCATCGCCACATAACAGACAACGAAATTCTGTGTCATCATTTTATGTGTGTTTTGTGTGATCCCAATCGCCGACTATACCTATATTACACAATAAAAAACAATACACCTAACTAGATCTAAGTGATTTGTACATACATACAGCAACAAAGCAAACAATATACATACATACATACATACATACATACACATACATACATATACCAGAAAATTGCCTGTTAAATACATTTATATGCGTCTGAGCTTAGTTACATTATGTAAAGATGCCTAGTTCGTAGTCCTTAGAGGTTATTTAGTTAGTAAGGCGCCAAACTGATAATGTGAATGAATCAACTATGTGTGTGTATATGTGTGCATACATACACATACACACATATACATATATACATACATATATAGAGTGAGAGAGAAAACCCTATGATTATTTAGTTTTTAAACAAAAATATGACACAACGAGCCATTATATTATATAATTATGCTCATTGCTCATAAACAAAACAAAAAATTAACAAAATAAAAAATCGCAACATATCGCAAACATTTTTACTTGTGATTTTAATAGTGTATGGTACTATATAGATCGCAGCAGCGTCTTTTCCGTATCCCTGAAATAGTTTCCTTGGCTTTCTGACTCTGGACACTATGATGTCGAGCAAACAGCTTCAAAGACAGGATTCGGCTGGAACCATGGTGACACTTCATTACCACCATCTCATCTCATCCCATATTCTACTGGGATACATCAAATTGGATCAGTGATGATCTACTCTACATTCCATACACTTTTTGGTGAACATAATATAACGATTTTGGTACAACTGAGGAACTGGGAAGCTGGTTTCTTTCTATAAAAAATGTTCAGACTGCTTTAATATGAGGCTAATGGTTCCCCCAAGGTGGGAACTCTCCGTTTAGCGCTTTTGGTCACGTGAGAGTTGAGCAGCGAATCCTCAGCAGTTGGAGCAAATACTGACAACATCTGCATCGCTTTCCGTGGACCACCGCTGGGTATAGAAAGTATGCTTGAAGGCAAATGCATTGATTTCCATAACGTGGGGAAAACAAACTTAAGCAGATTTGAGGCCACAAATTTGGATTACTTACAGAGAATTCTCAGCTAAGCATTATATTCTTTAAAATCCTATATCCCATGTATATTGCATCCAGCAGATACGCCTGTGAATACTGAAGGCCAGATATTCGTAAGCTCAATAGCAATAAACGCCCCCCACCTAATAAAAGATCCCATAAAAATCTCATTTCAATGTCAGGGAATAACACCTACTATGTATGTACTTGGTGGGTCATTAGGTTATCTCCAAACGATAACTGACGTCATCTCAAGCTACAACCAGTTGTAGATAGAAAGATAGATGCATAGATAGCCAGGTTTGATATATTTTATAAATTAATTTATTCAGAGTGCTTTCTTGGGGATCGGATCAAACAATTGAAACAGCGTAATATCATATTCGCATGTGTGACTGGGGCAGTACCAGGAGACAGGGATGGTGAACAAGTGGGCGGCCGGATTATGGGGAGAAGCTCAGGAGACAAGACAACATATGGAAACATTCTAGCCAGCGCAAGCTAGAGACACACACATTATGTATAGTTATGTATATGGTATATATGTGTTAAATTATAGTTGGAATACTTATAGCTTGAGTGTAGTTTAAGTTACATAAGATAGATTCGCCTATAGAATGTTAGATTTGCTGACAGCTTAAGTTTCGTTTTGTAGAGTAGTGTAGATAAATGGCTGATAGAGAAATGCATGAAGTGTTACTGGAATGTCCATGTGTCCATCGTACACACACAGCATTGAAGTTAGAAGATACAAATCTATAGAAATAAAATATATAATCTTAACACGAGGTAACCTCGTTTCATAATCGAAAAAAAAAAATAAAAGATTATGCTGATGTTGCTGCTGCTGCTCCTGGTTCAGCCCGAATCCGCGCCAACGCATCAACTCTGGCCCTAAACTACAAGTTGATTACTGAGCTCTGGCCGTCGTTTCAACTTAGTGCTTCTCCAGCTTGGCCTTCAGGCTGGCGGGCATCTCTGGGGGCGGTGGGCGGGGAATGCCGAGAGCAACCTTGACACCGTCATAGATGAACCATTGCAGAGCGGTCAGGGTACCGATCATAATGATACGTGGCGTCAGGCCGTTCCACATGCCAGTGAAGCCGAGGGACTTGGCCACGCTCACAGCGCTGGCACCCTTGGTCTGGTTCAGCTTGGACACGACCACATCAGCGGGATGCGATACGATTGCGCAGAACACACCGGCAATGTAGCCAGCAGCAAAGGTGACAACCAGCTGCTCGCCCTTGGAGCACTCTGTACGGGGCTTGGGCACCACATACCTGGCAGGAAATGGAGCAGGATCCAAATTGATTAGGAGGGATTCTCAAACACTTTTTAATTTTGGACTCACTTGTAAAGCAGTTCAACGGTGCGCTCAAAGCAAGCGAACTTCATCATGGTGTATGGGATTTGACGCATCCACAATGGCACCAGACCCTTGTAGAAGGCAGTGATGCCTTCATCCTTCATCATCTTTGGCACAGCCTCGCGGAAGGTGCTGGCAAATCCGGGCACAGTCTGGATCTTAACCTTGGCAGCCTCGAACGGAGCCAGGGCAATATCGGCGAAGAACTCCGCTGATGCAGAGGCGGCCAGATACAGCGAGGTGCGGTACAGATAGGTGTTCTCCTCGCCCAGAATATTGGCATACTTTACCTTGAAGAACTCGTACAGGCCGAACTTGCAGAGACCCTACAGCCACCAGACAGGAGACAGAAGACATAACCAGAAAGGTAATTAGCCTCCATTGGGTATTGGATTATCAGCTGGTGTTGCGTGGCCGCTGCCGTCTGGGTCACGTTTCCGTGATTAGACGGTTGCGTAACCGGCAAACTTACCTGCGCAGAGTAGCCCAGCAGAGTGGGAACCCAGCCCTTGGCAAGGCCGCGGGCGCCCTCCTCGGCGACGGTGACCTTGAAGCCATGGAACAGATTCTTGTATTTAGCCTGATCGACCTGCAGGCGGCACTTGACCAAATCCAATGGCACAACAAAGGTGTGCGTGGTTCCGCAGCTGAGGATTCCACCGATTCCGCACAGAGCAAAGTATTTGTTGCTACCAAACTCACACGAATCATTCGCACTCGCGGCAGCTGCAGCTATCTCACGGGTTTGCACAGGCTGCGGATCCTGATTCAGGGAGGAGGTCACAGCGGGCACACCCTCGCACTGAACGCGGCCCAAGGGGCTACGGAACGGAGAGTTCTTGGCAGTTTCAAAGAATGTCGAAAACATGGTTGTAGCTATTGTTTTTGTTGGATTGCAGCTGCGGTGAGAGGTGAGCTGCAGGAAGAAGAAGAAATTTCGCTTTCAATTAGTGTTCAAAGACATGTGCTTATCTAATTTAATCAGCTGCTCTGCACTGCTCTGTCTTTCGCCCCTTTCTTTTCTATGCGCCTTGGCCAACACTTTTTTAGGTTACATAACGTCGTGCCAAGAATTCGCAGCGGCGCAACCCGAGCGGCAAACGCAAATATTTCACTTACGGGGGTAAGTGGGCAAGATGGAGAGGGTTGACAAACAATTTTGATCTGCCCTATATGTTTTGTACAATTTTGAATTTGATTGAAGATGCTTATGCAATTCGTCCCTTGATTTTTCGCACTTACAATTCGTCAGCAACCTTTTCGGCCCGTGGATTTTTTAGAACAAAATGAACTGCTTCAGGAAACGAACTGAATAAGCTCGCGTTAACCCACTTAACCCACCATTAAAGAACAAGTAGCAGTGAACATTTATTTGTCCAGTGGTCCACGATGGGTTAATTGTTATTTTTGTCCCATGACCGGAAATTATATTCCTCGATTTTGATATGCGGTTTGGCATTCCAAGTTTCTAAGACCCTCAGCACTGAACATTTAAGCATATCAGACATTTTTCACAAGATTGGCTTATTTTTATTCTTAATTTTCGTCAAAAAGTCCAACAAAAATGTACGCTAAATCCATACTTTACATGGAAACTAAACGGTAACTACTCCTTTGCTACATATTAACTACATATTGATGTAATTATCAACAGCGACACCTGACGAAGAAATTTGTTGACCGTGTTTTAAATTTTTTCGCATGAAACTGGACATAGATCTACCATACCTGCCGAATCAGGAGAAGAAAATAGCCATTAAGGCTTTTTATTTACCGGCAAGAATTTTAATTTATGCCCGATATGTAACTTTTGAGTTGTTTGGAGAATTGCTTTATATCTTCCATCTTTCTCTCTCCTAAGCTTTTTCCTTCATTCTCTTTATGCTGGTTTTCCACCAGACCGCATCAAAGCTCTGAGTCCGGGCTAGCTTTTGTCAAAGAATGTAGTTTTGCTTTGTTGCGTTTTTTTTTTTTGTTGCTTTTGTCCGCTTTGCCATGGTAGATATATAGGTAGGTATGGTGGGGTATACCTCGATCATTAATGATCACTTGCAAAGTTTTAGTTTTGACATAACTGTTAATATTTCTCACATATTAACATACCAATACGTACAGTATTTTGTGCTGCGCGCTTTACAGAACCCTGTTTTTTTTGTCGTTCCGGTTGCTAACCGGCCTTCGAGAAAACCGAATTGTTTTATAGACAAGTGTATCTGGTGGTCTTTATCCAAACGACAACTAGGCACCGTAAACCAAAGTCGAGAAACCGATCCTCATGGTCTTCTATTAGTTTTGTCTGTAAACACAAAAAACCGAAAACACGGCTATTCGGCATGGCAAACCACACAGATGAGCGGTAAGACCATACCTCATGTAGCTATACCATGGAATTTGCCATATGCCAGCGGAGCCTCACAGTTTGAGTTGTTGTCGCAAAGAAAAACCAGCCTTGCCCCAAGCAAGACGTATGCGCGCGCGTCGTGATCTGCCAAAGCACAATCTACAGAAAAGCGAGTTTCGAGTTTGGAGGTTCGTTGCGCGTTCGCACACGCGCGCTCTGTGTCTCTCTGCGCTTGGCCCCAATAGTTGGCCAACAAGCTGGACCTGCGCACTTCGCGGCTAATTTTCAACTTAAGAAGTGAACAGAGCAACAAAATCAAGCAAATAATTGAGTAATTAAAGCTAAATGTAAGAAATGAGTGCTTCCATGCAAAGTGCCTGCCTGCCTGCTTGCTGGCTTGCTGGCTTGCTTGCTTGCTCGCTTGCTTGTTTGTGTGTATTTTTTTTTTGTTTATCTGTGTAACGGTCTGCTAACTGGAGCTGTATCTACTAAAAGAAATATTGAATCAAAGTGGTGTATTAAATTGATTGAGGAATTGCTTGGAAAGCTCAAGAAGCGGCATCGGATTGTGCTTAACGGATTGTGTTTTGTTCAAAAGGGGGTAGGGTAGGGTAGGGTTGGGTAGGGGAAGTAGTTGTGGGAAATGTGGAAAATTCAGCAGCAATAATGGAATATCCTTATATATGATATGTACATATGGGATCATAAAAGAAAGTTTGTGTGAAGCGAAAACGGATTTTTAAAAGCAGATTTGAACATCAAATGGAACATTCCATATCAGCTTTACATCATTGAAAATTTGATCATAATATATCATTCTCGAACCATTTACTACAGTGTATCATCGCCATCACAAACTGTCAGCGCAAAGTTGAATACGAAATCAGTATTTCTTTATTGAATTACTGAATAAATTGTGATCAGTGAATGATCAAAAATGATCTCATACGATTATTTCATTTCAAACCTATATACAACCAAGCAAGCAAATAACAATTTTCCCCATGTAAATCCTGGATATGCTCCCAATTCTTAAATCAAATTTGAGATATTGCTCGATAGTTGTACAATGGCACAAAGAGATTGGCAGCACTGCTACTGATAATAACAATAACGATACGATATTAGATATGGAATTTCCCCAATGGGGCGAACTGTTCAACTTTCCAAATGATATTCGAAACCGCATATGGGCATTGGGCATCGTTGGATCATTGGATTCCAAAAATTCCTTCGTCAGTTCCCGTTCACAACTCTCGACCAAAAAAAGAAGAGGCGAAGCAGCTGAAAAACCAATCAGCGCCAGTCGCCAACTAGTTAACCAACAACAAAAATTGGCAACTTCCTTCAGTTGGGCGCCAAGTCATTAGCCAGCCTCTTTGAGGTGGAGGCCCACTCGGAGTACCGCTATGACTAGACAGGCCTTGCCTTGCCTTGTCCATATATTTTGTATGCAACCATTAGCTGCCGCATCCACAACACACACACACACACACACACACCACATGTACACACAGATACTCATATGAGGATCGGGGGAAAGGGACTTGGGACATGGGACATGGGACATGAGGCCTGAGGCCTGGGACTTGGCGACGTTTGCTTTGGGGCCCCTTCACTTTTTGCTGGTTTTTTTTTTTTCTTGGTTCGTGGTCGGATGAAAAAGTTGCCGCAGCAAGTGCAATTCGCCATTCGCGATTCGCATTCCGCTGGCCGAAAGTATCTTTGGAGTTTTGCATCTTGCGTCTGTCTGCGGTGCTTAACTGTAAATTGAGGCATGTGCCGCGCGGTTCCCCCCTGCACCCCACCATTCCCTCCTTCTTTCTGAGGTGCTGCTCTCTGGTGCTCTCCTCTGCTCTCTTCTGCTCTTTCTTTTGTTTGTCAAGTTCAATGTGCGTTGACAATTTTCCATTTCCAAATGGGCGACGTTTTTCACTTTGATTGTTTCTGTTTCTGTTTCTATTTTATTATAGCTATTTTTTTTGCACTTTCAAAAACACACACACTAACGCACGTACACACACGGTCCCAATTGTCATTGTGTTTGTGCAGCTTTGCGTGTATTTTAATTTATTTTAAATCGAACCGCTATTTAAATTTCATCAAGAAAATAAAAAAGGCAAACCCGGAACTTAATTGTGAACTTAATCAGTCAGTCGTCCGTCCGTCCGTCTGCGTGTGGATGTTTTCCCGAAAATGTATCTTTCCATCTTCATCGCAAACGCAATGCATAAATCACAGATGGAAAGAAAGAAGAGAAGGCAGGAAAACAGGCAGGCACCGCACCATCTTCTTCGTTTTTGGTTTTTTTTGTTAGTTTTGTGAAAGCGCAAGTCGTTTGGCTGTGTCTGTGTCTGTGTGTGTGCAGCGTAATTTTTACACTTTTACCAACGAGCGAAAGACGAAAGACGTCGCCAGCATAGTTGTAGATACTTTTTACATACGAGACTACGAGTACGAGTACGAGTACGCTCATGCTCATAAGCATCTTTTCTCTATTACCCCACGTACTGGCGGACAGACATGATTCGTTCGTTCGTTTGTTGTTGTCTTTAAGCCGCTTAATTGAAAGTCTTGACTTGACTTATGACTTGGTCGAAGAAAAAGCCAACACAACACAACACAACACACAGAGTTGAAAATGGAAAATGCTTCAGCAAAGCAAAGAGTGAAATTGAACAAAAATACGAGCATCATAATTTAATAATTTCCATTGGAGTGGACCGAGCTTTTCAAGCTTTCCTAACAAACAATTCAAATTAAATACTTTAAATAAATGTACATTGTATTTCATAGATAAAGTCAAACAAATATATATATCTACAAATAAGGGTAAAGAGCTCAGAAAGTATCCAAGCCAAAAAGATCTGAGCTTCTCTGTGAACGTGAAAGTGGCGAACAAATCAACAGAAATCAACAGAAATCAACTTCAACTTCAAGCAACAACAAAATATAACTAAATAAGGTAAGGCAACAAGTGAATAAAATAAAATAAAATAAAATAATCTCTCAACTGATTAATTTTGATACCCTAAACTCTTGGGGGCATAAGCCATATATCCTTTAAGCTTTGAATTGAAATTGGATCAATCTTTAGGATTTTACAATTTATGACATCATATAGAACAATTATTAGTAGTATCCTTAGTGGTAAAAGTTAACTTCTGTTCTTCTTTCGGAATAGCGGGTATCCCATAGTCGTCATACTATATTTTTTTCCTGCCTGCCTGCCTCTTTTTGTTGTTGTTAATTTGTTTTTTTTTTTTCTCATTTGTTAACTTGTTTGCGATGTCTATTAACGGCATTCAGACAGCGCCTCAGGCTGTGAGCTCATGCCAAGATATTCTAACATAAACTTGTTTAGTGATTCATTTTTAGAGCTCGTCTTTTGGTTTTGGTTTCGGTTTTGATTTTTTAATTTTAATTTTGTGTGTTGGGTTTTAACAGTTGTTTTGCATAATTTAGCATGCAGTTTTGGATATTAGTAGGTATTTTTTTTTTAATTTGAGATTGCTCAACATTCAACATTTTCCGGCCGCTCTTTCTCTCTCTCTCCCTCTCTGGGTCTGGGCCATGGCGCTGGTGTCTTTCCAAGTCGTTGCACATCTTTGACGCAACTTGTCAGTCAGTCAGTCTGTCAATGTCAAGGTTGCTGCTGCTGCCGTTGAGGTTGCCGTTTTGTTAAACATTTCTGATATTTGTTTTCAAAAATAAATAAATATAAAACGCCCGAGCAAGCGGCTGTCTGGCTGTCCAACACTTCTCAAGTGGAACGAACGCCCCCGTCGCACCTCGTTTTAGGCATTTTGTAAAACGAAAACCGAAGCATATTTTATGAAATTAAATAATTATTTTGAGCAATTAGCTAAACCTTAAGCGGGCAGATGATGAACGATACAAATAAAGCGGGGAATATTTAATAATATAATAAGTAATTTAATATTTGTGATAATGATATATTTGAAGCTTCAATTTAAGTTTGAATAAATCTGTACACTTTGAGGCGATCCCAAAAGAGACTTTTCCGAAGCATTTCTTAGGATTTGCAGCTCCCTAATTGGTGTTTTTTCTTTGATATTAATTACCCTAATTACCTACCAAAAATATCCAACTGGCCCCCAGCTGCTCTTTAAGTCTTTATTGCATTATACATCATCTTTTTCAAGGCTGTGATTGGCACCAATAATTGTGTCATCGGCCATTAGGAAAAGCATCTATCAAGCATCAGCCTGCCGAACGGAACGAGAGCTATGAAATTGTTTATTAATTAATAAACCATTAGGGCAGACCTACAATACAGTTCAAAGCAAAAGGCAGAAAGTTGAAAGAAAGATGAAAGCAAAGCAAAGCAAACCAAAGAATATTTATCGATACCGTTTGGTTTCTTTTTCTAAGAATTTGCCCCAAAGCCCCGTTAAGCATTTCACCTGGAACAACAGTCACAGTGGTGAAAAAAAAAATATAACTATCATAAATTTGACTTTTTAATGATAATAAAACATTTTTATGCGTCTTTTATGTGTGAAAATGAGGCAGAAAGGCATCAAAATAAACGAGACCAAGAGACCAAGAGACCAGGAGCTCTGCTACTCTGGCTACAGTTAGCCAGATGCCAACCCAACGAAACCATCAAGTTAATATAATACGTAATTATGAGAGACCAGACCAGACCTTCCATTCCCTTCCCTTACCTTTCCACAGAATACCCACAGCACATGCCTGCCATTCCTCCCCCCCCCCCCTCCTCTGCCAGTAGTTAGTACCTTCGGATCATGACTTGGAGAAATGTGTGAGTTTGGAGTGAGATGACACCGGCTTGGGTATTTACCCAACGTTGTTTGGGGTGTTGGGGTGGAGAGAGAAACTAAACCGAACCGAAACTACTACTGGAAGACAAGTGTAGAACAATAAGACACAGCAGACATCACACAGTAGAGGGAAGACAGCAGACAGGGGGACAGGGGACAGAACTGCCCAAGTAGCTGGAACGACGCAGGCAGGGGTCACTGAACCCTGTTTGTACCCTACACTAAGCCACCAGCAAAAGCCAACCGATATTTAGTTGACCAGTTTTGTGAATGGGTTTCATTTATCTTGGCCAAACACACACACGCACGAAATTATAATGGCTTGAAGATCATAAAACTTGCTAATATGGGTAATTTTGGTTGTTTGTTGCTTGGTTTTATTGTTGGCATTATGTCACCTGCCCATGTGGGTGGCGGGGGATCTAATTGAGGCCCCGCATGAATCAGTTAGCCATATTGCGCCTGTGGCTTCTTGGAAGCTTTCTCAAACATTCTGTGCAAATTGAGCCATAATTCATAACACTCTGCTCTGCTCTGCTCTCGTGTTGGCCGTGGCCCGAGAGTATCCGGCAACTAAACCGCTTCCAATAACTGTAAACAACTTGACAAACCTCAAACATTATTTCTGTTCTGTTCCCATTTGTCGCTGGCCGCTGGCTGCAGGCTGGAGGCAAGCTCATTCACCTGCTTGGCTGACCCACTCGCCACTCGCCACTTGCCACTCGGCCATTGATGGAGCATCCACATCAGACGAGGCGATGGCATGGCACACATAAGAGAGAACACCATGCCATGCCATGCCATGCCATGCTTTTGCCATGGATCTCATTGTGTACTCGCATCGGGCGATGGTTAATCGTCCAGCGTTCTCATTACGTTCGCTGGCTATTTCCGCACCTACTTAGGCGCCGCACCGCGCCGCTCATGTCTAACCGTAAATCCCTATTGACCCGTATTGCTCAACCGTAATGCATGACCGCACATATCCTCCTGCTTTGAAGACACTCCAGCCATTGCACAGGGCCGATTTGTAACCCGATAAATGTAACAATTGTTTCCCTTCCTTTGCTCTTCGTTTACGGGTGGGTGTACGGGTGTACCGGGTGTACCGGGGGTATGGTATGGATTGTTTCTCGGGTGTTTGTTTCCTCTTCTTCCACTACACTTCCACACACTTGGCAATTTGGCCTTTTCATTAGCTTCAATTTCAATTTGCGCCCGTTTCGGTCGCCGTTTTTGCCAGCTTTGCTTTTGCTTTTGCTTTGGCTTTGGCTCTGGCTTTTCTTGGCTAAAACTTGTTTATGGTGTTGTGCAGCTCTGGCTCCTACAAGAATGTGGAAAGCAAAAAATGGAAAAAAAAAAATCGGAAAACGTAAAAAAAGAAATAAACAAAACTGGGTTAAAATTGTTAGACAACCTGAAGTTGCTGTTGCCGTTTCAGAAATATTGCATAGGTATGGGAGGTATGGGGAGGTATGGGCTGGGGGGGGGGTATGGGCTCTAGTATCGAGTCTGGTCTCTGGTCTCTGGCCTCGCCAAACTCCATGCACTCTCATGTATGCTTGAATTTCCAACAATATTTCAATCCAAATCGAAAGAAATAGAATGGAATGGAATTTTGATAGATTTTATTTATAAATTTCAGTTAGTATAGATTGAAATCAGCAGCAGAAAATCATCCTCCAAAAACTTGTGGCTCTGCTGAAGCTTGTTTGCATTGACTTTTGCATTGACTGGTTTTTGGAGCTACTGCACTTGCGCAAAGGCCCACCACACACCACACACACCACACCGAAACTGAAACCCTATAACAGTTAACAGAAACTCGTCTTGGGTATGGTCAGTAACCAAGCCGGGCTTGGGCTCGGGGACGGGCTCGGGGCCGTGCCAACTACGAGTGTATGTTGTATATTGGTGGCTGCTTAGTATGCCCGGGTCGAAGCCGGGCCGGGCCGTGCCACAACGCAACATTCAATTTCAGTTGGGGCTCTCGCTTAATGTTGTTGTTGCAGGCTTATTAATTACCTCACCGCACAATTGCGTGGCACATACAAAACACCCACCAGGCGGCAGGCAGGCAGGCAGGCAGGCAGCAGGAGGGGGCCGGTTGCCCGGTTTTTGTAGAATCCACAGAAGGCGTTGGACGGCGGGTAATACGAGTAACGACTTTTTGTGGCCCGTAAATGGAGCCTCCCGACGATGTCAACAGCCCCAAACCAGTTTTCAGTTTTCCCAGTGTATTTCTTATTCCATCAATATCTCATCTATTTTTAATCTCCATTTGTTTCCATTTGTTACTGTATTTTGTGCAGCAAATGAAGACTTCAAGAAAATTGCGAATGAATTTTGGCAAACTTGTTTTCGTACATTTTGCATATTTATTGCTGCGGCTGCTGCTGCTGCGGCTGCTGCTGCTGCTGGATACTTTCAAATGTCAAGCGAAGTTGAAGGTGGTCCACAATGGTATTTGAGTTTTTTTATATTTGATTTATATTGAGTCATGGTTGAAAATGAAGCAGGGGCCTTGAGTGGCAGCAAACAAAAGACTACAGCAGCGAACTTGCCTCAAACCAATAAATATATTTGGATATCAAATGGGGGAACATTTGATAGAAAGGATTTACTTTTTGGTAGAGAAAATCTATTAAAATATTTCGCATTTCGCCCCTGCTTAAAATTACATTAAATTCAATGCACGATGCGCCGCAAAGTCTTCGGTTCGGATGGCCAGCAAGCAGTTTGGAAACCAATTCCGCAAAAGTCATAAGCAAAATCGTGCCCCGTGTGCCCCGTGTGTGCCCCGTGTGTGCCCCGTGTGTGCCGGTGAAACTTAATAAAGCCTGAGAAAGTTTTCGCAAAGTGACAATCATTAAAATAAGACAACAAATAGCTGAATAGCTGAATAGTTGAGCCAACTAACTAAGTGCAGCCACAGCTGCTGGCTAATAATAAAAAATGCGATAATTGACCATAGATTTGTAAGACAACCGAATGCCAAGCATGCAACAACAAAAGCAACATTTTGAAGACTGACTGATGGAGTGATGGACTGATGGACGAACTAAATGAATTTTGAATCATATTTGGGTTGGATCTTTAGAACGTCCTCCAGTGCTGCCGGGCCGCTTTGGGGCTTTCATCATTTACTTTGCGCTGAGTTCTGCGCTGACCCAGTTTAATGCAAGTGGAACGCATTGACCAACAACTTCAGCAGCAGCAGCAAGATCTATTGGCCATAAATAGCCAGCCAGCCAGCCAGTCAGCCAGCCAGCCAGACAGCCAAACACAATCCAAAGATACTCCATACTTCACTCACTGACTCACTGAGACTTGAAGCCTTCATTTCTCAATGAAGATGTTGCTGAAGAGGCGCCCGACTCTGGCCTCGACTCCGACTCCGACTCGGACTCCCCATAAAACCCATCTCAACTTCGTTCAAGTTGTATTCTGAGCAGCAGAGAGCCGAGCCGAGACGAGACGAGATGAGATGAGACGAGAGCCTGGACCTGAGAGAGGGAAAAACTCGTTTCTTATGGGATGCTGTTTGGCAGAACTTTCTTCTCATTGATTCTAGCGGCTTGCATATAAATAAATAAATTAAAGAGACTTTCTTTCTGTCTGTGTGAGCGTGAGGCGTGTATCTGTGTGAGGCTGGCTTTGGTGTCATCATCTATTCAATTTTTTCTTCTTTTTTTTCCCCTGTGCTGTTCCTCATCGGCTTCTAAGCTGACGCCTCACTGAGATGACCCAAATACTTCGGCGCTCTTTCACTCGGGTCAGAGTAAGAGTCGTGTCGTTGTTGGAGTCGGGTTTGGGTTTGGGCTTGGGCTTGGGCTTGGAGTCTGGGGCGCGGGAGTAGGGGCTGGTAGGGGCTTTCGTGCACCTTGTATCATTTTCGGAGTCTTTGGGGTTCGCTGTTGGTCCAACAAGCGGCCCGATTATAAACACCATCCCATTTACAAGTATTTCCAGTCTTCTTCTTCTGCCGCGTCTCGGCCTTTTCTTCGATTATACATACGCATCTTTATCGGTATCTTCATTAGTTTGACCCAATTTATTGAGAGTTCTTTTTACTTTCTATTTTCTCTCTCGATCATCTTCAGAATATTTTGTTTCTTGTGGGATGGTCATCTTGTTAGCTTTTTGATTTGAGGAAGTCAATTTACTTTCATTGGGGAAGAACATGTTTTCGTTTATGGCAGCATCCGTTCTGATATTGGGCCAAGAAGCTTTAAATATTGAGAAGGAAACGGAAATATATATTGGAATGTTAATTAAGATTAAGATTGTGCTGGAAAGGAATGTGGCAAGTAGCTTGGACAGAAGATTCCTCCTATCTCCTAATGGAGACATTTTGCAAGACATAAATAAATCAATTTGGGATCTTCTGTGGCTCCTTTAATATCCAATTGATTAGTTCAACACATATTCTGTGTCTTTGGTAACCCCAAACCCCCAACCCCAACCCCAACCCCAACCCCACTGATTACCTGGGGTCAGCTTTCTATGAATTTTCGTAATTGCTTCTCTGCCTTTTCTGTTGGTTGTTGATGTAGTACCACATAATTGCCAATTGGCATTGGCCATAAACCCCATTTATGGGTAACTATAAATATCTTTCTCTTTAATCTGTCCGCCTCGAGAACGTAGTGCTCTTGGCCCGGCTCTGTCTCTGTCGGGGGAAAAGAAAGCTGAGCGAACGAAATGCAAATCCGAAAACATAAAATTCTGATAAAGACAAAACATTGAATGCTGAAATGATACGTTTATTTGCTTGATATATTGACAAATGGGTTCGGATTCGGGTTCGGCTTGGAGTTCTCTTTTTATAAATCCTCAACTAGGTCAAGTAATGATATAGGGCTTCGCGGCGCAGACGGTTGATCGGTTGAAGTTTTTTGCTCTTTGAATATGCAAAGGAGCTGCGAGTCTGATAAACTCATTTGATGGACAGTTTTAGTTCTTCATTAGGTTTTGAAGTTTTTTAATGGGTTATCGGCTCGGAGATCGATCCTACTGTCTATAAGAACCGTTACGTAGGGAACTCTTCTCATCAGTCCAATTCTGCTGCGCGTTTCGTTCGGTTCGGTACAAAAAATATGAAATTAAATCCGCGAACATTTCTGTTCGCTGTGTGTCTGGGCTTGGGCTTGAACTGGAGCTCTGGTGTCTATAATTATAAAGCACCTCCACCTCGCGGTTATTTCTATCCGAAACCAGAACGCCTGCCACCACTGCCAGTCAATGGGAGTTCGACTGCGACTGCGACACCGGGTTCCGGCCTACCGCCCGGAGTGCAATCGGATTTCATTGATGATCTGATTGAGGGCCATAAGCAGCAAATCTTATCGAGTGTCTTGGGCGGGGCCAGTGAGACTCCGTTGGCTCCTCCAGCCGCAGCCGCAGCCTCTGCCGCAGCCTCCTTCTCGCCCCTGGAGGGCGGCGGTGCAAAGGCGTTCCGCGTCAATCGTTGTGCCAGCTGCAGTGAGTAGAGTCCAGAGCCAGAGCCAGAGCTGGAGCCAGGGAATGATGGGGAATCGATGCCAACGGTTGGATAAGGATAGTAATTTCAAGTTTAAATCGGTTAAATGTGGCTTATCGGATACACTTGGATGCACAACTTTTTCTTATTGATAATTGCTGAAACGGTTATGAAAATTGTGTGCGAAAAACAGACAGTACGAACATCCCAAAGACAGTTCCAACGTCATTCCCTGGTACAGTCCTGGTTCCTATCACAGACCCTTCTTTTGATCAGACCAATCGCCCATTCACCATCCTGTTCTAGCCTGCGGCGTGCCTAACGTCAATCGAATTGTGGGCGGCACCCAAGTGCGGACCAACAAGTACCCATGGATTGCACAGATCATACGCGGAACTCTCCTCTTCTGTGGCGGAACTTTGATCAATGATCGCTATGTCCTGACCGCTGCTCACTGTGTCCATGGCATGGACATGAGGGGCGTGTCGGTGCGTCTCCTGCAGTTGGATAGGAGCTCGAACCACTTGGGGGTGACGCGATTGGTGGCCTTTGCCCATGCCCATGCCGGCTACGATCCTGTCAGCCTGGTCCATGACATTGCCCTTCTGCGACTGGACCAGCCGATCCCCCTGGTGGATCCAATCCGACCGGCCTGCCTGCCCACCCACTGGCTGCAGAGCTTTGACTTCCAGAAGGCCATCGTGGCGGGATGGGGCCTGAGCCATGAGGGTGGCTCCACATCGAGTGTCCTGCAGGAGGTGGTCGTGCCCATCATCACCAATGCTCAGTGCCGGGCCACTTCCTACAGGTCCATGATTGTGGACTCCATGCTCTGTGCTGGCTATGTCCAAACAGGAGGTCGCGATGCTTGTCAGGTTGGTTGGATGATCTCGATCATCGATCATTGACCACATCATTTGTATCGGTTCATACTCGTATTTGCAGGGTGACAGCGGTGGTCCACTAATCGTCAGGGATCGCATCTTCCGTCTGGCTGGTGTGGTGTCCTTCGGCTATGGCTGTGCCAAGCCCGATGCTCCCGGTGTCTACACTCGCGTCTCTCGTTACTTGGATTGGATAGCAGTCAATACCAGAGATTCGTGCTATTGCATTAACTAGCTTAGTAAATTAAATACGAAATATTTGGATGACCAATTGAACCATCTCAAAATTTAGATGGATTGTTTTATTTCCCTCGCGACACGACTTACAGCTTGGCAGTGGAACACGAGATAGAGCTGTTGCATACTAAAGCCCTGCATGAGCAGACATCCGAATCGATTCGGTATGATTCGATGGGATTCGATGGGATTCGGTATGATTCGGTATGATTCGGTGGGATTCGATGGGATTAGGTGGGATTCGGTGGGATTTGGTGGGATTCGGTATGATTCGATGGGATTCGATGGCATTCGGTGGGATTCGGTGGGATTCGGTGGGATTCGGTGGGATTCGGTATGATTCGGTATGATTCGGTGGGATTCGGTGGGATTCGGTGGGATTCGGTGGGATTCGGTGGGATTCGGTGGGATTCGGTATGATTCGGTATGATTCGATGGGATTCGGTGGGATTCGGTGGGATTCGGTGGGATTCGGTGGGATTCGGTGGGATTCGGTGGGATTCGGTGGGATTCGGTATGATTCGGTATGATTCGATGGGATTCGGTGGGATTCGGTATGATTCGGTATGATTCGGTGGGATTTGGTGGGATTCGGTGGGATTCGGTGGGATTCGGTGGGATTCAATATTCGACTCGTTCGTTAATTTCGAATCATCACTCACTGGACTCGATCAAATATGTAAGTTCCGGTTGCATACCAGCCCCAAACAACAACAGTTTGTTTTCTCCATAAATCTATCCAATTTCACACTTGTTCATGGAGAATCATGAATATTGTAAGCGTACGTACGGGCTTGTGTGTATGTGTGTGTATGTATTTATGTATTTCTGGGGGTACTGTGGGGGTACTGTGGGGGTACCCCCACGCAACTCCCTCAATTTCCAGCTGGCTTCACTTTCTTAATGCCAAACAGCTACAACAAAGAGTGCAGAAATGTTTGTGGAAACAGGTTATGGATACCCTTCAGAGTGGCCTTTCACTTTTTTCCCTCCACGAATGTTTGCAAAAATCAATATAAATCGAAGTCGGACTTGGAGTCGGAGTCGGAGTCGAAGGTGGAGTCCAAGCTGGAGTTGGCGTCGTCGGAGTGGCAGACAGAGAAAATTGAAGCCAAGGACGTTGTCTCTTGTTATCGACTGACACATTGTTATCACTTGTCAAGCTAGCCTCCTCCTGCTTCTCTCCTTCGGACCAGAGTTGACAAAACTTTTATCTCTATCCCTTTGGGCCAGGGACAGGGGCAGGGACAGGGACAGGGCACGGGGACCGACTCCCGACAGTTGTTTAATGGATTTTCAAGTTATTTCTGGTATTTTGTTGTAGTTGCCGCTGTATGTCGCAGAAATACAGCAATAGCAAAGATATCTCGGCGGAAAGAAACTCGTTTGTGGCTAGGGGCCAAAGAAAATGCCGCATAATTGCCGCCGACTCCACGACTCCACTCCGCCAAAAGGGGTGGCCGGCAGTGGAGCCGAGCCGAGCCGAACCGAGCCATGCCGAGGGGACGGGGGACGGGGGGAGGGGAGAGGGGGGAGGCCAGGCTAGCCACTGAATCGACAATGTTGTCAATGCTGGCTGCTCTGGCATTTGATTTTATTTTTAACTAGACTATAATTGATGCCCGGCATTGCAAGGGTTATCGAACAAATTCAAGACGAGGGGGATGGGGGTGAAACGGTGGGGCAAAACGACATTTTTAATCACAAATCACAAAGGGGTTCGGTTCGGTTCGGTTCGGTATTCAACATTTCATTCATTTAAAGTGTATCTGTTTTTTAAACTACTTTCCACATTATTTAACTCCATTTAGGTTGCACAGTGTCAAAGTCAACCCGCAATGATATTAACCAGTCTATTTATAGCCTCGCCTTTGGGGCAGATAAATTGCTCCATAAAAGTACACACACACCTACAGGAATATGGAAGGAAAACAATCGATTGATTAGAAAATTCCTTCACTGTTTTGTTTCTAGTTAAAGCATTACTTTTCACTTAGAACTAAATCATCTATGGGGATACCTGGGAGAGAGGGGATACCTTCTGAGTTGCCTCATGGCCACCATGGATGCATGCAGTTCTCTTTGGGTGTTGGCACAGGCCACAATCTGATGCACACAGCCATCCCATTTTCGACTCGCCACTCGCAGGCTGACCGGAACCAAGGCGCCGAAGATGTTCGTCACCGGCTGGAAGTAGCCCCGCCTGGGCGCCACGGCCAATCGGAGGAGCCTGACGACGGTACCGGTACCCCAGGGCCTGGCCTCCTCGACTAGCCGACAGAGGGCCCTGTGGGGTCGCCAACGCGGCAGCTGGGCCTCGGCTGACATTCGCTGGTTGCCCTCCTGCAGACGTATTCTGGCCAGGATTAGGCGGGCATCTGATGTCTCCCTGCTGAGCTGAAGTTTCTGGGCCGCCTGGTCCTCCACAAGATGCCAGATGTGCAGGTGTAGGCAGTCGAGCAGGCAACAGGCTTCCTCCGTAGTGGATATTCTTTCTGGTTCACTCGCTTCAGCTGATGGTTCCACAGGTTGTTCGCTCATTGATGGGCATCGGGCACTGGACACATGACACTGGGCACTGGGCACTGGGCGGTTGATCTTTATTCTCCAAGAATTTCAAAATTGAATTTATCTTTTGTTTCGATACTAGACTTCAATTTGAAACATCATTTTGACTTTTATATCAAAGAGAGAGCACAATCTACGATTGCATTCGTTGATAAAGTGGATAATGGTACGGGTATCCGAGACTTGGCCTCCCCGTGAATGGTTTCGAGATGCAAATAAGACAACCTGAAATCTGAAAACTCATCTTTTAACTTTGTTTCCCCCAAAAAAAAAAGATCTAGTTCCCATTACGATCCCAGACCCTCGCCAAAGTCAACTCTGAATTTCTCAGATTTTTTGTTGGTTTGTCTTTGATAAATTTATCAGATTTTTGTTAGCCAAAGTGTAGTGGGGGAGTGGGGAGAGGGGAGCACAGCACGCTTCGCTGGCTAATTTAACATAATTCTCACATAAATCGCCAGCGACTCGGTGTAGAGAAATTTTCACGCCTCGCTGAACGCATTTGGCTCGGATGGCGCAAAAAAGCCAATCCAGCTCTTTAGTGTTTTCCTCTTCCACTACTCCTATTTTTTATGAAATTAAATTACAACAAAAGCAACAGCACAAACAACAACAAAAAGCTAATGTCCAAAAGTGTACTAAGCGCAGAGTTTTCTCCCGTTTCCCCCGTCGCCCCGTCGCCCGCCACTGTGTGGTGGAAGCACTTTGCTGGAAAACCGCAAAACATTTTAATAAATTGCCAGTTATTAGTTGCTGGCGGAGCAGGAAAAAGTGCAATTAAAATGCATTCGAATGGGGTGCACTCGGTTCGGATCGGGACGGATCGGCTTTAAAGGGGGACAAAAGGAAGTTCGCGGCACAAAGAAATTAGCATAAGCATTGACTTTTTCCGCGAGAGGGCAAAACCAACGACTGCACTCGTTTCCCATAATTTGCCTCTCAGTGCAGTTAATGAGCAAGATGCAAGAAGCAGAAGGCAGGAGGCAGGAGGCAGGAGGCAAGAAGCAAGCAGCAAGAGGTACAAATCACGAAAAGAATTCTTGACTCTCGCCACGAAGCTTCAGATACGCTATATCCGCTATATAGATTTCTTTGGTTGTGGGGACGTAAAGACTTCCTTCCCAGTGTTGCAAAACACCTGCTCGAACTCCATATACCCTCTCTGAACGGCTAAAGCTTGGAAAAAAAGTTTGAGAGAGTCAGTGGGCGGGGAAGAGGGGAGGGGGAAGCAACTGCGGTCAGCGAATAGCAAATGGTGTGAAACTTTGCTACGTGTCGAATGGGGGCTGAGGGCGCGTGAGGAGGGTCGCGTGAGGTGGAGCGGAGAGGGAGAGGGGAGAGCAGTGCACCTTGCGCGCTTACATTTCGTTGTAACCATAATCGTAAACAGTTGCAATTTGCATGAATGTTTTTAATTAAATGCATTTAAAGCATATTTTGCAAAATACTCGTTAATAAGTGTGTGTGTGTGTGTGTTTTTTTCTTTGCAAATTTGCTAATGAAATCGAATGGGTGGGACATGGTAGAAGTGCAAAATAAACGGGAAGCAAACTCTTACCAAAAAAAAAAAAACGGTAAGGGAAAGAGAATGGAAAAGAAAATATTTAAGTATGATAATTACATTTTGAGTTGAGCAATCTGTAAAATAGGTAGATACCATAGATACTATAGGTATATAGAGGTATATAAGTTGTAAGTTCCTCTAAGTGTCCATTCGATATTCGATTCGATATTCGATTCGATATTCGATATTCGATATTCGACTCGTTCGTTCATTACGAATCATCAGCAACCCTTTTGTTGAGCTTCATCTGTGATCCTTGCTGTAATTTCTTCGACCTATTACCTCGCAACGCTAAAGGATCGCCAGGATCGCCAGGTGCTGGAACGCTTTGGCCTGATGAATCGGCTGCAAATACCCGTGAGCCTTCTGGTGATTGAAATCGGAGTTGTAGTTATCGTTGTTGTAGTTATCGTTGTTGTAGTTATCGTTGTTGTAGTTATCGTTGTCCAGGCTCTGTTGACGGCAACCACGGCTCGAACGGGTGCAAGCCCGATTGGGAGGGCTGGGCTGTCGTCTTTTGTACCACGCCATTTGTGTTTTCCTGTAACATTTTGTATAAAAAACTTTTGGAATAGAAGAACTGGTTGTGTGTGGGGTTTCCCTGTAATGCGCTGGTTTCGGGGCAGTAAAAAGTCTAAAGCATGTATTGTGGAAACAGTCGATCGTATTGTATCCTGTATCCTGTACTATATGTATGACTAGCAAAATGAACTAATTAAGTGGCAAACGACCACTAGTCCTTCCTGATTATATATGTAAGTATGTATGTAATACAACATCCGCCAGTTTCAATCTTCTGCCCACCCAAATTGTGCCTCGACACATGCAACAAACCAAATTTCAGGCACAAAAAACGATTAACTTGTTCCACAAAACTTTCAAAGTGCAAATAACCAAAAAACCCGACACAAAACTTGCCAAAAACTCAAGAAACAGCCACAGGTTTTTTGTTCGTTTTCACAACTAGCCAAAAAGTCGAAAAAAGATAGAAAAAAAACTACTAAGAGAGAGACTACCACCAGGGAGGAGGGCACTTTTCTTTGCTACCTCAAATGTGTAATGTACGAGTAAAAATTTGAAAATATGAAATAAAGAAAGAAAGAAAAAACTTAACAATTTGTCAACTTTCTTTTTGATCAAGCAAAAGGAAGGAATCAAGCGACGACGACGACGGCAACGTGTTGCAAAACGACGGAACAAAAAATTCCAAACAATTTTCAAAGCCACCGCAAAAATGTTGCACCACACAGACTCCCACACAAAGTCATCCAGTCAGGTGGGTTTTTGGCTCGTGGAATGGTCTGGTCTGGCCTGGTCGGATTGGCTTTTTGGAGGTGCCTCCGAACAGATGATTTAGCGACGGGTTTGGGTTTTTCTTTCTACAAGTTGCTGGCAAGCCAAGCCAAGCCAAGCCAAAAAAGTTGCCAAATCATGTTGCGGTTCCTTCCTCCTCGAGCAGCTCCGGCTGCCGCTGCCGCTGCCGCTGCCCCCCTTAGCCACCCGTTTGGGTGCATTTTTTGAGGGAGAGTAATCGGAAAGTATTCGATGAAACTCTTCCTTCGTGGATACCGGAGGACAGGTGACCAATAACCACACAGCAACAGTAACAGCAACAGCAACAGCACTGGTCGGTTCAGTTCTTAAACTTGTTTCAATTTACTGTTTTTTTCCGCTGCTTCTGCTGCTGCTGCTGCTGCAGTATTTTTCGTATACCCTCATAGGCCACGGGGTATATGGTGTTTTTATAAGGAGTTTACAGAGTACCACTAAGGCCTTCGTACCACTTAAATGCAGTATGTTGAAACCAATTATTAGCTATTGCTTAACATATATTTCGATTCAATAATTCAAGTTTTAGTTGACTCCACAAAACTCTTCGTACAGCAACGAAAAGCTTGCTTGTAAACGCCAGACATGTTAGAACATGTTCGATCATGTCGCCTAAAGTGTGTAATGCGAATTCTTTGAATGCATCTGCATGGATTCTGATGAATTTGATTCAGTTTGAGTTCGAGTATAGTGTACATATGTATGTATATGTATATAAGCTATGTACATATGTATGTATATCCTACATCGACTTTTGCATTTTGGAGGCAAATACCATGAATGAATGTTTGACTATAAAGAATCATTATTATTATATAAAATATACCTATATTAAAGTATAGTTTTATATTTGTATATTCCCGAAATGAGTCCGATTTAAGGGCATTTTCAGTTCGCTTTGTTATCACACATTCCCTCCTTTTCTGTCGCTTTTATTTTTTTCGGACTTTTCGCAACGCCTGTCCTTATTTATCTTTTCTTTGCTTGTGCTTTTTACTTTGGATAACTGTTGTTTTTGCCGGTGCCCGGTAATTACCAATGACGGCAGCAAGAACAGTGAGAACAGGCCAACATCTCGAGTCGCGTCGCGTCGCGTCGCGTCGGATCGCTTCGAGTCAGTTCCATTCGCATCGCATCCCCAGCCTCAGCCTCAGTCTCAGCCTCAGCCTCAGCATTCGCCTCGCGGGCGCCAGCACATCACAAATTTGAAATCAGTTCATTATATAAATTGTTACCTTTAGACGATGTGGCAGACAGTTTGGTTAGGGCACCAAAGGAGGGCTGCATGAGAGAGAGAGAGAGAGAGCTTGCAGCAAGTCTTTCTGCCGTACCGTAAAGTATCTACTATTTCTGTCTTTTCCTTTTTTGTTGGAAAATTGCTCAGAAATTTGTGTACGAGTAGGCAAATGCCAAAGTGGGATGAGGTTCGCTATATATGTATGTATGTATCTGATAAATGCAGCTCACAGTAACAGTAACAGTAACACACTTGACTTCAATTAGACAGGGAGCACTTACTGCTCAGTCTTTTTCCGTCTCTGGTCAGCATCCCCCCTCGAAAAGCTCAAAGTGTGTCAGCCCCCATTCAGGAGAGGGCCGGCCTCATCGCTAGGAATTCTTTGACTGGCATTCATCTAACCAACCCAACCCATCCCATCCAATCCCCCCCTTAATTTCTCCATTTTGTTTGCCTTCTATGCGCAACGTCAACGTCAACGGCTGCCAGTCAGTCGCCACTGTCCATCCAGAGTCCTCTGTGCTCCAGCTCTAGCTCTAGCTCCTCCCCCATGCCCCATCCCCAGATAGCTTTGCCTTTGGCTTCTCAGGGACTCCCCTCGAACTGTTTGTGCGCTGTTCCAAGTGTTGACTGACAGGTGCCGCCGGAGAATTTTTGGCGCTACAAAGTGCATAAATAACAAATTTTTCCAGCTCTGTTGACAGTGGAACATGGCAGATAGGGGAAAAACGGAAAGCAACAAAAAAGCAGCAAAAATCCGTATCTGGGCAGTGAAAAGCCAAGTAAAAGCCATTAGTTTGATGAGAGGAGACCAGAGGAAAAGTGTGTGCTTCAATTTCTTATGAATTTTCGTTTCGACCTCTTCAAAGAGTTTTCCATATTACATGTTACTGCAGTATCCGGCATAAAAAAAGCATATTAAAGAAATTGCAGGAAACCTTAAATTCTATTGAAGAAAAATTCACCAAAAACTTAAATATTTCAAAGAATACAGGGGAATTCCCGATATGTTTCTAGTTTTTCTCAAAATGAAGCACCATTCGATATGCTCGCTAGACTAGATGGTCCTGAAGGGAAAGTCAGTGCGATTATATCAGCAATAAGGCTTTGTTTTTACGATATAATTAAAGCTTTGTCAGTAAAAGGTTTCAAGAGTTTCAGTTAAGATAATCGTAGTCAAGCAGAACGTATTAACGACGAGGCAGTAGACTTTTATTGATAAGAAAATATTGTAAAGAAGAGATTCCCCTGATCAAAAACACATTTAAATTTTCTTTTCCTTCTTCTTTCTTCACTCGTGATTTTTAACAAAAATTAATCCTTATTTTACATATTTTAACTATAGATATATCTTATCGCACGATAGCAACAGCTGGTAGCATCCCCCCATTCAGTAGCCCACCCACACTAGATCAATCAATCAACCCTAGCATCAAGTCTCTCTCGTCCATTTTCCTGACGTTTTCCAAAATTTGGTTGCTTTCCTCGTCATCAAGCAGGCAAATCAGCTGTCCTCAAGACGCAAAAACCTGCGTCTGCGAGTGTAAACACCTGTTCTGCGTCATTTTGTCTATTCCGATATCGATAAGAAACGCGCGGTAGTGATAAATTCATCAGTTTTTATGATCGCTGTAGCTAAGATGGCTACATGATTTCTACACCAACAAAATTACATTATCTACATTTGACACTTTGGTTCTTCACTTGACTAAACACTAATTGGTTTCTTTTTTCTACTTGCAGCGACATCAAAGCTTTATTGGAGACTGAAACCTTAGCGAGTGCACAAGCGATCTACACACAAAATGGCCTCAACAACAACAGCAACAACAGCAGCACAAAGCACACTAGCCAAGACAGCAACCAGTGATGACGACTACGTGACAGTCGTGGAAGTCGACGATCCCACATCGTCCACCAAAGACTCGAGCCACTTGAAGACGCTAGTCAAGCGGCAAAGCTCCGTGGACCCCCACTCCTCCTCCTCATTCATAACAGTGCTGACCATCAACGAGATGGAGCTGCTCCAGCAGCGGCGGCAGCAGGAGGAACAGCAGAACCACCCCACTCAGCAGATGGTCATAGAGGGGGAAGACGTGACTGTCTACCGTCTGCCGGGGGAGCGCTTGGGCTTCGGCCTGAAGTTCCAGGGGGGCACGCGGAACACCGAACTGGTCCAGAAACTCTACATACAATCCTGCGCTGCTGAGAGTCCCGCCTCCAAGGTGGCCACCAGCTGGGGTCACCTGCGCGAGGGCGACGAGATCGTCAGCATCGATGGGCGTGAGGTCTGCCAGATGACGCGCATCGACTGTGTGCGCTGCCTCAAAGACAGTGTGGCCATCAAGCTGATCGTGAGGAACGGTCACGGCCAGAAGCCGCCCAGCGAGGAGGACCAGCAGCAGCTGGAACAGCTCTCCATCACACTGAACGCCCAGCCCCCGCCACCGCCCCCGGTGCCGCCGAGAAAGCTGGTGAAGCGCCAGAACTCCCGAGAGCCGCCCGCCCAACCCAATCAGGTGCAGCTGGTGATAGAGAAAGCCCTAACACCGCCGCCGGATGCCGAGTACTACATAAACCTCTTCGCCGAGTCCATGAAGGCGGGCTCCGAGTCGGACGACACGGCCAGCACCATCTCCACAGTCATTGACAAGTTCTCGATGGGGTCCAACTACTCCTCGGACACGGATGTGGCCAGCAGTCTCAATGGCCATGACCTGGCCAAGGTGCTGAAGCCGTTCACCCTTCTGGAGGAGGAGTTCCACCTGGAGCAGACTCTGGGACACCCGAAGCTACTTATACCCGGCAATAACTATGAAAATGTGGAGTTCAAGACAGAGAAGGTGAACGTGTACGAGAATGTCGAACTGAAGAGTCCGGAGGGTACGCCCACGCCCAAGCCGAGGGTCCAATTGGCCACAGTAGAGGCCAAGAAGAGATCCATAATACCCATGCCCCGCAAGATGCCAGCGCCCAGTAAACTGCCCATTGAAGTGGCTCCGCCTAGGGTGCCCGGGTCCGTGCCCGTGTCCGTGCCCATGCCCACCGCAGAGTCCCCCACCACACCGACAAATGAGAGGAGAGATCCGCCCCAGTTGAACTCCCCGAAGACACCCAGCAATGAGGTTAAGGAAATGCATTCGAGCTCTACCAAAATACCGAAGGCCAAGTTTTCGCGGGCCAAAACCGAGGGAGAGATCAAGCTGCAGATGCCACCTCTCAAGCAACAGTCGCCGCAGCTCAAATCTCGCATTCCCGTAGTCACCCCACCCACGCAAAAGTCACCCCACATGTCAAAGCACATGACATCTCCTTCCACCTTCACTGCCAGTCCAACCACGAGCTCCAGCATCCCCCGACTGCTGCAGAAGCAGAAGTCCGAGACAGATCTCAAGCTGAACCTGTACCGGAGCAAGTCGAAGGAGTCCAGTCCCGTCCTGACTCAGGGGCGACCGCCTCTCCAGAGAGCCTACTCCGCAGAGGCACCCACCAGGACACCCGAACGTACCTTCATTCCCGTCCTGCTCAATGGCAGCACCAAGAGCAGCCCCAACTCCAACTCCACCTCCAACTCGAACACAAACTCCTTGGAGAGCCTCAGCTCCAATTGCAGTAGCGGCAGCAATGGACGCTCGCCGAAGGGCCCCAAGCCCAAGCCCCCAGAGCGGGTGCAGTCTCTCCAGAAGACACAGATACCAAAGCTGCAGATGCTGCCAACGACCCCGCCCCAGCAGCAGCCAACGCTGAGCATGCAGACCTTCAAGCAAGGCGGCACACCGCCAGCCACGCCCCGGACAACACCGGTGGGCACACCCTCCCCCACCAGCAACTGCGAGATACGCTTCAAGATCCAAACCTACGAGAGTAAGACCCAAGATGAGGACAAGCTGCCAAGTCTGTTCGATCTGGTGCACAAACAGGAGAACTCCCCCTCCAAATCGGAGACCTCCCCCGAGCCCCAACGTGATATTACGGCCCTCCTGGCGGCCGCGGCGGCCGAGGCAGCTGATCTCTCCAGAGAATCGCCCCCGCCCCTGGTCGTTGGCAAATGCATGAAGATCGCCGACGACAATCAGACCACCACTTGCTACTCCAGCTCCAGCGGCGAAGAAGAGGACGATGAGGACGATGTGGATGCCGCCGAGAGAGAGTACATCTGTGAGGACGGCGAAAAGCTGGGGCCCCCCGAACTCATCAATGGCCCGGGACCCTCGGAGGCCTACTTCAATATGTTCTGGCACTCGAATATGCTGCCCACCATCGGCGAGGTCGAGGAGGAGTTCTCATCCCTGGAACCGCAGTCGCTGACAAATGGGTAAGCATATCTAAGAAAACTATTGCATCCATGAGGATTGCTAGTAGCTTGGACGAGGCAGCATTCTCGACCGGTTAGGGTATGAGATGTATCGATGGATAGATGGGTCCATAGGTTACCTGTCGAGCCGGTGGAGAGGGGCTTTTTGTTACCATATCAACAAGAAATGATTGTTGCGAAAAAAACGATACACATATTGGCAGAATGTGCAGATTGTGTATAACACGGCAGAGGGGAAGGGTTAGAGGGGGTAAAACACCCACAAAAATATCAAAAAAAAAGAAACAAAAACCAAAAAAACAATAGCTGATAAGACAAAATGCCGGTGTGTTTACTAACACACTGATAAAGGCACTATGTGGAGCCGCTAGCCGATAAGGTGCTTCGCAATGGCAACAAGGTATAGAGAAATGTCAGTGTTATTTTGGAAACGTTGGGCAAAGGTTCGATCGGCAGACAGAACCTGTCTCAACTGCCATTCAATTTCCGTTTTCCGTTCGTGTTGTTGCTTCAGTCAGGCCAAGGTGCGAAGAGACCAGAAACAGAGTCAATTAGCATATCAGAATGTACCGATAAGCAGAAGCCATAATTATGATTACTCGATTTACTGATGATTGACTGACTTTTCTTTGACTCTTTCCCCTCTCTCTGCTTCTCTCTTGCCACACAGAACCATTGTCAAGCCGGAGGAGCTGAAGAAATTGCAAGCACCGACGTCCAATATGGAGGCTAACGATGGTGGACTGACCCAGCTGAATGTGAATGTGAATGCGATTCTCGATAAGATTACTGACCATGACGCACATGATAAGACAGCCCTGGCCAGAGAGAGCCAGAGCCAGAGCCACAGCCAGAGCCAGAGCCCTGTCGAGGAGAGTCTCAGTTCGTCCACTAAAACCACAACGAATCACAAGAAAACGAGCAGCAAGTCCAGCCAGGAGGAGAGCAGCAGCAGCTCGGTCCAGGAGAGCAGCACCGTGAAGACCCAAAGGACCACAACGACCCGGGTGACCACCACCAAGACAAGCAGCAGCAGCAGCAGCTCCTCCTCCAGCATCTCCAGCTTTAGTCCAGACATTGCATTCAAGCTGCAGTCGTATGAGGAGAGAGAGGATGGCACAGGCCCAGACGCACCCCTGGCAACATCGACCACAACCATTCACGAGGAACGGAGAGTCCTCAGCGAGGAGCAAACCCTCAGCGAACTGCGAACAAAGGATGCCTTGACCGGGGAGGAGCAGCTGGTGACCAGCGCCGGTAGCAAGTCGAGCAGTGCCCGCTTCAAGAAGATCAGCAGCAACGACAACCTGCTCGATCTCGAGCTCGGAGATGACCAGCAGCAGCTGCAGCTGCAGCCGTTGACTGCCACCGTCTCGGCGGAGACGCGTCTGAGGGAGCGCCTGGAAGATCCACAGGATAAACAGAGTATCGAGAGGGGTACCCTGACCTTATCCGAATGTGGCAAGCAGCTACAGCTGTCCGCGAATGGAGGCATGTCCACCTACACCGAATGCGAGCAGACCGAGCAGGAGTCCTATTTGGAGGGCCAGCAGACCCTCAACGGGGGAGCTGACCCCGTCACCCCGACCACGTCGGAGGTGGGGGCCACTTTGGAGCGGGAGCTCAGTGAAACCCTGACGGTGACCAAGGATGGTGAGAAGCAGGTGACCAAGAAGCTGGAGCAGAGCAAGGAAGCGGCCGCCAAGAAGGGGGCGAAGCTGCTCAAGAAAACGGAGGAGGAGCGGCGTCTCGAAGAGGAGGCCCAGAAGCTAATCGAGAGCTATCAGAAGGTCAAGAAGGAGGCGGAGAAGCTGTACAATCTGGAGCAGGTGGATGACCAGGAGGGCTTCGACCTGAGTGCCTTTGAACAGGTCGAGAACCAGGATGGTCGAGAGGCAGGTGTGGAAATTTCCGAAGATAAGCCATCCGAAGAGGAAGTGGAACCAGTCATTGTAGATGATGTTATTGTCAAGGAAGGGCAGGACAAACCTGTGAAAGAAGAAGCCACCGTCAAGTTGGAATCCTTCAAGGAGGCAGAGTCAAAAGTGAATGTTATGGAGGAAGGAATCCAGACCATGGATGCTGAAATCCAACTGATCAAGAAGGACTTGAACAAAGAAGAAGCCCTCATCTCGCCTTTCCTCGAAGATGACCTCGGCTATGTCCTACACAAACACATCATCGAAACACCTAAAAAACAGAACACTCCCACTCCCACTCCCCTGCCCAAGCCCAAGCCGAAACCTCCAGTGCCCACAAACAAGCCGAAACTGTCCCCGACTCTGATTAAGCCCAAGACAGCGCCTCCACCAGTGCCCAGCAAGCGCAGCGAGCTGCCTGGAACAGGAACAGGAGGTGCCACTGCGAGTGGATCTGCATCTGGACCAAAGCCAAAGCCCACGCCCAGCCAGCGACGCAGCAGTCAGGATACGACGCCCCCAAAGCCATTAGAGCGCATCATTGTGGGTGTGGAGCAGCAGCCGCCGCCGCCACCGCCGCAGCAGCGGCAGCAGAAGCAGGTGGAGAGTCAACCAATTATCACACTGGCCAGCGTCGATTTACCGAATGTGGCGCCCGCTGTTCAAGCCCAAACCTCCACCATTGACCCAAGTCCCGAGCTGCTGCTAGATGACCCGCATTTCGAGAGCCATCAGCTGCCCGACGAGGGGCGCCTGCAGCAGGCGGGAGAGGGCGAACAGTCAAAGGAGTCAAATGGCCTGCTCAGCGGACCCTCGTCGACATCCTCATCAGCGTCGTCGGTGGCCACGGCGGCAACCCCGATAACAACACCAATTTTGGTATCTGCCACGTCATCGATGGATTCGGTTCAGAGTGTCATCGAGGTCATCAATGGCAATGGCAATGGCACTGGCATCACTGCCATTGACAGTTGCATCGACAACAGCCATCGGACCGACGATGAGGATGAGAATGAGGACGAGGACGAGGACGGCGATGACGATGGCGATGATGAAGGAGTGACTGGACCAGCGGAAATAAGCCCCGCCGAGGATGTGTCAACGTTGTCGCTCAATAGAGAACACGAATCAGGTGAGTGATGAAGAGACTTTCTGTTTGAAGTATTATTTAGAACCAGGTTTCAATTGATTAAGAATAGTGGATAATTTAGTGGATAATTTATGTGTATGAACTAACGAATAATGTTAAGTATTATCTGGATTCCGCCACAACACTTTCACAGATCATTTTCGTACAAATCCTAACTAAATCTGGGACTATATTTGTTGCTACTGTGATAATATAAGTCAATATTAGTTGTAGCTTTAGTCCCTTCACCCAGAGACTTTTCACTTTTCGTTAAAGTTGGATTTTCCAACACTTTATGCCGCACAATTTGCTTTGCACTTGCCCAAGCGCAAACTTGCATCTCATGAGATTTACGACTGCCAGCCCTCAGCATCCCCCTCTCTCCATTCCCCTGGGGCAGCCACACGCCGCTTCATCGCTCCATTGCTCCAACCCCCCCTGCTGTGGTCAGATACCCCCCGTTTACTTAGTTGATTTTTTGACAGCCTCCCGTCTATCCTCGCCGCCCCCTTCTCCGCCTCCTCCTCCTTTAAACCGACGACGCACGCAATTATCAGCCACCAAATGAGTTTTACAGCCTCACCAACTCATTTTCATTTTCCCCCTCTCCCCCCCCTCGCAGCGCTGGTCACCCGGTCACCCGGCAACTCTGGCAGTTGCTCTGGCACTGGCAACTCTGGCCGCTCTCTGGACCGGGACCCTGCCAACTTGTCACATTGACCGCAATTTTAGCTTCCTCTAGGCCCCGGCCCCAGCCCCGGCCCCGGCCCACACTGTTCTGTCTGTTGGCCATTACGTATGCAAAACGGCCACTAATGGACTTTATGGCAGAGTTTTGTTTGGTTGGTTTTGGCTTTTTTTCTATTTTTTATTTTTTTTTTATTTTTGCTTAGGGTTTTAATGGGACCGACACCGACCCTACAATGTGTGTGTGTGCGTGGGAATAGTGGTATTGTTTTTATGGCTCGGATTATGCTACGCAAATTAAGTTTATCTTTCAATTTGTCTAATAATGGGCGTGTTTTAGTAGGTCCGATTAAGTGAACGATATTGATGGAGACAAGTAAGAGCTCAGATCGGTTTGATGATAGTTTTATTGGTTTTAATGTTTTGATTTGGAATATTTACATTCCAGAGTCGATCTATCTGTCCTTCTGGCAACCAAAATTCAAGATCCTATAAAGGCTACCATTTTCGAAACTATCCTCCCAAGAAAATAACTTGGAAACAACAAAATGCATTAAACATTTGTTCAGTTTTAATTTATTTTTCGGTAATTCGAATTTCACAAAACCAAACAAAGAGAGGAGGGAAAAACTAAAACAAAAAGAGAGATTTGCAGCATTCGGAAATAATGGGAAAAATTAAATGCATCTCTTTTCAATTAATTCTCAATTTCTGGCCACGGAAATCCTCGAACCAATTGCAAATCCGAAAGTTAATAACACCAACAATAAGAATATATTTTATTACATCTATGGCCAGACATTCTGACCATTCTGGCATAATTGTTTGGCTTAAATATTTCATGCGGATTGGATTTGTGCGTTACCTGTGCACATGAATATTTGCATTTCGTTTTCCGTTCCCTTCCAATGGGCAGGCTGAACACAGCCCACATAAAATATTGGAGAAAATGTTTTAATTAAACAAAAAACTGGCAAATATTGCCACCAATACCAGTCCCATGGGTTGGGGCTGGGGTTGGGGTTGGGGTTGCTGGGGTGTTGGGGTGTTGGGGCACGCGTCAAAATATTTACATACCAAAATGCGTTTGCTGGGTGGCAATGGGATTGCCGATTCGATTCGATCCGATTCGATTCGGTTTGGTATTCTGTGGGCTCCGAATCCTCTGCTCTGGGTGTGAAATAATAATGAAATTTTGCATTTGCATACGGCAGAGAACAGTGGGAAATGATCCCTGGACAGAGTCCTGCAAACTGCGTGCAATAGTTTATTTTATATTCAAAGAAAACAATGATTAAGAATTAAAGAATTATAATATTTATAAGGAACTATAGCAGAAATATCTGCAAAAAGTATAAGTATAGAAAAGATCATACAAGAATTGTATCCACCAATTCCCTATAGTTCCCATGGTATTCCAATTGGTGGTTGGGTTTGTTTTCAAAGACCATTCCGCGTGCAACTGAATTGCTTTTAGTGTTGTTTTCACTTGCCACTTAACAAATAAGCAAGCACTTTTCCCATGCACATTTTTTTCAAATATTCGGAATTCTTTCCACTCATACGAATATATGGAAAAAAGTACATATGTACACGTCGTATGTACCTACATTTAATTTTTTGTTCTGCTGTTCTGTTTTATGTGGCCGCGCAAAATGTATAATTAAAGCTGCACAAAAATATGCAAGGTTTTTTTTTACTAATAGCAAGCGAATGCTTATTGTATTTTTCTGGAATTCCGTTGATCATCATAAAAGTAAATTATTATTTTTTTGGTTTTTTATGCCATTTCACAATTGCGATCCAGACCAATCGAGGCCAGGGCAAGGGGTGGTTTCGCACTAATATAACACCCAGACAACTGCATTGATAAGGTCTGGGGTTGGCACCCGATGGCTCGATGGGCCCTGCCATATCTGTTGGCAATTTCGGTACGTTTATGATGAACATATGGCGATTGGAATGCCAAACGCCAAAGGCCAGGCCGGCCTGGCCACAAGCTTATCACAGATTGTAAATAATTGACTTGCCACGAAATATACAACTAATCCTGAGAGCCACCCAATATACAGCTCAGCTATCCATGGAACTGATGTCAGGCGGGCAATGGGTGGCAATGTCACTCCCACACACACACACATACACACACACACACAGTTTTCAATGGTCCTGCACTCAACACTCTGGAATTGGATTGGATTGGGCTTTTTGTCTGAAAACTGAATGACTGACATGCACCTCAGCTGCAGCTCGCTCCCTCTCCCTCTCTCTCTCTCTCTCTCTCTCTCTCTCTCTCTCTCTCTCTCTCCATGCTCGCACTCTCTGGCATAATTGCTTTTGGGGGGCCGACCCTCCCCCTACCCGTCCCCTTATACAGCCCCACTGGGGCTCAGTGAGTTGGTCTCTCAACTGTTTTTGGCTAATGAAAATTCATGCAAATGGCAAACTGTAGTGGTGACACAGTGGTGACACTCTCCGCCTCTGACTGTGACTCTCGTTACTCGTAATCTGGGTTATTGCTTAAAGGAGTTCCCTCTAATAAATAATAACTAATTAATATTACTATCATACAATCACATGATTAGATTCCTCGGATTCCAGAATGCTTTTGAAGAATATATCATTTCAGAAGAGGATATCTTCTACAATAGTTCATAGATCATTAGATCTAAGGGTGTTTTAAGCTTCGCATATGTTAAGTTTCCCTGTCTCCCTGTCTCTCTGTCTCTTTGTCTCTTTGTCTCTTTGTCTCTCTGTCTCTCTGTCTCTTTGTCTCACTGTCTGACTCTGAGTAGGGCAATTTTCAATCGACAGCCTTGTCTGTTTATTTGATTACAAGCCTTTTTCGACATTTACAGGTCGAACAGCCAGGAAAGCAGACCCCCGGATCCCCCCAAACCCCATGCGATGTGTGGGTGGGTGGGTGGCTGGGTTGTGTGTGTGTGTGTGTGCCTGCCTCTGTGTGTGTCACGAGTGTTGTGTTGCGCAAAATTTATCGCTTTTGTGAATTTGAAATTAATTTGAAATTAATTTTCAATTTCGATTTTCTGTTGCTGTTGCCGTTTGGTTTGCTTTGGTTCGATTTGTTGTTTCTGAATCGTTGTTTTCCTCCCCATGTAATTACATGCTGTTCTGTTTGTTGCTGTTGTTGTCACTGGCGCCTCGGGGTCTTTTGATTAGATTTTGTAACTAATTTTGTTGCTGTGCGGTTTTGCGGCTTTCTCAATTGTTTTGTTACCGCCCGACCAATCGAGCAATCGAGCAATCGACCAATCGAGCCATCGAGCATTGGCAAGGGGTAGAGGGGTAGAGGGGCAGAGTGTCGCAAAACGGAATCGAATCAAATGGAAACTTCTGTTTTCATTGGCTTTCCACTCATTCGATTTGTTTGCGCGCTCTCCAAAACGATTTACGAGTATCTTTTACCCCTTGGATGGCCCTCAAATTGAGGTCCTCTGTTGGTCTTACTTTGCCTTCAAAAGTGCAACTCAATGTTGACCCAATACTCGATGCAATTTTAACATTTCTCCCCCACCCACCCCCACTCACAGAAGTGAAATATGAAAGAGTAAGTGGCATAAAGAAATATGTGCAATAACTCCGTATCCAGACTGGACCCAGGCCAGAGTCAGAGTCAGAGCCAGACATTCATATATGTATGTATCTGTATCTGTATCTCTGGCTGTGGCTGTGGCTGTGGCTCATATATCAAAAGTAAAGAGAATTTCTGTCCCAGCCTCCACTCAATCAATCCATTCGTACCTCATCCATCCATTCATGCAGTCAATCACTCATCTTCTTGGACTTTTGATACTTTTGCCGACTGCCGACTGCCAGCTGGCAGCTATTATTATTATTATTATTTTTCTTTTTTTTTTTGCATATTTATGCAGAGCAACACCTTTGATAAACCCTTTGACTTGCAATCAACTGTCAGTTTAACCACCATTTAATGGCAATCACATCGAATCAGAGCGCTGTTTAGTGGAATTTTGTGGTTGCAGCTTTTCCATTTTGTGGTTTTCCCAAAATTAACAATTGGCAATTTGTGTCAGTGGTTATTTTAAACACAAATGACAGCATGCAAAAAAAGGATCATCTTCCTCGGTTGTGGCTCATGGAAATCGGGTCTATTCCAAGTCATTAACTATCCTACAAGTGGAAAGCCCCCAACACCACTGAGCGTGGCTTTAACCCCATTCACAGGAACCGAATCTAATCAGAGAGCCGGAGAGAAAGAAGGGTGTAGCCCCAGTGGCAGTTCCAGTCCCACAGAGAAGGTGTCAACTCGTCTTCTACTGGCTCCGCTCCTACTGATGTCTCCTGCAGCACTTTCAAATCCAATTAAGAGTGTGAACTTGCCCTGACTCAGACTCAGACTCAGACTGAGACTGAGACTGAGACTCGGGCCTTGGAAATTAACAGTCAGATAGCAAAGAGGCACAAACAAAGTGACATTGTCACATTAAATGCGAAATGTGCAACAGTAGCCGAGAGACAGAGGCGGAGATAAAGCGGAGAAAGAAGTCGTCGGAGGTGGAGTTTGGAGTTTGGAGCTGGCACTGCCACTGGAGTTGGGGGCAGAAATAGAACTCACAGGAGCCAAGCCCAGCTGCACTTTTGTGTCGGGGAAAACCCAGCGAACCCCAGCCGAACCTCTTGGCTATGCCTCATTACAGCTCCTGCCTGCCTGCCTGCCTGCCTGCCAGGCTGCCTGCAATTATCACATTTCCAAATGGTCACGGACCACGAAATCTTGAGTTCAGATATGAGGCGACCCCTCCATTGCCTGTACTGTACGACTTCATAAGGCAAACAGCAGAAAAAAAAACGTAGCTTCCCCTCGCCCTGCAGTACCACCCAATGGACTCCCTACCGTTCACCTGGAGCCTGCTCGGCTCCTTCTGCTCCGACTGCTTTGTGTGTGTGTGTGTGTGTGTGTGTGTGTGTCATAATTCTCGCCAGCCTGACATTTATGATGTGTGCCCGCTCATGAGATTTTCCACGGAGCCCAACGATTTCGCGAACCGATAAAAACAATGGCAATGAAGTCATGATGTCGCTTTGCTCGCTTTTGCGTGAATTGCTCATGGAACGAAAATGTTATAATTAGCCATACTGTGGGTCAAAGTCTTGGGGCTTGGGCTTGACTTTCTTCTGAGAACCATTTCGAAAAGGGGGCCAAACGATTGGAAATCGGAATGATGCGGTTCAAAGACTGACAGCCATGCCATCTCGATTGATTTCCATCTCGGTTTCCCCTCTCGAAAAGTGTCAGCTGTCAAAGTGACAGCCACCGGAAATGGTCTTCTTCTGCCCGATGAGATATTTGTGGATGACACTCTGCTGTAGACGTATGTGCAGTTAATTCATTGGGATGTCCTAAGGGCTCGTAGTAACTGAGTTTAGTTTTAGGTCTTCTGCAATTCTACTTAAAATAAATAATCAATGGAACCTGCCCTTGGGACACCATATCCATCCAGCGATGTCCCCCGATGTCTGGCATGGACTCATATGGACCCAGCCATAAATGCCCCAACAATAATAAACCCTTGAGGACCGCCCCCACCCCAACCCTGCCCTGCCCCCATACCATAGCCACCCGAATGATTTACAGCCTGCACTATGAAGCGGGCTCTCGGGCTCATAAACTATTCAATTACACAGTGGAGTGTTAAAGGCTTTTGAGGGCCAATGCCTCATCATTCTAATTATACGATCAGGCCGAACTTTTGAGCATACAACTAGTAGGCCAGGGCGAAAAACATTTCTATTCGAGCAGAGTCCAAGTCCGAGTTTGAGTCCCAGTCCTAGTGCGAACCCTTTTTGCCTCAGCTTCGGCTGGGGATCCTGGCTAATAAAGCTAGCAAACTATAATCATAAAACACGAAACTCAATTACAGCATTTGATGCTCAAGGCCACAAATAACCAAAGTTACGATGCGTCAACATTTTCAACACGAGTCCCCAGACTCTGGACTGTGGACTGGACCTCATCGGTCGGGGTCGGGATCGGGGTGGGTTATGGTGGCAGGGAGGTTTGGCGGGGGTAGCAGGAGGAGAGTACCCTCTGGACCTCCGACTGCATTCGAGTGATGCATTGCTTTATTACCCCGAAAGTGAGGCGAGGCCGCCTTCTTTCTTGTCTTCATCCACCATCTTCCATCTTCCATCGTCCATTCTGCTGCTCCTGCTCCTGCTCCTGCTTCTCTTCGTCTCGTATGCATAATTATGCGCTGCAACGCCCTCTGTCAGCAAGTCTACCCTGTGCCTGTGCCTCTGCCTCTGCCTGTGCCCGTGCAGTCGGCAGGTCTCCAGCTTCCTCTTTCCACAGGCCCTCTCTTCCGCTGTCAGGATGCTCGAAACCAGGCGGGCAGGCGGCTCTTCTCAAAAACATCTCTGGTCGCGGCGGCGCATCGTCTGGACCTGGCCTGCCCAGGCCGGGCCTGTTCCTGCTCCAGTGCTCCCTCCCTCCCCTCGCTTTCGGGGTCTCCTAGCACCACCTAGCACCGCCTAGCACCCTTCTCTTCCATCTCCCGAACCCATTTTCAGTGCTAGTCTGTCTTGTCAGCAGGATTAAGCAATTTTCAGCTTGGTTTGCGCTTTTTCGCTTTTTTTTGCCTGCCTGTCCGCGCCTCGTCTCGTCTGCGGAGGCGCAACTTTGTCTCCTCTCCTCCGCCATGCCCATACCCATACCCATACCCGACACCCTATCCCTCTACCCCTTTCCGCACCCATCTACCCATTTCCCTGCCATCTACCCACGTTGACAAAAAAAAAAAAAGAAGCGCTAAAAATTTGCGATGCGTAAAATTTTGTTAATTTCTGTTGTGAGAAGATTGCCAGACAGGGAAAGACAAAGAGAGTGAGAGAGAGAGAAGAATGAATTGTTACAGCTAAAGAGACGGAGAGAGAGAACAGCAGACACGAGTAGGTTGGGGGGAAAGATCTGTTAACGGTGGAAAGGTGTTAATGTGCCGAGTAATGCTGCAACATGCGGCCAAAAGGCTTAACCCAAAATGGAATGGAAATTCACGTGTGGGCTGCATTTTTTTGTGGGTGTGTGAAAAGGCCCATCGGAGGCTCAAGCCTCCGGATTAATGGATTGAAAACGTACAAGAGGGGCTCGATCCCTTCATTGATCGAACCGATGATATTATAGAATTAAATTGGATGTTCATAGGGCTAAGTACGAGTCCTTTCTTTAGTCAGATTCGGATAAATCCGAGTGCGAGCACTGCAGA
This sequence comes from Drosophila athabasca, assembly GCA_008121215.1. Lineage (NCBI taxonomy): Eukaryota > Metazoa > Arthropoda > Insecta > Diptera > Drosophilidae > Drosophila > Drosophila athabasca. The sequence goes on along the minus strand of CM017796.1, from coordinate 64,781,384 downwards.
CCGACGAGTCCGAATTCGCTCAGTCCGTTTTGGGCGAGCGATTCGATGCTGTGTTCGAAACTAAAACAGTTATAAAATATATAAAATGCCACACTAAATTAATTGAAATTCGAACTCAGAATGTATCCAGAAAGTGACACTGAAAACACTAACCAACGGTTTTGACGCTCAACAAAAGGGTTGATGATGATTCGAACTAAACGAACGAGTCGAATATCGAATCGCTGGGAATCGATTCGGGCGCATCCCTAATGACTTCCCCAGAAGACCAAAAAGAGACACCGCTCCTTGTGGGTTTTCTTTCGGAAGTCTCTCTACTCTCGTAGAACTTCAAGGGTAACTCTTAACCTTAGCTTCCTTTTTTGGCAGCACAAAAACAGTAGTACCTTGTTGCCTGACAATCTCTTTCCATTTCATCCAATTAATGTGGCCATGTGGTTAAAAAAAGTCTTGGCCGCTGAACAGTCATATTTATGCCTCTGTGCACTCGTCCAGATACAACTCAATATCCAATTTTATTCGAATTCATGTGGCTATTAGCATTGAAGATGAATCATTTTTGATTTTTTTGTTGTGCAATCATCTTGACCTTTGTCACCTACACAAACCGCAGCCTCCAGGCTGTTGCCTCCGACCGCAAAACAATCAAATATCATCGGCCCAGTCTCAGTCCCCCTTCTCACCCAATTACCCGCGATTCCGCATATCGCACATCGCACATTGCACATCGCATATTGCATTCTACGGTGCACCGTGATGATGCCACCAACCGCAAGGAAAGCTGAAATTCGGTTCTGTGGTCTGCCGACTGTTTCGGGTATCCTGGGTCCTGTCCTGGGCGTTAATATTGAAAATAATTTGCGTGCGAAATTATTCATGTCTCGCCGAGGCAAATCTTGCGGCAATTATCCAACGCATCTGTCCCAGAACCAGAACCAGAACGAGAACCCGAACCACAACCAGACCAGAGCAGAGCAGAGTGTCAGGCCCTGAGCCAGGGCCTCCTCGACTCCACGTATCGCTATGCAAACAGAAAATCGGCTTAAACCGCAGCGTTGAAAAGGACAGCGAGGCATGCAACGCTGGACACAGAGCCCGCTCCGGCCGGATGACTCTCTATCATAACTGTGCCTGTGCTGGGCCTGTGCCTGTGCCTGTGCCAGTGCCTGGACCTCGACTGGACTGCCGAGAGGCTTTTGGCATCAATGGTTTCGATTGCAAACGATATACTCGTACTCGCTCCGCCACTCCGTCGCTGCGTTGCTCGGTCGCTCTTTCGCTGTTGGATGTTGTTCCAGTCACATCCTGCGTTGGCAATCATCAGAGAGCACTCCAGGGTGGTGGCTGAGAGGGGGAGCGGGGCAAGCAGGAGGCCAACCTATTGACAGTGACAGTTATAGCCGGGAGTGTGTTTATACAACAGCACCGATTCGATATGCTGCAAAAGTCACTGCATGGTTGGAGTCCGTGGATGAGTCAAGGGTCTGGGGGCTGGGTGCAAAGTGGTTACCCACTCCCACCCAACTCCCACTGCATCCTCCGCCAGCAGGCATTGTCAACGCTGCTGACGGTGCTGTTCCTCAGCTGCTGTTGTCATGGACAGACATCATTCTGCATGAGTGGCTTGCCCCATGTGTGTGTGGAAATCGGTGGGAGGTAGGAGGCAGGAGGCAAGAGGCGGAAAGCGGGAGGCGCTAGGTTTCTGGGTCCTCTCCATATTGGGTGGAGGTACTTATGTGGGTTAAGTTAGCTTCCACTCGGTATTGGAGCAAGTTTTAAAGGACCTACCTCTGCTCTGGATGAAGCTAAACAAAAGCGAAAGTGTGTATAAAAGTAACATGTAATAGAATAACACTACACCTTTCGTTGTTATTTTTAATGTAGAATTCGAAAAATACTTTTCTGATTTTAGCTATAATCTTTGAATACCTTTTAGTAATCTTTCCGCAGTGCTGGTTCTGGTAGAAACCATTCCAATCAAGAATCTCATGGAATATTTTCCAAACCACTTTGAGGTATGCCCTCTGTGCCCTCGTTTCGCTCTAGCGCCAACCCCCGGCTCACTCGCTTCGCGTGCTCATGCCGATATGAGTAAAATATCGGACGACCCCAAGCCTTTTTTTTTGGGTAATCGCTGAAAGTTTTCAATAAGAACCTCTAAGCAAAACCTTACGCACAACCTTCAATTCAACTGAAAGTGCTCCCTTTCCTGAAAACCCGAAGTACCACAAGAACCATCATGCAACGCTGCAACGGAACAGAGCCCAACGCAGCTCCGCTAATCGATTGAGCAGCAACAGAAACTATCAATCCACTGAGCACTGGCCACTGCCCACAGCATACCAGAGGAGCCCACCGCAGACATGCCAGACATCTTCCCTCCGCCGTGGCCGCCTGGCTGGCTCCGTGAGTAACCAAGAATTAACCAAAAACAATTTTCCACTCAAGCAGAGGCATGCAACCAGCTGGAAAAATACGAAGCCTACGAGGCAAGCCATGAACCAAACCATGACTAAAACCAAGACGCATCTTCCAGATGCAAATGTATCTATTAAACAGAAATCAGGCATTCAGGCATTCGGACAGGCGGGCGAGGCAGACCTAGAAGCAAAAGCAAAAGCAGAAGTAGAAGCAGAAGCAGAAGCAGAAGTAGAAGCAGAAGGAACGCAACCCGCAGCCATAAGGAACGCAACGAGCTAAGCTAAGCACTTCACACCAAAGTGTCAATTGCATTTTTGTGGTTGGTCGCCAATGGCCAGAAGGCAGGGACTCCACCTCTGCACCTCTTACGGGCTGCCTCGATCCCTAGCACCGAGCACTTAATGCAACAATAAAACAATCAAAGTGTCTAGAAAATCGATGGAAATCAACGGAGCAAGCCAGCAACGACACCAGGAACGGACACTGACCAGGGCCCAGCCAGAGCAGAGCTACAGTTCCAGCTCCAAGTAGCCTGGCCTGGCCACTTTGGACTGGGGACTGGGGACTGTGGACTGAGAGACTGGGCAACAACAAATGGAAATTCAATGTGAAGTGTGCGTATCAGCGACTGTCGCACTGCAGTGCATCCCAGAGACCACACACTTGATGGGGAATGAGCTGGGGCTGGCCAAGGCATCTGCCAGCAGGCTGGCAGAAGGGTACACGGAGAGCTCCTTTCAGTTTTCGAGGCACTTGACGTTTGAATTCGAGATGGAAGTCTGTGGGTAAAAGACCAAGAAGAACTATCGAGAGCTCCAATCCATCTCAGAAAAATATGTAAAAAGAAACCTCTTTAACAACTATCGAATAAATCAAACAATCTTCGTCCGATATTTTACTGATATTGGCGAGAGAGATCGTAGCGAGTGAGCCGGAGATTGGCGCACGAGCGTAGCGAGTATACTTTCGGTATTTTAGGGCTTTTTCTCTCGGTGTTTGGGGTTTTCTTTATTTTCAGGTGGCTTTCGGTATCAAAGTGTGAAAATGTACCACTTCTTGTCCTTGGTGAATCCCTTAAGGACTTTATTTCGAAACAATCTCCAGACCATCTAATATTCTCCCATCTCTAGGGTTAATCAAACAAAATCTCCTCAGGCAGACCCAGACCCAGACCCAGACCTGAGGCAACATTGTAGCATGTAAATGTTTGAGGGCGAGAGAGAGATGAGCCATGGACTTGACTGTGAGGCCTTTTAACACCTCCTACACCCATTTGGGCTTCTGGAGGGCTTAGTGTCAAGTGGTTGCAAGTGGCTGCAGCTGCTGCAGTGCCTCCTCCACTATGCTTTCCTCACTATCGACTATCCACGTATCACGTGGGTGTTAATTACTCATGTCCCATGCTTAAAACCATCAGCATGCCCATCACCATCACCATCATCACCATCAGCAGCATCAGCAGCATCAGCATGAGCGCAACTTTCTGTCACAGAGTGCATCTCAAATCAACTCGGATTTTGGTTTTTGTTCCTTTTTGCAAAGAGGGCAATCAACTTTGCCGCCTGGCCATAAAAGTTGCGCCCTGGACATTTGAACAGACACTTTGGACATTTTCGGACATTTGGAACAAGTTGAAGCGAGTCGACCCGAGTCCAGTCGAGTCGAGTCGAGTCGAGCGGTTAAAGGAGACCGCCGTTTGCCAGTTGCCAGTTTCCAGTTGCCATCCCGGCCCGCATCCCCTGACGCTGATGGAAGTAACCGAATGGGATGGGATGTGTGGGGATGGGATGGGATGGCATGGGATGGGATGGTATGGTATGGGGACACAGTTAAGGGACATCAAACAAAAGTTGAAGGGATTTGCGACCCGAAAATGGCAATGCGAATGGGCTCTGGACGGGCAGGGAGCCCAAGAGCGAGCTCTGTTCTGTTGGCGGCTCCTCCATTGCCTATTTGACTTGCCCAGAGACGGGACGGGACGGGACGGGACGGGGCGGGGACTGAGTCCCCAGCAGTACTGGGTGGGGGGTTCGGGTTGGGGTTTCAGTTTCGTTTTCGGTGTGTGGACTTTTCGGCATTTTCGCTTTTTGATCATTTTTCAAATGCAGGTAGAACATGGAGACAGTTCGTGTAGAGTGAATTTGATGAATGGCTGGGAGGGGAATGGGAATGGGTAGGGGAGTTGGTGGGGGAATGGGTAGAGGAACGGGAAGTGTTTCTTCTTGCATGACAAATTGCGAGTATTTGTAAGATTCTTCGTTTGGATAATTTATGGTGTAAGATGATGAATGTGATGAGGGCATAAAGAACTGGGGGCTTAGAGAACTGCCCTTAGATACTTTGGTGGAAAGGTGAAAAGGTGCGTAGATCAGTAAGTAGGAGCACCCCACAAAAGACCCTTGAAAACCGACTACTTGTCCCAGAGGAGGCCAATCTAGGATCGGCTTGGCAATCCGCAAAACCCCAAAGACAGACGGTAACAGAACTCCTTCTAGTTACCCCACCTGAGGTCTCATCACGCTTCAACCGGGCCATGATACATATCTTAGCCAAAGCTAAAGCTCATTTCCTGCATATCGAAGTCTTTTCTTCGCACTTTTCCGCTTCGAGGCACTCATAAGCCCCAGCCCCAGCCCTAGCCCCAGCCCTAGCCCCAGCCCCAGCCCGGGCAGATGTCAAAGCCAGACAGAGATGCGCTTTAAGTGACCCAACACCAAACCCGGACCGGACATTTTTCCCATCTCTCATGAGGAAATTGCCACTCAAAATGGACCTGCCACGCGCACTTCCGTCAGAGTATCTGCACAACAGCAGAACAAACTAATCAGAACCACAAAACTGCAAGACTATCAGAGAATCATCAGGAGAACCAGAGAACCAGAGAACAGAGAGCAGAGAGCAGGTGGGACGTGGCTGGCGTGGCGCAGTTGGAGTTCGGTTCGGTTCTGTTCTGTTCGGAGTTGGGTCTCTAATAGACCATGGGCCGAACATCATTTCGCTTTCAGCGGCTCCACGCCACAGAAATTGAAATGAAAATTGCAAAAATCAAGTATGGGTTGGGGAGGAGAGCAGCAGCAGCAGCAGCAGGAGGAGAAGGAGGAGGAGGAGGAGGAGGAAAAACCGCCAGGCTTCAGCTGGCAACTAAACAACTTCATCTGTCCAGACATTAAAATGAATTTCTCAAGGGGCAGGGCGTCAAATGGCGGCCAGGGGTGGCCAGGGGGCGGCCAGGGGGCTGGTAGAAGGGTTAGAGCGAGCCGAAGATTGACACAAACCAATTAACATTTGTTCCTTTTATTTCCATTTCTTTGGTTCTTGGTCTTGGGTCTTTGGTCTTTGAATTTATCGCACGTTTGACTGCGTTTACCAGTCAGATCTGTGACTTGAACTACGTTTTGCGCTTTACAAAAAACTACGAAACGGAACGGAACGGAACGGAACGGGTACCACATGCAATGGGCACTGTGGATCTTTGGAGGCCATATTTCTCTCCCTTTTGCAAGTTTGTTGTGTGGCTTACCCTTTCTGCCCGCCGCTAACCAAAGCCGGGGCCTGCGACTAATCCATTTATCTATGCCCATAACTCTTAAAATAGCCTGGAAAATTTGCACCACAATTCTGTCTGCCTGCCTGCTGCCTGCCTGCCTGCTGCATGCTGCATGCTGCCTGCTGCTGGGACCAAATACCGAAAGACGTTTAAAATGCACTAATTACCCATGAGGTTTCTTCGGTTTTTCCTCTTTTTTTTCCATCACCACCCTCCCCACCCCCCCTCTCTTTATGCAGATTACAGAGCTGCTCTCGGGCTGCCCGACACTTGGCTGTCCATTTGGAAATTTAACGCGCTTATCTGAGCTGGCTGCCAAGACGACTTCCAGAGATAGGAAAAAGGGAGCCGGGCTGGACCGGGCCGGGCCGGGCCAAAAGCAGAAGCAGAAGCAGATACAGACAGAACTCAGTTCGGGAACTCAGTTAGGAGCAGAGCAGAAACAGCGACTGCTACTGCGACCAGGACAGGGACACGACTGGGATAGCAGCCAAGAAATTGGGCGTAAGGCAGGCAGCTCAAAAGATAACCGCTAGGGTCCCAACATCGGGCTAATTAAAATTATAAAAATTATATAAAACAACGAAAGCAGTGAATGAGTCGAGGGAACTATGCTCAAGTTTTGCGGAGAATGTCACAGAATGGATGGGAGAGGGGGTAGGGGTGGGGATGAAAGGACGAAAGGCTGAACTTGAAGAAGAGCTAAAAAGGAGAATGATTATTAAGAAACTTAGTGGAATTATCCTTTGGTGAAGGAATAATCAAAATCCTTAAATTAATTACCAATAATAAAAGCTATTTTTAGGAAAATATAACACTCTTGAATTTTAAATATAAATATATTAAACTTGAAAGGTTAAAAAAAGTATTAAACTGATTTTATCTTTTTGTATCTTTCAGGTAAGAAATTGCACATATATTCAGGAAATAAATTCATAAAAATTTCAGAGGTAAATCTCTTAATAATATTTCGCTGACAAATCAATCAATCAAACGCTGTTTGAAGTATCTAAAAGTAGTTCTTATACAGTTTTTTTTTGACTGCGAAAACTTAAGATAAACTAACTTGAGAGTAGAACATCACTAAGAGTCCTTTTCCAAAACGAATTATGTCGAGTCCCATGATATTGTGCCAATATTATTGGCCATATTCCAAATTTTGCTCATTTGAGTTCCTTCCCATTTGTGCATTTCACTGGGTCGAGTACTACACATGTATAAAGCCATAACGGGATAATTTCATTAGTGCAAATGGCCAATATTGTAAAACACAAGCAGCAAGAGAGAAAAACCGGAGAAAAAAGTAGAGTGCGAGAGTAAGTTTCTAGCTCGACTCTTGCCACTTGTAAATTATGCAAAAAGGTCTTCACTAAAACGATTGCAAGCAGCTGCTGCTCCCACGGATGCACATCTTCCTCCTCCCCATCTGGCTGGAGCGAACCTCGTTATCCTATCCTCCCCTCCACGAGGATGTGCTCTGGACCCGGACCCGGACCCGGACCCAACCCAGAGACCATCGCAGAGACCAGCCCAGTCCAGCCCATCCCATTTAATTAGCCATTAAGTTTTATTGCGCGCAATTTTGTTTAATTTGCTTTAAATACAGCTAAAAAAACATAAAAAAAAAACAGACAAAACGGCAAAAAAAAGTGGTACGAGGAGCTAAAGGAGACTGCAAAAAAGAGAGAGAATAGTGGCGGTAACTACATGGGTGGGCGGAAAAAGATATCAAAAGGAAGAGATGGAGATAGAAAAAATACGGAAAATGTAAGTACTTCATGTTGAACTACTTTGAGTGGGACGGATACCATAACCATTGGTACTTCTGTTTTTGCAAAGAATAGAAATAGGAATAGAAATGTGTATTCGTCCCTCCCTATTCTAATCTTCGAAATGCTCATGTAGTACTGCATATTTTAGGGTTTTTTTTTTACAATTACAGACTGTAAATGGGGGTATTAAAACAACTTTGTCTATGTTTATGTTTTCCTTTTAAAAATTACATTATTTTTTGTATTTATCAATTACCAGATTCTAATTTATTTCGTATCTTCAAAGGAGAAACATTTTTATAAATGTATCCATCTATCTATCTCTTATGGAAATTTGTAAAAGATAAAATCAATTTAGGGATAAATGTTCTTCTTGATAACTACCATCCATTTGGTAGCTCCTGCTATTTTAAGTTTTAAGTTAAAGCAATTTCCCCCCCCCCCCCCCCCCCCCCCCCCCCATTTTGTAGTCGTTTCTTTTTTTTCAATTTTCCTGCTCAGCTTTTTTCTGCTTTTCTTCTGCTGAATTTCCTGACCTGACTCTTTGCTGGCCATATTTCCGTTACCTCACCCACCAATGGCCCAGAGCCTTTGGCCCTGTTTCTGTTTCTGTGCATTTGGCATTCGAAATGGCCCTTCCTCGGGTCCTCGTGTCCTCCTGTCCTCGAGGCCAGGCCAGGCCCAGGTCTTATTTCTGTCACACGGTTATCCGCATCAGCATATGCAATTTTCTGCTGCAATTGTCTGGGCTCTGAGCTGATTCCTGCCCTTTTCTTTGCCCTTTCTCTCCGTGCAGCGGCTCTCGGTTTTCTTTTTGTCGACATCAAATTTAATTTGATCGCTTATTGGAAAGTTGTGCGCGTGCAAATCCAATTTTTGTACAACATGATAGAGACAGTATTTTGTTGTATTTTATTTGGAACATTAGTTACAAAGTGATTATCGGGTTTCAAGTGTTTTTTTGTTGTGGTTTAAAAGCGTTTGTTGCTGTTCAAAAACGACAGGAACATTTTGCCACAAATAATGTGAAATTTGGCTAATAATTTTCGAATATTTCCTCTGCTTTCCCCCATCCCCCTCCTGGCCTGCCCTGCCTGATGCCAGTATCCAGTATCTAGCATCTCTTCCAGAAGCCGCATCGAGTGGCGAGTGGAAAGCGGAGGCACTTAAAATTCAAGTTCAATAGACGCTGAAGGGACGGACGCGATGACGACGACCAGGACGAGGAGGACGGAACGGACGTGTCGCGCAGCATGTGGCGCGTTCTAAGAACTTGCAACAGTTTGCCGACCGACTGCTTTAAGGAGTTTGGCCCCTGTTGCTGCTGTTGCTGTTGCTGTTGCTGTTGCCCACCTTGGCACGAATGTCAACTGCACGAAAATGTTGCAACTGCAACTGCAACTGCTTCGCTTCTGTTTTTTTGTTCTATTGATCGTTAGGCGGTTGCATCTGCTTCGCCTGCAGCTTGTTGTTGCTTTTTTAGGTCCCTGGTGATAGCATTTTGCTCCTTGGCTTGTCAAAGACAACCAACAACTCTCCTCGCTCTACCCAGTACTCCGTTGGCCGCAGGAGCGTATTCATTTCGTTGGGATGCACACTACTAACAGGCATTCGTTTACGTTTTTCATGGCAGATTGCTCTCTTGTAAGGTAAGGGGTCACCGCAGAATCCTTACACATATGCAGATACATATACACACGTATAGACCAATTTACCTGTTGCCACATTGAAAGCATTGAGCACGATGTTCTTAACCTTTCTTCGATTAAGGGGTATGCCATAGTCGCGACATCGGCTAGCGAGCTGCTCTTTGTGGCTGTTGCTGTTGCTGCTGCCACTGCCTGGAAAGGTTAACAACATTTTCGTTCGTGCCGCATCTTGATGTTGCTTCCTGTTGCATTTGTTGCTGCTACTGCTGCTGCTACTGCTGCTGCTGCCGCTTGCTGTTTGCCTTTTTAATTAGCAACTTTTGGGACTCGCTCTCGTCTCAGGGGCCAGGCCAGCAGCTGCCTTTGGGTTCTGTTCTGCTGCTGCTGCTGCTGCTGCTGGTTCTTCTTCTATGCATTAAGTATGCAGTTTTTGGTCTTCCTCTCTATCTCTCCCCCTCCCCCTCCCCCCCTCTCTCTCTCTCCCTCTCTGCCTCTCTGTTGTTCTTGCATTTAATTAAATGCTCATAAGCATGTGACCAGAACCCAGAAGGAAACCTTCTCCATGGCAGCCAAAAAAGAAAAAACAAAGCCAAAGCCATTGTCTCTGTGGAATCACTTGGGGGAAATCGAGAAGAGCAGATGAATAATGGCAATTGTTTTTCTTTTTTTTTTTTTTGCTATCTGGAAAGCCTTGGATACTGGGTTTTTGATAGAAGTATTCGGCGTTCTTGCAATATTATGTATTAGAGATTAGATTAAAATTGGATCTACATTTGGCTCTGTGGCTCTACTGTTTCACTGTCTTCTCTTCTTTGTAAATTGTTCTCAGCTGGTGAAATTCTTCTGCAACTCCGTACAGTTTTAAAGCCTCTTGGCTGCACTGTCTTGAGGGGCATTGTCTTGCACACGCATAACCGTAAAATTCGCGCAACAGCAAAATGCCATGTAATTAACACCGAAATAACTGATTTTCAGCAAAGCAAAGTGGAAGAGGGAGAGGGAGTAGGCACGGCACGTCACGAGAGAGAGAGAGAGAGAGAGAGAGAGAAGCGGTGTGTAGCGTCGAATGCCTAACGTAATTAGCAAGCAGCAAGAAGAAGAAGGAATGAGAAGGAGTCAAAGGAGTGCAGCTCTCTCTCTCTCTCTCTCTCTCGCTGTTTTTCTAAATTATTTGCTTCGAATTAAGGCAACAAACAGGCAACAAGTCTTGCCCCATCGCTGCCTTTTGCAGCCAGGCCAGCACTAGGAACCGCAACAGCAACAGCGACAGCAACAACCAACAGTTAGAAGAGAGCCTGCGATTGCAGGGCGGGATGGGGATGGGGATGGGGGGATGCTGCTGGTGATGGGCATGGGTATGGGGAGGGGTTCCAATGCATTGGCTACTACAACAATATGGCGCCACTAATTAGAAATTCTTAGCTCACAAAAAAAAGCAGTTGATGCGCGGAGCGGGGCCAAGCGAACTAAAATATTTCTGTAGCCGCTGGCAGGCGTGCAAACGCAGACGCAGACACCAGTCGAGGATGGATGGAGAAGGAGGCGGCTCTTTCGACTTTTAAGGAAGTGCCAAAGTGACATTAAATAGTTCTGCTGCTGCGCCGCTGACAGAAATGCCTGATGGGGATGGGATGTCAAACTGCGCGGCTCGAGAGCCGGAGAGCCGGAGAGGAACTGCTTGAGCCAAGAGAGAATTTCCTGAGAGGGATGTAAACCCATTGGAAGGTGGAGTGGAGACATCCAACAACTGATTCTGGGTTTGTGAAGTTATTGTTCTGGTAGAGTATTTGTCTTTCGCTTCGAAAAGTATCCCCACAAGTTACTCCCCCGAATGCATTTAATAAACTTGATTTTATTTCTCCAATTTTCTCCAAATTAATACTGGCCCTCCCCTCTGTTCATTGGAACCATTTTCATAAATCCCCACACAAATCCCGCATATCTTTTTACCAATTCGAATGTTGATTTTTTTTTCTTTTTGCGCTGCTTGTTTCTTTGAACGAGCCATCTCAAAGTCGCAGCTCATAAATCTCGCGTGCTGCAAATCTCTCATTTCATTTGATTTCGTTTCGTATAAAGCTATAAAGACCCAACCATCCCCTCCCCCCCACCCCCCATCTCTCTCTCCCCTATTTATCCCTTTGTGTTGTCTTGCTATCAACAGATCAAAAAAGGGAGAGAAAAAACTGAAGGAAGGGAAAGATGAGGGCAACCTTTTGCAGTCCGAATCCCTTAAGTCGAAACCTTCTTCCTGCTCTCCGGCTCCTCCAATTCTTCAGCATGAACTGCTTGATGTTTTGACCCTTTTCAAGATGTTGTCTTCATTGCGTGTCTTTTGGCTTGAAAGAATAAGGAAGCAAAAACCAAAATATCGCAGTAATAATATTTATTTGTTGTTTTTTTTTTTTTTTTTGAGGGGCGCTAGGCTTGCATGATAATTTATTGTGTATAGTTTTTTTGTTTCGATTCAATAAGTAAGAGTAAACAGTCGGGAAAATACAAGTTATCTACATCAGCGTTGGTGTGGTACGTGTTTTAAGTTGGGAGAGGATCCCTCAATCACTCAATCCCTTCCGATCGGATGAATATTGCAGCTGGAACTCTCTGCTCTGCTCTCCAACTTACAGTTTTGTTCACACTGCACTGCCGATGATCGCTTCTTCATCTGCTGGCCATTTTTTTTTAGCACCCGGTCTCTGTACATACCGGAATGCAATTAACATTACACCCAATTAACATTTTCCGCTGCTGCTAAACTCTGTTTTACTGTTAAATGCTGTTTGAATGTTAAGGCCGCGCAGCGCAGCGCAGCGCAGTGGTGTGGTTGTTGCTTTTGCTGTTGCTGTTGCTGTCCCCCAAGAGTCAATAAACGCGTTTATTGTCTTAGTCAAGCTCTCCCATTGCCCTCCACCAACAGCAACAGCAACAGCAACTCCATCTCCTACTCTCCTACTCCCTTGTGTACATTGTCTGTGTTGGTGCCAAGAAAAATGTTGCTGTCGCGCCAACATTTGCCATTGCATTGCCGTCGTCTCTCTGCCACTACCTATGCCTCTGCTGCTGCTGCTGCCTCTGCCCCTACCTCTGCGCCTGCATCTACGTCTATGTCTTCGTCTTCGGCTGCGTCTGCGTCTGCGTTTAAGTCTGCGTCTCGGTCCGCAGGTCCGACTCCTGGCTGGTCTTGGCTCTTGTGCCAACTTTTGTCCATTTTAAGGCAGCTGGAATGTTGCTTTCTTGTAAATTGTTTAAATAAAATACAAATGCAACAACGGCCAAGAACAACAAGAACAAGAACAGCAACAGCTCTCTTTGGCTACTGTGCTCTGCTCTGGTTGCTGCTGCTGCTGCTTCCTCTGCTTCTGTGCCTCTGCTCTGCTCTGCTCTGCTCCTCTCAGCACCCTCCCTCTCATATCTTTGTGCTCCCAATGATGGCTCTTTGCTACTATTTGACTTTGCTGTTGTTCTCGTTTCTATGTTTGCCCCAATCAAATAGAAAGAAGCAGCAGTCTCCTTATTGGGGTTTTTTCTGTTGTTGCACCTGCTGTTATGTTAACAGCGTGTGGGCAGCCAGCAGTAAGAGAAATGTTGCCATACAGCCATAAAGCTTCAAGAAAACAAAGATATTAGACGGGAATAGCACATCTATTCGTATTTCCCAGGATGATCTGCTGCCTCTCCCATGAATTAACTGTAATTCATTTGTTAATCTAATACTAAATACATTTAATTGTGATTTAATTGATAAAACAAGAGAGAGAGAGAGATCAATGCTCGCGTAGAGGAGGATGGACGCGGACCGGACCGGACCCTTTCCCCAAGGGCACGTGCTGGACACCAGACAAATAACAAAAAATTAAAAAAGCAAACCCCCTCTAATTCTCATTCTCATCTGGTGCAGAGATAAAGTTGCTTTTGCTTTAATTAGAATACTAAATTCCGTTTCAAAGGAAGTTGGCGCTTGTTTTATGTCTGTCCGTCTGTCTGTCTGTCTGTCCGTCTGTCTCCTACAGGCTTTATTAATATTTATGGTCTGGTCTAGCGATGATGGATCACACGAGCGACGAATGCCTGATGAGCTGCATCGTCGCCATCGCCATCTCCGAGACTCCATCTGTCCCTCCCCCCTCCCTTCTGCACTGCCTGCACTGCTTGCACTGCCACGTTCCAAGTTGGAGAGTTGGAGAGTTGTCCGAGGTCATTCGTGGGTAGCCCCGCGCTTTATCGGCGTCATCTGCTGTGCTGTTGTTCCCTGGCATCCCATCCCTGATGCCATCATCTAATGATGATACCCCCAGTCCTTGTCCATGATGGGGCTCCAGCTCTTGCTCTGGCTCTTGCTCTTGCTCTTTCCGCATAAAAAAGAGTGTACCCAGGCTAATATCCTCGGTTCTCCACTCTAACCCATAATTTATGTGCTTCAAATTCAATTTTCATTCAGCAAAAATTGCTCAAATATTCCTTGGGTGGTCCGGACTTGAGTCGAGTCGAGTCGAGTCCTGTTCCTGGGCTCCGATACCCGTTCCCCGTTCCCCGTTCCCGTTCCCCCTCCCCACCCCCGTCGAGGGCAAAAGCCAAAAGAAGTTTTGAACTTGAACCGCTGCCAAATGTATTTCGTTCTCTGTCTGCGTTTGGCTGTGTGAGTGAGACGACCTTAGATGTTCTTGATTGTTTTTCAGAGTGCTGGTTTTTTTTTTGGTATTTTTTCTGAATGAGTCACGCGTGTGAAAAGGGATCCTGGAAAGGCTAATCTTGGCTGTGTCTGCGGAATACAGTGCGACCTCCAAGAAGTAGCCCTCGAGCATAGACGACTGATGTCTGATTGAAAATAAAACTGTAATCGTGACATGAACTGTTGATAGAGTTATGGTTCCCATATAATTTCACTAATTCCCATTGGCAAGGTCACACACTGCCTGCCATTTGTACGGGTGCCCACTGTAGTTTGCTTAATGCACATTTCGTTTCCCTTTCGACTTAGATAAAGAGTCGAAAAAAGCCACACACGTAGCACGGTGCCCCTCCGTCTGTCTCTTTGTCTCTCTGCTGCTCTCTTCCTCTGTTCCCCTGTCTTCCTGTCAGTCAGTTAGTCAGCCTGTCAGTCCGTCATTCCGCCAGTCAGTCACTCATAAATATCTGCGGCAGGCGCCGCGTTTAACTGCTCTCTCTTTCGGTTTTTGCTCCTCCGAAGCTTGCTCCGAAAGCTCTTTAAACTTTTTACCGTGCGTGAAGTTCACACCTTTTTCTTCTTCTCTTCTCTTTCTGCTTTTTGGCTGTGTAAGTGTGTGTGTGTGTGGGATGGGGTGGGGTGTGGGAATACCGAAATTTCAATAAAACGCAGCCGTCAACAGGAGAGGGACTTTGATGACTAATGCCCCTCGCATGTGCACTCTAAGAAATCGAACGAGATTCAGTTTAGTTATTGGCCAAAAAGATCTCCTTGGCCGTATCCATCTGGCAAGCATTTTGTTGAATTAATATTTCAAGGATATCGACCATTGAGTTATAACTTCTTGTGGTGTTGATTTTTCTTTTTTGCCAGCTGAAGTTTTTATTTTTTGTTTTTGTTTTGCAAATCAGTCAAAAAAAAAAAAACACAAACAAAAAACTTCGTTCTGCTAGTTTGAATGCAGTTCCAGGAATTCTGTGGCGGGAATGGGTCTCACGAGGGGGCGGAGGGGGGCGAGGCAGTGGAGGGCCAGGTCGTGCGACACTTGGTCGCCATGGACCAGACACCGACGACACCCCCGACATTGTTCGGGTCGGTCTCTCTGCTCCCTCATCAACACTTTTGAGAACTCTATGCGAAAGTTTTTTTGTAGTTCTTTTCTTTTCATTTTTTTGGTTTGTTTTTCGTTTTTCGTTTTTGTTTTTGCTTTTGGTTCGACCAGCATACGGGAACAGTACTCGTACTCGGGTTTCAGTTTCAGGTTTTTAGTATAGCTGCAATACTTTATTTTCAATTTTAGTTCCTTTTTTTGTTCGTTCTTTATGGCTTTTTGTCTGCCTTTTGCCGAGCTTAGCACGAACTGCACTTAATGGCACTGTGGTGTGTGCATGTGTGTGGGAAAGAGAGAGCGATGGGGAGAGGCGGCGACTTGGCGGCTTCTCATTTCCATTGTAAATGAAGTGTCAAAGATCTTAAATAGCTTTTGATGCTTCTGAATGAAGTTGTTTTTGCGCTGAGCCTCTCTCGCAGAGCCACCTCTCTCTCTCTCTCTCTCTGCCTCTCTTCTCTCATAATTTCTAGGGTTAAGCATTTAGTAGGAAATGCAATTAGTTGCGGCTCTTTGTGGAGGAGAGGCTTCTTAGAAATTGGCATCAGTTTTCCTAATAATAATGGAAAGGATTGTGTTTGTAGAGCACTTCCCCACCTTTCACCTTGAGAACCCCTTGAATCCATCATGCATCATATCAGTTCTATACATACATATGTATGTATGTATGTGCATATGTTTGTATTTTTTCTTATTGTTAATTCTTATTTGTCAAATATTTGGAGTTCATTTCGAAGAAGCCTTCCTTGGCAGGTTGCTCCGACTGTGCTTCAGACTGACTGACAAACGACAGTTGATGTCTTTCCAACTACAGAGAGAGAAACACATACATAAACACGAGGAAGGTACTTTTTATACTCTTATAGAGGGTATTCTAACCTAGACGGTTGATATAAGCAACATAATTTTATAGCCCAATAGCTGAAGCTATTAGCCTGTCACTTTACACAAAGTCTTCTTTAAAAATACTCGCTTTTCAATACAAGGGGGCAGCCTCCCCCAATCACCAACCCCCGGCTCACTCGCTTTGCCCGCTTGCGCCGATGTGGCCACCCTTAATACTTTCTTATAATATACGTAGGTTCAACTTTAATGTAAAAATATTTAAAATGGATTTATAGGATAAATTTACATATATGTATGTATCTGATTGGTCTGCCAGGGTATTCAACGCCTCGATGCTCAGGTTGGCCAAAGATTTTCCTCTCGTTGTGGATGCTGTTCTGAGCCCACTTGAAACCGGCAGCTGTCGCACTTCACTTCACTTGGCAATATTCTCGTACTCGTATTCGTACAGCGCCCCGTTCCGCCCCGCCCCCCCCCCCCCATCCGCCTTTATTCTTGTAAAATATTTATTAATAAATTTAACCCGCTGCATATTAAACGGGTTAAGAAACAGCTTCCGTATAGCCTTTTTGCAAATATTTACTGTTTGTTTTTGTTTAAATAATCAAAAGACAAAAAAAAAACACCAAAAAATATGCCTGATAAAAACGTAAACTGATAGCTGTCAGGGGTGTGCGAGGGGGGGTAGGGGCGTTTGGAAGGGGGCGGCTTAAAGCTGACAATGGCTCTCGAAAATGTTTCCTTGTTGGCTGTTGAGCTTTGGCCAACACTGCGGTAGGTTGTTTGCTTTTCGAATGTTTTCCTTCTTTTTTTTCGTTTTTTTCACTTGTTATTTTTTTTTTTTTGTGTTTGCCATCTGTCGTGCTCAAGTGGAATATTGGATGATGGGCCCCAGCAGTGGAGGCTGTGGCAGGGACATCGTGTGAATGGATTCTTGCGGTGCGGCTGATTTGTGGTTAGAACAGAAGCACTACATTTTAAGGATTTGTGAAATTTGATTAAAGAGAGGGAAAGACTAAGAATGAAAATGTTACTCAATGGAGATTTGGTAATTCTATAAAAGAGGTAATTCTATAAAGAGTGTTAGGCGATTGTTTGTCTATGAAATGTCTAACTAATGTATGTTTAATTTTTTCCGAAAGAACGACCATGACATTCGGCATCGTTTCAGTAAATCACTTTTTTACCATTGAAATGGATAGTGCAGACATTTATGGTCAGTCTTGGTTTCAGTAGTGGGGGTGAAGGCCCAATGGGCACACGAAATTCACGTTTTTTTATATTGTTTTCAAATTACGAGGAAGCCTGCTATCAATGGCTGTCAAACACAAACAAAATGGCGCAGTTTCTTCAAATTTTGACAGAAATCAACTGATGGATGCCTTTTGACAGAAGCAGTGTTGCCCCATCGATGAAGTGGCGGGAAATTCAAAAGGTCACGCACTTATCTCACCTATTATCAAATACAAATAGATCTAATACGCTGTTCGTAAAGTATTTTTTTGTATGTCCGAGAATACAATAATTGTCTGTGCTTCCAACCCCCCCCCCACCCCATATGGCCGGCCTATCCCCGAAACTGATCGAGCAAATAGTTGAAGCTCGCAGCTCCGTAATCTGCATCCAGCCCTGTGCCTAGGACCCATGCCTCAAGACCAGACCCCAACTTAAACCCTACACCCAATGGGCCAATGGGCCCAACCCAACCCAAGCCAAGCCAAGCCAAGCCAACACAACATTTGGCTTCCTTTACTTTTTCATCTCTTTGCCCTTTTTTCTTGTCTGCTGATCAATCGTACAATTGAGTAAAATCCTACTTTATTTGCAGGAAGAAGCAGAAGAAGTGGCGGCTTGTTGCAGTAGCGGCAGCAGCAACAGCTTGTTGCATGTGGCAGAGCTCCTTCCTGGGACTGGGACTGGGATTGGGACTGAGACTGGGCCTGGGCCTGGGCTTTTGTTGTTTTAATGGCTTTCGCTAACATAAAAACCATTAAGATAACATTTTTATAGGATTTCAATGGCAGTCACGGCAGCAGCCCAAGCAGAAGCAGCAACAAAGAAGCTTGGGCTCTTTTTTATGGCCACCTCTCTCGGCTCGAGCGCAACTGTGGCAGCTCCAGCTTCGGCTTCGGTTGCTGCCGCTGCTGCTGCTGCCACAAGCCAAACACCAAATGTCATTGACTATCAATAGAAGATGCGACTAAGGCCCAGTCCCAGTCCCAGTCGCAGTCCCAGTCCCTGCCGAGACCGGGACCAAAAGCCAGAGCCAGAGCCAGGTCCGATCCCTCTTCGCAATTGGCAACAGGTTGGGGGCCCAGCCGTTGCCATGGCCCTTTGTTTCTAGCCCTGCGCTTATTAAACGCAATATTTGTTGCAAGTTGCAGCCATTTGCTGCAGCATCAGCTCCAGCTCCAGCTCCATCTCCAGCTCCTCTCGGCTGTTGCTCCGCCCGACCATAAAGCGCGATTTATTTTTGTTGATTTTTTGCGTGCTCTACGCCGTTTGCTTTCCGGCCAGGAGTAGATGAAAGAGAGCTTCAGCTCCCAGCCAAACCAAAAGGGATTTTTTGCACATTTTTTTTTGGTTTTTTTCTGTTCAGATTTCAGTGTGTTGCAAGGCACTTCCTACTTCCAGGTGTATTTTGGGGCCCAACCCAACCCAAAACCCCCGGCCGAAATGAATTGCTCAGTATAGTCACACTTTTTCACTCTGTTGCTGAACACAATCCCCAATTCCCCAATCTCAATGCCACACGATGATGCACCAAGGACTGCGGACTGCGGACTGCGGGACTGTGCGGGCTCTGGCTATGGCCCTGCCGCTGTCTTTGGTGGTGGCACGGCACTGTGGTACTCGTGGTAGCAGGGCTTCTATGTGTCCCTCCCTAGGAATAGCTCTAGCCATAGATCCATTCTATTGTATATTCTATTCTATAAGCGGCCCCCGGCTCTCTAGCTTCTCTAACTCGTTGGTGAAATATTGGGGGAGTTTTCATTCATTTACAATTCCCTAAAAGTTGACTTTGTTTTTGTCTTTTATGCCACTGTGCAGGAGGCACTTCCACACTTTCAACAAATCGCCTGGCATTCTCTTTTATTTATTTATTTTTGTTTTCGTTTCGCCTTCTATCTATCTCTAATGCCCCGACAATTGTTGCCACTTCTTCTTCCTAGTTGGGCAATGCTTTTCATTTCTTTTTGCCATTTTTCCCATTTTTTTCGGGGAGAGTCATCCATAGCCCCATAGCCCCCTTCCATCAGCATTTGGGCCTCGTCTCCCTCTGTCCCTGCCCCATGCCTCTGCCCCTCTTCATTGTTCATTATGCAGCATTATTTGACGCTGGAGCTTCCATCCCCATCCCCAGCCCAATCCCCATCCGCATCCCATCGTGTGGCAGCTGCCTGCAAATGCTGCTCGTTTCCATGGTGGATCCCGATCCCGAACCGCACCGCACCATGCCCCGCTGGCGTTGCCCTTTTGCATTGACCAGCAACAAACACATAAATTGCATTTGTCGGTTTGTTGTCGTTTTCATAAATAAGATAAAGATAAACGACCAAGTTGCATATTATTTGTAATTGCATTTCTTCTCTCTCGCTGCCACAGCTACAGCTACAGACATGGCCATGGCCATGGCTGGGTTGGATCTCCGGCCACTCCGGTCGGACAGTTGGCCGGCCACTGATACGGCCATGGCCAGAGCGAAATGTGTTTGCAGCATTCTGAATTTATTATTGGCCAAAGCGAATCTCTAATGGGGAGCAGGGAGCATCTCTAATAAGATGCTGCAGGGGAAAAGGGGAAAGGGGGAGAGTTTGCTGACGGTTGAGACTGCGACGGAGACGAGACTGAAAGTTGTACCTAGATGATTCTTAGCCATCAATTTACTCAAAGCTTACACCAAAAGAACCTTTAATACGTTTCAATTTCAATAATTAATTTTTTTGGATATTTTCCTCTTGTTATATTTTATTTGGTTTTTTGGCAATTTAAAAACTATTTTCGCTCTTCCATAAATCCATAAATCTCTTATTCATTGGTTGGGGAGGGGGGAGGTGGGGGAATATTGTTTTGTTTTTTTTTTTTTTTGGGGAACATCGAATGCATCGAACAATTTGCACAAGGCAGCAAAAAGCTGAGTCAACGATTCAACAATTTGTAGCAGCTTCTCTCCCCCTCCTCCGGGGGACGTTGGGCGATAACAAAAGGCAGCAAATAGAAACCCGGCTACGGCTACGGCTATGGCTGTGGCTGTGGCTACACCTATACCTGTGGATATATACAGCTATATATGGCCATGACAACAATATCAGCCAACTCTACCAATATTGTGGACTCTGTGGGTAAATGCTCTCCCCAGCCACGGGGGCTATACATATGTCAGTTGAACGAGAAGTGGCCCAAACCAGAGTGGCTATCTTGAGTATATTGTGGATTGGTTCTCCAATAAATAAATGATTTCCCCTCCATCGATCATCCAAGGAACAAATTTTGAATGAATTGCAGGCGCCCTTTGGCAGAGCATTCCGGCTTCGGCTTGGCCCTAGACCGAAAAGACTCCTTTCCATTTTTGCAATCGGTTTGCAAAATGCCTTTTGTTGACTTGACTGAGTGGAGTGGAGTCCCCCGGCACCCCGCATACCCCGCATACCCCGCATACCCCGCGTACCCCGGTACCTCCTGCTCTGTGGCTGTGGCTGGGGCTGCCCTGTTGCGCTCTGTGTATTTGCCGCGTCGTTGTGGACTTTTAGCGTAGGCAAAGGCAAAGGCAAAGGCAACCGTAGGCCACCACACAGAAACAGCAACAAGAATCGACGGCGCCGTTGCCGCTTTATTATGAATTATGGCCACGTTGACAGTTTAGAACCAGACGAGGGCGTGGAAAACCTGACAGATGCGCACACACATCTCAAAGGAACTATAGCAACAACGACAACAGCAGAAATCTTGCAAATAAAGACCAGACCGACCTATTCCTGGTATCGGCCATTCCGGCCATGAGCCATGAGCCATGCCATGGAGCTGCTGCAGCCTGGGACCCAGCTCCAGCTAGCAGCTCCCAGCTCCCAGCTCTCAGCTCTCAGCTCTATTTCTAATTAATAATGTGATAAAACTGTCAGACAACCAACTGGGCTGAAGATTTCCATTCCATGGCCCATGGCATAGCATAGCATTCCGTTTATGTTTCGTTTTTCGTGTAAACTCTCGCAATCCATTCCACTTAATTAAGCAATTAATTTCACATTTATATAAGCCGACAACTACATCTTCAACTATAAATTACTTTTTGGATATATTTCGCTTGTTTTTTTTCTTAAGTCCCCCCCCCAAAAAAACAAAAAAACAAAAATAAAACAGAAAACCGAAAACCGAAAACAAGAGTTATGCCCATTGCTGTCACGGCGAATTATGATGGCTCAAGAAATGGCAACAACAAAATATTTAAAAATGTTTGGCCACAAGATTTCGAAGCTGAAAAATCAGTCAATTGCGAGGCGAGTATTCTGACCTAATCGATTGTGACTTGTGACGCATGGCAGACGCAGCCGCAGACGCAGACAAAGGAAATGCCAAGCAACAACAGAAAAAAAAAACAGAAAAAAATATCCCAATAAAAAAGAGTAGCAAAAGTCACTTCACTGAAAACCGAAAGTGAATGAGTGCGAATCGAAAGAATGTGGTTTTCGACTTCAAAAGGATACGAAACATGCCCGTAATGGGGGTATCAATTGGGGGGACAGGCTGTGCTGTGAATGGAAGGATTAAATCCAGGGGCCTTTATATAATTTCTGAATCTTCTTGCACAAAGTTTTCGAATCTGTACTGTGCGATTGCTATTAGTTTTCTTATATTTCCCTATAGCTTGCTTGTATTTGTATCCCTCTCTAATACTTTGCTTTTCCTTCCATTTCAGGTGAGTCAAGAACATCCCATAGCACATAGGTCTCTGTTCTGGTCTGCTTTTGTTGAGGATTTCATATACAAAAAATGTTTAATCTTTAATGTTGGGTAAGTCTGATGACCTCCATTGTCATTAGTTCGTTTTAGTTCGCTTTCTGGCAGCTTCGCACAGGCAGGCGGGCCAGCCCTAATTACATTCGACTCAAAATATTAAATGCAATTTCATTCTCGTCATTTCCGAAAGAGAATCCTCGCCCTCCTCCTCCTCCTCCTCTTGCCTGTCGCTCACAAAGCCCCTAATTGAAATTACGCAACGTTCATTGACTTTAGAAATTTCTGAAAGGCAACCCACTCCGGGTAAATAATACTCGTATTATTTATTTGTGGTCAGCGACTTGTCTCCGCCGCGTATGAATTTTTTTTTCACTTTTATTATTAGTTGGGCCTGGCATTAAGCGGCTCTTTTGTCAGAGTTTTGGTTGTTTCTGGGAAGAGGCTGGACGGCTGGAAGGCTGGAAGGCTAGTAGGGCCCGGGGTAAGACCTGTAATGTAATCGCATTAGTGGGGCTTTATTGCCTGCCTTCTTCTTCTGGCCAATGCCAAATTAGCCATGAATGGTGGAAGTCGAAGAGCAAAATGTTGTTTTTGTCGATGCTTGGACTATGAAAAAATAGATTTCATTTAGACACGATCATTGCCCATAATAATATGAAGAAAACCAGGCAGCAGCAGCAGCAGCAGAGAAGAAGAATGAGACGATGAGAACGATCGATCGGTACTAATGACTGACGCGAGTACAAAATATAAGCTGATAAGAGTCAGGAAGTTA
Source organism: Drosophila athabasca (assembly GCA_008121215.1). Classification (NCBI taxonomy): domain Eukaryota; kingdom Metazoa; phylum Arthropoda; class Insecta; order Diptera; family Drosophilidae; genus Drosophila; species Drosophila athabasca. The sequence continues at coordinate 64,758,645 of CM017796.1, read as the reverse complement.
GTCGTAGAACAGCTGACAGCTGAGGCAACAGCTGATGAAGCATTTAGCATCGAATCCTGGCTACAAGATGGATGAGTGTTCGAGGAACATTCCCTCCATTTATATTTCAGCAATCGAATCGAAATCAATAATAATTTCAATAATATATATCAACACTAATTAAACAATTGAACTCTTTTGATGCCTAGAATTCCAATTCCAATCCAAATCAGCCAAAAGAAAAAAAAGACCAATCCAGAGTGGAAATTCAATAATAATCACAATAAATATCGATATAAATAAGTGAATAAAGTAAAGTGAACGAAATCTCAATGAGTGCTGAAGGTCAGAATGCTTTAGGCATACCAAAACGAAAACGAAATCGAAATTGGAAGCGGACTCCAAATCGGAAAGGGGGTGGGGGGGGGAGTGGGACTGGTATCGAAACTGTATCGATTGGATGGCGGCTGTCGCCAATGAATTCTCTTCTCTTCTCCCCCCTTCGCTCCTCTCCTCTCCTCAACCTCTCAACGCAATTAAATGCCAATTGAAATTCCACTTCGCCCCTCAATTGTGTAGTTCTTCATTTTTGTATTTTTTTTTTGTTTTTTTTTTTTGGTGTTTGGGGGGGTTTATAAATTGAAATTAATGATTGGGGAGAATCTTAAATAATTTATTTGAATTGTGTGACAAATTTAAGCAAAGGTTTTTCCCTCCCTCTCTCTCTCTTGCTCTCTCTCTCTCTCCTGTTTTTTTTGATTAATTTTCCTTTATTGATTTGTCGGCTAATCTGTTCCGTCTCTCTCTCTCTCTCTCTCTTGGCATAATTTTTATTTTTAAGCGATGATGTTGTCTAATGTTTTCTGCGTGACTCCTGAGCTCTCCATTTTTGTTGTTTTTTTTTTGGCATGGGGAGGGGGGAGGGTGTATATTTCGTGGCCGCCGAAATCGCAGTTCAATGATCGCATTTAATGATTTTTGTATGCGAAAATAAGTAGATTTTGTACTCCACTCTGTGCCCAGTACCCAGTACCCTGTACTCCGCAGAGATGGGGATCGGGATCGGCATCGGCATCGGGGATTGGGGATCGCACACACAAAAGTTTTGTCTGCGGCGGCCGGCCCGTGCGAGCTTTCTTTTGTTTGGTTTCTGTATTTTTTTTTTTTTTTTTTGCTTTTTTTGGGTTTTGTTTCCATTTTTTTTGTACCCCCTACAAAAAATTCGTGAAATGTTTTTCTATGACCATTGAGTGGAGGAGGCGGCTAAAGTCGAGGAGGACTTGATAGAGAAGGGAGTAAAAAGGGGGGGGGAGGGGGTATATACTTTTGTTGAGTGGCCATAAGGCAGCAGGCAAGCAAATTTTTTAAAAGATATTTATACGGTGTGTTATGTAATGAAGAATCGAAATGATAAAGAAATTCGATAATAATACTTGCGATTGTTGAGTATGAAATTGAGTATAAAAAATCAAAAATCCAAAACCAAAATAAAGCTAATACTTACAGTTGTTTTCTTCCAAAAAGAGGTAACGCCCCCAGCCTCAGCCCCAGTCCTACCCCTGGCCCTACCCATAAAGACCTAATCAAGTTCAACAAACTTCTACTACAGTGAACCCTCCCCCTCCAGGCCCCCAAACATAAACATAGACATAGACCCAACACAATACTGACACTGACTTTGCAGAATGATCGTATGTACATACATACATACATATGTACATGTATGTATCCCTAGTCAAAGATCTAATTAGGTCAAAGTTTGCATTCAAAGCAATTTATTAATGCCTTACTGACAAAATATTTTACTTCGCTTTGCTTTGGTCTGGTTTTTGGTAGCCAGAAAAGGGAGGAGGAAGACACAAAAGAACACAAAAGAACAGAAGAAATTTACATGGCGAACCTGTGTTTTGGCAGAAGAAGATTTACAATCCGACCGATAAAGATCTCAATTTACCTATAAATATGTTCTCACGCTTTACAGTATTCCAGACATAATCTTTTTATTCTCATGTTTTTTTTTTGGTTTTTGGTTTTGGTTTTGGAATTTTGTGTGTGTTTTGGGTTGAGTTGTCAAGTCAGGTTCACGTCCACGTTCTGGCCTCAAACTTTGTTGCCTCATTCGGACGAGGGGGGGGTGGGGGAAGGGGAGCATTAAAAGCTGGTAAATCTTCTCTATCAATTTTTATTGGTTAATGTAACCATCAAAATCTCCCTTTATGGCTTATGGCACATTTGCCTCGAGGATCGGATCGGATCGCATCGGATTGGATCGTATCGGTTAGGTTTATTTTACGACCCATCCTTGGGGTAAGGGCATGGACTGGCTGGGGTGGGGGGAGGGACTGGGCTGTACCGTGGCCGTGGGCTAATTTTGATGGCTTTTTATGGCACGTTTACACGCAACGACAACGATCTGATTATTGATTTCGAATGCAATCCAAAATCGCCTCTTATCTCGTTTTATGTGTCAACTTTTACAGCTCTTTCATAGCATAGCAAAGCTTCCCCCTTTCCCCCTTCTAATTGGATGAAATTGTCATCTCAACGTCTTTCGGATAGAGAGAGAGAGAGAGAGAGAGAGAGCGAGAGAGCTGCTCGTTAAAATGTGGGCGATCCGATCGCACACACACACACACACACATCTCGTGGCACTCAAACAGTAGTTGTTGGGGGGCTCTTGGGGTGGAGAGCATTTTGTTTATGGATCGGTTTATGGTTAGTACTTAGTCATGGCTTAAGGAGTTGGTGCTCTGAGGATAGTCTTTAGGCAAATTAATGGCAAGGTGGATGATTACATACATATTAATTGTTCAAAGGAGTCCAACTCCAACTAGTGCAGGTCTCTGTGGATAATTTCTTTTACAAAGTTAACATTTAATGAACATTTCCTTGGATTCGGATATAAGATTCCCCTTGGCAACGATCTTCCAATCCCCCACTGAATATATCAAAGACAGCTCCAAACTCAAGTTCACTGTCAAACGGTGTGAGTCGAACCCGTTGCAGCAGCTCGATCCCTGCCAACAAGTTCGCTTCGAACCGCTGCGAAGTTCGAACCTCTGCTTTGGCCTCTCTTCTCTTTCGCGGTTGTGTGCTGTGCTCTCTTAAGGCCCATGCACACGCACACACATTGTAATGCTCCAACTCCAACTATGGACAATGGAAACGAGTTCTTCTTTGTCGCACCACGGCTCTCCATGGCTCTCCATGGCTCGCCTGCTGCAATCTCTCTCTCCTTTCCATCTATTCCATCGACTTTTTGCATCCCTCGTTCTGCCCCTTCCTGCTTTTAGCAAGTTTTGTTTACCTTATGCCTCGTTGAAGATGTTGGGCTATTTTGATGCACGTCGTGCCAGAAGGGTATTCCAGTTTTGGCACTCCATAGAACATTCCCACCTTGCCATGCTCATACTACTATTTTCTTCTTTAAATCTGTATCAAATATCAAAACGTATACCTATGAAAGATGATCAAAATATCGACTCGCCAACACCACAGTCATAGAGCTGTCTCGAGATCCCAAGGGTATTTTAAGATTCGATCCTCGAGGTTAGTGTGTTTTCTGTTTAGCTTTCTGCAAAACGTTCTTCTCGTCTCCCGACTGGATTATTTTGCTCTCGATGAGAGAGAGATAGAGAGAGAGAGAGAGAGAGAGAGAGAGCGAGAGTGAGAGAGCAAGAGATCAAGCAAGTTGCAGTTGCTCCGTTCCGTTCCGTTCTTGGAGCAGACAGACTCCTACACGAGGCTCTGCCTCTGCCTCTTCGATCTCGAGATATAACATTTTTAGCCATTCTGCCTCTGCCTCTGTCTCTGTCTCTGCTTCTGCTTCTTCCACTGCTCTTTTTTCCACTGTTTTTTTGCAAGCAGCAGGAAGTTCAATTTTCAGTTCAGTTCAATTTTGCACGTCATCTCCAGCGGTTAAAGCGGCTCCGGCTCAAGAGCGGCTCCAGCGGCGTTCGAAACTCGATTTCAGCGGACTTCGACTTCGGACTCTAAACTAAACGCACAACACAAAAACTATTTTTTGTATTTTTTGTATTTTTTTCTATCGCGTGTGCTTAAATAAATAGTGTCTAAAAATATATCTTCAAGCAAATCGATAACAAACAAACAAACTACAGAAAAAAGAAGTAAAATCTTAAACAATGAACTGTTTAGATTAGTGAAGTTTCTGCTCCTTCGACCAAGTGAAGTTCTCCAAAAAGTTAACACCAATCACAACCAATATCCAATATGTATCGATTGCAGAGACGCGTTGCTTTGATAGCCAAGCAAGGTACATATAAAAAGTATATACTCACACACATACTATATACTATATACTACTATATACTATCTAAGATGAAATGGCTCACTCAGAAATACTAGCAAAAGACAGCAAAGATTCACTCAATTGGCTTCAAATTCTAATTTGACTTCCATTACTCATACGTCACGTGGGACGAAACAGACTTTTCTTCGAAATTATTAGCTCTACTTTAAGCTAAAGTATGATTTTTGCACATTCAAGATTTTGTAGAATGCAGAAATGGATGTACAATGCTTTTCTTATATTCCAAAAATTAATACATAATTTAAAGGTTAATTTCAATTACGAATTTTATAATATAAGATCTAACTCCGCCTGAGCGTGAATTATAATAATAAAATCCATATTTATATCCCCTTCAACCATTGCATTCTATTTTCTTAAGATAATTTCACTTGGATTTATCATTTAATCGCTGTTCCTTAATTTCAAAGAAAGTTACAACAATATTTGGTGGCCCAAAACCAAAATTCGAGTCGCTTCGCAATTCCACATTCCACGCCACTCCGTTGCAACCACAAGCCCTTGCCAATTACTCGGGGGATCTCCCGATGCCTTCTGGCCGCTGGCTGCTGGCTGCTGACTTCTGGCCGCTGGCTTCTGGCAGATCCAATCCCTTACTTTCTTCACCGCAAGCTGAGAAACGAAAACTCCAGCAACTGGGTCATCTTCCTAGAAAGAAAGACAGTACCTAAACAACAAAAACAAAAATAAATAAATAAAACGAAACCCAAAACACGAAATGGCAATCATTTTACTTTTGATTATAAACAGCAGAGAAAGAGAGAGAGAGAGAGAGAGAGAGAGAGAGAGAGGGGATTATTTCTAGCCACTAATCGCTGGATAAGTCGACCTAGAAAAGGCCTTTCCATCCAGCTGGAGGAGATCATCTTCTTTCTATTTCGTTCGGTTGGACAGCCATAAAAAAGGGACAGCAGCCACCCGCCCACTGCACCCGCTGCACCCCTGCACCCACTGCACTGCACAGCAAAGTGAATGAAAATCTTTGAGGTTTTCGTTCGGGAGAGGAGGGCGATGCACGATTCGACCAGCACATAATTTGAAGATTTAGAGAGTCGACTCGAGTCGAGTCGAGCTGAGTCGCGTCGAGTCAGTCAGTCAAGATCGCATTTTGCATGCCAAATGCTGGGCACAATTTGTCCTCATCCGGAGAAAAGCCAAAGCCAAAGCCAAAGCCAAAGCTAAGGCACAAAACCAAACCAAACCAAACTAAAAACCGAAATAAAATCCAAGCCAAGTTCAAAGTCGTGCACAGAGCCGCAGCTTGCCTCTCTTTTCTTTGGGCTTCCATCCCTCCCGTCTCACCCATTGCCAGAACTTTCCGCACTTCACTCTACTTCTCTCTCTCTCTCTCTCTCTCCCTCCAAAGAAGGTCATGGACAGATTTTTAAGGTTCCTTCTCTTCAACTGCCGTCCCTCCCGCCTCTTCCTGGCCATCTATGGTCGGTCCATTCCTCGGCCAGGTCTTGGTCTCGGCCAATTGACTGAAAAGATTTATTATGGAAATCTATAAAAAATATGGCCATAGATTGGCATACATTCTCTCATAGATGCGCGCAGGGGGACACGATTCGACACAGTGCTGTGATGGTCCCCTAATATTTGTATTTATCTGCCTTTCTAAATCTGTCCTAATTAGGATTAAACACAACTAAGAAATCCATCGAATCGTTGGCGAAAAGGAAATCAATTCGACGAATACAAAGACCAGCCACAGCGAAGTACACTTGGGGGCCTTGCCCATCACTGCTTAGCCCCGCCGGGAGAGAGGAAGAGCCAGAGCCAGCAGTCTCTACTAATCGATATGTTTGAAATCGTTATAAATAGGATTGCTAGGGTATTTCCACTGCCATTCTCACTCTTTGATTGCTTCTTTTTTTCTGTTTATTTTTTTGTGCAGTAGTCGTCGAAGACGTCGTTGTCGTCTCGCCAGTTCTGTCTCACTTACTCCCCAACTGAATCCGAATCCCCCAACCCACCCAACCCCCCTCCACATTGGCTACCGACGATTCTAACTGTAAAATTACAAACTTGTAGCCGTACCCTCTCGACTCCCGGCTCCAGACTCCCGACTCCCTCTATCCCCCTCCCCAATCTCCCTATCCCACTCCATTCCAGCTTCAGCTTTAGCTTCAGCTCCAGCTCCAACTCCGGGACCCTCTACTACGTGTCTTTCGTGGAGCCAGAGTCTGGTCGTCTCATTTAATGCATTTCCTTAAGACGACAACGACTCGAGTCGGACACTTGACTGGACACGGGCTGGACAGTGAACACTGGACGTTGTGTCAGCTAAATTATTTCCACGGCTCGATTCGATTCTTCTTCTGCTTCTGCTGCTGCTGCTGCTTCGGCGTCTGCTTTGGCGTCTGCGTCTCCTCTTATTTTGCTGGCTGGAAGCAGCTCTTTTATGGCCAACATGCACGCATCAGTCAGTCTAGGCTCTGCCGCTTCCACCTCCCTCTCTTTTTATGACCTCTGCGGACCAACTAGCTAAGTATCGAGCAATGCCAGTCTAATCAGTTAAGCCAGAGCGGGACAGTAACAGGGGCAGGGGCAGGGGCAGGGACAGTGTAGGAACGAACGCTTTTACCGTAATACTCTAACGATGCTGCTGCACTCCACGCCACGCCATGCCACGCCATGCCACTCCCCCCCACTCTGCTCTTCTCAACGGTTGTTTTCCCTTTCTGGCAATGCAATGCTGTGCTGTGATGTGCTCTGTGTGTGTGAGCGTACCGAAATAGTCAAACTGAGAGAATGAGAGAGCCTACAACAAAGAGAGAACAAGACAGACAGACAGATAGAGAGAGAGAGAGAGAGAGGGAGGCAGAGGTGAGCTTTTGGTGGACGCATGCGTGACTGCCCAATATCTCGCCTCTGTTTCTTGTCTAAAAAATAAAAAAAAGTCTTCCTGTTTCGGTTTCTTCTTCATCTGCATTTTATGGTTCGGCTCCTCTTTGTTTCTCTCTCTCTCTCTTCTCCTACTCCTTTTCCCACTCCTTCGCTGCACTCATCCGACTGGGCTGTTGCAGTTAATCAATTATAACGACTCTTGATTTCCTTCCTGATCTAGATCAAGATTTTTATTGCCTGTTTTGATACCCCTTGCAGCACACGCACCACATGATTGTTCCAGGCAGAAGGAAGACGCTGCCATCCCCATGTACCACCTCCTATTTGATCTTCCCTGCCTGAACAGGCAACCGAATCGATTCCGTAGGATTCGGTAATCGGATTCGTTCGCCTAAAGAGCAGAAGATTATTCGGTTTAAATCGCACCTGTTCAATTTCAAATATATGTTTTTAGGGGATATTTCGTAGATCGAAATACTCTTCTACGTACGATTATAGGGCACGTTTAGTCGGTTTCCATCTTCCATCTGTTCGTTGTGGGTTTTATGTGGGTACACAAATGTTGCATGTGGCAGAGATTTTACAGTTCTGTTCGCATTAAGTCATTTGGCATGCGGCGGCTCTGCATACAGTTGGTGGTGTGATGGAGAGTCAGGTGCAGAGGCCTAGTCTCTTTTATGTGGTCGATTCCCCATCCCATGAATCCCGGTGTTATTAAGTCACTTCAACTTCAAGTGCCTGATTTGTTGATGGCTCTATCACTTCCATTTCCTCGACACTGCAATTGCACTCTAATTGAGTTTTATGTTTTGGGAATAAAAAGTAAATGAAAGAAACATGTTTTCACATTCAAAATGGACAAAATATGTACATTGTACGCGCGCTACTGCATTTTAAAAGCGGCATTACTTTGACAGTGTTGGCTAAGGTTCAGCTGTGTTGGTTAAGAGTCAAGTGTGTTGGTTAAGAGTCAGTGAATCTCTTTTGAGTCTCCTCTGGGAATGGTCACTGGTACAGATCTTCAGGCTACTGTAAGAAATACTGCGTGGGTGGATCCTTAAAATAAACAAAAGAACAGAACTCTGAAGACATACATACATATATAATGTAGCCCAAGCCAGCACTAAACAACCTCCAAGGATGCGGGTCCGTTTTCCAGCCCTTCGGCCTCCCTTGCAATGCCTCATATTCTATCTTCCGATCTTTGAGGTCATAAAGACCCAAAAGTTCGCGTTCGCCTTTTCCAACGGAGTGGAAAGGCCTCTGGCACCTCTGTAGATGCTAAATAATGGTTTATAACTTCTAATATCAAAGGAATGCTTAAGCTTGAATATTCTAGGGCTTGATTGATTCCGTTTAGAGTTGGTAGGACCAACTGGAGCCACATTACCTTGACAAGACCAAGCCCCCCAGCGAGCTCTACGAAACCCAACGAACCGAACATCCCCCAGAGTCATAGGCGCAGTTGGAGTCGTACTCGTAATCGTACTCGTAAGTTCCCTAGAAACAAATCGCACAAACATTCCTTGGGGGCGCCAGACCCCGAACCAGACTGGACCAGACCCAGACCCCGAACCAGACCAGAGATGGGCAAACAGATGCTGCAGATAAAAGCAGTTGGAGGAGGAAGAGGAGAAGCCCCCGCGAAAGAAGCTGCGGTTGTTCGGTAGCCAGGCCGAATAAGAATCTCGGCGCTGCTGCCGAGAGAGTCCAGCCAGTAATTATTAACTTACGGCATATTAATTTATTATTTGCTATTTAATGTGGCCAGCCCCCGAAGACTTTCCAGCGAGTCGGAATCGTTGTCGTCGTCGTCAGCGTCGTCGTCAGCGTCGACGTCGTAGTGGTCGTAGTCTTTTTGGTCTCTGCTGCGGGCCAAGCTCACTTTTTTGACATTTGATGTATTTATGTGGTCTGGTGTACCCCGCTGCTCCTCCTTCTCTACACTGCTGCTCTCTGCACTGCAGTGCGCTTTGAGCGATTTGTGGGAAACTGTCCCCTCCTCGTCCTCGTCCTCATCCTCATTCTCATGTGCTGCGCCGAGAATTCGTTATTCTATTTTGATTGAGTGATTTATTTGGAAATTGTTGTTCTGGCAAAAAGGTATAATTAAATGGGCATAATGATGCCAAAGGGAAAGGCTCTGCTGCACAGCAGCCTGTAAGCCTGAAAGCCTGAAAACAAGGATTCAATGGAATGGGTAATTGAAAAGGAACAGAACAGATGATTTTCCCAGTAATTGCAAAACTTTTTGACCGATGAAATTGGCGATTTTGTTTAGATTTTGTTATTTTCAATAGGTGTGGTATACACATGTATCTCTCTCTCTCTCTCTCTCTCTCTCTCTCTACTGTTTATCTTTATCTTACGAGTTCAAATGTCATTGAATTGAGTTTTGTTAGACTTTCATAATCTTTCACCATTCACCAGCACCAGCAACAGCAGCGATCCTTGACCCACTCTACCGGCAAAGTGCCGTGGCATACACCTGTCCACCCCATTGTCCAGTCCAATGGCCAAGTGTTTCTTCCTTTCTTTTTATGGCTTTCGGGTAAATAAATACAGAAATGATTTCTTTGTTTACAGAGAGCCAGAGAACAAAAGGAAGTCCAAGTCGAGTGCCGAGAGTCCGAGTCCGAGTGGCCGAATGTTCTGCTGGGGTTTTCCCGGGCACCCTATAACTCTTTCTCTCCTAGTACTCCTAGCACTCCCTTTGATTCTTTCCTTCTTTCTGGCGTTTCTTCTGCTCCCCATCCTCCCCATCCAGATGGTTTGGCTCTTTCTTACCTCTAACGAATGTTCTTGTTTTTCTTTTTTTTTGTTGTTCTTTTAGCTTTGCTTCCGGCGACATAAACTGCCGTTTTTTTCTTCTGCCGCTCCCGCTCCCGCTTCCTCTCCCCCCCCTGCACTCGCACGCCTTCTGCTCCTTCTTCTTACCAAAAAAAAAAAAAAGAAAAAGAGCGATGCGATGCGACGCGACGCGACAGAGGAGAGAACTACTCAAAGCAGCGGAGCAGCAAAGCAGCTGCCCATTGGCGTTTACTCCGCTTGAGTAATGCTCCTCCAGCAAGAGTCCAGCCGCAGCTTGGACTTCTTCTGCTGCTTCTTCTTCTTTATCTGCCTATGCCTCTTCTTCTGCTTCTGCTTCTTCTTCTGTTGTGCTGTTGTTGTTGTTGTTGTTGTTGTTGTTCCTTACTCCTCCTTCTACTTCAGCCAGCCAGAAGAACTGGCTGTGGGATTTCAAGTTTTGTTCTGAAAGTAATTCGTCTAGAGGATAGCCATGTGCCCATAATTGTGGGGCACACGGCCGATCCGATGAGTGTGTGTGTGTGTGTGTGATGGGTATACAAGAGAGAGACAGAGAGAGAGAGAGAGGTCCAAGTTCAACCCACCCACATTTTATTGTTATCGCTAACAATGGCGCAGGCGGCGGAGACCACAGCTGCCGTATTCTTAAAATTCGAAATTGCTGGAAATCAAAGATTGGGGAATTACGGATCATTGTTGCTAGATATTTTGTTGAAAACGTCTAGAGTTATGGACCGGAATAGGGCACTCCATTTGGGAATTGGGAATATGGCCAGAATTTTGTTTGCGATACAGTGGGTTCGGATCGTTGGACTCATCTCTCGTACCTTGGGCACACCCACTGACCATCGGAACGCGCATACCCGAACGAACCTCCGCCAAAATGGTAGGGCATTCAGAAAAAGCAAATACAAATGCAGAAGAAGGAGAGATGAAGAAGCACAAGCAGCAGCAGAAGCAGAAAAAATACTGCACAAAATGCCAGAGGCTAGAAAAATGCATGGCTGGACGACGATGCTGCTGCCGCTGCTGCTGCTGCCGCTGCTGCTGCTGCCATGCCCCGCTACGATGCTGCCTGCTGCCTGCTGGAAGCAGAGTGGAAAAATAGTCGGTGCATTGAACCCCCGGTCCACCACGGGGCCACATTGCCATTCCAAACTAGAAAAGCTCTTTCCTCTCTTGGATCTTGGAACGAAAGGAAACGAACGTGTAGCGTATTCTGTTCTGTTCTGTTCTGTTCTAAACCTGGCTGAAGCCGGTTGCTGAGGGGGTGTGCTGACTGGCAACGAAAGGTAGGGCGTGGAGGGGAGGGGAGGGGGGATCGACAGCGGAGAGACTTTCGCACGATCATCGCGCAAGCCAAAGGGTGTTAGCCAGGGGGTGAGGCCATGCTCAGAGAACGCTCTCGCAAAGGCCGGGGTAGCGGTAATGCCCCACCTTACATAAATACACCTTGGCAGCCGAACGTTGGGTTGAGTCAGCAAGCGATTATAAGCCTAAAAGGAAGTAATGTTGCAGAAAATGCAAAAGAGAGAGAGAAAGAGAGACACACAGGGAGCGAGCGCCATAGCCAGAGCTGAGCTGAGCAGAGCAGAGCAGAGAACGAAATATCCACGGGCAGGGGGGACCGGACTGCAAGCTGAGACGTCGACGGCGACGTCGACAAACGATAGCGATGCTGACGCCGACGGTGACTTCGCCTCTGTCTGCTCTGCTCTGCTCGCTTGGCTTGGCTTGGCGATTTTTTATGATGACTAAAATTGAAAAACGAAGCTCCGCGGAAGAGCTTAAGCCCCCCACGCCCTCCAGCCCCGCCCTCGCTCTCTCGAGAAAGAGAGAGAGAGAGAGACCAAGAGAGACGGAGACCGATCTCTTGGGTTATTATTGTTGCGCTGTGGTCGGAGGCCTGGACAGCGACGCGTCTCGGTCTTGGGGTCTCTTGGCGTGTGTGTAATTATCCAAGGACGCCGCTGAGTAATGAAACGACCTTGAGTGCAGCTACACACACACACACACATACAAACGCAGACGGGCACTGCATGTGTGTGCCTGTGTGTGTGTGTGTGTGTGTGAATGATTGGGCGTGATTTTTTTCCTCGATATTCTCTTTGGTCTTGCCTTAGTCCAGGTCCACGTCCACGTCCATTGCAACCCATTTGTTACACATGGACAAAAGAATAGAACAGACATTAAAACCGATATGCCCAACAATTTTTCAGCGTCACAAAAGTCCCAGATCTAGACGGAACAAAAGAGAACGCCCACCTCTCCACAACCGAAACAAGAATGGAAAGGCTACCCCTTCAGGGGCCGAAGAACTCGAAAAACGTTCCTATGTCAGCCTATCACATTATTTGATATATATTTATGTATGTACATAGCAGTCCGATTTTGATCAAATTGAACAAATGTTCAGAGGGTGGAATGAAGCTTTTCTGAGTTTCGGTAGAAAATATATAGCGATCACATTCGAAATAAATCAAAAGAATAGAGTCTTAAGATATGGAAATTGAATGACGGCGCGAACGAGCGAGTGAGCCGGGGGTTGGCGTACGAGCTAAGCGAGTGTGCTGGGGGTTGCTTGCTCCCTAGAGTAAAGCTTCATTTCGTTTAAGTACGTATGAATATGCACATTTTTATGATGCTTTTTTCTGTTTACAATTCTTTTAAAAGTCGTTTCCGATTTCTTTGATATCCATTGATTCCGTTGATCAGTGTTATCAGTATTCCCATCGCTGTGTCCGACCTATTGGAAATCTGAGAATCTTTATCGTAAATCTTAAATAGAACTGACAGTGAGCCAAAGCAATCCCTGCTTTGGTTGCTTTCATATTTCATTTATTATTATCATAATCGATTAGCTGATATCAAGAAATTAGCAATAAAAAAAAAGGAGGGGGGGGGCAAGAGGATAAATCCTGTTTCTTTCGCGCCATCTCTCTCACTTTGTGTTCTCTCCTACCCATCATCATTGCATCCCATCCCATCCCATCCCATCCGATCCGATGCGATCCCATACCAGCCTATCCATCTGCTGCCTAGGCATTCCCCTCTAATCAGCCAGAGAGCAAAAATTATTTGCCATCACGCGCTGCTTCAAACGCGGCAAAACCGCAGCCAGCTTGAGCAACGACTTGAGCTTTTCTTAGCCTTTTCTTCGGTTGCTGCTGCTGCTGCTGCTGCTCTTGCCTGGCATGCCACCAGGCTATCCATCCACCATTAGGCCATAATCATCATCACACACGTTGCCAAGGCTGCCCGCCTGCCTGCCTGCCTGCCCCCTCCCTAACCCCCGCCTCAACCCACTCCCTGGCAGAGGAGTGCCAAATGCCTATGCCTTTTGTCTATGCGGAGAGGAGGGGAGCGAGAGGATGGGTGATGGGTGAGGGTGATGTAGGAGAGGGTTGCGGCAGCGGAGCGAGAGGGGAAGGCAACTATTTGTAAGTATAGGTTTCGGTTTCATTGTTGCATTTCTTTTTTTTTGCGTTTATGAAATTAATGAGCAGCTTTGGCCAGCCTCCCCAGACTCCGCTTCACTACCCGCTTCAATCCACGCAAAAGTCCGGATTGGAGGCCAACAACAAGAGAAGAAGCCGTACAGACGGTTGCATAATGTTTGCTTCTTTTTTTTCTGCTGTATGTGTGTGTGCTTGGTCTTTTATTGACCCGCATATTTCGGCTCTTAGCCATCCGCAATTCGGCTAACCCTGAGGCGCAGCCACAACTCGTCCCTCCCGCACTCCCGCACTCTCCTCCCACTCGCACTCGCACTCCCTTCGACAGCTTCACGGTTTTTGCCTGCTCTCACACTAACTTCCTCTCCACACATTCCATTTGCCAGCCTGAGTGCGGGCTAACTGTTTCAATACCCTTACAGAGGAGGGTGCTACCAGCTAGTTGATCAATTTGTGAAGACACACATACATATGTATCTATCTATCAATCTATAAAGCAGCCGAGAGACTCCCTGCTCACTCGCCAACCCTCGGCTCACTCGGCACCTCAGAGATTGGAGACACAAAAGCATTTCATCTTTAGAAAAGGAAGAGTTCACGCTCTACCAGGGGTCAAGCCGTCCCCTACTCACTCGCCAACCCTCGGCTCACTCGCTAAGAGTAAAATAAATCAAATATCATCTAGGGTATCCAACAGCTTCGACACCTGAAGATAGACTTTCTTTCTGTCCTTCTGCTTTCTTTGCATGGCTCTTGTTTTATTTGAATTTGATGCCTCGTTATTTTTTGCACTTGGATCTGTTCAAGTGATCGCTGCTTCCCCTTTCGCACATTTTTTTGTTGTGTGTTATTTGATTTGCAATTATCCCTCATCAAAGGTCAGGAAGAAACACTCAGACCAACAGTTGAGGAGACATCTTTGACAGCCACACTTACTTACCATAATTTTTCTTTTTCTTTTGTCGTTTCAGGTATGTGCTAGACGATTGATATTGACTTTCAATTCCACACAAAATATTTGGAGCTCGGAATTTCGGTTGGGTAATGTTTGCAGCTGATCCTGAAAAGGGCCTATTTGATCTTTAAAATACTCTCAAGTACCGTTCGGAATAGTACCTAGTATTTTTTCAAGACTTCGTAAAAACCGCCTCTGGCGCCACGTTCTCACAAAAACAAAAAATGTCCAAAAAGTATTTCCTAATAAGAACCATTAAAACTCACCTTCAAAAAAAAAAAAAAAAAGCAAAACAGAATCATAAAATCCCCGAGCATCATAAAAACTAAGATCGTAAATAACTGACAATCAATCAGCAGTACAGTACGGTTTTTCTTGGCCATTTCCATTTTCACATAAATCATATTTTTCCGCTAATGCCAATTCCCACCTGTAGATGGCGCCTGGCCTCCAAGATTTATGTATATCTTCAACCATTGACCATTGACCTTTCTGCAGAAAAAAAAAAAAACAAAAAAAAACAAAACGGTTTACTGTCTCTCCTCCATGGGGGTGGAACCAGAGCCAGAGCCACAGCCAGAGCCAGTGCCAGAGGGGTCTCCTCCATTGGATGTACTCAATATGTGAGATGTGTCTGGTCTGGTCTGGTCGATGCCTTTGGGTTTCGGTAATTAGCGGAATTAATTGCTTTCGTGTTCGGCCTGGACCTCACCTAGTAACCTCCATAAAACAATTAGAATCGACATAAAAACTGACATTTGAATCACATGTGTGGACGGGAGAGGGAGGAGGAGGGCTCCAGAGTCGATGTCGATGTCGAAGTCGCAGTCGGAATCGGAGTGGGCACCGTTTTTGGTGGCAGTGGCAGTTCCACTTTCCCACTGCTGTCAAATTGCAGTGGCTGCAGTGGGCGTGACGGCCCACACAGAGACGACGCGTCGTCCCAGCCCAAAGCCAATAAATGGCATTAGCCAAATGTGGTTAAGACAATTTTGAAACTTGTTAATAAGCGATTGCACTCACACGATCAGCACCCAAACAGAAAAAACACAGATAAACAGTGCGTTTCGCTACTGAAAGGCAGCAGTTCGCAGTTCCATAGGTTTTTGCTTGCTTGGCTTATGGGACTTATAGTTCTGAAACTTGCTGTATCGACTGTGTGAGATTTTCCCCTCTTTAAGCCACAATTTCCCACAATTGTTGGCTTAGGTGTGTTATGATCTTTTTTTTTGGCGGACTTTCAGCTGCGCTTCACTGACCAGCAAGAGACCCAACCCAAACCCAAGCACAAATCCGAACCCAAGCCCGAATCGAAACCTATGTAAGCCCAAAAGCCCAACCCCAACCCCCATTTTGGTCCATATGCAAATTCTCCTGCAGAGAGAAAAGATTAGTGTGACAGCTGAGCGACGATTTGTTGAAAAATTATGGACAGTAGTCGACTGCCGCAGGCGAATGGCAATAAATCCGTCTGTGGGAAGCAGGAAGCCTCCTTTGCCTCCCACTTGGGCTACTGCCACTCCCTCTCTCCACAGCCACTGCCACAGCCACTGCCACAGCCACAGTCACAGCCACTCCTACTCTCACTCCCAACCTGTAATGATGTGCAAGAGAGCCACTGCATTAGAAAGTCAAAGATTACGTCCTGATGGCACGAAAGGGGATTGCGATAGAGGAAGGAAGCGGCAGAAGGATGAAAAATGGTAGAAACATTTGAGAATAGCTATGGGATTATTTCCAAATAATTTCGAATAAAGGATAAACCTCTGCTTATGTTCGTCTCGTTTTTTTTAAGGCTATAATAAACGGAAGAGAATGAAAGTTTTAAAGCCTGATTCGACCTGATTCGATCATCATTAGCAGTGCAATAAAAATGCACTAACTGAATGCAATTTAAGTTTATTTTCCAATGTTTTCCCACCAATTTGTTTGAGCTCTTCAGAGTCGGACAAACGAAACAAAAACAAAACAAAAAACTTGCTCAATTACAATTGATTCGCAGCGGGGATTCGGACATCATTTTGAGCAACACTTCAATTTGAGGCAACACTGGCACCGCACCGCACCCCCATCACTGCCCCCTCCCTCCTGTCAAAGTATGCTTATTTATTGTAATAATAATTCATTTGATTAACTTGCCAGCCGAAAGCCAGGGACAACAACCACCAGGAGGCTAAACGCCCCATTAGCCTTTCTAAACCGTGGCCAGCCTACATGCTCCCCCACTACCCCCCCACTCCCACTCCCCACCCCCACCACCAATCGAAGAGCGCTCTCGCTCACGTTTGAGCCCGAAATAAAAGCCAAAAAGAATGTCTGGCTGCACTTGGTAGCCGGCGCTTTAGATACTTTATGCAGAAGATCGATCGTTCAATCTCTAAACAAATTTTAGGGAAACTTAAAGTGAATCTTTATATTGTCTATATCGATGAATTTGCTATTTTTCTATCACACAAAAACCTTTCATCAGAGAAAGCCATTTTGGAGAGCTTTTTGTACCACAAAGAACTAATATCATACCAAATAAATACCAAATGAATTTCAAGGTGGTTTCAACCATATTTGGTCACACTTCAAGGAAAAGTCCTTCGTAGGTAGTAAGTAAAGCGTCATCTCTCTATCCCTATTATGTTTATAAACAAAGTTTTGGGCGCAAAGCGAGTGCTCAGGGGGCCTGCCTCCTAGTATATCAAATGTCCGATATATTTTTGAAAATGTATAACTATCTACCGTTTGGGGGGGCTTTGAGTGCCAATTTCTTGGCGTTGCAAACATTGGCTTAACATCATACTACCCTCTCACTGCTCTCAGCTCTCTCTCTCTCTCTCTATCGGAATAATAGTAGGTTTATCAGCAAGACGGGGGGGAGGTGGGAGAGACTACTGCTACATGCTGACTACTGACTACTGTGCTGGCGGGAGGAGAAGAGGTGCTGAACAGAGGCTGGCAGGCCAGCGGCTGGCAGGAAAGGAAAGCTTTTTTGTTGGCTGTCTTTGGTTTAAGTATTTTATTGAGCCATTATTAAGTTATAAACACGTTGGCTTTTAATACAAATACAGCTCCAAATACAAATAAATAGTGGTCGAGTGTGTGTTGGAGTGTGTGTGTGTGTGTGTGTGTGTGTGTATGTTTGGGGAAGTGGAGAAGCCAAGTGAAAGGTTTCCAACAAGGACTTGACTGGCGACTGTGGCTTTGGCTGTGGCCTTTTTCAGTTTCGTGGAAAAGCCAGTCACAAACTGTGATAAATAAATATTAGACCATGTTTGATATTCTCTCTGCTCTGCTCTGCTCTGCTCTGCACTGCACTGCTCTTCCTCCCTCTCTCTATCCGTCTCTCTGTCTCTGTCTATCTGTATCTCTGGTGGGCGCAACTACATGTAGCTGTTGCTGGCTCTTTCTTAATGGCCCATTCCGAATTGAGTTGTGTCAAGTGGGCGGGTGACCATGCTGGCTGGGGGTGTGGCTGCCGTTGTTCACAGTTCAATTTGTGCAGCATCATTTCGCTGTGAGATTCGGATTTGCGATTATATGTATGGGGTACATGGTACTCGTACCATGGGTACCACATCAAAATGGAAACAATTAGGGGAAAGGATTTTGGTTTGGGAAAGGGCCACCAAGGCGCTGCTCCAGGCAGGGGAGAGGAGATGTCCAAAGTGAAAGGCAATTCTCTATCAAGAATATCCTTTCCAAGAGCTTGCTGGCTCTCTTGTCGTCCTGCATCTAACAGGATAAAAAGCCACCAGGATAATTAAATGTAACACATTGTTATGCTCAACTGTCTAAGCGCCGAGCAATTGTTTGTTGTCTGTGCAATTTATATCCGTTAAATCCTGCTAGTGAAAATGGCTTAAGCGTTTCGTTTCTATGGCCATTTCCATTTTCATTTCCATTTCCATTTTTCGTGTTTGCCAAACATTACTCGCACCATAAACGGAACCGCACAGATCCACGCGGATAGCAGCGGAACGGAGCGGAGCGGAGCGGTGGGGCAGAAATATTTGCCCCACTGAATTTAAGAACCATAATTTGCCGTTAGCCGCAGGATAAACCACGCAAATTTATCACGAGAAAAACAGGCACACACACAAACACACACACAAAATGTTGAGTAGTGAAAACGAAAAGTGCGGCAGGGTGGGGAGG
This sequence comes from Drosophila athabasca, assembly GCA_008121215.1. Lineage (NCBI taxonomy): Eukaryota > Metazoa > Arthropoda > Insecta > Diptera > Drosophilidae > Drosophila > Drosophila athabasca. The sequence continues at coordinate 64,740,119 of CM017796.1, read as the reverse complement.
GTGGTAGGGGGGTAGAACTGATAGCGAGAGAGACTGAGTGAGAGGGGACATTTGTCTGCCTGGGCTAGTCTATAAATTACAGCTGCTAGTCAATTCTCTCCCCCCCTCCCACTCTCCCTCTCTCTTTCTCACACTCTTTTTGTTCATAATTTGCGCTTTCACACGCCAAAAGGGTGAGCAGGAGAGGGAAGGGCGTGGGGGGCAGCAGCGGCTCTGGAGTTCCGCTCGTTATCGCTCTGACACAATCGGCGGGGCCAACTAGAGGCCAAAGCCATCGCCATAGCCAAAGCCAAAAGCTACTCAAACTAGGCTTATTCTGTGGTTGCTATACTACCCTGGAATTCTGCAGAGAAGAGCCGCCCAATCTTCTGTCTATTTCGTACGTAAAGGGACTTGCCCCTAGTGTTGTCTGAAGCCCAATGAATCTCTGCCCTTTCGGTGGGGACAGTATGCCATATGGCAGTGAGCTACGGGCACTCATTACTGCAACAGCAGGGCACTTTCTTGTGCACATGCCGACCGCTGTGCTGTGCTGTGCCTTGTAGGGTATTAATAGTTTCGGTTCGCGACGCTGTCCTTCGTTTCTGTTGCTCTTTTACGCTCTTTTTCGACTGTTGTGATAAGCAATCTGCTCTAAATTCTTTTTCGTTTTTTTATTTTTTGCCAGCATTCTGTTGTTCTTGTTTCTCTGGCGCTTCCTTCTGTTGAAGTTTAGCTCTTGGGCAATTTATAGCTGGGGATTTTTTTTTGTACAAGTTGATGATAAAATGTTGCCTGGTGCGAGGGTGGCCAGAGAAGTTGTGGCTGTTCCGAATTCGTTTCCCAGAAAGTACTTTTCCAGTGCTTTTCTCATATTTTTAGATATTGTAGATGAATGAATGGCAAGAAGAGAAATTACACTTAGTACGAGTATTTCTCCTCCTTTCATTAGTTGTCAATCTCACACCGGCAATTGAAAGTTGAAGCTGCTGGCTGGCTGGCTGGCTGATCAGCCCATTCAATGCTTATCAGCTGCCATTTAAACTCGCATTTAGGCCCATTGTACAATCTCTGAGCTGTCCTGAGAGCAAGAGATTTAGGCTCCTTGTCATGTTGCTGCTCTTTTTGCTCGGCTCCGCTCCGCTCCGCTCCTCTCTCTCTCTGTGTCTCCTTAACCCCTCTGCCCTCGCCCCCTTGCTGTTAAAGCGCGGTGCCTCTTTTATCGTTGGCGTTCATCTGCCTCATTTATCATCATCGAAAATGTGAAGCGTGTTGAGAGTTTGGTTTCGTTTCGTTTCGTTCCGTTTCGTTTCGGGTCTGCTCTTTGTTTGGACAGAGGCCAGACTGTGGCTGTGACTGTGGCTGTGGCTGTGACCCACATTCCCCCTTCCAGCCGCGCTCCAACCTCTTCGATTTGGACTTCCTTGTGAGCTTTCTGTGTATGCTGTCTGTCGCTTTTCCGTTGATAAATATATGTTACACTTTTTTACTGTTATTGCCGAACCGCATGTGGTTTTGGCATTTCTCTTCGCTCATCTGCCTCTGCCTCTCTCTGCCTCTCTCTGCCTCTCTCTCCGGTATCACTCTTTCGAGGAGTGTGCTGGCTGCACTCTTCCTTTCCAAAAAGTGCATTTGTTGCCCATTAATCGTTGTTTTTTCTAATTAAATTGCGGTCATGTGGGTGTTTGTCTGCTGGCTGGCTCTGCTGGCTCTCTGTCCGGCTGCCCGGCTGCTCGGCTGTCCGACTGTCCGGCTGTCTGGGGTAATTATTCTACAAGCAGAATTATTGAAAAGAAATTGAACTTTTACTTTACATACCATACCATCTCATGCCCGACCGACCACCCCCACGCTCGTACAAGAAAGATTTACAACAACATATCGCCCCCCCGCTGACTTTCGACAGCAGAAATGTTTCTCTTTCCGCTGTCGCTGTTTCCTTAAGTGGGCCAATTAGAGAGAGTGAGAAATGCGCATTAGTGATAGCGGGAGTGGAAGGTGGAATGTGGAACGTTTGCCTGTGTTTGTGTGTGTGTGTGTGTGTGTGTGTGTGTGGGTGGAACGTAAGATTTGATCGCTCAGGTGGTGGTCCAAGATGGAATACCAATCAATGCCCTAACCCTTCGTTTTTTATTGTTTGCCAATACCTTGTACTTGTGCGAAACAATTCTTGGACATGGCCTCGTCAGCATTTGCCTCGGCGACACTTTCCCATGACCAAAACCATTTGATGGCCTGCCTCCTCAGTCGCAGTCGCAGTCGGAGTCGCAGTCGGAGTCACGCTCTCTGCACCAATAAAAGGCCAAAACCAAACCAAAACAATGTGCGGGGACTCTTGCCGAGAGAGTGAGGGCTGTTGTTGGTAAATCCCTATGCCTATGCCAACCCATGCCATCCTATGCGATACCATTTCCATTTCTATCCCAGAGTCAGAGTCAGAGTCACAGTCACGACACCCACAGCCACAGAGTCAAGGTAATTTCCAGTTAAATTTTTGCACCACCAAAAACAAAACAAAAAATGTGTGTTTTTAGCTCGTTTTGGTCGTTCCTGTCGTTACTGTCTGTACACTCTGTCCATCCGTCTGGGTTTTCGCGTCACGTGTGCATATTTATTAGGTCATCTAATTGTGTGTTTTCCATTTCCACAGCGCTCTGAGGAATGGAAATGGACAGTCATCGCTGCCATTTCGCCAATTTTTTTCCCACACACAAAACTGTTTAACCAGTTATCTCTTTTTTTTTTGCATTTAGCGTAGAGAAGGGGTACTTTAAATTGGGCTAAATCTATTTAAATATTGCTACCAGGTGTTACGAGTTACATGAAGTCCAAATGGGATCCCGATAGTTGTTTCATTTGGTTATCAATCAATATACATGTTGATGGGTCTAATTGAAAAGCTGCAACGTTCCAAGGCACCTAATTTACGGGAAAATGAAAATGGTACCGAAACATAAAATGTCAATATTGAAATGTACTATTTAATTGATCGATTTGCAATTAACGAGTATATCATCAATGTTCCAGTTCCATCCCTGGTCCAGTCCACAAATATAACCTTGAAATAGCCAAACCTTTTAGGCACCAAATGGTTGCTGTCTCTGAGCCGACCGCCCACAGTTGGTAAGTTGAGATGCCAGCTGGAAAGCTGACAATTCCTGGTAAGGAATCTCCCCCTCCCCCCCATCAGTTAGGCCATCCAATCCGGCACTTGGCTGCTCCACCATTGCTGGCTGATATAACACCAAAGGTGTATTCAAATAAGGTGAGGCATTGCATGAAAGGGAAGCCACTGAAAAACTAGCCTTAGCAAAGCAGCACCCTGTATGAATACACCCTGCGCACACCTACACCTGACAACACACATACAAACATACATATGTACGTAAGCGAGAAAGGCTTAAATTACAGACGCACCCACAGAACTTCCTTCCATCAGCTTCAGCTCCAGCTCCAGCGTCACCTTCCTTTTGCACTTCTGCTCTCTGCCTGATATGATAGGATCCTCTCTCCTGCTCTTTGCTCAATGAATTAAAAGAGCTGCTGCTGCTGCTGCGTTTCCTTTTTGTTTTGTTTTTTTTTTGCATGCCATCCGGGCAGACACCTCGGGGCGAACGGTACAAGACAGGGACGCAGGCCGCCTCAAATTACGGTTCATTGAGCCATTTGGGCTGCTTGGGCAGAGAGAGAGAGAGAGCAAACAAGCCTCTCGGAACACTTGACGGACTTCCTGACCCCGTTTCCTGCAGCTGCAGAGGAGCTCGCTCGCTCGCTCTCTCTCTCTCTCTCCACCTCCCTTTCCCATCCGTCTCTCATTTCGCTTATGATAAATGGGAGCAGAAGAGCAGAAGAGGCCCCTTTTTCGGCAAACATTATTATTTAGTCGTTACTCATATTTTGGCCGCTGCTGTTGCTGTTGCTGTTGCCGTTGTGCTGTTGTGACAGTCAAGTGTCTCCAGCTTGGCTCTCCTCTCTCTCTCTCCATCTCTCTTTCTTTCTCCACTCAAGTGAACATCATGTTCCACTGTCTCTTGTTGGTGTTTCTGTTGCTGTTGCTGTTGCCTGGGCCCCTCTTTATGTGATTTATGAAGCCAAAGCGTTAAAGTGTTTTATTTTCATCATGCATGTACATTTTATTTCTCCCCTTCCTCGTTGTACCCTTTCCAGAGAGTAGCGGAATTAAGTTAAACAATATATTTCTTTTATGATGTTAAATATCGGCACCACAATTAAGTTTGGATTTCGTTAATTCCCTATTTCGAAATTCTTGGCATTCTCTCTCCATAAAGAAATCGTATCTTTGATGAAAGGGTATCTCAAGTTTCGACCCCTTTATTTTTGCAGTCTCCTCTGCTTCTCCCTTTCTGCTGCGCCTGGCTATTTATCATGAGACATGTTGCCTGTTGCCTGTTGCCCGTTGCCTGTTGCAGTTTCGTTGTTGCTGCTGCTGCTGCTGCTGCTGCCTGTCCCTTACCTACTACTTGTCGGCACTTCGTTGAGAACATTTCACTTTTTACCCGTGAGCTAATTGCGCCTGATGCCAGGGTGTTGGCTCATATCATAAATCTTCAAACACTTTCACATTCATTCAGTCCCGTTCCATACCATTCCATGGCATGCCATCTCATCCTATCCCATCCATCCATCCCATCCATCCTCGTGCACTCTCCTTTTCCTGCGACAAACTCATTAGCACGTCGCGACGCAGTTTAAGTGTTTTTACCACCCTGTTGGTGTGGCATTATCTATGGGGGGGAGGGCCCAGGGTCCAAGGAGGAAGAGAAAGAGGAACAGGAACTGTAGCTGTGGCAGGTAGAATCCACCTGCTGTTCATTCATGGGCGATATCAATCGCAATTTGTTACACTCGAGCATTTTTTAAGGGTTTTTAGTTGGTTTAACAAAAAATCAGAAGAATCAGCAGAATATATCATATAATGCATATTTAAAACAACATTCCTTAGAGATATTAGTATTATATTCAGGCATCTGTATCTTCGGGGAAAGAGTGTAACGGCGGGGCAGAAGTGTGAAAAAAAAACTGACATCAAGAGTTGGCCAAAAACCAAGAGAAAAAACAGAAAAAAAATGCTACCGCAGACGACAGTTTGAATTTGAATTGAGAGATTAAAACGGAAACGCAATGTAACTGCAACTGCAACTGCAGATGCAGATACAGATACAGATACAGATACACATGTACAGCTATTGCCACACATTTACAAACGCTCGTGGCTGGCTGGCATATGGATATGGATATGCGATCCTGGGCATGTTCATACATATGGATGTGCATGTGGGTGTGGGTGTGGGTGTGGGTGTAGAGCTTTTGCCACCCACACGGCTGAACGGTGTCGGAATCTAAGGCCAGAGCCAATGTAGAAGTGTTTCGGCTTGTCCGGGTGTCCATTTGTCCGGATGTCCGCCGCCTGTGTGCAACAGTTGCCATGACCATCATGACACCGCCTGGCCCGGCCTGGCCTGGCCTGGCCAAGTGAAAGCAGGTTAAATGCAAATAAATTGTATGCCCCACGAGGCGGCAGGCGGGGGGCATTGCACGGGGCAAGGAGAGCCAAATCGGAGCTTACTTGAAAATGTACTTTAGCCAAAAAAAAACACCAACAACAACAACAAAAACGTGCCAGACTATTGTATCTTTTTTTTTTGGAGTCGTTGTGTTGTGTATTACTTGGTCTTTAATTTGATTACGCTTGATTACAATAATTATGGCAAAATAATGTTAAATGGGTTACACACACACACAGACACACACACACACACACACATTCACACACAAGGGTTAATGGGGAAATTTATAAGCTAAGGTCCGGTCGGGATCGTTTCCTGATTGGGGGAACTAACGGGTCGGTTTTTTTGTTGTTGTTTTTTCTGGAATTCTAAAATAAATAGTTTTCCAGACTCTTTCTCACTTTCCTCCCTTTCTCTTTCGCTCTATACACTTTGATCACTCGATTTAGCCATTACCCAGCAACTGTTGCTTATCCTCGAGCTTCCTCTTAAGCCTCTGCAGACGGCAGACGGCAGATGGCAGATGGCAGACTGCAGCTCCTGCATCTTCTTCTTGGCCATCGTGATGGAATCTAGTTTAATTTCCCGCACGCGTTAAGCCGATTTCCGCCTCGAGTCCCACACTCGACACAAGAAAATGCCGAATGCCGAATGCCGAATGCCGAATGTGAATTGCAGTTTCAATTTCGAAGGGGGAGGGAGGAAGAGTGATGCGGTGTGGGATGGGATGGGATGGGGAGAGCGCAGTCTCTGCGACTGCACTTGGTTGTGGGCATCAATCAAGCTTTGATTTTCACATGTCAAATATGGCCGATGAACATAAATTCAAATCAAAAAACGAAGAAAAAATAATCTACGCAAAAAATGACCAACTTTCTAGGCAACAAGATTGCCATTCAAATGAATTCGAGCGTGATTTAAGCGATCCCCAAACGATCGAGCGATCGAACGATCGAACGAGCCAACGATCGCTGGCGATCTTGTTCTGGCCCCAGCAAGAGTCCAAAGGTTTCTCTCTCTCTCTCTTTTGCCATGCTCTGTCTCTCCATTCCCATCTCCATCTCAGTGTTTTCTCAGTGAGTTATCGCCGCGACACAATCACTTGTCATAAACATTAATTGAGCGTGAAAATCGCCAGAGAGTAATCATAATAAAGATGGATCGCCTTCAAACGCAATGCGATCGCTTGAATGAAATCGAGGAGAACGACTCGAAGTCGAGAAGTGGAGAAAAGAGTGGAGTCCCCTCCCCGCAGAGGGGGCAGGCAGTGGCAGTGGCAGAGGTAGAGGTAGAGAGGCCTTTGGCACCCCGTTAAAAAAAAGCGAAATTGGGTCAGAATGTTGTCTGCTCCGCTCTGCTCCACTCGTCTCTTGGCCAGCTTCATCTCCTGCCTTCATCCTGTTGCTTTTTACTTTCAATTGTGACCTGCTTCGATCCAGCCAGCCAGCCAGGCAGCCAGCCAGCGATCGATCGATCGATCGATGCCTGCTTTTTGATCATAATCGATGTTGCCAAAAAATATCGTATCGTGTAGGTAACATACATACATATATATATATATGTATATACATATATATAGATGTACTCCTTGAACTGGGTCACAATTTCTCTGCCATAAGTTTATTTCCTCCTCCATACCCATCCCCATCCCATCTCGTACGAGTATCCCTCTCAATCTTTCTGTTTGTGATGTCTATTTTTGAGTATTTCCTTTTAGAGAGAGATGCTTCGACTTCGCCCACTCTTTCGGCCACATGTTGCATATGAAATTTATGCAAATCAGAGAAGAAGAAACGGAGACGGAGATGCTGATGCTGATGGAGACTGACTCGGAGTCGGAGACGGAGCTGCCAATAAGCCAAGCATAAATTACATTACCAAGATCCTTTCTGCCAGACATTTGCATATAACCTGACTCCATCTCCATCTCCGACTCCGACTCTGATTCGGACTCCATCTTCTCATCCAGTTCCTCTACGAAATGTCTTCATCTCGGGGTCTTCAGCTCCGTCCCGTCCCGTCCCGTCTCCTACCCCGCGTCCCCTGCTCTGTCTGACACAATTACAGTCGCTTTTCTGCATTTTATGAAACAATTCAAAATCTTCTCAGGCTTCCGCTACGAGAGTGTCAGCGGGAGATCTGGGGGTACGGTTCGGTTCGGTTCGGCTCGGCTCAGTTCTGTGGGTGTGGGTATAGGGGAGTACCGCATCGTAGTACGTACTGCTCTCATTAGCAGAGACAGACGCGAGGCATTTTTAAGATTGTTCATATTTTTGTGATTATTAGCCTGATTCTGACTGTGGGAAATGCAAAAAGAAAATCCAAAGAAATATGATTTAAGTCGGGGTGGGGGGGAGACTATACTTTGGAATGTGTGGTGCAGTTTTTGATGTACAATGTACGAGTACGGCCATACCCGGAACTTGGACAACCAAGAGAGGGTCTTAGAACCTAGCTCCATTATTTATAATTATGACTATGATTAGTGGACCCTGAAGCGGATGTCTTTTTAGACTCCTCTAATATCAGACTGTATTTCAAGTGTGTATCGATTAGATTGCAGGAATAGCACCTAGCACCTAGCACCTGTCGTTTCCCTCTTCGAACACCTGGCCTTCGCCCTTTCGAGTGCATACTTTTAGGATGCAGATCAAGCTTCGATCTAGAAGGAAATCTATACTTTTGTAGACCCAGAATTAAATTAGGAACTATCCCAGAATGCAGTCAGGGATCTTCAGGAACAGATCTTCATTCTGAACACAAGATGATCTTCTCTGCCATAATTTATTTCTCAATTCGTTGGATCAAGGCTCCGGGAGGCGAGTTCTCAACATTTTTGATCGATCCATAGCTCGTGCTCCGTCTCTCTCTCTCTCGCTCTCTCCCCCTCCGAAGCCGGCTAACCGGATTCCACACTCTCTGGCGGAACGATCGTTCCGTTCTCTCTTACCTGCCGGCCGCCTGCACTTTGCAGATCTCTCGCTGCGATCTTTGTGGCTTGGCTGCTGCTGCTGCTGCTCTGCTCTGCACCGGCACCGCACTGGCAGCTCATTCCGTTGTTGCACTCCCGCGTGAACGGACGTCGTCGTCGCCGGCGCATTTCCCTTTCACGTTTTCCGCCTGCTCCGCTTTCGCGTGTTTTGGTATTTCCGTGTGAGAATTTTCTTTTGAATTGCGAATTATTTATGGAATTCGCTCTCGCACAATAAGAACAAATATCAGAGAAAGGAATTCCATGAACTCCATTTCGGGAAAAAGTGCTCTAAATACCGCAGATGAAATGGAAATGGAAATTTGATGAGAAAAACACTCTGATTTTGGCGTAAGTTGATTTTGAGTTAATGAATACAAAGAAAACATGAATACATATTAGATGTACATACATACATATGTATGTATGTATGTATGGGGCATACTTATTTGCTGCATAAACAGCGGCGTCTTGTTGTGGGCGGGCGTCCAACATTGCGTATTGTGGCACAATTATCTGATTTATAGGTGACAGGCGCGCGACAAAAGTTGGCCGATAATTTGGAACGGAAAAGGGTCCGTCCGTCAGTCCGTTCCACAATGCCCCACAACCACGTTCACCTCATTTTGGGTTAGGTTTAGGCGCGAGTGAAGAGGAAACCGAAGCCGGAGCCGAAGAAGCCGAGGAAGCCGAAGAAAGACACAAAAAATAACTGCAATTACATACGCAAGTGACGTAACGTAACGTCAGCGTAGGGCCATGGCACACGACAAGGGATGGAATGGAATGGTATGGAATGGAATGGTATGGACTGGATTGGGAGAAACGAAAGATAGTAACATAAAAAAAAAAAAGGCAGCAATAAAGTAATTAAAATGTCATTGAAGTGGTACGGCCAGACCGACAAAAGTGCAAAGGGGAAATGGGTTATAAAAACGGATATGAAAGCATACTCCATACATACATACATACATACATACATACATACATACATACATACATACACGAGTATACGCATAGATGTGACCGATTCCGAAAGATTTGTGGGAGGTGTATGGAAGAGGGTCGGGGGTGGGGGACGGGGGACTCGGCAATTGCCCAAAAATTAGAGCTCATGAAAGAAAGGGACAAGAAAAAGGTGAGACGGCAACACGGCATCTCGGTGTCGGCGTCGGCGTCTTTTGCTCTGTTGTTGTTTTGTCAATCGGTCAAACAAACTCAGAGGGAGAACAACGGAGAGAGAGAGACAACAGAAGGGAATGAGCGACAGGGAGACAGAGAGGTGGCAGGGGAAGAATTTGATCAAATTTTGGTTTGACTTTGGAACTGTCGAAACCCGTAAATATTTGCATATAGTTGAGAGTTGAAACTCTGTTGACTCTCCAATTGTGTCCCTGTCCCGGGTCCAGAGTCCAGTCGTTAGAGTTTATCTTTCACTTGCACTTCCCACACACCCCCTCCCCTCTCACACACTCAAAGACAGTCGAGTGGTGAAAGAGAGAGAGAGAGATAGAGAGAGAGAAGTAGGTAAACGCGACCGAGATTGCATTACAGATTGCTGATTCAGATGCACTCTCCTCCCCGTCCGCACCGCACCGCACTCTCATTCTTCGCCTCCTTTGTGCACGCTGGGACTCGAGAACTGTTGTGAGAAGTACAAATACCGATAGATAGATGGATAGATAGATAGATAGATAGATGGAATGTGTACAGTGCATACAATTGGATACGGAACACAGAGCACTCGGCGACGGCCACAGGCACGGCCTGGCATGTTCTGGGCGAGATTTACCCCCAGAGATTGTGCACGATGATTGTCTTAAGGATGATTGAACGCTGCTTAATATGGGATTTAAAGTGGTGTTTTGATTGAGACAGAATAAGCAAGAGAAATGTGTTATGTGTTGGATTTTTGATTAAGTGATGCTCTCTCCAAGTGGGACTTACAGATAAATAAAGAACTCCACCATTCTCCTCCAATCAGTTCCAGTTCCAGTTTTCATTTACAATAAAATGTGTCCCTATTTTTCACTAGTTTCCCACTTGACATGTCTCAAGCCTGTCCGCATTTTTCAATCGCCAAGAATTATCCTGTCTGCACTTAAAAATATTATGTGTATGTCGCCAAGTGAGAAGTAAATTCGGGCCTGGTCTGGTCTGGCCTGGCCTGGCCAGAACGGTTTTCCATAGAAATAACGTCACACAGAAAAAGAGACAGCTCAATATTTTGACATCTCCGGCGGAATCCGATCGTAAAATGAACCCAGAGACCAGAGAGGCAGGCAACGGCCATCGCAAACAATGGCAAACAATTTTTATGCATTTATGCAAAAAAAGAGAAAAAAAAAACACCCAACCCCTCCTTCTCCCACTTGTGGGGGGAGGGGAGGGGGAGCAGCTGTCAGAGAATTCTCTCTGCCCCCCCCCTCTGTTTCGACCTCACTGTGTGCAGTGTGTGTTCCTGTCACAGAAGTGACGCATGGAATTATTTATGTGTCCCGGCCACAACTCCACAATCGAAAAATATTGAAGAAAAAAAAAACAGAAATAAAGTACAGAAACCACAGGAAAAGAAAGAGACTTCTAGGCCCCAGACAGTCCACCTATCCACCTCTCCACCTGTCCGACTTGGTTAATCGGAAGATCCGCGACCTTCAGTCAAAAATTTCCAAACCGCAACGAATTTACAAAGACCAGAAGCTACATACAATATGCTCGTGTGCTCCTCTGCCTCGCTGTGAAAGTGGACTTTTCATAATTACTGAACATTAAAGTCTAAATATGTGGCTCCATAAGTTGGCTCCACGTCCACGTCTTTCCACTTACCAGCTCTGGGGCTGGGGTTCTGCAGATTAAGCCACGCCTGGGATTCGACACGGCGACGCCTTGATTCCCTTCTTGGTCTGGCGCTTTCACAACTGGTCATTCACATATGTATGCTCATTCTGTGGGTGGGGAGTGGGGAGGGGGACGAAAGAGTGGAGTGGAGTGGTGCTGCTTAGAATTTTTAATTGCAAAAACACTCCATGGCATCGACCGGCGGCCACATGCACTTTGCACAATTGACTCACTGACTGACATAATTGAAATGTCAAACGAGACGCGCCACGGATTTGACAGCTACGGTGGAATCGGAATACGAATACGAAGAGGAAGAGAAGGAAGAGCAAAAGAGTCGTCTGGATAGCGACAGACAGACAGACAGACAGTACAGTCATACTGTTTGTTTTCTTGTTTGCATTCGTTTTAATTGTTTTTAATTGTTGTTGATTAGAGTCGGATTCAGATTCGGATTCGGAAACGGAGTCGGTAACCAGAGAGTGCTGCGATTTGTTCTGCGAACGAGAGGGGGCCTTAATTGGACGTGTGGAATGAGAGGAAATGGAATAGGAAGTGGAAGTGATTGTGGATGAAAAGGAGTGATGTTGGACTGTAGGATAGGATTCCAATAGAAGTAGAATACTGGAAAGGAACTAGCCCAAAGAAAAATTAAATTTCTAATAATGTCAAATGTGATACAATCACAATAAGAGAGGCCCAGAATGGACTGGATAATAGTTTGAAGAAAGAAAACAACTGCCCAACTGCGTAACCACTCTTCCATCCAGCCAGGAGTGGGGAATCCATTTCGATTGTTGACATTTTTACTTGATGCCCTTGTCAAATCAATGACCAAAGCCCGAACGAAAGAATATCTTCAAAATTGTTTCCAATATTTGAAGTGCAACCAAAAAGTATTCCCCTAGAGGATGCAGTCGCACGACGAGGGACGAGGGACAAGTGTCGATGGTCAGTGGCCAGTGGTCGATGGTCGATGGTCGGTGGTGCGGTGGTACGGTGTTATCCATCATTAGACTCAATTTGTTGTCCCGACTACACCCCAAACGTGACCGAGCACATAATGCATTAGATCGAACCGAGCTCGATTCGGTTCTAAGCAGCATGACAGACAAAAGTGGAAGAAAAGAAAAAAGAACGACTGGGAAATGCATAATGCATTCATTATGGAAAATTACAAAAAACAAGAAAAGAAAAACTGTCAACACTCAGCGCGGGGGGTTTGGAGTGGAGGAGGTGGAACCAGTAGCTGGGAAAAACAAACAAGCAGCGAAAACAATCCCATATACACTCGATAGCCAGATAACCAGATCTCCAGTCGGTTCAATCCACCCCATAAAAGGGCCCCCCAATCCATATCAAGTCGAAGTCTCACTACTGGTTCCCAATTCCCTGACGTTCCACAGTGTTCCAGTACCAGTACCAGTACTTGTTCCACTTCCACATCCACTCCATTCTCCCGTTCCACAGAGAACTGTCAAATGCTTGCCAAAGCGAAATGTCAAAATGTTAGCTTTGTAATTAGCTGCGATATAAGCTGGACGCCACATCAGCTGACAATTTGCAACTGTCAGTGGCAGACAGCGATCCGGCATCAGCAACTGCAACAGCAACAGCAACAAGGACAACAACAAAGACAACCACAGCCATTGGGTTAATGACATCTAGCCACATATGACAGCTCCAAAGTTGAAGTTAATTTTTCATATTGATTACGAGTATTTTGTGGATTATTTTCGATGTTGCCTCAAGTCGCTTGATCAGCCTTCAAGTTGAATGCTACTTTTGCCATTTGCTGCTTCAAAATGTGAAAACTACATACATACATACATATGTATCTGTATATGTATCTAGAGATAAGTTTGGAATAGCTTTTGAGGGATACATAGCATACACTCACAGTCACAGATACAGATACAGACATTGAGATGGATTGCGGTACTTGAGACATATGTAGATACTCGTAAATCAAACTTTAATGAGATAGCAAATACTTAACAATGCAGGATCTCAAACGTTTTTCTATGCATACTGTATTGGTGTGTGTGGTGCTGTACAGTCTCATCATAAAAAAGTAAAGTCCATCTAAAAGGGTTATTCATCACCAATTAAATGTCGGCAGTTCAGTGCAGTTACTCCCCTCCCCTCCCCTCCCACCCCTTCGTGAATGGTCGTATAATTTGGGAAAGTGAAAGTTTTACCCCCCCAAGAATCGGCCAGCTCTTTGGAGCATCTTTAACACCTCAGGAATGGACATCATTTGGAAATGATAGATCATTAAAATGGATTTCTGTTCGTTTTATTTTTTTGTGGGAGTCAGTCACGACCTTCGCTGCCCGGGACTGGGACTGGGACTCGGACTGGGACTGGGACTGGGGCTGGGACTGATCGCCGCAGCTGCCAACTGGGAAAGTCATAAGTTGAAAGGTCGTGTGAATGACGGGAAAAGTGTTTACCAAAAAACAAAAACACAACAAAAAAGGGAAAACTGAAACCAATTTGATTCGAGCTTCGCTTCCCAAAAGTTCCCAAAAAAAAAAAACAAAATGTTGATTGAGGTTTCTTTCCCTTCTTTCCCCTCTTTCCCCTCTTTCCCCTTCTATCCCTTCAGCAATCATCTGCTGCTAGAATCGTAAGCAGGAAATGATATATGTTTTTGAATCTCTATCTTTGGGACTGGGACTCTTGTGATGTGACAAACTTGCTTGGAAATTGGTTGTTTGATTCTGTTTTGGGCAATATAATAGAATAGAATAGAACAGAATAGAATGTTGTGTTGCGTTGTGTAACTTCGCTTAGATGGTTTTCTAGTCAGCCAAGCCGGATGGAAATGATGAGGCGAATTTAGCCTGATTTTGGGCGGGGGTAGGGTCGACAAGAGTTGGAAAAGCGAAAAGATACATTTTGTTGTGGTTTCGACTTTTATTTATTATTTTTTTGTAAAAATTAGATTGGAATTTGTCGTGTCTTTAATGGAACTACTTTTTCTTTCAATTTTTGACAATTCAGCAAACAGCTGACCAATAAAACTGTCAACCCAATCAGTTGTTTCTTTCGGGAAATATGTACTAATTTCTTCAAGTGTACATTGTTTTCATATCTTCAAGTTCTGTATTTAGAACTTCTTTTTTAAATTAGTTTTTTTCTCCATCGGAATCGATTCTTCCATCACAGATTTGACAAGAATTGAAGGGAACCGCTCTTCGCTCTTCTCTGACAATCACTTAACGGTATTTGGTCAGAAGAATACCAAGAAATGTATTCTTCACTATGCAAACTAAGTGCATAACCCATGCCCCTTCCACCTCCCTTGGCCCCCACCCCCCTGATCCAGCACTCCCTCATGAGGCGGCGAAACCAAAAACGCGCCCATCAAAAGGCGTTACAAATTTTGATTTCTTTTGAAAACTAGCGACGCCTTCCACAAAAAATAGAGAAAGAAAGAAAAGGAGAGAGAGAGAGAGAGAGAGAGAGAGAGAAAGAGAGAAATAAGATATGGTGATGGATTGATGGGCGAGAAGGAGGGGTGGTGTGTGCGGTGTGGGGTGTGGGGTAGTTGGGTTCTCCACAGAGTAAAATATCAATTACAACATAATTATGTGTGACGCAAAGAAGAAGAGCTCTGACAGCGAATGATTGATTTGTGGAGAGACAGGGAGAAAGAGAGAGAGAGAGGAGAACCTCTCTCATTGGAAGAAAGCAAAGAAAAGCTTCATTCTACTTCTTCTTCATCTTCGTCTTCCTTCTTCTCCTGCAGTTCTTGTGAACTTTTGACACATCGAAGGAAAATTCTTTTCGTTTGTCATCGTATAATTTAATTTTAAACGTTTCCAGCCTCCTCTACCACTCTCTCTCTCTCTCTCTCTTTCACCTTTTGATTGACTGGCCAACGGTACAACAGAACGAAGAAGGAGTTAACGTGTGTGTGTGTGTGTGTGTGCTATGCCATTGAGAGGGAGGAGCACATCAGAAAGCGTTTGTCAAATATGAAAAGATCTTTGCCCTCGTAATTGCATATTAAACAGCATTTAACGGAAAAGTTAACTGGAAAAAGGTTCTCTTCTCTTCACTTTACCCAAGCCACCCCCACCCCCAAACATTACATCAAACTACTCTTTGCCTGCCCGCCTCCGGCATGTCTTTCTTCTCCTTCACTCCATCAACTCTCTCTCTCTCTCTCGCTCCCTCTCTTGTTCAATGTCAATGTTGTGACCTTTGTTAAGCAGTTTGCTGGCATCCATCGCCATCCATCGGAGCTGCGGCATCTCTTCGTCTTTCTGGCATCTGTTCCTCTCTCTCTCCCTCACCCGCCATTCCCTGCCATCGGGTCATCGGATTCGTCAAGTACCGTTGTAATTGGTGGTTCGAGCTTCTCATTTTAAAGAGAAAATCAATTGCATTGTTGCTGCTGCTGCTATTTGCCGTTGCCGTTGCTGCTCTTAAGTAATATTGCGCAATTTTTATTCAAACAGGAGAGGGAGAAGGAGAAGCAGTACAGAGTACAGAGAGGCACAGAAGAAAGACGAAGAGAGGCCAGGCTGTGGAGATGAGTGAAGATGAGCTGAAAAGGCAACGCAACAAAGATTTATAGAAAGTTGCCAAATGATTTCAAAAGGTAGAAGGTGGAGTGGCGGAGGGGGATATCATTTTGTTGCCTGAGTTTGTTTTTTTCTGTTTACTGATTGCTTATGTATAATATATATAGCCCCCGGCTCACTCGCTTTGCTCGTTCCGTTCTATTCAACGGAATAGAATGACGAGTAGCGAGACCCTTGACTAGTTATAGGATTTTCACATTCCATTGCCTGCATAATTATCGCCTCAATTTCCCAATCTCCAACCATTTTCAATGGCCACAAAAATTATTAAAAATTCAAAAATCTCCGATAAATTGTAAATAAAAGCTGAACATTTTTCTCAAGTGCCAAACTCAAATACTTGACGAATAATGAATATATTGAGACGAATGGGATGAATGAAAAGGTCTTGAGATGAATAAAAATAAACAAAACGGAAGTCGAATAAAACTCCAAAAAGCCAATAATAAATTTTCGAATAGGTAAAAGTGAAGCAAAGTTTAGCCAACTTTCCCGAGAGCCCAAGAGCAGGAGGAGGAGAAGGAGAAGGAGGGGGAGTGTGGCATTCAGGGTAGGTGGAGCGGAGCGGTGCGGTGGTAGTAGAGTTGTGGGTGAGAGGACCTCAATGCATATTTTATTAGCTGTAAATTTTATTAATGCGGCAATAAATTCAGAAAAAGCAAAGCCGAAACAAGATGCAAACAAATCCAAAACAGGGTCCCCCACAGGCATGGGGGGGTCTGCTTTAGGGGACTCAAATGCAGATGCAGTTGCAGATGCAGAGATGCACCATTGTCCCCCTCCCCCCACACACACACAGACATACACACACACACACACAATATGTGTGGCAACTGAGGACATTTGGGCAGTGTGTCGTCGGCAATGGATGGTTGGGGGTGGGACAGAGGGACAGAGGGAGGACTACGACTGGGAGAAGCGTTGAAAAGAAATACACGAGCGTTAAATTTATTTAAGCCAAAGATAAGGCACGCTGGTCCATGGCCAAAAGGAGAGAAGGCCAGTATCACACTGAGAAGTGCCAGTGCCAGATCGAGGAATGAAACCAAAAACAAATATAGATCATACAATATGATTCATCCTTAGGTTACTTTCATACAATAAAGTTTCGTGGGAGATTCCCTAGGTCAAGAGAGTTCTCCCTTAACACATTGGTTGCGTACAATTTCTCTCAGTGCAGCTGTGACCAACGAGAGAAATGCCTCCATATACATGTACATATATGTACATATGTATATGCAAAAAAAAAAACAATCCAGTGGATAGATCGAACCGGGGAGGGGGTGGATCTAGAGGGAGGTGGATCTTCTGGTGTGTCTGTGTGTACCTCTCTGTGTGTGTGTGTGTGTGTGTGTGTGTGGGGACAACAAGTTTCCCGCAGCAGCGACAGGAACTAAATCACGTGTTTCTTTTGCTGTTGCTGTTGTTCTGCTGGTGCTGCTGTTGTTGTTATTGGTGTTGTTGTTGTTGCGGGCCTCTTCTAACTTGACTTTGGCCAAGTCATGACGACAGGTTCAAAATCTGGCTAAACAACTTTAAAGGAGATTGGGTGGTGGTGGTGGTGGTGGAGGAGCTGTACGTGGAGTGGGGTGTGGGGCGTGTATGTGTATGTGGCATCAACAAGCAAACAGATCGCCAGGCTGCTTAGCAGGGGCTTACACATGTTTGTTTTGTCTTCTTCTGTCTTTTGTTGCAAGCAACCTACCGTTAGTCGGAGATGAATGCAACAGTGCCCCTGCCACTGCCACTGCCACGGCAGAGCTGGCGGCAGCTGAAATCTTGTTCCATGTGGCAACTTTTTTTTTTTGTTTGTGGGGCCAGCATTTCTCGATCGTCTGAAATAATATCTAATAATGCATATAATTTTCACATGCACAGCGAATCGGGAGAGAGAAAAAGGACGATGAAGAGGAAGAGGAAGGGGAAGGGGGAGAGGGAGGACCAGTAGGAGAAAGATGGCGATGGCGATGGCGATGGGAGAGGGAAATGATCTTTGGCGATCGTAACGCGGCAGGGTATCAATATCATAAAATATTACGATCATAATATTGGTGAGCGGCATTTTGAACAGAATTAGCCTCGATCCCCGATTCGAGAGATCTGGCTGGTAACGATAGCTGGATAATCGTTCGCCTTGATGCTATCGATAACTCTGAGGATTGAAGATCATATAACGAGTGCCGCAAAAGAGATTATGGCTTAAGCATCGGAAATTAAGACCTCATCTCCTCTCCGGATAATGAAGATGAAATCGATGGATTATGGCATAAATGAGTGAGACTCAACAGTATGATGTAATCACAGGAATTGTGAGAGAACTCTGACTATGACTAGGATAACCCATAAATTATATACCCCTAATGAAATATAAATATTCCTGGAATCAACCTCCACTGGGCACTGGGCACATGCCTGATACTTTTCAGAGAACCTTTGCATTATTTCTGTGGAATTTCCAGACCACAGGAAGACGAAGAAACGCTTTGGGAGGTGGTTTGTCCATTTGGTCCATTTGTAACAGTTTTTATGAAGTTTTCACATGCAAAGAAACGCCCCTGCAGCATCCGTAAATAATCTGCTAAAGAAAACAAAACAAATTCCCAACAAAGCCAAATTGCCACCAATCTCGAACGGCGCCGTTGCTAATGTTAAGTAATTAATTATAAACAAATGTGAAAAGCCATTTAAAGCCATTTGGCAGTGGCCCGCATTATTTATTTATTTAAAAGATATTAAAGTAAATTGTAGACAATTCGCAAAAAAAATAAAACAAAAGCAGAAACAGAGACAGAGGCAGAGGCAGAAAAAGGCAGAAACGTGCCAGAGAAGAGAAATAAATGTGTGCAAAAAGAAAGAGAGGCAGAGAAAGTTACTGAAGGGCCTTCAATTGTATAACGTTTGCCGTTAGATTGATAAATTGTCAATAATTAAAGCTTTGGCGATCAAAAGATGAGCTGGAGATGGAGATGGAGCTGGGAGCTCTTCATTTTGATTGATTTCGATGTGGTTTGAGGCGGCGGCCGCGACGGCTTGGCCAGACTTATGCAACGTGTGGCATGCGGTGGAGTGGTTCAAGTATTGGAGAAGATATGTATATAAAAAATAAATTAAATTATAAATACATTTTTGCTGGCTGGTATTGGAATTGGGAATTTGGAATCTCTTGCAATTACAATCCGTGCACTAGAGCCGCACCACACCCAACGTACTCCGGAGTCCCGGACCCAATCTGCTGGCTAATCAGCAAATACGAATACGAGTACTCGCACAACAACAACAACAACAAAACGATGAGTAGGAGAAAAAGAAAAAGAAGGGGATCGGATCGGATCCCAATCCCAAACCCAATAAATGGAATTTCCTCTTATCGCTGTGCCAGCCCTATGCCCGATCTCAATTGCATTTCTTGTGGCGGCTGCACTGCTCTCCTTCGTAGCGTTTCGTTTCGTTTCTGCACCCAAGTGGGCGCCCGCAGACTCTGCGACCTAGACCTTATCAAGGGGCAACCAGAACCAGCCCCAACCGAATACCGAACACCGAACACCGAATACCTAGCGAGACCCAAGGGGCCCAAGTGACGTTTTCCTATAGATTTTGTCTAGGAGTATGAGTGGGCAACATTCCGATAGTTTCCGACAGGCATCAATTGCGATTATTGGGTGGGGTTTTGGCTGGCAAAAATCTAGTGATGGGCGATGTCGAACAAATTCTTTCATTTAATTTATAGAATTTTCTCTTCATAATATTTTAAAATGTTTTAAATTAATTCTCAATCTTTTATTTATTTTCAGGTAATTAACAATTGACTTTCAAAATGCTTAGAATTAACCGTTATAGGGGTAAGTTTCCATTGTTTATTTCTACTCGCTAAGTGTCCAGTGTCCTCACCAAAGAAAGAGAGAGAAGAGAGAGCCGCACCTTTACTCGTCGTACTTCTCTCTCGACATCAATGCGACGAGACCCAAAAAGCGAAAACACAAGACACGCAAGAACAACAGCGATCACGCTATCAATTTAACAGCATCTCTGTCTATGATGCATGGGATCGAATGCCTTGGCCCAGCCCGGCCCGGCCCGGCCCAGCTCTAGCCCCCACTCCGCTAGCATCCCAACACTCCTCCCACACAGCGCAGGGATTTCTTGCAACTTGTCCTAGGCAGCATTTTTCCAAGGAACCTGCACACACTTACACACACACACACACACACACACAGGGCCGTCCTTCGCGCCGCGTCGCGTCGCGTCGCCTCGCTTTAGTCTCAGTCTATTTATAGCTTTATGCGATCCTCTCTCTCGCGGCTCTCCCTCCCTCACTCGGTCTGCTCTCTTAGGCAAAGCTCTCCCAGTGCCTTCGTTCGGCCCTTGGCTTCAAGAAAAATATTTTCTATTAATTCCCCGTCTCTTCGCTCCGCTCCCCACCCCACCCCACCACTCTTCGACTTTGATGTGTCTGTCCAATTTTCCAGATAAAACTGCAGCTGTCAACAGTTGGGGAAAGCAAAAAACAAAAACAAAGAGCTTATAAAGTTTTTTTCTTCTTTTGCTCTTCAATTTTTGCTTGTAAAATAATTAAGCTGAAAATAATAAAACTTAATCCCCGCCGAAGGCAGCGAAAGAGGGCGGACGACGACGACGTCGACTCCCGTTAACTGTGTTGCCTCATAACCGTTGGGCGGGATTAACACGCTTTATAGTTGAGTATGAGATGCTGGTGTGCTGCTGCCTCTGCTGCCTCTGCTGCTGCTGCTCTTCTCGAACCTTGAGTCCCGTCCCCGCGGCACTGAAACAGTAGCCGAGAGAACGTAATCCAACATAATTACCGCTCATTGCCTGGGCGAATGAATTTCCTTTCATAAGTACTCGGAAATTCCTCCAACATATGTACAGTACTACAGTACAGTAGCAGAGAGAGAAACAAATTAATCGTCATGTAAAAGTGCAGCAATTGAAGCTGCCCGAGCAGCTGCTCTCCCCTTCCGCTGCTGTCTCACTCTTCGTTTCGTACACACATATGTATGTATTTCTCTCATTTGTACACACATGCATATTTGCATATGTGGGCAGTTCTGTTAAGTAAGCTGTTACGCTGTTAATGTAAAACTGTCTTGCTGTACGAACTTCCTTTGCAGCTGGAAGACGGCGGCGCGACGTTCCTGGTCCCGCGGTGCTGTACGTGTTACTTTGGAGAAATATTTTGCCCCAATGCTTGTCAAAAGTGCAAACAAGCTTCCGTCAAGCACCCCTCCCTACGCCCACAGTGATTGGGCCTATTTGAGATGAAAATGAAAACAAAATACCATTTATGAGGATGAGTAGCCACAAAACCAGTGTTTATATCACTTTCCTCTTTTGTTTCCTTCTTTGATCTGCACACTGCATGGAAGAGCCATTCCAGGCGAGGCAACAGCAGCGAGTCGAGCGCTGGATACCCTCACAGATCCATAGATCGTTGCTGTGGCTTATGATCGTGTGAGGATCGACAAACCTTTGCATGAAATAACAGTGCTCTCAGAAAGAGTATTCCACGAGACAATGAAGCATGCAGAGAAGAGACGACTTCACGATATGTAAAACAAAATGATTTAAAGTGAATTGCATACGAGGAGACACCCCCTCTATTCGCTGTGTGTGTGGGTGTGTGTGTGTGTGTGTGTAGCCGTAAAACCGTAAACTTTGAACTCGGACTTGAAACCCTGGACAAATCAAAGCAATCCGCAGCAAACACAAAACCCAAACAAAAACCAGAGCTCTACGGATGGAATCTTTTTGCAAATGCAGCTCTGCCGCGTCGCTCTGCCGCTCTGCAGCTCTGCCGCATCGCTCTCTGCTTTGTTTTTTGTGCTCTTTGAATTTATCGCTCGTTTTGGCGTGGGTGACTTGTTGTTGGGGGGATTTCATAATAATATAGTGTAGTTTGCTGTGCTGTGCTGCTGCCAGCTTTGGTTTTGTTTTGTTTGCTAACCTGGAGAAAAGTGAAATGCATTTTCGTTGACTTTTTGGTAGGGGTTGGGGTTGGGGTTGGGGGTGGGGGTGGGCTGAAATTATCGCTTTATCACGATTCAAGCGGTACGGTACCACTTTCTCAGCTTCATTTGTAGCAATAATTATGCAATTTGCTCTTCGACTTGGAGTTGGAGTCGGAGTCGGAGTCGGACTTCGAGTCAGAGTCAGAGTCGTAGTCGAAATCGGACTCTGATTCGGGAAGGAAGGCGGCCGGCCGGCCCCCTGCAATCGTTGCATTTCTTTCTTTCTTTCGCCCCGTTTCGTTTCGTTTCGTTTTCATTTCGTTTTCGTTTTCTTTTCGATTCGATTTGAAGGCTTTGCATTATAATTTCTGTTGTTATTTATAATTGTCGGACATTGGTTTGCCTGCAATCTAATCATTGTGGGTGCATGCTCGAGAGGGGCACAATGGGATTGCTGGATGGCTGTGTGGCTCTATGACTCTATGGCTGTCTTGCATAGTTATCACTTGGTTAATATCTGGGTCTGGGTCTGGGCTTCAACAACATAATTGTGAAGAAAGAAACGATTTTGACCGCTTTTGGCTTATGACAAATTAATTGGCTGCAATTGTTTTGTCGGTTTTTTCGAGAAAGTTATCGATGCTGCAAGATGTACATATATCTTGCATACATACATACATACGTACAATATGTACGGGGTCGGGTCGGGGTTTTTGTTGAATGAAAACGATCTGCCATGACACATTCGAATTACATTCTTTACCAAATTCAATGGAATCATGTCCTGGAGATCTACGTACTGCAAACGGAAGTCTTCTACGCGTACGCTTACGCGTACGAGAAATCCCCGGGCCAGACAGTGGGGCAAATATTTGTGTCAACAAAAGTGTGTCACAAAAATCTGAGCAAAGCAAACTCTTAACCCATTAACTGAGGCTTTTCATTGGGGCATACCGTATGCCGTATGCCGTCTACCGTCTGCCGTATGATCGCTCATTGATTGCCCCGCAGACGAAATTTGATCGATCAGCTGTCGCTGCCTTTTGTTGCTGTTCGCTCTTCGTCGAGCGTCAAATATTTTGCCAGCCTCGAGGCAAAACTTTTTCTTTTCTGCCTCTCTGCCACTTATAATTTCTTCACATTTTTTTACACTTTTTTTTACCAAATTTTTTTGTCCCCACTGGTGGTGGTATGTGGCCCACTGTAATTGGAGATGAGACCGGGTCCCAGTCCCATCTGCTGGACTTGTTGGCCCTTTTTTTTGCTTCCTGATCGAATGTACATATGTACATACATATGTATGTATGTATATATGTTTTATTTATTTTCCATAATGACAAAACGTGAATCAAATTGTTAGATAAGCGACAAGAAAAAGTATTTCGGGAGACCTTCTTCCTGAAAAGCGTGTACTTTTTGTGGGTTATTTTTTTTTTTTTGGGGGTTTCCGTCAACAAAACAGCGAAAATACGAAAATTAAATTTAAACAATTTAATGTGCCAGCAGCAATTTTGTGTGCAAAGCAAAATTGTCGAAATGGCTTAATTAATTTGACCAATTTTGATCCGTTTCAAGGGGGGGAGCGACTACACACACACACACTAACACACACACACATTTAAGTTGGTCAAGTCGTCGATTGCCCAATCACAAAATGAGACCCAAGCCAAGGAAACAGAAAAAAACTGAAAAAAAACCCCAGACAAAACCTCGACAAGCCCTCGGATGAACGCCCACTCTTCACCTCTCGCTCTCCCTCTCCCTCTCGCTCATCTATCTGTCTCTGTTCGATTTGGTGCGACTAGCTCACGCCTACGATTTCTAGGCTTTTTGTTGTTGTTGTTGTGGTTGTTGTTGTTGTTGTCTCGACTTAATTTGATAAGATTTATTTCGATTCCAAGCCGAAGAAAAGGCCAACAGCGAACAGCAAACAGCAAACAGCGAACATCGAACATTGAGAAACGTTTTTTGCCCTCAATAAATTGTAGGAGGAATAGCAACAACGACTAACATTTAAATAAAAAACAGTTGAAATCGAAATAGAAATGTAAACGTATCTCTCTCGCTCTCTCTCTCTCTCTGTCTCTTTCGCTCTGATAAATGGTCCAAAACGGCCCTTGTTCGGGTTCTCACTGCACACTGGAACCGCTGGTGGTACCGTTGGTAGCCGTTCCAGGGTGCCTGGAACCGTGGAACGTGGGTGATCTCGACAGTTTTTTCTGTGTTTTTGTTTTAACTTGTTTTAGTGGGTGTCTTTATGGCTACCTGATTGGATTGGATTGAATTGGAGGGCTACTGAATCAAAATATCCGATGGAGAATGTGTTTTGGGGGGACTTGTGATTTGTGACTGGAAAGATTACACTGCAAGAAAAACCACACCCATGCACACATATTTAAATTACGATATAGTAATACAAATTATTGCCAGATAATTGCATTAAATTATATGTAAATTGTCAACATGTCACCATTATTCCGCTTGTAATCGGATTTCCATTGTCTGAATGAAAGAATTAAATAAATATTTGATTGCTTTTCCAATGACGAGCATCCTCCAACTCCAACTGCAACCAACTTTCCCATTCTTAACTGAAAATTCAATGTGAAAGTCGAGTCTTGACTTTGTTGGAGAGTTTTCCCTTTTGTGGCACCTTTTCGTTTTTTGCTGGAGCCACCCGCCATGTAAATGTTTCGCTTTGACCCTACCCCAACCCCTACCCACTCCAGCCCCAATCCCCCCTTGGGCCGGTTCAAAAGTTCATTGTCAAGTCTAATAAAATGTTCCAATGACACGTCAAGTGTCGGTGGCTACACGAGAGGGGTGTCGGTGTCGGTGTGGGTGTCCCTGCCGCCAGTCCCCCGTTGGCAGTTCCCTTTGAAAGACCGACCGCCCCGAGAGGAGCTCACCGAAAAAAAAACACGAGGAAAAAGCAACAAAAAATACCGTTTACTGCTAGAGTGAGACCTGTATCCCCCCCACCCCCTCTCTCTCTCCCTCTCCCTCTCTCTCTCTCTCTCTCTGGCTGTCTCTCCTGGCTTACTCCCGATCTGTATATCATTGGAGCTCCTTCTTTTTCTCTCTGCTGGCTGGCTGGCTCTCGCTTTTTGTTCCCTTTTTGTCAAATGATGATAAATCGTGACCCGCCGCCAGAGTTTCGGTGAAAATGTTTCTGCATTAGCATCCACTCAACCCCCCCCAAACACCCCTCCCACTCCCACTCCCAATCCAACCACTTGAATGACATGGAGAGGACTTCGGGTTGAGGGCTACTAACATTTTCTTGCGGCTGTCGCCGTCGCAGTCGCTGTGGCTGTGGCTGTGGCTGCGGCTCCCAACCGCTTTTTACCACCTTAACAGGATCCACACAGCCAGCACTCAAAAGCTGACATTTCAGTGAATTATGCAGTTTTTATGGTAAATTTTCATATACCCACTACCCCCGTCTGTTGGCGCTTAGAAATTAGGCAAAAATATAATTTATGAGCCTCCAAATTGTTGATGCCCAAAGGCCTGAGACCTGAGACCCCCTGAGACCCCCTGAGACCCCCTGAGACCCCGGGATCCCTGCCTGCGCCCAGGCGCGCTGTGTGGGGCCCCACTGTGGTTCGGTTCGGTTTTGATTTAAATGCAAATTCACTTCACTTCATTTTTTGTTGGTTTTTAGTTTTTTTTTTGCACTCGTATCGTTCAGATAAAACGTCACCCTTTCGCACCTTTAATCACGATCCGAATTGAGTGACAAGTAAATAGAAAATGTATCCAGTGGAGTGGCGGGGAGTGGGTGGGGTTTGGTCATTTCCTGGGGGTGAAAGCTCAGTGCAACATCATGCCCCTTAGCATCTATGTATTGACATTAACCCCGACCGATTCAATGTCAATCATATTTCATCACAAAGACTCTGATATTGATGACAAATACCATCGGCCTCAAGGTCGTCGAAGAGCCACCCGGTGAACGGTGAACGATAAGAGCAGACACAATAGCGATAGCGATTCATTGATAAAATTCCAGAGGAGTATCGGAACATGTTCCACCTGCGACTTACAAGCTAATTTGCCAAAGAAGTTCCCAGAGTATCTGTATCTGTCTATCTGTATCTCTGCCTCGGCAGCGACCTTGCCAGCAGCAGCAGCAGCAGCAGCAAAAAGCAAAGGCAATCAACTGCCGTGAAATGTGTGCCGTGCCAGAAATCAGCGGAAAACAGCAAAAAGTGCAAAATAATATAAAATAAATGGAGTGCCGAGGAACATGGCCCAGGAATTTTTTAATTTAGATAATTGAAACTCAACTAGAATGAAATTCCCGCTAAATCTCATACATTGATAGACCAACGCCCAAGCCCAGGCCCAAATCAAAAGTTAAATCAAATATTTCCCTTGTCTTTCAGTTGTTTTTAAACAGATATAAATCGTGTACAGAATAATGAAACAATTGTTTGCGGAGGACTTGAATTATGTTTAATTTCAACCAAATATGGCAAAAGCTGTTTTTTTTTTGTTAATAATTTAATGAATCAGTTTAATGTAATTTTTGCGGTTAATAATATGGGAATTTTATTAACATTTTGCTGGAGTTTTTCTGCCTGCTGTTTGTTGTTTTTAATGCTCTTGATTAATAAATATTTAATTGCATAATTTACACTTATTAAAAATGCCTGAGGGAATTCGCGCTGAAAAACACACACACACACATGTAATCGATGGAAAAAGTAATGGGAAAAATCTCTAATATTGGAGGATGGTAAGGTAGATCGAAATACTTACTTTATGTGTTTCAGCCGAACCCCAAACTGCGTCAATTCCAATCCCAATCCCAATCCAAATCTCCGCACCGCCAAAATGTCAAATGCATCAAAAAGCGAACCGAATCGAATCGAAAGAAGCATGTTCCGACTAATTAAAGAAAATCGCTATAAAGATAGACTGCTGCAGGCAATCAAATCCCCCCAAAAGACAAGTCAAATTAATTAAAAAACAAAACGAGAGAAAAAAGCAAGCGGCAAGCGGCAAACGGCAACAACAAATGCCACTTGTTGGCCAAAAAGAATTGCCAAAAAAAAAAAATAAGGTTCCAAAAGGTAACCCAGCCCAAGACTGAGGGCGCCCCAGCCATGGCATGGTACTACATCCCCCCCCCCACCCACCCTCTCCCCTCTCTGACAAATCTGTTGTCTTTTAGGTGTGTCCTAGCCACGGCTACGCCCTCGTCCATAGCCCCAAAATCCCAAATCCAAACCGAAATCCAAGCCCAGTTTCGATTTACTTTCTAATACATGATCTCTTGGGCGCCAGAATCGCAGAATCCATGTGAACTTGGTCAATTGCTGCCGTTGCTGGTAAAGGTCAAACTAAGTGGGGAAGCACAGAACGGTACAGAACGAACCGAAGCTGGATATACCCTTTAAATCATTTGTTACCCATTAGAAGTAATGCTAGAATTGCGAAAAACATTCCAAGGTTCCAAGAGGACCCTCTGGGCTCTGGGGTACTGCGATTATTGCCTATCGCTAATTTATGTTTATTGTTAATGCTGTTATTGTTTTTGTTTTGTTTTTGTTTTTGTTTTTTATTATTCTATTATACGCTTACTCCTTCGGGCCATTTGGCCCGCAAAGACGTTGAGAAAAATTGAATTTTATTATTTTTAATGGTACCTACAATATTTGTTTCCAACTGATTGAAATTTATGCCGGCTTTTGTGTGCGAAAATTTATTAATATGATATTTCGATGGGCTCTAATGTCTCTCTCTCTGGGTACGGATCTCGGAGATCCTCGTAAATAGATACTTGGCCAAAAACTCGTCTCCAGACGCGCGGGGCTTTGGAATTAAAGTTTTTTAGTAGTTTTCAATTGATGTTTATAGACCTATCGAATGGATTGTTTATGTTTATTGGCCGCCATGGAAATGGAAATGGAAATCTAATGCCTCGAAAATCTAGGCTATAAAATCAAGGCTTCTCAACGCAATGCTGCGCCACCCCCACCCCCACCCCCTTACCCCCACCCAAAACACAGTCGCCCGCTCTTAATGAGCAAATATATTTGTGTTTGTTTTTGTTTTTGTTTTTGCATTTCGGTCCACGTTTGGCCATTCGATTCGGACGCCTTATTTGGGTTTGTTTTATTTAAATATCAAAACAATAAATTCGCCCGCAACTGTCAAGTGCAGCATTGTTAGTGTTAGTGCATTGTGTTCATTGTGCTACCCATTCGATGCGATTCGATACGATCCGATTCGATCCTTTTCGATCCGATCCACTCTCCTGTCCTGTCACTTGGCTGCGCTGAAATCAAGGTGCAAATTAAATGATATTCCTTAGTGAAGACCGTGCATATCCTTAAGTGCTTCATTGATCCCTAATTGAAGCCTATTTTCACCTTGGCCTGTGGCTCTGTTTTGTCTGAAAACTTTGATGAAAGTTGACTGGAAACGGGGTGGCTGTCGGGTGGGGGGATGTCGCCTGTCAAATGAGTTTCGTGCCGACAAAAGTTCTGACGCACATTCGCAACACGTGGAGGGAGGGGCGGAGAGCGGCGGAGAGCGGCGGGTATCCAAAGGGACAGGGCGGACACTTTTTACAATGTTTACCATTCGCCAGCCGATATTTGATTGATTTGTTTTGCCAGGCAGGCGGCGCTGCTCTCTGGCGCCAGATTTGTTGTTGATTGAATGATTGGATGAATGAGCAGAGTGAGTGTCTTCCTCCT
Organism: Drosophila athabasca; assembly: GCA_008121215.1. Lineage (NCBI taxonomy): Eukaryota > Metazoa > Arthropoda > Insecta > Diptera > Drosophilidae > Drosophila > Drosophila athabasca. Next base: position 64,711,526 of record CM017796.1, on the reverse strand, counting down.
GGTCTGGGCCCAAGGTCTGTGGGTAATACTTTGTGCAGCTGTTTTGCATTTTCACACATTTGTGTTTCATTAGCCAAAGTGGCTCCCAAAGTGGGGCGAAACAGCTTTCTTGCTGGATGTGATGGAACCCATTTGGTTTCTATTCCTGGGAGCGTCAATCACAAAATCAAAAAACCAAAAAAAAAAAAATATTTCCAATGATAAATGACAATTGGAATGGAAATGGAAGTGGAAATGAAAATGAAAATGTTCTCTGGCTAAGAGTTTCTCATGGTGGGAATGGGGAAATAAAGAAAGTTTTCCGTCTTCTTGATGGTTCCCCGATGATTACCGCAAAGGTCGTGAATCGGTCGATGGGTTGCTGGACTGCGGCTGTTATGCAATATATTTGTATGTACATATGTATGTATGTATATTCTCCTAGGAATTCAAATCCAAGTGAAAGTTTCCTGCACTTTCAGTTTTCTGTTTCCTATAGCGGGTGAAAATTGTAACCCCCAACCAGGCAGCAGGCAGGCAGCATCAGCAGCATCATGATCATCATCATCATTTCCATCAAGTAAGAGATCTTTATCCGAGAATCTTTTTTTTTGTATGGGCAGACCAGTCTCCAGAGGCGGCTCGGCTCGGCTCGACTTGGCTCTCTCGAAGATGGAGACTTGGGAGATGGCTTATTAAAAATTCTAATCACATGCAATCACCACGAGGCTTGAGGTTTTTTCTTTTCTTTTTGTGGATCTCTTTGATTGTTGTTGTTGCTCAGTGTCTGTGTCCGGCGGTCGGTCGGGCGGTACAATGGCCCGACGCGTCGGTTATCGATTAATCATCAAATTAAAAATTACCACAACGAAAAAGCAGACCGTGGAGCGTGTCCGAAACAACATGAAACACCTCCAAAAAAGCAAAAGCAATTGGAGTGTTTTTTTTCTTCTACCAATTTTTTTTTTTTTTTTTCCATTTTGTTGCTTTTTTTGGCACTTAAAGTCCGTTGGGTCGGGCCACTTTGAACAATATCTAGAATTTCATAGACAGAGCGAGAATCGGAATAGCCAAAAACCACACGAACTTGGATTAGAATTACAATCGGTTGGCAATTTTCTGGTCGGATTTGGTCAATAAGGGTAGAAGGGAGAGGAACATATCTTTTATGACTATTAACAAGGGAAATGGGAAATATATGTACATACATATGTGGGATCCCGATGAATAATATATTGCCAATCGATTGGTTTTCCCTTCGGTTGGGCAAAACTGGGGAATGGTGTGGCCAGCCATTCTCTCTAGAGTTTCTACTCAAGGTCACACCCCATTTCCATCCTGTTCCCTGGCAAGGTCATTCCCCCCCTTTTGGCTTTTCTAGCCAACCCATTTTCAGATGAAATATAAAAAACAACAAAACAATTGAGGGAATCGTTATATAAATAAAGGGGAACAAAGAATTCATAATGTTTAGATATATATTTAAGTCGTAAATTAATTTAAATACGCCAAAGGGGGCGCCCAATGCAAATATTTTCTCTGATTGTTTCGACATTCTTCTCCGCCCCATAAATAACACTTTGAAACGCCGCCTGGTGGTCATCAATTGAAGCAAAGTACAAAGTCTCCCACTCTCTCCCTCTGCCTCTCACTCTCTGAGATATGTATATGTATCGGATTACCATCTGCCCTCCCCTTCTATCTTCTGATTCCCCATTTCAGCATTCGAATTAATTAAATGAGATTTTCCCCAAAAAAAATCTTATCGAAAATTTGTCATCAGCTTGTAAATGCGATCACAAGGGTGTGGTGAGGGGAACGCTGAGGGACACATGCTGCTCATAATGAAGTTAAACTGCTGATAATCATCGCCCGACGCCCAGACAATTAAAAAGCCCCACAACTACAACGACAAAAGAGCAGCCTGAGCACAGCAAGAGCAAGAGAATTGCAAGCGGAGCAGCTGCAGAGCACAGCAGAGCAGAGCCCCTGTCGGCGGCGCAGTCGAAGTCGCCGTCGCCGTCGCTGCCCTGCCGGTTGATCAGCTGCTCGTCAGGTAACTTACGAGCTGGAGGCCGAGCGATCGGGCCGCCTCGGCTCTGCGTTGTGTTGTGCCGTGCCGTGCTGCGCTGCGCAGACGTCTCAAGCTAGCCCTCGCGTTCAATTCAATTCCAAAGCTCGTCGCGTTCACAACGGTTTTTCGGGTGCAGAGTGGAGCGCATTTGTGTGGCGCTCATTGTAAACTTGACTTTGTGTTGCTCTCCCGCTCCCACGCTGCCTGCGCAGTGTGCACTGCATCTGCCGACGCTAAGCTGAGCTGAGCTGAGTGTGTGACCGTGAAGTGAGTTTCGTTCTGTGCGCGAGCATGTGTGTTGTTGTGTGTTGAATATGTGTGTGTGTGTGAAATTATAACTGTTGCTGCGGCCGCCGCAAGTTCATTCACGTTTCGTCATAATTAATGCAACGTAACGCTCAAATCGAAATCGAACGTTGAATTAATTGCAATTTGCAAACTGTTAACAGTTAATTTTTGTGTATTTTGTGTATTTTGTATTTCTGATTTTCATTTTTTGGCCATTTCCGTTTCACTTTTGAGCGTTTTGAGCATTCGAGCGCAACAATTAATTGCAGGCATTTCTCATCGTTTTTTTTTGTTTTTTTTGTATTTTTTGTTTGTTGTTGCTGCAATGCAAATTGCTGCTGTTTATGATTGCTGGTTTAGCAAAAGTGAAATTTCTTTGAAACACACACACACACACACACGCACACATATGTAATACAACAAATTAACATAACAAATTTCCTCCACCTCCGACAGATCAGTTGCAAAATTGATCACCGTTAAATGCCCAGTAGCCCAAGACGCGAGACAAAAAGATATATGTACATATGTACATACATAAATGTATATATGTAGTACACATGCCCCATAAATAAAGATTAAATAAAATACTAGTACTCGTACTCCCAGAGGAGTGCAAACAGAAAGAGCAAACTGTTTAAATATTTTCACAAAAATTCTTGAACACACGAGTGGCATGTCTGTGTGGAGTTGATGCAAAAACGAAAGTGCTCAAAGCGGATCAGCATCTAGAGAGAAAGGCAAGTAAAGTGAGAGATATGTAAGCTGTAAAGAAAAGCGAGTTATCTGTGGATAAAAGAGACAACAGGTCTATGTGCAAGCGGAAGCACAGACGTCTGATTGGTAGAACATCCACAAGATCCTTGAATGATTCTTTCCATTGTTCATATGTACATATGTATGTTGAATGCTTTTGGTATATTATAACTAACGATTTCCGTCTATTTAATTTCCCTTTGTGGGCCCTAATTTTCTCCTATTTCTCGTCGAGTATTTGCTTTTACTCCAATTTTCTCTGTGATGATGACGAACACAACAACCTCAACCTTTCCCACTTGGCCACCAGACAGACACCACACTCCAAGAGAGGCCAGCAATTCGCCAAGTCATTCTCGAGTGATCATTTGGCCCCCCTCCCCCCCCCCCACCCGTCCTTCCTCTTCCCACCCTCACTTTTGCACCTTTTCTTTTTCCGCTCATTTGTGACACATTTCCTTCCATCTGTGCCGCCGCCGCGTAAAAGTTCTTCAACAGACAATTTGTATGCCGCCTCACACACACACACATTTAGACAGCAAATTGAACTACTTTCATTCGAATTCGAATTCCAATTCCATTTCGAATTCGAATGGAGTTCGGTTGGGGGAATTATCATAAATATTTGATGCGATTTGCTGTGTGTCAAATGCAGTAAAATGTATGTAAAATGCACCATAAACTAAACACTTGACTCGCTTACCCACTTGGCCGCCTGTCTACTGGCAGCTTTCATTCAGTTTTTGGCCCAAAACAGAGGTGGGCTGTGGCAGGGACAGGGAGCACGCCCGCCCCTTCTTTAAATGCAACCCCAGCAGTGCGGCAATAAAATCCACAAAAAGAGGCCGCGACAAATAGTTGAAATTCGCCTGAAACAACACTTTTTGCAAATATATTACTTTATTTTTTCTTTCTTTTTTTACATTTTGTGACAAGAATTTGCAAATGTCAACGAAAATTGCAAAATTCGCATTAAAGAGAATTTCGATGACAAAAGGGGGAAGGCAGAGAAAGAGAGAGAGGAAAAGGAAATACCAAACCCAAATACATACCAAAAAAACAAAAACAAAAAAAAATACGGTCCGATTGAGATGGTTTTTGGTTTTTTCTTATACAATTTTTTGCATTTATTTTTTTCTGGGCCATTTTGTGCTTGGCATTTTTAAAGAGCTAACCGTAACGGAATCTCGGTATCACTTCAAAGCTCTGGACATGATATGTACATACATATGTATCGTACCTGATGTACAAATATTTGGAGCAAACGAAACGGGAGAGGCGCACTGTATATACATATGTACATATATTCAAGTTATTAATATTTAAAAAATTATATTTTCCGGATTTATTGGCATTCCGTTATTGACAACCTGCTCGTAATTGGTTTCATATTCAGTATTGAATTTTTATTGCTTTTGTGTACATTTGCTGTGGGGGGGCTGTGGGGTGGGGTGGGATGGTGGTATTTACCTCCTATTCGACCTTAACACTTGTGCCGTGTCGGAGTGACAATCTCTCTGTATCCATCAGATACATTTGCCAGCTCTGGCAGAGCTTACTTCCCGCTCTTTGCCTTCTTTATTACAAGAAAAGATTCGAATTCAAAGCCATCAGAATGTCAGCAGCTGACACTTGAATAAATCGAAAGGTACAAACATACATACAAATGTACACAAATACATACATACATATTTCGGACACCTGTCGACAGCTGCGTACAGCTGGGATGGGATCGGAATTGGAATTGGGATGGCAATGGCAATAAAAGAAAAGAAGAACAACTGCTGTACTGTATAGTACATTCAATTGTACTTGATAATATTTATTGTTCGAGAGGCTAAAAGCAATTTATGACTCAGTTTGACAGTTAAAATCAGAAGGAGAAGCTCATAGATATTTCTTCACCGATTACCTAATTGATATTGTTATAGCCACTATCTGCCCCTGCCCCAAGAGATAGATAGATAGCGTTCAATTTATTGGCCAGTAGTGTTCGCTGTGCTGTCATCGTCCTCAAAATGAACCCACACTTGAGGTTGAGTCCCCACGCAGAAGCAGAAGAAGAGTAAGCAGTTGGAAGATTTCTCCAACTAATTAGACCATAAAGGCAGACAACCAGCAGCCATACAGGTCTTCAAAGTCTGGCCGAACTAATTCCCTGGCGATAAAACCGATAGAGATAAAACCACAACAAAGGTCACGCTTTAATTGATAAGAAAACAATCGCACTCGCATCACAATGGATGAGTCGTCTCATCTTTGGGCTGGCTGGATGGATGGATGGCTGGAAATTGTTCACTCGAATGGAAATCCTCAGAACTGGGAGACGAGCTTCTGGCTCTGGCTCTGGGTCTGCCCCTCGATAAAGATCACACCCCAGAGCGACCAGAGACGAGACCTCCGACAGGTGGCAGTTCAAGCCACAATCGAGTGCACTTTGGGGGAGAGAACAGAACCGAGAACCGAGAACGAAGAACGAAGAACCAGAAACAGAAACACTTTTAATAGTTTTGAACCTTTTTTCTCAGTTCCTCCTCCTTCTGCCTTCTGCCTTCTGCGGCCACTTAAAATGTGCACCGGAGCGTGCCTTTCTCTTAGAGCTCGACGCTCTGTTCCGACTGCGACTCGGGCATAAGTAATTAACCCATGCTGGCCATTCCTTTTGCTTTTGCTTTTGCAAAACATTTAATTGTTCCGATTGCATTTGCAGCATATCTGAAATGCCAAAACACACAAATTACGAGTAAAACTCGGATCGGATCGGATCGTCATCGTCATCGTCAAGATCAAAGTTCTCCTTGCCGACGCGACACGAAGCGACACGACGCGACGCGTCTGCGTCCGCTCTGCTCTCGTATTCAAAGCATTTTGTAGGCTCCGCTCTGCTCTGCTCTGCTCTGAGTGGATGCCATGCCAGCTGTGGGGAGCTGTGGGGAGCTGTGGGGAGCTCATCATCTTCTCCATCATAAAACTGAAACCAAGTGAAACTTTAGTCCGATCCGATGTTAGGTAACCGGACGGGCAAAGAGCATTTTGGGCTCCCACAAATGTCACACTTAAAAACAAAAAACCCAAAAAAAAAATAACAGAAACTAAAATCTTTACCCAAAGCTTTGCTGAAGCCAATTTGTTGCTTCCGTAATTTCTTGGTATTATTTTAATAAGTTTTTGTTTTGGATTACCTTTTAACTGCGAAAAAGATTTATTTGTTTATATACATAAAAATGTGGAAATAATTTATGGGGGAATGCATTTTTCTTTCCTTTTTTTTTTAAGATTGCCGATGGTTTGTATATTTCCAGAGAAATGGCCCAATAAAGCGCTGGCTGGGAAAATGTTTAGTGCGTTTCTTAGAAATAAAATATTAGGTTCCGGGATGTATTTGAATCTGTTGCATCATACAAACATATTTGTGACTCCAAATCTATGGGAAATCCAAGGGGGGAGCAAATATTATATCCAATATCTATCCCATGGAATAATTCTTTCAGTTTTGGATACTTCAATTGATTGAATTCCCATTAAACCACGAAGATCCATTCAATCCATCCGACTGAAATCTGAAATATTTATTCGAGTACCCACCCCCCTCCCTCACTCACCTCTTCGCGTAATGATGGAAAAACAACAACAAAAATGCGTTTAAGTCAAGTTTGCCGCAAGCTTCTCGAAAGCAGGCCCCGGCGGCGACTCCCAGTCCCAGTATGTGTGTGTGTGTGTGTTTGCAACGTGTGTGGCAGCTGCGATCCGACCTCAGACAGTGTATGCTAGCCACTCCACCCTCCGCACCCCACCCCTCTGGAGGCCTGGCTCTGTGGCACTTTAGCTCGATATTTATGCAACGGCACACACTACATCTCTCTCCCTCTTTCTCTCTCTCTCTCTCTCTCTCTGTCTATCTCTCTGTGTGTCGTTATACCACCTTGAGCCGCTCTCTGTCTTCCGCCCGCTCTCAGGTGCAATTTAAGCGCACATTTTTCTTGGCAGCACATTTTCCAGCTCTCGCCATATGCATAAGAGCAGTTTTTCCAGCTCTCTCTGCTGGCACCACCACGCTGCTTGCTTGGCGCTTGCCACATAACGAAAACAGCAACAGAAGATGCAACTGCAACATATGTATGCAGCAACAGCAGCAGCAGCAGCGGCAGCAAAGGAGAGGGCCACCAGCGTCCGCTATGCATCGTAGCATGACACATTAAATGCAAAACGGCAGCAAGGTGCGAAAGGGGAGACAAGAGCAGAGGAGAAGCAGAAGGAGGAAGAATGAGGAGCAGCAGCAGCAGCAGCAGTGGTGCGGTTTTTGCCCATGTTTTGTTGCTACTCTTTATTTAATAAAGAAATGGCTTGCGCATTCTTTATGTGCCCTATAACCAGCACAAAGCTGCAGTGCAGTGCAATGCACAAAAAGGGGGGAGAGGACAGGTACGGTTACGGGTACGGGTACGGGGAGAGTCGTCTGTTTCTGGCAAAAGCCAAGCCAGCTAGAACGGGGTATGTTCATAGATTAGGCCGTACAGGGTACATGGCCAGTCGACTACACCCAGGTCCTGCTTGTTGTTATCCATTTTACGCATAATAAACCGTATGTTGTCGGTCTGTCTGTCTGTCTGTCCTGCTCTATCCCGCACAACCTGAGCGAGCAGCTGTTGTCTTGTCCCTGCATTCCGCTTTGCCACCTTCCTTCTTGTCCTTCTTCCTCCTTATCTTATGACAAAGCAATTTGAATGGATCTGGGAGCCAGCTGTTACACGACGAACGAGCGTTGGAGAGAGAGAGAGAGAGAGGGGAAGAGAAGAGAACTTAAGCTGTAGTCTATTTTTGTCGCACTTTCTCTCTCGCTCTCCCTGTACCTATACCTGTGCGCTCTCCATGCAGAACATCAGCCCAACATCCGATCCGTTTATCCATCATTTCAACATCGAAAACACTTTAAATAATTGCACATTATTTACAATACAAGAGAGAGCGAGAGAGAGAGAGGGAGGCTTTAATAAAATAATTAAAAAGAAATATGCGATGCTCGCTAGTTAGGTCTCTCCGGCTGCTGCTCCACCCCCCTCGCCACCCCCCCTTCACTTGGGTAAATTGCTGTGCGGAGTGGAAGAATCCACAAAACCGACCGCGGATGAAGAAGCCGCAGAATGGGAGGGGGGGCTGCTCTGCGCTGCGCTGCTGGCTGCCCAAGTAGAAAGAAAAAAGTGTGCGGGATACCGACCAATCTACGCATATTTCTCTTCCAGCCCCCCTTCCCCTCTCTTCCCTTCGCTTCGCTTCTCTTCTCTGCGTTCCCTTTCCAACGTCAAAGAGAACACCGACGAGACGAGTGTGAAAAAGAGGCAGCCCCAATGAAATGTTTTCATTTTAAAGAAATTGTTGAAAAGCATACAAATTCAACAGAAAATATTAATTTCAATTATTTAGGCACGCCGAGCTTCAGCTTCAGCTTCAGCATCGCCACATCGTTTGCACAGATTTTTCCCACCAAAGAGTGGGGGAACGAGGGGGGAGGGGAGAAGCCACCAGCACTTTGTTCGCTAAATGCGAGCAATTTGTTACAGGATTTTCATCGGGTCTTGGTCGGGTCTCTGGGTCTTCTGAGAGGCCTGTGGCCTGTGGCTGTGTGGCTGTGCCTGTGGGAACCTTTCGATGCAACAGGAAAAGAGCCCCATTTATAATTATCAACTGAGCTGTACGAGTAGGTGGCGCTCTGCTCTGCTCTGCTCTGCTCTGGGAGCTGCGACGGCACATAGCGGAAGTTATTAGTCGAGAAAAACTGCAGTTACTCGTACATGTAGATGTAGATGTAGGTATGTATGTATGTGCTGAGACTCGGACACACTCGGTCTGTATCTTTTTCCAAAGAACTTGACATTGGAGGGCTACTATTTACTACCACCACTACACTACACTACCTATTTTTTGTGCTCTGAATGTGCTCTGGCGGCTTGGCTTTGGCTTTGGCTTCTGATTCTTTGTCTCTGACTCCGAGTCTTCTTCTTCTTCTGGTGCTGTGCTTTGGTTTCACTTCTAATTAAAGACGACACTTTGTGGCACGGAAACGCTTGAAACAACTCTGCTGAGAGCGGAGAAGCGGAGCGGAGCAGACTGAAGATGTACTGAAATTGTCAAGTGGCTAGAATTAAATGGTATTGAAGCATGCCAACGTTGATTGAAGCTGGTTCTCAAGAGTGTTTTCAAGCTTAGGAATCACATGATTGATTGTGAATCGAAAAGGCATACGATACGTATAGTACACACATACATACATAGTACATATGTACATAGATATGTACACAGGTTGATCTAATGAGAGCAGTTAGGCTGGACATTCACCTCGAGGGATTATACAGCCTTGCTTCGGTTTTCGCCATTTTGTATGCTTTTAAATTATGTCTTTTGCCGTTTAGTACTGGAAAGCAATGTTATATTCTAGAAAAGCAAAAGTGGTATTACTCAACACTCAACATGGAAAACAAGAAGAATACCGAGTCAAAAAAATCTCAACATGTTTGCCAAAAATGTGTGCCTGAACGCCTATTTCATTTCATTTTGTGTCATTTCGGAGAACGGAACATTTTACAATATATTTTATTTTTATAACTTTTTGTGTGAGAAATTGTTTTCTGGAAAAATCGCAGCTTGTGTAAGTATATTTGTTGTATGGTTTTTAAAGCTAAATGTCAAGCAAGAACTGATTCATTCAATATTGCGGATATTTCTATGCGCATTCTCGGTCGTTCTCTAGTGCTACAGAGCCCATAAATAATACGTTTCGGCTTGCATTTGAACTGATTTTAAAGCATGTACATTTGGTCACACTGGTCACACTGGTCAAAAATATAGTACCCTCCCAGCTTTTATCAAAATATTCAATATCGATTTGCATATGTAGTGTCTCATATGGCTCATCGATGATGTGTTTCATCAGCTGATTTAACGAATGCAAATTGCAATAGCATCGTAAAGTGCAAATATCATGTGGGAGTCGTCGTTAAGTGTCGTGTCATTCGAGGGAAACCGCATTCGTCAGATGCGATGAGGATGATTCAGATCAGTCAGAATGTGTGAAAAACTACTATGAATCGATCCAATTGGAACGCCTCGAAGGCAGCGAATAAACGAAGTGCTGGAATTCATTACGAAATGAGCTCCAATCTTAAATTGGCAACACTCATTATGGAAATACCGTATCAACCTTTCAGCCTTTCACACAGCCACAGACCCCTGCGAAGTCCGAGCGCGACCCCCTGAAAATTACAATTAATTCGAATCTCTCTCTGGCGAAGAGGCTGGAGCTAGAGATAATCGCACAGCAGGTTGCTAATGCTGAAAGATCTGGGGAATTGAAATTGAAATAAATAACAAATTAAGCATTAAAAAACGAGACGAGACGAGACGAGACGAGAATGTGCCGAACTTTAAACTTTAACCTCCTCCGCATCCGAGTACATCCGATAACCAACTAGTTTTGGTTTATTCAAATTTAAATATTCATAAATGCCACGGCTCCTCCTCATGTTACACTTGCGACTCGAAGACCAAACACACACACACACTCTGCCACAAAGTTGCCACAAATTTGATTAATTAAACTCTGGGGAACAGAAAGATTTGTCCGATAAATAATTACAATTATTACGGGGTTTCGTCTAAGCTTTAAGATCCCAAAAGTAATAATAATAAATAAATAATAGACGTATCCGTCATCGATCGAGTGACGTAGTCTAGTGACCGAAAGCTGACTCAGTGGGAGGGAGCTAGAAGGGAGGCCCATATGTGGTACTCCTAGTCGAATACGTGTCCAGTGGATGGTTGGCTCATTGAGCAAATATTTCGATTCGATGATTGAATATTTATTTTCGTGGAGATATGAAGAAAGTGTGCGCACACCTCTTCAAGGGTTTATTGGTCGTGAAATTTCATGACGAATTCTATAACCTTCTGCCGCTGCGACTCGCCGCCTCTCCGCCTCTCCGCCACTCCCCGTCCCTCTGCCTCTGCCTCTGCCTCTTCCTCTCTTTGGCTAAGGTCAAAGTTTTTTCTTAGGCCCTTGACTTTACATTTTTCGCAATTTTTCACGCACTTCTTCGGTGTGCTTTCTGGCTCTGCTCTGCTGCTGCTGCTGCTGCTGCCATCACTTGCCCCATCGTACTTTGTTTTTGTTTTTGTTTTTGTTTTAGTTCTTTTTTTACCTTTCGGCACATGCAAACATGGTTTTTTGCAGCCTTTCTTTTCATGAAACAATTCTTCTTTACTTCTGTGCTGGGGGTATTCTCCTCCCTTCTCCTCTCCTCTCGTCTCCACCCCTTCTTCTTTTTTTTAGCGACGTTTACATTTGCAAAAGTTCATTAACATTTTTCGTGTATGTGTGTGTGTGTGTGTGTGTGTGTGTGTTTGTGTGTGTTTTTTTGCTGAAAAAGAAAAATCCACGCAGCAGTTTTTTGGTTTAATGAAATTTAGTCTTGTGTTGTCTTTTTTTTTTGGACTTTTGTTTAATTAATTATGGAAATTGTTACATGTCCAAAGAGGAACGCTTCTGGAAGTGGGCGTGTGGGTGGGTGGGTGGTCCATCGATCGATCCATGTGGCTGGCCCTGGAACTGGAACCCCATCGGATTTCACATTGGAAACGTTTTTGCGAAATTTATAATCATAAATAATTTATATAGAAATTGGCAAACGAAACTCCCCCAAGAATTGACCCCAAAAGAAACCGAAAAGAAACCGAAGAAAGGGAGAACCGAAGAGAATAATGCTAATGAAATATGCCTGGGGGGGGGCGGAGGGTTTTGTCAACTCTCCGCTTGAGGGCCTAGAGTCTGTCCGGCTGGGTGGTTCTCTTTCTCTGCTTTCGCTTTTTGGCAAAAAGAAACCCAAACTAAACCCATTTTCGTTTTGGGCTAATAATGTAATTTGTTTTGTATTTTTGGCCGAATCTGGCGGACCTTCTCTTTCGAAACGCAAAGAAACGCAAAAGCTTTTCTGTCAACCACAAAATGTAACACAGATTTTTCCTCTTGCTAGTCGCTATTGTTGGTGCCACTGCCACTGCCACTGCCGCAGCTACTGCTGCTGTGGTTTTTAATTGCTCTGTGTGGCATAGAGATACGAGACGATCCACAAGATTCGCTTTTGTTCCGGTATTAGCGCATAATGACAACTATTTGGGGAGGTTTTGTGTGGAGCTGTGGCTGTGGAGTTTCCCCGCGAAAGTTTCCCCTCCCCCAGATAATTATTTACGTTTTGTAAGAGAGATGATCTCTCTATCTCACTCTCGCTCTCGCTGTCTCTCTGTCTCTCTGTCCTCTGTGTCTCCCGACAACTAATTGACGCATTATTTAAATGATAGTTTTTACGCCAATGGAAAAGACTATAAATAGTATTAAGTACTCACACTTTTCTCTGTGGTTTCTTCTTTCTTCAATTATCCAACAGCATACTACTCCAACTCGTATTATCTCTGAAATGTAACGAAATGTAACCGGCCCCCCCTCTCCCAGTAGTCCTCGATCCTTAACTTGTCATAACTATTCCTTAGTTCCAATCCAATCCAATACGATCCAAGATCCAGTAGATCATTTGTTGAATCCTCGTGTGTTTTTGTGTTGCTAACCGAATACCTTTCCCGATCTCTCTACCAATCCCTTTGCAGATCTTGCTACCCTTAACAGCCACAACAACAACAACAACAACAGCATCAACATCCAAACAACGACAACGATCATCAATCAGAAGAAAAAGTTGTCCGCAGAAGCAGGACCAGGGGCAGGCGTTGGCGTTGGCGCAGGCGCAGGAGGAACCACAACGAACGGGGGCGCACACAAAATGGAGCTGCTGAGCAGCGCCTCAGCCACAGCCACAGCCACAGCTACAGCCGCACAGAGCACAACCACAACCACAACGACAGCCACACACCAACTGCAGGCGACCACAAAGCAGCTGGTGGGGCAGGAGTACCTGAGCTACGCCTCGCCGCCCACCTACTCCCGCCTGCCGCCCGACGGCCATGAATTCCCACCGAACTTCAGCGAACCTCTGATCATGCATCCCTCACACATGCATCCACACCCACACCCACACCCACACCCACATCCTGCGCTGCTCAAAGCCAAGGCAGAGCTCTCCTTCGAGCATAACAACAACAACAACAACAACAACAGCCTGGAAGCGGATAAGACCGGAGCACCGCCGCTGCCCAAAACAGGGCCACCGCCGACTGTGCCCAGGAAGGTGTACCGCCAGGATCTGGTTATAAACGTGGAGGATGCCCGCTCCAGAGACACCACAGAGACCAAGACGCCGCCCGGCCTGGGACGGGACTACCAGCGCTCTCTGAGCGCGAGCGCCCCGCGGAAGTCCAGCGACTGGCGCAAGGATGAGAAGTCGGAGAAGTCCGTGCGCGACAAGATCGCCATGTTCTCCTCCAACAACGAGCTGGACGCGATTCCTCCGGCAGCTCCAACCATGAACTTGAACATGACCATGCCAGCCGCAGCTGTCTCTGGGAGTTTCTTGCGAAAGCCGCTGAACAGGAGCAGCGAAAACCTGCTGGACACCTGCTCCTCCACTCCGGCGCCCTCCCTGAAGACGCGCGCCATGAGCGTGGAGAACCTGAACGACGTGCAGCGCCAGTACCAGCTGGCCAAGCAGCTGCCCCAGCTGCACGTGGCCGACTCCATGTACTCGCTGCACACGCCCAATCCCAGTCCCCATTCCAGTCCCAGCTACAGTTACTCCTCCAAATACGCCTCGCTGCCGCGCAGGGCTCACGGCGGCTCGTACTCGGCCTCCGCCTCCGCCTCGACGGTGGAGCGCAGGAACAGCATCTTCTCGGGCGAGGGCGAGGCGGCCGACCGGAAGGCGGCCATCACCAACATCCTGGAGCAGCGCCGCCGCAGCTTGTCCAAGCTGAGGGGCCTAGTCATCCCGGAGAGGCCGCAGCTGCTGGAGCCCATCCTCGACCTCCCCGAGATCAAGAGCCAGGTGAAGGCTGCCAGCGGGGAGGACAGCACCGACAGTGGCCTGGGCGAGACCCGTTCCCGCACCAACGGAGGAGGCCTCGCCATAAACGGCATTGGCAGCAGCAGCAGCAGCAGCAGCACCTACCGCAGCATCTTCTCGCCTGGTGGCCAGCGGCGTCCGTTGGAGCAGCAGCTGTCCCAGCCGCCGGCCAAGCCGCCGCGGACTTCCCTGTGCGCCCCCCTGACACCCACCACCACCGGCGTCCCTGCCACTGTCCATCGCATTTGCAGGCTGATGGCACCGCCACCGGCCCTGCCACCGCCCGACCAGGAGAGCGACACGGACTCGGTGTTCTCCAGCACGGCACGGGTGGCGACGCCCCCCGAGAAGTTTGCCCTCACCCGAACCCTCAGCTCGGAGACGAACACCTCGATAGCCAGCTCCAACACCTCCACACTGACCTCGGGCTCCTCGGCAGGCTCCCAGGCCAGCTGCAGCTCCCTGGGCAGCACGCCGGCTCTGGACCTGACACGGCGCGTGCTCAAGAGCCAGGTGAGCGGCAGCGGCAGCGGCGACCCAGGGGCCCTCTCCAACAGGAAGAGCATCCTGGCCTCGGCCAAGTGCCGGAACGCGAAGAACCGCGGCCAGGAGGAGGACAACGACAGCACCGATGGCGAGGTCTGCACCCTGGCCGGCCGACGCATGAAGCCCGTCTCCAGTTACAAGCAGCAGATGCACCAGCACCAGTTGCAGCAACAGCTCCAGCAGCAGCTGGGCAAGCAGCTGGTGGTGGACAAGCTGATCAATGTGGCCGCCTACGTGGAACAGACCTCGGACACGGACGACAGCAGCCGGCGCTCGGACACCCCGGCGAAGATCAGTGCCATGTTCATCGACGAGGAGCGCAAGGCCAGCTTCAAGGCCGATCCCAGCCAGCAGGCCAAGCCGAAGCCGCTCCAGATTCAGTTGCAGATGCAGGCCAAGCCCGTGTCCGCGCCCGTGTCTCTGCAGCGAGCCTATGAGCCGAAGCGGGAGGCGCCCAAGTCCCAGACCACGGCCGAACTGCGTGAGAAGTTCGAGAGGAGTGCAGCGGCTGCGGCTGCCGCAGCCGCGGTCCAGGCCCCGGCACACCACAAGATGCACACGCCACTGCACCCAGCGGTGGCCGCAGCGAAGCCGCACCACGAGCGCTTCTCCTCGCTCGATTCGCTGGCCTCGAGCTCCTCCGGCGTGAGCTCCACCACCCAGAACGTCAGCACCACCCAGGAGACGGCGACGGAGTTCGGCAGCTTCTCCTCACTGGGCAGCAACCAGAGCCTGATCACGGCCCAGGACGTGCAGCAGATTGTGGAGGAGGCCGATCCGCCGCTGAAGAGCCCCGAGGCCTTCATTATTGTCCTGCAAAGGGATAACCCGGAGAGCAGCATTGGCATCACCCTGGCCGGGGGCTCAGACTACGAGGCTAAGGAGATAACGGTGAGTGGTGGCATCTTTGGCCAACGATCAGGATCAGCAACTAATAGGCTTTCTGTCTCCTTCACCTTCTGTACAGATACACAAGATCTTGAGCAACACGCCAGCGGCCAAGGATGGCCGCCTGAAGAAGGGAGACCGCATCCTGGCCGTAAATGGGATGAGTATGCGGGGCCTGACCCACCGGGAGTCGATCAGCGTGCTCAAGGTGAGTATCCATTCCTCGGAGTTCGCATTATTCAGAAGCTAACCGAACGTTTTCCCCCCCTCCCCTAGACTCCACGTCCGGAGGTGGTGCTGGTCGTCACCCGCTCCGAGTCGCTGATTGTGAAGGCTCTGAACAAGAAACGCTCCTCGCTGGGCTCGCTCAGCTCCCTCAACGAGAAGCCGACGGATCTGGAGTACGAGCGAAAGCGTAACTACCACAAGGCCTCTCGATCTCTGGACTTGGACCTGGACATCGTGTCCAATGAGACGGAGTCGGGAGGCGGTGACTCGCCAGTGACCACCACGCCCAGCCCCAGCACCGGGTCCAGCAGTCCCCAGCAGCCGGCCAGTCTGCATGACGATGATGCGGAGGCCACCATCGCCGGCATTCGTGCACGACGTCAGCTCTCCCGCGGAGATGCCGCCAAGCTGAGCACCAGCGAGCTGCTGGAGCGGGCGGCCGAGGCACGGAATGCCATCGCAGCAGAGATACGAGCACAAGGTGAGTACAGTATCTCGATCGAAACAGTCGTGGAGGTGGATTCTAATCGAAGCTTTATTCTTACTTTAGCAGAGGATGTGGCGGCCAGCGGAGCTGGAGCTGGAGCTCGGTGCGTGGAGATTGTCAAGGATAGCTGCGGCCTGGGCTTTTCGATCGAAGGAGGCTTCGACTCGCCGCTGGGAAATAGACCGCTCATTGTCAAGAAGGTGTTCATGGGTGCGTCATCATATCATCATATATCATCTGGAGCAAAACCATTAACACTCTCTTCTCTCTCTCTCTCCTTCTTAATCAGGTGGTGCTGCCCAGAAGACCAACCAGGTGCGCAACGGAGACGAGATCCTGAGCATCAATGGTGCCTCAACGGCGCGCATGACGCGTGTCGACGCCTGGAACTACATGAAGCAACTGCCACTGGGGCCGGTCAAGATCAGCTTTGCCTGAGATGGAGACCCAAGACGAGTGCAGGCGAGGCGGAAGGGGAAGAATGCGCCACAATTTTTGTTAGTTCTAAGTTGATAGTAGTTGGATACGATACGATACCCTAATCCTGATGGATGGTCTAACCATTAGGGTCTTGCCAATCGACCGTTTTTTTTTTTTTTTTGCATTTAAACGAACTTTTAACTGTATGCGTACTTCTATATACATATAAATACACACATACATATATACACTATATATTATTAATTTAAAGTGCAATTTTTTTGAACTCCTTCAATTTCAAAGCGGCTGCATTAACCACCGCCCAATATACGCTGATAATATCGATGATATCGATTGTACATATATATAACTAATCAAAACTAATCTAGGTTTTTTTTTTTTTAACAATAAACAATAAAAAATCGAGACACAAGGAGAATAAGAAGCAAACTTCGTAGCAGCGCTATTTCCTTATAAACAATATTACATTAATCCAATCTGCAAGCAACACAAAAAGTAACAAAAACCGAAAAAAAAACAAAAAAAAAAAACAAAATTATATTTTATGCCATAAATTATACGGGAACGTTATATATGTATACTATTTTTTAATAATTATTATATTATTTAAAGAAAAACAAAAAAAACACAAAAACCATGTTTACGTATACAAAAGTATTTGGTAAAAATAAACATACGATATATACTGAAATCAAAATTGATCTTCTTCGATTCGGATCGGATACCACTGGCTACTAAGTGCCACTCCACCCCATGCAACAACCCAAACCGAATATGTATATGTTGTAATCCATATTTATTTGAACTGTTTCAGTGTTGTTCTTAAATTAGATGTAGCTTTGGCGGATTATCCCTTCTTTGGCTTGGCTTTCTTGATCGAACAAGAAGGCTGCACGGTTGGGGTTGATGTTGATAAAGCCGATATGGCTCCGTTTTCGTTGGCATTGCAACGGCCAGCCCACTGGTGGTTGGAGCACGAGGCATCCTCTGGAAAATCGAATATCTCGCCGAGCAGGGCGTAGACACGACGCTTGAAGTACAGCTTCTTATGGAAGTTCATCTGTTCCATTTCGGGACGGAGACCCTGTAGGAAGGCATCGTCGGAATTGCTGGCAGGCCATGGTATTGGTACCGCCCCGTTCTCGTATTTGCAGTCGTTGCCAGTGCTCATATTACCTTCTGTGTCCTCGTCGTCGGGCTCTAATTTCGTTTGCGCAGGCTCCGTGTCGAACGTGTCGAAAGTTGTCTCGTTGCTGTCATTACGGCCGTGCACCGTATTATTGCGGGTGCGGGAGCGTCGGCCCTGCGGAAGTCTGGGAACTCCAGGTGTGATGTGCGACTTTAGGAAGGAGACCTCCTCATCCAAGTAATACTTTCTGGTTTGATTATATCCATCTTTTATTGATCGGGCGTAGCTGGTACGAATATTTCTCCAACGCTCCTTGCAGCTATTGACTGTTTAGGTTGAGAATAATTACATATTTAAACACATCGGGGCAGATGAAAACTTACTCGAATCGTTCATGCCATTGGATATATCCCTCCAGGCTGCATTGATGTGCGACTTCTTACTGTACGCTTCATTAGAACGATCAAAGAGGCAAGGATGTCGGCAAACCAAACGGCATATTTTCACATTTTTCTCCTTTATCTCCGGAGTTGGAGTTTTGCTCTGGACGGCCTTAAGGATATCGACTCCATCTGCAACATTTTAAAGAAATTAATTACATTTTATATCGAACACTGGAGTAATCTCACGTACCGTTTGGCGTCGGGAACCGAAAACTGGCCCGAGTGTTCATTGTATGCGTTGTGTGCAGTGCAGACTGTGCATTGAAAATCCAAGAATATATGAACACTGGAACGACGAAATTGTTTTCGACACACTTGTCGCCTGCGCACACCAGCTGTTTGGCGCGCTTCCTCTGCGGGGGGCAGCAACAAATGTAATTGCTGGCCTAACTGCTGTCGCTTGACGCCAACTTGCTTTCTCGTTTGCTACTGCAGACGTGGTTTAATGCCGAACGTGAAAATCTTCGACTTACAATACAAAACTCACATTTCAGCTAAATTTACACTTTAAAATGCTCGGAACCGCAAAACATGAATGAGCCGGCAACAAAAACACACAGAAATGCCACAACAAACTGACACGAATACATGGACGGCGTCCGCTCTCAGAGAATGGCAAAGGGGAAGAATATTCCAAGTGATTCAACCCTCTCGGAGAGCGTTCGGCACGACGACACCTCTGAAACTCACACACACACATTGTGACGGCGAGAACAGCTGCGCCGAAAGAGAGCCAAGCCGAACACAGCACTGCCAGGCAAAAAGTTAATGTGAATATAATAATTTGGGCTGGCAGTATGCAGTTTGATCACTTTTCAAACAGACAAGCTGATTGACACCAATGACAATTAACAGACAATTATGTAGTAAATAAACGAAATTTATTAGTTTAAGCCAGTCGATTAATATAGCCGCTAAGCAGCCTCTACAGCGTATTATCCATATTAATTAATATGTGCTCACTACTTTCTTCGGTAGCCCTGGTCGGGCAAGTGTTCAACCCTCGCTGTCGTTCTCTGCTCTCTCTCTCGCAACGAAGCCTGTAGTTGTGTCTGTGTGAGTGCGCTCATGGATTCATTCCGATTTACAAATAGCTGCTGCGCGTGTGTTGTGTTTGGCCCAGTATTTATCGCTCATTTTTCGCATTAAATAAGGCTAGAAAAGTGTTGTGTTTGCCTATGAGTGCGATGTCGAGTACCGAATCTAATGTGAAGCTGTTGCGGGCGGTGGAGAAGCAGGCGCCTCTATATGATCGGGGTCATGGAAGTTACAGGAAGAGGCTGGCCAGTGAGAATTGTTGGGACATGGTGGCCTCGGAGACAGGAGAGTCCGGTGAGTGTTGCATAGCGCTCGCATGCGCATGCCTATCGTTAATCGCCTATCGAGCGCCAATGCTGCAAAGCGCCGACGGGCAACGAGTTGGCAGTTCGCTCGCTGTTTGCTTGTATTTTTGGTGATGGTAAACACTTGCGGCTGCCATTGATTAATCGCCGCTCCCGGAGCATTTGAATGTAACGAATGTTTGTTTTGAGTGGAATTATGAACTCAAAATTAAACAATGGCAGACAAGTTGTCTCTTTGATCTAAGAAGTCTCAAAAATCTAGTAAATTTTGCAGTTTAAATGGGAAATCATTTCAATGAGCTATATTATCATGCTCAATTTGACTATTAATTAATTAATGCTGTAGGATGAAAAATTAAATAAATAAATAATAAATTTGTATCACTTTATTTGAAAGATATTTTTGAAATTTTCTTGGAACAAAAATCAGCTAAAAGTATATTGTTCGTCTATCATCATATCATTTCACTAGAGGTGCAAACACCTTTCTTAATACAATTGTTATGTACATGCCACCCTGTTTATGTATGGATATATTTTTACGTTTGGTAATTTGGCTATCGAAAGGTTGGCTACCGAAGGGTGCCCATCAAGTTTTCTTTTAAAATGTGTTTGAATATGAGTGCGATATCTAGTATCGAATCGAATATGAAACTGTTGCAGGAGCGGCGACGGTGATAAAAAACAATTGCGTCAATGCTGGTCTGATATAATATGTATAGAGGTGCAAAAAGCTTTCTGAGAATAATCGATTTGTACAATCCTGATTTATATAATTGATGTATCGATCCGATCACCAACGTGATCTGATATAATTTGTATAGCTTGTCTTAAACGATTTGTACAACCCTGATTAATATCCCTTAATATTATCGATATATCGTTTCGACTGATAGTCTGGCATCACCAATCACCAATTCTTTCTCGCTGCGATCGCCCTTACGGCTGTGGATTTCACAAATTATTCTTGAAAGGAATTATTTTCCGCGTAGTGTTCCAAACTTTGTATAAACTTTTAGCGTAAGTATTTCAAATTATTTTAAAGAATATTGCTTACCGAAGCGATTTTGGACTTGCACGAATACATATGTATGTATTTGTGCTGAAAGCGCGGAATTTACGGTTTCTTTGGCTGTGTAGCATGTGTGTGTTTTTTATAATTTGTGTCGAGTACGACTTAATTCAAAATGGGCGATCCTGTATAGTTCCGTCCGTTCTGTTCATTATGCTGCTGCAGACTGGCGACATTTAGCCGGGCGTGCGTGGCTGTTGTGGTCTTCCGAATGTTTTAAACCAGGAATGCCCAAGGCCAGCATGCGGCGGTGACAAAAACACCAAGCCAAGAAGGGAACCATTTTTGTCTGTCAATTTGTGCACTGGAAGAAAAAAGTGTGCATACATTTTCCCTAATGTGAAAAAGTTGAACAATTGATTCATTGAAATTGTTGTTAGTCAGTCTGATTTCGCGTGCAACGACGGAGGGAAAAAGAAGGACAACTCCGGACAAGGAAACCGTCGTATGAGTTTTTTTATGCTTGCTGCCGTGCATTTATGTACATACATACAATATATGTTCTGTGAGTTCCTATCTCCGGACAATTTACAAAATCAAAGCGAGCCTAAGGGCATAGGGCTGGGCACTAGCAACAGATACAAATCTTTATTCTTTTTATATAATTTTGAAATATTGCCGATCAATATTTATCATACACTAGAACATTTGCGAACTTTTACTCAAATTTGGAACATATGGAAATGCTACCCATTATACCAGTGATGCCACTTGCTATTGTTGACGAAACTCCAAATAAATTCCAATTAGAATTAATTGTTTTTTTCTCATTGACTGTGTTTTACAATATAATGAAATTAAGGAGAAAACCAGCCATTATCCGAATGAATATTCTTTTGAATTATTGTCCAACGGTCAGTTTTTTGGCAGCAGATAATACAAATGAAAAACTGTGAAAAGCGAAATACCTATAATAAAATTAAAAATAAAATAGTTACATTGAAGTGAGATATTTACACTGTCGGCTTTTTTTAACGTGAGAACGTCTTTATATCCTTAAGTTGGTTATAAATAGCAAAACGCTTTAAATACAATTATGTACACTACTCGATAAAATTCAACTTTTTTCTCCCGCTGTCCCCCAAAATGCCTTTTTCGGATAGATTTAAATTTAAAGAATTATGGTTTTTTTTTAGGTTTAGTTTTTTTTTTGGTACCAACCCAACACGAATGTGCACATATGTATCTATACAGCTGCGTTCATGGAAATAGCAGTGCTGCACGTCACCTGCTTTAAACCCGTCTTCGAGATATTTCTAGTCTTCCAAAATGAGCAAATGATACTTTTTTAGTAAGCCTGGAATGTAAGCTTTAGAATTCTGAAGAAATTTCGTTAAATTTGGATTCCATCTTCTTGTTTTTCATTACCTTAGACAATTACCCATGAAATCTGCTGTTCACTGAAATAACAGTGAAAAAATTAAAACACAAACAAATTAATTTAAAAAAGTCACCATCAGTAAGCTTTATTTACATTTTGAATATTTTGATAAATTAAATATTTGACATAGCGGTATTTTTTTTTTTGATCATAAAAAAAATCATTGCTGGGTCCAGAAGAGGAGAACTCCGAATTTGACTAAAAACTAAGGGCAGGATGCTTATAGGGATTGAAAACTAAGCTGTTATAGACTCTCACTATTGTATTTAAGCCAAATAACTATAAAAAGTAGACTGAAAATCGAGTGGCCATACGAAAAACGACGCTTTTTCCAAGAACGCAGCTGTACATATGTACATATGTTGTCAAACGAAGATTTTGATTGGCTTTCGTTCGCCAACATCTTAAAACATATTTTTGACCATTTTGAGGACATTGTGTAGTAAAAACGCCACTCGGTATGAAATAATATCCAAAGCAAATCCAATTTAGTTGCAGGAATTCCCCGACAATGTCAGTACTGAGCTTTTTCAATTGGATTCGATCGCAAAACGATCGTAATTGAATACTTCGGTTGGTTTATGTCTTTTTGTTCTATTTGCCGCACAGAGCCGGGAAAAATTAAATTAAACAGGGAGATTAGGGCCAATTAGGGCCAATACAAGTGACTGATAAACTGTCATAAGAGATATTATAAGACTGCTACCGGAATAGGAATAATCATTTGGCAAGTACATCCCAAACTTCCACCGCTCTCATGCTCCTTTCAAATTTTAGTTCAACATTAATTATAATTTTAAATGTGAAATATCACACCTTTTTCCATTGATGGATGTACAATTGGCAGGATTAAAACATACAAGCAAAATTTAGAGCCTCTAAACTAGTTAGTTATTCGCACGGGAAAAATTCAGAAAGTTGAGGCAATATATTGATGCGAATTTCTGATAAATGTTGTGCAGTGATATCTCTTTCCAATAGTAATAATTTTAAGAAAATATGATTTGTATTTATTCCCGGTACTCGAAGAGTATAGTGTTATATATATTACATTTGTGGTGAAAGTTGATGTGTTAGAACGCTGCGTCTGTAACCAGCAGAATTCGGTTAGCTATTGCATAGAGCTGTCACAGCTCTATGGAATGGAATATGGAAGAAAATCTCTCATCTGTTGTCTATTCAATGTACCCGGTGTACCCCGTTTACAACCGCATTCTGATTTAGCGATGATCCTCTGTCTGGTGGTCTGTATTAGCCCTTTGATCTTGCAGTTTATAACATCGAGTATAACCAAATTTGTTATAAATTGATGTAACACAAATCTTAAGCTTAAAGGTTGTAGTAGCCTTGAAAGTATTTTGAACTGGCTTATAGCGTTACCTCCTGTTGACAGATTGAAATTGTTGAGATCAGGCTACCTATTTCAAGGCTATCAGCGGTTGCGATACCCCAACCTTATTTGGTTTTTCGGAGGTTAGAGATTAAAGCACGTATAAAAAAAGGTTTATTACTGGCTTAATGTTGGACTTCGCAATTGCGGTTATAAGGAGGGTGTTTGGTGAGGAATTTGCGTATGGATACTACACCGATGAGGCAAATGCTGCACCATCTGTTTCTGGGTGCTTACCTGCTACCTGCCACAGCACTAACTTTATGGCGACCGATTCGTTCCTTCTACCTCTTTGCAAATATGCGCATATAATATAACAGTGAAAACCGAAATCTATTTCTATGTCTATGTCTATCTCTTTCTCATCCTAACATGTTGCAGTGGAGAAGTGTAGGCGAAGGTGGCGTGTTTTGCGTAACGAGTACGCTCGCTGGATGAACGTCGACGCCCAGCGGCGACGCGCAGGTACTAAACGCTTGCCCTTCCAATACGCGAAAGATCTGAGTTTCCTCAGGCAACACCTGAACGTCCAAGAGGATATCGTTGACGAAGACGAAGACAACGAGAGCGAGCGCGAAACGAGTATCACCGGCGAGAGCTTGGCTAGTAAGAGCATCCAGTCCTTAAAAGACGACGACAAGCCGCAGGATATCACAGTTGACGAAAATAAGTCAGACAAGAAGCAAGGGTCGGCATCGGAGGAAACTGAGAAGAAGTCGTCGGACATTCCCAAAATAAAAGAGGAGAAAGCCGACGAGAAGGAGAAAGGCAAGAAGAGCAAGGAGCCAACAGACTTCAGCTGGGTCGACGAAGAGGACGAGCCCAATACGGAGGACGAGGAAGCCGCACCCGCAAGCCCAACCTCGACTGCTGACGAGACCGGAAAGCCGACGTTCTTCATCAAGCAGACCGGCGAGGACAATCGTTTGATCATTCGCAAGAAAAACTTGTGCGCCTCTGACTCCAGGGATCCCCTCGAGGAAACAATGGAAGACAGCGCAGACGAGTCGGTCGGCACTGGAAGCGACAGCCTCAGCGGCCGTCGCCCACGTCGCACCGTCCGCTCCACAGGAGTTGGCGGAGTCAAGCAGCTCCCAGTAAAGAAGATCGTCACCGAACAACGTCTGACCAGACTGCAGCGGCGCAAGTCCATGACTCTGGCTGCGGCTCGTACATCCATCACATCCCCAGTGAAGATGACGCCAGTGCCCAAGTATTTGGCCAACAGAAATCAAACCGGAACAGCAGCAGCTACCGATGCAGAATCAACTCGAACAGTGGATCCAGGGCTCGCCAAAGCCTTTGCCCTCACACGCGACGATATCTTTCCACGTCCAAAAGCTCCGGCTCCGGCTCCGACTGCTACGGCTGCGGCTGCGGCTACGTCACAGACCCAGTCCCAGTCAGGCATTACCATTACGCGTCGCGGTAGCGTCATGGGCAGCCCCGGTTCGACGATAACGAAGCGGCCAGCGACCAGACCGGACAAGACTAATATCCCAGTCTCCAGTCCAACGCCAAGCAATCCAGGCTCAGTCTCAGCCAAGGCCTCGGCCTCTCCCTCACCCCCAATCTCAATCCCAGTTTCAGTGACACTCCCATTCCCCAAGGCCACCCCTGTCTCCACATCCAGCGGCATCAGCAGCAGCAATGCCCTACTCCTCACCAGCTCGCTGCCAAGCTCTGTGACGGTGACCACCCTGATTGCGCCAACCACGAGCGCAGTCTCAAACAGCGGCCACGTGACTGCCAGTCCATTGCCGATAATGGCCGGAGCTGGAGTTGGCACCACCACCACGATTCCCTCATTCATGACTCTGAAGTCCAGAATCGAGCGAGGAGTGCAGACAGAGAGCCTGGACATTTTCTCTGATGAGCACTTCTTAGAGATGGTCCGCCCGCAGATGGCGGAAATGAATCCCCGCCAGAAGTTACACTTCAAGCAGAAGGTGTTCCAGTCCTTAATGGAGACCTTTGACGACGCCACTGACTTCCCAACCGCAGGGGAGCAGCAGCATTTCAACATCAACACGCCGTCTGGCTTGGAACACGTCTCGGACCCTGAGATGCGCCTAGTGCGGGAGCTTGTGAGTCTGATTAGTGCCGCTAAGCACTCGGACGCTATCTCGAGGCCCGCTACTTCGCCCGTCGTCGGGGACACACTGCGTACGGTAGTTCGCGGCACAACCCCATCTCCTGCCTCAGCCGGGCAGACGCGCCCAATCATTCAGCGCGTCTTCAAGCAGTGCAACGGAGTGAACCTGGTCGCGTCTCCGGAGGAGAAGAAGATCTACCGTATCGTGCAGGCGAACGGCAAGCCGAGCGGCGCGGCCTCGGGCGTCGGCCTTGGTGCTAATGTCCCCTCGGAGGAGCTGCGCAAGAACAGCGCCGACAGCAACTGTTCCGGAACCAGCGTCACTCGTGCTGCCCGGGCGCCACCGGCCAGCCCTAGGAGAGGCACAGCCGTGGCCGCCACACGCCCACAAGGCGCCTCCACGATGAACACCCTCTTCGGGCCGAACCCGCCACAGCTATTGCCACCTAAGGCCGGACCCCTCATCAAGGTACGCGAAATGCCCCGTAGATTCTCGGTCTGTGGCAGCGGCGGGCCCATGATGGCCTTGGGCCAGCCACCCGGAAGCTCAAACGTGATTTCGCAAAATCCTCAGCAGAATCTCAGTCCCATGGAAGCACAGATGCTCAAGCGTCGCCTGATGGGGGCCCCTGCCCCGGGCATGGCCCCGCCCAGTCAGCGACCCCGCTACTCTGGGACCATTGTACCTGGCCCCGGATCTGGAGCTGGCCAAGGTTCAGCCGCTCCACACGGCAACAGTGTGCTGATAAGGAAGGCGCCAGGCAACGTGCCCGCCACCCAGAAGAAGACCTCGCCGACCGGCGGGGCTTCGGCCCCGCAGCGCACTCCGCAGATCACCAGCGCCCAGGGAAACGCCTTCAAAGATTTTGTGCAGCCCAAGCCGGCCTCCGGCTCTGGCTCCGGCTCCGGCTCCAGCCCTGGTTCCTCCCTGTCAGGAGTGCCTAGCTCTCCACTGAAGCGAAGCCTGGTGGTGGCCAACGCCAAGAAAAGCGTCCCTGGTCAGAGGATTGCCATGGCGGATGTGCTGCCCGATCCGCAAGAGCAGGAGAAGCGTCGAACGCAGCGCGCCAAGCAGTTTACGGAGACCGCTGCCACCATCGCAGCCGATGACTTCTCGGTCCTGGGCGGCGGCATAGGACTCAAACGCGAGCCTCGGGACTCACTGGAGGAAGAGGGCGACGACATTTTGGGTATGTAAGCGAACCAGGGAAAACCCATTCGAATAAACCTTGACGCATCTTTGAGATAAAAAATATATAATCCCCAATTATATAGAAAAACATAACACTGAAACACCATTGAAAACATAGGATAATAAACATTTTTTTCCACATAAAAAATAAGATCGGGTATACAAAAACTGTTAATTTTTCTTTTCGTGCCTAAAAAGGTTTATATAGAAAAACATAACCCTATAAAACCATTGAAAATATAGGATAATATACTGTTTTTCACATAAAAAATAAGATCGGATATACAAAAACTGTTAATTTTTCTTTTCGTGCCTATAAAGGATTCCAATACTTGAAATTCGGATAACCATTACAAAAATCACATTTTGATTTTGGTTTTTATTTCTTTTATTTTTATAAATCATATTGGCTACGGCCTATTTTGACACTCCACCATTATATTCTTATTCCACTAAACATTTATGGTAGAATCTAATTATCATGTGTACTTTCTCCTCATTACTTAACATTGACATTAATTAAAATAAAAGTTGTAAACATTACACCAAACAGAAGCGTTTTCATGTGTGTGAAGGCAGTGGGACTTAAGGGTGGATTTGTGCACGCAAAGATGGTGTCCTCGAGGAAGAGACAAGAGAGGTCTCAGGTAGAAGAGCCAATAAAATGAGGATTAACAATACTCTGCGACCTTTGTGAAGAGGGAAATTTGAAAGGGGCGGAGCTCACGGCTTGCACTCCTGCAATGCTAGAGAGATGCTTTGGTATTCTTCCCCAGGCAATACGCAGCCACACCAGTTCTCTGTCAGGTATCAGGTTGGATTCCTTACCTAGTAAGTAGTAGTACTATAAATCTGATGCATGAATGTTATGCATCATAATCGCAATTCATGTGAGTTCATTAGGATAAGCTGCTGATCAGCTGATGTAACTGGTTTGATAAATTCCGATCGGGTGACACATCCATATGTATACGTACTTACGTGTGGCTCTGGCTGGGCACCACGTCATCGTTTCCCTCATCAAATCTGATAAGATACGACGGCCAAAACACTGATAGGCCAAACGAAGAGAGGACTTTCAAATAAGAGAGAAAGGGCTGTGGAAGAGCACTATTCGAAGGGCAATCATCCTATTTCGTCTGGTCACGTTAGATTCGGCTGCCGCTTCCCGATTTGGGTGAACCACCGGCCAAGATTTATAGGGCGTGGAGCAATCTATTCGCTCGCCTGTTGGCTCTGCGCATTCTGCTAAGAGCTTGGTGGAATCTAATCTGGAGAGGTCTGCGTCCAGTTGTCGTAAATTAGATGAGTCCCGCCCCGATAAGGCCGCTATAAAGCCTCGCGTCAAGTGGCTTTGTGGCTCAGTCACGCCCAAGACACCCACCATGAAATACTTTGCTATCTGCGCTCTGCTCATCCTGCCGCTGGTCAGTGGCAGCGTCGTGCCCCAGCCCCGCAGCTTGGTGTACGAGATAAACCGTATGCCCACCTCGTCTGATCTGAAAGGTAAAGGGGACGAGATGTCAAAGAGTTTTCCCAGGTTCTAAGCTTCGATTCCCTTCAAGCCATTGTCGAGCAGGTTCAGGCCGTGTTGCAGAACTTGGCCCGAGATGATGCTGATCTGATTCCGGATATCTCCATGCTCGCTGATGCTGATGACACCCCCAAGCGGACCTACTTTGGTCTTAAGAGAGCCCCAATTGCCCAGTTGCTTGGAGCAGTTGGCAGTGCCGATGCAGATCTGATCCCAGACATGTCCGTGGCCTCCGACGCCGATGACACCCCCAAGAAGGCCATCGCTGGCTTGAAGACTCTTCCCAAGTTCGCCAAGGTTTCCGGAGCCGAGCCTGTGGAGCCCCAGGCCGATGCTGACCTGATCCCAGACATCTCCGTAGCCTCCGACGCCGATGACACCCCCAAGAAGGCCATCGCTGGCTTGAAGACTCTTCCCAAGTTTGCCAAGGTTTCCGGAGCCGAGCCTGTGGAGCCCCAGGCCGATGCTGACCTGATCCCAGACATCTCCGTGGCCTCCGACGCCGATGACACCCCCAAGAAGGCCATCGCTGGCTTGAAGACTCTTCCCAAGTTCGCCAAGGTTTCCGGAGCCGAGCCTGTGGAGCCCCAGGCCGATGCTGACCTGATCCCAGACATATCCGTAGCCTCCGACGCCGATGACACCCCCAAGAAGGCCATCGAAGGCTGGAAGACTCTTCTCAAGTTTGCCATGGTTTCCGGAGCCGAGCCTGTGGAGCCCCAGGCCGATGCTGACCTGATCCCAGACATATCCGTAGCCTCCGACGCCGATGACACCCCCAAGAAGGCCATCGAAGGCTTGAAGACTCTTCCCAAGTTCGCCAAGGTTTCCGGAGCCGAGCCTGTGGAGCCCCAGGCCGATGCTGACCTGATCCCAGACATGTCCGTGGCCTCCGACGCCGATGACACCCCCAAGAAGGCCATCGAAGGCTTGAAGACTCCTCCCCAGGTTCCAGATATGTCTGTTGCCTCTGATGCTATTGAGACTCCTGTGAAGACCTCGCTGAAGTCGCCTGTCCAGGGTAAGTTACTTTTGATTACACTGCTTCGTAATACTTTGTACAAACGAATGATCCCCGTCGTATAGCTGACAGTCCTGATGTGGACCTCATTCCCGACATCTCCGTGGCCAGCGATGCTGACTACAATCCCAAGGCCTCCCTTGCTGCCCTCCTGGCCGAGCGTCTACAGAAGAAGCTCCACTAACTGACATCAGGTGTTCTGGTCAAAACCCGAAATAATCGATATCTCTCTGGTCGTGTGTATTTGTGTTCTCAAGTTTTTATGATTGCCATTAATCAATTCAAGCAGCACTGAACGCAATTTGTTTTCATTCTTTATCAGGGATATGCGATGGTTTGAGTGGCCTGATAGCGGCGATAGGTTTGATTTAAAAGGAATTTCCTTGTGGATAGACAATTGTGGTGCTCGCTCAATATGGCGGGTACAGTGCGTAGTATATGTATGTACACTGCTGCGGGCACTCGTAGGAGGAAGACCTGTTGGAAGCTACTCGTAACCTCTCCCTATCTAGTTCGGAATCTATTGCTTCTCCATAGCCATTTATATCTCAGCCTCAGCGCGACCCCTGCTTTCCCCGAAGCGGACAGCCCCATGGTCCGCCTCTAGGCGGGGCCGAATCCAAGTTCAGGCTTTGCATGTTGCCCAAGAAAAAACTGATTAGTTTTGGCCCTGGTCTAACCTCAGCGAGTAACAAATAAAATTAGTTTTTTTTTTACTTTGCCTCGCTGGAAACCAGTGAATGGGAGGGGGAGGGGGAGGGGGAGGGGGGGGGGGGAGTATTGTGCTATTGTATCGCTTGCTATTTATAAAAAGGAATTAACGGCACAAACCGGACCCACACAAAGTGGCCCGAATGTGATCCCAATGCGGCACATGGCCATAAACAACGACGGGGATTGGGAAAGGGGACAGCGACGGGAACGGGAACGGCATTGGATTGGATGGGAGCTGTGTGTTGGCGGAGTTGCAGCAGTTGTTGCTGTTGTCGATGTGATTTTCACACAAAAGCGCCAAAGCGACTACTAAATTACGTGCTCATGTGTTCTAGTTTCAGGTCCAGGCCCCAGTCCCAGTCCCCAGTCCCCAGTCCCAGTCCCCAGTACCCAGACCCACTCTCCTGGATGGGCCGCAGCGGTGAGGAGGGAGAAAATCGCATTTGGAGCCGCTAATGAACCGCATTGGTCCCGGGCCGGCCAGAAGGACTGCGAGGACCGGGATAGTAGTCCCACAGTCAAGTAGAGTCGCGACATCGTCTGGGTTCTAGTTTCGGTTTTTGGTTTTCGGTTGTGGTTTTGCCATTTTGCTTTTACCTTTGCCGCATATTCAAACGTAAAAATACCGTTTAAAAGCGTAACAATACTGTTAACTATTGTGGGCAGGGCTGGGCAGGGCAGGCCAGGCCGGCGGATTGAATTGCATGGGTCGGCACCAGGTGGGAAGTGGGTGGGGATGGCTGGAATAACGATGGCGTTTCAACAATTGGCGCTTGATTAAATGGAGGTGCCATCGTGTGTTGTTGTGCGTGTGTGCCACTGATGGGATACTCCGAACCTCCGAAAATTCCAATCAACTCCACGGCAGTCGTCGGACAAAAGAGCTTTTGATGATGCCCCCAAAATGGTCCAAATTAATCAGCGTGCTCCTGGACCCAACTGCACCATTGGCTGCTGGTGGCAGCAAAATGACTCATCGAACGAAATGGAATGGTCCTACAGAAATGTGTACTGATTCTTAACATAGTTTTGGGATCAGTTAGTTGAAGGATCTGTGCAGCCGTTGCCGGACGAACGCCAACAGGCAGCTGCCTGCCTGCCTGCCTGCCTTTAAAGTGTAAACAGATCATTCTCGAACTTTTATATTGGTTTGCTGATGGGATTAGGGTGTTCTCCGTTCTTGGATCAACATGCTCGCCTCCCTTCAACCCTGCCCTGCCCTGCCCTGCCGCTCTCCCTTCCTTTCATTTACTTTGCGGCAAACTTTATTCCATTGCGTTGCGGCCAGCTGTCGCAGCACTCCTGCCCACCTTCACGCTTCACCCCCTTCCTGGCACTGTCTTCGGCTGCACTTATTACAAAACTTTTAACTTTTTCCACTTTTGCATTTTCATTTGTTTCGCTGCTGCCCTTCGCCGACGCAGCCGTCGACAGCGACAGCGACAGCGGCGCTTAAGCATATCACTTCGCTCCTTGCAGAGTGTGGAGCGCAGAGCGAAGGAGTGAGCGAGGCAGAGAGGGAGAGTGAGAGTAAGAGCGCGCTGATGAAATTTCATTTTGCTTCCTTCCGCTTCGCTCTGCTGCGTTCTCTTCAATACAATTTCCCCTTCTCTTCCTTCCCCTCTCTGATACTACTGGAAAAAACTTCGCCTTTGAACTTTACTCTTTTCTCTTCGGAGAAACTATTACTTTCAGCCGGACATAAGCTTCACTACGAGTATATGTATAAATATTTCCCCTATTAAAATATTTGCGCATATACTCGTACTACATACATATATCCATCCTCAAATCCGGAGTTCAGTTCAAACATTTTTCTTTCGGTTTATTTTAATCAATTGTCTTCCAGATCCTCTGTGGCCTGAGTTGAGGGCAAACTTTTTCAATATTCAGCAGGGAAAAACGAGGGAAAAGTGCAGAGGAGGAGGAGCTGGAGGAGGGCCTTATTGGCGATCTTTTCCAGAATGTTTTTCCAGCCACATGGCACAGGGGGTCAGTTCCTTGGCTAACCTCTGGCTAATGACTTCCTTGTCGACGTTTTGGCCTCCTCAATAAGATAAGCGGAAAGTGCAACATCAACAAGCAACAAGCAACAACAGCAAACACTTCAAGAATGTTCAGCGAACACGCGATGACAACATAGCCGCCTGCCCCCCGCTCTGCCCCCCGCAGAAGAAGAGACGAGACTGAAGAAAGAGGTAACATCAGCGACAACATTCAGAAACTTTTGGCGCGAGCGAGACGGCTACAAAACTCGTCAGAGCAGAGCTACACTCGGCCGCTCGGTTCAGCCGCCAGCCCACAGATGGCGCCACACATGCCGTTCGTTCGGAGGTAAGCAAAACAGCAATTAGAAAGAGAAAGATAAAGATGTCAAGCTCTGGAGTGGAGGGAAGGGAAGAAGGAAAAACGCTCCAAAGTTTGAGAGTTCTGCGAGTTGGCATGTTGGAGGTGGCAAAGTATGGCCAAAACACACACTAAAGTGCTCTCGAGAAAGAGAAAATAGCCTTAAAGTTAAAGCTGGTGATTGGATTAGCGACATGCCTTTATTTTTCGCCATTTAAATTTGATTCTTTGAAATTACAGTGAAAGTTCTCGCAGGCCTAGGCGGGACAGCCTGTCCTGCCCAATAAATGTGACCCCAGATAGGAGAGAAATACATGTCTCCACTGGAAGATTGCCGCTTTCACTGCATTCTACATGAATCCTTTCACTTGGTTTGAGTTTCCCACAGTTTCCCCAGCAGTTTTCAGCTCGAAGCAAAACAAAGTCAGAGGCAGAGGCATGCAATGCAATGCAACGCTTCTGATCAGCGGCAGGCAACATCTACCTGTGGCACCTGTCTAAATTGTCCATACCTCTTCATAGACCGCCAATTAATTTAAATAACAAGCGCAGAAGTCATCTTCACTTTGCTTTCACTCCTTTTTTTCTAGGTTAAAAGTCAGTACAAATATATACAAAAGGAAATATAAAAATATTTTGTTGCTGGGAGTCAGTTTTCACAAAGTTTTTCTCTTCTTCGTTTTTTGCTTGGACGAGCTAATATTTCTCGTGACCTGCGGACGACGATCCATCTTCGTGTGGGTGCATCTATTTTGTTTTATTATATTTTCAAAAGAAAAGAAAAAGAAAAAAAATACATTTAATTAGCTAACGATTTCATAAAGTTGTGGGCCAGAGGTCTTCGGGGAGGATACGGCTGCTGGCTGCTGGCTGCCGTTGCAGCATTTGCAACTTTGACATTTTGCCGCATTAGCAAGCGATTGCCGCAGTACGTGATGTCGTGCCGCCGCCCTCCTCCGATGCTCGGTGGTAACCATCATCTCCATCTCCGCCTCCGCCTCCACCTCCACCTCCTTTGCAGCCTCTCCTCTCCTGCCGCTTGGCTTGGTTGGCCTTGGTATTTTTGTTTCATCTTTTCTGCTGCCATTTTCGGCTGCAGTCTTTTTTTCCAGTACTTTTTTTCCCCGACGGTAGGTAATAAATATTTTATTAGACGCGGCGTGAAAGGTGTGCAAAATTTACACCAGCTCCAGAGCCAGAGCCAGAGCCAGCGCCAGCGCCAGGACTGGCGGCGTGGGAACGCTAGAGGCCATCACTGAGTGGAGTGGCCTCTTCTGCCAGCTTAGTCATTTGCGGGGATTTGCATTTTTGGCCATAAAAAATCGAGTTGGCAGCTCCTTTCGGCTTCCTGTTTATGGCTGATATAGGAATATAGAAGGAGGAAGAGCTCTAAATTTGTTTTGCCTTTTTATTTATATTTATTGTGGCGTAATTTATATATGATTTTCCCGTGCATTGTTGTAAAGCTTTTACGAGGTTCGAAGTGGGTTCAGAGATACTACATATATGCATATAAGCAGGGACTTTTCGAGGGTAGAGGATATAGGATATCAAATGTGACTTTTGATCTTTAAGGAGTTCGTATGAAAGTTCGATGTACATATATTACATTCGAAGTGTAAAGAAGAGTAACAGCTATTAATGGCTTTTTGTTTTGGAATAAACTATAAAGTAAATAGGTCGTAGTACATATAGAATATCTGCAGCGATTTCATGCTTGTAGATTTTATTTAAAATAATCCAAAACTAATTTTTAAATGTTTCGCAACATTAGAATAATGGGGACTGGTTTCCACTAGGATTAATGCAGTATTTAGTACTACCATCATTGCTATATTTGATTGTTATCGATAAACCCAGTGCAACCCTTCACTAAGGGACCTCACATCTGCACATACATACACATGTATGTCTCTTGACTTTAATCT
The DNA here is from genome assembly GCA_008121215.1 of Drosophila athabasca. Lineage (NCBI taxonomy): Eukaryota > Metazoa > Arthropoda > Insecta > Diptera > Drosophilidae > Drosophila > Drosophila athabasca. The sequence goes on along the minus strand of CM017796.1, from coordinate 64,677,251 downwards.
CCAGTCCCTTCCTTCGCAGTTGTATTTTTCCCGACTTGTTCCCCTATTTTTTTGAGATTCCTGTTTGGTCCTTGTAACTTTCTCACTTAATGACACATACTTTTCCCGGAGACTGTATGTAGCTGCAGCTGTTTAACCAAGTTATTTATGACACTTGGTCACACTTCGTCAAGCTCCCCCACACGAGAAATTCCCCTCGCTCACTCCCTGCACTCCTCCGCTCTCAGACTACCACTGGCAGTGCCTTTTGTTTTTGCAAATTCCTTTTGGCAAAATGAAAATTCCTCTTTTGTAAATAGTTTACAGGACACTGGTGGGCGGGGCACCACAGCGATGGTAGCGGTTGTAGGAAGGAGCTGCTGTGAAGGAGCTGTTGTTGTCCCGTCCCGTCTGGATGAAAATATTTGTGCACTTGCATTTTATTAAGGCTGGGATCGCACCTCGGAGACCTCAAGGGCGGGTGCTGCCAGAGGCTGAAGGAATTTATTATCATTGTCGCCTGGTCAATGCACCTGGCAACCAGCACCAGCACCAGACGGGGCGGGGGCGGGGGCGGGGGCTGAGGCGAGATTCAGTCTTTCTGTCTGTCGTGCAACAAATGGCCGAGCATAATTAAAGCCATTTGTTTCGCCCGGGATCGTTTCGGGTCGGGCGATTTATTATGTTTTCCAGTTAGTTTATGGGTCGTATTGAAAACCCGATTCGTGAACAAGTGTGGGATGGAGGTGGGAAATACCCAAGCCCATACATCCCATACATCTCATGTGCGGTGCGGAGAGGACAGCGGGTAATCAATTAACCAAGTGCTCGAACCTCATTAAGCTTACCAAGCGAAACAATTTATAATATGGAAAAACACTCGCACGAGTATACAATACAATATTCCCATGCTTTCCATTAATTTCAATCGAAAATTGTGATTAACAAACGATTTCCATTTTAAAATGTTCCAGTTCCTCCCGACTGCCCCACCCTCCGAAGGAGAAAACATCGCTTTATAAACGATTTATATGCCAGCATTATATTATATTGTATATATGTAGGTACTCAGTGCATTTTAAAATCATGTTCAATTGTAATTTATGGGCGCTGAATGAATTAATAAATTAAGGGCAAAGGGCAAGATTCCGAAAGATTACGCGCTGAGGTTGTTCCGGGAATGACCTTGCCAGGAGATTTCCATAGACAATAAGGCTATCGCCATAAGTATTAGTAAAATCCACATGTGTGTGCCATAGCCAGTCGCTAATTGGATGAAACCACTTCGCAATCATTCACAAGATGATTTCGGTTTGGGGAACATCGATGCTAGAACTCGAACATGATTCAAAATGCAAATACGAGCAAAAGAAAAAAGAACAGCCTCTGCGAGGGACGGGACATGACGAGGCGGGACGGAACGGAACGGGACGGGGCGGGACGGGCCTATTGGGTCGCTCACATTAATTTGATTTAAGCTTCGTTGCTTTTTTGACATTTTTATTGTTATTGTTTTTTGGTTGCTTTTTGCTTTTTCTGTTTTTTCTCGCTCTCTCTCTTTCCTTCCTTCTCTCGCTGTGTGCGCTATCGGGCGCAAGCATCGCTTATTGTTGTAACGGTGCTCTACCATTGTTTTTTAAGCATTTTCCAACACATTTTATCGTTGGTTTGTTTTTTGCTCGCCTTTGTTTTTGCATCCCCCTCTCTCCTCTCGCCACTCGCCACTCTCCGCTCTCCATCTTTTTTATATTTATTTATTTGGAGTCGGCCATTGTTAAATGGCATTTTCATGCTTAACTGGCGTCAAATATGGGGTTCGGTTCCCCCCACCCCAGCCCCTCTCTTGCCACTTCCCCAGGAGGGGTGGGTTGTGCTGGCCAAAGTTTCCGACACGTGCCTAACAGGCTGCGGCTGAGGCGGGACAGGTAAACATTTAAATTTAAATTTAAATTTTCTGCATGCACCGCTTCCCCTTGTAAACGAATAAAATATGGTTTTGGCCTATGAAAATAATTTACCAAAAACTGATGATAAATGCGTCAAATAAAAATATAATATTTTAGTTTTTGCCACCACTGTTTCTGGCCCTAAATTCAATATAAAATATTCAAAATATGATTTCGAATATGAGAGTACAATTCGGATGTGTGATGTTGATTTTATTGTCTCTGTTTTTTGCGGCAACCGCAAGTTTGTAAATATTTTTGTGCAATTTGTTTGCCATTTGATGCATTTTTCGACCAGACCAGAACAGAACAGACCATAACAGCAGTACGTACTACTGTATATTGAGCGGTGGAAGGTGGGAGGTAGTGGCTGCCGACAGTGTGCGCTAATTGTTTGCATACACCAACTGCCAGATAAAAACCACTTTATTGTAATTAAATAAACTTTGCCGCTTTTATGTGTGTTTGTTTGCTTCACTAATTATTGCAAAATATTTTCATTCAAATTGTTAACAGAGAACAAAAATTACGTTTCCACTTTCAATCAACTTTTGCAGCTCAGTGCATAATGTTATTTTAAACTAATATTATTTCTAGTAAAAACACGCACACATACATATGTACATATACGAACATACATACAGTGTAATATAATAAGGACAAAACAAGGAGCGGAAGCTCTTTAAAATTACTATTTTCAGTAATTTTGGAATGATCCAGCATGATAATAGAGCATGTATAATGTACCATGGCCCGTGAGGCAATGGCGCAGTATCCTGTAATCATCCAGCATGTGCGAGGACCAATAAACACGGAAGAGGAGTAATTATGGTCTGGTCTGGGGCTGACATGGGAAAGGCTTCGCAGCGACTATCATCATTCTTCTTCGATGGACAAGGAACGTTTTGTGGTCTCTTGGAATTGAATTTAACATACATTGGCATCTGTATACATATTTACATATATGAATATGTAATAACACATATTCTAGATCATGTCCACCTGAGTGCTTTGTCCCAGTGTTATTTCCCTTTGACTTCTTTCAGAAGCCACTGCTACTCGAGTACAGTGCTTGTCACCGCATGACAGGCTCAGACATGAAATCTGTATACATTTCTGTGCAGACTGTACTTCCCTTACGGTTGTCAAACTGATGGCACTCACTGTGTGCTCTGTCGCAGGACTAATGCAAATTTAAATGGCAATTTGTTGGATCCTCTCAACTTTAACCCGGGCAATCCACTCCCTAGGGAGGGAGATTGAAGGGGCAGCAGTGTGAGAGCAGATGTAAAAATGTAGCTCACATTTGCTTCGGAAAAGAATTCGCAGCTCGGAAAACGGAACTCGGAACAGGGAAGGCGGAACGGGGACTGGGACTGGAACTGAAACTGGCACTGGCACTGGCACTGGACTCAACTAAAACGCATAAATCTTCGTAAAGTGTCAGTGTCCATATTTTTTGTCTTCCTGTTCTTGTTGCTCCTGCTCCTGCTCTCACTCTCCCACTTGTTGTTTCTCTTGTCTAATACCCTTGGATGAGGTCATTCGGTTTTGATAGCCTGGGCACAGCCGCGGATATCCGTCCTTCTGTCCTTTACTTATGCTGTTATGTTATTTCTTGGGTAAGAAAAACTGTTTTATATGTTTATCGGAGGACCATATTCTAGGGCATACCAGAGCCTCGCATGAACAGGCACCCGAATCGATTCGGTGGGATTCGGGACTCGCTCGTTCGGTCTTTTAGAACCAGCCTCCCAATATATCGAATCGCTCGCCCGAGAAGGCCCGAACGAAGCAACTATTCCAGATCCGAAAGTTTCGGTTTTTTAACGCTCAGTCTCTATTTGATTTTCTGGCGGAGAGATTGATGCAGTTGTACCATAATATACTGTGTTTTAGGTACATATTGTCTCAATTTCTGTCCATTCAGCTGCAAGGGTATCAAAAGCTTCGTCCTTCCTCCCTCTATTGTTGTTATTGTCAGCAGCAGCACGGAATTTTTTCTCTCCTCCCTGCTTATTTTTTTTTTGTACTGTACTCGCTGTTTCTGTTTCTGTCCATTGCGTTTTGGGGTAATTTGTACGCATTTCTTTTGTCATTTCCCTCTGCTTGGTTTTTTGTTCCGGGGAAAAGGCAAAAGCAAAAAAAAACAAAAGCAAAAAATTGTGTTCTGTTGCTGTCATCGTTGTTGCTGTTGTTCTTTATTA